>OY982970.1:8666230-9947910 GCA_963890685.1 Plagodis pulveraria | reverse complement strand
GTGAGTGACTATATTTTGCGGAATATATTTCTAACAGAATGACATAAAATATTGACATTATTTTTTTTCTACAGGTATCCAATCTAGTGGTTCCAATCAGGGATTAGGAGAGTTCCATTCCCCAACACCATCTCCGCTGCCACACTCGTATACTAGTACCGCTCACACTGCTATCTGCCAAAGCAGCACTATGCCCACTCTCTCCTCGCTTCATGCAACTGGAGGGCAGTTTTCCGCTCCTAATTCAAACTCTGTATCTTATTCGATGAGTGCGCACAACCCTACCTCTTATTCTAACCCCGTTTCCGCCTATTCGACTAATTCTTACGGTCTCTCCAACGCTCACCAAGTCACTTTCACAAACCCAGTTACTGCTCCGCTTGTTAACAGCATCGGTCAAATCTCCAACACATTATCGGGACTGCAGAGTAACCTTCAAAATATTACGGGCACAGTTTCTGCATTAAACTTGGGAGGCGGTCTAGCAGGTCCTGGCATGACGGGAACAATATCAGGGTCAGGTTTGACTAGTTGCTTAAATAATGCGCCAACAAGTTTATCCAGTGGCTTAACGAATGCACTAGGAGGACTTCAGTCTAGTCTGAATCTTGGAAACGCCCTATCTAATCTTACTTCGGGGACTCAACTTGGGAATTTGAATTCAAATTTAACAGCGACTGGCGCTTATGGAACTGGCACGGGAACGTATACAAATCCTCTTTTGTCAACGGGATTAGGATCAAATCCAATGAATATTAAACTTAAGCCTTTAGATGACATTGACATCATGAGTAGATACGCCACGGCAACAAGTGGTGTCGGCAGAGTGGCAACTCCAGTGACACCACATCAGCCTTCATGGAGTTTAGGATTAGATAGCCAATTTGGAACTGATAGACTAGGAGGAATAGACTCTGGATTCAGCCACGACCGGAACCAGAGAGGCATTACGAGAATCATGCCCACTACAGGATTGGAATTAGATGGTTAGTACATAAAGTGGTTGTCTATAAAAGTGTGGTTGCTTTTGACGAATATTATTCAAGAATGCTTAATTATTTCCACTATTGCAGTACGGAACTCGCATTTCATGAATGGTGGTGCAGCATCAGAGAATCAAGTGGATATGCTCGACATACCCGGAAAAGGTCGCTGCTGCGTTTATATCGCTCGATTTTCTTACGACCCTCCCGAGTAAGTGTCGCTGGTTTTAGTTTAAGCGCTGTAATATATACAAGCTTGGAAAATTCATACATATGAGTAACTATAACGAAAGAAATAATTTCAATCACGAGCGGGATTATTTTCCTTACGTTATAATTTTCTAAGCTTAGTGGATTAGCCGGCGTTAATGCAAAAATTACAAAGTTAGAATTTGACGAATTGTGTCTGATTGCAGGATCGAAAGTGCCGAAGGTGAACTGGCACTGAACGCGGGAGATTATTTATTGGTATGGGGACCACCGGATCCCAACGCGTCTGTGATGGATGCAGAGACCTTAGACGGGCGCCGCGGATTAGTACCAGCTAATTTCTGTCAAAGACTGGTTGGTGATGACCTTCTGGATTTCCACCAGGTATTTATTGAGTGTTACAAATTGTGGTTTTGTTAGGTATTATTTCGAAGAAGCTAGGTTTAATTCGTATTTTGAGACGGTTTCACAGGCAGTGGTGTCGAGCCTCCGAGACGTGGATGAGTCAGCCACCACTGCGGTCAGTGACCTGTCTCTGAGTCGAGACGTGGCACGCCTCTCAGAGATGGCAGACCTTAGTGAAGGACCCGAAGATGATGACAATGGTAAGAATTAGTATTGTATGCTTTTAATAATAATTAATCTATTAATAAAGTTAGCCACAAATTACACCTATCAAAATTCAAACCATTTCAAATTAGATTGTAGAGATTTAAGTTACTATCAAATGTAACTTGATTATTGTTCTCCTCGAAATAGCGTTCTAGACCTAGCGAAGATATCTTTTACGAACCATTTGGTACATGCTCTTTTATCGGCTTTGTATAAATAGATAATTATTTAATAATAAAAAATTACATACATTATTCCATAAACGTCATCAATCCATGAATCAATATCACGTTAATTAATGGTCATTCAGAGTTTGTTAGAAATCACATTAAAAGCACATGACACTAAATAACATGGACTGGTAGAGATAGAATCTATAGTTGGTCCTTTCCCCCCTCCGTGTCCGCTGCACGCTTCTCTGCATTATCGCACTCCACCTGGCCGCACCGTCTACATCGGACCTGAACAGCTGAGCTGTTTTTCTCGTCGCTAGTTCCTGCGCCGCGGCAGCTCACCTTGGAGAGGCAGCTAAACAAGTCCGTGCTCATCGGTTGGACATCCCCCGATGGAGCCCAACAAGCCAACATCGAGAGCTACCACGTGTATGTAGACGGAGTCCTCAAGACCACCGTCAAAGCGAGTGAACGTACGCGTGCTTTAGTCGAAGGCGTCGACTCTAATCGGGTGAGCATATTTTAGTAGTACATACATATGCTAGTTACCTACTGTCGAGGAACACCATTTAGTCTTTATTTTCTTGTCATTTTATGCTTTTAGTGTATCTTTCATCGAATTTGCTTTATAATTTATTTATGAATCATCTCTAACACCCACAAAGATAAAGTTATGGTAATGAAACGAAGTGACTATTGCATGTTCAAGCCGCATCGCATCAGTGTGCGCTCTGTGACGGTGACGCGGCGCACGTCCCGTGACGCAGCCTGCACCATGGTAATCGGAAGGGACACTGCCAATATGGGTCCGACCTGTGTACGAGCTAGTGGCGTGACGTGCTCCCAAGCTATCATATCTTGGCTGCCTGCCAATTCTAACCACCAACATGTCGTCTGCGTTAATAATGTTGAAGTAAGTTGTAAAAACAAAACAGCTTAATTTAATATAGGATGTTTTTGAAATCCTGTTGAAATACTTGCCAACTTTTACAGGTCAGAACAGTTAAGCCAGGAGTGTACCGGCACACTATTACGGGTCTCTCTCCAAGTACTCAGTATCGTGTGACCGTTAGAGCGAAACATTTGAGGGCGGGACCTCCCGGGGTACCCATAGAAGAAGCTCCTGGGGCGTACACAGATTTCAGAACTTTGCCAAAAGGCCTGCCGGACCCACCTAATGAAATTATGGTACGTTATGTAAAGAATATACTGCCAGCATGTTATGAAAGGAGCATGCTTGTTGTCCTAACTTTTACATTGATTAACACTTACATTCCTAGTCCACAGATACTTACTAACAGGATTCAGTTATACAACTCCAAATATTGTCACATCCTTGAAGAACCATAAACTAAAACATCAATTGATACTAGTCATTCCGGCACACGCACTTATAAAGACGCATTCTAACGCTTCACAAAGCGTGTGCTGTCCTTACTCACTAATACTGACACATTAGTCCTTAATAATCACAACCTCAGAGCACACAGCACGTCCGACAATCTCGAGGAAGTCGCGTCAATCGCAACCATAAATCCAGCTCCAGGACAAAAAAAATTATGTTGACCATTCCCAACGCTCACCTCGTTAGCTTAGCATCCCCTTCAATGTGGTGTCAGTTCCCCTCGATGTTGCTTTAGCATTGCCAGTGTTGGTCACGAACTTTGAAATATTGTCAAAACCCAATTGGCTAGCATATCAATCGTTTGGCTGGATTGTTGGTGGTGATTGGTGCGGTGTCGCAGGTGGAAGCGGGCCCGCAGGATGGCACCTTGCTGGTGACGTGGCAGCCAGTGCTGCGCCCGCCGGCCTCCGGCCCCGTCACTGGGTACGCTGTGTACGCTGATGGGAAGAAGGTCACCGACGTGGACTCACCCACAGGAGACCACGCTCTCATCGATATTGGCAAACTGATCGGCCTCAATCCCAAATGTGTCACCGTAAGTATAGCTATATGGAGCTTCATTTCGCTATGTGAACGCTATGTTTTGGCAATATTTATTGACCTCAGGGTCGTGGCTCCTCGCGTTATGTTCGTATCGTAGATTGACTTATATCAATGTACTGAGTCTCATATAGTAGTACGGACTGCTGATTGTCTGTTCCAGGTTCGAACAAAGTCTCGTGACAGCCAATCGAGTGACAGTGCTCCCACGGCTATTCCACCAACCGTGCTACGCGGTGTGATGTCGCGAATGCCACGCGGCCCTGTGCCGGGACCTAATCAGCAGCCGGGCGCAGGATTCAGAGTTGGCATTCAGCAGCCGCGACCTCAGCCCTACCAACAACATCAACAAGTTATTGAACATGACGAGAATCTCTCCGATAAAGAGATTTTCCCAACAAACAACCGTCATCCGCACGATCCGCACGCTGCACAGGTGACCACATTTTTTATATTACCAGTATCTGTATTCAATCATTTCTTAAATCAAAACGATGATGAAAATTACAAAAACAACTGATGTAATTTTGTCTGTAAGAAATTTATAACAATCATTAAAATTACTACGTTACTGTTGGCACAGCACTCTGTCTGTCTATAATTATTTGTTTGCAATTCAGTGTTGTAAATTTGTGTGTAACTTAACATTTAATTTTGCCAGTATATTACTTTATGATGTTGAATAAGTATTTAATCTCAGCTTCATTTTGATTTCATCTTCGATGATTTTTCTCCGTCTGTGTCTTCTTAGCTATCATTATTACAATCAGTGTCATTTATGCTCTCTTCTTGCGCGATGAACTATTTGTTGTAAATTTAGTTGCCATTCATTTTATAATTAATAAGTAACTTGAAAATGTTTTTGAATATTGCGTACAGATAGTTCCTCGCGCTATATCGGTGTTGCAAATTGCACTCTTTATACTATCTCCTGTGGTTCTGTCGCTGGGATCTTCTAAACGTCCAGTAGTTCTCTGCCGAAAGTTGTCACGATTTGACCACCCGCGCCATCGATTATAGCTATGCACTCGGCTCGATCGTTCAAAATTAAATGCATTTTGCTTGCGACTAGATCAGTAGTCACTAGTGCTATTGGCCGATACCCGAAACAACGCACAACACCCTACAGAATATACTAGAACAGATAAAGAGGTTGTACTTTGTGACACAGACAAGCCCTCCATCGAGCTCATGAGTGTACCAACCATGCCATGCCATGCCGCATAGTGTAACCTTACCTCGCTCACAAACTATTATACACCTTTCCATAGCCTACGAGTGGATTCGGCACAGGCCTCCTAAAGAGTATATTCGACAAAATAACCCCTTCGGTAAGGAATTTTAACACGTCTTTTTATATTTACTTCTTTTGTTTCATTCTCGATTTAACACACTTTTATGTTTCTTTAGCGTTTTACATTTTTATTTTAGTTTGAGAGTGATTTTATTTATGAGTTAATAGTTTTGATTTCTTTATGTTTATTATATTTACACAGTGTGCCCGTAATGATAGTGTCATATAACATACTTAATAACGTAGCCATATTATAACCAGCATAACGAAAACAATATTTACTTTGAGTATGCTTCTATATATATTATATCTACAAGTAGAGAATAACTATTGTAGAAAATGAGTAATATAAAGTTAGCTAATGCATTTGTTTTAATAAACAATTAATTTTTGACACTATTTAGTAAGTACTGACACAGAGTTTTTAGAAAAGTTTTATTATTATACATTTTAGCTCTTTGAAACTAGTTCGTAATTTACGACTTACGAGTTATAAAAGAGTAATATGATAAAATAGTAGATGATACATTTAAATATTCGAACATACCTACAATGATAATTTATAACATGACCCATAACTTTCAGACATCACTCATTAACACATCCACCATTCCTACATGTTATTGAAACCGGAGGAGCAACTGAAAATTTGGTCACGAGTCAGTACAAAAGCTTCCACGGCAGTGAACTCTCATTTCTTCCACTTCAGCTTTCTTCTCAATGCAGCTTCACTTGCTCTACCTATATGTTATACTTACATGTGTTATTACTATAATATTTAATCATTTCTGCACTATGCAAAAAGTTATGTTTACACTTTGCCACTTTCAGTGTTCTATACGTGTCTACTCTGTTAGCTTCTTCTGGTCCGCTTTCCGTACCTGTCTGTTTTATAAACAAACTTCTTCTGAAGCTTCGATGTTGTGACTTACAAGTGGCAAGTACGAATTTTGCAATGCAAACTCCATCACGCCCAGAAATGTGTTCAGCACCATTGTCACCTACATCGTCAGCACGCTCATTTTCACATTCGTTTTGTCTCATTGTTATTGTAAAATATTGAATGACCATGTGGTATCAGCAATCGGGGATACCGGCCATCGAAATCACTAAAGAGGGAGCTGCGGAGCTGGGTAGCGAGGACGAGGAGCCGACACGCCGCCGGCCGCAGGTCTGCGATCTCTCCTAGCTGTCATCGATGTGCTAGCACTGTTCACTTTGCCTATTCTTCTATACGGCCTCCAGATCACGAGTTTCCACTTCTCGGTGTTATGTGTTGTCAGTTTCACTTATCGTATCTTCCTCGATGTCCGATGCTACACTCGACACTCGGCCCCACGACCACTCAGAGCCCAGACACAGTCACAAGCACAGTCAGAAGTACAGTTAGGTCCCCAATCCCTACAGCGCACTCGATACAGAACTATCACTCGAGCATGCAGCGCGTGTTTGTTGAATGTTCCTGCATGATGTCTTGGCTTCGACGCGTTCCATACACTCCGTACAAACTCCTCTCACACACCTTTCACATATCGATGTCTCTGTGTTTTTATGTTGAGGGCTATAACTGTAAGGAAATCGAGGGTAATAACGAGGTCAATCAATTAAAAGTTAATTGTTTGTTTGATACATATATTCGAAAAGCATTTTTGAAAGCAAATGTTATAATTATTTATATCTGCTATTGAATGATATTGTGATTTCAAGTGTATACGCTGCACGCTAGCTTTCGTTGTGCATGGGGGTTGATTGCGCTACAACGGAATGTGTTTGTTTATTAACGTCCGAAGATAAGGTAATATTTTTATCGCTTTGAATCGCAACGCCAAAGGAGAACATGGCTATGAGCTTTACGATGTTGCTGTTGGCTTCGTTATGGAAAATCTAACCTTATTAATGTGTTGGTTCGTACGGACGTCAGCAGCAACCGTCCCAACCTGCGCAAGCGTTGCAGCAGCAATCGGGTCCGCCGTACCCGAGTACACCCGGCTACCATGGCACGCAGCAACCGCCGTATCCTGTAGCCGGCCCGCCGTACCCAAGTAACCAGCAGAGCCAGTACCCGGGGCAGAACCAGCAGAACCAATACCCGGGCCAGCAGCAGCCACCGTACCCGAACCCACTGCCCAGGAACCACCACGAGAGGGGACGTCCGCCTAATCCACATCAGGTTATTTTATTTTTATTGTTCAATTCAATTAATATATTATTCTTAAGAGTACTTCATTAATATTTTGGTGAGTAAATATAAAAAAAAATTAACTTTTAAAGAATTCAAGTCAGTACTTATGAAACTAAAAAAATATGAAATACCGAACTTGTTGAAGTCGGTACCATGCTGATTCATTTTTTTCTTTTTTCATATTTATAGTGTCTTTATTAATAAATAAATGTTTACATTATGTACAAACTAGTGTATATTTAAACCTATAAGCACATACAATAAAGTAGAATGGTGTTTAGCAAGCAATTATGCTTATATTAAACTTATGGCTATGTATGTAGTGTTAGAAGTTGCTTATACGATTGGAATTTTATAAATGTTAAAGGTCCATTACTGATCCTTTTCAATGAATATACACAATGTATAAAAACAACGTGAATCTAATCTTTACTCATCACCATCTTTAACTAGAGAGAAGTTACTAACCTAACTTTCCTATATTCTGCTGCAGCAACAACAAGGTCAACAAGGGAGCAACATGCCGTATGGGCCTCGTGGCGGGGGACCTCCAGGCCCTAGAGGACCCCAGCCAGGGGGCCGCCATCCACACGGCCAGCCACAATCATCTAAGAAGACCAGATATTTCATTGCACTTTTCGACTATGAACCCTCTACTATGAGCCCAAACCCGGAGAGCTGTGATGAGGAACTGCCATTTGGTGAAGGGGACCCCATCAAGGTAATCTTTTTTTGTAATATCTTGCAGGCCGGTAATCTTCTTCAATCTTACTTCTCCTTTGATATACAGGGTTATTGGTAAAATGCTAACAACCTCTTAGGGTTGACTTTTGCTGGTCCTAAAAACATTTATATATGATTTTATTTGTTTCTAAAAAATAATCATATATTTTTTAAATTTTCTTTGGTTTTTGAATATGTTTTGACTGAATAAGCACGAGGACTACCTGATGTCAAAAGTGTCTAATATTCAAAACTCTATTCAAAGGGACCACGGTACGGTCCAGTGTTGCCGCGGCAGCATTTTACCAATAACCTGGTATTGTATTTTAGAAGAGTAATATTTTGTTGCATTTAAATATGTTACTAACACATAACATCACGTAATTTTGCGGCAGTCTTAGTTTTTTTTATGCCTGATGCCTTTGACCTCTATCTCACCTGATGGTAAGTGGTGATGTGGTCGAAGATGCTGTTCAGGCTAACCTAGAATTACTGGCTCTCAAAGATAGCTGCCTGACACACCGTTAGGTGCTTGGCGACAGATGTTCTACTTGAGGGTGGTAGAAAGCCAGGCAGGCATTCGCAAAATGCCCTACCACCATGCTATAACGACTGCCATCCTAAGACAACAACCGGGACCGACGGCTTAACGTGTCCTCCGAAGCATGGAAGCGCTCAGTAGTATTGTCACTAGCGGTCACCCATCCAAGTTGTGACCGCGGCGGACGTTGCTTCACTTTGCTGATCGATTCAGAATGGCCAAGGAAACTTCGCTACGGGCGCTTGAAAAATTAAAGTGCCGGAACCAAATTTTCTCTACAAATGCCATATCGAAGAAGTTGTCGATATTTCACCGCGTAACGCGTTATTTTTTTAATTCTAAACATGCAGTTAACGTGTTCGTAACGCTTTCAAATGTGAAGGTGGCATGCAGAATACTAACATTTCCTTTGTTTCTTGTTGTCCGATGAAAAAAAAAGAGATGATAGTGGAATTAGGTTGTGTAGATCGATCGCACAATCTCTGAAATGAAACCTGTAATATACTGCTGGCATAAGCTGGCAACTTTGCATCTATATTTATTATATGTTCTATGTCTATATTAAACTCTTTATTTTCTGGTTTTAATTTTGTACTGAATTGTTTAAACCTATAACTTCATTAAGTTTAATACCTTAATATAATTATATAAATTTTAACTCATCGGAACGCGTGATTCTCTTTCCTCTTATATTTACTAGGTACAATATATAATTGTTTTTTTTTTGCGCTAAGATCTGTTGTGTATATCTGATGTTTCATATTTCTTCCTAAAATCTCTTATAGGTGTGGGGTGATAAAGATGCTGACGGTTTTTACTGGGGCGAATGCCGTAATAAACGAGGCTACGTTCCTCACAACATGGTAGTCGAGATAACTGAGGCAGAGGCAATGCAGGCAGCGGCGGCGGCGGCGGCGAAGCCCCGAGATCGCTGGACGGACGCGTACGCCAACCAACCCGTTCGGAGGATGGTCGCTCTATATGATTACGACCCCCAGGAGCTCAGCCCCAATGTGGACGCTGATGTAAGTGTAAGATATCTTTTTGTTCCTTGTACATTTGTTCTAGCAACACTCCAATTTTCATGTAATTTTAATGACTATGATATTCAACTCAATATTATTATCATATCGAGAAAGTATTAAGCGACCTTTATTTTTATTATCATGAGGAAAATGCATTTAAGTATACACACCCGCCGGGGAGCATGTGGTTATGTCGGGCTCAGGGTCAATAGGGACCCCACTACCGACTAAAAGCGTCATGGTGTTCCGTCGTCTTCGACTAGGGGCAGGGGCCGCGGGGTCACTCGCGCTCTCTACCGATGTCGCTGCCCGTTTAAACAGGCCCAGCCTCTGGGAATAACTCCCCCCCAGTGCCACCTCGTGGGATGCCCCGGAACACGAGGGCATCCACACCTCATGAGGACCTAACCCTGATGGGGGGTGCCGGCAGTAACCACGGCCGACACCCCAGGTCCTCTGAGTGGAGACGGAGTGCGAGTGCGATCGGCTCGTCGTCGTGTCCGAGCTCTGCGGAGCGGAAGAGAGAGAGGATCTCTCTCTCTTTCCCGCTCCTCCACCTCCCTCTGTGAGCCAATTGAGTCTCGCAAAATGAGGCCACCGCCTCCCACGACCTCTCGTCACCGACCATCTTTACGACGATGGCCGGCAAGGAGAGGTCGGACCCCACAACCGCGATCAGGGATCGCCGCAGTCCCGCTCCTCCTGGGCATGCCTCCAGCGCATGCTGGGTGGTGTCTTCCACGCAGCCTCACTGGTGGCAGACCGGGGTAGGCTTCCTTCGTGCGACGTTATACAGGTATCTCCCGAAACAGCCATGTCCCGAAACAGCCATGTCCCGAGAGAACCTGTGTCAATCTGAAAGAGAGCCTCCCATGCCGTCTTTGGACCCACTCTTCGAGTACGGGCCGGATCGCTTCGAGGAGTTGTTGAGCGCCGGTCCCCCTCTGTGTGGGTCCTTCGAGGAGCCTCTCAACCCGCGTAGGAGTATTAAGCGACCTACATATACCTATTCAAAATTAATATCTTGTTTCCCAGCATCAGTCGCATGTTGTGTTATCAGGCTGTCATTCACACGTGTTACTGAATATTTAACACGTAACCCAATGTAATAAACACGTATGCAGCAAAACCTAGAAGAAACGCATACTTGATAAATTTGTCAAACAAATATTAACATACCAAAAATTATTATTTTTGCATATACCTTACCTACTTACTCATTATTTTATTTTACTATCGCCGTAGAAAAATATACACATATATTTCTAAAACTTAGACCAAACCTAACTGCAACAGTTCGATATTACCAACCGCAACAGGCATTCAACCAATTCCAGGCTGAGCTGAGCTTCCAGACGGGTCAGATCATACATGTGTACGGAGATATGGATGACGATGGGTTCTATATGGCTGAAATCGATGGGGTCCGAGGGCTGGTGCCTAGCAACTTCCTCACTGACGCCAGCGATCAGTACACAACCACGGGTCAGAGTAGCCAAGGTTCGTGCTTTATTTGGACTGTTTCTCTAAAGCTTTTCAACTTTAATGAAATTCATTTTTGTCTTTTAACATTCATTTATCATGCATGTTAAGCGAAGGCTGATTTACAGCCACATGTAGGAAAAGTCAAGATGCAGTAGAAATACACACTGTTATCCGGCTCGAGCACAGTTTCGAGAAATTTCAATGTCATGCAGGTGGCGTGCGTGGTGTGGGTACGGGAGTAGGGCAGGGAGCTGGGCGTGGCCGGGGTGCAGGTGCAGGGCCTGTAGGGCCCCCAGGCTCAGCACCACCTGGGCCCGGTGCGAGGGGTCCTCCGCCTCCGCCTCGGGACAACGTAGCGCCTGCTCCTCGCAATCATCACAGAAAAACAGGTGTTTATCCCATTCACAGCCCAAACTATCCTCCATCCAACTCCCATAAAATGTAGCGATGGTTAACCATTGCTTTCCTGTAAGCCCTTTATAATACCTTTTTTATATTAAATCAACGGAGTGGTCAGTTCATGGGTTTCATTCACAGCAGCTCTAAACAAAAACATGTAGAATTTATCACATAAACGTATCCACTTAATATATCTACACACCTACAATTAAGCTTGATATCCATGTTTCATCGGTAAAGTATAAAACCGTTTTAGTCAGTGTTAATTACTTAGACCTATGAGCTGGCCAAGCTCCTATTGTTTAGGTAAGTTCGGTGACGATGCGTGTCGCCACCAGTCACTGAGAGCTTTGAGTGTTTCATGTTTGCACCTTGGACTTGCTATGTGACTACTGAAAGACGCTAGCTATTTCGCTCTGGTATCCTCTATCATCTTTCCTGTACACTTGCGATTGCGATGGGACTCGACAAATCAGAAAAAACAATGTCGCGTTCCGTTTTACTTTACATTGTCAATTCATTAACTTTTGTGACTGTTATATCGTTATCTATGCCGTTGGCGTCCTAAAACACTTAATTGTCTGTGAGAGTGACGCAGTAAAACGGAATGAAAAACGCGAGTCCGGTTGCAATCTACGGAGCACAAAGACTCTTGGTGTACACTTTGCTAATAAACACTATCTTGGATTACACAGTCACAAACATCGTCTAACGATGTCGGAAAACATGAAAAAATCCAATTCGAGGGGTTTCGAAATGATACTAATGCAAACACACATTAATTAATCACAAATAATTCAGCACAAATAGGATTATCTGCAGGCGTCGATACCTTATTTTGATTTTCGTCTATCCTCGCTCTTTCTCCTGTATTTATTTTATTATTTCATATATTATATATACCCTGAGGTTAAGTTGTATACAGAATAGATCCACTCGTGAACAACACGTCAGTGGGTAGGCTGATTGTACAAATACACGCAACATAAATTTGCACAGATCCACGATGCGCGTGAGGTGTGATCCAAGATTCAAGTGGTTGTCTGTGGTCACTATATATGTTGTGTGTATTGTCTGTTTGCTAGATGCCTGCCCTCTTCCCCCTTCTCAGTTAGACCACAACACATGCGCCAGTAATCCAGAACAGGCGAATTCTCAGGTAAAAATACCGTTTATAATCGACCCACAACAATACTGTTTCAAATAAACTATGCAACGATACTAGTCGTTTTTTGTTTATCTATCACTTCATACTTTTAGATTTTATTATTTTCACTGTTTCCTTTTCATTTGTTTCTCTTTCTATTTACCCTGCGTTCATTGTTTTGTACGCTCAGTGTACATACGAGGGCGTCCGATACCGGCACTGCCCGCGGTCTCGAACCATTTTGTTGCAGACAATCATGAATACCATAATTATTGTTATACACATCAGTAGCTATCATGCCATTATACTGGACTGATCATACAGAGACTAGAACATAACAAACACTGGCGTATACTTCACTCACATCAGGTACCATTCACCCAGCCCTATAGTTACAATTACCTCTCCGAGGCCTGTGAATGTGGTCCCATTACTAGACGATTACAATCGGGAGACCATTTCAATTGGCAGTATTATATTTTACAAAAATAAAAGCTCCAACGTTAACTAGAATGTAATCGAATAGTATTTAATTTCTATCAATGCTTATCGTCGTAGTAAATCAAGCATGCCGAATGTTCTCTTTAAACTTTACAATTTTGTCCTCAGATTCTGTAAATTTATAATGTGATGAAGTTGTCTTTTATCAAATGCTTTGGTGTATGGCAATGCATGTTACTCTAATTGCACATTTTATAAATTCCTAATGCGTTCTATATTTTAATGTGACTAACTTTGTGTGAGTAGTAGCATGCTGTGTGAAACTGATCATTACCGTGCTGTCATTATGAAATATACTAACATCAGCACACCTTTTTTGAGCAATAACGTCTTTTTTACCAAATATCATAATAGTCTTTAACCAGTGATAAAAACTTTAAAGATTCTCCGTAAGTAAACTTACACCATCCTGACAAATTTCTATTCAATTGATTGAAATCATCAAGTTTGTTTGCGCGTTCCTATGGAATATAAAATTCATTTGGCAAAAACCCGTCAGATAAACCTTGTGAATGATTTAAACCTACATTTCAATTATCAAAATTCATTGAAATTATGCTTATTAGGAAAATAGAATAGTAAGTGATGTGTGTGCGCAGGCGAGGGTGAGAGGCGCGGCGAGCGGTCAGCAAGCGAGCACGATCGGCCGCACGAGCGCTGGTAACGCGAGCACCCCGACGTCGGTGCAGTCGCCTGGCGTGGGCGGTGGCGCGGCAGGAGGCGGCATGGGCGGCATGGGCGGCAGCGGCACGACCGGCACGCCGCTTGCCGCGCAGCCCGCCCCCGCTGCGCCGTCGCCGCGCCGCGCCGGGCCCGCCGTCGTGCCCGCGCCCTCCGCGCAACCGCTCGCCTCCGCTGGCGCTGCGCAGGCGCTGCCAACCACGCAGCCCAATCTGATGCAGAAGTTCTCCGAGATGACCGCCCCCGGCGGCGACATCCTCAGCAAAGGCAAGGAGCTCATATTTATGAAGTTCGGCCTGGGTGGCAAATGATTCCGGGCCGTCGGCCCCAGCCGGGCCCACCCCGCCACCACCATCGCTTCCAACGCCAGTACTCCTTCGAATTGCGCCCTCCCTCGGCGTTCAGCTTATATGGTGTGGACGGACAACCTATCACTGTTTGTACGGTTCTGCTGGATCTTGTTCAGGAACTCTGCAGACTTTTCCGTGGAGACATTTTATTTTAAGCCGTTTTGTTTGACTATATGACGTTACGGGGTACTGTCCCTAGAAGGAGCTGTAAATACTTAATTCAATAAACGCACAGTCTAGTGAATATTCGAGTTTAGTGCTGTCTCGATAGTAATCACGGCACGATCGGGGATTGTACACCTCCAGTTAGTCGTGTATCTAAAGCTTTCTCGGACTTTTGCCCGTCTGTTAGATTAGATTTGAATAAATTATTTATATTATATACCTATATGTATTATTGCATTAATACTGCATTATTCCCTATGTATAGATATGAAGTTATAAAATTACTGTCTAGTTGTTACTTCACGATCCTTGATGCAAATAGTTGTTGTAAAAAATTCTACGTTACGTTTTTAAAGGCTAGCTGTGAGTAAGGTAAACTACAAGAAGTTTAATAGTATATACTTCGTTAATTATTATTGTGAATGTACCTCCGTGAATATCGGAAAATATTCAATACCCAAAACTCGTTACTTCAATTAGGAGTGGTGCTTAATTGGTTAACTAATAATTTCGAAACATAATTTGCTCTATTTTAATAATCTTGAGAAACATCAAAATTTAAGGAAAATAAGAAACTAGAACATGTTTTACGTTTGTTATCAATAATATGTTTTTTACCTAGTAAGATAATATTTCCAATTTATTAGACAGAAAGCGGCGACATGTCTACTATGTCCGTCCTAACGACCAATAATATTATATGTTTATTGTTCGAACTTAACAAAAATTACATGTATTGTTAAGGAAATCATGTACTTACGCCTTTAAAAAAACATGAGCAGGAAAGTATCATCAGCTGATCCAGCAAGATTAATATGTAATCAATGTAATCGAGCCTATGGAAGCCCCTTAATAGTTTCAAATACCTGATTTTTTATTATTTTTATCAGGGTGGTTTGTTTTTGGTCACCATATAACTTAATAGAGTTTTTTAACTCGTAAAATTATTCAACCTAAAATTAAATGCGTCTTTGACAATATTAAATCAGCCCTTGTTAGTATTATCTGTAAAGCAGCAGTTATTAAAAATGGTACTAAGATTTTTATGTAATTACATTGACTTTATAATACGCCTGAGTCATTAAAATGTTGTTGAAATAATAATACTCTGTGATAGTAGACGTGATACCACCTTTATCATTCTTATTGTATACAAATTCTGTAAATCCAGCGTCATCTAAACTAACGTCTCTATGTAAAGACTCGACTGTATTGGAATAAAAACATAATATGTTATAATAAAACATTTAAACTGTCATTTGTAAAATAACACACTTCTTTCTCATGATGGCAGCTTCATATTAATATACTTATTGATAATACTATGTCATAGAAATTTATGTATAATCTCTTTTGAATTCAAACTATGCAAAAGATTGAAATGCAATACTACCAATACCAACATGAAAATAATGTTTCAACACACTTGCGAGGAACGAATACGAAAATTTCGATACGAAAATTTTTACTTGATCTTTTTGATAGCAATAATAATCTGATTAAGAGTTAAGTTAATTAAGGTTTATAATTAAATCTTCTAAAGTTCTACTTCAGTAGGTAAAAAGCTCTTTGGTTTGTTTTTATATGAAAATGAACTACAATCTCCTTGGTGAGAAGTGTGGCAACGTTATTTTTTTCTATTTAAAACACTAGTGCGGTAAAGTAAAAAAAAAGTACGAGGGCGTAATAGACTATATTATGACACTAAAATCGGTGCATTTAAAGGCCCGTTACGAGCGAGTGTGTTGAAAATAATGTTTTGAGTCAAGTTTTCATCACAATATTGTTAAAAGTATTATATAACTCTAGGCATTTCTGATTCATTAAGTCTAAGGAACTGTTGTTAGAATTTAAGTTTTTAATAATATGGGATTGATTTGCGAGCAGTGAAGCGGTCAGAATAATTAGTTTTTACTTATTAAATATTGTTCTTGCAATATCCATCATCCATGTCATCTTTTATCATACAATTGTCACATTTGATTGAAATAACGTATTATCAAAAGACTGCTTGCAAAGAAATATTACCAAAAACGTAACTATAATTCTTTATATTATTGTAAGATTTTGATTACAGCACGTATTACCATCCTTCAACATATTTACATACCTTGATTTGTTGTAGCGCAATATTTCAAAAAGTGACGTTAGTTAAATTTGTAATAATTTATAAAATTGTTCTAAAGTTGTTACTGTATATATTGGCAAATAAGATCGCTTGAATGTAGGCTATTCCAAATTGCTCACTTTGTACAAGGGATTCTCTTATAAGTCCTTTATATAGTAGCTTGGTATATATCCAAAACATTCTCGTTCTCGTGTATTTAAACCTTTTCACGTGTATGATTCAGATTTAGCTTGCAATTCCTAGCATTATTCGGAACATGATTATACTTACCAATTATGTATTACCCCACTAAATTAGTCCAATGTATTGTATTACCAGCATGTATATTTAAATTTAATTGTAAATAATTAATCATGCGTGCGCCTGGGGTGAACATTAAGATCTTAGCTAAGCACAGCGCTACATATCTATCTTAATAATATATAACCTGTATTTGAAGTTTTTCTATCATTAATAAACCTATTCTAGTGTTATTTCTAACACCGTTCGAAGTTGTTCACTTGTTTATATATTGTTATGAATCTGTATCCATATCTTTTATCGCATGTGTAACGTATATATGGTTATTTATACGGGATAATATTAATAAAAGTCAATGTATATTAATCGTGCATTCATGTGTGCATACTTTAATATAAAGAGTTGTATATTACTTATTAACTTGTAACAAAACACTACTATATCGGGTAAATCTCTAACAATGTACCAATGAAATACGCTGAAACAAATAAATAATACAAATGCCGCTTCTTTATTTATTGTATTTTTATACAATCCTTATTCTTGAACTAAAGCATAGGTAACAATAATATCAAATCATAAAATTAGAACTAAAAAGCTGACTTCAAACAAAATATTTTACAACCAAAAATGCACTAAACACTAAATAAACCAAATCGTCAATAATAACTCAAATAGAGGAAAGGAAGGTAATTTGGAATACCATTTGGTTTTACGCTTGTATATTTTTTTATATTGGGTTCAAATAAATAAAACCTATATTAAATTGAAGCAAAATTCATTAGCTACCAATTTGCATGCTATGAATAATAACCAAACTCCAGAACTAGGTTAAATTTTAGGTTGAACGCAAAATGACAGAATTCCATTTTTGACATGTGGTGCAGGTATTTTGGAATAGATATTCCAAATTATATTCACTACGCTTAATTTAGTTATACTAGCGGCCTTCTCCGGCTTCGCACGGGTACAAAATATATAGCCTATATGTCATTCACTGAAAAAAATATTAAAATCGATCCAGTAGTTTTGATTTATTCATTACTGCCCGTGGCCCACACGCGTTAAATTTAGAGTAAAACAATTCTTCTTTCCCTGAACCAATGAAGATTTCCTACTATCTTTGGAATATCTTAATTCATACACAACATTTTTCTTAGATACTTTTTATTAAATCTGTAATATCTTCGAAAATATTCATTTAATTCATATGCTATAAAGGGCCATATAGACTTATATTAAATCAACAATGTATTTAAAGTATTTAATTAGATAAGGATTAATGGTGTATTGGTTAAAATCGCTTCGAAAATTAGCCATTATTTGTCATAAAAAGTAAATGACAAAAAAAAATTGGGTTATCCATAAGAGATAGACATATACCATAGCGGAGTTTTCTGTAGACCTTTTCAATGTGTACAATACTTAGTACATTATTTTGATAAATCTCGTAGGGTTCAGCCTGCGTTTGCAATGTAAGCGGAACAAAGGAAATTATTTACGACATGACATTAGAAACCTCAAAAATAACAGTGTTTCCCCATTATTTAATGGATGTTATTATACACATAAACTTTCCTCTTTAATCACTCTATCTATTAAAAAACCGCATCAAAATCCGTTGTGTAGTTTACAAGATTTAAGCATATATACATAGGGATATAGTGACAGAGAAAGCGACTTTGTTTTATACTATGTAGTGATAGTGATTATTACGCCAATGTTTTAGAAGAAAATAAAAGACTTATTAATGCAAATGATGAGCCACTTTATAGAATCTCTGCGTAACTTGACTGAAGGTAATTTGGAATACCCAAATGGTAGTTTGGAATATCATTTAGGTAAGTATTCCAAATTACCTTTAGTGAAGTCAAAAGTGAGTTTGAAGTCTGACTAATTTATTTATGCATAAAAAGGTTATTTATAAGCTTAAATTTATTTTAATCAGTTGTAATCTGTTCAGATCAGTCTTAATCAGTTTTGTCAATTAAATGGCTTGTTGGTAAAAATCATACACATAAGATCCAGCTTCTGAGCCACCACACCCACAGTCTACGGAAAACATGAATCTTCCGTAGGGTACCTAACCTATGACAAATTTCAGCTCAATCGGACACCGGAAAGCAACTAAGTAAATATCAACAGATAAGTTGCAAATAAACTGAGGATAATTTGGAATATTGCAAACTATCATCACATCGGGTATTCCAAATAAGCAACAAGACATGGTTGGATTATAACTACATTAAAGCTACATGGCATTAATAGTTTTCGTGAAACCCTCCTATTCCAAATTACCTGCAGTATTTCAAGTTACCCCCTTTCCTCTACTACTCGTCCGATCTCACGCAAATTTGAATGGGACCACATAAGAAGCACAAGTTGTCGAAAAATCAATACACCCAATAAAAAGTTATTACGTATATCGTTATTGCTGTAGTCGATCAGCCGTAGAAAAGTTAATTCTGCCTATCATATACTATTGACAAAATAACGGTTCAAACGAGCAAATACAACTAACAAGTTGATTTACTATAGCGGAGTGTTCCTGTGTCCTAGAAGTAGAATTGTAATTTATAAATCACGCAGCTCTAGACACTATTTATTTCGCTGTCAGTGTAGGTTCTGAAGAAACATGAAGTCCATTAACTGCTGGCGTTTTTAAACTACGGTGTCAACTTCATGAACAAGAGTAGCATCTAAAACAGATATAAGTCTACTTAAAAGCATTTGCAGTTGCAAATCGGTAACTTTCAAGTTGTTGGGGAACGCTGGCCAGGAGCCTATGCCAGATGCCTTCAACTTAGGGTTGGAGGCGAAAAGACGGATAACGTAATCGTTGTTTCTGTTGCTAAGGAACTGGATCCCGTTGTTCTCCTCTACAGGTCGCATTTCTCAACCGATTATCACGAAATTTTGTGAGCAGGTTTGATAAGTCCATAATTATTTTTTGTCGATTCAGATTTTGGAAATTTTTCAAAATGACTGAGATATACATTATAAGGTGTTGAAAGTATGGACGCCTGCACTTAATATAATGGTAATGTCCCTGATGAGCACGCCAGTTGCCTGTAAGTGAGTAGTAAGTGTTCCGGCAGCAGTCCTTGAGAGCCAGTGAAATTACAGGTACATGAGACTTAACAACTATGTCTCAAGGTGACGGGCGCTGTGTAATTCGTTACTTGTGACGAAATGCTTCTGTTATAGGTAGAGGTTAGTCTGCTTAACATCAGGTGGGCTTCGAGCTTGTTCCGTCACAATAATATAAAAAAAAAAAAAAAAAAAAAAAAAAAAAAAAAGTGATCTCTCTTTCGTATAATCAATTATTTATTTTCGATGTTTTTGTAGCCAGTATATTAATTCGAGATAAATACGGGAGAAAAATGAATCACAAACAACAAAATTAGGTTATTATAACATTACCAAGTATGTGACATTATTTTTTATATGCTACCGTAAATGTATGAAACCTAGGAATTGTACATAATTCCTAGGAAATATATACCCTTCCGAGCCTACTTAGGAAATGTGTAAAATAATGTTTCAAAGATTCCTTAATACACACATTTCCTGTGAAATGTATGTATTTCCTAGGAATTGTATGCAATTCCGAGATGATACTAGGAAATATATACAAATAGGAAATGTATTAAAAAGTAATGCTTTCTGTGACTAAAATAAACAAAACACGTTTGTAAACAGAAATCAGCCTTTTTATTAAGGCTCTCGTTGACATAATATATAAGTTAACAATCACATATTGTAATCGAACACCAAATGTAGTAAATGATGACTTAAGTCATATTTAGGTGCGACGACGAGCAAAGCTAGGAGGAGCATTAGGTTACTTGTGGCCACAACAACGCGCGAGCCGAGCGAGCGTAGCGAGCGTGCCGTCGTAGCGGCCGGCGATGCACCAGAATGTAACACATTTCCGACTGCTATTTAGGAAATATATAGATTTCCTAGGAAAAGTGCATATTACAAAATATGTCACAGATTTACTTTCCATTTTAGGAATTGTACACATTTCCTAGGAATTGTATACAATGACGGATAACACAGTTTTCCGTTAACATATATACCACTTACCTACCTATTTCAGATACAACTAGCGTTCGCTGGGGCCCACTGGTCATTAATTTAATAATAAATTATTTGCTTGGACATAATTGTGCCACATTCCCCGTCAGCCTGCGCAGTGAACCTTTATTCGATTGTAAGCTATGCAAGGGCAGACTCGCGAGGTCTACAGCTCGGAGAGCCACCAGTAAGTAATACTATTTAATAACTACCTATATTTACAGTTTTTTTTTTATGGGATAGGAACCCTCCTACCTAACTATCTGGTGGCTCACCTAGTGATATGTGATCACCGTCACCTACGAACATCCGCAACACCGCAGAGGTCTCGAGGATGCGTTGCCGGCCTTTGAGGAGGGAATATGCTCTCTTCTTGAAGGCCCCTAAGTCGTATCCGTTCGGAAATACTGCACCTGGCAGCTGGTTCCATATTGTGGCAGTGCGAGGTATAGAAAATGCCGTGAAAATCGCAAGGTTGCACTTGCACTTGCAGAGGTCGACATGAAATTGATGAAACATCATGCTTTGTCGGGACGTCCGATGGCGAAATTGAGCTGCAGGTAGTAAATCGAACAGTTCCACAGACCACTCCCCGTGATAGATGCGGTAAAAGATGTAGAGAGCTCTAACATCTCTACGTAGAGCCAAATTACCTTAAATGTACTAGGTAACCTTATATTTACTAGTCTAGTAGCAGTATAAGTCTATGTGCGAATTTGTCCGGAGAAGTACTGCTACCATACCAATTTCTACCGCTATCCAGCAATGTTCTCATTACCGTGTTCCAGTTTGAAGGGTAAGTAAGGATGCCGGTGAAATTACAGGCACATGAGACTTAACAACTCTGTCTCAGGATGATGGCCTCTTATGACGAACTGCATCTGTTATAGGCAGAGTAACGCTTTTCACATAAGGTGGGCCTCGTGCTTATTCTATCAAGTCACCATAGAAAAAGTTAATTTGATCTGCGAAGATCAGTGATTTCAGTAAATAATACGGGATAACTCACGTAAATAAGTCAGATAGCTCCGACTATAGTTTCAACCACATCCGGCGGTCTTTTTCAAGGAGAGCTCGGGACGCCCGCGTTGATAACAAAATCAGTGATTTCTTTAAAAAATACTTGACAAGAGACGAGCTGAGTCACTCGTGGTGGCGTTCTTGCCAGTCTTCACAGTTTGGTGTTGCTGCTACTATGCAGGTGTAAATGATAGCCAAAGATCGTCTAACATTTGCTTATCTAAGCTTAATGATAGCTAAGCAAACGTTTTGGCAGGGAAGTGATGTTACTACACTGAGAAAAATCTAAAGTCAAAAGCGCTCTAATGACGACCAATTTATATGGTATGACGGCAAAAAACCGACCAAACGTAAATACGTATAAAAATGCAGTGAAGGCGAATGTTTCTTTTGGTCTTCATTTAAGGTGTATTTTGTGATCTTTCTTAAATATTGACTTTTCGATGAGGCTGATTAAGTCTTACGTTACAGTGATAATCACCGTATATAAACCGCCGTACACGTAAGGTATATTTTATGGAAACGTAAGGTATATTTTATGGTCAATACTGCAATTATAACGTTCAATTCTGAAAATACTTTACGGAAGGCGTTTTTTGACGGTTGTGTTTATTATAAAACATGGTGGTGGTGAAAATCATCTTAAGAGTTATGAATTCATCTTGCGTAGTTATAATTCAACGGTTAAAAGGTCAAATTTGATTTAAGCTCCAAAGACATTTTTCTCAGTGTAGTCACAAAACCACATGTTTTATTGTCAGTGAGAAATACTGAATTCTGAAAGCAAATAAAAAGCAATTAGGGTTACATTTAATTTAATTTCCAATATTAACGCCAGCGTCAGGATATTGGCCAACCATAAAACCAAACTACAATAAGTGCGTGGGTTACATTGTTCCATTATAATTTCACATAAATCAGATAAAGATTAGTGAAAAAAAAAATTAGGAAGTGTGATCGCTTTTAATACCTATTAACATCGAACCATTGATAGCTTTGTTTCCCATGAACGTCAAAATAATACGTTACACATTTCGTCGCACCGATAAAACTGAAAAAAAGAAGGTTAGTGTTTTTAAAAAAGAATCGACTGTAATATGGGTCACATTACGGCTTATTTTACTAAAAATGTAACATATTCAGAATTTTTCAACTAAAGTCATGAAATAAAAAATATCCGACTTCCTTCACTATAAATCTATGAATATTAATTTGTATAGTCGGGATCAATAATGTCAAAATAATCCCTAAGCTCTAAAGGTACGGAGAAGTGTAGCATCGTCTAAACACTTATTGAATACTTTTTTTATGCCCATCACATATTTATAAATTGTTTAAGAATGTTCTAGTGTACAGACTTGAAAGGAAGTTTGACTTCTTCCAGCAACGTGAGCAAGCGCGTTTCCGCGGTAGGATACAGATTACAGCACCACTGGCCACCTCCAAACTCTGAAGATGGTAATCGAAAAGTGTAATGAATATCGAAAGCCTCTTATACCCTCCGAAGCACGGAAGCGCTCAGTAGCAATGTCACTAGCGGTCACCCATCTAACTCATGACCGCGGCGGACGTTGCTTAACTTTGCTGATCGGCGTACAGCAGCTAAGAAAACTTCGCTACGAGCGCTTCACTTCGCTACGAGCGCTCTCAATTTAGGGATAAAATCACAGAGGAGAAGTGTTTATAAGATTAAGGGCCTGTTTCAGAATGTTCGAGTAAGTTCCGGTTATACTACCCAGAACATATTTAATAAATAAAACACTACCTTCGCGTTTCACAGTCATCGATTTCGCCTATCCATCGGTTAAAGCTTGAAATGCGCTGCATGTTAACTGTTATTTTTATCATTAATTTATTTTATGTTTTGGGTAGTATATCCGAAACTTACACGAACATTCTGAAACAGA
Source organism: Plagodis pulveraria (assembly GCA_963890685.1). Lineage (NCBI taxonomy): Eukaryota > Metazoa > Arthropoda > Insecta > Lepidoptera > Geometridae > Plagodis > Plagodis pulveraria. The sequence continues at coordinate 9,924,116 of OY982970.1, read as the reverse complement.
CCCTAAGAATCATAAAATTAACTTACTAGGTGGCATTTCTTTCGCACGTTGCTGGATACGCCAATTTGAAACACTGAGTTCCAAGATAATTGAAGTAAATACCTCCGATAATATAAGCTGAGGGTCCGCCCACTACGTGTAGGCATTCCCGGAATGCCTCATCACATTCACAGCTTAGTCTAAAACAGTAAAAATATACATGCTTCGAATTAGAATTAGTAGCCTCTAAGTTATGCATAAAGTGCATATGTAAAGGTACGCGCAAACCAATGCAAGTGCGGTGGCGTCAAAGGTGGCGATTAGTTCCTATTCATATATTTTTTGTACCTACAGTACCTTCAAATAAAAATCGTTTCAAAAGTATACGCTAAAAAAAATTAAAAGAACTCAACGCCACCTTGCCACTGCGGATGAAACTAATCGCGTTAACTTGAGCGTTCAGTCTATAGTACCACCAACTTAACTGTGCAGTTGGCGAGGGCGCTGCTGATCAAGGAAATCAACTACAAACTGTCACAATTTGAAGGAATGTTGTAGTTCTTTTTTCTGCCACCTGAACAGATAAGTTGGTGGGTCTGTACCATAATAACATTAATATGGATTGTATGTTATATTTGTCTAAGGCAGGCCTGGCTCACTCCGCACTTTAGGTACAAAGCTACAGGCACAGCGGCGTATCCGTGCCACGTCAGAAGAGATCAGAGCTATGCGTGGCTATAGAGATAGAAAGTGAGATGCCTTGTAGGTGAATATAAATATTAGGTACTCCGTGTTTTGCGAGCTGAAGTGCACTTTATTGCTTTGCAGCTAGAGTCGCTTATTTATTGGAATGGCTTTGCGGAGTGATTCTTCTGGTCCTTTTTATTCTGTGTCTAAGGCTCGGGTGTTCAATCATAAAATAGTTACTATTCATAAGAATTAATGTACGGGCAAACCAACGCGTTCAGATGCGACCGCGGTGTTTTTGTGCTGACTATAGGGTAGGCTAAAATAGAAAACGTGAAAAAGACTTAGATTTCCGAATAGCTTTGAGGATTTCAGTAAGAGCCGGCTCTGACTGACGGCATGACATGGCACGGCATTATACCTATCCTCCTGGCCAAGTATTTTTTTACTTTATTACTATAAGTTTATAATGTATATTACTTTATTTCGATAGAATGAGATCGTAGGTTCTCGCGTCATACCACGGCATGCCACAAGATGTCACGTGACTTGGGATGAAAGATATTATATTTGCTTAGAATTTAAACGCATACAATTATGACTTAGACATTCACCTATCAAAAATAATTATAGAAGATACTTTCCGTCGTACATTGATAGCTAAACTAACGTTCCATGCAAAATACGAAAACAACTCAAATAATTGAACATAGATAAATAGGAAACACGCTAAGTAAAATACTAACATAAACATTCTTCACACTTCCTGGTAAGGGTTAGATAAATTCAAAGCTAGATAATACTTAGTCGAGTGGCATCGTCCATAAAAACTTAGAAATGATAATAACATGCATGTACAAACACAAACAACAGTCTATCATATTAATACTAGCGACCCGCCCCGGCTACGCACGGGTGCAATGCTGATTCTAAATATACTTCAGAATGTCTTTATATGTATAGTACCACCAACTTAACTGTGCAGTTTTCGAGGGCGCTACTGGTCATGGAAATCAACCACAAACTGTCACAATTTGAAGGAATGTTGTAGTTCTTTTTTCTGCCACCTGAACAGATAAGTTGGCGGGTCTGTAAGTACAACGTTCACAGCTTTTATGTCATTAGACACAAACATTTTTACTTTAGAAGTTACTCTTGAAAGAGCGACATTGGCCATGTGAAAAACACTCAACGGGCAACGAAAAATCTAATGCTGTAAAGGCCATATTGATCTACATTAAATGCACAATGTATTTAATTGGATAATAATTAATGCTGTATTGCCTAAAACTTCTTCGTAAGTAACCCATTATTTCTCGTAAAAAGTAAAGGATCAAAAATGGTTATTGTGGGTTATCCCTGATAGACATATGAGACCAATGAGGCCTATGAGGACATTTTTGTAGATCATTTCAAGTTGTACAATACCGTTACACATTATTTTGATCTATCTCGTAGGGTTTAGCCAGAGTTTGCAATGTAAGCGCAAAAAAAATGTTTATTTACGTCATCACATTAGAAACCTCTAAAATTATCAACGTTCCTCTACTATATTATGCGTGAATTATACATATAAACCTTTTCTTTGAATTATTCTATGACAATAAATCGCATCAAAATCAGTTGCGTAGTTTTAAAGATAAGCATATATAGGGACAGACAGATAGCGAGAATTGACGTTGTTTTATACTATGTAGTGATTCCAAATTAAATGCGAAGTATCTAGTCATAAACAATCTGATCAGATATAACATTCATATCTAAGAATTTTGGGTGCAGAGCTAAATTATGTGTTGTCGTTTATAGTTTCAGTGTTTTGAACCGATTTTTTGTAAGGGGATGGCAGTTGCTTACCTTAAGGTGGGCCTCGTTTTTACTCGTACCTATAACTTTTATACTGTCGCGACTGACCTGATAATAGAATAAAAAGTAAATGTAATTTTTTTACTTGGAATATTCACCCGAATTCGTCAGACCGTATTCGTCACTGGTTTCCCCGGCATGGATGACGTCTTTACAATGGTCGTGATCGCGACAGCACATATCAAGTTCGCGCTCCGGCCCCAGGTCATCGTAGCTTTCTGATATATGGCCATTGCCGCACCATTTCGTACCTGTAAAAAAATATTGTAATTCATTTCTATGACTTTACCGTCAGAGAATTTGGTTACAACACGGTCCCTATCATCCGACCTTAACGTAAACGAAAATTGAAATCCAGGATCAACAGATTCTGCAAAGCTAATTCATCAAGATTTACTATTCCGCTTTTTGAGGAATTGTATTACGTAGCTACGATTAGGTATTAGGGTAAGCTAGGTATAGAAATATATGAAACATTGTAAATATGATAATCGCTTAGCATGCGATAGTTCTAGAAGTATAGAATACATACAATTTTGAAAGAGTAATGAGTTATCTTAGTGGCAGTTATAAAGCATTTCTTTCGGCACACCCTCCCCTGTGTCTTAAAATAGGATAATTTTGAGCACAAAATTCTCATCTCATTCCACCTGCCAAGGGGTTAAGGCGCCTGGTACGTTAATCACAACACTTCATTTCTTCGGATAACCCGTTCGTTTACCCCGAAATGGTCTCCGGTATGATCTCTCTTGACAGTCACTCCAATCCTCACCTTGCAGAATCAAACTCACATTCTTCACCCTAGTAGCATTTTTGGTTGGCCGTTTAATTGGCCTTTTTAATGGGCCAAAATTTAAAAGAGTTGGTGTTTATATCTAAAATTAATAAATGATTTTGTTGAAGTTGTCAGTTACAGCACACTGGTGCTGTAGCAAACTACATATATACCTATATATTACAGATACTAAATAGTGAATAATAATTTAATAGTTACCCAAATATACACATTTGTATATTATGTACATTGTTGGGTATAGTTTTTTTTATATCAAAATGTGACAGATAATGCAAATCCTATTAACGACCAATTAGACATTTTGATAATTTTTGACATAACTGACTTTTAACACTCAATATAATATGTAATAACTTGTTGAAGTCCGTTCTATGCTGTTTCGAGTTTTTTTGCTTCGGTGTCTATATTCTGTTATTTCATTTTTCTGTGTTAAGGTTCCGTTAATAAAAATTAACAGTCACAATGTTCACAATAGACTCAAGTTGCAACTAAATATAGGCATTTTGACATATATATTTTAAAGATAGATGGATAGATAGAAATACTTTATTTGCAAAAGAACCTAAAATAACATAACAATAAAACTTATATAGAAATACACTAGTGCAAAATGGCGACCATATCAAGTTCGAATGATTCAGAAGGAAAAAAATATAAGATGCACACTTTAACTTCCGAACCTATCTCCTTTTTTTAAGAGGTTGGTTATAATTAGGGATATTATCCATTAAATACATATATCATAAAAATATGCAGTTATATCTGGTATGAGCTATAGAAAAATACTGTTCTTACGTGGATAGATATCCCAGTTACGTTGCACTAGTTCTATCTCACTGATGTTGTAATGCCAATCATCATTGTTCAAATTATCCAAATCTGATTGAGGCTCTAGATTATCAATATTCCTAGAATTAACTGAATAAATGCATAAAATGTTGAGAGTAACTATTGTATGAACTCGAATCATTTTGTGGAAGAAGAATAATTTAAACACTATGGAATATAAACAACTTGCACTTGAATTATTATTGTGAGTGAAATAGTAAGTTGTAGAAATACTCAGCATTTATATCACTTATTATTATTATATTTTTATTACATTAATAAGAACACGGTTTCACATTATTGTTACACCATTTCAACTATGTAAATAAATAGCTTCTGCCTCTAGCTTCACCCTTGTGGAATTAGATTTTGTTTTCTCTCTGTGTGTTTGTTTCGTGAAATACTTAAATATCACCATTATCATCCACTCGTCACGTACTTAGGTCGCCCGAAGCATTTTATTGCTTATCTAGCAAGGCGGTCTCCGCTAGACCACACACTAGGAGTAGACGTTTTGATTATGGTGCATGTTTGTGTCTCCGCTAGACACAATAATTCTATATAATATTGATAACTTATACTTTATAATAATAATAATTATAGGTGTGTCTACATAAGCAGTTTATTTTTGAACATAGATTAATCAGTAAAATAATTCGATTACAAAATTACAAATTTATAATGTACTTGCAATTTATAATTTTGTAATGTAATCCGCAGAGCAGGCGTTATTGCAAACATAAAATGTTAAAAAATATATTTTGAAATAAAAATTACATCAGTAGCGTTTATCATTCGCCTCCATTTAATCAAAATCAGTCAGTGCTGTTGTTAGTAGATTACCTATGTAGTAAGCAACATACATTCGCACACCTAGTCAAACATATCTATATAAAGAAAATTCAAATCAAAGGGTGGAAATAATTTCATTTATTATGTAAGTATACATTTATATATATAAATGTAATTATACTTATATTACATTTAAATTTATCTATATATCTATACTTATAATAAAACTGTAACTGAACCAATTCTGTACATGGCAGATATTTTGAAAAACAATATTTAAGAACATTTTGTAGCTGAAAACTGTATTTATTTTTATTTTTTCTGTCTGTATCCCGGCCACGCATCACTCCAAAACTACTGAATGGAATTCAATGAAACTAAACACGATTTGAGTTGATACTACGAAGAGGGTTATTGTGTACTTTTTATCCCGAAATTCAACACGGTTCCCTCGGGAAAGGGGATGAAAGTCAAATAGTACACTTAGTTGTAAGTTATTAACGCATTGTCCGATTTCAATTATTCTTTTTATGTTAGAATAGTCGTTACTGTTCTAACAAAAAAAGAATAATTGAAATGTGAGCCCGGCACCCCACAGGAAGCCTGGCACACTACAGACAGCTCGGCATCCCGCGGTCATCCCGGCACCCCACGGGCGGCCCGGCACCCCAAAGAGCAGCCCAGCACCCTTATTTAGTTTTGCAAGTTTGCTTGATAAAACTCTAAAATCTGGAATATTCGCCACAATCAGTTTTTTTAATTTTCGCCGGATACATTTTGGAGACTATGCAATGGACAATCTAATATATTTTCGTTATACCGCTACACCTCGACGAAAAGACGCCGTTTTAAAATCGAAATTCCAAAGAAACGCGCAAAGTACTTTGCTTATACATTTATTGTGCGAACCGCGAAGGAACTCTTCAGTTACTTAACTACTTTCTTCTGGAAAATACAACCCGGGAGTTTTCAAACCCAAAGTAAAAAGCTCCTTTCTGAGGTATGCTTTACTATGAGTCCTTCACCACAGACCACAGCGTTGCTTAATATGATAAGTGCTCAAATGTGAATAACTAGTCTGCAAGACTAGAAGTCGCAGGTACAGCTAGTTTTATAATATGAGGCTAAGAACACCGAAGTTTCCACGATAGAAATATGCAATAATTTTCAGATTAATCGGATTTGAAACGTTTCAACTACAAATATTATATCAGCGTTGAAAATGGAGCAATTTCCATTTCATTTCATATTAATCTCTATTCAAATGCTACAAATCTGTCGACAGTAAAATAAGCGTTCAAAGAGACAATTGCCTGCTGAGGTGAAGTTTTGAACAAGCGTTCAAAACTTACTTGTATGCATACCAGCGCAGGTTAATATGTAAGTCAAGTTCAAAAATCCACCTGTATCTGCAGGCCTCCACCTTCCCGCACCACCTGTACATGTTCGAGGTTTTTGAGGTGGTGTCTGCGGCCGTGGCATCCTTTAGGAGTGGCTTAGCCGGTGGCCTAAGAAGGTGGTCTCACACCGCAGCGTTTAAAAGATATTTTTATCTTTTAGTTCTGTTTAGGTAGACGAGGTACTTCTGGGGGATGTGATGGCTTTGGTAAACTGTATATTGTAAGATCGGGTCAATAACGAAGTAACCGAAATAATCTATGGTCCAAATGTATGTGCTCTTAATAAAAAAAGGCGTTGGTATTGGGCCTATAGCGGTAGGGACTGCTTATCGTCGCCTCATGGTCCGTCAAGTCTGCTGTTAGAGATAGTTTTTTTTAAGGAATCTTTTTCAACCAATTTATCTCGTCTTTTGTTCGCGGGGTAGTTGTGAGGCTGATGTACATTCAGTTCACACTTTTTTATATCAAAATCTTGGAGAGGTGCTGATTTGTCTTCTCAGAGACAGTGAGTTCGGCCTCTGGGAACAAGCACGGAAATATCTTTTAAAAAATTACTAAGTTTTCATCTTGGGCGTGCACGAAGTCGCTCCACTCAGGATTCTAACCATTTAAGATTTACTCAGGACTGAACTATTAACTACCTCACTTCTTAAGGGTCTTTTTGGCACGACGCTACTGACTGCAACAGCTGCAACTGCTGGCTTCAAGTACCGCATGCATGCCACAAGTCGATCCATCGTAAAACAAACCTCCGATGACTCGACCGTAGTGGCTCTAGGTACTGGATTGTATATATTTCTATAAAATGACTTCCGTGCGCAGTGTCATTGGGAAGAAAACCTTAAGGGTTCTATTCTATGTTATATTAAATTAACTTTAAATGTTCTAATCTCAAGCAGCTGCGAGTGCGCGCCTTCGCTGCGTGAAGCCAAAAGGTCCGTAGGTAGATGGAAGATAAATAAAAAAATATGGTGACTTAAAATAATCTATTGAACACGTATATACAATTTTTGCAGCCAGTTGTTAGATAGACTTAAGACTGCTAAGGTGAAGTGCACGGCCCTCCGACGCAGAGACATACATATCTGACGCATAGACATACAGAAACAGGGCCGGATGTTCCAGTTTGTACCCCAGGTAGGTGAGGAATGATATGTCTCTCAGAGAGTAAATCTGTGTTGCAGCCGTAAAGAGCAGAGCTGGTTTAGTAGTCTCCAGGTAGTAATGGATGGCGTTCAGACTTAGTTTTAGAGGGTGACTTAAACTTCTTGTCTCGTTTGCCCCGAGCAGCTGAAAGAGAATTGAGTACGGTTTCCCCCTGTTCAGAATACGCAGGATCCACCTTCAGATACTGGTCCTAGAAGTGGACGCCCGTATAGGGGCTCTATAACCCCTGCGCAGTTGGTACCCTTCTATAATAATACACTTTTCTGCACCTTTCCGGGAAACAAAAGTAGCTCTTTGTGCTCGAACATATGTAACAATCTACTATGCAACTATTACCCACCTGAGGGAAGCTGCTAATCAAAGCTAGTCTTAACTAAATTAAAATAATCTCTATAGTATTCTGTAAACAGGACGACTGTGCTATAGCTAGGTGACATTGTATTCAAAATAAGCATGGCTTGCAAAGAACAGGGTAGTTTTAGCAAAAAATGGCCTGATAGCAGCCGTCCATTGTTGCCAGTCTATAGAATGGTGTTGCTACGACACAAATGTAAATGACATCTGGAAAAGCCATTTAATATTGAGGTTGTTGATGATTGAAGCAAATAGTTCAGCAGGGATGTGACGTTACTAGTGGCAAAACATTGTTACCTCCGATTGTCGGTGTATAATATTGAATTATTATACTAAATTCAATTCAAGGATTAGTGCTAGATTAGTGTCTAAAAGTTTTTTTTTTTTTATGGCTGATAGGTTAGCCTTAACCCCGTGGGGTGCCGGGTTAGAATTGCACCTCCCCATATCATCCCGTGGGTGTCGTAAGAGGCGACTAAGGGAAAAATACTGGAAGGTGGGCAGCAGCGCCTTCTAAAGAACTGCCATCTTACACTGCGATCCCCAAGCCTGCCAAGCGTGGGGATTACGGCAAATACCCCCTTTGTAAGGGAGGCTGTGTTCAGCAGTGGACGATCCGGCTGATACAGTACAGGTTAGCCTTTGACCACTATCTCACCTGATTGTAAGTGATGATGTGGTCGAAGATGTTGTTCAGGCTAACCTAGAAGTACTGGCTCTCAAGGACAGCTGCCGGAACACACCGTTAGGTGCTTGGCGACAGATTTTCTACTTGAGGGTGGTAGCTAGCCAGGCGGGCATTCGCAAAATGCCCTACCACCATGCTATAACGACTGCCATCCTAAGACGACAACCGGGACCGACGGCTTAACGTGCCCTCCGACACACGGAAACGCTCAGTAGTAATGTCACTAGCGGTCACCCATCCAACTCATGACCGCGCGCGACGTTGCTTAACTTTGATGATCGGTTGAGAACAGCTAAGTAAACTTCGCTACGAGCGCTTCAAACAAAGTTGGCTGAACATATAAACTGAACAATAAGTATACCCAGCACGCGTACTCACACATTCTATACCTCACGAGGCTTTCAGACCACACATCTATGTGTACCTATAGTATTGGTAATATGTTACCGGAAATGTACGAAACCTACGATTACACATAGGTAAATGAGATAAGGGTATGTATAGAAGCAAAAAATAGATATAACAGTTTAAATATCACTTTTAATTTAATACATACTTAGATACATCGAACCATTGATAAATTTGTTCTCCTTCTTCGAGTTCTGAACAATTAGAAAACGAACTGAAAAAAAAAAGTTTTTTTTAAGTAATTGTGACGACCGAGCTTGGTTCCCACTTAATGTTAAGTGTAATAACCTCTGCCTATAACAGATACATTTCATCACAAGTGACGATCTGCGCTGCGCCTGTCACACGAGACATACAGTTGTGCTCATTTTCAAGTCTCATGTGCCTGTTATTTTAGTGACTCTCAAGGACTGCTGCTGGAACATACTGTTAGGTGCTTGGCGACAGATTTTCTACTTGAGCCATTAGCCAGGTGAGCATCCGCAAAATGCCGTTCCACCATGCGGTGAAGCTCAAGCCAGCAGCGGGAATCGAACCAATTTTGTATAGAATATTAACCCAAAATTAATTCGAGTATTATAAATATAATATAATACTCGAATTCTTTTAAGTTAAATTATTTTCCACTCCAATACATGAAAGGCTTACATGATTGCATGAAACAAATATCTGTTTAAACAAAACATTATTCGTGGCTGTAAAGGCTTCTAATCTAAATATTCATAGCTATGAAGATACTAAACTAGCCTTTACCTTTACTTTACTTTTTCCATACAAACTTAGTTATTTTAAATACCAAGTTTAGTATTTTAAATACCAAGTGTTTAAAATACTAAACTTGGTGATTTTTTTGCAAAGAGCTGGCCATCCAGGAGGATTTTAGGCTCAAAAACTTGAGCCTAACATCCTTCTGGTTGGCCAGTTTTCCGTTTTCATTACTTATTTTACGTACGTTCGTACGTTCAGCCATCGGTCCAGGTTGTTGTCTTAGGATGGCAGTCGTTATAGCATGGTGCTAGGACATTTTGCGAATGCCCGCCTGGCTAGCTACACTCAAGTAGAAAATCAGTCGTTAAGCACCTAACGATGTGTTCCGGCAGCTGTGCTTGAGAGCCAGTAATTCTAGGTTAGCCTGAACAACATCTTCGACCAAATCATCACTTAAGATCAGATGAGATAGTGGTCATGGCAAACCTGTAAAGTATTGTCTAAATAAATACTTACCATCAGGTGAGATAGAGGTCATGGCTAACCTGTAAAGTATTATCTAAATAAAACGGGTGTTACTCACGTATATGAAATTGGATTGGTCCAACTATAGTTTCAATCAAGGTGACTCAAAGAGTGTTCAGTGTGGGGCGAGACGCGAGCGCGAATGTCCCAAACCCTCCTTGAAAACAGACCACCTGATGTGGCTGAATTCTTAATTAGAAAGATGCAATTTTATATTTGTGAGTATAACCCGTGAAAGCTCTCAAAGTGTAGTGTGAAACTGTATAATTATAAAAAATAACTACGTTAGTTTTAATAACAATACAGTTGACCCGCAGTAATCCGGCCCCTGTCTAATCTAAAACCCCCTATAATTCCACATGCTCATAAAAGTAAATGCAAAGCAAATTTATCACGGCAAAACTGCTTCAATACATTCTTAATTTTTTGACTTGTGAAAATACTACAGAAAAATACTGGTTATGAGGCCAATACAAAAACACCAAACTTAATGAAAAACATAATTTAAATCTCAAATACATTTTTGGAATCAACCATTACCTACATCGTCAAGGAAAAATATGGCTAGAAATTATATATTTATAAGTATCATTAAGTAACTAGTAGGATATCTAGAGATACTAGACCTAAATATGAATATTATAATCTTAACATTTGTATTTTACTCGTTTTTGTCGGATTGCTCCGTTTTGAAAATGTTCCGGATTATAAAGGGTCCGTAGTCGGTAGTTCGACCAATTCGATTATCTGACACCACCTTGCAACATTTGTCGCATTACCGTGGGTCTACTACCTATATAAGTTTCAAAAATTATAAAGACAACTTACGACCCGGGTGAATCGCATGTTGGGTACACCTTTTTGAAACATTGAGTGCCCATTAAATTGAAGTAACCATATCCGACAAGATTAGCCATTAAGGCGTTTGCATCGTGCAAGCATTGCCGGAAGGCTTCGTCGCATTCGCAGCTTAGTCTAAAAAAACACAACTGATTTCACATTTTCATGGTCGCACTTCTAAAAGATATTTCATAGTTTTTAGTTTTGGCTGGCGGCAAGAGCTCAATTACTATTTAGTCACCTAGGTGGTGAATACTTTTAGCTTCCGTACTGGAAAACGGGACCCTATTCCCAAGCTTCGGCTGTTCGTTTGTCTTCCGTCCGACCTATAAAGGGCTGTGTCTAGGAACGGTATCATAGGTATATTTCAACGCTACAGTGAAATTGTGAAAATACAGAAAATGTGTAGTATCAATTAGTCGGCAAGCTAATCAGAGTTCTCATTAAGCCCTGGGGAGAATTGAAGACCGCGATATCGCCCTCGAGGTCAGCTTTACTAAGAAAAATCGCCGCTGCGATGACTATCATTATTTTATTACGTTAAAACTTCTCGGTCTTCTATTCATCACCATATTCATCATCAGCCGGGAGACGTCCACTGATACAGAAATGCCGCCACCACTCAACGCCATAATGAACGGCCATTATCCATATTGAATTTACTCCCCGCGACTTTTACGATCTCATCAGTCCACCTAGTAAGGAGTCTCCAAACTCTACGACTTCCGGTGTAATATGACAATGACTGAGGTTTTACATCCGCTCTCAGAAGTTCAGTCGTGATTCCATCATCACGCGGTTATTCTCTAGTTTGAGAGCCATTCTAATCTCGTTTAGACTGATGTCCGGGATATCTTCGGTATAATGTCAGCTCAGTTTGGCTCTCTTGTCCTGAGCTGCTCTGATAAAGGGTTTTCGTCACGTGTATAGCTGTCCATAAAACCTCTCAAGATCTCTTAGAATCCCCGGTTTTGATGAGATGATTCTACTATCGTCCATCTTCAGCTTCGTTATTTGGTTTTGCCTTATAGATGTTTTTTTGTTGGTAACACATTGGAGCGTTGGTTACACTTGTGAATCGATGATCCCATGACGTTCAGCGTAACATGTCCAGTTCTTCCTACAGCTCTACAATGTTGTAGTGCTCCCTAAGTGTGCTTATGTTGTGTATTGCCAAGGCCAAGAATAGTCGTTTTAGAGGGTGTTTGCCGGGAATCTACCGGGGATTCTTAGTACCCCTGCTCAACCGTTACCTGGCCGGCTATCAGGGCCAGGAATAATGGGAGTTTCCGGGGACTGGGGGCTGTGTAAAATTAGTTTGCATCATCAGGGGCTTTTGGCAAAATTTCTTCAGGCGTCTTGGGGATCACAGTACTGGTGTGAACTTCCCAGAAGGTGCTACTGCCCCCCCTCCGGGGGGGCAGTAGTATTAACCACTTCTCATGACACCGACGGGAAGAGATGGGGAGTAGGGGCTCCCTAAACAGTCAGAAGAAGCGTACAAATTCAATGTTAAAGGACAAGGTGACCATTGCTACGATCCGATAAGGTATACCACTAATAGCTCAGAATCTTAGTGAGGAAATATGACATTTGAACGTTTATTTTATTTGGCATGGCAGTGGTTGACCAGTTCTTCCTCCAGCTCGGCAATGTTGTAGTCCTCCCTAAGTGCGCTTATGTTGTGTATTGCTAGCGCCAAGAATTGTCGATTAGAGGGCGGTAGCCGGGCATCTGCCGGGGATTCTTGGTACCCCCTGCTCCACCGTTACCTGGCATGCAACCAGGAATAATGGAGTTGCCGGGGACTGCGGGCTGTGTACAATTAGTTACTTTTATGGGGGGCTTTGCCAAAATCTAGGTGAGCCTCCTCGTTTTTGCATACAATAGCATAAAAAAATACATAAATAGCATTTTTTTTTTAATGCCTGATAGGTTACCCTTTGACCACTAAGTGATGATGTGGTCGAAGATGTTGTTCAAGCTAACCTAGAAGTACTGGCTATCAAGGACAGCTGCCGGAACACACCGTTAGGTGCTTGGCGACAGATTTTCTACTTGAGGGTGGTAGCTAGCCAGGCGAGCATTCGCAAAATGCCCTACCACCATGCAAAAAATATAATAAGAGATATATAATAAGCATAATTTTTGACCTGGTATAGGAACCTAAATTCGTCAGATTGTACTTGTTTTCCCCGGCTCTAATGAAGTCATCACAATGGTCGTGGGTGCGACAGCACATATCAGTTTCCCGCTCCTCTCCAAGGTCATCGTCGCTTTCTGATACGTTGCCCGGGCTGCACCATTTTGTATCTGTAAATAACATAGTATTGTATTTCTATCACTCACTGACTTTAATCTCGGATAATTTGATTAATGATTACATTACATTTGGTAAAGTTACATCGCACTCTCTAGGGTCGAGACACCCTATCCATATGATATTGAAGGTATTCCAGTTATTCTAGGAACAAAACTTTGTACTCATTAAATTTCTTCAAGTTCTACTTATTATATTCACTGTAGTGACGTTTTTTAGTGGTAAGTACTTAGATAATACGAGTAGTTTAGGGTAACCTATGTATGGATAAATTATATCACCGCATCCTTGAAAATTATGGACATACATTTCACCTACAATGTTTACTGTGTGTTATGGGAGAGGGGTGTTGCCTCCCATAAAGAAAAAACAGGAGAAAGTTCCAGGGAATTGTATATTATACACTGAGACACGTATCTAACAGTGAACAGAAAATTTGTCGGTTCGAAATAAAATCACGCGCGCGTACAACCGTGTCGATCGTGAGTGGAAAGGACGACTGGCGGCTCGCGCTGCGGCCGGTGCGATCGGCTCACGCACGTTTAGTAAGATGGCATCGTAGAACGAAATAACAAACGCGGATCGCCTAGGTATGAGCGAGACGGTTATATGCGCCAACTCAAGAAAAAGCGCGGGAAGACGACCGCGAGAGGCACGAGTTGGCAACCTTAGGGAATGGTTTACTATAGTGTGTAAAAAGGGGAGTCTGTCTATTCCTATCTATCTATCCTTGAATGCACGTACAAATAATCCCCAATATTACACATACTCGTACCTACCCTCGTATAATATAAATTTAGGGAAATAAAATATTAATAATGTTGACACATTTCCGTTTCAATTGTAAAAAGTCGTTCAACGAAGTCCCTAAGGCGTGTGTATGATTGTTAGTATCTAGCTTAACTTTTCTGTTCGCATATGGAACAATTGATGACAGATTTTACCTTCTGATATATTTTTTTTATACGGAACCTCTGATGGAATAAGAAATTGAACTTGTTAAAGTCGGTACCACGCTTATTCAGAGTGCCCACGATAATAGTCACCAATGTCAATACTTGCAATTAGTATATATTTTTTACGTGTGTGAAATGCACTTACGCATTCATGTTCACCCCGGTGGAGGTGGTCGGGATTTATCGGACTCGACATCAACTACTCCTATTACCACAGGATAAAGTATTACAGCAGGTGCCCCTACCGACTAAAAACCATACGATGTTCCTACGGGATGCCTTTATAATGCCAGGGCTTTGGGAACGCAGCGGACTCGGTGAGGAGGTGAGGTGATCTCCCTCTCCCGCTCCGCAATTTCCTTCTGTGACATAACTCATTCGCAGAAGATTAGCTCCGCGTTCCACGAACCGTCACTTAACCAATGATGGAAGCGCAAGGTCGTCCCTCACTTCTGCGGCTAGATCATGGCGCTCGCTCTCCACGTTGGGCGCTCCTCGAGTGTATTCGGGGTCGTGTCCTCAATAAATAAATCCGTCAAAAAAACAATCAATTTTAGGAATGTACTAGAGAACTTTATTTTTATATTTAAGAAGTCGCTTAAAAACCTGTAATCAGAAAAGATATGAGATGTGACAATGGAAGATGAGATATCTATCAAAAAATACTGTTCTTACTTGGAACAATACTACCAAAATCCCAAAATGAACGTAGTACTAGCTCCGTCCCACTGGTATTGATATCCAATTCATTATTACTAAAACCATCCAAATCCAATTCAGGCCGCCTTTCCACAAGTGGCTCATCCATATTATTTAGGAACCTAGAATAAACACAATGGCTACATAAAATGTTGACAGCAAAATATATTACATGAACTCGTATCATTTTGTACAATAATACGTATTTAGATATTAATTTATATATAAGCCAATTGCGCTTGAAAAATTCTTGTCAGTCGAATAATAAATTGTGAAAATACTGAGCTCTTATATAACTTATTTTATTGAAAATTCTAGCGGATTGCCTTCATTAAAATAACACTACAAGACTAAGTAAACAAATTGTCTTCACTCGCAGCTTTAGGAGTATCAACGTCACACAATATGTACGAAGATGAGCGGTGTGCGAGGGAAAATATGGGATCGATTTATTTTCCTAGCCTCGCTGAGGGCCGCGTTCCTATTGGTCGATGTTTTCCTCGCACACCGCTCATCACCCTCGCACATCTTTGGTGGATACGCAACCTAAAGCTGCGGGTGAAGCAATTTGTTTACTTAGGGCCTCTTTCACGACCTTCGAGTAACATCTCGAGTAGGCTAATGCCGGTTTAAGTCACAAGTAAACGTGCATTTGAATTTTACAATGGCTGAGTAGTACTAACCCACAGTTAAAGTGACTACTGACTTACTGCTTAGCAACATCGAGATATTATATACGTCAATGCTTAGCAATTATTTTCGACGTATGAACGAGTGACTTTGTTGACAGGTTATGAACGGATATTTGAATTTACTTCGAAGATCCTTCAAGTAACCACCGAGTTGTTAATCAGAAGCCTATTTTCTATTGTGAAACTGAAAAACCATAATTGTATCTTTTATAATGCAGGCAACTTTAACTAGGAAGTAAATAATTGATAACTTCTTGATGGTCATGAAAGATGCCCTAAGACTTGTAGTGTTATTTTAATGAAAGCAAACCTCTAACGTTTATTATTTATATTTAACTACGTTATTTAAGGGTGGGCCTAATGCCAAAATTACGCATAAGGAGTATTTTGAAACACACTTTTTGATGGTAACGAACGCAAATATTCCAATAAAAAAAATATAGGAGGCAGGGGATAATCTTGAAGAAGTACAGTAATCGAATAGAATTTTGAAAAAAAAACCTCATTGCATTATAAAAAAATAACAGAAATCGCGCTAAAAAAACTGTTTTAATTCAAATGCTCAGAATTATCAGCGACAACCCCACTTTATTTTTTATAAATATAATAGCTAGACTAATGTTCTAGTCGAATAATCGGTTAAATATTTTATTACTTGTTTATATTTAGAACAATTAAAAGGCTAGGTATTTTCACAATTTACTATTCGAAATAATTTTTCAAGCGCAATTAGTTTATACTCGTATATACTTAAAAACTTTAAATTTTGTATTATTGTACAAAATGATACGAGTTCATATAATATATATATGTTGCTATCAATATTTTATGTAGATATTCGGATCATTCTAGATTCTTAAATAATATGGATGAGCCACTAGACGATAGGTGGCCTGAATTGGATTTGGGTATTATTTTTTTCGTGGACAATATGGACATGCAGTCTTACCGGCATAGTACGTATTCGGCTCTCACCTATTTAAGGATATTCTAAGTATGTACCATTTTGTTTTTATGCCTGATATGTTAGCCTTTGACCACTATCTCACCTGATGGTAAGTGATGATGTGGTCGAAGATGTTATTCAGACTAACCTAGAATTACTGGCTCTCAAGGACAGCTGCCGGAACACACCGTTAGGTGTTTGGCGACAGATTTTCTACTTGAGGGTGGTAGCTAGCCAGGCGGGCATTCGCAAAATGCCCTACCACCATGCTATAACGACTGCCATCCTGAGACGACAACCGGGACCGACGGCTTAACGTGCCCTCCGAAGCACGGAAGCGTTCAGTAGTAATGTCACTAGCGGTCACCCATCCAACTCATGACCGCGCGTGACGTTGCTTCACTTTGCTGATCGGTTAAGAACAGCTAAGTAAACTTCGCTACGAGCGCTTCATCATTCACCATATATTTAAACTGACTTCCAAAATTCTGTCTAAAATTACTGCGGAGCGGTGTGCCTTCATCAATGAACAAGGCTGTACGTTGGTGATGTAGTTGTCACTGTAACACCTACCGAGGTATCATAAACAATATTGTATTACACAAACAAACCATAATTCTAGGTGTCGTTAGAGGCGCTAAAGGTGACGAAGGGAAAAAATACCGGGAGGTACGCAGTAGTGCCTTCTGAGGAACTGATATCTTACACTGCGATCACCAAGACATCTGCCAAGCGTGGGGTTTATAGCAAACCTTAATGTGGGATATGTTCAGCAATAGACAATCCTGCTTATACAATGCGTACCTATTGCAATAATGATATACAGTTAATTACGATCGTAAATATATGTATATGTATGTATGTATATATATGCTTCAAAAATGTTCCATATATATATACCTACATAAAATAAAATAACGAGCAACCACTTTCCCTCCCTAGAGTAACCGCTTACAAATTCTAGATAAAAACTATAATTATGGTTTTACTATGACCTAAACATTTCATCAAAATCCGTGCTGTACTTCCATAAATTACGAAGAGACAAACAGGCACCCCTGGGACAACATTTAATTTATATAAAGAAGTTAAAAATAATTTTCACAATCTAAATATTCAATTATATTCTTATTTTCTGATTGATTGTATTTGATACGTTTCAGTTAATATATATAATATAATTTCCATTCGACGCGTGGAAAATTGCAATTATTTTTATTTCTGTTCTGAGAAATTTTTCATTATTATTGTACATTTAGCTTAGTGAAAACGTCCACGTGATTATTGACCAGAAATTACACATAAAAGCAATCAAATAAGTTATATTATGCTGGAACACCTTTTCCAGATGTGTTCAATATTTCAGATCGTACAATATATAATTTTATTTAAAAAAGCAAATAATACCTTGTCATAACATTTCCATATAAGAACCTGGTGTCGTTTAGCAAAGTGCGTAACAAAAAACGTACATAGGATAAACGACTAAAATATGAATACATATAAATTGCACAATATATTTATGAATTCTATTACTATTAAGTAATTGATATAAAATTTAAATTATTAACATACTGCATAATAATAGTAACATAGTTTCAATTATGTTATTCGTTTAGTAAATTTTTACTTCCTTATAGTAACGCCAAATTTAGTACTTATTTGCGGTTTCAACGTTCCTGGATAAAAAACCGTCTATTAAGATGACAACACAATGTGTGTTCGCCATTTCAATAAAGCTGCTTTTCCTGCACGTGACTGCTGTGCCGCAGGTCCATGGTTCGAATCCCGCCACGGTCTCGAGCTTCACCGCATGGTGGAAGGGCATTTTGCGAATGCCCGCCTGGCTAGCGACCACCCATACCATAGAAAACCTGTCGCTAAGCACCTAACGGTGTGTTACGGCAGCAGTCCTTGAGAGCCAGTGAAATTACAGGCACATGAGCCTTAACAAATGTCTCAAGGTGACGGGCGCAGTGCAGTTCGTGATTTGACGAAAAAAGTCCGCTTAAAAACATCAGGTGGGCCTCGTGCTTGATACGGCACAATTACATTTACAAAAAAAAGAAGGAAAATAAAGGATCCTACTTAAAATTAAGTAATTGAGATATTTGTGAAATTAAAAGTTAAATTTTGCTTGCAATATTTACGGCCGGCTATCGTCCAAATTGGAATTTATAACTTTAACCCTTGTTAAACACTCTACTTTTCACTACGAATTTGAGTAATATAAAAATTGCTTTTCTATTTATTATATATATATATTAATATTTATTGATAACAAGATCATGAGTAGAAACTATTTAAAATTAATGCAGTTATAGTCCAAATAGGACTTGATAACTTACATCCGTGCTAAACACTCTATTTTTCAATAAAAATATGAGAAAAGTAGATACCGTAGTTTTCCTAAAATTATTTTAAAAAAACCTATAATATTTACTGAAATCCATAACATGAGTAGAAGAAACATTTATAAAATTAATTGAGAGATTAGAATAATTAGTGGTACTATACCGCAAATTAAAGTTTCGTTGTCTAAAGTGTCGCTCGAACACGAAAAACGAAAGACAAAGATTTCGTTTGCCGCTGCAGTGGTGTGCGTGTCGCCAATCCACGTTCCGACGGCGTGCTGCCCGCGTGATAGGACAAACATGTATGAAATTGTGTAGTAGGAAAAGTCGTGGATGATTACCCGCAAAATGCGCGGACCATGTTAAGCTGCACCCTCACTGTGATACTACGTATTCCTAACCTGACCAGCTGATACCATAAAGCATAGCATAGGATAGTAAGAGAAAACGCGGGCATTATAAAACTAGCCACGAACATCATTAATAAAGATAGCGACCAAGGAGTAAAGAAAATATAAGACACAATGACACATGACTCTTTTTATTATATTTATTTTGTGCAAATCTTATTTTATGAATTAAATATACACTTACATAACTAAATCACAGTGATTTATGCCTACAAATGTAAATATCAGAAAATTTACATCTTATACATCGGCAAAATATCTAATACTTATCAAAAACATTCTCGATAATTATTCAAAACACCGAAATCAGAGACGCCAGTTAACACTAAACAGGTTTAAATACTTTACAAAATTACAAATTTACGAGAGAAAAAATTATAATCATGTGCGGGATTCGAACCCGCGTTCATCCACCCCTTTAGCCTGGGTGTACTCTAACCAAGCTCTCTAACCAATTGACCTAACATGACACAATGTCTCATAACTCTGATTTTTGTTCTCGTTCTTACGGGAGAAAAAAATTAAATTTGTAATTTTGTAGTGGATGTTTTTTTTTTATTCTATTGTGTGGAACAAGTGCGGGCAAGTGCAAATTGCCCTTCTACCATGCGGTGAAGCTCAAGCCGGCGACGGGGATCGATCCAGGGTACTGCGGCACGGCAGTCCATAGCTATTACCGCTCGGCCATCATTGTTTCGCAGGTTCGAATCCCTCACATGACTATAATTTTTTCTCTCGTAAATTTATAATTTTGTAATGTGATTCGCCAATCAGGCGTTATTGCAAACATAACAATATTAAAGCTCTAAACACTGTCTAAAGCAGTACAAAAACTAAATTGTAGTGAAAGTCAATAAACTAAAAATAACGTCTCTGAATACGGCACTAAAAGTGTATATATTTTACAATGTAAGTACATGAAACCTGGGTCCCAATTCTCTAAGTTATTGACCAAACGCCACACTACTGCGATGCTTCTGCGATCGAACTGCTGTTAATGTCAAATTCGGTAGTCTGCTAATTCTAGCTCCTAATCGCAGTTCTATAGCAATCGCGTCGCTATCGTATGGCTTGCAAATGTTGACACTCAAATAATAATGAAAACTTCTATCAATCAAGCATCAGTTAAAACATTAATACAGTGGTTTCCTAGCAAACAATACAATAAATAAATATATTAAAATAATTTAGCTAATCATCAATATCAATATCTAAAATTTATGCTATACTATCTATGCCACTGTAGCAACGCAATCGCAACAAAATAGCTTACAACATATCAAATATGTCAAAAACGATTGATAGCAAGCCACTGACTTGCGATCGAACCTAAATAGCGGGCAGATTACGGATACTGTCAAAAACTACAATTTTCATGCAATTAAGTTGCGTTAACGCCGTTCAATAGCTAAGACAATCGGGCCCCTGATGTGTCCCCGAGGAAAGAGATATCAGACTACAAGCCAAACGAGTCCGGAGTCAATTTATTTGTATAATTGTTTTAGCAATTCATCTAATAGTTTTTCACGTCGAACCATTGGTAGAGCTTTTCTGCACTGGTGTCGTATGTGTACTCCAGACATTTACGATTCAGCCATCTGCAAAATAGATATAACTGAAATATTTTTCATGCTACCGTGATGGAACTAGCACGAAGTCCACCTGGTGTTCAGCGGTAACTTCTGCCTATAACACAAGCAATTCGACACAAGTGGTGAACTGCACTGCGTCCATCACTCTGATATACGTAAAGTTGTTGAGTCTCGTGTGCCTGTGTATTCACCGGCGCCTATACCACATGAATAAATAATCATATGCCTCTAGTCTTCAAAATTGGAACACCGTAATGTGAACGTTACTGCTTGGCGGTAGAAATTGGTATGGTGGCAGTAATGGTCCGGACGAACTCGCACAAACATAACATAAAAACATAAAAATCATTTATTGACAATTAAAATGTGTACAAGGTTAATTTTGAAGCCTCTGGTCCTCGACGTAGCTTAAAACTGTGTTTCGAAGACCAGATCCTTCTCCAATGTAGGACTATATTTAACATAAATTATGCCATTATACAATGATTTTGATTTTGATTTTTTTCATATAAACTTTTATGGATGTTTTGTATGTATGTGGATGTGAAAAAAACAAAGAGTTCTACTCTTACTAAAATAACCTCTAAAGATCTCTTAAGTAGAGAGGGTCTTAAACTTTCTGAGCTTATTTTGTTCGAATTAAGCTGGCGCACTTGGTAGGTTTCAGAGCTGATTTAAATAATACTTCACATTACTCTATAACCGGAAGACATTTACTGTTGAACAAAATACTCCCACATTATAGGGGGATTTACCAAATTCCCACATTTTACTAGGGTCCTGGGGATCGCATCTTGCGCTCACAGATGCAATTCTACAGAAGGCGCTGCAATCTTCTGTTGATTTTAATAATTTTGTTACGGCGTCCACAGGAAGAAATGTGGGTGCAATTTTAGCCCGGCAAAAATGTATACAAGCACTGAATTTGTAGGTACCTATACTCTGGTTTTTTATTCGAGATCAAAAATGTAAACAAAGGGGTTAACCGTGCAAAAAAATTACATGTAATTATACTAATTTAGGAAACCGATGAAGCACTTAATGTAAATAAAATATTTTAAGCAATAATTGATCACTTTAGTATTCGCTAATAAAACACTTTTTTACGCGCGTACATATCTACGCATATATTCAAGCCTGAAAAAAATGTGTAAGATTTTTTTGGTTTTTAATTGCCACACTGGCGGGATCGTCGTCATTTTCAATACAAAGTTACTTTATGGTCATTTTCCAGCTGACGCCATTTTTCCCTTGTTCGTAAATCGTATTTACATTCGAATGTGGTTCTCGCCGATAATTTTTCTTGTTATTGTGAATTTCCTTGTAATTTATAATTGTTTTTATCGTTTATAGTTATTTTTAGAGAGTTCAGTTTTTGTTTATTGTTACGAATTATTTATTTTCGTAATATGGAGGCTCCCAGCCAGAGCTCTAACTTCAACAACGAAATATATTGTATCTCCTGTTAAGAAACGTGTTCGCAAATTTTAGAGTGCTTGCTAAAAGTTGATGGTGATGAAGGCGTAATTTCACTGGCTCTCAAGGACTGCTGCCGGAACACACCGTTAGGTGCTTGGCAACAGATTTTCTACTTGAGGGTGGTCTTTAGCCAGGCGGACATTCGCAAAATACCCTACCAACATGCGGTGAAGCTCAAGCCCGCGGTGGGATTCCAACCATGGACCTGCTGCGCGCCATTCCATAGCCAATGCCACTTAGCCATCTGCTTCAAGTGTCCTAAAAAAACCGTGGACATGTTGCGAATATCGTCAGTTTCATTCAGAAGGATAGTCCGCAAAAATAAGGGAACCGGTGAGTTCACTTCGCCAAGATCACTTTTCACGCTATAGACACGGCAGATTTTTCAACATTTTTCAAGACAGCAAAATTCATAAGTATAATTTGGTAAAGGTAATTAATACTTTTGTACCTTCTCACCAAAATAATAAAACATATACCTCCTCAAGCACAAGTCAAACAATCAAATCCAAAACTTCCACCGTTGAACAATGTTCCAATGGGGGGATTTGCCACTATCCCCACGCTTGGCAGGCGTCTTGAGGATCGCAGTAGAATTTGTTAGTTCTCTAGAAGGTATGCTGCTTCCCACAACCGGGGCTAATTCATTTTGACATGAAATTGAAGCATAGGAGCGCTATGTAAAAAATCCCCCTAGTTATGTGACCGCAACGCGTTCCCCTACGAGCGTTTTAAGGGTGAACTGGCCGGCCCGTTCTCCATACAAACGCCGTTGGGTGATCACTCCCTTATTTGAGGATTTAGGTCCAAAATAAAGCATAATACCGATTGATTTCGTCATTATCTAGGCTTGGATGATGCCGAAATTTTAATAAAATAATTAACCTGAGAATTATGAGCCTCGAAACATTTTCATATAAAGTTTTCGAGGCTCATAACTTACAACATAATTAACTTTTTAAAATTTTGGCATCATACAAGCTTAGTTAATGACGAGATCAATCGGTATTATGCTTTATTTTGGATCTAAATCCTCAAATAAGGGAATGATCACCCAACGGCGTTTGTATGGAGATGGGCCGGCCAGTTCACCCTTAAAAGTAGCCGCTAAGTCTCGTCAATAACAATAACATTAGTACAATGTAACTTGCTGAGGAAGTAAAATTCTTCGAACTGCTAATTTTCTCCTCCATGTGGGTACATAACTTTTCACACATCTATCAAATAACTTATAACGAGCAGTACTTGATTTTAATATATTTATGACAATATTTAATTCGTGTACCTTTCTTAGAAACGGCTCTAACGATTTGGATCAAATTTTATATGATAAGCCAACTTGTTGAAGTCGACTATTCCGTTGAATAAGTGCCAGCATATTGTCTGCTGTACCGGTTTTTGTTTTCCACGGACTGGTAATCTCATTGTATTCGTATACTATTTTTGAGAAGATAACTCACCCTCCCCTTCTGACGCATTTCAATTTAGGGTAGTCTTTCCTGAAGCACTTTGTAGCCAACGCATTGAAGTAGACCGTTCCGATATTGTCTGCTGTACCGCTTTTTGTATCCCGCAAGCATTTACGGAATGCCTCGTCGCACGTGCAGCTTAATCTGTAAAAGAACAACGTAGGTGTTTGTAACCAAATACCGATAAAGTATGCCATATAGTTCACGGATTAAGAATATAAGGAATGTGTGTGTCATATTCTCCTATTCGTTGTTGTATGACTTAGGAAAAGAATGCACTCATTGCGATGTGAGTTGGGTGCTCCTAAACATTAGGGCACAAAAGAACGTGTCTCGGTCACGACCGGCAATACTCGTAGAACTGTAAAAATTATAAGAGGAAAATTAAAAAAATACGAATACGTCGACCGGGGCTTAGAGCATATCAGATGCTTATCACCAGGGCGAGTACGCAGCTACATGCAGTTTTTTTTACGTTAGTAGTTTTTTTCGGTTAATTTATACTATTTAAATAAGTATATATATCCTTGCGCCGTGCTGTGTGTTGTTTACTTATTTTAATTGTACCGAGACACAGGTAAGAGTAGGAAGATATTTAAAAACTATATAAATGATATATTTTTGAGGGACTGTTATTTACCTCAAAGTGCCAATACGAAATCAACTTGTATTAACTGTGGGTCGTGATACGAATTCGTGGTTGTTGAGGAAATGCGAGGTAACCAAATACCACCCACGTGGACTTACCCACAGGAGGTCAGTTTCAGATTTCAAATAGCATTACCCTAATCTTTGCCTAAACCAAATTCAATTAAAATAGAGGCAGCACATTTTTCTCCCCATCTGTCGACATCCTTTTATGCCCACACATTTTGTAGCGCTCGTAGTGAAGTTTGTTTAGCCGTTCTTAACCGATCAGCTAAGTTAAGGGTGAACTGGCCGGTAAGTTCTCCATACAAACGTCATAGGGTGATCACTCCCTTATTTGAGGATTTAGGTCCAAAACAAAGCATGATTTCTATTGAACTCGTCATTATCTAGGTTTGTATCGTAACGAAATTTTTAAAAGATAAATAAGTCGCGAGTTATGAGCCTCGAAACATTTTCATACAAAGTTTTCAAGGCTCATAACTTTCAACTTAGTTAACTTTTAAAAAATTCGCTACGATACAAACCTAGAAAATGACGAGTTCAATCGATATTATGCTTAATTCTATACCTAAAATCTCAAATAAGGGAGTGATCACCCTACTGCGTTTGTATGGAGAACTGTACGGCCAGTTCAACCTTAAGCAACGTCCACCGCGGTCCTGACTTGGATGGGTGACCGCTAGTGACATTACTACTGAGCGCTTCCATGCTTCGGAGGGCACGTTAAGCCATCGGTCCCGGTTGTTGTCTTACGATGGCAGTCGATAAAGCATAGTGGTAGAGCATTTTGCGAATACCCGCCTGGCTAGCTACCACCCTCAATTAGAAAATCTGTCACTAAGCACTTAATGGTGTGTTCCGGCAGCTGTCCTTGAGAGCCTGTAATTCTAGGTTAGACTTAACAGTATTTTCAACCACCTCATCACTTATCACCAGGTTAGATAGTGGTCAAAGGCTAGCCTGTCAGCTATAAATAAATAAAAAAACTTCGGTAAGCTAATTATTACTGTCGGTAGCACAAAACAGGGTGATGATAAACGATTTTTTTTCAAATAATCTAAACTAATATAATAAAAAGGAAAGAATTTAAAAAGGAATGAATAGGTTCTGAAACTACTGGACCGATTTGAAAAAAAATTTCACCATGTGAATCTAACATTATCCTTGATGAATATAGGCTATAGAAGATTTTCGAAGATTAAAAAAATTAGGTATCCGTATGAAAACTTCGATAATGTAATCCAAAGTGCAAAAAATACCAAAAATTAAATAATACAGTAAATTATTGAAAATAGAGCAAAGTGATGTACTACAATTTTATAGAAACATCAATATCTATAAAAAAAAATCCACAATACTATTAGTCTAACTACTACAGTTATGTCACAATAACTACTTTTTTATGTGTTTATTGTTATTTATTTTTAATTTTGGTAAATAGTAAATACCCGTTCGAAGCCGAGGCGGACCAATACTAAAGCGCTTTACCAAGATTAAAACGATAGCTGTCAAATTTGGCATGAACACATATAATTTAGTCGTGACATTTCACCATGGAACGCTACACGCTTCAACAACGCGTAGAAATTGTTAAAATTTATTATCAAAATCAGTGCTCTATTCGCCTAACGTTCCGTGCATTGCGTCCAATTTATGGCGTTCATGGCCGTCCTGCAGAGTCCACTCCGTCGTTTAATGAAGAAAGAGACAACCGTACAGACACTGCTTCATCGATCACTGACCGTGATCGATGAAACAGTGTCTGTACGTCAAAGAAACTTAACATCGTTGGAGAATATTGTTGCAGTTGGGGCAGTGTGCAAGAAAACCCCAGACAGTCCATACCGCGTACACAAGAGCTGGGTCTTTCTGCGACATTAACTTGGTGGATTTTGCGTCGAGATTTGGGTTTTCATCCATACAAAGTTCAATATCTAATAATTTCCATGTAAGGGCTCGGCTTTGTGAGTCAACAGGTCTCATACAAAGTATTCCGATCCTTCCAAAGCGAGGCCAAACGCATACTATACTAGGGTACACAAATAGTTTTTTCTGCAGTTAGACAAAAGATAACCTAACTACTAATAACGACCAACTCGTTACCTAGTTACCTATACGGAAACGTTTTGCTACTGCAACATGCGATCTTTATTATGAGCAAACTCATTTAGTACTATTTCCCAGTGATGATTATGTGTGTTCCTTAGCGTTAATATATGACACACATTTTTAAGTAACAAGCGGCCAGCCCTGTCTGCGCACACAGATATTTAACAAAAAAGAAATGTATCGTCCCACCAACTTATCTGTTCAGGCGGCAAAAAAAAGAACTACAACATTCATTCAAATTGTGACAGTTTGTAATTGATTTCCTTGACCAGTAGCGCCCTCGAAAACTGCACAGTTTAGTTGGTGGTACTGTATAGCCTGTGTGTGCATCAGGGATAATGTAGGATTTTAATGGTGAAATAATTTTTCAAATTGGACCAGTAGTTTCTAAGTTTATTCGTTACATACAAAAACAAATATTTCTTTTAATATTGTTATATTTGCAATAACGCCTGCTATGCGGATTACATTACCACCTATATGACATATATACGATACGAAAAATTTAAGTCATGTGCGGGATTCGAACCCGCGTCCATCCAACCCTTTAGGTATGCTCTAACCAATAGAGCTAACATGACAATGACGTCATAACTGAAATTCACTATCGTATGTTTGTAATTTTTTAATGTAATTCGTATAGTAGGCGCTATTGCAAACATAAAAATATCGAAATTATAAAGTTGCGTCATCATTTACAAGAATAAAACCAATTGCAAAATTGGTCTTGATTGTAGTACGCTCCATCCCAATACGATGGTTAAAGAACTATAGGAAAAATTTGAGTTATGACGTCACGCCCAATCTCTCAATATTTTCAGATCGCAGGTCACCAATTTCTATCTCTCCACTCATAATTAATATTGTTCCCTGACGTCATTTTTTTTAATTTTTTTTTATTTTATATAACTTTATTTCTCTAATTTGTTAAACGTTTATGATTATTGTGTATATATCAAACTATATATATATATATATATCATGTGTGTAGGTATATATATTATATAATATATATTGTACTATATATCATATACTATGGTTTTATATTTATGTAGCTTATTTATACTGTAAGACATCAATTTATATTATGTACTTGTTTATGTATTCGAGAAATGCACCACCCTCCCTGCTCAAAAAATTATTCTCTGTCCATCCAAAGGTTGTCTGGAAGAGATCGTGTTGGAGGGTTAAAACCTTATTGCTAATCCTGGCCGACTCCAATTTATTGAAATGACTGACATTGTGTTCGGTTGCTTGTTTATAAAAATGTTTTTATGTCATGTCTTGTGCTTAATAAATTCTGCTTATATTTTACACCAAATACGTGTTTAAATATGATTTATAGAAGGTTATGGTTCAGCAAAAATAGTGCAACGTTATTGTAAATATGTCGGAAACGAAAAATCAAAGTTTTTCACATGAAAAATTACGCGGACGTGAAAATTACGTCGAGTGGAAATTTGTTATGAAAAATGCATTGATTCACGACAATTTATGGATCTGTATAAGCGGTTACGATAAGGATGACAAAACAACGTCCGAAGTGAAAGATCGACGTGACGAAATTGCAAAATCTAAAATTTGCTTGGGCGTTGAAAAGTCATGTTTTTCACATTTGATGTCAGCTGATACGGCGAAAGACGCCTGGAATGCACTAGAACGTGCATATGATGATAAAGGACTCGGTTCAAGAGTGAGAACTCTTCAGAACTTGTGCGCTGTCAAACTGGAGAACTATTCTAGCATGGAAGCTTACGTCAATGAAGTATTGTCATTAGCGCAGCAATTGGCGAATATGAACAAACCTGTTGATGACGAGTTTCTTGGTGCGTTGATGCTCAAAGGTTTACCGACAGAGTACGAGCCCATGATCATGGCACTAGAGCATTCGGGAGCTGTCATTACTGCTGATCTAGTCAAATCGAAACTGCTACAGGATCAACGTTGGACTACTCGTGGAGATTCGAGTGAGTGCTTGTATTCTAAAAGAAAAGGCGCTAGTACGAGTGACTCCTGGACGAGAAAAGCGCAGCAGCACAAGGATGAGTCAAAAGCGAAGGATAATTCCGCTAGAAAGAGAGAACCGTGGTGCTGGAAGTGCAGACAGAAAGGACATCTGAAGAAAGATTGCCGGAACGCGAAGGATTCTTCAGGAAACTGTGTCTTATCAGCATATAGTACTGGATCTGACTCGGAATCTTCGTGGTACATAGACTCGGGGGCTACAAATAATATGACTGGCAGGCGTGATTTGATGACAGACTTCAAATCGCGAGATGGTCACGTCACCATTGCTAATGGAGATAAACTGCGGTGTACAGGTATAGGTACTGTTAAGTTGTCGGATAGCGCGACGTTAACTGATGTGTTGTATATACCTAAGCTGTCTGTAAATCTCATATCTGTTTCGCAATTGATTAAGAATGGTTGTATTGTTAATTTTGATACTACTGGTTGTACAATTTCTAAGCTGGGCGATGTTTTGATTAAGGCAAATGACGTTGGAGGGGCTTACAGACTTCAGACCTGCAGTCTAAGGGCGAATCTTACTACTAGCACTGCAACTTGGCATCAAAGACTTGGCCATTTAAGCGCCAACAATATGAAGCTTTTGAGGCAGGGACTTGCTAATGATATTAGTTTTCAGGACGACCCTTGTAAAGACGTTGCCTGTGAAGTTTGTTTAAAGGGAAAGCAAGCTCGGTTTCCTTTTCCTAGCAATCCTGAGAAGTCTGTGGCTGTAAAGCGGTTGGATTTAATCCATACCGATTTGTGTGGTCCGTTGCCGGTGAATTCGCTTGGAGGCAAGAGGTATATCCTGACATTCTTGGATGATCATTCGAGGAAGGTGTTCGTGTATTTCCTGAAGCGTAAGAGCGAGGTGAGTGAATACACGAAAAACTTTATTAAGCTAGTCGAAACTCAGACTGGTGACAAAGTTAAAGTTTTGAGGTCGGACAATGGGACCGAGTATGTAAACAGAGACCTTGAAGGTTTTTTGAAAGGTAAGGGGATAGTCCATCAGGTAACTGTGCCTTACAGTCCTCAACAGAACGGTTGTGCGGAAAGGCTAAACAGGACCCTCCTAGAAAAAGTAAGGTGCCTCTTGTATACTTCGAACCTAGACCACAAGTTTTGGGCAGAAGCTGCCTGTACTGCTGCATATTTAATAAATGTGTCACCTTCGAAAAGGCTCTCAGGGCAAACTCCTGAGGAAGCCTGGACAGGTAAGAAGGTTAGCTTGAAACACTTACGTGTGTTTGGCTGCGAAGCTTATGCTCACGTTGATAAAGTGAAGCGGAATAAGCTTGAACCAAAAAGCAAGCGTTGTATATTTCTTGGCTATGACGGTAATGGATATAGGCTCTACGATTCGGCGAAAAATATAGTTTTTCGTAGTCGTGATGTTGTTTTTAACGAAACAATTTTTCCAGGTGTCAAGAGTAAACGGCCCGTGGAGATCTTCTTTCCGACTAGTGATGACGGAGATACCGTTGAAGATGCGGATGTTCGTGATCAGTCTGGGACTGAGCTTGAGGTGGAGATGCCATCACTACCAACTGTAGAGGCTGAGGTTGAGGCGGAGAGACCGGTAGAGCCTGAAGTGTGGTTTGAGGCTGACGAGCAGGTGCCGAGTTCTTCTACTGATACAACCAGAATGCCGCGGAAGCCACCATCTGACGGACCAGCCTATAATTTACGGCCGAGAGTACCGAGGACGATGTCTGCGCTCGAGACAGAGTTGAGTGAGCCGACGAATGTCAAGGAAGCTTTGCAATCGAGTGATAGTAAGCTTTGGCGGCAAGCTATGCAAGATGAGATTGATTCGTTCAATAAGCATGAGGCTTGGGAGCTAGTTGACAGACCGGCAGACAAGAATATTGTCAAGAATCGATGGTTGTTTAAAATCAAACGTGACGCCAATGGCAAAGTGGCGTGTTATAGAGCGCGATTGGTTGCAAAGGGTTTTACCCAAAAGTTCGGAATTGACTACATGGATACTTTTTCTCCGGTTGTGCGACATAGTTCGTTGAGAATGCTGTTGTCTCTTGCGGTTGAATTAGATCTGAAGATTGATCACCTTGACGTCAAGACAGCTTTTCTGAATGGCAATTTGAGTGAAGAAATTTATATGTCACAACCTGAAGGTTTCGTCAAGCAAGGCAATGAGCATATGGTCTACAGACTCAAGAAAGCTGTGTACGGGTTAAAGCAGGCGTCACGTGCCTGGTACGATAAGGTAAAGGAAGTTTTACTCGCAGAGAATTTCACGCAGAGCAAGTATGAGAGCTGTATCTTCAGTCGCCGAGTGGGTAAGCGAACCATTATTATTGCTCTCTATGTAGACGATTTTTTCGTTTTTTACGACTGTGACGAGCTTGCTGATAAGCTAAAAACGTCACTGAAGTCTCACTTCACAATTAATGATTTAGGTGAGGTTAAACATATGCTAGGCATCAAAGTACAGCGCACTAGTCGTGAGTTGAAGCTGAGTCAGAAAACCTATATTGAAAAGCTTCTTGAACGTTTCGGTATGAGTGACTGTAAAGTTGCTAAGACGCCCTTAGATGTAGGTCTGAAGTTTTCTGATAGCGCCACCCACGAGAGTAGACTACCGTATCAGGAGCTGATAGGATGTTTATTGTATATAGCTGTGATCTCAAGACCTGACATTTCATTTGCTGCATGTTTCTTAAGTCAGTTTAATACTTGCTACACAGCGGAACACTTTGCAGCGGCCAAACGTGTATTGCGGTATTTAAAAGGCACAATGAATTTAGGTCTTGTGTACAGAAAAAGTGATGAACATGATAAATTTCATGTTTATGGATTTACTGACGCTGATTGGGCTAACGGGGCGGATCGTAAATCTTACACGGGGTATATTTATAAGCTAGGTAGGAATGTTATTTCCTGGGGTTGTTATAAGCAATCGTGTATCGCACTTTCGTCTACCGAGGCGGAGTATATAGCTTTGTCTGAAGCTGCCAAAGAGGCGGTATACGTCCGTGCGGTTCTTGCTGAGTTGATAGGTCAATGTCACACTGTAACCCTGTATAGTGATAATCAGTCTGCGGCGAAGCTAGCTAGTAACCCAGTGTTCCATAAGCGAACAAAACATGTGGACATTAGATATCACTATATTCGTGAAGCTGTTGAGAATAGGGTGCTAGAACTGATGTACATGCCAACAGAGCAGATGACTGCTGATGTGCTCACGAAGGCACTGCCTAGCTGTAAGCACTTGTCGTTTGTACGAGATATGCTTGAAGTCCTCCAGGATTAAGAGGGCGTGTTGGAGGGTTAAAACCTTATTGCTTATCCTGGCCGACTCCAATTTATTGAAATGACTGACATTGTGTTCGGTTGCTTGTTTATAAAAATGTTTTTATGTCATGTCTTG
Organism: Plagodis pulveraria; assembly: GCA_963890685.1. NCBI lineage: Eukaryota > Metazoa > Arthropoda > Insecta > Lepidoptera > Geometridae > Plagodis > Plagodis pulveraria. Next base: position 9,892,000 of record OY982970.1, on the reverse strand, counting down.
TGCTTAATAAATTCTGCTTATATTTTACACCAAATACGTGTTTAAATATGATTTATAGAAGATCGCTTTTAGCGATAAGACCGCCCTTTGTACCTTACTATTGTTATTGTTTCTTTGTAATTTCCTGTTCTTTGGTGTCAATAAAGAGTTATCGTATCGTATCGTATCGTCATTATTTTATTAAGGTATAAAACAAATTAAACTACCTCACTCCGTGGTAGGATTTCTGATGACAAGCACGTCTGGATTAAAAGTATCACATCCTTTTACATTTGACAGTAGCCAGAAATAAACCAATACCTTCTCAGATGGCGGGCACAAAGCATCAGTGTTTATGTATTTATTATTAGGAGCACAGCCTTTAAACGCTTGTAGCGAAGTTTGCTTAGCCGTTCTAAGTTAAGCAACGTCCGCCGCGGTCATGACTTGGATAGGTGACCGCTACTAACACTACTGAGTGCTTCCGTGCTTAGGAGGGCACGTTAAACCGTCGGTCCCAGTTGTTGTCTTAGGATGGCATTCGTTACAGCATGGTGGTAGGGTATCTTGCGAATGTCCGCCTACAACCCTCAAGGTGAAAATCTGTCGAGAGCCAGTAATTCTAGGGTAGCCTGAACAACAACTTCGATCACATCATCACTTACCATCAGGTGAGATAGTGGTCAAAGGCTACCCTATCAGCTATAAACAAAAAGAAAAAAAGACAGCCACGGCCGGGTGGTATAATATTATTTTCTTACTGCGCACATAAACATCCGATACACACATAATGATAATTCATTCTCTAAGATCGAGTACATAATTTATTTGCTTGCGAAACACCTGGCGTTCATCTTCTTGCCCATATCCTAAGTGCCATAACATATCTCTGAAAATGTATTCTCTAATATTACAACACCAAATACAGCATATCATATTAATACCTGGTGATTAAATAATGTTTTACATTTCTAGTATGCATGAAGAAATATTTTTATATAAGTAGCAGTAAAAATGCTACTGCTATGATTTATAGGTTGTCTAAATGCTTTTATTGTAGGAGCTGTAGTATTATATATATACAGGATTATTGTATATATACAGTAAATGCTAACAACCACTAAGGGTTGACTTCTGGTAGTCCTAACGAAAATTGTGAGATGTTTTTTTTTCGATGTGTATTTGACGGAATAAGCACGAGGACCACCTGCTCTCAAAAGTCTCTTGTGCCTGCAATTTATTTTTACATATTTTTTTGTTTACTTTGCTCGATGTAAATATTCAAATCTCTATTCAAAGGGAGCGCGGCGCGGTCCAGTGAAGCCGCGGCGGGCGCGCTTTGCTCGGAAGTAATAAAAATATGAAATAATTAATTACAGGCTAGAGACTTTTAAGATCAGGTGGTCGTCGTGCTCATTCCGTCAAATACACATAAACAAAGACAAAAAAAAAACACCAAATTGTTTGTTAGGACTAGCAGAAGTCAACACTAAGAGGGTATTAGCATTTTGCAAATAAGCTTGTATAGTTCGTCGTATTTTGTTAATAAAGGCTTATTGACTCGTCGCCCGGTAAAAAAATATAAGCTTCTGCTACTACGTGTTCTGTCATGCCACCATACGTTTTTCTACTGCCATTACAGCTGTAATGCGTGCATTACTGTGTTCCGGTTTGAAGGATATCGGTGCCGGTGAAGTTACATGCACATGAGATTTTAAAACTTTATGTCTCAGGGTGAGGGGCGCAGGCACTGCAGCTCATCCCTTGTGATTAAATGCGTCTCTTTCAGGCAGATGTGTAGGACGAGGTGTGCCGCTTGCTTGTTCCGTAACATGATGGCACTTAACCAGGCAGGATGCAAAACATAAAGCTTTACTGTCGGTACATAAGTACAGATTAGATTTGATTAGATTACAGTATAGTGTATACCCGTGGGGTGCCGGGCTAGAATGTCACCCCCCATCTCTACCCGTGGGTGTCGTAATAGGTGCCTAAGGGTAACACACCAGACGGTAGGCAACAGTGCTTTCTGAGAAACTGGTATCTCGCACGGCGATCTCCAAGAAAGACGCCTGCCAAACGTGGGGGTTATGGCAAACCTGAGGCTGTGTTCAGCAGTGGACAATCCGGCTGTTACAGAACAGTATAGTGACTGCTAGAAGTGGGTAGATTTGAGCATAGACTTATTTAATTATATCGCACAACTATAAAATAATTTACAATAGGAGGACTTAATGCTAAAGCATTCTCTACAAGTTACCCAGCGCGCTGGGTAACTTGTAGAGAATGCTTTAGCGTTAGAAACAGAAAAATAGTAACGGGTATCAAAAAATTTGTTGATGTATTGAGTTGCTAGTACTTATTATATTATGTGTTGCATTATTTTTTGAATCTGACGAGGATACAACTCTATCTACAAAATAGTTATTAAAAACGTCAACTATAGAGTTTCGTTCAGTAATAAATTCATCATAGTGTTTAATTTTTTCGTTTGATATATTAGGTAAATTATATCGCATTTTATTAACAATTCGCCAAGTCATGTTTGATTTATCGTCTGAAGTATTTATTTAGTGATTATTTTGTGCCTTATGTGTTAATTTAATATTTTTTTGCATAATTTACTATATTTTATGTACTGATCTTTATTTTCTTTACTGGGTTTTATTTTATAGTTGTTAAATAGTAGACGTTTCTTTTTCCTACAAACTTTTAATCCACGTGATACCCAAGTCACTTTCATATTTACTCTGATGGTCACCAATTTGTACGGAAAACGGAGGTCATACATTAATTGAAAAGTTTTAATAAAAGTTGTATATGCTATGTATGGATCATATATGTCATAGACTTCAGAAAACGAAATATTCTAAAATATTTTTTAAGGTATTAGTACTTTTTTTTACGTTCTTATTGAAAAATAACAATGAATTAAAACCAAAATAAACTGAAACTGGTATAGATATCTAGCGTCAAATAGTACACAAAAACATATGCAGAATTACCTGGTATAGAAGGCTGTATTGGTCAAGTTATGCCTGGTGTCTCCAGCCTCGATGAGATCAGGACAGTTATCATGATCTCGGCAGCACATGTCAGTCTCCCTCTCGGAGCCAAGGTCGTCGTAGCTATCAGCTATGTTCCCTGACCCGCACCATTTTGTGCCTGGGAACAATAATTTTAAACAATTAGTAATGTAGCTAGTTGTAAGACAAGTTCATGTAAGGTATGTGATACAAATAAGGCCTATGACATAATAATGCTTCTAGCAAAAACAATGGACTTACCATAGTGTTTATGCTTTGAGTATTATAGAGGACATAAAGAATGAAAATTCAAAGCTAAGAACAATTCACCTAAAACTGTATCTTTATTATTTCTTATGATATTAAACATGTTAAAACGTGATGTTTATAAGGCTATGTGCATCGTATAATATAGCATGTTCCTTCTTAAAAGACAATTTTGTTGCAAAAGTTAATTATTGCAGATCTGATATAAGTATCTTATAATATACCTAACTATGTATAAATTGTTGAGTATTCACAGTAATGCACTTAGAATATTATTTTCAACACCCTTGCTCGTAAAATGAGCTATATTATATCGTTCTTAGGGCCATAAACTGAACTATAACACCCTCGTGCATAATAATATTATATACTAGTGCGTAATAGAATTATCCCTACAAAGTTAAGTTAGTACCTAACTGCAAGTTATATGCGAGGAAACAGAGCATTTTCAATTAAATCGGGTAATAATTTATCCCTACAAAGTTAAGTTAGTACATAACTGCAAATTGTATGCGAGTAAACAGAGCATTTTCAATTTAACCGGGTAATACAGATTTGTAACATCAAAGAGGTTTATATGTAATCAACCATCATACATTTGCCGCGCGCAAAAAAAATCTTGCGCGCTATTTTCCATAATTTTCGTATGTTGTTTGTGTCGCATTTGAGCAATACATATTGTTTTTCTTCGCAAGGGTGTTGAAAAAGTGCGTATATAACTCGTGCGCGTTGTTTATTACAATCTCTACTCCATTTATGCCTTCGATCTTCGATCTCAGGCCTAAAACCGTCTCGATTGTAATAAACAACTTTGCGCACTTGTTGCATACTATTATACCTAATGTTATCATAGTCTTCCGAAAAGCTGAGGCCTTAAAAAATAATCCAGGCCTAGTAAGACTACGCAAGGCCATGATTTTGTTTAATTAATTATGAGATACGGTACAAAAAGACATGTAATTATTTTAAAGTGAGTTTAAATTTGTAAGAATAAACACTTGCCGTCGTAATGAGATAATTATTTAGACGTTAAAAGTATATAAATCGATTTGATATAAGGCAGGCCTTATTTGTATCATGTACCTTATAAGAAAATTTCAAAAAGTATTCTGACTAAACGGACATACTTTATTTATTTATATATAGATAGGCTAGCCTTTGACCACTATCTCACGTGATAGTAAGTGATGATGGCGTCGAAAATTTTGTTCAGGCTAACCTAGAACCACTGGCTCTCCAGGACACGTGGCGGAACACACCGTTAGACGCTTTGCGACAGATTTTCTACTTGAGGGTGGTAGCTAGGTCTAGGCGGTCCTCCTCAAAATGCCCTAACACCATTCTACTGCACTATCATCCAAAGACAACAACCGGGCCTGACGGCTTTCCGTGCACTCAGAAGCACGAAAGCGTTCAGGAGCAATGTCACTAGCGGTCCACCGCGGCGGACGTTGCTGAACTTAGTTGATTAGTTAAGAACGACTAAGTAAACACTACGATCGCTTCTAAGTAGAAATCTGAAAACAAAATTAAACGAGAATAGACCACAAGTTTTTGCAACTACAGATCTTTTTCCTACAAATATATGTGTTGCAATATAATATTACTGCAGCCTCTCAGTCAACACATGTGAGGGTATAGGTATGCAGTGTCGGATATATTCTTGAAGGGCATTGTGGCGAATATGTCAATGAGTATAACATATTGCCAGACATTGTAAGTACATATTGTCTCAGGGGTTCGAAGAACGCGGATCACAGTTTGCTTTCAATATATTGATAAACCCTGTTCTAGTGTACCTACCAATACAAACACCTTTACATTTCATAAATGTAAAGTTGGGAGCGAAATGTCAGTGTGACGAGACGAGCATATATAGGTCCAGTCACAGTATTTTTTCATATTTAGCTTTAAAGTTTTTTTCTGCCGCTACTTTGAATCCTTTTTGGGCTAATTAGAGATTAATAATCAGCGATACAAAAAATCTCTTAAAAGCTTTTTAACACGACTAAAGTACTTGAAAGAATAAAATAAAATATGAAGAAATATACCACACTTGAAAGAATAAAACGAAAACTAGCTGTATTTAAGCACAGTTGTACGTATTTTTTGCTTGAAGAGCAAGATCTCTCTGTATGTTACCCTTGGGTCAAATTTGGCCTACCCAATATGTATCAGTGTAGCTCAATGAGCCGAAGAATCGGAGCTGTCGTCATTGTTGAAAATAGGCAAGATGATTTCGAAGCAAAAACTTAATGAAAAAATAGTAACATATATAAATTAAGTAATTAAAAATACAAGAACCCGACTGCAAATTATTTATTTTCGTTAAGCGTTTTATCGTTCCATTGAAATTTAAACTGCAAGTTATATATATTTATGAAAATCTTTTTAAAACCATTGATGACACATTAGACAGGTTTTGAAGAAAAACATTATTTTTCTCACAATATTGCGTCTGGAATCCGCCAAATTATTTTTCTTATTATTTATATACCTAGTGTCATTGTACTATCAAGACATAGTAGAAGGACTCTTTCTACTATGATCAAGACGAATCTAACGATATCTCGTACATTAAAATGGGTTAAGCCATTTGGAAGTTATGGTGGAATAATGAAACTCACAAACATACATACATGATCTCTGATTTTGGGCAGTCGTATAAAAAGGCAAACTTCAATGTTCTACGTCAAAAAATATTGTTATTTTTACAATAATGCATGCCCCCGGATCTTAATTTGTCACTATGACATATGTAGGTATATTCATATATTCCTAGGAATTATATTGTGATTATTGAACAATCATTACAAAATTAAAAAATTACGAGTGGAAAAATTATTAATTACAAGTTTGCGTCATCATTTACAAGTTTAAAACCAATTGCAAAATTGCTGTTTGTAGTAAGTACAACGCAAGTTGAACTATAGGTGGCGCTCCATCCCGATACGATGGTTGAAGAACGAGAGTTATGAGTAATTGTGTCATGTTAGCTCAATTGCTTATATACCCCGGCTAAAGGGGTGGATGGACGCGGGTTCGAATCCCGCACATGACTATATTTTTTTCTCTTCTAAATTTTTTATTTTGTCATGTTATTCGTCAAGCAGGCGTTATTTCAAACATAACACAACAGGTCCTAATCTTTTTTACCACATACCTACCTGGCTGAATAACCAGAACCTCCACACCGACCAGTTCCAAATCTTCCAAATCACCAATATCCTCCGAAAAATATCTTGCAACTTCCCTTACACTAGCACTACAGCTGCTAGTTACATGAATAAAAGCTACTAACACATTAATTTTCAAAATAAAATGCATTTTAAAAACAATTACACTAATACGTTGTGCCCTACTTCAAGAAATATATATAACTAAACGCATGAATTTAGTTCTTTATGTTATTGTTTAGTTTAGGCTGCGATTTTATTGATTGAGCGCGCGATTAGATTTGCTTTGCGTGTTCCCATTTGTTTTAGCCTGCCATAACATCTTTGGATGCCACATCGTTTACCAAAGTCAAAGTCGGCGTATACGAGGCTTTTATGAAAGTCAATTACATAATTTATTAAACTATTCTACTGCCTCGTTCAGCAACAATGGTATAGAGCCACATCGAGAAATTCTGGGCCATTATTTTTATATATTTACTCTTTTACAATTTCTAAGTCTACTATAAATTATTACATAGGTGATTGGCGGTGGTTTGGTAGAGGTGGAATATCTCAAGTATTTTTTCTTCTAAATAATCCCCAAACTTATAATACGCTTATGCAATATTTTTTTATACATGCAGCTTGAATTTTCCTTGTATGACAACTGTAATATGTTTAAGAATTTTATCGCACACAAAAGGTTAAATAGTGGTCAAAGGTTTGTCTATAAGCAAAAAAACAGATAAGTGCGAGTTAGGGCTCACTCTATAAAGGTTCCCTGTTGCAACAGCCTGTGAAAAAAAGTTATTGATTTTATTACAACATAAAAACTAAATAATAAATTAGTATTTTGAGTACTTTTCTATTGGTAAAACCATAGGGTACATACCAAGATTTCAGATCTAATATACTGGTTTAGTTTTTGAGATAGTCCCCGTAGTTAAAATGGTCTCAAATGTACAACTTAGACGGCTCTCCATTTCTTTATTTTTTTGAAACCTTATAAATGACATTTCTTTACTTGTCTTTCGCGAGTTGCGTTTGCGTGAAAAGTGTTCCATAATGGGAAACGGTGTTTGATATTAGGTACTGCTTAAATGAGAACTTTATTTTCGAATTCTTAATTTTCATAGCTTTCAAGATCAAGACTTGAGGCACCAAACACCAACATGATTTATCAAGAGGTCCCGAGGGTAAGACCCTGGTTTATACCGTCACCGTTGTGGTTGTGGTTATGTCCCATAGCATCAAGCAGGAGCCTCATTGCTAGGCGCAAGATCATAATGGAATATAGCCGAATACGGTAAACAGCCTTAACTTGAAATAGAAACCACATATTATTTTTTTTTGACTAAAAATTTCGCACCTTGAGTCTTTTTTTTTAATGTTATTGTAATGGAACCAGCTCGAGGCCCACCTTATGTTAAGTGTGCCTATAACAGATGCATTTCGTCACAATTCACGAATTGCACTGCGCCCGTAACCTTGAGACATACTCGTAGTTAGTAAGTCTCATGTGCCTGTAATTTCACTGGCTCTCAAGGGCTGCTGCCGAAACACTTCGTTAGGTGCTTGGCGACAGAATTTTTTCTTGAGGGAGGTCCTTAGCCTTGTGGGCATTCGCAAAATGCCCTTCCACCATGCGGTGAAGCTCAAGCCCGCGGAGGGATTAGAACCATGGACCTGCTGCGCGGCAGTCCATAGCCAATGCCACTGAGCCAACACTGCTTCAGTCTTGTAGCCCCCGGTATTACTTCTAGTAGTGGAGGACCGCACACCATGACAGTTAAAGTAATAAAATTAGAGCAAAGAAAGCTTTTTTAGGCTCAGTTGAGCGATTCTCGATAGCCAAATGGTCAAGGTAACCGGTGCGTAAAACGTGGGCTCGATTCCCATTTCAGGTGAGACATTTTATCCTCTAAAAATGCGTAAATGTGACTTTCGCTTAGCATGCTCTAGTGCTTGTTAACACACGGTTCAAAATACGGTGGTGAGTGGAAGCAAAAACACCACTCCAGATGGTCGGTCTCTTCAGCAAGAGTCTCTTAGAGGTCACCACCGCAGTGTCAGATATTCTGCCTATAAGCTGTAGTGTGCCAATACTACTGCGTGAAGGCTTGCAGAGCACCGTTGCAAATGAAATTACGGGGCAAATGAGGCTTAAAAACTATCGTCTCCATAGGCTTCGAAAAAATCCTAAGTCTATGATCGTCCCGAGTGACGAGCGCAGTGCGGTGTCATGCAGAATGAGAATGAATCGACAAGCGTGAAGCTTAACCATCACCCTTGTTCGTCTCCTCACTTCATAACATAAAAAAAAAACTCTCTTCAAACATACCTACATACGGGCATACGCTAATAACTACTGAGTGTACTACAATCTTTTAAAATTGCGGTTCTGATATTAGGAACCTACTAACTACAAAATTATTACTTTGTCCTAGAAATAAATATACAGAGAAAGATACAGATCACCCAATATTCCACGTGATGATTTAAAATCAGCTGGTGGAATTTCGATGTTTGTACACTTCACATACAATCTTGCGAGATATAAACATTATACAGTCGTAATAATGGTAGAATATAGCTATGTCGAAGTATCACACAAACGAAACCACGGATGACCTAACTAGTAAAGAATGTGTTTAATAAATTGATTAATAAAAGTGTTCAAGGTAGGTCAAAGGTAAAATTTATCACATTTTACGCGGTAGGCAAAAACTATTGTTACATTGTTAGACCTATAAATTATATAACAAAAAGAAAAGCAAGCGATTACAATTACAAGGTAAATTTATTAGTAGATATTAGTACCTATTGTAAGCGTGAGAATTAAAATATTGTGTACCTACATTATTTACATTTAAGCTAAACTTTTGTTTCTCTTTTATTTTTTATTATCTTAATCACCTTTGCAGAAGTTTCTTTCACATAGGGAAAATTACTATCCCGTTGGTGCATGTATTGACGAGTATACCTACTAATATCCCAGTGTGCGTTATGAATCTAGAATGAAACTGAAAGTAACTTTTGCAATGATTACTGATTTATTACTTCTTACTAAGATGATGAAATTATGCTACTATTAAAAACTGCTGTAATAGGCTTGCTATGAATACGCGACTGCAGCATATAATCATATAAACTCTAATTATTTCACCACGAGAAATGTGCGTTTCTTCCACATTTCACCTTAATGCTACAAGGTAATAAATCATTTACCTTCCATACCATAATATGTACATATAGATAGGTGCCATTATTACGCCCTAAGCCATTCGAAGATTTATTTCGATCCCTACTATTACACGCAAAAAGGTCAATAGACAACAGTGGACAGACGACAACATGAGAGTTTTGGGGAGTCCAATAATGCAAAAGGCTTTAAAACGGTTCATTGTATGTTCGGAGCAGGCCCATGTTACAAAGTGACTAGACTGAGAATAGACTACCAATAATAACAAATATTTTAAAAGTATTTTAAGTACCTACGAAGCATCCTAGACTAATATGTCTCGATCGTGCGCTCGTAGAGTCAAGACCTCCTGAGGATGCTTCGTTTAGAAGCGAAACGCGTCGAATTCTCTTCCGGTTTGGCTGCTTGGCGTTTGTGACGTCACGTCGGCTTAATAGGAAATTAGGCGGAATTGTCACTAGATATATATCATTTTTATAAAGATTTTTTTAAGTGTTTTATTAAATAATTAATTAAATGTTTTCTTAAAATACTTTTAAAATATTTGTTATTATTAAAAATGAATTTCCGCAAAGTAATCTATTCATTATAATAGACTGCCAGACGAATATGGTGAAGACACTACTCTTCTCTTTCTGGTTATATAACACGGAGTCTTCTCAAGTCTAGAGGAAACTCCAATTTATTCTGTCATATAATGGGTCAACATGTTCTATTAACAATATCAAGCGAAAATTTGACATATGCCCGTTCGTCAATTAAAATAAGTCTGATGTATGCTTCCCTTTTCAAACAAAACATGAATTATTTGATGGAAAACTTACCTGGATATATCAAGTTAAGCTTAAGTTGCGCAAAATCTTCTTCACTGATTTCGTTGTCCAAGTCATTATCAAACTGCCTCTTCAGTTTTGAAATGTTAACGTCATTTATAATCCAAGGACTGACAGAGTAACTGCCTAAAATAATGACTAGAAAAAGTGCTCCTATAATTTGTGTCATTTTAAAAACTATTAAATAAAATTTAATGTCACTGATGTGCTGTTACGCCACTTACGTTTGACTAAATGTAAAAAATTGAGAAGTCACAGGTGTTTTTACTATATATATCCTTATTTGTATTCTGTTTATTTGGATAAAGTTGTGGTGCATTATGGAGCGAGATTAAAATGACTTGAACAAACCCGGCATTCGAGCGGGGGCGGCTCGAAGCGGTGGCTCGAAGTGGTATGTAGCTCAAAGTGCTAAAATATTTAATAAAAATATTAGGTCACGCTTTTATGGTGAATAAAATCGTGATTTTTATTAAATTAAGCTAGATAGAGGCCAATCTCAACATTTTCAACTTTAGATAGGTATATATGTATATTGTCACTGGAAACTACACATTTTTAAATAATCACACATATCGACCTCGATACTTTGTTAAAACTGTCACGACATATTTTACAGTTCATTAAATTATCGATCTAGGTGGTAGATAAATAAGGTGTCTGGAACTCTCTGGCTAGGTTCTGCCATTATAAGTAGTGTACTTCCCTACTGACTCATGAGATATTAGAATGAATATCTCAAGCTTAACATCAGGCGAGCTATTTGATAGTTTTAACACTTCTTAACAAGAAAAAAAATATATCATGTTCAACAGTTAGGTACTTATTATTGTTTTCTTTACTGCCTCTGAAACTATTTAATTTGGGATAAAAGTGGCATCATAAAGGTATAATACGACTTTTTTCTGTTGATCGCCTTTTCAAGGTATAAATATGTACGTACAGTCCTTGTCCTTTATTAAAAGGTTCTTATTGTAAATCAGTTTTTTTTTGTTTCCGGGTATGTATGGAGACCACAGAAAAGAGAAATCTTATACTATATCTTTTTATATATAAATAACTTGTTGGGTTATCTCAATAACATTGCCAGATGTCGTCGTCCGACAAAACCTAAATCGCTTCCGCTTATGACTTAGCTCATCGCCTAACAAGTGCAAGATAACTGAAGCGTCGGCGTTGAAGGTAACGACGACAAACAATAAAATAACGCAGGACTGGTTCAACATTTTAATTGTTAAATAGGTAAATTACCTACAAACTTACAGTGGAAATTTATCAAGAGGCTTGAATAGAGCACTAGCTGACCCACCAGCAGCTTGACCACGTGGTATTTTCGGCTTGGTAACTATATCGCGCTCTCTCGGGATCTCTGGAGGATAAAAATGAAGTCCTTTATCAATTCTCTTAGTAAATTAGTTATATCCGGGTTACTGGTTATCTCTGTGGCAGATTTCATCAAAGCCCATTCTACAGCTTTTGGGTAATTGTGCACCTACCTCGGTAATTAGTATTAGTGGCTCAGTGAGGTGAAGACCGCGACTGAAAGATGTTTTTTACGTTTTCAACCCTCATATATTAGCTGATTTAAAAATTCCCAAAATCTGAATCGGCAAATTAATTCCATACAATTATAAAACCTACTCACACAGTTTCACGGGAATCGGTTGAGATATGCGACCTGTAGAGGAGAACAGCCAGATTTCCGCTGGACACAGATACGAAAGCATTTTTGTCTAAGCTGAAACGGGTACGCTTTGCTCACGCTTCATGGTCAATCGGTCAATTATTGGGATTCGTGTCTATCTCTACTAAGGCTCTAAATTAAATATACGGCTTTCGTAATAGGAAGAATTATATGCACGACCTAGATAAGTATGAGTTCTGTTAACTTCTTGTTATGTTCTTGTTTAGAGCCTGTATTCTTTTGTTAATAAATAATCCTGATTTTTTTTACATATTGACTACATTGTGTAAGTAATAAATTGCTAACGAAGAAAGGTAGGTATGTCGCACATTTGTAAACTGGGTTTGGAGCATGAAGCAAAAGTGCAAATGACAAATAATAACAATAATAGATACGGAAGTAATATCTGTACTAGAGTAACATATTGGAAAAACCTACCGCACATTACCAATTTCATTCCTACCATTATCTATGTATACTGGTATATTGTCTGTCTGCTTCATATTTCTGCAGGACAGCTTGACCACTTCCAGTTCCAGCAGCTGTATATACTTAGCTTTAAAGCAGCAACATAATGTGAACCGCCTTATCGGGATCAAAGTGCTGACACCTGTTTGGCTAAATTTATTAAATGAATAGGCATTGCAATACTTAGCGGAACTTAGTGGAAAGTATTTTTTATATTGTCCAAAAAAAGTTTGTATTATTTTCTTTGAAAACGAAGCTTGTTTCATTACTTTTCAAATTAAACAATAAGGCCCATTTCGATGTTTTTTATTTGAAAGCAATGTCAAATGTACCGTCAAGTATTCTTGACCTTTCGCGTAGAGCATCCCGGAGCCAGTGGACCTCCACTGGAAGGATGTCGGAGGAATCCAAATTCTAATCCCGCTCGTGGCAAACGTTTACTTCTGTGGCCTCAAATGTCTTAGGCTCATATTGATAAATGCATCTCAAAGTTAAGATGCAGTTTTTCGTTCCATACATTAAACCTCGAACAGCATCTTAAAATCGATCTAAACTTAAAGATGCATTAATGAATTCTTTGCTTGGTAGTTGTGTTAATTTAAAAAATCAAAGAACGATATACATATTTGTACATCTGAAGAAATCGACCTCATTTATGGGTTTTTTTGTCACCACCATGCTATAAAGACTGCCATCCTAAGTCAACAAGCGGGACCGGCGCCGGCGCTTTACGTACCCTCCTAAGCACGGAAACGCTCAGTAGTAATGTCACTAGCGGTCACCCATCCAACTAATGACCGCGGCGGGCGTTGCTTAACTTTGCTGATCGGTTCAGAACGGCAAAGTAAACTTCGATACGAGCGCTTTAAAGCTGCTCTCATCTTGAGATGCTAAACTATTTAATGAACCAATCTTGAGGTGATATTTCAGAAGTCACTATCAGCTGATACCACAAACCTGCAGTCTCAGGTCCCAATAAGGGTAAGAAGAAGATAAGATTTACTATTAATTTCTGACCAGGTCTTGAGAGATTACCACCTGAGATCGGTCTTGGGTCCACGACTGAGATCAAGTATACGGACCATATTGATGTACGAGTATATTTGCTACGTTCTTTAATTCGAACTTAAGGCCAATATGTTTGATATTTTATGTGTAAAGGCTATTTCACTTAGCACACAAATAAAGTGGTCGAGTGTCCTTTAAAATTACTAACTTGTATACCTATGAATACCTAACTTTTTATTTATTTTTTTATGTTATTGTGACGGAATAAGGTCGAGGCCCACCTGATGTTAAGTCGACTAACCTCTGCCTATAATAGATGCATTTCGTCACAAGTCACGAATTGCACTGCGTCAGTCACCTTGAGACACAGTTCTTAAGTCTCATGTGCCTGTAATTTCACTGGCTCTCAAGGACTGCTGCCGGAACACACCGTTAGGTGCTTGGCGACTGATTTTCTACTTGAGGGTGGTCGCTAGCCAGGCGGGCATTCGGAAAATCCCTTTCCACCATGCGGTGAAGCTCAAGCCCGCGGCTGGATTCGAACCATGGACCTGCTGCGCGGCAGTCCACAGCCAATGCCACTGAGCCATCACTGCTTCAAAGACCTTTGAGAGAAACACTGATATATTTTTCTATTAGCAGGTACTTATATACATTTTTTAGCATCACCGCATGGTGGTAGGGCAAAATAGCCAAACTAAACTTTCTTTCCTCGATTCCAACTCCCGACCAGACGCATTTTACTTTAATTCAATTTTCAGATAGTGACGTTGAAAATTCATTCTTTAGAATTTTATTGTGTATAAGTATGTATATGTTTATATATCCAAATTATCATAATATATACCTACTGTATCAGCCAGATTGCCCACTGCTGAATACACCTCCCCCATTATGGAGGGTTTACCATAATCCACACACTTGGCAGGCGTCTTGGGAATCGCGGTGTGAGATATCAGTTACTCAGAAAGCGCTGCTGCCCACCTTCTGGTAAGTAACCCTTAGTCGCCTCTTACGACACCCACGGATAGAGATTAGAGGGTGACATTCTAGCCCGGCACCTCACGGCCGTATATAGATATTTATATTTCACTCCTGTACAGCCTGAGTAGATACTCGTAGCACTTTATTATATATATCTAATTATACATTAGTTGCTCATGCACGAGTTCAATCTTAAACTTACTCTTCACTTACGATTTTATTAGTATTCGTGACTGAAATATACTTAGTGTAGATATATCTACCTACTCAAGACGTTTTAAATATGTACGCAGACACAATTTTTGCCTAATGTAGTTTTTATCTTATCGTAGGTACAACTTGTAACTAAAATTAACCCATGGTGTGTTAATGTAATTCCCATGGTTTTATTATCGTATGCAAATCATAGATTATCAACCCATTGTAGCTTGTTTCCTGTAAAGAGGAACTTTTCTAACCTGACTCACTGTTTTAGAAAGTATTCTAAAACCCTAATGTGGCCTTTGAGACAGTTTACGTAATATCTCTTTACGAATATCAGCCAGTCAAAATAATTTACTCCTAGTATTATTATATGTTCTATGATTTTGGCATCTACATAATATCATAGAACATATAATAATACTACGAATAGAATGGACACTCCCCACCCCCCCAAACTATACGGAAGATGAAAATATTTAGGTGTACTCTATAATCACTGTACTGTATAAGCCGGATTGTCCACTGCCGAACACAGCCTCTTCCATTATGGGGGAATTGCCATAATCCCCACGCTTGGCAGGCGTCTTGGGGATCGCAGTGTGAGATATCAATACCTCAGAAAGCGCTGTGCCCACCTTCTGGTGTGTTACCCTTAGTCGCCTTTACGACACCCACGGGTGGAGATGGGGACGATGACATTCTAGCCCGTACCCCACGGGGAAAATATTTAGGTAGCTCCACTTATTATCTAAAACAGGTACGTAATTAATCGTAGTAGTAAAAGTAAAGGGAAATACATTTAATCCCGCATAAAATACATAGCAATTCTGCGAATCAATAAATTATTCAGCATTATCTTTGGAGATGCACGCACGGTAGAGGTGGTTTAATTTAGTAAGTAGGTTCCTAATAGTCGGTCAATACCACACGTGACGTATACGAATTCATCAAGGATTTTTAATGAATTACGATAGTATGTTGTTTTAGTGGAAGTTAATAAATAAAGAAAAATTAACAGATTCTTATGACCTAAGTGATAGATAATTGTCTAACAGTGCATTATGATCATTGTTAAATGCAATCTTCTTTCAGTTTCTATATGATTTTTTTTAACATTTTGGGCTTATTGGTCTGGCGGTGAGCTTCATGACCTTACTGCTTACCTTTTTTTCATTTCTTCATCCCATTTCTATTACATAATATATCATTTAAATTGGTACTAAATATGTATATATATATATATATATATATATATATATATATATATATATATATAACTAGTTAGGTAATATGTAATGTATATACCTGAAACCGTATACCCTTCGAGTGCTGGGATAGAATCTCAACCGTTTCTTGCCGTTGGTGTATACTGGCATACGCGTTGACAATATCGTCCACTTATATGAATGAAATTCTATTGTTCTCATTATCAACAATGCACATGGATTAATTGGCGACTTAGGGAACTTACTTCTACTGTGATCCCCATGACGCCAGTGAAGTGTGGGGATTACGGCAAATCCCCTCATTCGGGACAAACTTTACCCACTCGGTAGTAGCGCGGTGGGTACCCAACGATGCACCTCGGACTCGCCTATGAAGTATTAGGACTACCCATATCTAGAACACAGAGCAATACGGACTTTGGCGCCGCGCTGTCCTGGAGATTTCATAGATGTCATAGAAAGACGACAAATGGTGAAAAAGATTCATCAAGAATCGGTGAACTCAAAAGGCGGAACGAACTTTTTGTCCAGTAGGTATATTACTTTTCTCTATGCTTTTTGTACTATTTTTTTTAATTGGTGCAAGACAATTGTTTTTTTAACGCACTATATCTGGAAATGTATTGCAAACAGAAATTTGGTATTTGGAAAATTTCGTTCAAGGTCAATATCCCCAAAATCATCTATATATTCGTCATACCCGCAAAGCAAGGCCTACAATATATTTTTATACATTTTCTATGTAGGTAACTGCGTTGTGATTTGATTCGATTCTTCTCTAGAAGATGCCAAATATATCATGGTTCAAGAATAAGGCATAAATTAAAAGTAAGCATTATTCGATATATTTATGCCAGCATTGTCTGTCAATGTCGACACTGGGGCCAGAGTGTACGGTTATGAAGTACCTACGAATAAAATATTTATTCCTAGGTTACGAATGACCGTTATTAGAGTGGTATTGCTAAAAAGATAAACGTATTGTATTGACTATATTTTACTTTTGCTCAATGACTTTATTGCTAAATACTCATCGATGTAATTAACATACCGTATTTTAATTACAGCGATGTAAAAACTATTGGTATTCGTAGGTAAGTCTACATCGTAACGGAAGTGAGTTTTCCAATTTGTAAGGACATAATATTATTTCTTATTTCGTGCACTAATTTGACTCAACGATTAAGCATTGCAATCTGGGTGAACCGGTTTTGATGATTTTTTTATTTGAAAGATGATGCTTGCCCTGTGGTCCCATTTAAATTTCACCAAAATCAATCGTTTTTACACTCCAATAACTAAAAAACATTTTCCTATCTTAATGATATAGTCATTGACAGGGAATGACAATCGACTTCCCATAAGTTGCAAGGGCCACAAGAATGTTAAAAATGTTTTTACCAATAAATGGAACCGACTTCAACACTCAAATGAGTGAAATAACTTGTCCAATTCGGTACCATGTGCGCAACATTGTGATAATAGGCAGGTACTTTTTAAACATCATGGTACCGACTTTGACAAGTTATTTCACACATTTGAGTGTTGAAGTCGGTTCCATTTTTGGTAAAAAAAAATTTGAAGTCTATCTATATATTGGAACCTAGAATATTTTAAGGTCTAACACGTATTTGAAATCATGATTATTAGTAAACATAAGTTCTGAAAATCGTTCCTCATTTGGAACTCCATGCGTCTGTGGTGATTTGAACCAGACAAATATTGAACATTATGGAGAAAAGGTTTTAATAAGCGTTTGGCAAATTTGGAACAATATGTACATATGGTTACACTTCATATGTATACCTTTTTTCAATTGTTTTATTGTCATTTCTAATGATTTATTTATATGGACCTATTTATTTAATTGGTCGTTCTCATACAGGCAATAATAATTATGTACTTACTGGAATTTCCCGAGTACTATTTGTCACATGAAAATGAATATCAATTCCCACAAAAAGTTATTGAAGAAACTGAGTCTGATTTTGAAGTAGAGTCTGAACCTGACGTGATCGATAATGAAGTCATATATCTGGGAGAATCGGTACTGGTAGAAACGGGGAAGGCCATAGAAGGTATCGATGACGTATTGGAACAGACTTCAAACAAAGAAATGAATAATAAATAAAGTACATAAAGATTACAATATAAAAACGTTACGAAACTAACATCCTAGCAGAACTAGCGAAAGAGGAAACTGAAGAATCAGGAAAATCCCTAACTAGGGAAATTTTACAAACTACCGTAACTGTCTAATGAGTAAACTGGCGAATTTGTAAAATTGTTCCGAATATGGAACAAGGTAGTTTTCTCAAATGTTCGTGTGTTTTTTTATTATTATTCTATGATATGGATGAGACATATTATCCTAAATTATTAATTTTAAAAAATAATGCGGTAAAGGGATAAACTATTTACTTTATTATAAAAAAAACATTCGTTTTTTTCAAATGTCAATGTCATGGTCATGATAAATGTCATCCAGCAATTGTTATCACTTTGAACTGTCATCAGTCATGGCATAAAAATGTGTCATGTACGGGATTTGTTTACGTTGAATGCATTGCATTGAATTTCAGATACAATCACATCAGAATATTTTTCTGTATGTACCTTGACACACTAACCTAATGATAAGTTAATTTATTAATCCTAAGGGCAGACGGAAACAAATATTTGCGATGGAGAACCTTAAAAATATATGGAAACCAGAATGTAAGTACCATTGAAATAGTCGATAATCACTTTGAATTTATTTCAGTTTTTATAACAAATCAATGTCTTATTGTTTAGTGTATCGTATACAAATAGAAGCACCTGTACCGAAGCGCATTATGTGTGAGAATTGTCCAGATAGACCTGAATTTTATGGCAAAGAATATCATGGAATAATAGGCCACAAAGATGCAACACTTCTCCTAGAAAACGAGCCCAACGGAGCGTTTCTAATTAGGAAGGGAAACCAATGTAATGATTTTTATACACTGACGTGGAGGTAAGTATTTCCGTATACTTACTTACCAAATTACTAATTAATTGATACTGTATAATATTGAGGATCTGAATGTAAAAAGTAATGTAAAAATGAATGGAGTAATGTTAAAATAAATGCAAGTTCTTAGTTAAGGGTGAACTGGCCGGCCCGTTCTCCATACAAACGCCCTTTGGGTGATCACTTCCTAATTTGAGGATTTAGATCCAAAATAAAGCATAATACCGATTGATCTCGTCATTATCTAGGCTTGTATGATGCCGAAATTTTACTAAAATAATTAACCTGAGAATTATGAGCCTCGAAACATTTTCATATAAAGTTTTCGAGGCACATAACTTACAACTTAATTATCTTTTTAAAATGTTGGCATCATACAAGCCTAGATAATGACGAGATCAATCGGTATTATGCTTCATTTTGGACCTAAATCCTCAAATAAGGGAGTGATCACCCAACGTCGTTTGTATGGAGAACGGGCCGGCCAGTTCACCCTTAAAAGATATTCTTGTACTCTTCACTAAGTCTTCAAATTTACATTCACAATTTTATCATATAATGTCCTGGTTGGTTAATTCTGCCATAGATTTTCAGACTGTTATTTAGCAGGAATATAATAAAATAGTAACCCTAAATAGCCAATAAGCAATAATAGTATTGCAGCATTCCAATACTAAATAGCCAATTCTGCAGGTATATCTTCCAGGTATATATAAGATTAGATAATATCTTGGGTCAAAATACATGGCAGTTGTTATAGAGAAAAAGTTTCACTAACTAAAACCAAGTAAATTATGATCACAACATTCACAAATTTGTAATAAATTGTCATAATATTCTGGCCTACAATGTTAATGTTCAACCCTAGAAAAATTAAAGCTTATAAATAAACTAAGAAATAGGTACTTATCACAGTTTCATATCTCAACCTATTTCCACCTTGGTTACGCAATGCAAACTTAATATCTGCAGGTTCAATGACAAAGTGCATCACTACAAACTTTACTATGATGGAACTCACTACATAAAAGAGAAAAGATATGAGACCATCTACGATCTAGTTGCTGATGGTCTGATCACATGTCACATGGAGTTGAAGGCCCATCATATATTGGAGATGATCAACTCCAGAGCAAACTACACCGAGAGTCCATATGTCACACTAAACAGAAGGAAGTTGAAAACGTTGTCTCAACAAGTTCATCAGTGAGTATTTTGTAGACTTCTGTTCTGTTACCAATGACCTCTAAATATAAAATCACTATTTTCCCCCCGGTTAGAACTACTAAGTAAGTGTAATTCCATAATTTTAGAAACCTATTGAGCAAGTAGAAACTGACAATAATTTGGGATTTAATGGTATGGTGATAATGAATAAATATTTAAGTGATCTGCTTTAACCTGGACTGGAACTTTTCAGATCATTATAACAACCAGATCAAACTGTTTGAAATCTCATGTCACAAACAGATTTTTCAATAAAAGATAGCTGTAAGTAATATTGATAATTTTTTATATTTTAGGGCATCAAACAAATCTAGTCCACTGATTAACAGGATAAAATTAGAAGAAAAGGATAAGATAGAAGAATATAAACCGCCCTTCAACCTCACTCCGACCATAGAAGACAACCCGTTGATTGTAAAGTACACCAAGTCTCATAGTTTCAAGGTGCACACATTTAAAGGGTTGAACTGGTGTGAATTGTGCGCTAATTTCTTATGGGGCTTTACGGCGCAAGGTGTGAAGTGTGAAGGTAAGTGTCTATTTTATTAATTTATTTTATGCCAGCAACTCTGACGTCCCGATAAAGTATGTGGTGTTTCATCATCCAGACCAAACATATTTCTATACTCAAAAAATCTAAAATGCATAGTACTTATAGAACTCACTGTGCCGTGGGAAATAAACATACAACACCACACAAAAGACCACACAATAAAAACTATCAAATATTATGTCTTAACAAATTAATTAATCACAAACGGTTACGTGGTTAATTTATATGATGAAGAAGTCGGAGCAAGGGGTATACCAGCAAAATCCCTATACGACCATCTAAAGGACCTTGGCCTGTCAAGAACAAGCATAACTTCTATCCTAGAACATGTATCCAAGGCAGCATTAGTAGGATCTTACCAAATTTGGTTGGGCAGGGGAGGAGGCTTGAGCAGTGAAAGGGAGAACTGATGCATCATAAAGGGGCCCCTTAACCTTACTCACTGGGTTGCAAGTCCCAGACACCTGGACTTTGCCTCTTCCTCTGCAACGCTATGGACCCGGCACCCACACGGTGAATCCATGGAATGCTAAGTAAATTCGTCTCTCTTTTATTTATTTCATGGCGACGTCTGGAAGTCCTTGCGATTTTCTCATCATTTTTTACCTCGCACTGCCACAATATAGAACCAGCTGCCAGGTGAAGTATTTTCGAACATATACGACTTAAGAGCCTTCAAGAAGAGAGCATATTCCCTCCTCAAAGGCGGGCAACGCATCCTAGAGACCTCTGGTGTTGTGGATGTTCGTGGGCGCCGGTGATCACTTACCACCAGGTGGGCCGCCTCCTCGTTTGCCCTTAATCCCATGCATGCATATTATATCATGCCGGGCTAGAATGCTAGGCAGGAAGAAAAAGATGGTAATATAAGAAGACGCTTTCTAGATCTGCCCTGGGGTGCCAGGCTATATAGAATGTCACCCACCCAGAAGTCGTGTAGTCTGGTTGGTGACCGCGCAACGTCCCCTATGATATTCGGCTCCAAAGAGCAATGTTCCGGTGGCCGAAAGGAATATGCATCGAGGACTCAGGAAATGGCAATGGATGTCCGTGAAGAGATTGTCAGCCATGTAGTAGCTAATTGCCAAGAATTTGCTATACTGTCTTATGATTTTAGTAAATAATACGGGATAACTCACGTGAATAAGTCAGATAGCTCCGACTATAGTTGCAACCACATTCGGTGGTCTTTTTCAAGGAGAGCTCGGGACGCCCGCGTTGACGTCTCGCTTAGCACTGCGGGCGGCAGCTCGTAGCGCGCGTGACGTCATAGGTTGGTGCGAGCGGTGGGTTGCAGTTGGTCGTGTCGGCGAGTTCTGATGCGAGTCCTCTTCATCGCTAGTGAAATCCCGGCAAGCATGGGGAACGTCCCAGCAAAAAGAGCTCACTACATCTCCAGTAGACATGTCCTTAGCATCCAGATCAGTTCCATGGCTTCCAAGTAGGTGACAAGAACCATCCTACGTCTCTATTAAAGTTGGGACGCCTACTAATTTCAATAGATTCTCGGATCTTGCGAGGCACAAAGAACTTTTCTCTCGACAAGACCAGAGTTTTGTCGAAGCGGATGTAGTGTCCTGCTGAAGATAGCAGATTATGTTCTGTCACGGCTGAGCTGTTTACGTCCTGATTATTCCCGTATTATTTACTAAAATGAGTGAAAACCACGTTAATTTTCATAATAAAACTGTCTTATGATGCTAAGTGTAATGGTCACAATTTCACCACATATCGATAAAGTACTCAGCTGCGGCTGAGGCTTACAACAATCGACATGGGGCACTACGTTTGAACTGGTAGGCGTGGGGCAAGTATATTACCATGTTTTCGAAGTGTACCAGAATGGAAACCTTTATGGAAAATTTGGTACTGAAGGTCTATCTATAAAACGATTACGATTTATGAGACCAATTAAAAAGTAAGTAATCTATTTATATATATGACACGTTTTAGATGGCTCCCAAAAACCGGTAACGGTTCCTATTAGATAGTCCACGCGAGCGAACCCGCGAGTAAGCTAGTGTTTCTATATGATGTCATGATTTGTGATTGTTTTATCATTTAAACTTGTATATATTTTGATTAGATTTGATGTCATTGACATTGTTTACAAATCTTGTCATTAAAATATTGACCTACATCTTGTGATGATACAAACAAAGCCTGTATAAGATATTTAGTGGTTGAGTGACAAAATGGCTTTTTTATTCCTACTATATGTACAGACAGACCACTGCAATATATAAACATAAATAAGATATTCCATGAAGCATGTTACACAAAGATAAATGAGCCCTTTGTTTTGTATGGAAATCCAGGCACATAAGATCATCGCCTATAATTATCAATTACAGATTGCGGTTTCATTGCCCACTCGAAATGCTCTGAGAGAGTCCCAAATCACTGTGTACCGGACCTGAAGAAACTTCGTGGTGTATTCGGAATAGACCTCACTACGTTACTCAATGCGCATTCTAGCACGCTGCCCTTTGTGGTGAAGAAGTGTGTCAATGAAATTGAAGCTAGGGGCATGGACTCGGAGGGTATTTATAGAGTGTCTGGGTTTGCTGATGAGATCGAGGCTTTGAAGTTGGCTTTCGATAAAGGTAGTTTCAATTGTATTAATTTAAATTGTTTTATTTAACTTATATCTTTGTGTAAACAAAGGTTCTGAATCACTGTTTCCAAGCATCATTGTTAGCAATAAACTTTCTCTAGCCATCTCAACTTGTCGCCAGTAATTCCTGTAACTTAATTAGTCTGCCGTTACGTTTTCACACCTTAAGGTTGAACTGGCCGGTCGCTTCTCCATACAAACGCCGTAGGATGATCACTCACTTATTTTAGATTTAAGGTCCAGAATTAATCATAACACCGATTGATCTCGTCATTATCTAGGCTTGTATGATGCCGAAATTTTAAAAAGATAGTTAAGTTGAAAGTTATTAGCCTCGAAAATTTTATATGAAAATGTTTCAAAGCTCATAACTCTCAACTTAATTATTTTATTAAAATTTCCGCATCATACAAGCCTAGATAATGAGGAGATCAATCGGTATTATGCTTTGTTTTGAACCTAAATCCTCAAATAAGGGAGTGATCATCCTACGGCGTTTGTATGGAGAACGGGCCGGCCAGTTCACCCTTAATTACTCCAAAATATATTGTTAAAAATTGGCATAGAGATAGTATTTAACCGAGAGAAATAAAGTACAAGTCAAAGTTCATTTCAGTTCTTATTAATGATGTAAGTCCCGGGCGGAAAAGTCGCGACTGCGCAGCACGCGCGGTGTAGCAACTATGTGCAGAGAGGACATAAATAGTTAGGCAATTTCGTGCGTCGTCTTTTCTTGTGGCGACAAACGTTGGCCGGGACGCCTCTAAGTAGATTTTGGGTATCGATTAGGTATCTACGCCTCTAGGCTTGGGAATGCTTACCTGAATTAATTTGCTTCGCTAAAGTAAAGTCATACAATATTCCTTGCAGATGGCGAAGCGGCTGACTTGAGCGTGTACAGCAATATCAACGTAATAGCAGGGACCCTGAAGTTGTACTTAAGATTACTGCCTGTCCCGCTGGTCACATACGAAGTTCATCCTAAATTAGTGCAAGCTATACGTAAGTACCTACATAACAGTCCATGTTATGATGAAATAAAAGAGCCAGTTTTGTTTATAACTGATAGGTTATGAAAATAGCTTTTGACTACTAACTCAGTGAATATGTGGTTAGAGATGAAAACCTGTAAACTTTTATATGAAATTACAACATGTTATGTAATCGCCTAAGTTGCCTTTTGTTTTTTTTTTATTGCTTATTGGTTAGCTTACTGACCACAATCTCACTTGATGGTGAGTGATCCTGTAGTCGAAGATGGTAAAAGACTTAACCTAGAATGACTACCATTATATTCGGAACTTACTGCTGCTTGACGGCTTAATTAATGACAGGATGGTTATATCTACCCAAATCTGAATGTATTTTTTTTTGCCATACGTGAATGATCTTTGCACACTGAGCGGTACAAATGCCAAACTTTTTGCGTTTGTCGACGACACTGCCTTTATTTAACATGGGCGATATTAGGATGAGGTATCCCAGACAGCGAAAAATGGTGTACGTATGGTGTAAATTTTGAACTGGCTCTAAAACAATATACTTACCCTTGATACTGGGAAGACTAAATTAATCGCTTTTCAATATCAATCCGTTTCGCACCTCCTGGACCATTATCTATTGAACTACGCACATACAGCTCAAACACTCAACACCAATGTACACGTCCAATGTCTAGAATTAACGGGTAAGTCACTTTCTATATCTGGGAATTTCATCGATGAACTTCTATGGACAAAACATATAGAGGTATTGAGTAATCGCTTAAACTTAACTAAACTTAAACGTATTTACATATTCCTCAACAACATTGGAAATAAATAATCGTTTAACTTTTTTATAGTATCTGTTCTATTGCTATCACAGAAAGCAACGACATCCGCTGTGCGAAAGAGCTCAATACGCGTTTACGCAAAATTCAGAGAAGAACGAAAGGGGTCATTAACCGAAATTCTTTCAGCAAAATTGTGAATACTTTTTATTTTTTATTTACAGAAGTGAAGACTCCCGCGCTTCAGATTACCAAGCTGCGGGAATGTCTCGATACTTTGCCGCCAGCTCATTTCAACTGCTTGCAATACATGGTGCAACATTTACATAGGTAAGAATAAACCATAGCCAAGTTACTGTATCAGCCGGATTTTCTACTGCTCTGAACACAGCCTCCCCCGTTAAGGTATTTGTCATAATCTCCACGCTTGGCAGGCGACTTGGGATCGCAGTTTAAAATATTAGTTCCTCAGAAGGCGCTGCTGCCCACCTTCCGGTATTTTACCTTTAGTCGTGTCTTACGACATCCATGGGTTACATTGAATGAAATTCTAGAAGTGTGAATTCTAGAACTAACGGGGCGGAAGTATAGCCCGGCATAGGGCTTAAGGCATAGTCAAGGTGCAAAAGGTTAATAAAAATGTTGGTAAACGAATACCTACTACAAATAGTTATATTGTGGAGTCGATTATTCTGTAGAAATTATCTTAACTTAAAATTGTCTAAAAATAATGGTAGTTCTTATTCTGTTCACGCTAAAATCCAGATTCGTATAACGCTTGCGAGTATTAAGTACATCATTTATTTTCTACTATGAATTATTGCAATATGTTCCAGGGTATCTCTCCAAGCGGAAATGAACAAGATGAGCGCACACAACCTTAGCACGGTGTTCGCGCCCACGTTAGTAGCTACCCCACCCGCCATCACAGACCTGGCTTTCGAGATACGAGCTCTACAGGCGCTCATCGAATACTGCCCCCAGATATACTACGGAACTCAAGCTAATTGATCAAGTATTACGAAATAATCACAGATTCTTAGGCTCAAATCATATGGTTTCGAATCTCTACAGATTTACTTTGAAGTCCCTTTCAACAGTACGGCAAATCCACGGAGCGGGAAAGGGACATTATGATAGTAGCACGTTTTTATCTGAGGTTGAAGATTGGATCCTACCTCTTCCAACATAAAGCATAAATTCGAATGCGCTGATGTAGAGAAACACGAAACGTTACTTTTATGCCCTTAACCCCATAGGTATAATAGATATGTATGTAAAAATAATGTAAATATCATCTGTCCTTGTCATTTAAGTCACAACAATAAGAGAGGACAATAAATGTGCGCCTCATTTTAGTTGTATGACATTAACAAGTATCTTTCAATAAGGAGTTTAGAATATAATAAACTGCTTGTGGGCTTGAGATTCACTGCATTATGTTATTGGACATACCACCTTCAAGTGGAAAATCTGTAGTCGAGCACCGAATGGTGTGTTCCGGCAGCTGTCCTTGATAGCCAGTTTCTATACAATGCGATTAAAATAAGAATAGGATCGGTCTAGGGCCATCAAAACTAGAACTTGGTACAGTGTGCAAAAAAGAAATGATAAAACATGTATAAATTAATAAAGAAAATAAAAAGCGATGGCAAATAATTTATTTTCGTTAAGTGTTTTATCGATCAATTGAAATTAAAACTGCCAGTTAATATATTTATGGAATCTTTTTTTAAAGCCAATCATTTTGATACCCAACACGATGGCTTTGGAAGAAAAAATAAATTGTTTTTCACACTATATGGCGTCTAAAATTGACCAGTTTGTTTTTATATGTTTATGTACATAGTGTCACTTGAGCTATCAAGATAAATCTAACGATATCTCGTATATTAAAATCGGTTAAGCCGTTTAGAAGTTATGGTGAAATAAAGAAACTCACAAACATACATACATACATGAAACCTGTAAACTTAACACACGTTTATGTGAGCAGTCGTTTAAAAAAACAAGTAGTCATAGGTAGGTAAACGAAGTTGTAGGTGACTGTAGGTACAGCAAACACAGAAATAATTTGAACTGATTTTATTTGTTAGCAATTTTTGTACTTAGGTCTCTTAATTTGAATCGCTTAGCTCTTCGATGCCGTATGTTTTATTGACCCACTGAGTCAAGACTCATCGTTATCATCTTAACGGGTAACAAAAAATAAAATATAACAATCACCAAAAACATATTAACTCAACAAGAACAAATTAAACAGTCAAAAACAGTTAAACGAGAAGATCAATAAACACTCGGAAACGTGTCGCGTAGTAGTACACTGTCGGAGAAATAAGACCGTGACGCCCGCGTTTTCATTAAACGAAAATGGCGTCTGTGCTGTCAACCGTAAAAATATGAATTTATTAAAATTAATAATTTCGGGTCACTCATTTAAAATTACCTATAAATATATGGCACTGCTTTATTTTTAAGTTAGTTCTGCTGATCGCACTTATTTGAGTGAATATGAGTGAAGTTAGCCGAGAGCCCGTCCTATTCTTATTTTAATCGCATTGTACTAATTTTAAGAGGCAGTACCTACACGTTTGTCTATATTTATTGCTACTAATTTAATTGTAATTGAAAGCAACTGCCAATAACGAAGTCTTTGAAACTTTGTCCATTAATCCTTTGCCATCGGCTGACCCACTATGGCCAATTTATGAATGAAATTCTATTGTTATCATTATCGCAGATATCAATGGGTTAATCACGTGAGGCTTGAAAAGGGGAGGGAGGGGGTTTAGCAAAATCACTATCACATGGGGGAGAGTGGTGTTGTAATATATCACGTGTATTTAATATTTATATTTTCTTTTAATATTGTTAGGCTTGCAATAACGCCTGCTATGTGGATTACATTACAAAATCACAAATATACGATAGGAAAAATTGTAAGTCATGTGCGGTTTTTTTTTTTATATTTTCGTCAAACGCGCGATTTCTAAAGAGCTGTCCTACACAGTCGGCAACGAAAAACGGCGTATAGTGTGACCTTGACTCGCTATTGCCAGGCAACGAACTAGGTCCCCGCGAATAATTCGGAATAAAATTAGATCATACTTTTTATCTGTATTTAAAGATACTGTTATAAAAAAAATTAAGATTCTTTGTAGGTGCTAAAATATAAAAGTGATTTTGGGTGGGGGTTAAACCTCACCACGTATCACCTAGTGGGAGAGGGGAGTAAAAAATACTAAAAATAAATCTCATGATTAATGGACGGGCCCTTTACGGATGTGACTGCCGATTTCATGTTTAAAAGATATCTCATTTCCGAAAGATTATTCGCATTACGCGGGAAGTGTTGTATGCCAATATACCCAAAATTTTTTATGAATCGAAATTGACTATATAGTATTTACCTATGTAGGAATAGTTTTTTTTCCACTGAGACGTAGTCGAAGCCCATAGAAGTGTCACATTTTTACATTGTTAAATATAATTTATATTTTTAACGATCTCCACAGCGTAAAGCAAACATTTGAATGGAACAAAACTTGGTGCGCGTTATCGTATAGTCCCACCAACTTATCTGTTCAGGCGGCAAAAAAAAGAACTACAACATTCCTTCAAATTGTGACAGTTTGTAGTTGATTTCCTTGACCAGTAGCGCCCTCGAAAAGTGCACAGTTAAGTTGGTGGTACTATATGTCAATATACCAATTTTTTTTTAATCGCAATTGTGTTGAAATATTTACCTATATAGGAATAGTTTTTTTCCACCGAGACATAGTCGAAGCCCATAGGAGTGTCACATTTTTATATTGTGAAATATAATTTATATTTTTAACGATCTCCACAGCGTAAAGCAAACATTTGAATGGAACAAAACTTGGTGCGCGTTATCGTATAGTCCCACCAACTTATCTGTTCAGGCGGCAAAAAAAAAGAACTACAACATTCCTTCAAATTGTGACAGTTTGTAGTTGATTTCCTTGACCAGTAGCGCCCTCGAGAACTGCACAGTTAAGTTGGTGGTACTATATAAGACACATTATTATGTAATCTGTATCCTAAAATTATTATATATGTATTATGACTGATGTATCTTAGGATATAAGATCAACGCACACGTATCGCCTCGGCACTCTATTAACGCCGCCTCGCCGACTACTCGCGAGCGTATCCCAAGTCGACGGCGTTGATTAATGTACGTCGAAGAGTTCTATACAAATACTGTACAGCTTGAGTGGAGGCAATGTCGATGAGGTGTCAGGTGGATTAGTGTGCGCCAACCATTAAGCCTTACTTAGTATTTCAAACGTGCAATTAATTCGCGCATATTGTAATAGCTATATACTGCCAATAAGATAAACGAAAGCATGTACCAAATAATATGGTCACTGTTGATGATACTCGAAGTCGCATTTAGTATAACTTGACTGGTGCTAATTTCCATAACTAAATACTGGTAGCTATCGTCAGTGAAATTATTTCTAAGCGTTAGCAATGTAGGAGGAGAATCGCATCACAGTAAGGTGCACAGATATTTCGACCGTATTTGACTTACTATAATTTCAAATAAGTACCTATACCTACCTGAAGTTAAAGTAGATGACTAAAAGCTCGACAGTGTGACTGAATGGGAACGCACCTATGCGCCTCAACCTTTTTTATTTCCGAATAATGTAGACAAGGCCGCTTTGTTGGTCTAGTGACATAATCTTCACTTTTGTTGTTGGTTGAAGTATCTCAAAAACGGTTAGAGATAGGTAGGGGGTAATTAAACAACTTTAAACGGTTTAAAACGCGTATATTTATCATTATTTTTGTCCCGACGTTTCAAACACTGCAGTGATCGTGGTCACGGGGTAAATATACGCGATTTAAACCGTTTTAAGTTCCTTAATTACTATGTGTAATAATCGCGAAAACCTAAGACAACAATTGGTAGGGGGTATTTGAACAAATGTCATAGGAAATCAGAAAAGCAGTCGAATGACACCTGTCACAAATACCAAATGGCGGATTTCAAGATGGCCGCCATACAAAGTGCTCAGATTTTGCTGAAGCGAGGCCGACTGTCATTGGTCAAGCCCCCTGGTTAAGTATTGGTATCAACAGATATTCGATTAGCGAGCGAGCTTTGCCGTCACTCGCTTTTTTACGTGCTAGTTGAAAGCTTTTTTTGGCCCCGTAAATATCAACCTCGTCATCAAATCTTTAATTTTTGGGAAGTAAAGAAATTGCGTGGTTCTAGGTATGGACTATGTGCGTGAAAGGTAGTGAGTTTACTAGATCACCTTTTCAGAAGCCAAAAATAACTTTGTCTTGTCCGTGATGTGCGCAATGCTTGGCATTGTCATGGTACAACAGGATGAAACTTCTTGGTCGTTCATCATCTTTATTTTTCAAAGACTGTGTTTAAAATTTTGATGGTATTATATATTTGGAACGATCTCCTGGCTTACGAGCCAGCTATGTTGAAAATGTTCCGCCAAGCACCGTATGTTCCGGCAGCTGACCTCGTGAGCCAGTTACCATTGTATACTTAGCCCGGTATACCTTTGACACGTAGGTTGTCAACTACGCTTTCAGTTACAGACATTTCCACTCACGAAGGCGCGCTCCTACATAGTTTTTAATGTAGCTGCAACTACTTTTGTCCACCCAAGCTATATTATTTGACATACCATTAGCGTTCACGCCCTCACTAAAACGCCGTATACAAACGGGATCTATCCTTGCATATCCGTATTAATAATTTTCTGAGGATGGGCGCGCCTTCGTGTCTGAACAGGTGTGTACTATATGAAACTGCTATGTACTTATTAAAACTGTACATAACCAAATTAAAAAAGTGCTTGTTTAAATCATTCAAATCTCACAAACTAGTTTGTATTTTAGTATTAACGTGCAATATTTAAGAGTTACTAATTTTTATGTTATTGCAAAATTGTGATATTGGAATTTGGATCTTGTTAACAAAGTTTATTTCTTTTGAAACCATTCCAGGTTGTATTAATTATTTAAGTTTATGTATCGACCAAATTATGTATTCCTACTTATATTTAAGGGTTTAATTTTAGTGTAGAACAATTTTGTATTAAATATGTTTAACTGTGTGACATTTTGGAAAACATGGAAAAAGATAATGAATAGATTCAGGCGTTACTTTGCAGAAATCCATACTTAATAATAACAAATATTTTAAAAGTATTTTAAGAAAACATTAAATTAATTATATAATTTTTATAAAAATTTTAAAGTGTTTTATTAAATAATTAATTAGATTTTTTCTTAAAATCCTTTTAAAATATTTGTTATTATTATTATGGAAAAAGATGTTTAAGTTCCTCAGGAGAAATCGTTAAGCAAGCGACCCCACAGTTTTTTGATACATACTTAAACCTAATTTGGGGATATTTAACCCTTAACTCTCTGGGTTGCAAGTCCCAGGCATCGTCTTGAGCCTCTTCTTCTGCAACACAATAGACCCGGGGAATCCATAAAATGCTTCACCCATTGTATTTATCTGTATTAATTTATTTAAAAAAAAAGTATCCTAATCTTAACAAAAAGCAGTTGGAAATAAACGAAAGTATGAAAAATATGATTAACTTTTATTTGAAACTTAAATATCACAATATTGACTATTTGTAGAAATGTCACTTTTTCTTTTTCTTCTTGGGTTTACTGCATGTTGCTTCTATTTCATTATTACCATTTTGTTGGAATTTCTTCAAATCGGCACAGAATAGAACCTACAAAGATAAAATATATTGTAAATAAATATTAGTATATGGGCAGAATATTCAGACAAAATCATTTATATTTTTTATTTATTGTTAAGTATATTTTTAAAATTTTGAAACCGATTTCAATTACGAATCAGCCGCTTTATTATGGAGTACGTGCACTACCGACCGCGTCCGCGCTCCGAAGCATGCGCGAACGCGGTTTCAAAATTTTAAATGTCTACTACTTACTAAAGTTTTATCAAATGTAGAAATATAAAAGGTCTATTTATGTATGTTTATATCATACAGTATGAAAATAAATACTAGCAAAAAGCTGAGCGTTGTGAGGGCTCGCGTTTATTTTACAACCTGGTTCTAGTGGTGTCATCTAGTATTCAGTAGATTAACTACGATGTATTTGAGTATTGAGTAGTTCTGTTGCAGCGATGTTAACTCTTTGATTTTCTAACAGATGGCGTTAGTTGCTTAGTTGTTCATTTTTTAAATGGCTATAAAATTATATTTTTCTGACATATAACACATCTAAATATGAAATTAAATTACTATGTGAAAGCACAAATTTATAGGGTTGATAGTTTATCCGTAAAGTGTGCCACAAAATGGATGACAACTTTTGGGATAGTGATAGCGCTCGTTTTGCTCGCCCTAATTATGTTTCTTTCTTTATCTACCACACTGGTTAACCGCGACATAAAGAAATTCCACTCTATTCTATTGCTTATCTGAGTGCTATACCTTTTAAACAAATAACTCTTCACACAGTCCACTTGGCATGGGTGGAGTGTGTGAAGAATATACTAAAGCCTTTATCTGCCCACCATGTCTGCCCACATTCATATGTTGTTCTTATTTAGTTTGTTTCATCCTTCACGAATACACATAATAACACGCCAATCTACTAAAACTTTTCTGACACTGAGATACTCCTCGACTTTCCCTGATATCATCATCCACAGTTGAACAAAAGCCTCCACCATTAGGGAGGTGGTCTATCATTGTTATTTATAAATGGATAAATCCCGATGCGGAGCAGGAGTCTTGGCGATAACTTTGAAGATGGCAGTTGTTGTGATGTTATTGTGACGGAACAAGCTCGAGGCCCACCTGATGTTAAGCGGACTAACCTCTGCCTATAACTGATGTATGTACCCAAGTCACGAATTGCACTGCGCCCGCCACCCTGAGACATAGTTATTAAGTCTCATGTGCCGGTATTTCACTGGCTCTTAAGGACTACTGCCGGAACACACCGTTAGGTGCTTGGTGACAGATTTTCTACTTGAGGGCGGTAGCTAGCCAGGCGGGCAATCGCAAAATGCCCTTGCACCATGCGGTGAAGCTCAAGCCGGCGGAGGGGATCGAACCAGGGTACTGCGGCGCGGCAGTCCATAGCTATTACCGCTCGGCCATCATTGCTTCAAAAGTTTTTCAGAAGGTGCTGCTGCACCTTCTTTGCTGCTTGTGGTATTTTTTGTCGCCTCTAAGGACTCCCACAGGAAGATAAGGAGGGGTACATATCTAGCCCGGAACCCCACGGGAAATTCTATTATACTTATTCCTAATTTTGTCAATTCCAGTTACATTTGCATCCATGCCACAAACACTCATTTTTAACAACTTCTGATATACAATTTTAGGACAATGTTAAAATCATGTTATATACAACATAAGGGTGAACTTCAGCCAAGCAGTGTAAATCTGACACCTTTACTTATAATGTGCATGTTTGGTGAGCAAATAAGTAGAATGATGAATTTTGTATGTTCAGGGTGGTAGTTTCCATGGGTTTTTTTACTTACAGTATGCGCCCAGCCGGCCATATCGCCATACAGATCCCGGAAATGGTCTCCAATCTCCGCATACATTTTGTCTGTGACACTCTTTTTGCCCCGCAAGTGTGGTAGGTAGTTCTGAGCTGCTATTTGGTACACGTGTGTGTCTACTGGCAGGGCAGATAGGTGGTTGAGAGACATAAGGCAAATGCAGTCAGCAACCTTTAAAAATAAAACTTTTGATAATGAATAGATTCAGGCGTTAGTTTGCTCAAATCCATATTTAATAATAACAAATATTTTTAAATTATTTCTTTCTCGATCGTGCGCTTGTAGAGTCAAGACCTCATTAGGATGCTTCGTGTAGAATCGAAACGCGTCGAAAATTCTTCCGGATTGGCTGTGTGGCGTTTGTGACGTCACGTCGGCTTAACAGGTAAAGTAGGCGGAATTGTCACTAGATATAATTTTTAAGTGTTTTAATTAAAATATTAATTTAATGTTTTCTTAAATTATTTAAAAAATATATGTTATTATTAAATAAAACTTTTGTAATCAACTAGCCAGTGACTACACCCAGTTCGGATTAGGTTACGTCATAATTCCCCGGCTACTAGGGAGCATTGATGCATCATAAAGGGGCCCCTTAATCCTCCTGGGCTGCAAGTCCCAGGTCCCTCTGGCCTCTTCCTCTGCAGTGAATCCATGTGGAATGCTAGGTATATTCGTCGTCTAGGAAAGTTTGGTAAAAAAGTTACCTATAACATTATACAGTCCTCGCCTCAGTCACAATCACGATTTGTTGCTCGATTCCAGAGTAAAAGAAGTAAGAATAA
This sequence comes from Plagodis pulveraria, assembly GCA_963890685.1. Classification (NCBI taxonomy): domain Eukaryota; kingdom Metazoa; phylum Arthropoda; class Insecta; order Lepidoptera; family Geometridae; genus Plagodis; species Plagodis pulveraria. Next base: position 9,857,441 of record OY982970.1, on the reverse strand, counting down.
CTAACACCACCAACTCCATTTGTGTGGGTAACATTATATACATTTAATCGCGAGACCCACGGTCAGGAGAATACCTCATAGAACGGATTGCCCTTGCAATACAGCGGGAGAACGCGGCTAGCCAAATGGGCAGGTTTGGGCGAGGGAATAATATCGTGAGGTAATATTTTTAGATTTAATGTAATATAATTAATATAATATAATTTTAGTGACGAAATGTTTCATTTTAATTTAATATAACTACACTGGACAGCAAATAAACCGAGCCACCCGCTACCGACCATTACAGATCCTCCTCCATAAGCAACAGTTGCCTCGATGCAACACTGAGAATAACGTTCTCCAGGGCGACGATATACTCTCTGACGTCGATCACTTCCATGTAGCCCTGGTAGCATGTAGCATGGACCCTGGTCTCATCAGTAGTCATCAGTGAAGAGTACATTACTCCACTGCTCTAATGTCCAATCCCTATGCTCTCGAGCAAATTCAAGTCGTGCTCGACGGTGTGCTACCGTTAATGCTGGGCCTGTTGCAGCTCCTTTTGGGGTCAGGTTCCGTTCAGCAAGTCTCCTTCTGACGGTATCTGAACTTATGACCACTTGGCGTTCGTCACGCAGACTTTGTTCGACTTGAACTGCGTTGAGGTGGCGATTTGGCAGAACAGTAAGGTATAACAATCATCTGCTGCTGATGTAGCCCTAGGTCTGCCCGTACCTGGACGGCGATCGAATGCTCCAGTCTCTAGGTATCGTCTGTAAACTCGTTGCACCGAAGATCTGCTGATTCGAAGCCTTCGAGCGACTTCACGTTGCGCAATGCCCGCTTGAAGTAATGCTACAGCTTGAGCTGATTCCTGAGGTGTTGTATCCATTATTAATCGAAAAAAGTAGCAAAAACACACGCGTCTGAGCAAACGATGGACAAAAACTAAAGAAATGATAAGAAATATCCGACTACCCTCATTGTAGAGAAAAAGAACGCTAATTTCAAACTCTGGTGAAAACAGAGCAAATCGTTAGCATTTTGTTGCTTGATTACAATGTGAGTTGACGGTACTTTCAAATTAATTTGTAGTCATTTTAATCACCATGAAACGCACTTTTAGTAGGTATAACTTTGATAGTTGTAAGTTTTATACTTTTTGAGAAAATCGAATCAGAGTTCCTAGGTAGCGGGTGGCTCGGTTTATTTGCTGACCAGTGTATTATTTTGTCACCTTAGCCTCATTAACTGCTGATTGAAATTGAGATAGAAACCTGTAGCCTGGTTCTGCAGCTTTTTCACTAACTCAGCATAACATTTTAAACAAGCAAAAAATAAGTTTGCTTATAATAAAATGCTTTTCTAACTTCACTCTATGATCAATAGTATTTTAATAGAATAATTTCCATTATTATAACTGTTGCTCCACCCTAAAAATCACAACATACCTTTTAGGTATGTTTTGAATAAAGCTATAAATATTAAAACTACTTCAGAACATCTTAGATCAGTTAAAAGTCAAGTTTTCCATAGCACATTCAATATTTACTAATAAAAAATATGTGAATGGGTAAGCTGCAGAAGTAATAAATGCTGTTTGATTTCTTGACCTCTTTCTTATACAACAAGAAATTAAGCCCATAAACAGTAGGATGAAGCAATGATGGCTTAGTAGCATTGGCTATGGACTGCCGCGCAGCAGGTCCATGGTTCCAATCCCGTCGCGGGCTTGAGTTTCACCGCATGGTGGAAGGGCATTTTGCGAATGCCCGCCTGGCTACCGACCACCCTCAAGTAGAAAATTGCCATCACCTAATGGTGTGTTCCGGCAGCTGTCCGTGAAAAGTTCTAGGTTAAGCCTGTTAGCACCTTCGACTACATCATCACTTACCATCAGGTGAGATTGTGGTCAAAGGCTTATCTGTCAGTAATAAAATAAAAAAAGAACTACCCACAATATATTTCATGCAGCTTTGTTCTGCAAACTCATTCATTAAATTAGTTAACTTAAAAAAACCTTATCCTTGATAATTAAAATAAATTACCACAAAACATCAAAAGTATTTCTGCCGCTGGCAAATAGTAGAGGAATCTGAGTAACATTCCTCACCTTAGGTCCAATACCGTGCAGTTTCATTAACTCCTGCTTAGCATCTTTGTATCTCATATCCTGCAAGCTTTTGAACCATTTATCACCACCCCAATCAAGTATCTGAGCTGCAGATTTTTGAATAAACTTGGCACGGTAACCAAAACCAAGCTCTCTTAGTTTTGACTCAACCTAGAAGATGTAAGCAATCTTTATTTATCTATAAATATAATATTATAGATTAATACCAAACAATTATTACTTTAATCAATTAATAATAGAATTCACTAATGCCTGGTTTCTGAGGTTCTTAGTCAACTACTCATTAGCTATTGATTCATCATATATAACTGTAGAATAAACTAAGCATACCCTTCATGCATTTCTGAATACTGTCACAGAATAAAAAGGACTGTCAAAAGTATTTGTTAGTTATCTATTTGTTCAGCATTTCAATAAGCTGGTACCAGATACACCATTTTTACATCTCTCTACATACTGCCACATTACACAATAAAAAAACGTAGATTGGCGGGATTTTCAAAACTTTTATATTTGTCTTGGAGAGTACATTAGTACATTTCTGAGGATGTTGTTGTTTCGTCTTCCAGATCAGATATATTTCTATACTCAAAAAACTGAAACGCATTGTACTTATAGAACTTACTGTACAATGGGAAACAAACATACCCAGAGACCACACAATAAATACAAACAAATATTATGACCTAACTATGAATTAACCAAAAACGGTTATGTGGTTAGTTTATATGCTGTAGAAGTTGGACCAAGGGGTATACCAGCGAAATTCCTATATAACCTTCTAAATGACCTTGGCCTATCAAGAACAGCGGTAACTTTTATCCTAGAATGTGTATCTAAGGTGGCATTAGTAAGATCATACCAATTTTGGTTAGGCACGGGAGGAGTCTCAAGTGGTGAACATTGATGTCAATTTAAAAGGGCCCTTAACCCTACTTCCTGGGTTGCAAGTTCCATGCCCCTCTGTCCTCTTCCTCTGCAATGATATGGACCCACCCCCACAATGAATCCATGGAATGTTAAGTAATTTGTCTCAAAGTGCAAACATTTTAATGAATAAGGAAATACTTTTCCTTAGTCATTAAAATTCACTAAAACCCTTGTTCTTATCAAAGACACTACAGAATTTGTGTCAAACAAGTAACAAATAGATAAATGGCCGTCACCGGCTAGTTAAGCTGAGTTAGTTATATTAATTTTTATTTATATGTAAGTGTCCAGAAACGCATTTCCACAAGTATTGAAACAATAGCATTTCAATGAATATGTAAACTACAGTTGAAGGTACCTCAGCAACCATAAATTATATAATAAATTTAGAAACTAAATCTGATATAATAAGCACCAAAATTTACTGTGTATTTATAGTTGATTTCTTAATAGGATAATTATAACAATAATATTATATTATGATAGTAGATATGAAATATAGACTCTAAATGACACTACCAATATTAAAATAATAGGGTAGCATCATTATTAACAAGTTTAAAGCTAATAACAAAAATGAGTCTTGTTTGAAGTAAAGAAAATAAGTTAAACTATAGCAGCCTTACTTATAAACGCTACTTAAATTTTAAGCATTACTTAGCCGCTGATTAGCAAAATTCCTTACTCATAAACGCTACATAACTTTATCCAGTTCCTAAGTACTGCTTAAATCAGCTGTCAATTTAAACACTGTCCAACCCATGTTTAAATATTTAAGTAGCAAGATGGCGCCGATTTTTCGGATCAGCTGATTTAGTTACCATTGAGGTTATTGTCAAGGAGTCATACAAAACTATAAACACGACATACTCTGTAAATAAATCGTAAAAATATAGCAAGTAGAAACATACATTGGATGATGAATTAAATATTATGCGTAACCTAATTACTTTTCTTGATCTTATTGAAGTGTATACCGCAGGTACAGTTACAGAATTAAGAATATAAGGATTGTGCTACACTCGTATATTCCTATTGGATGTATTAAAAGGCAACTTGGAAAACGATGCGCTCAATGAGTGGTGTAGGTATTTCAGTATTATATCACTATTCACGTTGATATATATGAGTAGGGTGTTGCTGAACATTGGGTGGAAAACAGTTTCTACAGAAAGGTAGCGGGTATACTATACCTGCTACTAATAACGTTGGTTGTCGATTATAAAATCAAAGCCAAAACTTTTTACATTTTTGTTCTCGTGTTGTTCTATGCGTTGTTAACGAGTATTTTAAATATGTTGTTGCTTTGTATTTTGTATTGATATAGCTGAGATATATAAACTGACCCTACATAAGGGGGATATATCTCCCTAGCCTAACAATTGTAAGTATATATAATCCTTGTTAGGGTAGGATGATTCAATATTACTCTATACCTACTATAGTAGGTCTAGAATACCGGTAAGAAGACGTAAATAATACTAGTGATTCAATTTAAAAGCAGAATTGAGCACTTATTTGCTTATTTCAGCATAGATGTCGATTCAGTTCAGCAAAAAATATATATTTTAGGAGTTGAAATATTCTTAATTGTATTAAGCATCTTATTTAATAGGGCGCGAGTTTATTACCAAATGGTAATAAACTGGTCCAAATTAGACGCCGGACTGTTACTGAAAATCACTATCTCATTAAAACCCCAACATCTGATCCGATCCGGTGATCGAACTCATTGTAATTTTCTTATAGCCGCGCCACGCGGTTTCACCCGCGTAGGCAATGATGATGAAAAGTAAGGAGAACCTAAACTAACTATTCTGTTATTTCATCCAAACCCTCAAGCCGTTAAAACGTGAATACATGTAGAAGACAAAAACACATACACATAAACTTTACATATATACATATAATCATGCCTGTATTCCCCGAAGGGGTAGGCAATGTTGTATAAACACCCATGTTTCGGCCAATTGGGTTTTGGTCCCATGTAATAAGGGGCGAGCCTATTGCCATGTTTTCTCGAGCACACTAGACGAAACACAAGAACATATTACGGCCTTTATATTCCGTAAATTCATTTGATAAGCGATACCTTAAATTACACTTACTGTGATTTAAGGAATCGCTATAAAATGATTAAAAATAAACAAGGATTGGAATCTTGACTTCATAGAAAAAAACGTAGACATTGTTTGGGATGGAAAAAGATAACTTCCAGCGGGATTTGACGGTATTCTGGAGTTACACCCGTAAATTCTGGGGTAACCCCATAATGCATTTCCAATAATGCTATGGAATAGATTGTTATTCCATAGCATAATTGGAAATTTATTAGGGCACTTTTGAATTTACCAAATTACAAAATTAAAACTCACTACAAATGTCTCCAGTACACCTAACCATATGTACAAAAATACGTACCTACAAAGAATAGTTATTTTTTAACTTTTTAATTTTAATATTTTTAGCACTAGATACGTGCTTTTTGGCTATTTGGGTCTTCCATAATACCTTTTAGTTCAATGTTGTCAGTTTAAAATACTTTTGACCTCATTATCCATTGTTTAGCTAAATAGTTGCTAAGTAGCGTTTATAAGTAAGAAATATTTAAGCATTACTTAAACACTGTTTAGTTATGCATTACTTAGCAACTACATAGCGGATTTTTTATAAGTAAGGGGGTAGATGTTGCTCTATCCCCATACAATAGTTAAGAAAGAAAGGACAAATTAAGAGTCATGAGTCATATTGGTTATAGTAGAGCATACCCTGGTGGTGGATGGGATGGGTTGGGTTTGAATATTCCACATGACTATAATTTTTCCTCATACAAAGTAATCTGCGGAGAAAACATCATTGCAAAAAAAAATACAATTTTAAAATCTAAATGACACCATAAAACCAACTTATATCTCAGCTTTACTTGGCCTTGCACTCAGTTTCAAGATTTCTAGTGCAGTAGTGTTGAAAAAGCTATCTTTTGGACTCATGCTTTATTTCACACTCCTCAATGAAACCTGTAAACAGTATGCACTGGGGTTGAACATTAGCAGAATCTTGGGTAAAATAAAATTATGTTAATATCTCACTTTTGTGTCAGACAGTTTTTCCACCTCTGGAAAAGCATAATAGGTAACACCATTGTGTGTACATATTTCTTCACCGTAATATGTACACAGCTTTTCAACCATACTCGATATCCTAAAATTATTAATAAATATTTAGTGATGGAGAACTTATTGTTTTCACCTGTGAATCTGTGTGATTCCTTTTAAAATATGACATCACTTATTTGGATTCATTTACTCACTATAATTGAGTGCCTCTTGAGGGGATAATTAAACTATAACATTCAAAAACAAAATTTGATTTAAGTTTTAGCATGTTATGTTGTGAGAAAATGTATATGGTAGGTATTATAGTTCATATTCCAACTGTTTGGTAAATTATGTTTGAAAGTCAAGTCAAAATAATTTAAGGTCAATTAAATATTTTACTGTAAATATATTATATTGCCGTATTCAGCAAAAATGGTTCATGAACAGGCAAGAAACTCAATGCTATTCTTTTTATCTTTACTCATTTAATTTGTAAAATAAGTCTACAACAAAATTATTTAAATTTTTATTACACAAGTGTGCAACCGGCAGTTGCTTTACAGAGGTAAAATATCCCAAACATTTTCGTCTCCTAAATAATCGCCAATTTTATATTATGCTTTCTTCATTATAATTTTTTTCCTTTGGCTTGAATTTGCCTTCTGCGAGTACTGTAATAACTTTAGGAGTTTTACTATAGAATCACACACAATTAACCATCAAAGACTTTTTATTTGTCTTTGGTAATCAAAAACCAGGTTCATACCACTAGTTTGTTCATATATTTTTAATCCTAGTGCTGTAATTGTAATGGTTGCAGTTTAATTTCAATTTACATAAGTTCTTTCGAGCATACTATCTTCTGTCAAGAATATAATGAATTGGAAGAATTTAATTCTGTAGCACATTTCACATGACATGTAAATGGACAGCTATCTTGAACTGTTATCATCACAAGTTAGGTCAGTAAGTAAATAATAAGGCCTTTTGTGTCTTTACCTACTAAGTTTGCCTCACATAAGGTAAATTCAAGCTGCATGAAAAAAAAAATGTCAAGCCACTGCCAATCACCTATGTAATAAACTTATTTTACAAATCAACAGTAAGTAACAAGAGTACAGACAAAAACAATGGCTTTGAGTTTCTTGCCCATTCTTGAAGAATATGGAATATGAAAAATGGTATAGAGCCACTTCGGGCTATATAACATTATTGCTGAATGCAGCAGTAGAATATATTTAGTAAAAAATTAATTAATCTTAAATTATTTTTAATTAACTTTCTAATATAATTTATAGTAGAGACTATTTATCACACAAAGTACTATAGACACAAGACTGAAAGGTAAAATTACCTAGATATATGATTATTCTGACTACAAATAAATGAGAACAGATTTTCTACCGGTTCTTGAGAGAGCATTCTGATGCCGTAGAAATTCTGACATGCTAATTTGAAGAGCTCATCTTTATCCGACCATTCATTGTAATAATCCACCAAATTCATGTTTAGCCTAAAGTAATTTGATAACAATGTTCTGAATGGCTCTTCATCTTTGCTTGTAACTGTTTTAGATTTTGTAACTGTAGTTGAATGATTGGATCCCAGGACTTGGTAATGCAAACAGTTGTCTTCTTGTCGTAACTTCCAAACAGTTTTGGAGAATACTCCGATCCATTCATCAGATTCTTTGTTGTGTGTCCATCTAAAATGAATAATGAAAAGTAGCACCTTTATAGTTAAGTCTAAAAAACTTTTTAATATGTATATTCTATTCACAGCCGAATGAAACATGAATTCCAAGATCTGAGGAATTCGTACAGGGTTATAACTACTAAGTTCACCTAAAACTTTGGCCGCCGGATAGAGTTCCTAGCAAATGTAGCTCTCGGTGATTATACAGCAATTTATTCCAACACATATTTTATTTTAAACGTTACAATATTTAAACCAACAATAGATAAATAGAATTAAATATTGAAAGCAAATACTCGCGGCAAATTTGATGTATGAGTTATGACATTGATTAATGATTTTGACATTACGTATTTAATTTTTGACAGCCGACAATTGGATTCGTACCATAGAGAAAAGTAATATGATTCGTACGAATGGTAATCATCAAGCAATAACGTCAAGAAAATTTCCTGCACACAACCACATACAATCATACGGGGTATTTCGGAAAATAAGACAATAAAAAAAATACTTAAACCGATTTTCCCGCCAATATTCGACATGACCATTGTTCATAACCGTGGTGAAAATTCGTTAACGCAGGAAACATTTAGGGCGTTTACATAGCATCAGTCAATAATAAATACTGACTGACCTCACCATGAGATCATAAGGTCATAAGTCCAATGTGAAAGCCTACCGTTAAGTTCCACTGAGATGGCGCTAAATGTTTGTTTTATAGCAAACGTTAGTTCCGTAAAGAAAAGTAATGCGATTAAAACTGAAATAACTGTTATTTGTTTTATTTAACTACCTTCCGTATACAAACAGTGGATGCAGTGTTAATCTGAATATCGAGAAACAACAAATTTCTGAGTAATACTGAAAGAGGAAGTGGAAATCTTTAAACGATTTGTGTTAACGTGGTCACGGGGTGAATATTTAAGGTTAAAATAATCAATATGTAATTATTTGAGTCACCCGTGACCACGATCACTGCAAAGTGTTTGAAACGTCGGGATAAAAATAATGATAAATTTACGCGATTTAAACCGTATAAAGTTGTTTAATTACTAGGTGTAATAATCGCGAAAACCTAAGATAAGATTTGTGTTAAAGTTAGTAAGAAACTTAGTGCAGTTAAACATTATGTTTTTTTTTAATACTGTGTGTTTCCAAGCTATAAAGAAGACGTCGTTTTATAAGCTGACCAGTTGAGTCGAGGTCTTTTATTGCCGTGTTCCACTTCATGCCACTATCGTTATTTGCGATAATTTTATCCACGTTTTGCGTTTTATTGGCAATGGTTGTGATCACTGTGATTGTTTGTAACTGTTTTCTTGCATGCTCCGTTTCGGAAAAGAACGCTGAGAGTGCCACTAAAATTTGCCACTTTTGTCCATCCTCCGGTAGAAATGGGTAAGAGTTTGCAACTGTTGTGTGTATTGAGTATTGATTTCAATCAGAAATAAAAAAAACATAAATTTCCTATTTTTTATTAGCTATACATATCATATCATAATCTGTTACTTTTGGAAGAGTAGGTATTGTTGTATGCTTTCAATGGAATCAGTTACAGTGAAAGACCCCAAAATGGGGCAATCATTTAGAGTTCTAATGTCTATAATATATATAACATGTACTGTGTTTAAAGCTCTTCATATAAAAAACCCAAAGCACAAAAGCATCCACTATTCTCAATGACATTTGTTTGACATTAGATGTAGGTACTATAAAATAATGATAGTGGCATGAAGTGGAACACGGCATATATCGGAACCGCACTTCTTGATCAATCGATGTTTGTATGCTTGGAATTTTTAGTGAATATATGACTGTGTTGGAAAGACTAAGTAAAATAATTAGAATATCAGCCTTACTTATAAACGCTACTTAAATTTTAAACATTACTTAGCCGCTGATTAGCAAAATTTCTTACTCATAAACGCTACATAACTTTATCCAGTACCTAAGTACTGCTTAAATCAGCTGTCAATTTAAACACCGTCCCACCCTTGTTTAAATTTTAAGTAACAAGATGGCGCCCATATTTCTGATCAGCTGATTTAGTTACAGACCCACCAACTTATCTGTTCAGGTGGCAGAAAAAAGAACTACAATATTCCTTCACATTGTGACAGTTCGTAGTTGATTTCCTTGACCAGTAGCGCCCTCGAAACCAGCACAGTTAAGTTGGTGGTACTATACAAAGAAAAGTATTATATTTACTTTTTAATTCCAAGATATTTAGCACTAGATACATGCTATTTGGCCATTTAGGTCATTCATAATACTTTTTAGTACAATGTTGTCAGTTTAAAATACGTTCGACCTCATTATCCATTGCTTATCTAAACAGGTGCTATGTAGCGTTTATAAGTAAGAAATATTTAAGCATTACTTAAACACTGTTTAGTTATGCATTACTTAGCAACTACATAGCGATGTTTTTATAAGTAAGGGGGTAAGTCTACAGGCAAAATGTTTATGTACTTGATAATTTATATAAAAGATAGATGCTAGTAAATTTAACAGATTGAAAGATTGAAAATACAACTTGAGTATTCGCATAATATTTTCTTTAGTAGGAGAAGTAGCCAAATATAGAATAATTACATAATGATTATTTTAATTTTAAATATTTTAATATCAAATAAAGAACACAAAATTCAGTGCACAAATAGTCTACAGGCAAAATGTTTATTTACTCACTTGATAATTTAAAAAAAGATATTTTATAGATTAAAATTTTAATTTAATAGATTAAAATATTGAAAATACAACTTGAGCTATTTGCATAATATTTCCTTTTAAAGTGGGGCTCTCAAGTGCTTGCAATGTAATTAAAAAAATATATAAAACCCCAAAACTTCACCAACAAAGTAGCCATCTTTACTGCACTGCCTACAGTTATTCAGTGATCGAACTGTTATAATATTTTCTTCACAGCACTAATCCATAACTATCCCCATAACTGAAAAAACAAGGTTCGCAAAAGTAGCAAAACAAAAATACATATATTTTAAAACTTATTTTTATTGCAGTCTATTGTTTTTGCAGTGTACAAAATTAAATTACATTTATTATGGCAAACATTCTTGAGCTACGTATCATAATAATTGTGTGATAAAATATTTCTAATCCAGCTAAGGTATTGTGCTGTGTCTGTAAAAACGATATATTCGTTAAGGTTGCACGTGTTTTCACCACCCTGTGGCCGGAGCGAGAGAGAAACAACGCCTCTAAGCCTCCAGCGCCCATTATCTAAGATGTAGAGACCACCACCAGAATCGCCTAGGCAAGGTCCTGAACCATTGCGGTCACCTGTGAACGAGAAAAATAAGCTTATAAACATGATCACCCATCATTCACGATTTATTTTACTATCGGAATATTAATATCCAATATTATCCAGAAAGTCTAATTAAGCATAAATATATAATATAAATCCTTTTATTTTATAGCTTATAGGCTAATTACAGGTGAGATATACGCCAAGGGTTAGCTAGCCCTTGCTCTATAAGCTATAAAAAAGGATAGCCTTTGACCGCTATCTTACCTGATGGTAAGTGTTGATTTGGTCGAAGATGTTGATAAGGCTAAACTAGAATCACTGGTTCTCAAGAACAGCTGACGGAACCCACCATTAGGTGCTTGAGACAGATTTATATACTTAAATGTGGTAGCAGGTTAGCATTCGTATAGACAAGAATCCTTAAGACAATAATCGGACTGATGGCCGTGCCATCCGAAGCACAGAAGCGTTCAGTAGTAATGCCACTAACCATCACCTACAAATGTTTATGATAAATATGAATCTAGTTCTTACCAGCGCACAAAGTTCTAGAAGATGTCAGTTTGTGGAACTCCGGTTTGCTTGCTCTACATTGCGCGGTACTGACAACGGGGATGCGAACCATGCGAGGCTCTCCTTGTCCCACAGGCCCAACTTCACTTGCGCCCCAACCAGCAACCTATTACATAAATACGTTGAAGTTCATTAAACTTTAATTAAGACATGTGTGATTGCCTGTTCAACAACTTGTTCTGCTGGTTTATGATATGAATAAGCATGTACTTATATAGTGTTTCATTAATTCCATCATAGAGATGACGGATGAATTTTTATGTAAAAAAAACAATTTTTAGAAGTGTTTTGACACGAGTCACGTTTTTATTTTCCTGTTTATTGAAGGCAAGTTGGTGTTTCAATAGATTTTTTTAGTATGTGTTAGTTTTTACTGTTAACTGATTAATTTAATCCTATATTTTTTATGACTTATTTTGAACAATTATAATTTGCACACTGGCTGTGGCAGTATCTATGCCTAGAGTTTACCTCATTAGATGATGGTATTTAAACACATAATTTAAGTGTCTTTGTGTAAGAAGGTAGGTACTTACAACACCCGAAGCTCCAACTATGCGAGACAAGTCTGTGTTACCATTCCAAAGACAAGCTGGACGTATGTACGTGTTAAATTCCACAGTCCTATCCAATGTGAACACCAAAATATCATCTGGAAAAAAATATCAGTATGGTTATTGTGGGTATAACTAATTAACTGTCTCGTAAATTTGGGACCGTGTTTCAATTTGTTTAGTGTACGTTTTTTTAATAGCTATAGTCTTTGAACACTATCTCACCTGATGATAAATGATGTGGTGGTTGAAGATATTGTTCAGGCTAGCCTAGAATTATTGACTCTCTAGGACAGCTACCTACAACAATGTGTTCCACACTGTTATGTACTTGGCAACAGTTTTCTATTTGAGGATGGTAGCTAGTCAGGTGGGCATTCGCAAAATGTCTTGCCACCATACAAAAGTGGTTAGTGGCTTGTATGGATGTGGATAAGGATGACGAGTTCGTTTATGAATTTACGAAAGTATCGCTTTGAAATCTCAAGGTCCTGGATTCAGTAATGGGTTTTTATGAGAGTGAAATTTTCAGTAGCAGTTTACAGTCTGGATCTATACTTACTGTGAACTTATCTGACGAAACGTGGGTGGCTGAACGGCAATTTCAGGGATTTTAAGTACAGTAATTATATGTTAAATATAGCAGACTCACAATAAGAAAATTACATACCTAGTGGTATTAATAATATACAAAGTCACAATACAAATTAATACATATTAAGAAAAAACGACTTTCAACACTGGAAATTATGAAAACAGTAACTAGTGGATATCGGTACCATGCTGATTCAAAACACTGAGCTCACATTTCCATGGCCCGACTTCCACAATATATTTTCACCATTTTAATAAATAGAAGGTTCCGTTTTCATTACTGCCTAAATATAAAGAAATACCATTTTTTAGTTATGCATACTGCTTCAATTACTAAATGGATTGTTAACACACATACAATACTATGTAGTCACCATCGACATGAGCTGCGAGTACCATTAATTCCAGTAGGCATATTAGCAAATCCTTTTTTCAATCATTTGAGTGTAATAAAAACTATCTACTCGATTGTTGTTGATGAAATTGAAATAGGAACGTGGTAGGCTAGAACTTGGAGGCTTTTTCTATATTATTGTGACGGAACAAGCCCGAAGCCCACCTGATGTTAAGTGGACTAACCTCTGCCTGTAACAGATGCATTTCTATATTACGAATTGCACTGTACCCGTCACATGACGTACAGTTGCTAACAACTGTCATCATAGACCTAAGTCTCACGTGTCTGTTATTTTACTGGCTCTCAAGCACTGCTGCCGGAACATACCGTTAGGGGCTTGGCGACAGATTTTCTACTTGAGGGTGGTCGCTAGCCAGGCGGGCATTCCCAAAATGCCCTTCCATCATGCGATAAAGCTCAAGCCAGCAGCGGGATTCGAACCATGGACCTGCTGCACGGCAGTCCATAGCCACTGCCACTGAGCTATCACTGCTTCAAAAGGAGGTATATTCTATCCAATAAAAACATATGGCTGATCCAGTAAAAAGTTTCACGTGGTCATACAGCTTACATAGTATGGAAAAAAATAAAATATATATAGGTAAGGAAACAAATGACACTCACTTTCTAAAGTTGTAGCGTTATAAGACTCGTGTATTGAAGCAGCTTGTAGTGTCCTTGTGACACTGATATCATCACCCCAATCTTCCAAATTGTACACGCCGATCTTGACAACCATATCTTTTATTGTAGAGATTTTGCTCTTTTGATGCATGCAGTGTGCAGCTGAAATATAAGACTGTTTATAATACATACTATATAACTTTGGAGGTGATTCGAGACAACTGCACCATACAATTTCGCGTGCAGATGAAAAGAGATGAAGATAGCATGTGCTCGTCAAAAATATAATTATTGCTTGCTACACGGAAACCACGCCAATAATCATAACTATGTTTTGTAAGGCCTTGGAAATGATGATAACCTACAGAACAATTAAAATAACAATCACATTTATATGCAAAACGCTTTCAGAGATTTATCAGAAAATGCGTGTATAACGAGATTTTTCGGCATTATAAGATTTTTTTAATCATTTTCCCTTTTGCAGAACTCTATAATACACCTAAAGGTACCTAGTCAAATTATTTACGCCAGTGTTGAGTCCCTAATCCACATACCAACAAAATGTGTTAGATACTTGCAACATATTTCATATTAACCCGTCGGTATGTGTGATTCACAATTTTAACAACATGTTAAAAATACTTTATCCTCGCTGGCAATATGAATAACGACATATATACGTACGAGTATAGTTAACTCTGAAGTCGTTGACATGAAGATGATTGGGTCAAATGTGAAACAAAAACCGGACAAGTACGAGCAAGACCCTGAGCGCCCTGAGGGCTCTGTACAAACTTAATCAGGTGTGTACATAGAAAAATATGTCATCCAGCCCGGGAATCTAGTTGCGAATATTTTGGAAAAATGATCTTACATATTTATCTATCAGTCTACATCACGGCCGATAAAGAAAAATATCTCATAATGATTCAGTTTCTGATTATTCCCTTTACTTATGGCGTAAGGTCTTTTTTTGTCAAAATTATTCATGATTCTATGTCAACCTTGTATTCAACCCAAAACTGTTGAATTTAGTAGGTATTAATAATAGATATCAATTTTAACTTGACACCTTTACCTGTTTACGAAAGAAAAGGTACTTCATAAGTGGACGGACACTAAAGTGTTCCTATAAGCTAAAAGCACGAAACCTTTAAGACTTTAGGGTCATGTATAGGGGCGTAGTACTTACTATTAATTTAATATTTTATAGCCTAAAAAGGTGGGTGTTTCATCATTAGCCGGCAGAAGTCGACTGTTGAACATGAGCCTCCCATTTAGAACGGTCATTATTACCTATCAATCGCGTCTATTCCCACTAGTTCATATAGCTCGAAACGGTTATTGAATATTATTTCATTTAGTAATTATTAACTTAATCGCGAAAACCTAAGACAACATTATCATTACATTTTCTTTCATAATTTATCACGCCATTTATGGCTGACCTAAAGTATATTCAAAGTAGGGTAACATAAGTAATAACAAACAGATGAGAAGATCCATTCCAAACCGTGGCCCATACTTATAGTAGGTATGTATATATATATATTAATATTAATTATAATTCTTTGGTATTAAGTGATCAATCAATCAATGGGTGTCCCCGTTGATTCACCCAGTTCACTGAACTAACTAATCCAGTTCTAATTATCACTACTCTTACAACTAGCTTCTATCTCTGGATAATCAATTAAATTTTCAAACCGGACGAACTGAAGGGAAGAAAAGAAGGATAAGTTTTCCAGTTCAGTTTACTAGTGAGATTTCTTTTCTCTTTGGTTCAGTTTGGTTTTAACCTACCTTCGCCTCGAGTATATACTCCCAGTATATATATACTTCCTAATACGTGCTTATACTACCATACTCCCAGTTTCTGGAACGTTTGTCAAAGCCTTGATCCGTTAACAGACTGAATACCGAACGCTCATTGGTCACATATCGCGTCATAGAGTACCATAGACCAATCAGCGTACAGTATTTAATCTGTCAACTAATCAGATCTTTGACAAATATTTCTGAAACTGGGGGCTAATATATTTTGTTTGTACCAAAAGCTCAATAAAAAATTTAAAAATACACTTAGTTTTGCTCACCAGTAACAATGTGTCGATCTGACACCAAAGTGCCAGCGCATATAAACGTTAAACTACCCTCTTGCCGCTTATAAACCGCAACTAGCCACGGTATATCACCTCGTGGGTACCCTTGGCCCTGGTAAATGAGGGGTATTCGCTCATTGCCACCTGCAATCACCCCGCATTCGATTGGTGTATGGAGTTCAGGTTGACGTGATGGTGTTGATGGGCTGGAATTGAATAAAATGTATTAGATTATTGAGATATTTTGAACAGTTTTTATCATATAATTGTTTTTTTTAATTGCATTCCAGATTCACTTGTAATATAACTTCAATTTCATATATTTTCTTGTGAAGGCAACTTACATATGTTGAATAGGAGGTTGTGTAGGAGGTGGCGTTGGAGGTGGTGTTGGAGGTGTTTGTGGTGGTCTTGTCGTCTGCGTAGTTGGCGGAGGATAGTAAATTTCAGGTCTTTGTGGTCTAGGCCGAGTTGGTCGAGGTCTCGACGCTGGTTTCTCATAAAAAGTCTCAACTGGCAAGTTATTTCCTGGAGAACCCCCTGGATAGAATACTGAAACACATGGACATAATCTCAGATGTAATTGATCCCTTCGAAAGATTATTGTATTTATTGACCTATTGCTGTTAACACTGAGGGTGATTAATGCCACTAATCATGTAGTTATTGCACTGAATACATAACACACGTGTGGTTTTTATTCTAATTATGTAAATAATTGTTTTGAACGTGCAATTTAGAATATATAAATATCTTATCTGTCACAAGAAACGTACCTGAAGTCCAGGAACCTTTGTCATCGATATTAATAGTAGTGAGGGTGTTATCTCCAACTGATCCTATGAAATAATCCATCGGATCAGGTTTAGATACAGTTTCGTATGGATTGAAGTAGCCAGGAGTAGCACCAGGCTTCAAGAATAACATGTGGTCGAGGCTTATTGTTGTGACATATTGGTTTGGAGCTGGAATATCTGTGGGCATCATTCATAATTTGTTGAACATGATGAACAAATGACATAAAAATAAGTATAGGCATCAAAAATATATTTAAGATTTGTAAAATCCCTTTTCTTAGGTCAACGATATCAAAGGTACCAATGTTTTTGTTGTTATGGGGTTATATATAACAACGCTTATCAAATCTCAATTACAAATACACTTACAATGGAGAATTGGTCCTTCGATTCGTACAAATAAAATAAAACAATTCGATCCCCACCGCCGCGCCGCGCGCCATCTTGAGATTCACCGCATAGTGGAAGGGCATTTTGCGATTGCCCGCCTGGCTAGCTACCATTCTCAAGTAGAAAATCTGTCGCCAAGCATCTAACGGTATGTTAGGTTAGATAGGCGCAGTGCAATTCGTCAAATGTGATGAAATGCATCTGTTCTAGGTAGAGGTTATATAGTCCGCTTAATATCAGGTGGGGCTCGAGCTTGTTCCGTCACAAAAACATAAAAAAGAACAAATGGCCAAATTTTTTTTAATTCTTTAAATTAATAACTTTCCTATAGTAAAAAATTATAAAATTTTTTTTTTTTTTTTTAATAATATTTCTTTATAATCTATCTTTTTTTTAATAATTTATTACAAATCCCTACCCCACCCCGAGTATACTCGTAGGTCATGATATTTATAAAAGGCTAGAGAGTGCAATGTACGAGTATAGAGCTTTCCTACATCAATATGCCAAGAACGAACAAACAGATAGTGACTCTATAATAATATGAGATACCTCCTTTGAATAATAATATTAGCAATACAATATTATTACTTATGTAGGTAAAGTAAGTAGTCAGTCACTCAAGTACACCTGTAAAGCTACTAGCTTATTTATACAACATGAGCATTCCAACGTGTCTAGATAAATATTTGTAACTACATAAATGAGGAAAGCCTTATGACTATCAGCCAGTCACAGCAAAAACTTTATTCATTCGAGTAATGGCCTCAATTTCCTACCTTTATCACATTTATCTGGGGTCGGTACGTTATGCTTTACTTATGCGAAAGTATTAGATGTAATTACCTACGTTACTTGACGTCAATATCGACACTGGGAACGTAACTTAATGCGACAATATTTCTATGAAAATTACCCAAACATTAATGAATAAAAGTAATTATTTAAATAATAGTTTTTGATATTACTGGACTACTTCACAATTATGATTATCAACTAATGTGGCAATAAGCCCACCGATGATTCAGGAAGTCTTAGTAAGTTAGTACCTAATGGAAAGAGTGTATATAACATGAGTTTGCGTCACATTTATTGATTTTATAACTCTCTGGGGATTACCCAAAACAACTTAATCAAGGGTTTTCCAAGGTTGTGTAAAGGAATGTGACTAAACTGTTTAATTAAACAAAGTAGTCTATATATGTAAATGGTTCTTCAACAAGAACTTTGTTTTCTAATCCGACCCGCCATTTTGCCAAAAAGTGATTAAAAACTTTGATGAAAGAATCGACATCTGTCATCGTGCTCTCTCTTCTTCTTTGTATTATTGTGTTTTAGAAAACAAAGTTCTTGTTGAAAACCTATTACTAAGATGATATATCTATTTTCAAATATAGATAAAGGTTATACTATGTCGCTAACCTTTATTATCTTTATTAAAACAAAAGAATTTACCTCCAGGCCCATAGCACAGTGTTTCACCATTCGCGACGATGGCTGTAAGACGTGGCAGCGGTGAAATTACTGGAAAGTGTACGCGATATTCCAAAGGAATTCCTCGATTGAAATTCTGTAGTAATTGCGACTTTCCTATAGTCTCTATCTGGCCCACGTAACTCTGTAATGAAAAAAATACCTCACTACATATCTCATATATTTACATATAAGATTTTACCAGACCCAGTACTTATATATTACTTATACATAAACTGACAATGATACATTCCGATAATGGACGCGCCAACCGCAAAGTTTTAAATATATATAATAATAATCAACCTAAATATCTACGCCATGAATTATTTCAATTCCTATGTTATTTTGCTCGAATATATTTATTGTAATATAAGTAATAATTACTATAAATTAATTTTGCATTGATATACCTAGGAGTAGGACCAATTTGAGTCAAAAAATTATGGTTGTATTTTTTCAGTACTGGCTGATTTGCACATACTGACTGTTAATATACTATTAAAATGAATACAACAAATCAATATACGAGTTTTTTCGGAGAGTTAAACTTCATTCTATACCAACACATACTTTATTAGTCTTCTTACTTGACCCTGATTTTTCTTCATAATGTTTCCAAGTTTGGTAGAAGATTGGTACTAATTTTCCTTATCGATTTAATTAGGTGCTCGTATCTCCACAGAACATTTTTATGGAATAAAAATTGAGTTTTATGTCAGACAATAACAAGTAATTAGGACCTAGATAATACTATACTGTACGAGAAAATATTGTTAAGTCTACATTTTTAACCAGCAATTAAACTATGAGACAATGATTTAACAATAATGCGATACGCATGCTGAACCGAAATGGTATTCAATTTCAATTATTTTTTCAATAAAAATATTCGACTTCCAAATTGAGTTTAGTTCTTTAGCCCTGTTGCTACTTACCTGCCTCATATCCATCCATCAGTATTTTTATTTAATTAATTTCTTGTTTATTAGGTACCACTTTGAATCTCTCTAACGTTCAGGTAAAGCATCTCAGATATAAAATAAAATAATATTTAACCCATAAAAAGAATAATACATCTGCACTCGTTCTAATTTCTACCGTATCATTAAACCAACTTCAAAATGACTAAGCTAGACATTATTTCAGAGAAAGTGTTATGCACGTGACCAATAACAATAAATAAAGTTGTACCAAATTCAAAGTTAAAAAGTTTGATTTTAGATAACCGCATAGTATACTGTCTTTATTTTCCGGTTGTTCTGATTTTTACAGTTGTTATTCGAGAACAATCTTTAGAAAGCATTATTTAGAACATTCAGTATAAGTGGCATGATAATAAAATAACTAAGTACCTACCAATATCTGGACAGCTTAGGCTGTCACTAAGCAAATAAAAGTTAGTTAAATAATGGGCCATGAAAATTGAGCAAACTAAATTAGGTTCTTCTTTTGTTTTAAGTCAGATAAGCAAGTATTTGACAGCTGATAGAAAGTGACGACGCGGTCGACGGTGGAACATGCTTGCCTAGCAGATACCTATTAACTCTATACTTGAAGACTTCCAGATTATAGCTATCGGGAAATAGAGACGCTGGTAGGGTGTTCCATACTTCGGCCGTACGCATTATAAAGCTGGATTTAAAACGCTTTGTGCGTATTTTCGGAATATCGACCATGTATGCCGTGTTCCTAGCGTCTTTTTGTCCGATGAAAGAAAGAAGAGAATGGTACCTAGATACTCCTTTATTGATAAATGATGTTAACTATTTTGAGGTTTACTAATACCACAGAATAAAAAAGGACTTGTACTTCGAAATTTCATTAACTGCAAGCGTAAATAAATGCTATATACGTGCCATACCTAAGTAAGTACTTTTAAGATCTGGCTAGTGAACTTATTGTTCCGTAAATAATGTTTATCCCAAGAAATGTTATTTACTGAATAAGGAAGCCACAATACCATCGTCCATGTAAGTCAAGTTACTGCTCTTTCGAGAATAACGGTTTTGTTTTCATACTACCCGCGCAAGTTATTATTCATATAAGGAAAACGAATTCAACTGTTATATACCTATGTGGGTAAAGGTACCTACTACACGTTGTTTGAAGAGAGTTTCAAAGCTGTTTTAAGAAATAAAATGTGCGAGATGGTATAAAAAGAGGATTCTTGTCTTCTACGGTGGCAATGACCCTTTTATATATATATATATCCTACTAATATTATAAACGCGAAAGTTTGTAAGTATGGATGGATGTTTGTTACTCTTTCACGCAAAAACTGCTTAATGGATTTTAATGAAACTTTACAGTAATATAGCTTATACATCAGAATAACACATAGGCTATAATTTATAAAGATATTGTGTGACATATCGAAAATATAACGATAAGTGTCAAGTAAGTAAGAAAAAAATCAGCTATATGCGACCTATTCTGGCGTGCGCTGCAAAAACCTTTAGTATCATACGAAAATAATGTATGACGGAAATGTTTATCTTAAATTTTCCTACAAAAAAGCCTGCGATAGCATATATCTATCTTTTATGTGTAAGCCATTATCGCCAAAATAGTCCTACTAATATTATAAACGCGAAAGTTTGTAAGTATGGATGGATGTTTGTTACTCTTTCACGCAAAAACTGCTGAATGGATTTTAATGAAACTTTACAGTAATATAGCTTATACATCAGAATAACACATAGGCTATAATTTATAAAGATATTGTGTGAATTATCGAAAATATAACGATAAGTGTCAAGTAAGTAAGAAAAAAATCAGCTATATGCGACCTATTCTGGCGTGCGCTGCAAAAACCTTTAGTATCATACGAACATAATGTATGACGGAAATGTTTATCTTAAATTTTCCTACAAAAAAGCCTGCGATAGCATATATCTATCTTTTATGTGTAAGCCATTATCGCCAAAATAGTAAACCATAAATAAATTTAAAAAATATATATATATCTTATGCATATTCGGTAGTAACAAATTTCCGACCCTTTTCAAACTAAAAATTCGACCGTATGTGAGTGTGTTTGTATGTTTATTACTTCTTCAAGCTCAAACGGCTGGATCGATTTTGATGAAATTGGGTATGATAGATAGATAGATCGATAACTCTTTATTGAAGATACCATAATAACAACAATAAACTTATTACTAAAAAATAACTTAAAACCAAGTGTATCAATCGAATCAAAAAGGGCGGTTTTATTGTTCAGAGCGATCTCTTCCAGACAACCCATCAATAAGAGATATATTCAAAGTATTTTTAATAATTCTATACATAATTATAACTCATGTCACCAAATTATTAACGAATTAGCCAAAAACTAATATGTAAATAGATTAATACACATATATAGAAATTCGATTTTAATATAAATACTAATATTATTATAATAAATAAACAAAAACCACATATATTATAAAAACATATAGATATAATGGAATATATACACATATAAAATTTTATACATATTAAACACAATTGAATTAAAAAAGGATGTTTGTACCACAGTGTCCATTATTATAGAAATTTAGAGCAAGACATAATCGTTTTTGACTTGATCCTTAAAAGATCAATGCAAATTAATAGTGGTAGAAAGTAATTTTAGTAGCAGGTTGTTGTAGCGTTAAGTTTTCTAATGACCGTAACGACAGAGAATGGATATAAAGAAGAAATTTATATTGTTCCTTGATGTAGCGCGGGGATAAAGGGTTGAACAGAATACTGTAAAGGAGAGATAATATTATATGAGCATTCCGGTGACGACGAAAAGGGAGCCACTTGAGCTTATTACGAAAACCGGAGATATGATCATATTTGCGTAAGCTATGTATAAATCTTATACACAAATATATGTCATAGAGGTAGATAAGGATGCTGGATTAACACATATCATACTTTTTATCATTATCATCCATCACCACGCGGGTGAAACCGCGGGGCACAGCTAGTATATATATAAAATTTTAGGCATGATGAGCATTAAGAGATAATATATTAGAAATAGAAAAGAGATTGTTAAAAAGTGAAGACAGATATTAAAGTATCCTAATAGATAGGTACTAATAAAAAAGACATGTCTTTTGCGAAGCCCTTTGTAACCTAATCAATCCATTCCTTTAAAATATATCTACATATTCTATTTCCTACCACCGTGACAGAGTTATGTGGATAGGCTGTATGTTTATTTATATTTATATTTTTATATATGTATGTTTTTTTAAATTATTAGTAATATATTAGTAAATTATTAATTTAGTATTAAAAAATTCTAATTTATTAAGTAGTAAGCTACCATTTAACCAAAGTCAAAGTCAAAATAAGTTTATTCAAGTAGGCGTCGACGACAAAGCTCTTATACCTACGAAGGGCAATTAGGTATACAAATTAAAAAAGGCAGATTAAATTTTACTGCCACATCCAGAAAAAAAAAGGTTACACTGTACGGACACTGGAACACAAAAAGGGGTAGGAAACACGGAGCCATTCTTTTTAAATATCTTACTAGAGTGTGTTACAAAATTATATAATATATGTTCAATTTGTAGGCATTTCCATGTGACAGCTTGGCAGAGGCGGAGTAATCCACTAATAATAATCAGTCTAATATGTTTACGAGCCTTATTATATTATGAGATAATGTGGAAATACGTAAAAAATAGACAAGCTGTAACTGTACATTAACTAGTGTCTTATTCAAAGTACATACTGCTTAAACAGTAGAACTAAATCATTCATATGCGGATCCCACTGTAAATTTTCATCCATTTGGATTCCAGGAACACTATATTTTTGTTAATTGCGAGTGTAACTTGGCTAATTTGAATGTATTGATTCCACATCGCTAACATGGGTAATGAAAACTTTAAATATTTAAGAGTCGATTGACTGGCTATATTGCGCGTAGAGGCTTCGACTATCTTGAGCTTCCGCTGGCAACATTCAAGATGAAAAAAGGACGAAGCTACAAGGGATGGACGAATTAGGTGTCGGAACAACTAGAGATGGACAACTCTCCATCAGGCAAGAGACAGAAATCGATAGGGAGAAACAGTCAACAAACTGCAACGTAGGAGTCACGATCCGCAGTAATGAGGGAATGATTGAGGAGGAGAAGATTAAGAGAAGAGTAGTCATTAGCGGTGAACCATTTAGGGATAATAGATAATACAATATTTACTTGAATTAGTTTGCTACATTTTCTATCAACTTTAAATCATTTAATATTTACCATCTGCGAACAAAAATATATTGAAAAGATATTTGACCACGTAAGGGTAATCGTTAATATAAGTAATAAACAAAAATGTTCCTAAAATTGATCCTTGCGGAACTCTAATATTTACGAAACACTCAGAAGGTGTATCACCATTTACTCGAACCTTCTTTAGCCTGTCTGATAGGATCTTATATATCTCATGAAACCCATATACTAGTAAAAGTTGTGGTGCTCCACACAGTCAACCCCAATGTTCACAATTAAACCGAATGGTAAGTGATAATGTGGTGAATAGTATTCAATAGGCTATTAAACTATAATGGCTCATAAAACTAGCTCTCAAAACAGCAGTTCTGAAGCTACTGGAACACATGGTTAGGTGCTTAGCAGAACAGGCTGTATAGTCCCTGGTTTCAGAACAGAAAATATTATAATCTCTATTATCTAACGTCTAGATCAACCGAAAGGTAGCGTAACCGTTCATGCCTTCTACTTTGGAGGAGGATTGGGATCAGTATGGCGGCTGGCCGTAAAACCGAAACATAAACTTTATACAATAAGATAGGTAACTGTGTCGTCTTTTATAATGTTAGAGAAAACATAATATATTGTACTTACACCACCGAGGTGGATTGAGGGAAAGAAAAAGATGACGAGTGTTTGTGTAGTTGTGCTCTATTGACATTCATCAGTACATGTAGATAAATGATGCTGTATACCTAATTATGTTGTAAAAATAGTAATATCCGTGACTATGGTAGGTCAGAAAATGTTTGCGAGAGTCTTAGCAACTGACAATGTTTTCTGACCGACTATGTTTAGTTTTGAAAACTGTCCTTGGACGCTAATTGTTCTGTTCTAGATTTGGCACAGAGCTATCTCCACATTAGACTATGCGGGCAAGCACTATTATTATAATATCGTAGGTGCGTGCCTGCGCGCGGCGCATTTCCATCGTTAACGCCCATTTGTGCAAGTAATACATTATCCTCCTTTTACGTGAGTAATGGCCTGGGCTTCGGGCCAGTCCCTTCAAGAAGAACAAGAAACCTGAAATAGGAAAGGCCATAGCCTTCAACTAGGTACTAAGAAAGGAAATTCCTTAACTGTAAGCTTTAACTTTGTAGAGTTAAGAGCTAATTTGTTCAATCTAAGGTTTTACTGATTCCGAAGAGATTTTCTATATGTAGTTAGGCATAGATGTAGTCTGGATAGTTACACAAATTGCGACGTACCTTGTCTTAGCAAAGATTATAAATGATTGCTTGGTGTATTAGAGATAAGTACATCGTTACTATTTAAGTTGTATTTTATGTAGGGAACAAAGGTCTAAAAACTTAATTATTTTCAACTTTGAAGGTATCACACTAATATTATAAATGCGAAAGTTTATAAGTGAGTCTGGATTTGAGGATGTGAGTGTGTTTAATTGTAACTCCTTCACGCTAAAACGGCTGAACCTATTTGGAATAAACTTGGAATATAGATCGTTTAGATCCTTGGTTAACATTTATAATATTTTTTAACATCATCATAACTTTTTATCATTGTCGATGCGGGTGAAACCTCTGCCCGATCTAGTATCTTATAAACTGAACTTTTTCATGAAACTGATTATGGTTATTTGTCATATGTAGATAGGTGCTCGTAAACTTTGGACCTACCCATTATTTGTACAATGACAGGTAGAAGTCAAAATATTTTTATGTCATAATATTGCTGGACGTGAATTTGGCAGTCCTACATAACGCGCTGCTCTTCCACAGTAAGTTTTGAAGGGGCGGAGAATGGTTGTTCAATTTTAGCCCAGCGCCTCACAGGGGACTCGTGGGTAGTTGTAGAAGTACTAAAAAGCTACAACGTTTCTCATACTTTTGCTTATTATTTTCTCGCAGAAGTTATAAAAATATTTTTCTCAGGAATAAAGCTTTATTTGTCATGTGGTAGCTTGACTCCGTCAACCAATCAAGATTATAGTCTACTTTTTTCTATTTCGCAATATTTGATGTGGTATTTCGAGATTTAACCCTTAAAATATCAAATCTAACTAGAATTCAAATATAGCCTCCCTCGTAACACTTTATCTCTATTGGTGCTTATTAAATTTGTTATTCATATTAATGTAGCCACAGCACATTGAAAGGAATCCGTACTACTGAGACATAGTTGTACCTAAAGGAAAACAAACAATGATTCACGTTTTTCGGTCACTTTAATTAGATTTTTGAGAATTCGTGACTTACCAATGTTGTTTATCGCAGCTGTAGATCAAGTTCTTAGGAACTTTTGATTGACATGCAAATAAAAAAAGACAATGTTTGTGTGTTGCGTAACTTCTCATGAATTGTATTGTGTTACATTTTTTTTCTTTGCTATATCTTAGGCATCCTACTTGCGATTTTATATGGTAATCTTAATTCATTAATTAAAAAAACTCAGTAGAACTCTATTATCCAGACCAAACGAGCGTTAGCACGTTACGGAAATGTACCCAGTTTCTCCATTTTACGGGTAGGCACTTATGAGTTTCCCCGCCATTAGGTAACTAATAACTGGGCAGTACCCACGGGAGCAAGGAATACGCAAAAAGTCTCTCATGCAGGATAACTATTATTATTTTTACTACTTGATCATCAGAAACTCGTTGCGTATGAAACTGCTCTTCCTCTTTAAGGTATAGTTTCACCACCTAACCTAGTATTCTAGTAGGTATGTGTTCATCAATCGCTACATAACTTTTTTGTAACAGTTTGGAATTGTTCCTGCAGTAGCATTGGACTCGCACCCTAATGCCCTAACACATGGGAACAAAAAAATAAAGTCTAAATGTGGTGCTGAAAGTTTGGAAGTGGAAGTTTGAAATGGATCTTTAGGTTTACGAGCGTCGTAGGGGACCATAACTGAATAAACTCTTCTTTGACTTTAAACTTGAGGGACTTACGTGAAAAGAAGAGAGCAACTAACATGGCTGCACAAGAACGTTCTACGAATGAATCTAAAGGCACTCCTCGCTACCTCCACTGCTGAAACCGGATTGATCTCTGGCTCACATCACTGCCAAGAAAGCAAATTTATTTGCTTCTCTATTTGCGGAGTCATCATGTTTCAATACGCGGCGTATTCTAGTCATGAATAAAACTAAGAGACCAGATGATTTGCCAGCCATAGTCCTGAAAACTTATATGCACCTGAGATTTCTCCAGTTTTGACACGCATATTTCTTCTTTTATTGAGCACGTATACTTATCCTGCCCATTACAGACAAATTTTAGTCACTTTCTAACTCTGCAAATGGATAGCATCTTGGCACGTGTTCTGTACAAGAGGCTTTTGGCATACCTCGAAGCAAATTACCTACAAAATGATCGGCAATACAAATTTCGCCGAACCGATTCTCGGACATCTTCTTGATTCTTTCGGAAATATTCCTGCGTATGTAACAGACGTATGGAGCGAGGCTATTGGTATATGGAAAAGCGCTAGACATTGCAACGGATGTCTCAAAATACCTCGATAAGATTTAGCATGACAACCTTATATGCAAGTATCCTGCATAATATGGTTAATGCCCAATGGCTTTGTGCTCGCTCTGGAGTTCCACAATTTATTTCTACCATCCCCATTCCATCTCCGGAAAACTAGACAGACGGCAATGCAACACCGTTACTTAGTTGCTATTTCACCATCACGTACGCCTGTTACAAAGCGGTTTGCTGCTTCATTTATCAGACGGGCGGTCAAAGAGTGGAATGCACAGCCTGAATCTGTGTTTCCTGGCACAGAAATAATCTTAGTGTCTTTAAAGCAACATTGTATATGCATTATCTAGACAAGCGTGTTCCATCGTACTGCAGTCTGCACACAATTCGGTATTATAATAAGCCTATTTGAAGTTGGTGAAAAAACTACATACCTGGTTAGTATAAATACATATTAGGCTAAGCTTCCAAATGTTTGTATGACAAACGTGTGTTAAAGTAAATAGGCACAACTACAAATCAAACCAAACAGCAAATTGACGAAATATATCTATCCGCATAATCCTTGACAAAGAAAGACATTTCTGGGATTTTTACCTGTATCGTTATGCCATAATCTTGACATGATTTATACGTAGTTTTATGTGAGCTGGGATGTACCTATTTAAGGTGGCAATCACGAACAGAATCAAAAGAAGCATTCACTTGCTGACCCCGATTTCTCTTTTTTTTGTAATTCCCAGGTTACATAAAAACGGGAAATTATTCACCTGGTGATACATTTAAGTAATGTATTTTAAATAAGTTAAGTTTTTGGTGAATGTTACCATAATGTTATATATAAGTTTTTTATTGTAGCTACCTATTTAAATTAATACGAAGTTCTATAACTCAAAAATAAATAATTGTTTATTAAGTGATTTTGGGTGTGCCATTAAATAACTCTATTTTGGTGGTTTAGCCGGATTATGATGATATAAAACTAGTTTAAGCACAGTGAGACAAGGTCATCAATTGCGATACAGAATGTCAAAAATTATACAAGTTAGGTATTTGCTGTTGAACAACATTCCATAGTTTATCCAACTGAACGTTCATTAACACATATGAAAGATGGTTTTTTGTTTCTTAAATATTTCAATAGTTTCTCGTATTTGTTTCTCTGCTAAGCTTAAAATGGCTCTAATAAAAGCAAACCAGCTATCTATAAGTGCGTACTTAATATGCTTCTTAATGGCATTATATCTATCTTACTAACATTATTTATTCTTAATGTTAGTAAGATATGTTCTTATATACCTACCTACTACAAAGTTTAATAAATTTCATAAACAGGTATCTTTACATAATTATGAAAAGTGAGTTTAAGTTATACATAGATTATAGTAGTGAAGCCCAGTGGTAATGACTATGAAATCCGCGCAAATCCAGACGCTTCTGAGTTGAGCTTTACCGCCTGGCAGAAGGGCATTTTGTGAATTCCTGAATAGCCAAATCACACCCTTAATTCAGAAACTGTTGCCAAGCACGCAAGCAAGTTGAACCGTGTTTATCATTTTCGACCAGATTATCACTAACCATCAGGTAATATTGAGGTCAAAAGTAATAAAATATATATTCGCACAAGATATAAGAGTATTGTTGATATCTTTGATAATACTATGTGGAAAGGGCCCTTTGAAAGAGAGCTATAATTATAGGTAGGTAATATCCAATCCATTATAATTTCGCAATATTTGTAAAAGGTTTAGTTCACAGAAAAGAGGTATTATATTTCTCTATGGTTTAGTTTTACTTACACTTGTTAGTTGTCCAACAATAGTGAAATTTGCTCTAATCTGTAGAGTGGTTACTGGACCTCCAGTATGCTCCAGATGAATCAACCCGTACACCCTGCCCCCATCACTTTGATAATTAAATATTCCTGGGCACGGTGATACAATACTATACTGTCCATCCACGGTCAAAACCACAATCGCCACTAAAACGAAGCTATAACATATTCGTTCCATTTTATATTTAAAGTATTATTGCGTATCGCATTTTGTTTAACTCAGTACGACTGACAATGCCTCGTCTGGGCGCTCAACGAAATACTGACGGCGTTTGTCGTGGACGGATGACCCATTCATGTAGTGTAAATAACCAAGATATTTTACCTCACTTCACCTACCACGATTTGCAGAGGAAGACATTTGTATTCCGCCCACATTTTTACTAGTGGTACTGGACAAAATGTTTTGAATGGTTCACTAATTATTATAGGTACCTATAGCCTCATAACGTTTGAATTTTGATATTTTATATTTGTAGACTTTGCGTAGATTTAATAAGCTGACTAGGTATGTTGTATTCAAAAACGCATTTACTTTTTGTGTGTTTTGTTAACTAATCGGCTTGAATTGCAAATGTAACAAAAACTCGATCGTATCGCAGAAGCATTATTGTTTATGCCATACGTCAAGTCTATATAATTCAATTGAAGAGATATAAGGTATTACAGAATAAAGAAGCAGACATGTATGCGCTCTCTCTTGTAAGCCCCATTTCCCCTATGAATTTGCTAGCTTAACATGTACCTAAGCACAAGCATCTTTAGTGGCAGAAGAATTACATTACCTGTCGCCCCGCCCGTCCTTCCACACAAATTACTATATGTGCGTTCCTCAAAGGTAATCAATGGTCTGAGTTTTCAGGATATAATTTATCAGTTAGCTATACGTACTTTAAATTAGTTTTATTATGTATTTATAAGAGTAATAATTATAAATAGAATATATCTTTGATTTTTGTTTGGTATAACTTGTTTGTGAGACTCACTGACATTATTTTTGGCGATGCTGTCAGGCGACTATAGGACGGCACTTGAAGTTATCAGTGCATGTAATTTAAAGTCGATAATTAGTAAACGTCTACGTCGAATAAATATACTGCTCTACATAAACATATACAAAAGTACTTCTCTTTTGAATGACTGCCTTAATACTGAAGCATTTTTTCCTAATAGTGATAAGTATGTACCTACATACCTCATCTTTTATTTTTTCGGGTTATAACCACCATCTCAACTGCTGTTAAACAAATATGCAGTTGACGATCGTACATGATTACTTAGAAGTGGATGAGAAGAAGATATTCATGTAGCCCCAATATATAATAAGGTATGTGTATGCGTAGGTATATATCTGAAAGAAACACAGACTCAGACACTAAAAAAAAACTAAACGAAAACTTTGTACATGTTGTTCAGCTAATGAAATATTTACAGTGTAACCAAAAAGTGTGCAATATCATAATTATGTAACGCGCATATCTGTTTGTCTTGGTTTTTTCGGGGTAGCAATAGCAAGATTGTACAGTTAACTGATGTCATTCCAAGGTACTATACCCAAAATATTTTATACGCGAGGCGAGATTGGTATCTCGTTGGTTATTAGTTGCAAAATTTATAAGTCTACTGATATTTTCAGCACGTGCATAGCTGAACCTAAAATCATATAGTTTCTATATCAAAACTAAATAGCATAAAAAGATATTCTAATCACGATTTATGATCAAAACGTTTTTGGTTATTTATAGATTTTTATCACGTGTCCAATTTATTGGGGAAAAATATTACTTTAACAGTTGAGCTTTTAAGTTTTTCTAACGTTAAAGTGTTGCGTAGGTGTCTACGTAACACGTTATGGAAATTCCAACTTTAGGTACTTACCAGTGCTGTGTTATGTATCATGGAAGGTATGCATTTACTTTACTTGAATCTCTTATGTTTACATGGGTATCGAAACTAATG
Source organism: Plagodis pulveraria (assembly GCA_963890685.1). NCBI lineage: Eukaryota > Metazoa > Arthropoda > Insecta > Lepidoptera > Geometridae > Plagodis > Plagodis pulveraria. The sequence continues at coordinate 9,826,313 of OY982970.1, read as the reverse complement.
TAATAAAGAGGAAGGATTTGATTGTTTGTTTGTTTGCATTGAATAGGCTCTGAAACGACTGGACCGATTTGGATGAAATTTTGTATGAAAATAGTTTCAGACCCGGGGAAGGAAGTAACATGGTTTTTATCCAACTGTGCAAAAAGAGGTTAATGGTTTTGCTAGATAACCGATTTGCCCACGGGCGGAGCTTAGGCCGGAAAGATAGTATGCTATGCAATTTTACAATACAACAATTATTCACAATTTAAATCTTAACCAATAATGTATATAAGTATTATATTTGTTTAAGAAACGTGGTGATGTTTTTACACGTCAAAAAAGGACAAAGTTCACCGATCTATTGTATGAACCTCCTGCTAAGAAGGTCGTATATAAAATAATATTGACAATATGTGTTTATACATTTATAACTGTATACCTAACGAAATCAAAATTTTTGATGGTAACAAATTTAAAAGATCTTTGACTTACTGGCTTCTTATTAACTGTTTTTATAGTGTTAAAGAAATCCTTAACCATTAATATCTGATCTTATGTGACATGTATTTAGGAAAATTAATGATTTGATTTAATTGATTTGATTTGATATCAATATTAAACGAGGAAACGATAACATTTCTACACAAGTACCTATAGCTATGTTACGACAAAAGCCGCATACGTCAGAGGGAATTCACGAATTCCATAATATGACAGTCGTAGTCGGTTACTATTATTATAAATATAGTACGTATCTACCTTATAAGGAATACAGGGCACCTAGAGCTGTATCAAATTATATCATAAAATAAATTATTCCTTCCTAATAATTATATTTCTGCTGCAATTTGATACACCTCACATTTTTACTATCCTTAAATTATTAGCATTGAGAAAAGATTTTTTAATTTACTATATTAATTATAATTATAAATTGAATAATTCCTTATGTAATTTTATATAATTTTTATTATATTTAAGTAGGGCTAACAAAACGAGCCCTATCACTATCTCACATCTTGAACATTTTGTGGCCTTTTTTACTGAAAAACTATCACGCTTATAGATTTGTGCTATAACATAGTAATTTAACTTCATAATATCTAGATGTGTTATGTCTTGCATTCATATTCATTGTATATAATGTTATTGTACTACTAACGACATCTGTTAGAAAACCAAAAAGTTAACATCGCTACTACAGAACTAAGCTCAAATACATCCTAGTTGATCTACTTAATACTAGATGACACCACTAGAATCAGGTTGTAAAATAAACGTGAGCCTACTTAGTAATTTCTAGCAAGTATACTTAGTAGGAAGTTGAGTGAGAATACGGGTTTATTATTTCTTAAATTGCGATTATTTTGATGTTGGGATTGGCAAGATGTGCTTTTCTACCACCTTTTTAACGCTGTTCCTACTCCCAGCTGACTAAACTTCACACTGCTCTGCCACACTGGTGCAACTCCTAGAAATAAATCTCCTAAACTTCACACTGCTATACGAAAAGCTGTTTTTTTAAGTATTAAGGTTAGAAAATTTATTTCCTGATGTTCATACTAAGATAAGAAATCGCTTTTCTTGTCTTAAATCATCGCGATTTGAACTTCATAATATTACGATACTATTTTAAATCAGCTTTAAAAGGTATCACAACAAATCAGTAAAAAGTGTCTACTAACAGATAGGGCATATTGAAGAGGCGAAGTGTAAAGGCTTTATGATAAGGTATACCAGATCAGTATCATTTTTAAAATACCCTATTATCTGTTCAGTATTTTGTCTCCTGACGCTTTATACTGTAGAAACCATGGAAGTAATTAGTACTACGTACAACGTAGTACTTATTAAGTTATTACTTCTATGGAAGAAACATAAAAATAGGTGCGTACGGAACATAGAGAAATATAAGACTATTCTTTTTCTTTGGTACGGAACCAAGACACATATGAAATAAGTATGAAGTAGGCTGTGGTCAGTGATAGCTAGGTGTAGAGCATGCTGGCAATGATAATTGAGGTTTTGGACTGCTTAAACGACTGCAAAGGCCAAGAGGTTTTTTTTTGTATCGTTAATTTATAGTGTTGTTTCAAGGAAATATAAATTCGAAGCAATTATAGCCGAGTGGTTATAGCTAGGCACTGCGGTACCGCAGGTCCATAGTTTGATCCCTACCGCCGCAGCCGGGTTGAGCTTACGAATTTAAGGTTAGGAAGCCAAATTCCTATACATAATACTATTGTGAAGGTAACAAAATCTAGTTTTCATAAAAGTTTCTAGCTTTCACACAAGTTTGACAGAGCAGTGTGAATGATAGTCGGCCGCAACAAATCAGTTTTTTTTTGCAATTTGACGTAAACATGCAATATTATAAATGCGAATTTATAAACACAATTCTATTAAGAGAAGAATGTGTCCAATGAGAAGTACTTATGCCACCATTATCGTTGTGAGTGTAGTGATGCAGCACATTAAGCGTACATTAGGGTTCTTAATGATCTTAACGTCCTAATGGAAGCGGGTAAACTACCAATATTACTATAGGGCAGACATATTAAATAATAATAATATTAAATTTGTTTATTAATAAAAAAATTACATTACTTAAACACTAATTATAAATATATATATTAGAGTATATATTGTATGAGAAATTAATTAGAGATTCCCACATGAGTGAGATAATGATAAAAAAATTGCAATGACTAGTATTTATGAACATTACTAGAATAACGACAGGCATTAAAAATATATCTGTATAATATTGCTATTAAATCGTAATTAAGTGGAAGAAGATGCTTCTGGAACAACTCATAATATATATCATCTCAATTAACTCAGTAGTTCTACAAACAGCACGATGTAATCAAATATCACTTGGTCGTGGGTGCAGCCAGCAGCTAGTTTGATCCTAAATTCACCGTACTGAAAAAGAAAACTGTAGGTAGAACAATAGCCTGATTTTAATTGAAAAATTGTGCACTTTGCAGTATAAACAATTTTCGAATTTTATCTGTGACAGACAGACAAGGTTAGTTGTAGGTAAACAATAAAAATAATATTCGTAAAATGCGAAAGTTCGTGCTTCATCTATTGTTGTTTATATCTACTGTACCTAAAATTGAAGTTACATTCGTATTTTTCTGTCGGGTGTATAAATTTATTATGAAACTGGTAATTTTATCGTTTAGTTGTTGTGGGCTACCGTAGACGCAACCTTTGGTATGCTAAACTCAATATTAAAACGTGAAATCAACTTTGTTATTTTCGTAATGCATGGGGAGTGGTACACATGTGGATTTATAATGTGAACATTCCAAAGATTTGTTTATTTTTTAAAACTAAAGCTGCGATCGCGCTCAAAGAAACGGGACACGATCGGGGATCGTGGTTCGCGTGTTATTCATGGTAGAAGACGCTGAACATTTTTGAAAATGGAATTAAGGGATTAATATAATCACCAACACGATTTTTTTTATTACATATGAAATATGAATACCTTTTTGACTATTGAACTAAATAGGTTAAAGGTTTAATAGCTTAAAACCAACATAGAACAGTCTCTTATCGGACGCCGGAACTAACAACAAAAAAATCATACATCCTGAAATTAAATAAAAATTCTGAAAATCTACTGTAAAATTGATGCAAAATTAGTTTTTTGCTGTCGAGTGTGCAAATTTAGTATGAAACTTCTCTATTTTCACCGTTTAGTTGTTATAGGATAGGACTGTGCTTGATGCTGTGTCACCGGCCTAAATTCTTTGCTTGACGTAACGGTGACAGATATTTTTGCATGGCAACACAATTTATAAGAAGTAAAATGGCTGTCGTTAAAACATAATATACACGGCGAATGTTTTTAGCAAAATGAACATGTAAAATCTTAGGTACCGAAAATATTTTTCAAAGAATACATAGGAAAATGGTAACAATTGTTGACGACTTAGATTCTTTGTGTTTACAAGAGCCAATTTTCAAAGATGTCAAATATTATCTCTCTGGCGATGTCACTGAAAGGGTTTGTTTCTTTTTGTTATTTACCTGTTTATGTGTTTTTTTTTGTATAGCGTACCTATAAGTATTGTTTTTATTATTCTTGTAGATCGTACTGCTCCTGCAGTCGGGTGGCGCCGAAAACACAAAGTATTTGTCTGACTATGTAACTCACCTAATTTGCGGGCAAAATGCCGCTGAAAACGACATCGATGAAGCTCAGGATATTTACCAAATTCCAGCTGTGACCGAGCACTGGGTATTAGCCTGTGCGCGTCTGAAGAATCTCGCTAATCCTAGGCCATACAGCCCTACCAAGAGTAAGATATTTCTCAATGTTGTTGCTTGTCTTGCGAAGGTGAGTGCAACAGACGCTAAAGCGTTATTCGCGGTGGTCACATACCATGGTGGGAAGGTGAAGTTGAACCTAGACTCCCGGTGTACCCACTTGATCTGTGGCTCAGCTTCTGGTAAAAAGTATAGTACTGCTCTATCTCTGCCATCATCAAGGCTTAAAATTGTCACCCCTGATTGGGTGTTAGAAAGTATAAGAGCCAGAATTCAAGCTGTTACTGACATATTTCATCCAAAACTGTTAGTATTACCTCAACCTCCTCCAAAGCCAATGGACCGTATCAGTGCCATAACTGGATTTGACTTTGAAGAAGGTATTGCTAAAAACGAGGTGCCTACACAAAACATGGCTGAAAATAAAGACGACAGTACCCAGGCCTTGTTAGATAAGTTGAAACAAAGAATGCCATGGAACCACCCACCTTCAAGTGCAAACTCAACTCATATAGCCACTTCTGGTATTAACAGTATGGGATACACATCTACTTCTATGCCTACAGCAAATATTATGAGCAAAACTCTGCAGCAAAGTGTTGTCACACAAAATTTGCAAATCCAGAGCAGTCAGGCTAATACACAATTAATTCAAAAGTTTGGCCAGAACACAATAGTATCACAGGCTGGTATGATACAAAATCAGCAGGCCAATTTGCAACAACAACAAGCTTACAACCAAGCTCAGCAACAACAACAGCAGCAGCAGCAACAACAACAACAACAACAGCAGCAACAACAACAACAACAACAACAACAGCAGCAGCAACAACAACAGCAGCAGCAACAACAACAACAACAGCAGCAGCAACAACAACAACATCAGCAACAACAACAACAGCAACCTCATGGTTTGACAGCAATACAGATACAGCAACAGAAAATGCTTCAGCAACATCAGCTTAAAATGCAAATGTTACAACAGCAAAATAAGATCACCAATCAGTTTAATCAGTCAAATGTGTCCGTGTCACAAATGAGTCAAAACTTGTCTGCCCAGGTCCAACAACACATTCAAAATAATCAACATCACCTCCAGCAAACTATTCAATCTCCGACTACATCCATGAGCTCTGCTCAGCAACAAATTGAAAACATCAGTCAGATGTTGAGTCAGAGTGCTAATAATCTTCAGCAAGCTCAACTGAACCAACAGAACATGGCAATGAAACAAAGTCTAAGTCTCAGTCAACAAACTGCCTCCCAAGCTGTACAGAATATAGCCCAACAATTAGCTCAGTCTACTCAACAGATATTACAAAATGCCAAGCTGAATCAAAACTTAGGACAATCGCAGATAATCAGTCAACAAATAATGAATTCAGGCCAGCAGATTCCACAAAATTCAAACTTGATTCAACAGCAAACTGTTCAATCCATGACCAATCAACAACAAAACATTAATATGGGAGTAATCAGTCAAGGTATTGTGTCTTCAACTCAAGGTCAGTCAGGTCAAGGAGTGCAGCTTAACCAACTTGTTGGACAACAGAATCAGCAGAATATATTAGGGCAACAAATTCAATCGGTACAGCAAACTATTCAAACACAGCAAACAACCAATGTTCCTGTTCAAGCATCGTGGAGGCAACAGATGGTTCAAAATGTTCAAGGCCAGCATCAAATTATTCGTGGTCCATTATTACAGGGTCGTAATCCACAAAACCAAGTTATTTTGCAACAACAAATAATGCAAACTCAACAACAGCAAGCTTTGATCAATAGTCAACAGTCCCAATTAAGTCCTCAGCAGCACACAATACAACAGACTTCTCAACAAATATTACAGCAGTCTTTAGGCTCCCAAGGAAGCCTTGGTCAGACCCATCACCAAATATTGGTCCAAAAACAGCAACTACTGAACAGTTCTGGGCAACAACAAATTGTGCAGGGACCTCAACAGGTGCTGATAAATCAGCATACGGGACAACAGCAAATTTTAGTGCATGGCAATCAGCAAGTGACTTTACAAGGAGGCCAACAACTAGTGTCTCAAAGCCAGATAGTTCATCAAGGAGGTCAGATTGTGAACCAGGGTGGGCAACAAATTATTACCCAAGGATCTCAGCAAGTACTGTCCCAGGGAGGGCAACATGTAATCACACAGCAGGGGCAACAGCACCAAGTGGTTATAGCTCAGTCTTCTCAGCAAATAGTATCTCAGGGAGGGCAACAGATTATAGGCCAAAGTGTGGGTCAAACACAACAAGTTTTGTCTCAACTGCCTCAGTCTCCACAAGCTGGGTCCCAGCAGATTCAACAGATAATAACACATGCTGGTGGACAGCAAATAGTATCCCCTGGTGGGCAGCAACTGGTGCAAGGACAGAATGTTGCCTGGCAACAGCAGCAATATCTACAGCAGAGACAGCAAATAGCACAGCCTGGAGCTGTTGGCCCTAGGGTAAGATATTAGGTTTAAGCATAATTAGCTTGTTTCTTTATACAGTTTTGTATGCAAGAATATCATTATAATTGGCCTGCACTTTCTTGCTTGTGTTTGATTTGCCTGCTTGATAATGCATTGCAGTTTTCTTTTCATCTTAATTTTACAATTTCATGCATTCATACATCAATTTCCTTTTAACCGCTTATGATCGGGCATGTGAATTTGCACACCTGTTGCACATACATACCACATATGACTTGCAAGCTCAAAGTTTTGAGGGTAATCTCAAAATACTTATACTCTTAACTAAGTAAAAAAGATAAGATGGATCTCCACGAAGAGCGAAGAGAGGCCAGTTTTCTAAACATGTGGAGCGATGTTACCAAAGTTCTGACAAAGTGTATAGTGTGATTCCATCTTTTTATCTTTTGAAGATTGTTTCTAAGACCCTTGCATGCCACTATGCAGCATTTTTAATGTAAATTTATAATTTTATTATGTTTCTCTCAACCCAAACGCATAGTCTTGTTTATGTGTGTGTATGGTATAGTTTAACAGGCTTCATTTTGCTGTTTGCACTTTTGACATTCTCATTTACAACTCTATCTTTGAATCATAAAAGTACAACAAAAACAAATCTGCTTATTTGCTAAGCAAATAATAATTCAAAAATCATGTTGTACAAATAACATTGTTTCATTGATCTGTTAGCATAATATGCATCTGAATTCATAATTAAGTACATTCTTAGTGTCATGGTAACACTATAATATGTAGGTATTAGAGCATTATTCCCTTTCTAATATTAAATATGTATTTCCAGTCTGTAAAAATACAATATCATTAATAGTCAGAACGAAATTCAAGTTGACATTCTTTTTAATTTTTTTTCTTCTGCCTTATGCAATTTTACTAACCCCTATTTTGAACAATTTACATTAAGAGTCCAACACATTTGAAACGCTGTAACGTTTTTTTTAATACTCCTTTGTTTTTCTTTAACTAAACATTTCATCCTCATATCCCCATACCCCAATATACTATCACTTGTACCACACAATAATAACATTTTCATCAATTTATTTTGAGTAGACTGAACAGTGTTTTTTGTTTTTTGGGTTTTTTATTTTTATCTCGAGTTTATTTGATGCAATCTCCAGTCAACATAAACTTCTCGGTACCAATGCAATCCTCACCATATAGGCGTTATGAGAAAATAAATGAAAAAAGACCTTTTCATGGAAAAGAGCTTGAACACACAAATGGCGGAAAAAGTTTTTTTTTAACTCTTTAACCTACAACTTTATATTGTTCTTTACACTTGAATTATTACAAATTTTTAAATCAAATATTTTAAAAAGGAGTCAAAAACAACTCGATGTTGAAAGAATTTTGATGGCGTAGTACTGTATTAAAGAGCATTTTTTTTTCTCAACAACTATACCACCTATGACTGGTTCTTCTTTTGATATGATTATTTACATGTAATCTATACACCTGCATTATTTCAGATTATTAGGTTTGATAGTTTAAAAGTAGTCATGAGATTATTTATTATGCAAGTTTCCATTGGTGATTGTTTGCGTGGCAAAATGTATTAAGTGAAAGTTTTTTATTTTCATGTCACGGAATACTAGCTCACTAACAACGTTTAAATTATCATGATCGGATATATACCAGCTTAACACTAAACTTTTTCTGACGACCGGCATCCCGGTCGGGACTGATAAGGGGGTCAAAAGTTTTATTTCTTTTAACACCGTTATTGACTTGTTCCCTTGTTTCATAAAATATTTTCTGTTATCGTTCAAAAATATGGACATTTTCTCGTACAGCCAAGGATGCAACCTTTCGAAAACGTTTGAATTACAAAATTCGGACTTATACAGATTTTAGGGTAATTCTGTAAATATAACTATCGACCGCCGGTCGGTGACCGGTTTGTACAGATGATTGGAAAACCGGGAAGCCGGTTTGTACAGATTTGGGGAACCGTAAAATTAATAATGCCATTGGTTGAGTGAAAAATCTAGTTCTAAAGTTATATTCCGAATACCCTATTCTAGTTAATAAGTTTATTTGGGCATAGGGACCTGCTGTACATAGTGCTAATTAAAAATCCCATGTTGAGCTAGAACCAACATGGTCCCCTTTAGCATTTATGCCTTTTTCAGAATTTGCTATATATCATGTTTATGTTTACTTTAAATTAGGAACCGGTTGTTCACTCAGTAGAGACATGGTCACTAGTAGTCAATGGTATTATAGTTTTTAAACTGCCTAAAGGGCAAAAGGAGCTTTAGTCACTCTACTGCCTGTTTGTATGTATGTCATAGGTCTTCACCTTGTAAAGAAATCAAGTTGTAATGGGTATGCAGATAATAGATAGAGTTGCAGTTGCTGAATAGCAGTCATGAAAAGATATATTTCTAAAGTGTGGACTAGTAACACACAGATCAAATCAGTCCGCTCGTACCACTATGATCCCCCATTTCAGTCTGGAGTTGTTAGGTGCCACTTTTATTTATTTTATTTTTATTTTATTTATTTATTTATTTATTTATTTACTAAGACTTACAATTTATGAGTAACTTTGGCTATTACATTCAATTCTGTGGGTAAATTAGCAGTTCAGAAGCTGGGAGTCCAGTCAGAATTTTACACCACCAGGACAGAGCTTCTTTATCAATAGTGGTCCAATAATGCATAGCACACTTGCCCTCTCTGAGATAGGTTGGCTAAATACCAAGTAGAAGACTTAGACCCAGACCAGCTAGAAAACTAATTGGCAAAGAAGCTAAACTCCAGACTCTTGGATTGTTATTTAAAGAAACGGAGTGTTCAACAGAATTCCAAGATCTGATTTCCCCATCTCCTTACCATTATTAGACAATCAGGTGTAGAGAAAGATGACATCTGTTCATGGTCAACAATGCTGATATAACTTCTTTAGGTATCTAGTGTCGCAATCACAACAGTTTGTACCCATTTTTCTACTGAGAACAGCAAAGGAATAGAATTTCTTACCAGCGTGTTTGTTTCCTGACCATTAGAAATTTTTGTAGAATAGCTTGCGAACCAATCAACCTATTGAGCAATGTCTGCAGATGGGTGACCGTTAGTGGCATAACTACTGAGCGCTTCTGTGCTTTGCAGGGCATGTTATGAGTAGAGTGCAAGGAGCGCTTTCCATACAGGCGTAGTTTCGACATATTTGAAATAACAAGTGTTAAAACTCGGTGAAAATTTGTACGCATATTGCTGAGCCTATCTATCTCTATATAGATCTATGCTTCTGGTTTGCCAGTTTTTCAATTTATTATTTACTTTATCCCTAAACTAGCGGCCCGCTCCGGCTTCGCACGGGTATAAAATATATAACCTATGTCATTCACAGAAAAAATGATTAAAATCGATACAGTAGTTTTGATTTATTCATTACTGCCCTTGGCCCGCACGCGTTAAATTTAGAGTAATGTTTTACTTCTTTCCCTAAACCATGAAGATTTCTTGCTATCTTTGGAATATCTAAATTCATACACTACATTTTTACTTATTTACTTTTTACATATTTACACTACTACACGCTCTCGCCGCCCGGGCTGGCCGGAACCGCCGCAAACGCTACGTCCCGCATTTTTTAAATCTGTAATATCGTCGAAAATATTAATTTAAATCATATGCTGTAAAGGGTCATATAGATCTATATTAAATCAACAATGTATTTAAAGTATTTAATTAGATAAGGATTAATGCTGTATTGGTTAAAATCGCTTCGAAAATGCACCATTATTTGTCGTAAAAAGTAAATGACCAAAAAAAAATATTGTGGGATATCCATGAGAGATAGACATATACCATAGCGGAGTTTTCTGTACACCTTTTCAATGTGTACAATACTTAGTACATTATTTTGATAAATCTCGTAGGGTTCAGCCTGCGTTTGTAATGTACCTAAGCGGAAAAAAAAAATTATTTACGACATCACATTAGAAACCTCGAAGATAACAGTATCTCTCCACAATTTAATGGATGTTATTATACATATCAACCTTCCTCTTCAATCACTCTATCTATTAAAAAAACCGCATCAAAATACGTTGCGTAGTTTAAAAGATTTAAGCATACATAGGGATATAGGGACAGATAAAGCGACTTTGTTTTATACTATGTAGTGATGATGTAGTGATAGTGATGTCAAAATATCCATCCCCATACAAAACGATTTTTCGAAAATACTTAATTTACGGAAATCTGGCAAACCAAAAGCATAGATATTAGACTCAAGGATATACAAAGTTTCACCGAGTTTGTTGGTATTTAAAATATGACGATATATGGAAAGCGCTCCGTGAACTCTACTCTTAATAATAAGCCATCGGTTCCAGTTGTCTTAAGATGGCAGTCGTTATTATAGCATGGTGTAAGGCGTTTCGCGAATGTCCGCTAAGCTAGCTACCATTCTCAAGGAGAAAATCTGTCGCTAAGCATTTTACAGCGTGTTTCGGCATCTGCCCTTGAAGCCACTAATTCTAGGTTAGCCTGAACAACATCTACATACAACCACATCACCAATTACCTCAGCTATAAAATAAACTTGTTAGCCTTCAAGTCTACAGTGATCAAGTACTTATCATCACAACCATCTGGTGAGAATGTGATTATAAATTGTGTAATAAAAGCACCACGCGATTTAGTTTCTTTACGGAGATGATAGAACTCATCAAGATCATTTTTACAAATGATAGCTGTGGAATCTATTCCATGATAAAGCCATTTTAAGTTGGACATCTGTAAATCTTTGAGTTTGGTCTTTAATCTCAGATTTATTGCATATAGACCAAACTATCGTCACTTGTTGGATCCCTTCAATCACGTCAAATCCGCAACACTATCTATAACTCCTTTGCAAACCTCATCTACTTTACCGATTTGAAATTTGGGGCAGTGCTTGAATCTACGAAACAAAGTTATAAAAAACCAACCCTATTCCACTACCATAACTTACCTACTGCCAAAATATATAAATAAACAAAAATAATGAATATTAAACAATTATATGTTTTTAACACATACATACTTGTCAGAAAAATATTGAAAAATACAATCCATACTAATTTATCCTTCACGAAGTTAAACAGCCAACAAAACCATGTCCTCGTCAATCAACTTTTCTAGTAGTACTACCCAAGATAAGAACTAATTACGGGAGAAAAGTTATTACTTACGAAGGTGCACAAGTTTATAATAAACTACCGTCAAACATAAAAAATGTAACCTCATTTAACGTATTTAAATCGCAACTAGCTCAACATATCATCGTTCGATGAAAGCTGCACTAACGGCTTACCATGGCTATGTGGCATCAATCCTTATAATAAAGCTCCAATAAATAAAGCTAGGTTTTTAGATAGAGCTATCAGCTATCTATCGGCAGCTCTGCCGACCGTTATTCAAAGCATGTAAAATTATTCCGCTACCATGCATGTACATCAGAGACGTTTGTCTATTCGTTAAAGTCAATCCCAAATACATCAAAATGCGAAGCGAAGTATATTCACGGCATTAACGAGCCAAGTTCGCAAACTTATTATACCAACCTCCATGTCGGAAAGATATCTTACAAAAAAGTATATATACTATTACATAATATTTATAATAGGATTCCTGATGACATTAAAGTTATGAAAGGTAATGCATTTAAAAATCGATTATGTGACTGGCTATTATGTAAATGTTTTAAAGTTTAAAGGAGTTTATAGATCTAAGTGACAAAAATACTTTTTAATATTTGCACGCCTGCATGCAGGCAGAATACTAGAACGAATTGCCATAATGCTTAAGAACTTTTTATGACTGCATTCTTGTAAATAAGCTTGATTTGATTTGCTTGACAATGATCTCTCATAAACAAGACGTTGATGTAATGCCTACCTACATTTTTATACGTTAAATGAGTAACTACTTGTACTATAAATCTATAAACGAACGATATTAAGAAATGTTTTACGTTAATGCTGCTCTTGTTCTCATGTATGTGACTATGTAGTTTTTTTGAGGAGATATTTCTTTAAACCTAAATACAAAAGATCTCTACAAAGTCTATTATTTCCGTCAAGAGAGTACCTGTCTAGAATGAATAGTTTCCGAAATGAAACCATTTTAAGAATAACGGCTGTCATTCGAAGAGGTGATCACGATTTGTTTTAGCTTGACATCAGTCATGTTAAAAGATAAGCGAATACAAATAATATATAATTAACTCTCACTTTGACAGCTGTCTCATCCTGAACGTAGACAAAAATAAAATCAACACAAAAAATACGATACCAATTGTCATTTTGACAGTTGTAAATTGTAAATCGCACTTTATTTTTGCCATGGTATTTTAGTTGCAGCTTCCTATCGATCTTGCGAAAATTCTCTATAAAGTGATGTCGAGGACATAGCATCCAGGGGATCGGGACCGAAATCCACCCATCAGGAGCAAATTCCCTTTTACCTTTGGGGCATTGCTGATAAAAGGGATTTTGCTCCTAGAAGTTCCAAAACCCTCTTTAAGGGGAAATTAAAAAGGGATTTCGGGACTAGTCCGGGTTTTGGGGATTCAATCCCCTTCTCCAAGAAATGCCATAGCTAACCCACCGGTTTATAAATACTTTCTTACAATTAGAACAGTTAATAAATTGAATAAATCATTAAACCCTTTTATCAAAAGGCATGCTTACGAGTTATTTTCTCGGTACAATAAAATTGCAGCTTTGACTCTAAATTACGCTTGTAACGTGAATAACTTAATTATTCATGTATGTACATATGTTTATAAAAATATAACCATCCAATAGCATAACCCTATCATATGGCACAAGTTAAGTTACATTTGCGATTGAAATTCTTAGTTTCTTTCGTTCTTCACCCAAACTGATCGTGATTTCATTATCACTGCCTCTCTTTCACTCCTATGCAGTCCGATAGTCACGGAATTTCTGCATTTAACAGCGTCTTAAGCCATCGAGTTCTTTAGCAGTTCATAAATGTGGTAAAAATTCCTACTAATTACTTTCCTACTGATTACATTTTGAAAATAGTATCATCGCTATGATAAAGCATCATTCATTCTTCATTCATCATAACATGGCACTTGGTTGCGAACTTGGTTGTCCTTATAAATATATTCAGGCGTTACTTTGTGGAAATCCATATTAATAATAAATATTTGAAGAAAATATTAAATTATATAATATAGTATAATTACATATTTTTAAGAGTTTTATTATAATATTAATTTAATGTCATCTTAAAATATTTGTTATTATTAAAAATGTATTCTATGTCCATAAGAAAAGAATAAACTACATTATCGACCAGATGATTACTTACGATGCAGAATACTTATTCACCAACATACTGTTGGTGAACGAGCATTACTGCAGCTACTGTAATATGAAAGCGTTAAAATTGTATATTGGAATATTTGGGTGTGTGAGTAACAAATTATTCATTAATGTTTCAGAATGATCACATAATAGCAGAAATATACTCTATAAAATTGAATTTCCAGGTGTCATGGACAGCAGGCGGTGGTGGACGACAGCTGATACACTTGGATGCGCAAACCCACGCGCAACTGCAGCAGATGAACCCACAACAACGCGCCATGTTTGTGGCACAGCTACAAAAACGCAGGCAACTGTCTATACAACGAGCTCAAGCGCTGGCGCATCAACAGGTGAGAGCAACGCCTTAGCAATAAACCGTCAACAACGGGTGGTGTTTTGATGCAGCCGTATAACGCAGTTAGCTGTCTATATGAAAGGTTTTGAAGCAGTGATGGCTCAGTGGCATTGGCTATGGACTGCCGCGCAGCAGGTCCATGGTTCGAATCCCGTCACGGGCTTGACCTTCACCGCATGGTGGAAGGGCATTTTGCGAATGCCCGCCTGGCTAGCGACCACCCTCAAGTAGAAAATCTGTCGCCAAGCACCTAACGGTGTGTTCCGGCAGCAGTCCTTGAGAGCCAGTGAAGTAACAAGCAAAAATGAGACTTAACAACTGTCTCAAGGTGATGGGCGCAGTGCAGTTCGTCACTTGTGATGAAATGCATCTGTTATAGGCAGAGGATACCGCATAACATCAGGTGGGCCTCGCGCTTGCTCCATCACAATAACATAAAAAAAAAAAAAAAAAAAAAAACTTGATATTAAAACACGGTATTTTGTGCGCTTATTTTTCAGGCTCTGTCAAGAGCGCTGAACACCAACACTAGTATAATATGACATCGAAGTTTTTAAGATTGATATTTACTTATTAGTTCTCGACTAATCTCTTTGCAACTAGTATCCATTTTTATAAGTATTTTTGACTAAAGAACAAAGATAATTGTGTGAATGTCTCCAGCTTACTCAATCGAAATTTCTTGATTCTGAATATGCCAATATTTAGAGCATATTTTGTGCAATTATGAATACCAACTCAAAATTTAGGTGCCAAATAAACTTCGACGCTACGTGTGATTATTAGTGTGTTAGCTGACGTTATGGTCTCCAGCTGACACATGCTGTATATACGAAACGGCTGAAGATGTGGTTATATACTTTGGCCAGGGATTTAGAGCATAATTTGTGCCAATGGCACAAAAAAATTTGAACGTCATACTTGAAAGCTGTAGTAGTTATGACTCGATTTTAACGTGTAAGCTGGAGACCACGTGTCTACAGCTACTCATCTGTATCTTGTGAACGAATGGACCTACGACTTTGTTTAATATGTCAAAATTTAGAGCCAAATTTGTGCCAAAGGCACTAAAATTTTCAAGTCTCTGGCTACTAAGGTTTTGGAGATACAAGCTCAAATCAACGTGTAAGCTGGGGACACATGTCCCCAGCTAGCACATGCTAGACAGCTCAAACGGGAAAGCCTAGATTACTGTTTAATGGCTTAAAATGTAGGGTAGAATTTGTGCCATCGGCACCAAAATCTTCAAAACAATAGGCCCCATAGTTTTTGTGTAACAAGCAAAAACATTTTATCCCGCCAAAAAATTTAAATATTTGGTTAAAAACATTACTGAACGCGGCGTTGCCATCCCGTTCACTATAGCTGCAATCTGTTTTGAACTTTATTTCTATAGCATTGGAATCACTTTTCTCTTTTATAGCAAATAAAAGCAGTTGGGGCATAGGCTAGTAGCAGAGAGTATTCATTTTAATGTTATCTGATTGAAATGTGACGCTTTCCGGAATTTGTAGGCATTGAAATCGTGATTACTACGTGCCGCGCCGCCTATAAATATAGAGCGATGGAACAATACCCGAAAAAAAATATGTTTAATAATAAAACGAGCCTAAAATCACCACTTCTAAGTTGACATTCAGAGACGGGTTCGAGTTTAGACTCGAATTTCATTATGTCAAATATGAATCTAGACTCAAAACTCCAAAAAGTTTTATATTCACAGACGAGTTTGGCATAATGGAGCCTTTGACCAAAATCTCACCTGATGTTAAGTGATGATGTGGTCGAATGTGTTAACAGGCTTATCCAAGAAGTACTGGCTTCCAAGGACAGCTGCCGGAACACACCGTAAGGTGGCGACAAATTTCTACTTGATGGTGGTCGCTAGCCAGGCGGGCATTCGCAAAATGCCCTTCCACCATGCGGTGAAGCTCAAGCCGCGGCGGGATCGGAACCATGGACCTGCTGCTTGGCAGTCAATGCCACTGAGCCATCACGGCTTCAATTTATATAATTATGGCTGATTGACAACTGTCTCACCTGATGGTGATGATGCGGCTGAAGATGTTGTTCAGGCTAACCTAGACTCTCAAGGAGTCTAGGTTAGCCTGAACAACTCAAATAGATTTATAGTTTTATTTACTTGAATTTCGGACACAAAATACGATTTTTGTAGTTATCCGAGTCAATGTAATTATTCACATTTTAATACATATATAGAATAACATAATATATCGCATATATATAAAAACTAAAATAAATTATTTGGAAAGACTTGTTTTGTATAATAAATATTTTTTGCAAAATATCTATATTAAGAGATATGGTTCTGCCCATAAATTATACGTAAGAAAAAAGTTAAATTATAAAGGGGATTTCAACAAGAACTTTGTTTTCTAAAACAAAATAAAAGGTTTGGCAATCAAGAATGACAAATGATATCTGGCAAATGTCCACCACGAGCACGCTGATATATGTCGATTCTTTCATCAAAGTTTTTATCACTGGCCAGATATAATTTATCATTCATAATTGCCAAACTTTTCTCTTCGTTATGGAATAAAAACTTGAATCATGTAAATTCTTTGTTTTATAGGTATGTGATCATCACGTTCTGTACATGCGTGGATTAGTTTCCAGTGCATTATCTCGTTCATCGAGGGTCTTATACAGATCTGATATATAGGATTAGGTATATAAGTTAACATTCTGAGAGAAAAAATACCAGTACATTTTGTACTTACTCACTCCTAGTCTATACACCTACTGTTTTTTTGTAACTTCTTCCACCTATTCATAACGTGAAAGCAAAAAGTAAGTTCAAACACAATAGGAATAAGGTTCAAGATAGATTGCAGCTACAGGCAACGGGACGGCAACGCCGCGCTCAGAAATGTTTTTGTCCAAATATTTAATTTTTTTGGCGGGATGAAATGTTTTTCTTGTTACACAAAAACTATGGGGCCTATTGTATTGAAAATTTTGGTGCCGATGGCACAAATTCTACCCTACATTTTAAGCTATTAAACAGTAATCTAGGCTTTCCCGTTTGAGCTGTCCAGCATGTGCTAGCTGGGGACATGTGTCCCCAGCTTACACGTTGATTTGAGCTTGTATCTCCAAAACCTTAGTAGCCAGAGACTTGAAAATTTTAGTGCCTTTGGCACAAATTTGGCTCTAAATTTTGACATATTAAACAAAGTCGTAGGTCCATTCGTTCAGAAGATACAGATGAGTAGCTGTAGACACGTGGTCTCCAGCTTACACGTTAAAATCGAGTCATAACTACTACAGCTTTCAAGTATGACGTTCAATTTTTTTTGTGCCATTGGCACAAATTATGCTCTAAATCCCTGCCTATAGTATATAACCACATCTTCAGCCGTTTCGTATATACAGCATGTGTCAGCTGGAGACCATAACGTCAGCTAACACACTAATAATCACACGTAGCGTCGAAGTTTATTTGGCACCTAAATTTTGAGTTGGTATTCATAATTGCACAAAATATGCTCTAAATATTGGCATATTCAGAATTAAGAAATTTCGATTGAGTAAGCTGGAGACATTCACACAGATAATTTGTATTAAATAAGTGATGGAATACAGTTGCTCTTATTTTCTTGTAATTTTTCTGACTCTCAAGAACTATTGTCGAAACACCTAGTTAGGTGCTTGGAGACCGATTTTTTACTTGAGGGAGGTCACTAGCCAGGCGAAGTCGGTTAAGCCGTGTAGAAGTTATGGAAAGAAACTCATAATATCAAACATACATACATAAACCCTGAAAATAAAACACTCCTATTTAATCGGGATAATATGTAACCGTCAACAACGGGTGGTGTTTTGATGCAGCCATATAACGCAGTTAGCTGTCTATATGATAGGTAAGACTAATAGATCTTGGTAATGTAACTCACGAGCACACTGAGAAAAATCTAAAGTCAAAAGCGCCCTAATGATGGCCAATTACCGACCAAACGTAAATACGTACAAAAACGCCTTCCAACTAGAAGGCGTTAAACGAGGTCAATGAAGGCCAATGTTTCTTTTCGTCTTCATGTAAGGTGTATTTTGTGGTCTTTCTTAAATATTGACTTTTCGATGAGGGTGATTAAGTCGTACGTTATGGTGATAGCACCGTATATAAGCCGCTGTAAAAGTAAGGTATATTTTATGGTCAATACTGCAATTATTATCGTATAACAAGTTCAATTCTGAAAATACTTTACGGAAAGCGTTTTTTGACGGTTTTGTATATTATAAAACATGGTACATTTTTATTGATTTCGCTTTGCGTGGTGAAAATCATCTTAAGAGTTGTGAATTCACCTTGCGTAGTTACAATTCAACGGTAAAAGGTCAAATTTGATTTAAGCTCCAAAGTCGTTTTTCTCAGTGCAGCTTCCGTAGATAGTTATATACATAGTATGGTAGGTTTGGATCTTTACCTTTTCGTCTAATCTTTTCTTACCGTCCAAATTCTGGATAGGCTAATCCTTTTTAACTGCAGAAAACTTTTAAGAGGAATTACAAAATTACAAATCTATATATGAGTCATATGTCACGTTAACTCAGTCGGTCAGAACATACCCCGGATATAGGGGTGAATGAGGCGGGTTCGAATCCCGCACATGAATATAATTTTCCTCTCGTAAATTTGTAATGTTTTTTTTATGTTATTGTGACGAAACAAGCACGAGGCCCACCTGATGTTAAGCGGTATCTGCTGCCTATAACAGATGCATCATCACAAGTGACGAACTGCACTGCGCCCATCACCTTGAGACATACTTGTTATCTTATTTAGTCTCATTTTGCCTGTAATTTCACTGGCTCTCAAGGACTGCTGCCGAAACACATCGTTAGGTGCTTGGCGACAGATTTTCTACTTGAGGGTGGTAGCAAGCCAGGCGCCCATTCGCAAAATGCCCTACCACCATGCAAATTAATAAATTACATTCATAATGCAATTCCACTTATATTTGAGCAGTGAAAAAGTGAGGTCAGTATTTGTTTACTTCGTCGCATCTAAACAACTGAATGGATATAGATAATATTTCGTCATTGAGATAGATATTTATGTATCAGTAGAAATATATGGTACTCTTTATCGCATTTTAGCTGTCGCGCGTGCGGGTCGGTTAGCAATTTTATATATGAGTGTTGAGTGTTATTTTGAAGTTAATCAAACCATCCTTTGACGAAGTTCAGTCTCAACAACGTGATAGTAACACACGGGAGTTTTTCGTTTTATGAAAAGTGACGTTCGCAGCGAAGTTTGCTTTGCTGTTCTTAACCTGTCAGCAAAGTTAAGCAACGTCTGCCGCGGTCATGATGGGTGACTGCTAGTGACATTACTACTGAGCGCTTCCGTGCTTCGGGGGGCACGTTAAGCCGTCGGCGTCGGTCCCGGTTGTTGTCTTCGGATGACAGTCGTCATGGTAGTAGGGTATTTTGCGAATGCCCCCCTGTCTAACTACCACTCTCAAGTTGAAAATCTATCGCCAAGCACCTAACGATGTGTTCCAGGAACTGTTCTTGAGAACCAGTAATTCTAGGTTAGCCTGAACAACATCTTCGACCAAATCATCACTTACCATCAGGTGAGATAGTGGTTAAAGGATAACCTATCAGGCATAAAAAAGACGTCTATTTTGACTTTGTAAAGTGGGTCCATTATCAAATCCATTATTTAATCTCTCAATGTTAGTATGTACCATTATTTAATGTTAGTTATTGATAAAATTTCATCTTCCCAGCGTTTTTGTTGACGCCCTTTACTCTTTTACCATCTCTGGGGTTCTTATATTGCTTTTGTCCACTTTTTGTTCCTCTCCCTTAACATAGAAGATTAATTAAAACGAATCGCCGGTCCAGAATGGATGAGGATTGCGAGAGATAGAGATAGTCTTAAGAGGAGGCCTTTGTCGAAAGACAAGCTGGGAGAGGAAAAAAAACCGATCGTCAGTAAAATAACATCTAAATATTGTATTCGCAGCAATAAAGGCTAATTTTATTTATATTATTGATATAATTTCAGCAGCCTGGTGTAGTGCAAGGGTCCCCTGGAGCGCAGTCGCCTGCCGGAGCACCGCAGAGCGTCACCTTCATCCGCAGTCAAATTGCACCGGAATTGGGGCAACAGCAACAGGTACCTATATGTTATTTAAGTTTGCACGATATACCGTTAACCTAAAATAGTTTTATCTTTACCTTACCCTTGCTTAGAATTGTGTGGTTGTAGGCTACGAAGAAATATGTAAACAAGTATGATAAATATATATTTAAAAATATATAATTAAAAAATAAAAAATACGACTGCAATTTATTTATTTTCGTTAAACGTTTTATCGTTGCATTGAAATTAAAACTGCAAGTTATATATATTTATGGAATTGTTTCTTAAAGCCCTTTATTTTGAAACCCCTTCGAAGGGCTTGGGTGAAAAAAAAACTTACAATATGGCGTACGTATATGACCTGTCGGTTTGTTTTTATTTACTTTTTTATGTCACTTGCGGTATCAAGAAGTTTAGAAGTTATAGTGGAATAAAGAAACTCACAAACATACATACATAAACCCTGAAACATAACACTCTTGTTTTTGAACGGTCGTGTAAAAAGTGTAACTCGGATTTCAGGCTCATCAAGGTCACAATTAACAAAACACGCACAATCTTCCAAATTCAATTCGTTTGTTTAATTCATTTGGCACTTCGATATAATCGCATACGCTAGGTCGCCACAAGGTAATGTTATACCGCGCGGTACACATTTTAAACCACGGCCGCAGTGGTATGGTTTGCGTTCTGTTTTTGAGCTTGACATTTCTTTACATATTTATTCGTAGGTTGTAGGGTAGTTTGCTCTCTGGCTAGCTACCCTGTAGAAGAGTAAACGTTATATCGCTAAAATCCCGACGGTTGTGTCCTAAAGATCCAGTTCTAATTTAAAGTTTAGCCTTTGGCTGCGAACAGAGATGATCCGATGAAGATTAGCGGTGTCCATCAATAGAAGCGCTGCGTTCTGCGAGGCTAGGAAAATGAAGCTATTCTATTGGTGGATTTTCCACTCTTGCGACGCTCATTTTGCTCGCACATGTCATTTTGTTATCTGCAACAACTCACATAAATAAATACAAATAATTTAATAAATACTTCAAAATAAACAAAAATTTAGAAATTTAAGTCATACACACACAAACATATACACAAAAACCAATTCCACACATACAGTTAATTAAACATATAAAAAAAAAATTAAGTAATCAAGTACATTGGTACAAAATCACAAATATACGATAGGAAAAAGTATAGGAAATTAAGTCATGTGCGGGATTAAATTTTTCCTATCGTATATTTGTGATTTTGTAATGAAATCCGCATATCAGGCGTTATTGCAAACCTAACAATATTAAAATTAACACATTGGTTATAGTATACAGGGGTCGAAACTGGTCAGTAAAGTCAGTAAAAGTCAGTTTTTTTAACGTCGGTCAGTAAAAGTCAGTTTTTTCTGAAAATGGTCAGTAAAGTCAGTATTTTCGAAAAGCGCTTTCCTTCTGGACCCTGACTACAAACAAAAATTGCCCTTATTGATCGTCAAGATAAAGAAGAATGTCAATATTGTAGCCATCCACGTTATTTTCGTCATTTTTTCCTTGTGTCATGGTACCTAGTAACGAAAGGAGATATTAATTAGGTAATAGCATTAAAGACTAATCATGTGTCCAGGGCGTTCTCAATTCAATTGCTTGTCCAGTAATTGATATTTGAGGACACGGGGTACGCGTTCCCGGATACCCCGAGCTATTATTGCAACGAACCTATTCATTACTGTAGCAATAGCATCCCTTCCCTGAAGAGCGGTACTCCGCTACCCCAGCACTGCCGTTTGAAATAAATAGATTGAATTATTGAACTGGTTATTTTTTTTTAAAGGCAGTATATCTTCGTTTCTCTTACATTTAATTTTTTAACGAATTAATTGATCTCTTATAGTTTCATTTTAAAAAAGAAATTGTCCATGTTTGACCAGTGCAGAAAGAAGCCATTGAAAATGGTGAATAGTTAAAAAAAAATAGTAGTATGAAACTCGTTGAAAGGTAGAAAATATAACAAAAGTTCAAGGAAAAATAATTTACGGCTGATCTGAGGTCGGAAAGTGCCTTTCACTGTGGTGAGTTTTTAAAAGTAAAAAAAACGGTTTATCTCGATTTCCGGCAAAACTACTAGTCCTAGGTTTATTATTATTTATTTTTTCTTTTAATTTATGTAATTGTGTTCAAGCACGAGGCCCACCTGATGTTAAGCGGACTAACCTCTGCCTATAACAGATGCATTTCGTCACAAGTCACGAATTGCACTGCGCCCGTCACCTTGAGACAAAGTTGATAAGTCTCATGTGCCTGTAATTTCACTGGCTCTCAAGGACTGCTGACGGAACACACCGTTACGTGCTTGGCGACAGATTTTATACTTGAGGGTGGTCGCTAGCCAGGCGGGCATTCGCAAAATGCCCTTCCACCATGCTTTAAAGCTCAAGCCCGCGGCGGGATTCGAACCATGGACCTGCGGCACGGCAGTCCAATGCCGCTGAGCCATCACTGCTTCAAAGGTAATAAAAAGATCTACAACTTTTGTAGTAACACTTTTTTCCCTTATCCTCAAAATTTATGAGAAAAATTCAAATAACAAAGTTTTTGTTTTTTTTATTTATATCTTATACAAAAAAACTTTTCATGTTACTAAATTTGTTGAAAACTTACCTCTTTATGTCCCAAACACACTGTAATTATTTTTTAATTTTAAATATTAATTTTTTCAGCTTATTTTGACATAATATCGAAAAAGCACCTTGTAATTTTTTTTTATTTTAAATATTTATTTTTTCAGCTTATTTTGACATAATATCGAAAAAGCACCTTAATTTTCACCGAAAATTCTCGTGTCAAAATATCAGCTTATTAAAAATATATAAATAGTACGTAGGCTTTTTGTTCATTGAAATCTCTTCATTCTGATAATGTAAAAAGATTATACATTACCATGGTAAAAAAGTTCTCAAAAAATGCCAGGAAAAGATAAAAAAACTCAGACTTTATATAATTATTGATGAATAATAAAGAATATTAAAATTAAAAACAGTTTTATTACATTTATTTATATACTACATAAACATAAATATGTTATTTTAGCCACTACAGAGAAAAAAATAAGTATATGAGGTAGGTGTTAGCAAAAATATTACATACATTCCAAATGATCACAATTGATACAAAAGTGGTAGATCTTTTTATTACAACTTTGTCATATAATTTTTTATAGGACTTGTAATTTTGCCGGAAATCGAGATAAACCGATGTTTACCCTTAAAAACTCACCCCTTCCACTTCCCGACCTCAGATCGCCCGTAAATTATTTTTCCTTTAATTTTTGTTATATTTTCTCCCATTTTCAACGGGTTTCATCCCACTATTAATTTTATTGGTTTCAGAAATTATCTACCTTGGTCTATTTCTGTTTTGTGCTGATTAAAAATAACAAAAACTATGTACGTTTATCTGCTGTAGTGGAGTGTTTTATGGCAATCCCGTACAAGACAATAATATTTCCTCTCGTAAATTTGTAATTTTGTAATAATAGCGTGTTTGTCTGCATTTATAAATTGTTTCAACTAATTTACTGTTATATCTTGTTATAACCCTAAGATTTGACTTCTTGTTACTGGCTTCTAAATAAATATGGTGGTACGGGTTGACTATGGGGATGGTGAAGGCCAAACAGAAAATAAAAAATTCTTTTAATTAATTTTCAACGCGCAAGAGTTGACTTTTACATACGAAGTCTCAAGTTATCTTTTGTGAGTATTACTCTGTTAGAAACCCCCTTATTATAATACATATCCATAAAAGTTAACACAGTAAAAGGTCAGTAATAGGTCAGTATTTTTTCGTCTTACAGTCAGTAAAATCAGTATATTTGACTGTACAATCAGTTTCGACCCCTGAGTATATCATACATATTGGATATGGAAGTGCTGAGGCTCCTGCTACAGGCATTTTGTGCTTAAAAGGAGACTCCTGACGATTGTTTTATGTAATATTAATCTCTGAAACGAAATAAATAAATTTGAATTGAATTTTCAGGGCGTTTTGCGAATGCCAGCCTGGCTAACGACCACCCTCAAGTAGAAAATTTGTCGCCAAGCACCTAAGGTGTTAACTGTAAGGTAAACCACCTATGTTCCGGCAGCTATCCTTGATAGCCAGTAATTCTAGGCCCTCAGTCTTCGACTTCGGGCTCCTACTAGAGCCTTTTTTTTTAAATGTTATTGTGACGGATCAGCCCACCTGATGTTAAGTGGACTAACCTCTGCCTATAACAGATACGTTTCGTCGACGACGAATTGCACTGCGCCCGTCACACTGAGACGTACAGTTGTTAGGTCTCATGTGCCTGAAATTGTACTGGCTCTCAAGGACTGCTGCCGGAACACATTGTTAGGTGCTTGGCGACAGATTTTCTATTTGAGGGAGGTCGCTAGCCAGGCGAGCATTCGCAAAATGCCCTTCCACCAAGCGGAGAAGCTCAAGCCCGCGGCGGGATTCGAACCATGGACCTGCTGCACGGCAGGCCATAGCCAATGCCACTGAGCCATCACTGCCTCGATCGTAATTCCTTACTTACCGCCCTTAAGGTTGAACTGGCCGGTAACTTTTCCATACAAACGCCGTAGGATGATCACTCCCTTATTTGAGGTTTTAGGTCCACAACTAAGCATGATATCGATTTATCTCTTCATTATCTAGGCTTGTCTTGGCACCGATTTGTAAAAAAAATCTTCACATGATAGTTATAAGCCTCGAAACATCCCTGTAATATCACGAATTTTAGCGCATGTTTAGTCGTAAATAAACGACTTATAGAGCATGAAATCCCTAAAATTATTTACATAGAAGCATAGCTCAGTTCATGATCATTTTAGATAACATTTTGGAAAACAAATACATCCAGTAGTATAATCATAAACATCCTAGAGCCAAAGGTCGGCACACATAGTTTTGCGCGCTAGTTTTTCGTTCAAAATATTGGGCATCTCATGTCAATACTTCCATTCCGCGGTGAGGGAAGCGGGCGGGCGGGTCTCATGCGCAGCACACTAATATATAATTAACAAAACGCACACTACCAAAAGTCACGTGCACCGCGCCGCGATCTTAGAACATAATATTATATTGTAGGAATGCCCTGTTGCTTTTTGGTGTGCACGTATGTATACACTACCAATATGTAGTGCCTATGCCTACTTACGTACTTATATATATATATATATATATTTACATATGTTGGGAGTTGGGGACCGGATTTTCTTTCGCATTTGATTAGTTTGTTCGTGATAGTAAGTGTCGGACGCCATAATCCATATAGATAGGTACTTGGGTAATATAAATACGTAACTATGTCTAGGTACTCACCTACTCTCACCTAAGTTAGTACCTAGTAGGTATTAGTCAATACGCAGGTCATGATAGCTATGGTGAGTACCTAATCATTTTAGCAACACTTAG
This sequence comes from Plagodis pulveraria, assembly GCA_963890685.1. Lineage (NCBI taxonomy): Eukaryota > Metazoa > Arthropoda > Insecta > Lepidoptera > Geometridae > Plagodis > Plagodis pulveraria. The sequence continues at coordinate 9,800,290 of OY982970.1, read as the reverse complement.
ACAATATAAAAAGCTGCATTTGGTTAGATACGGTATGGACGTAGGTAGTCCGCATTCTTTTTAGAATATAGTCTAAGCAGTAACATAACTTCGAGAAAGTACCTACCTAACACAAAGTAGTAAAGGGTTAGAATTAGAAGCTCAATGGAAGATACCTACCTATCTACGATATAATTATCATTTATCATATAGGCCTGCCTAGGCACGCAACTGCCAGCGATGTCAAATCGACATTCGCGGGCGCGCATTACATTGCATACCTATCTACATAGCTATAAGATCACAACAAATAATAAGGTTAGTACTATGTATCTACCTACGTAAATTAGTAGAATAAGTATGTATATTTGTAGTAGGTACTTATAACTAAGGTAGTACGAAAGTTTATATGGTAAACTTAGCGATGATTGTAGGCACTTACCTAATCAAAAATAACCTATGATTAGTTATTGATTTTTATTGGAAATAATTTAAATCAGTTACGGGTAGGTAGAGAATTTTTATTCCAAATGTGTTCTACCAGGATTGGTAGATCCATGATGCCATCGTACATTACCGCTTAGAGACAGATTTTGAAATCGGTACGACACACTCTCATCTCAAAGCTCGCTAGCCGGGCGAGCATTCGCAAAACAACCTTCCACCATGCGGTGAAGTTCATGCCCGCGGCGGCATTCGACCCATAGACCTGTTGCGCGGCAGTCCATTGCTAAGAGCCATCACTGCTTCCCGTTAAGTGTTTAGTGACAGAATTTCTACTTGAGGGTGGTAGCTAGCCAAGCGAGCATTCGCAAAATGCCCTTCTACCAAGCGGTGAATTTCAAGCCCGCGGCGGGATTCGAACCACAGACCTGCTGCGTGGCAGTCCAAAGCTAATGCCACTGAGCCATCACTGCTTCCCGTTAGGTGCTTTCTGACAGATTTTCTACTTGAGGGTGGTAGCTATCCAGGCGAGCATTCGCAAAATGCTCTTCACCAACGCGGGGAAGCTCAATATCGCGGCTGGATTCGAACCATGGACCTGCTGCGCGGCAGTCACTAGCTAATGCCACTGGCCCATCACTGCTTCCCGTTAGGCGCTTACTGACAGATTTTCTGCTTGAGGATGGTGGCTAGCCAGGCGAACATTCGCAAAATGCCCTATGACCTTCCACCAAGCGGTGAAGCTTGAGCCCGCAGCGGGATTCGAACCATAAACATGCTGCGAGGCAGTCCATAGCTAATGCCACTGAGTTCACGTTAGTTGCATGGTGACAGATTTTCTACTTGGGTAGCTATCCCGGCGAGCATTCGCAAAATGCTCTTTTTTTTATGCCTGATAGGTTAGCCTTTGACCACTATCTCACCTGATGGTAAGTGATGATGTGGTCGAAGATGTTGTTCAGGCTAACCTAGAAGTACTGGCTCTCAAGGACAGCTGCCGGAACACACCGTTAGGTGCTTGGCGACATATTTTCTACTTGAGGGTGGTAGCTATACAGGCGGGCATTCGCAAAATGCCCTACCACCATGCTATAACGACTGCCATCCTAAGACCACAACCGGGACCAACGGCTTAACGTGCCCTCCGAAGCACGGAAGCGCTCAGTAGTATTGTCCTAGCGGTCACCCATCCAACTCATGACCGCGCGCGACGGTGCTAAACTTTGCAGATCGGTTAAGAACAGCTAAGTAAACTTCGCTACGAACTCTCCACCACGCGGTGAAGCTCAATATCGCGGCGGGATTCAAACTATGGACCTGATGCGCAGCCAGTCCATAACCAATGCCACTGAGCCATCACTGCTTCCCTTTAGGTGCTTGGCGACCGATTTTTTACTTGAGGGTAGTAGCTATCCAGGCGGGCATTCGTATAATGCTCTTCTACCACGCGGTGAAGATTAAGCCCGCGACGGGATTCGAACCATGGACCTGCTGCGCGGAAGTCCATAACCTATGCCACTGAGCCGTCACTGCTTTACAAAATATGTTGTAGTAAAAGCAGTAACTTGCTAATTATGTAATAAATAATTATTGTAGGTAAATATTTACTACATCAATATGAAAAGAACAAACTAATACATTTACTATGTACCTACAAATCATTGTACCTACTTACTAAATATTTACCTACTATAGGTGAAATAACATCAGTATGTTATTATAAAACGAACGAAAATTATAACAACAGGTACCTACTGTCCGAACCAAAATGTATTCCTCTGTGAATACCTATATAATATTATTTTATAAGAAATACCTACACACGTCGTGACGTAGCTTGAGACACCATCTCCGTCCGTCGTCAAACATAATTCGTTCGGCATGGTTCGGCTTTCATTGATATATCGCAAACAAGTGTGCGTAATTAGCGTAGATGCAATACGGGTGTGTGATGCGCGATCACTATCTTCGTACTACTCATCACGGAGTCTTACCCTTTCCCACAAAGGTATAGGTGAAATAGCATGCTTTGTTCCCTCGCCCGCTGATAAGTTCGAGCCGTCGGCAAGTGCATCCTTAATACACGATTTACTATTTCTATATAGCACCTAGCAATTTACTCGCTGGAGTGGGATGAAAAATTGTGTTTCGCTCGGTAGCATAGTTATTTTGCATTTTGTACCTTTGACGTTCGCTGGGCTTAATATTCTAAAGGTGTTTTCAACAAGAACTTTGTTTTTCAAACACGCAACAACATAGAATTTCATGAAATTATGCGATCGGGAAATTTAGTTTGCAATAAATTGATCGTTTCTATGGCTGTGTGACATGTGACACTGTCCTGTTGAAACCACATGTCAGAGATATCCACGTCATCAATAATAGGCCATAATTGAGTTCCTAATATCCGTCATGTGATTAACGAAATAGACCCGCCATTTTGTGGCTAAAAACTAATGAAAGAATCGACATCTGTCAGCGTGCTCTTGGTGGACATTTGCTAGATATAATTTTTCATTCATAATTGCCAAACTTTTCTTTTAAACAATAAACATTTTAATCATCTTCATCTTATTTCTTTGTTTTAGAAAACAAAAGTTGTTGTTGATAAGCCCTTTATATATAAAGCATGAGCGAAGCCAATGGTTCCTATCCTAGAATCCTTCACTTCCTCAAGTTTCGATAAAAGTACTCGCGCCAAATAATAACTTTGCTGCCTTGTAGAACAAATAACTATTTTATAAAAACTAGATTGTTATTTTACGGCTGGTAGGTTAACCATGACTATTGCACCTGTTGGTAATTGATGATGTGAACGAGAATGTAAACAGGCCTTAGAATCGGAACTGGCTCTGAAGCTCCCAGGTCCGTTAAGTGCTTGGCGACAGATTTTCTACATGCTATGAAAATATTTTCATAAGATTCATATTTCACCTTCCTTCATTATTATTTTTTTTTAGTCTTTTCATTGCTATTTAATGTATTGTCTCCGTTCCTCAATCTTTTTCTTATTGTATAATTTATTTGCACTACCATGTTTCTTTTAAAAATATCTAACTTCTTTTTTTATTATTTTCGTAAATTTTTGTATTAGATTTTTGTGAATTCTTATGTTCCATTTTCGACGAAGAAGCGTTTATTTCTTGCATTTTCTTGAAATGTCCCGGCGCAACACACTACATCTTCTCGCTATCGGGTTCGTAGGGAGCGCTAGTGTAGAGAAACGTAAAATTAATTCATTATTCTATTTATTACTGTCTCAAATCAGATGCACTCACGTTTAATAGTAACTATAGATTACGAATACACTACAGCATTCGCAATATGTTCTACAATTTTGAAGAACTGAATGATGAAATTAAACTTCCGTATTGTTCAAAGGTTCAATGGCTGCAGCAGCCGGGAGCAAGAACGGCAACTATACCAGTAGCTGCGCCCGCGCCGCCGCCGCAGTCACCAGGTAACTTTCAAACTTATTATCATAATCGTAAATCTACTGTAATACATACATACATAAAATCACACCTCTTTCCCGTTGGGGTTGGCACAGACCAAAGATTTCCACTTACTACGATCCTTACATATCTCTTTCGCTTTATCTACACTCATCAATCCTTTCATACATAAGCGTCGGTTTTGGGAACCCCAAGCCCATGGCCTTTTTTCAGAATGTCTTCTGTAATCTATTGTAAATTTGAAGCCTAAACAGTTATTTGCTGTCGGTTGCGAAATTTTAGTACTAAGCAAGTGTATTTTATTGTAGATTAGTGGTGTGCAGCCGGAGGCGTAATTTTTGGTATATGACATACATATTTTACAATGTGGTTTTAACTCTGTTAATATCCGAATGTGTAGGGGTAGTATACCTAAGGTGAATTTTAGTGTATGAAAAATCTGTATTTTACTAATATATCAAACAGTATGGCACCGTTCGCGCTCAATCAAGTGGGAAAAGATTGGGGATCGCGGCCCTCGTGTATTGAAACTAATTAGGAAAATTCTAAAAAAAATTAGGAAGTACCGAAATAATTTGGAAATTGATTTATTATGAACCGAAATAACGAAATGTTCAATTAATTTTCCAAATTTGACTAATAATCTTTCGGTTTTTAAACCTATTAACGTGAAACCAAAGAAAGATGGCGCTGTCGGTGGACGCAATTAACGCAAAAAGGAGGGGAAAATAGCAAAGAAAATAAACGAAAATCTACTGCAATTTTGAAGCCGAAACAGTTATCTGCTCTAGGGTGTAAACTTTTAGTACTAAGCAAGCGTATTTTTACTGTAAATTAGTTGTGCGTGCCGGAGACGTAACTTTTGATATATGACATTATACGATTGTACAATGCATACGTCCACCGTTGAACAAAAGCCTGCCCCTTTAGTGGGTCTGCTTTGCTATAATCCCCACGCTTGGCAGACGTCTTGTGGATCGCAGTGTAAGATAGCAGTTCAAAAGCACTGCTGCCCCACCTTCCGGCATTTTTCCCTTGTTAGGTTCGTGACAATACGGTCGAATATGGTGTACCGAGTAGTATGTACACGATCAGCTAGAAGTTAATTTTGAATACCGATAAAGTAGTCTTTTTACTTTACCGCCATCTGTTTGTGGGTGTCGATGTGGTTAAAAATGTTATCAGGGCAAACCTAGAATGGGTACTGGCTAACAAGAAAAGCTGCCGCAAGAGTGCTTCACCAGATTTTCGACTTCAAGGTGGTACGCTGTACGGGCGAGCATTCACAAAATGATCTACCACCATGTTATGAAGCTCGAGTCTGTGGCAAGATTTTAATATATAACGCCGGGCATGGGAGTCAACATTTACATCTAATTACAGTTACGTTTTTACCCCTGAGTCCTGACTTAGGACGGTTTCAAACAATTTAGGGCCTATTATGGCAATAAGAAAGTATTCTTATTGTCACAGCAGGATCTTAACAAATTTGACTAAGGCGTGGCACCTCCAAGAAAGAAGTCGAGTGTTGACGTAGATTGTAGACTTTTACATCCATCATAGCCCCGATTTCTTCCTCGCTGTAAGTTATCAGTCACAAGCATGACTCTAGGTTATTCCCACGTAATGCCTGGTGAGAAATATGTATGTAACTTTAAAAATAATTACATATCTTCACCACGTGGGTGTAGGATCTATGCTTATGCTAAGATATTTTTGTGGCGATAAAGAGAGGAATCTAGAAATTAGGAAGCCGAAGGTTTAGGTCTTAAATATTAAAATACGGGTGATGATTGGTGATTACATACCAATGTCACGCCTTAAGGTGATCAGGTGTACTTCGAAAGTCCTTGATAAACCAGCGATCCTAGTGGGCGGTGTGGTGCTTGTTTCTACAATCACCTCAAAGTCTCTTTGCTTACACAATTACACTAATAACTTATATAATAGGTATCAGCGCAAATTGACAGCTGAGTAATGATAGTTGTGGATCATTGCTTTTGAGCGCCAGTAATTCTAGGCTAGCCTGAACAACATCTTCGCCCACATCATCACTTACCATCACGTGAGATAGTGGTCAAAGACTAGCCTATCAGCAATAAAATGATATGATATTTTAACTTTACCAAGTCTGTATATATTTAAAAATATTATGCATGTTCGTAAAAAATTGAGTAAATTTAAATTAAACAGTGACAATCACGATTACAACACTAGGAATAAAGATAAAATAGCGGTGCGAGGTTTTAGATTAGCAAAGACAAATAAAAGGACTTTTGTAATTGTGTGCGGTTTTATAATAAAATTCCCAAACATATTACAACGCTCACAGAACGGAAATTCAAGTTGCACATGAAAAACATATTGATTAAGAAATCCACAGTTTGTGATTACTTAAACGACAAAATGCCTGGACAATTCCACCTCTGCCAAGCTATCGCCTGTCACCTACGTTATTGAAAGAAATACTGTAATATTGTATTTCTTTAAATAAAAGAATTGTTAAATTGTACAATATTGTTACAAGATGTTTAAAAGAATGGGAGTTTATTGCCCGTTCTTCTCGCAGTGGCTCTATAAATTTTTTTTTGCTGAACGTGTTCAGGGTTGGTAAAAAACTACAATCTCCTTGGTGAGAAGTGTGGAAACGTTGTTTTTTTTCTATTTAAAACACTAGTGTGGTATAGTAAAAAAAAAAAGCACGAGTACGTAATAGACTATATTATGATATTAAAATCGGTGCATTTAAAGAACCGTTCCGAGCGCGTGTGTTGAAAAGTATAGTATATAATAAAAACTTTGAGTGTTTCGTGTCGACACATCGTACAAGCGTTAATCGCACATTCATTTGTCGAACTCTCATAGTACTCTCTATTCGCTCCGTGATTTCATATTTTGCTCGGTTCTGTGGCTCTCTAATATTATAAGCGCGTGTGTGTGTGTGATACTCTCCATGAAAGACTTACACATAAGTGAGACGATTTACTTAGCATTCCACGGGTTCACCGTGCCGGTGCCAGGTCCATAGCGTTGCAGAGGAAGAGGCCAGAGGGGCCTGGGACTTGCAACCCAGGAGTAAGGTTAAGGGGCCCCTTTATGATATTATATCAATGCTCCCCTTCACCGCTCGAGCCTGCTCCCCTAACTAACCAAATTTCGTAAGATCCTACTAATACCGCCTTAGATACACGTTCTAGGATATTGGTTGTTCTTGGTAGGCCAAGTTCTTTAAGTAGGTTATATAGGGATTTCACTGGTATACCCCTTGCTCCAACTTCTACAGCATATAAATTAACCACATAACCGTTTTTGGTTAACTCATTTGTTAGGTCATAATATTTGTTTGTTTTTATTGTGTGGTCTTTGGGTATGTTTGTTTCCCACGGCACAGTAAGTTCTATAAGGACTTTGCGTTTTAGATTTTTTGAGTATATAAATATGTCTGGCCTGGAAGACAAAACACCAACATACTCAGGAATAACATAACACATATACCTCATAACACATTAAAGAATAACCGTAAAATCTCATTTAAAGATACTGCTTTCCCCACCTAACAGATTCATTAAATGAGGCAAGTATTTCCCACTAACATACATGACATTTCAAGAATTCTATCTCATTTACATTATTTCGTAACAAAGTACCTGTCGGGTATTTCCAAGGATTCTTTAGTTATTATATTTTCCATAACGTAAATGTATGGTGATTTCCAAGTTTTTTTTCCTTACACACTAACAACGTTTACCGTGACCGCGAAAGTGTGCCGCATCATTTTATGGTTTCATTATCAGGCAAAATCTACGGTCAGCTACAAGGCGGACCGAAGATTTATTCTATGTATTTAGAAAAACATTTCTTTAGAAGAAAATCTTTGATCATAAACGTTGCATTTTTAATATGCTTAGTAAACAACGCTTGTTGTTTAAAAATTGAACAAGCAAGCCGGGTGAGCGAAGCGCCTCCATGTCAGCTTGGCTAAAATTGCTTTCTTATGTCTGTCCGGATTTCCTGTTGAGGTCATGTCGCATTTCTCAAACGATTCTTGGAAATTGTTGTCAGCAAAAACGATAATTACCTATATAGATTTTTCGAAATTTTTCCAAATATATCGCGATTCCAAACGTAAAGTTTTTGTTACGAGTAAATCAAATCGACTTAGTTACTTTATCAACTACTTTTATATTATATAAATTGCAAATAAAAAAAACATGGACATCATTTTGTCACGAAAATCGTCGTGCGTACTATGATCTCGCCAATCGCACGGATTAGGAGCTAGAAACGAGGTCTAAATTTTGGTAGCTGAAGTTATTTATAAACCCTTTATCATTCCTTTAAATTCCTGCGAATGAAATACGTAGAATTTTCATTATTAACATACACAACGTTTTATTAGGTTTTCGCTATAATTAAAAATGGTTAATTAACAAATTTAAACAGCTTAAAATCGCGTTTATTTATATTTATTTTCTTTTGTCCTGAGCGACGTGTCAAACTTCGCAGTAATCGAGGTAACGGAGTGACTGACGTGATCGTTGCACAGTTCTTGAAACACTGAATTAAACTGAAGTAAAAAAATATTTGGTTTGTTTTTATATTAAAAACTAATGAAACAAACTACAATCTCCTTGGTGAGAAATATGGAAACATTGTTTTCTTTTTCTATTTAAAACGCAATTGTGGTAATGTACAAAAAATGCACGAGTGTGTAATAGACTCCATTATGACACTAAAATCGGTGCATATATGAGCCCGTTACGAGACTAGTGCTAGCTAGTGTGTTGAAAAATGTATTACTTAGCACCTAGATTTCTCCGTAGTAGAAACACGGACCCTGTTACTAAGCCTTCGAAATGGTAAAAATCAGTTTATTCATGGCATCTGTGTGATGACATTACAATACAATAAACAGACATAATCTTTATAAACTTCTTTGTCTGTCCTTCCGTACGATCTATGAGTATATAGGGCTGCATAGGAACAGTTATAGGTAGCCAGTTGAGAAATAGTATGTGTTAGTACGGGTGGCCTAATAAGTAATAATGAAAAGTAAAGTGTTTGAAACGTCGGGACATAAATAATGGTGAAGATACGCGATTTAAACCATTTAAAGTTGTTTATTTACTATGTGCAATTATTGCGAAAACCTAAGACAACGTTAAGTAATAATAAAATCAAAAAGTTTAATATAAATATAAGAAAGGTGTTTTTATGTATTTTTGCTCTACCGTAAAAACTGTACTATATACAAACTTAATAATTTGTGTGAATATTGGACAAAGTCCTATATAAATAAAACAACAAATAATAAAAACCTTGTTAAATATTTAAAAAAATTTGTCTTTTTACACCGATTGACTAAATAGGTAAACCGAGTTTTTTCTTATATTAGGTCCTTACATATGAAATTGGCGTTTTGTATGGGAGGAACAAAAAGTCGAATATTTTTTAATATAATATATTTAATTAATCAAAGTATGAACCATTATTTTCTATGCACTTTTGCCATCTCATAGGTAGTTCATTGATCCCTTTACTAAAAAAACCAGTCGGACGGGAATCAATAAAATCTTTGAAGGTGATTTGGACTGCCCCATCGGAGTTGAATTTTTTCCCTTGCAAGAAGTTATCCAAATTTCGAAAAAAATGGTAATCTGTTGGAGCAAGGTCCGGGGAGTACGGAGGATGTCTTAGACTTTCCAATTGAAGCTCTTCTAATTTAGTAGCCGTCTGTAGCGCAGTGTGTGGTCTAGCGTTGTCGTGAAGCAGCAGTGGCGTGGAGCGATTGACCAGCCTAGGTTGTTTAGCCGCTAGCTTTTCCATCATGGTTTGCAATTCCTGACAATAGACATCAGCCGTAATAGTCTGGCCAGATTTGAAAAAACTGTAATGAACAATACCGGCACTAGTCCACCAAACGCTTACAAGTAACTTTTTTGGGGTTAATTTTCGCTTGGGGCAGGATTTGGCTGGCTGGCCAGGATCTAACCATTGCGCTGAGCGCTTCCGATTATCGTAAAGAACCCATTTTTCATCACAGGTAATGATTCGGTTTAAAATACCTTCATTATTGTGCCGGTTTAGTAATGTAACGCAGCAGTCGACGCGCGTTTGCCGGTTTGTTTCAGTCAATTCGTGAGGTACCCACCTTTCAAGCTTTTTAATCTTCCCAATTTGCTTCAAGTGAATTAAAACAGTTTTATCACTAACATCGCAGCCTGCAGCTAACTCGGACGTGGTTTGCGATGGATCCGCTTCCACAATAGCCTTCAACTCTTCATTATCAACTTGAGTCTCAGGCCGTCCACGGGGCTTGTTCTGCAGGTCGAAATTTCCAGAACGAAAACGTTGGAACCAAAAACGAACTGTGTTTTCTTTTGCAACACGACCGCCATACACATCATTCACCCTTCGAGTTGTTTCCGCAGCACTAGTGCCACGGCGGAACTCGTACTCGTAAATAATGCGATATTTAAGGTTTTCCATTTTGTAAAATGAGTGACGCAAACAGAAAAAAACAGAAGAAAAAAAACAAATGAATGACGATCATCGAAGCACAAATACATGAGTCTATAGCTGTACAAATTTGAATTTGGAATTCCTTACCAAAGAGGAGAAATTCGTGATTAAAGTGGCCAGTACGAAAAACGCCAATTTCATATGTAAGGACCTAATATTATTGTGACTGAACAAGCTGGAGGCATTTCAACACAAGTGCATTGCGCCCATCACCCCGAGATATACAGTTGTTAAGTCTCATGTGCCTGTAAATTTACTGGTTGTCGAGGACTGCTGCCGGAACACCCTGTTAGGTGCTTGGTGACACATTTTTACTAGAGGCTGGTAACTAGCCAGGCATGCATACGCAAAATGCCCTTCCTCGATGAGGTCAAGCTCAAGACGACGCGGACGGTGAGAATCGAACCATGGACCTGGGACATGGCAGTCCGCAGTAGCGCGATATAGACCAATTTCACGGCGGCCAAAGTCATAGGAGTAACTTTGATTTTTGTAACCATATTGAATGTATAGAATATCTGAACTGACGCAAACAAAGGAAAATTTTAACATAAATGTTTATGTCCTTCAGATAAGTACCTACATAATACTGTAAAATGTATCAACCAGCATATTTTATGGGTGTAGCGTAGGGGCGAGCTTAGCCATCAGTTTTGGTATTTAGATCGTCTATTCCATACATAATGATCATCGATGCTGACTTTATCACGGTATTATAAATTCAATGTGTTTTCTATCTCTGTTCTAAGCCCGAGATGGAGAGATTTCAATGTTTCATACATTTCATTTGTTACAGATTTTTGTACCGCTTCAGTTAGGTTTGGTTAATGTATACGATATATTGTTACAAGAATAATATCCGTTGCTGTTGTTTGAAGAGGTTGTTGGTTTTTAATTTAATTAGATCAAAATACTTTCTTAGAATTTAGGTTTTTTGTGTTGGTGCATATGGATTCTATAGATGGCGACTTTTTTGAGACTTTTCAAATGGATTTTGAAAGTAAGGCAATTTTCATTTTGATATAAAATAGTATATTGTGATACGAGTGCGGAAAGTTTATTATTTCGATCGTTACCGCGATATTGGAATAGATCAAGCCGTAATTGGAATAATTAACGTAGTATCTTGTGTTGGTGCATATGGATTCTCTAGATGGCGACTTTTCAAATAGAATTGGAGAGTAAGGCAATTATAGTTCTGATATAAAATAGTATATTGTGATACGAGTGCGGAAAGTTTATTATTCCGATCGGGATTGCTATATTTTGATAGATCAAGCCGAAATAGGAATAATTAAAGTAGCGCAAAATTCACACGTCTGTGTAAAAATATTAATATTTCATTATTTGAATTACACATGAGCGCCCAGAATTTATATATAATAACAAAATAAACATATTATATTATATATATATTAGGACTTTGGTAAAATCGAACTATAACGCCTACAGTAAAGATGTTATTATGTAATTTATATTTTTACCTCTGAAGGTGAGAAACTTTTTGGATTGTTTTTCCAAGGAATATGAATTGTATTCTACTTGGCGCCAATATACTGGCAGGTTATTAAAACATTACTGGAAAGTAAAAAACACGTGTTACGATTAGTCTTTACGAGCAAGTATTGGAAAATATTTAACTCAATAAAACTGACACAGTTATTCTGACTAACTGATATAGTGTTAGCTAGATAGTGGTTATTACATAGGTATCTGATTTATATACCTCTACTAGGACCTACGACTTTGTCTGCTTGTATATGTTTTTATATCTTATATATCCTATAGGCTATCCTTCGACACAATTTCAATTGTTATAAATGGTAGGCTGGACTACAAAAAATATCTTTTAGTTTTGACCACTATTATATCGAAGATGTTCAGGCTAACATGTAATTACTAGCTGTCAAGGACAGCAAGAATACACAGTTAGGTGCTTGGCGACAGATTTTCTACTTGAGAGTGGTAGCTAGCCAGACCTGAGCGGCATATGAGATGTGTTATATAACCTAATATAAATAATAGGTTATATCGTTCTCCCAAGGAATTATGTTTCGAATGAGGATGGTCATTTCCGTGTCTTTAAGAATATTCCCCAAATGAGAGTCGGTTGGTATGTTAAAATGGCCTCTACACAATATATTTGTTTCCAGTATTTAGTAAAAACATAGTTTCCTTTTTATTTAGTATGGGATTTTTTTGCGAGATCCTGACTTGGACGGTTTATTGCTGTTTTACTTTAAAGTTTGTAATATAATTACACCAAGATTTACAGCTTTATATATGAAATGTTTTTACGATACAGTAGAAAAAATCATAATCAATAAAAGTCAAAATCATTTATTCAATTTAGGCGACTACGACGCTCAATTCCAAATTTTAATATTGAAATATTCTACATTGTACTTCCACGTTCAGAAAAAAAATGTATAGTACTGCGAGAAGAACGGGCAAGAAACTCGGGGCCATTCTTTTAAACGCATTTTAACAATGTGTTACATACTATATAATAAAATTATTACAACATTTGCTTAAATTACGTAGGTGACAGGCGATAGCTTGGCAGAGGCGGGTTTGTCCAAGCATTGTTGTCGTATAGTAGCTAGCATTGTTGTTCTTAATCAAAATGTTTTTCGCGTGCAACTAGAATTTTCTTTCCGTGTGTGTTGTAATATGTTTTTCAACACCCTTGCTCGTAAAGTGAGCTTTATTATATCGTACTTAGGGCCTTAAACCGAACTATAACACCCTCGTGCATAATAATACTAAACACTAGTGCGTAATAGAATTATCCCTACAAAGTTAAGTTAGTACTTACCTAACTGCAAATTATATGCGAGTAAACAGAGCATTTTCAATTGAATTGGGTAATTTATCCCTACAAAGTTAAGTTAGTACCTAACTGCAAATTATATGCGAGTAAACAGAGCGTTTTCAATTTAACCGGGTAATACAGATTTGTAACATCAAAGAGGTTTATATGTAATCAACCACTACACATTTGCCGCACGCAAAAAAAATACTCGCTTTTTTCCATAATGTTCGTATGTTGTTTGTATCGCATTTGTGCAATATATATTTTTTTACCTCGCAAGGGTGTCGAAAAAGTGCGTATGAAACTAGTGAGCAACTTGCTCATTATACACTCGGCTGATTTACGCCCTCGCCTACGGCTCGGGCTGCAACACACAGCCTCGTGTGTAATGAGCAACTTAGCTCACTTGTATAATAATGTACTATGGGAACACGGCCGCTTATAATTTTCAAACTATTTTTTTTTTTTATTACTGAATGTAGTTTTCAGCAACGTATGACCTTAATCCCAGTGATATTAAAAAATATTTAATTAAAATTGCGACTAGCCTATATCAAATCCTTCTTTGCAGTTGGTAATGCGCCAGTGGCCAGTCCAGTAGCAGCGGGAGCTGCCGCTGGCTCTGTCGAACTTCAACAACTGCAAATGCAACGGCAACAGCAGTACCAGCGACTGCAGCAACTTCAAGCACAGAGGGACCACGTGGCGCACCATCATGCCGCAGTCAAGCAGGTCGTTTGTATTTGTAAAATTATAGTAGACCCTAGAAAATTCCTGGAGCAATTGGCCCACCTGATGTTATGCGGTAACCACTGCCTATAACAGATGCATTTCATCACTAGACGAACTGTACTGCGCCCGTCAACCCGAGACATACAGTTGTTGAGTCTCATGTGCCTGTAATTTTACTGGCTCTCAAGAACTGCTGCCGGAACACACCGTTAGGTGCTTGGCGACAGATTTTCTACGTGGTGGTGGTAGCTAGGCAGGCGAGCATTCGCAAAATGCCCTTCCACCATGCGGTGAAGCTCAAACCGGCGGTGGGATTCGAACCATGTACCTACGGCACTGCAGTTCATAGCTATAACCGTTCGGCTATCATTGCTTCAAGTATACAACTACTGCAAGCTCACATAACATGAATAGTTTTTTCGGTAGAATTAATTGACTACGATCTTTTACTGGAAATAACACAGGCTTGAACTATTTCAGCCATCAAGCCCAATAGAATTAACATGTATGCTGTCCATAGTTGTTGAATGATAGAAAATTCTTTAAAAATGGGAGTATTTTATACAGTTAAATTAACCACAGAAAACATGTAAGATCAGTAAGTAAATCATGGTACCAACAATATTTGTCAGTTCCCACAACTCACTTTAGCTATTAAATTGGCCAGAGGTACACCTGAAGGGTATTCTGACGACTGTGTCTGACAACTACGGCAATAGTGCCTATTAGGGGCCTAGGTCATCAAAATATGCTGTTTAACCATAGAGTTATATCTAACTAGATTCCACAAGTCGATATACCGTGCGTGTCATTATCTGTGTCCTAACTCCGATAAATTGTCGTAGCTGAACTTCGTCGACGGTAGAAGCACAGTCGGTAGAGTCTTTGAATCAATTTAGTGGATTGTCTTTAGGTTGAATTCGTGTACCTTCACGAAATAGCTCTCGTGACGTCATAAAAGGTACGAAAAATTTGAGACGCACGGTTTTTGTACAGTTTAATGTACGTACGCTTCCCACTTAATCCAAGGAGCGCAATCCTGAAGGTTTCTCTCAGGAATTCAATCCTATCAGGTTATGTAATACAACCTTGGATAGCTGAATCCGATAGAAGTAACATAAGCCAACGCACCATGCTCAGCTCAGCTCCGGTCCATGCAATGACACAGCACGGTGCATTCCCATGATATTCACAGGTAAGATATGTGAGCACTTCCTTTTGGCGAGATTGTCTTTTCAATAGGTATGATGCAGGAGTTATGAACTTGAGTTTTGATAGTTTATAGGTATATCACACGCGATATATTTACGTGCGCTCGGGGAAATTCCGATTGAGACTGGCAGGCGGGCTAGTGAGAGGCAATATGATTCATAATCCTTTGAGCAATCATATTAAAAATATTTTAAAACGAAGTACCCTCAAAAGGTGTCGAAACTAGAAATTTCTACCCTCCCCCCCCATTTCTTCCCATGGGTGTCGTAAGGCGACTAAGGGAAAATACCAGAAGATGGGTAGCAGCGCCTTCTGAAGAACTGACAACTTCTATTGTGATCCCCAAGACGCCTGCCAAGCGTGGGGATTATGGCAATTCCCCCCAACTGGGGAGACCTTGATCAACAGTGGACGTTACGGTTGATGTGAGAGTATTCCAAAGTTCCAACAGCTCTTGGATGTAACATGGTGGGATCTCATCAAAGGAATAGAATAATTTTATTCATTTTGTATATCTATTGCAGGTGTCTCCTGGAGTTACCCAGCATGTTGTGGTGCCAGAAAATCAAGGAGAACAGCAACTACTGACGTCTGCGTCTTCGGATCCGCATCAAGGTATCACATATTTTTTATTACCCAAATTCTAGCCTTTAGGTTTATTACATCAAGGATAGTAATGATGATTTGGAATATGTTTAACAGCCTTAACCTAGAAATGGTACTGGCTATCAAGCACAGCTGTCAGAAAACACCGTTAGGTGCTTGGTGACAAGTTCTTTTATTGAATGGCGTAGCTAACCAGGTGGGCATTATCAAAATACCCCATCGCCTTCGTCATAATCTAAAGACTGCCATCTTAATATGACGTGCCCTCCCAAGCATGGAAGCATAATTAAGTGCCACTCAGGGAACATGGCTTAACCTACTAGAACGGTTAAGAAGGACAAAGCCAGCTCCACAATAAGGGCTTGGTATAAGCAGATAATGCTAAGGGAGCACCGCCTTAACGCCATTTGTTTACCAAATAACATGCAAAGTTAGCGCCATGATAGAATAAGTCAAGTGTTAATTGAATACTATTTCTTTATTTCCAGCTGGTAATGCATTACTGGTGAATCCTAAGACGAAGACAGCTCTCGCAAACATGCTCAGCATTAGATTACAAGGTGCCGCGCCACCTTCCGAACATGAACCCTCCGCGGCTGGGACTCTAAGGTAAGATAGAGACGAATATGTATAATCGTAACCAATAACCATCTACTGTACTGTATTAGCCGGATTGTCCACTGCTGAACACAGCATCCCCCATTAAGAGGGGGTTTGCCATAATTCCCACGCTTGGCAGTCGTCTTAGGGATCGCAGTTTAAGATGTCAGTTCCTTAGAAGGCGCTGCTGACCACCTTTCGGTATTTTACATTTAATAGCCTCTTACGGCACCCATAGGTAGAAATGGGGAGCTGACATTCTAGTCCTGCACCCCACGGGGCACCATCTACTGTGCCGGGCTAGTATTGCACCTATCCATGCCTTTGAGTATTCCTTTGGGTGTCGTAAGAATTGACTAAAAGGAAAATTCCAGAAGGTGGGCAACAGCGCCTTCTCATCTGAAGAACTGTCATCTTACAATGCAACCCAAAAGCAGCCTGCCAAGCGTGGGGATTATGGCAAACTATCACTTAATGAGGTAGACTGTGTTGTGGAGATTTATATCTCAGGGATGGGCGCAGTGCACTTCATCGCTTGTGCTAAGCTGCATCTGCTATTGACAGAGGTTACTGCTTAAAATTAGGTGGGCCTCGTGCTTGTTCCGTCATAATAACATCGAAAAAAGTTCATGGCATTGTTTGCATTGCAACTAGTGTGTATGTATTTGTATAATTTATTGGTTACAATATACCTTTCAGTTGATGTATTGAATATAGATTTCAAACTCTGGTGTGAATATATAATTTCTTGTTTACAATATATTTTTCAATTGATATATTGTACATAGATTTCAAATTCTAGTGTGTATATATATAATTTCTTGTTTACAATATACTTTTCAATTGATATATTGTACATAGATTACAAATTCTAGTGTGTATATATATAATTTCTTGTTTACAATATAATTTTCAATTGATATATTGTACATAGATTTCAAATTCTAGTGTGTATACATATAATTTCTTGTTTACAATATACTTTTCAATTGATATATTGTACATAGATTACAAATTCTAGTGTGTATATATATAATTTCTTGTTTACAATATAATTTTCAATTGATATATTGTACATAGATTTCAAAATCTAGTGTGAATATATAATTTCTTGTTTACAATATACCTTTTAATTGATGTATTGAATATAGATTTCAAACTCTAGTGTGAATGTATAATTTCTTGGTTACAACATACCTTTCAATTGATATATTGTACATAGATTTCAAATTCTAGTGTGTATATATATAATTTCTTGTTTACAATATAATTTTCAATTGATATATTGTACATAGATTTCAAATTCTAGTGTGTATATATATAATTTCTTGTTTACAATATAATTTTCAATTGATATATTATACATAGATTTCAAAATCTAGTGTGAATATATAATTTCTTGTTTACAATATACCTTTCAATTGATATATTGTGTGTAGATTGATGACAGCTGCGCACGCGGCGGGCGGTACGGTGCGAGCGCCGGCGAGGCTACTGCTGGGGCCGGCGCATCATCCACATCAGGCAAGTGTTAGGCTACGTATGCACAGTAGATGTTTGAGAAGGTTGAGCGATCTAAAAGGAAAATATCACCAGCAGCTAGAAAAATGAAGCGATCCTATTGGTGGTTTTTCCCCTCTACACTGCGAATTTCCCTCGCACATATTTGGTGTACGCAGCCTTATCGTAGTGGCAGGGAAAACTAAACTGTTTAGGAATCTGAAATGGCAATGACAATATAAACATGTTATACTAGGATACACTTGAAATTATGGTTATAAGTCCCTAGCTCGTAGGCACCTAAAGTTTTGAGCCAAAACATATCTGACGGAACGTAGATATTTAACTCGTCTACCCCGCCGAAAATGTAAATGCGTGTTAATGTGCGTATTTAATTAATTTAATACATAAATATTAAAAAATACATAAATAATTTCATTTCACATTGTAGCATTAACTTGTTTATTAAAGAGACCTAATGTGTTGTCAAACGTAGTTAGGTCCTCACGATACAGGCAATGCCTAGTGTGAGGATCATAGCAGTTCTCCACATGTATAATATAAGAGTTTGTTATTCAATTTTGTGGTTTAAGTACTTAAAGCTTTAAATAAATGATTTTTCATGAAAAAAAATAATTATGATAATACAAAATCACAAATATACGATAGGAAACATTTTAAGTCATGTGCGGCATTCGAACCCGCGTCCATTCACCCCTTGAGCCGGGGTATGCTCTAACCAATTGAGCTAACATGACATGACGTCATAACTCAAATCTTTCCTATCGTTCTTTAACCATCGTATTGGGATTTTTCCTACGTATATTTGTGATTTTGTAATGTAATCCGCATAGCAGGCGTTATTGCAAACCTAACAATATTAAAAAATATAATTATGATATGTTTGTTTTGTTCAGACGGCGTCTCCAGGCGTGGGAGTGGGCGTGGGCGTGGGCGTGGGAGTGAACAACAAGGTGTACGCAGGGGCGGTGCGCGCTCCGCCCGCTCGCGCGCAGTTCTACGGACACAACCCTAACTTGAAACTGCCGCCAGATCTCTTCCTCTTGGGATGCGTCTTTCATATCGTAAGTATTAACATCTTGGTTTTCGGTTTTTAAATAATATGCAAAGCAAAGCGTTATATTTTGAAGCGCTCGTAGCGAAGTTTACTTAGCTGTTCTCAACCGATCAGCAAAGTTATGCAACGTCCGACGCGGTCGTGAGTGGGATGGGTGACCGCTAGTGACATTATTACTGAGCGTTTCCTTGCTTCGGAGGGCACGTGAAGCCGTCGGTCCCGGTTGTTGTCTTAGGATGGCAGTCGTTATAGCATGGTGTTAGGGCATTTTGCGAATGCCCGCCTGGCTAGCTACCACCCTCAAGTAGAAAATCTTTCGCCAAGCACCTTACGGTGTGTTCCGGCAGCTGTCCTTGAGAGCCTGAACAACATCTTCGACCACATCATCACTTGCCATCGGGTGAGATAGTGGTCAAAGGCTAGCCTATCAGGCATAAAAAAAACAACAGTTATCATCATCTTATCATCCTTTTTTTATTTATTTCTTATAAGCTAGCCTTTGATCACTATCTCATCTGATGGTGTGATCTCACTAGATGGTAAATGATGATGTGGTCGAAGATGGTGTTCAGGCTAACCTATAATTACAGGCTATCAAGGACAGCTGCTGGAACACCATTAAGGGCTTAGCGATAAAATTTCTACTTGATTTTATGAATGAAATGCTTCAGCATTTAAATTAATTCTAGGAAGATCTTAGTGAATCATCTTTTTGGATGCACTGCCTACGAGTAAATTGGATTTAGACGACCTTACAATAAATAAGTCTATTATTACCTATACATAGATTGTTTGAACTTTTTCCATGAATTTTCATACAGAATTTACAACACTGTACACCACCCTATGGTTTCAGAACTTTTTATAGAGGATTCATATCATGGGTGTAGATAAAGTCTTGTATGCAACTGTACATCATTAGGTATTAAATCACTCATGTGATACTTTTGTAATCAAACCCACATTCGTGTTTTAATACCCCTTATACAACAGTTGCATATATAACTAACATACTTTTAATATTGTTATGTTTGCTGACATGATGTTTGATTACATTACAAAATTACAAATTTAATTTATATTTTGTAATGTAATTCGTCGAGCAGGTGTTAATTTAACATAACAATATTAAAAGTGTAAGGTTGCGTCAACATTTACAAGTTTAAAACCAATTGCAAAATTGGTCTTGTTTTTAGTACAACGTAAGTTGAACTATAGTTATTACTCCATCCCAATACGATGGCTAAATAGAGAACAAGAGAAAAAAATATAGTTATGAGTCATTATCATGTTAGCTCAAGCGGTCAGAGTATACCCCGGTTATAGGGGTGGATGGACGCGGGTTGGAATCCCGCACATGACTAATGTTTTCTCTAGTAATTTTGTAACTACTTTTATATAATCTCATGCGTTAATATTCTAATTACGAAATGAAATACAGACTTTTATTTGCATATTTTATTTACATACTTCTTTAAGAAAATTAAAAAGTAAAATTAAAGCATTATTCTCCTAACTTACCTAAGTAATATATTGTTGGATAAAAAATTTATTTATTGTAGCTCCCCATAGCGATGAGATTAAATAAAGTAGTGTTTGCAACTGCATGTAATTAGGCCTGCGGTTGTTTCAAAAAACTACAATCTTGTTTTAATACCCTCTATTATATGACAGTTGCGTAATAGTAGGTTATGATACAAGTGAGCTAAGTTGCTCATTATACACGAGGCTGTGTGTTGCGTAAATCAGCCGAGTGTATAAGGAGCAAGTTGCTCACGAGTTTCATACGCACTTTTTCAACACCCTTGTGATGAAAATATATATATATTGCACAAATGCGATACAAACAACATACAAATTATGGAAAATAGCGCGCAAGTTTTTTTTTTTGTGCGCGGCAAATGTTTTATTGTTGATTACATATAAACCTCTTTGATTTTACCAATCTGTATTACCCGGTTAAATTGAAAATGCTCTGTTTACTCGCATATAATTTGCAGTTAGGTACTAACTTAACTTTGTAGGGATAATTCTATTACGCACTAGTGTATAATATTATTATGCACGAGAGTGTTATAGTGCTATATATATATATAGCACCTTCCAGACAAGTAAACGTTTCCCGTGCGTTGTGTACAGGTAGAGTACCAGCAGTCGTGGGGGGCAGAGCGCGTGTCTCGTTGGGCGGAGTGCATCCAGCGTCGCGGCGGGGAGGTGGAGGGCAGCTACTGCGCGCGGGTCACTCACGTACTGTGTGAGACGCAGCGGCACGGGGTCGTCATGCAGGTATATATACTCCTACCGTCATGTTAAGGGACTGTTGCCTAGTTTTTTTTTTATCCAGAACTGGGTAGCACTTTACCACTATCTCACCTGATGGTAAGTGATGATGCGATCGATGATGGAGCGCGCTTACTCAGAAGGTATCTATTCACTCCAGTTCTAGAAAAAAAGTTCTGGGTATTTCATAGACTAGATGTCAAAAACATATTCGCTCCAAAACGTAGGACCAAAAAGAATATACACAACAGTGAAGATTTAAATGCAATGCCTTGAAGTAAAAAAAAAATGTATGCTTGATAGGTTAGCCTTGATCACAATCCACCTGATGGTAAGTGTTGAAGTGTTCAAAGGTGTTTACAGGCTTAACCTAGAATTACTGGCTCTCAAGGACAGCTGCTGGAACATACCGTTAGGTGCTTGGTGACAGATTTTCTACTTGAGGATGGTCGCTAGCCAGGCGGGCATTCGCAAAATGCCCTACCACCATGCTATATAACCATGGACCCGTTGCGCGGCAGTCCAAAGCCAATGCCACTGAGCCATCACTGCTTCAAAAAGTCATGTTCATCATACACAACACTGAAAATTTTAATGCAATACCTTGAAGTAAAAAACATGTTGCCTTAGATTATGTCACATATGTTTTCTGTCCTTTAGGGTGACCGCGTTATAGGCTTTCGTAATTGTATGACAATGTGTAGATGTGTGAGAGGAATAGAAAACATTATTAAGGATGAATAAACTTTACGTAGAAAGTTATAGATGGTACCTCGAATATTGTGAATATTCTTCTTGAATTTAGACCTCTGCTGTCCATAGATGCAACTTGTCTTCATTTTTTAGATTTTATTGACTTATTTGTGTTGCTGCTGATTTATTTCAATGCCAACACTATAACGTAACTTATGGACACCATGATTGAATTTTTCGAGCAAAGGAGCGTTTTGATCCAAAAATTTAAAGCGATTGCACAAAATATTTTTTTAACTCAAGTTATTAATTAAATTTATTGGTCATCAATGGCGATGACTGCTGTGTTTAGAACGTCGAATTAAGTTAAAAAGTGATTAACATACACGTTTTGATACATTTACTGGAATAGATCAAAACGTGTATGTATGTAAAAAGTTTAAAAACTGTTTTATGAGATATTTTTAGTGTAATTATCGCGAAAAGTCAAATATGAAAAGATAACCTATTTTGTTTAATTATAGCTGAGAGGATTTTGACTTCTATCTCACCTGATGGTAAGTGATGATGTGGTCGAAGATTTTATTCAGGATAACCTAGAATTACTGGCTTATAAGGACAGCTGCCAGAACACACCGAATGACGACAGATTCTCTAATTGAGGGTGGTAGCTAGCCAGGCAGGCATACGCCAAATGCCCTTCCACCATGCGAAACGTATTATAATATTTCTTGGCGACAGATTTTCTACTTCAGGGTGGTAGCTAACCAGGCAGATATACGCAAAATGCCCTACTACCATGTAAAACCTATTATACTGTTTATAGTATTCGGAAGTTCTTCAACCCAAATTCATTGAAGATCGTCAATGGATTTTAACAGGATATAAACAATTAACCAGTTTTGAAGCAATGATGGTCGAGCAGTAATAGCTTTGGACTGGCTTGCCGCAGGTCCCTGGATCGATCCCCACCGCCGGCTTGAGTTTCACCGCATGGTGAAAGGGCATTTTGCGATTACCCGCCTGGCCAGCTGCTACCTTCAAGTAGAAAATCTGTCGCCAAGCACCTAACGGTGTGTTCCGGCAGCAGTCCTTGAGAGCCAGTAAAATTACAGGCACATGAAACTCAACAACTATGTCTCAAGGTGACGGGCGCAGTGCAATTTGTCACTTGTGATGAAATGCATGCAGAGGTTAGTCCGCTTAACATCAGATGAGCCTTGACCTTGATCAGTCAAAATAAAAAAAAGACTTTGATTAAAATAAAATTTAAACCTTATGTTGAAAATGTAATATATCAAGAAAAAACGGTGTTTCCAATAAACGTCCCATGTGCAGGCGCTACGCGATGCGAAGCGATGCGTGACTGCGTACTGGCTGTCGGACGCGATGCTGCGCCGCGGCGTGACGCCGCCGTGGCAGGCGCTGCACTTGCCCAGCATGTATGCAGCGCGGGACCGGCCCGCCAAGCATCACCGCGCCGCCATCTCCGGCTGGCGGGACGCCGAGCGGGATCGGGTCACTAACTGCATACACCATATCGGAGCTAAGGTAAGCTCTTTCAGGTACTCTGTCACACGGATGCTGCATAATAAAATGTAAATATATAAAATGTAAATCCTTTATTGGCCATAAGATATGCTAAGTATGCTGCGGATTTTGTGTAATACATTTTTTTTTTTATTGATAAGATCTATCTATAAACACAGGGTTTATTAAGCGAAATTTTAGAGATGTACTCATTATTTTTTCTAAATATCAAAAAAATAATGGAATCGTGTTTTAGGATTAGGCGTAGTAAAGGGTTTTTCAACAAGAACTTTGTTTTCTAAAATAAAATAAAACAAATTTAATTGAAGAAATCTAATTTTTATTGTATTTAGAAAAGAAAAGTTTGGCCATTATGAATGAAAAATGATATCTGGCAAATGTCCACCACGAGCACGCTGACAGATGTCGATTCTTTCATCAAAGTTTTTAATCACATGTTGGCAAAATGGCAGGTCTATTTCGCGGGATGTTAACAACTCAATTGTGATGACGCGGATATCTCTGACATGTGGTTTCAACAGGACGGTGCCACATGTTACACAGCCAATGAAACGATCAATTTATTGCAAACGAGATTTCCCGATCGCATTATTTTACGAAATTCAGCGGTTAAGTGGCCAGCGAGATCGTGTGATTTTACATCACTGGATAATTTTTTTGGTGCTATGTTAATGACAGATTCTATACGGAGCCAATCGATTGCAGCCTTAAAAATCAAAATCCGTCATGTGATTAACGAAATAGACCCGCCATTTTTCCAAAAAGTGATTAAACAATTTAATTAAAAATTCGACAACTGAAAGTTGCCGATTTTTTCTCGTTTTCGCGTGCTCATGGTGGACATTTGCCAGATATCATTTTTCATTCATAATTGCCAAACTTTTCGTAATACAATAAAAATTTGAACCATTTTCAACTAAATTCTTTGTTTTAGAAAACAAAGTTCGTGTTAAAAACCCTTTAATGTATGTAAGGTAATGGCATAGAACTTATAATAATACTACGTATAGTATGGACACTCCTCTCCCCCCACCAAAACGAGCCTTCCTCACCCCGCCACCGATTGTGAGCTGTCGCTGAGCTGACTTGGGTACGGGACGCGCAAATCGCGCACGATGACGTGACGACGAAGCGTGACGAGTATTTTAAAAGTTGAGAATGGGGTACTCTTTTGCTGTTTACGGTTGCTTATCAACTAAACGAGAAAAGGATAGGAGTTTTTATAGATTTCCTAAGGATAAAACGATGTAAGTCATTCTTGGTAACCTACACTAAGCACCTACCTATTTGTCGTTCTTCAGTTATGCAGTAGGTAACTTATAAAAACCGGTAATTGAAATTAGGTATTGAAAAAAATACAAACATAATACCTTATCTATGTATTTTATTCAAACTGCTATTCAAATAATGATTATTTTAGAAGATTTTTGTTTGCAAAAATATATCAGTGGATATCGACTTCGTTTGCAGCGAAACAAGTGTAACCTTTACCTAGACCTATACATACCATAGAGAAAACCAATACACATACCGACCCTCGCTATGGTTGGCACACTTCATGATTGTTTATTAAACGAGACGAACATAAATTATTATTGTGATTGTAATTATTATCATTACTTGTATAAAATGTGAACTTGGAATGATAATTTTTGTATAAGTAATGGAGTGAAATGACAAGTAATGTTACCTACTCGGTTGTGTGTTGCATATTCCTACGTCATACATGGAGTTAGATTGTTGTGCTTGTAAATGTTTCTGAAGGTAGGTAAGGTACGCATAGCCTACGAAATCTAATAAGTTATAATAACAGCATCAAAAGATTGTTAGGTAGGTAAGTACAACAATTATTCATACGATGACAACCTTAGAGTTCACGCACACGTTTATGCATGTACAAAAACAACATTTGTGAAGTATCTGTGTAATAGGTAGTTAGAACGCGGCTTTTGTATAGAGAATGAGTCGAGTGTCCAGGCTATGGATAGGCATTCATTTTTACGTGTGGTTTTCAGTCATTCGACATGGCCAAGCCAACTTCCCTGGGGTGGACCGGAATAAACAAATTTACAGTGTTCCTATCGGACGCCTTAGTGCCGAAGCTACGGGAACGCTTACCAAACATGGTTCGACCTCATGATCATCTAGCAAGAAAGAGCGCAAAGGCTAACCAATAAACAATTGTTTTCAGCTAACACCATACATGACGCGAGACAACACCGTTCTAATCTGCAAACGCGCGGAAGGCAACAAGTACCGACGCGCGAGGGAGTGGGGAATCCCCGTGGTGACAGCCGCCTGGCTTACCGACCTACTGCTAGGGAACATGAGTGCATTGGCACAGGTGAGTGACTATGTAAAAAAGGAGTGGTTTCTCAGTTCGCTTCTAGGTATTTGTTTTTTTGTGTTTCTTTGACTCCAACAATTAAGATTTTTTTATGTATATTATTTGTTGGGGTAGTGCTAGTCTATACCTCTAAGTTGGTCCCACGTAATTTCATGAACATTGGTCGAGTGGTTTTTATGTAACAGTTAACTAACTGCAAAAAGTATTTGCATGCATGGATGATGAATGGTAATTGGAACTCTTGTCGTTGGTAAACAATATTTAAGGCGACTGATAATGATATTGTATGTACCTCTAAAAAGAGGAAACAACATTTTAAAATAAAAGGAAACGACTTCTATGTCCTCTAACACTGAAAGTATGAATTAACTCGTGTGACCATGATAACGTAAGGTGTGTTTTCAATCAGCATGGTACCGACTTCAATAAGTTATTACATACATTTCAGTGTTGGAAATAGGGTTCGATTTGTTTGTTTTTAGTGGTTTTCTTTTTTTTACATTTTAATATGAGTATGGTGCTACTCAACTCAGCGAAACCACAGTTTTGAATGACAAAAAGAACATATGTTGTGTTTAAACAAAAATAATGTCAAGTAATCATTATCTAAATTGGACATGCGAAGTGATTATGTGTAGTACAATATGTACATAATATAATAGGCTAAATATTCATTTTTAGATCGAAAACGCGAAGTACCAGCAATTCAGCCTGGCGAGTCCATTTAGAATGGACTACAGTTTGGTCTCACATTTGATGAGTAAGTATTCAAGACTTATTTTTTTGTTTTCCATTTATTTTTTTATTCCTTATCAGTTAGCCTTTGATCACAATATCACCTGATAGTCTTGATGATGATCTGGTCGAAGTTTTCAACAGGCTAAAACTAGGACTACTATCTTTCAAATACAACTGTCGGATCACACCGTTAGGTGCTTGGCGACAGATTTTCTACTTTAGGGTGGTCGCTAGCCAGGCGTGCATTCGCAAAATGCCCTACTACCATGCGGTGAAACTCAAGCCCGCGGCGGAATTCGAGCCATGGACCTGCTGCGCGGCAGTCCATAGCCAATGCTACTGAGCCATCACTGCTTCCATGAGTCATCCTTGTTTCAAAAACACTTTACCAAATACATGAACTATTAACCCATTGGCATCGGCGATAATGATAACAATAGAATTTCATTCATAACTTGGACATAGTGGTCCTGACGATGCCAAATTATTAGTAATTTAATCATTAGATAAACATATATATCAATATGCATAGTAAACATTACACTAGTTATCGAGAGAGATAATTTTTCGGGTGAAGAACCTTTTAATACAAAAAACCGGTATTAATAATGTGAATATATTACTGGTATTGTCCATTCATCGACCGATGAAAACAATTACAAAGCAATTTTATTATGTACTTACAGATGCGTGGAAAATGGCAATAAACATAACGCAGGAATCACACGAGCGTGCGAAACGCAGCGCGGTGGCGATGGGTTCAAATCCGCGGCGCGCTAAAAGACCGCGGCTGGAGTCTCCCCCGCCGGCGTTGCAGCCGCCGTACTCAGCCACGCAGCCACCGCCGATGCACCTCGCGCCTAGGGTACTCTTCTCCGCGGTACCGGCTGCCGAACAGAACAAACTTACCAACATCGTTAGGTAAGTTTGTACAAAAGACTTTTTTTTAGATATGATTACAAGCACTAACGCGTGCTAAGCTAAAATTACAATTACAACTTACATGTGTCACCTCGAGTGGGAATCGAACCCGCGTTCCGCGCACCGGGTGCCTTAACCACTGGGTTATCGAGGATGGCTGGACTGTGCCAAATTTTGTGCTCTAATTGTACCTATTACTTTAATCGTCAAAGAGGACGAAGTACTAAGTGTTGTACTGGGGTGTCATCTTCTTGCCCTTATTCCACTCGTGTGCATATATTATTTAACAACACAGAAACAAGAACATATTATAACATTTGTTTGCTTTAACAACACAATGACATGTTTGTAAAAAGCTTTGGATTCGGTTTAAAGGCCGGCCGCATATCTGACATATGATGATGATGTAGTCCTGGCCGATTTCAGCCACAGCGGCTGTTACTTCTGGACAGGCATTCTTAATTTACGTATATAGAACTAGGTTCTGTTGTTCAACCCTTTGGTGCGCTCTCTGGTTGTTTGAATACCCGATTTTATTGGAGAAGGTACGAATGCACCTGGGGCATGTTAATACATATATATACCCCTATATGGTATATATACCCCAACTTACCATCCAAGGATGGTTGCTGTTCCCGCAAAAACCATATAACATTATTAAAATTTCGCGCGTATTAGCATCCTCAGTTCTTGCGTGTTCTCGTTGGTAGTATATACCCGGTTATAAGGATGTTAAAATCGTAGATCCTTCTTATTCGCCTAATGTTCTATAACGCCCCACCTACATGTGGTGATATGCTGCTGTTAAATTATATCTTACGAGTATCAACCTACTACCATCACAGAGCAATGTAATGTTACTAAATTAAGTATGCTTTTAGACCTTAGTACTAGGATACTCCCAGAAACAACCAAAACCAAAGAACATATATTTATTGCCTGTACCTGAAGCTTGAAGCGCTCGTAGCGAAGTTGACTTAGCTGTTCTCAACCGATCAGCAAAGTTAAGGAACGTCGCGCGTGGTTATGAGTTGGATGGGTGATCGCTAGTGACATTACTACTGAGCGTTTCCGTGCTTCGGAGGGCACGTTGAGCCGTCGGTCCCGGTTGTTGTCTTAGGATGGCAGTCGTTATAGCATGGTGGTAGGGCATTTTGCGAATGCCCGCCTGGCTAGCTACCACCCTCAAGTAGAAAATCTGTCGCCAAGCACCTAACGGTGTGTTCCGGCAGCTGTCCTTGAGAGCCAGTACTTCTAGGTTAGCCTGAACAACATCATCACTTACCATCAGGTTAGATAGTGGTCAAAGGCTAACCTATAAGGCATAAAAAAAAAAAAAAAAAAAAAAAAAAAAACTTACGAGTATCAACCTACTACCACCACAGAGCAATATGTAATGTTACTAAATTAAATATGCTTTTAGACCTTTGTACTAGGATACTCCCTTAAACTACCAAAACCAAAGAACATACCTTTACCTTACCTTACTGTTATCAGCGTCGCAGAAAGATCATACTACCAATGTAGCTGCAATATTGTATTAATATGTTATTTATGTAAGTAAAATATTTTTACAGGCAACTTGGTGGCTTAGTGGTCACCTCACCAACTGAAGCAACTCACCTCATAATGGAAAAGCTAGCCCGCACGTGCAAGCTGGTCAGCTGCCTGGTCACAGTCAAACATCTATTATCCCCTGAATGGGTATACGAGAGCCAACGACTCAACAAGTTTGCCGATGAAGCCAAGTATGGACTTAAAGACGAAGCGTTCAACAAAATGTTCAAATGTGATATATCAGAAGTATTACTCTGCGGGGAGCAAAGGAGAAAACTCTTTGAAGGTATCACTTTCTTCTTGACCCCCTGCGTGAAACCTGCCAAAGCTTCCTTGACTGAGATGATTGAGCTGTGCGGAGGAAAAGTTGAAAAGAACAGAAGATCCTACATCTCTATACTTGAGATGCACAATGCGAAGCCTTATAGTTACCTAGTATTAACAGTTCCAAACGATTTGCATTTAGTATATTATTTGCTGCAGTCAGAGAAAACATTGAATGTAGTGTGTAGTACTGAAGTGGTGCTATCTGCTATTATGAGGCAGAAATTGGATGTGGAAGAGTTTCTCGTCAAGATTGATTAGGTAGGTAGTATATCGACTGTGAACTGGCAATAAGTCCTATCTGATTTTTTCTTCACATAGTTTTTCTTAAGTTGCGTGATAGAAGATAGGACCTTTTGCCAGTTCACTATTATTAATAATTTATTTTGAGGTGTGATTTGACGCTGTACAACTTTAAATGATGAACTTATTGGCACTTGAAGAACTTATATAGGGTTATGAGTAAATAGCTAACAACCTCTAAGGGTTGACTTCTGCTAGGCCTACTTTGAACAGAGTTTTGAATATTTACACCGAGCAAAGTAACAAAAAATATAAAATATATGTGTAATATGAAATAATACATTACAGGCACAGGAGACTTTAACATCAGGTGGTCCTCGTGCTTATTCCGTCAAAAACACATTAAAAAACGATTAAACTTCAGTACAAAAAAAATGAGTCGAAATGTTTGTTAGGACTAGCAGAAGTCAACCCTAAGAGGTTGTTAGCCATGTACCAATAACCCTGTATAATTTAGCATATTATCTTATTATTCTAAAATAATAATATATTTTACTAGTTCTTGTTAAAAAAACAGCGTAGAGATAATGAGATAAATAATGTAAATAAGGATTTTAAAATGTATTAAAGTATTATTTTTGTAAAAAGATTGTACATACTTGCCATTTAATCCCTTTCGCTGTTACATTGCGGGCCATCGGTTACCATAAAACTTAAGTGATTGGATCTTGATGGATCAGTGATGGCCCTCATTTTCATCAAAGTCTGTGATTATTGTACAGTGTCAAATAATGCACTTGGATTTTATAAAAAATGACTGCATAGCAACCTAGGTGTAACTATATAAATGAATTTTTGGATAAAATTAAAATGTAATTAATGTTTTGATAACACCTAGATATGATTATATGAAAATAAATTTTGATGTCAATTTCATGATGATTTTTAGAAGCATTTTAAACTTAATTTATGATGGTTAAGTTTCAGTATTTTTTTTATTGTTTACGAATCTCTGATTTTAATGATTTTGACATTTCCTTATTCAGAGTATTATTGATTTGTTTTTTGATGAATTCAATTGTTAATGTTATAATAACACATAATTTTAAAGAATAAATTGTTTATTTGTATATACAACATGTGATTTGGACCATGAAGTGCATAAATATTTCTGATACTTATAAATAAAAATTCTGAATTTAATTATTTTATTTACAACAGTTCGTATTCTTCATCCCAACCCTGAAGAAAATATTGTTTATGTTGCACTGATATTTTTTAGCAAATTTAAATTAATTGATTACAAAGTAAATATATATATTATGTATTCTAGCACTCTCTAGCTAGACAGTCTAACCAAGAATCGATTTATTTGTCATGTTAGGGCGCTGACTAGTGCTATTTAATAAAGCTATTTGATTTAAACAGGTTTTGAGCATAACATTTTATTTATATAATATCTGATAGGTTTGCCTTTGACCACTGTCTCACCTGATGGTAAGTGATGGAGTGGTTGAAGATGTAGAACCTAGAATTATTGGGTCTCAAGGACAGCGGTCGGAACACATCGTTAGGTGCTTGGTGACAGATTTTCTACTTAAGGGTGGTAGCTAGCCAGGCAGACATTCGCTAAATGGCCTACTACAATGCTATAACTGCCACCCTAAAACAACAACCGGGACCGACGGCCTAACGTGCCCTCAGAAGCACGGAAGCGCTCAGTAGTAATGTCACTAGCGGTCACCCATCCAACTCATGACCGCGGCGGACATTGCTTAACTTTGCTGATTTAAAGTTATTTGTAATACAGTGTAAGTTGAACTATACCTAGTCGCCCTATCCCCATATATTTCATTTTATAAAAAAGGACCAAGACATTTTTTTGATTTGTTAAATTTTGTTCGATATATAAAAACACCTTAATGTTGCCTTCTACTCTGAACCAATTTGACTTAATGACACTTGATATATCATAAAAATATATCAAATGTAGTTTTGTACTGGAACAGTACTCTCTAAATTAAAAGATATGGTTTTGGCGCATACAATATATAGACAACGTTCAAGGTTATTGGCATGATCTTAAGCCTTAATAACGAAATTACAAATGAGTCATATTTATTCTACCAACATGGTAGTTATTAAGTAATACATTTCTCTATGGGTAATTCCTGATTTAATATTCGTTATCAACTCAACATTCGTAAGATAATATAGTTTGATTGACTTTTTTTATGGGTGATAGAACCAGTACTTGTCTGGCTAGCCTTTGACCACTATCTCACCGTTCACTATATCGATCGAACATATTGTTCTCCTAACCTAGAATTAATTGCTTTTAACTACGAATAAATAACGTAAAGAAGTATAACTCTGATACAGTGACCGTTTTGATACCGGACTCATCAAGTTCACAAGTAACAAAACACGCACAATTTTCCAAATTCAATTGGATTGGTTAATTAATTTGGCGCTTAGAAATGATCGCATCTGATTGGTCGCGTCAAGGTGATGTTACCGCCGTCATTGCCTTAAGGCCAAACCGCACTACTGCGGCACAGCGAAGCAGCGCGACTCGAGAAATATTAATTTGTATGGATTTATTAATGGTGTAAACCGCACTATATTGATGCGGCTTTGGAGAGGCGATCGCTTTGTGTGAAATAGATTATTATCTCTGAAGAGTCGTGGAAAACAGTTTTTTTCAAACGATTATATGTTATATCTTTCACCCAAATAGAACACTTATTGATTTTTCAGCTCTATCTGCCTGTTTGCAAGACACCACGATAATTTCTCCTTCGACGACTTCATCCATTTCGAATTTTTGCCATAAGTTGGAAGAACCGTTCTGCTACGCCGCATTGCTACAGTGAACGAAAAAATCACACCACTTTTTTTTATTTATTTATTATCCAAAATCTTATAAAAATAATGTTTTTTATAGTTTTTTATGTTAGTAATGTCTTCATATATTAGCTTTGTCTAGACATTTAATTCTCGATATGAAAAGGTATATATTATCACACTTTATCTTAATTAGGTTCAATGTGTTACATATACAGCCAAATAGCGAACAAAATAACAAAACTAAACAAAACAGTAAAATGATACATTTTTGATAGACCTAGATTTTCAAGTCAAGCATGAGTTTTGCTCACACAAATAACTGTTATCTCAGAAGCCCAATGTTTTTTTTAAATTTTATGTGCAATAACCAGCTTCCCACTGAGCATACAACAAATACGAACAAGTTGTGTGACGTGTATCAGTGAAATTGCATTTGTGTGCGCTTACGCACTACAAAGCATGTTCCATTTTATATAGCTATAAAATTATGTTAAGTACATAATATTTTTTCTGTGATTTTATCTTTAATTGTACACGACAGATCATTAATGAGGTGATAAATTATTAATTGAGAGGTACTTTTGCCGTATATTATTGTTTTTTTTTATGTTATTGTGAAGGAACAAGCGCGAGGCCCACCTGATGTTAAGCGGTATCCTCTGCCTATAACAGATGCATTTCATCACAAGTGACGAACTGCACTGCGCCCATCACCTTGAGACATACCTGTAAAGTCTCATTTTGCCTGTTATTTCACTGTCTCTCAAGGACTGCTGCCGAAACACACCGTTAGGTGCTTGGCGACAGATTTTTTACTTGAGGGTGGTCGCTAGCCCGGCGGGCATTCGCAAAATGCCCTTCCCCCATGCGGTGAAGCTCAAGCTCTGGGCGGGGTTCGAACCATGGACCTGCATTGGCCATGCCACTGAGCCATCACTGCCTCAAAAATGATAGATTGAATCTAGGTACAAGTAGTTTTCTATTTTTATGCTTCTGGTGAATTTAGAATGACTTATAGGGATTGAATTTCTTTTCGAGAATTATATATTTAATTTAACTTTTTTCTGAACCGGAATAATGTTACAAGTGTTTAAATACCCCAGTGGGTCACCTGAATATTTATTTTTAATTTTAGGAGGTACAATAATTTTCAGTATTCTATACTGTATGTTGTATATGTCGTCAGGATACGTTTTGTAAGTTCGTCCGTAGCTGCTAAGTACTTCGCTACAGCACTGCTCTGCACCTCCGTAAATGCATTAGGTAGTGATAGTCGCTCAGATACCACGTCGGGCCGCACCTCTGTAGTGCGGTCCCAGCTTGAGAAGCGCGTGGATGGCGTTATGCCACAATATGTAAGCTTGTTTACGTATTCATTTCTTATTACATATTTTTTAATAAAGTAGATTTATGGTTTTTCATGCAATTTATTTCAGTAGATTGGAATAACTTTCTTGGAAATAATATTCTATAATTTAAAAGTCGGTATATATTAGGTCCTTACATATGAAATTGGCGTTTTTCGTACTGGCCACTTTAATCACGAATTTCTCCTCTTTGGTAAGGAATTCCAAATTCAAATTTGTACAGCTATAGACTCATGTATTTGTGCTTCGATGATCGTCATTCATTTGTTTTTTTTCTTCTGTTTTTTTCTGTTTGCGTCACTCATTTTACAAAATGGAAAACCTTAAATATCGCATTATTTACGAGTACGAGTTCCGCCGTGGCACTAGTGCTGCGGAAACAACTCGAAGGGTGAATGATGTGTATGGCGGTCGTGTTGCAAAAGAAAACACAGTTCGTTTTTGGTTCCAACGTTTTCGTTCTGGAAATTTCGACCTGCAGAACAAGCCCCGTGGACGGCCTGAGACTCAAGTTGATAATGAAGAGTTGAAGGCTATTGTGGAAGCGGATCCATCGCAAACCACGTCCGAGTTAGCTGCAGGCTGCGATGTTAGTGATAAAACTGTTTTAATTCACTTGAAGCAAATTGGGAAGATTAAAAAGCTTGAAAGGTGGGTACCTCACGAATTGACTGAAACAAACCGGCAAACGCGCGTCGACTGCTGCGTTACATTACTAAACCGGCACAATAATGAAGGTATTTTAAACCGAATCATTACCTGTGATGAAAAATGGGTTCTTTACGATAATCGGAAGCGCTCAGCGCAATGGTTAGATCCTGGCCAGCCAGCCAAATCCTGCCCCAAGCGAAAATTAACCTCAAAAAAGTTACTTGTAAGCGTTTGGTGGACTAGTGCCGGTATTGTTCATTACAGTTTTTTCAAATCTGGCCAGACTATTACGGCTGATGTCTATTGTCAGGAATTGCAAACCATGATGGAAAAGCTAGCGGCTAAACAACCTAGGCTGGTCAATCGCTCCACGCCACTGCTGCTTCACGACAACGCTAGACCACACACTGCGCTACAGACGGCTACTAAATTAGAAGAGCTTCAATTGGAAAGTCTAAGACATCCTCCGTACTCCCCGGACCTTGCTCCAACAGATTACCATTTTTTTCGAAATTTGGATAACTTCTTGCAAGGGAAAAAATTCAACTCCGATGGGGCAGTCCAAATCGCCTTCAAAGATTTTATTGATTCCCGTCCGACTGGTTTTTTTAGTAAAGGGATCAATGAACTACCTATGAGATGGCAAAAGTGCATAGAAAATAATGGTTCATACTTTGATTAATTAAATATATTATATTAAAAAATATTCGACTTTTTGTTCCTCCCATACAAAACGCCAATTTCATATGTAAGGACCTAATATAATGCGCTGAAAGAGAAGAAAAGGATTTCAAGTAAACTTTTTTATTCAAGTTAATATTGATTTGGATATAATTGAGAATTAAATTTGCATTTTAAAAATGTCTTATTTCGTGTGTTACATTAATAAGTACATGAATTTTTTTTTGGCGGTATGTATTTTAACAAAATGCTGCAATCTATAATAAATATTTTTAGCTACTACAACGAGCTTTCGTTGTTTAGTCAAACTGTCATTGCAGGCTTGCAGGCAGTCGAAACACTCCAGCCCTCTGCCAGTTGGCAGCGTACCCAGCATGCCCAGAACTATTATTCTAGTATTCCATTGTACCAAATGAAGTAGATGGAATATATATACCGATTGGAACTAACGATACCGCAGCCATATGTGTGACAACTATCAACGTGACAGTTGATGTCGTATTTATCTGTTATAATTTTATATTTTGCTGAAATTATATTAAATTAAATTATATTATATTTGCTACAAATGAAATAATAGTTATCTAGAAATAGATCTCTAGCATGACAGTTATTACCCAAGATCAATTTTATTTGTATTTTTATGTCCCTTAAATCCCTAAAATGAAATCAATACTGAAAAATACGACATCCATTGACGCTTTGACAGTTGTCAGACCTAAGCCCTACTTCTAGGATATTTTATTCATTTGTAGCACAAATACTAAATTAGAATTGAGGACCTTTTTCAAAGTATTTTTTATGACATGCAAATGTTTTACATATAACATTAAGAATCCAAAAATAAATGTTTTTTTTAATATAATATGTTCTACGAGTAAGTATAACAATGTTCCAGTTATTTTTGTTTTAATGTAAAACTCATGTTGCATAAAACTATCCAGGGTAGTCAAGTATAGGTTTCCAAAGTATGGTTCTTTACTCGTTTATAAAAGGTATTCCTGTTTTTTTTTTATATTCGTATGGCTTCTCCACCATTATATTTCACACTATGGTATTTTTGCAGAATTAAACAACGCGTAAGAACACACACAATTCAGTTGAAAGTACCCGCGGTACAACCGCATGACTCGAGCCCACGCGGCGAACTGACAGGGCCACGCGGTACACTTTTTAAGCCACGCCCGCTGCGGTATAGTTTGCGTTCTGTTGTTTTTGAGCTTGAATTACATTTCTCTTCATATTTATTCGTAGGCTTTTAAGGACAACTTCTGGAACGGGCCGTTAGGTGCTTGGCGACAGATTTTCTACTTGAGGGAAGTAACTAGCTAGGCGGGCATTCGCGAAATGCCCTGAAACTACTGCCTTCCTAAAACAACAACCGAGATCGACGGCTTAAGGTACCCTAAGACGGTAGGTTGTAATTAATGTTCCAAAGTTAAAAATGTACCAAGTGATTTTTTTTTAAATAAATATTTGTATTTTTATTGTACCCTCCGAAGTACGGCAGCACTCAGTAGTAATGACACTAACGGTCACCCATCTAAGTGATGACTGTAGAGGAAGTTGATTAACTTAGTTGATTGGTTAAGAACAACAAAGCAAGCAACACTACGAGCGCTTCGTCATCTACATTTCCTGTACGAGCTAAATACCTGTGACATAGGGAAGGATGGAAAGACAAGGGTTCCGTTTTTTCCTATGATCTATGATTGCAATGAGGCGTCGTCCATGGTACCAACAATATATTATAGCTACGTGTGTGTATCGATCGCTGTATTTATTCTGTGTCACTGTCTCAACTCGAATAGTGTCTGACGCGTGAATGCTGCGACCGAACACACATTCATTCATACATCAGTATCGTATAGGTTGACAAGCAACGTATCATTATATATACAAATTCGTCAGTTCGCTCATCAATCTTTCATTCAGCCCATTAAACCACTGGTGTGAATCTGTTATCAATCATGGACTGAATTTATGCCAGACTGCGTGTAACCTCCGACTAATAATAAAATATCTTACGAGTAATAACTTGATTAATAATTTTGTATGTGTATAAAATAGCAAAACCTTATGAAGAGGAACAAGTATATATATATATTCGTGTTTCACCAAAACTGATCACGATTTCACCATCGCTAACTCTGTTTCCTCCAACGCAGTCGATAGTGTGGAAGGTGATGGATTTCAGTATTTGTCAACAGGCAACAGGAAGGATTTGTTCTCCATGCTACTCAGTCATTATGATGATTAAGGATCTTTTTGCTGTTTGTTTATTTCAGCAATCAATAAATATACATAGACAAATTAAGTGACCTGAGATTCTTTTAAGCAAATAATTCCTGTAAGTATAAGAAGTTAAGTCCTGTATAAGTCTTTCATAAAATAGTTTTGTTTTGTCTGTCCTGTGTGAAGAAATATGTATGTGTTTGTTTGTTTGTGTGTGAGGAGGTGTGGTGGTTTGTCTGTGCATGAGCGTTGAATCTGTATATTGAATCTATACTATAAATATGAGTTGTTTTTAAATATTTTAACACAACAAACGGGCTACTATCAATGCAAAGGCAAACTTTTTTCATGTCAGCTCCAGATCAGTATAGAAAGTGACCGACATTATTTGTGTTCAATGGATGGAATGTTATTATACTATTAGCACCATCTGTTAGAAAACCAAAGAGTTAACATCGCTGCAACATAACTAAACAACAATAAAAACAATGCTCAAATACATCGTAGTTAATCTACTTAATACTAGATACCACTAGAATCAGGTTGTAAATTTACCCGATAACTCACAAAGCTCAACCATTTGCTAGATTTTAAGAAGCACCAGTACTTAAGTAAGCAGGTACCAAAATCCTCTCAGAACGTGAATGTGGACACTCACTGTCGATTGGTAGTTTAAACAGTCTCTAATGCGAGAATGATGTGAGCGAACACACGTTTATTCAGGCATTTGTATGGTATGGATTGACAAAAAATATTATAAACTAAAAATCTGTCAGTTTGATTCATCATCTATCAGTCAGCACTTTACACGTTCAATCTGGCGTCATTCATTATCAATCATTGACTGAACTGATGACATGCTTTACGTGTTTGCGTGTTATCCCCGAATCTATGAAACGCCCCTTTCTTTCCAAAGAGAATACCATTCCTAACATTTGCAAGATAATCAATTAAATTTACAATTTCCTTACAGTATTTTTTAATTTACTCCATCCTTAAGTAGGGAGTGGGTTAGTAATCTTTGAAGTAGGGTATTTAGCAGTTTTTAGCTTGAACTTGCAGTGATAAAATTTATCTAAACCAAAGAATTGCCGTCGCTATTGGAAATTATTCAATCGACTTCATCAAACCTCTGAGTTTCGTGGTGTAAGCGATAAATACATAACTTGGTGCGACAGATGTGTTTATGAAAACTTTATTCAGTGTCTATTGATTTTCAGCACGGTGCAGAAACAGTTTTCCAAAGGAGCTGCCTGCTTTTATTGGAGAAATTAATTTAGGACTTCAAGATGACGGATTCCAAGTATTTCACGACTACGAAGAAGGGCGAGATCTTCGAATTGAAGTCTGAATTGAACAGTGATAAAAAAGAGAAAAAGAAGGAGGCGGTGAAAAAAGTGAGTTACATCATGAACCCAGTGTTACTAAGCACTGTTCCATTTGCATGGTGGCAAGGCATTTGTAAATGCCTACCTGACTAGTGCTACCACCCACAAGTACAAAATCTGATACTAAGCATGTAATGGTGTGTACCGGCAGCTGTCCTTGTGATGTTGTGTATTTCCCAATCTAGGTTAAGCCTATTTACCTTTTTCAACTACTTACCTACATCATTACATATCGTGAGGTGTGATTGTCATCAAAGACTACCAGGACGAAAATCCCTATTTAAGGGCGCATTCTGAAATCACTGGGTGAATATAAAAGTAACCCAAGTGCTGTCCAGAAGTCATCTCTGTAAATTCTTACATTTACTTGACGCCCTTCGAAATACAAGGAAAAGATCGCTTGACAGTTGAGTATGTTACCTGATGCAAAATAGGCTGAAGATATTCACATGTCAGATGAATGGTAGTTAGTTTAAATTTGAGAGTCCATTTATTGCATAATTTTTCACATTACACTGTCATTGCCTCTTGTTAATCTCTGTTTCAAACATCTCTTTACTTCTAATTGATCTATTATTATTATTTATTATCAGGCAGACAGTTGTAACAACTGATAGTTGCCTGTATCCTGCTACTCTCTACTAGTTTTTTTAACATTAAGATATTTGTCGAGTTGATTCTTGAACTGATTTACAGTTTGGGCTGAAACTACGTTTTCCGGAAGTTTGTTCCATGCATTGACTACTCGGTTTATTGTATTTCTATTTGATTAATGCGGTAGGCTATTTGGACACTTTTTTGTGTCAATATACAGTATTTTCCTTAGACAATGTATGGAGCTGATCTTTTATTAAAGTAGCTTTGTCTGCCTTAGCAATACTTATACTGTGACTATATATGACTATGAAGTTTTACAGGTTGGTTATTTTTAATTTTATAGGTAATAGCATCCATGACAGTGGGTAAAGATGTTTCCGCCTTATTTCCTGACGTGGTTAACTGCATGCAGACTGATAACCTTGAGCTGAAGAAGTTAGTCTACTTGTACCTGATGAACTATGCTAAGTCTCAGCCGGACATGGCTATAATGGCCGTGAACACTTTTGTCAAGGTTTGTTTGATGCTATTTTTATGTATAAATATGTTAGCTGGAAGAGTTTTTCAGATATCTGAAGTATCAGTATGTAACTTACATACTTTTTTAAATATCTGTATACAACATTTAATCTTTTATCATGCCTAAACCATAGTCATTTAATTTTTGTCATGAAAACTTTATGTAATAAACTGTAAATTGTGTGCGGGTACCAAAATTATGATGATAATGTTAATACATTTTCTGACTAACTCTTTCAAAAATAAACCAAGTTTCAAACCCCAGCAATGTCTCAATAAGATTTGCATGTCAAAATTTTTAAAATTTTGTAATAACATGCTTTTAAGACATACTTAAACAGTCAGCATGGGATTTCATAAACACTCGACTAAAATTTTTATAAGTCTGAATATTTGAATAACTACAAATTAGTGTAGTTATTCATTCCGTGTGTGTGACATGTGTTTTTTATGGTTTTTTAATGTCTACTGTACCATAAAATGGTTGGAAGGAACTACCAACATACCAGCTTGTTAAGGTAAACAGATTTAATAAAATCAACTCATCTTATGTAGATTTACACATTATGTACACTTCTTCTAAGTGTCAATATTATGATGAGATTATAAAAAATAATAATTATTAATGAAATTATGTAGCTACTATATGTTTAGACAAGGCAATGTAGAACTTACTTAAAAATAATGGAATGAAAGTGATTTATTTTTTCTTCAAATTATTTGCTACCAACTACCGAATTGAATCAGGATGAGTTTACAACTGTATTAATTAGGCAGCTTGCAGTTTTATTCAATGATGCTGTTTTTGTTTGATTCTATGGGTATATGGTATTAAGTTAACAATTTCCAGAAAAAAATGGAATAAGTTAATATGTATACATACATTCTAAAAATGTTCCTGTTCTACATTACCTTTTAGTGTAACCAATGCATGTATAATATAAAAATAAACTGCATGAGTACATATCACATATATGTTTATATATAAAGTTAGTTTTCATAATAATGTGTAAATCTACCAGAAACTTTTAAAATATTATATAAAAATTTCAAAATTATTATATTTATTTTTCTTATAACAGAAAAACCATGCCTCATACTTGAATCATATTAATTAGAAAGCACATTGGCCTAATATATACATACTCCCTATCTATTATAATATACAAAATAAACTTGATTGACTCAACAGTAAAATCATTGAATACCAAATGTATACTTTTATTATAATTATTATTAAAGACAGAAGTCAAGTAATATAAGAATAGGAATAGCACTGATTAGTCATAGCAGACACAAGCTCAATAGTCATATGAAATGCGACTGAGAAACGCAAAAGTATAATTTTGGATTTGGGAACTCAGTCTAATCTGGTACATGATGTAATAGTATTCTGAAATATATCAAGTTTATTTTGCAATGTAGAGCTTAACTGCTTTTGTAACTGATGTAACATATAACTATTTAAACCTTTTATATCAAAACAAATTAACAAATCTGGCTATTCTTAGGATTGTGAGGATTCCAACCCGCTGATCCGAGCACTGGCTGTCCGCACCATGGGGTGTATCCGGGTGGATAAGATCACAGAGTACCTCTGTGAGCCGCTGAGGAAATGCCTAAAAGACGAGGACCCTTATGTGAGGAAGACAGCAGCTGTGTGTGTTGCTAAGCTGTATGATATATCGTCCAGCATGGTTGAAGATCAGGTAATGGGATTTATTATTATTATTTGTTATTGGATTTTGCATACATGAGAGGTTACACACACTGCATTTGCTCTGATTCCTTATCAATGTACAAACTAAGCAGGACTTTTATATATATTTTGTGTAAATATGCCCTAACTGTGTGGAGAACAAAATGCAGGGAATGCATCAGGCATCGACATGCTGTGGGTATTGAGCAAAGAGCTAGCGGGTGGAGACGGGCAGTGTAGTTCAACATAATTTTTACACCAGAATACAAGTGTGTTATTCTAATGAACTGAAGGCCCTCTAAACTTATAAAAAAATCACAGATGCCATACGAAGTTATGTAAAATGGTCGCTATTGGCCCGACTCGTTGACCCGTTGCCTTACCTGGCTCGACGATTGATGTTCACATAGGGTGCGAGTCTCATTCAATTTGACTGCACCATGCAGGTCGCCGAATGCATCCAGTGTGACAAGTACCATAATCATTATTTATTTTCAGGGTTTCCTTGACCAACTGAAAGATTTACTGAGTGATTCTAATCCAATGGTGGTTGCTAACGCTGTTGCAGCACTCTCAGAAATAAATGAGGCGAGTGTCTCTGGACATCCACTTGTGGGTAAGTGAAATAATTATTTAGAAAGTGTGTGTGTGTTATAACAACCCCTGTGAAAGAGATATATAACCTAATTCCACGTGGGCGTAAAATATCAACATTATATCCATACAACAGGATTGTACATATTAGGTACATGTAGGATTGAACATTACTACAAATGATTTATACCAAACCTCGAAAAAAAGTTGTAATATCAAAGGTAGAGTAAAGTTATATTAAGGCATTTTGCTGAATTACAGTCATATGTTGCTTAAAAAGGGTTCCTGGAAGATATTGCTTTTAGTGCTAAGAACGCCCATTGTATGTTTGGTATAACAATAAAGAGTAGTCTGTCTTATAGTTAATTCAATAAAATAATACTCGAGTGCGTATTAACTATTGAACATCTTTAAGTTGCAGAAATATTTAAGTTTGGAAAGCACCACATTAATTTGGATCTGCTGACAAATAGGCGGTCGTATTGTATCCCCCTGTGGGTGCGGCGCTAAGGAATATTGCATGCTCGCAGTATTTTTATTATTTCTGATAGGTAAGCCTTTGATCACAATCTCACCTGATGGTAAGTGATGATGTGGTCGAAGGTGTTAACAGGCTTAACCTAGAATTACTGGCTCTCAAAGACAGCTGCCGGAAAACACCGTAAAGTGCTTTGTGACAGATTTTCTACTTGAGGGTGGTCGCTAGCCAGGCAGGATTCGCGACATTCCCTACCACCATGCTATAACGATTGCCATCCTAAGACGACAACCGGGCTTAAAGTGCCCTCCGAAGCACGGAAGCGCTCAGTAGTGATGTCACTAGCAAAAGAATCACCTAAACTTACATTTTAACAGAAATGAATGCGCCTACCATCAACAAGCTGCTAACGGCCCTGAACGAATGTACCGAATGGGGACAAGTGTTTATACTGGACGCTTTGTCGAACTATCAGCCGCGTGACGCAAGAGAAGCCCACTCCATATGCGAGAGGATCACCCCAAGGCTGGCGCACGCCAACGCTGCCGTCGTCCTTTCAGCTGTCAAGGTATCTATTATAACTTCCTCGGTATGGAAATGGACTATTTATTATTAATTCTATTAGACATGCCACCTATGCTTGGCGTAAAGTGTCGCCGTGCTCGCGTCGATTTGGAATCACTACGTTCTAGGTTCGACTCCAGGGTCGTGTGGTAATTTAATATCTCTTACAATGAAAGTCAATAGTGGTCTGGAACTGTGTCAATATGGCAATAGACTCGCCCCCTTTTACATGGAACCTAAAAACATAACTTAGGACATGTGGAAGGTTAGACACTTGAGCCTATCCCGTCAGGAAAATAGAGGTGTGATTATTTTGATTTATCCAAAATAAATGTGAATATTAATAAAAAATGGTAACCGACTTGCAACACTGAAAAGTTTACCCATTTATGTTTAATTATATTACATATTTTACCAGATGTTTTAATTTCAATAAATAAACTATTTAAACAATTTTGATGAAATATCTGTTTTTTTTTTATGCTTGATAGGTAAGCCTTTGACCACTATCTCACCTGATGGTAAGTGATGATGTGGTAGAAGATGTTGTTCAGGCTAACCTAGAAGTACTGGCTCTCAAGGAAAGCTGCTGGAACACACCGTTAGGTGCTTGGCGACAGATTTTCTACTTGAGGGTGGTAGCTAGCCAGGCGGGCATTCGCAAAATGCCCTACCACCATGCTATGACGACTGCCATCTTAAGGCAACAACCGGGACCGACGGCTTAACGTGCCCTCCGAAACACGGAAACGCTCTACTGAGCTGTAATGCCACTAGCGGTCACCCATCCAAGTCATGACCGCGGGCGACGTTGCTTAATTTTGCTGATCGGTTGCGAACAGCTAAGTAAACTTCGCTACGAGCGCTTCAAAATTAAATTGGTTAAAAAATTCTTCCAAATGGTTATGAGAGAGTTCTCAGGTAAAGAACATAAAAAAAATACAACAGAACATCCTTAGAGATGCTTTCAGAAAATCCTCCGTTTTTTGAAGTCATTTAATATCTTCTTCTATTCCTCAAAAATCAAAAGAGATACGAGTATCATCGTTATCTGCCTACGAACACTTCCTTCACTCACGCTCGTTTTCAGGAACAACACAAAGGACAACACTATAACGCATAAATTAGGGGATATTTTTTAACTCCAGTCCATACTAGGCCCGCAAAACTACCCAACAGTTTTGGGTCCGTTTTTATGGCCGATGGAATCCTCTGCATGGGCACTAATCGAAGACTTATTCATTGTATACTAAATGTCATATAGGAATACATAGAAGGAATTTTTAATACGTTTTTGTCTAGTCCAAGTCTATTATTAATTTACATTTTTTCACCTCTAGGTGCTAATGAAGCTGATGGAGATGGTAGCAGAAGATACGGAGCTAGTAAGCACACTGTCTCGCAAGCTCGCACCGCCTCTCGTGACTC
This sequence comes from Plagodis pulveraria, assembly GCA_963890685.1. Classification (NCBI taxonomy): domain Eukaryota; kingdom Metazoa; phylum Arthropoda; class Insecta; order Lepidoptera; family Geometridae; genus Plagodis; species Plagodis pulveraria. The sequence continues at coordinate 9,755,642 of OY982970.1, read as the reverse complement.
TGCTGAGCGCTGAGCCTGAAGTGCAGTATGTCGCGCTCAGGAACATCAACCTGGTGGTGCAGAAGCGGCCTGATATATTGAAGCATGAAATGAAGGTAGTTATTAAAAATAATGGAATAGCGATATTTTCTACAACTATATGCGGTGTGCTAAGCCTGAAGTACTGTAGGTTGATCATGTGGTGCAGAAGCTGCCTGATATATTGAAGCTATGCAATGAAGGTAGAAAACAAGATAAAGGAACATTTTCTACAAATAGTGGAGTTTGTCGCTGAAGAGTATTCTTCTTTCTCGTTATTCTGCTGAGCGCTGAGCCTAAAGTGCCGTATGGCGCGCCGAAGGCCGATTGTGTGTTGCAAAAGCGATTGAAGCATGAAATTAACGTACTTATTAAAAAAATTACAAGTTTCTAGGACCAGGTATAGGGACATTTTCGATATCTATGGAAGTAGTCGTAGATAACAAAGTTTCACGTCATTCTGGCGCTGAGCCTGAGGTGCGTATTTCGCGCTTAGGACCATCAATCTTGTGATGCAAAAGTAGTCTAATATATTGAAGCTTGAAATGAAACTACATACTTCTTAAACACTTGAGGAGAGTGTAGAACAAGGTATAGGAACATTTTCTCCGACTAGCGAAGATGAAAAGGAAAGTATAGCCTGCTAGTTAATAATAGTTAGGCTACCTGAGAAAGAAATTTTGGACCATTACTGAAAATTTCATCTGCCTGACTCTGAACAGTGCCATGAAGATGCCAACAGCTAGCCTCATATTTCTAACCAAACATGGTGCATGGGTGCTTAGACATCCTTACCTCTCCTGAAACATACAGTCGTGATTATGTGTTTTTATTGACCTTGAAAGCCAGTTACCATTAAATCCCTAGGCTGTTCATATTGTCTACCACATGTTAACAGGTGGCTTATTTATTTTTACTGCTTATAAGCAAGTCAGAATAGCACCTCATCTGATGGTAAATCATAATTTAACAGAGAGCCAGTAAAATTTCAGCCAGACGAGGCTTAACTACTGTATGTCTCAGGGTGACAGGCGCAGTGCAATTCGTCACTTGTAACGAAATGCATCTGTTCTGCATCTGCCCGCCTCACATCAGGTGGCAACAATCACATAAAAAAGAAAACAACATCTGCCGTAACACACGGTTATGTGCTTGGCGACAGATTTTCTATTTGAGGTGTTAGCCAGCCAGGTGAACATTCGCAGTATGCCATACCGCAAAAAAAAAGTATCAGCAGTATTGATTGTTTAAGATTAATGTATCAAAAGGCGTTAATGAATCTCTTGTTTGTTGACAGGTGTTCTTCGTAAAGTACAACGACCCGATATATGTGAAGCTGGAGAAGCTGGACATAATGATCAGGCTTGCGTCCCAGGCGAACATAACGCAGGTGTTGGGAGAGCTGAAGGAGTACGCCACGGAAGTAGACGTGGACTTTGTCAGGAAGGCTGTCAGGGCGATCGGCAGGTGTGCTATCAAGGTATGGACATTCTATATGTTATAAGTCCTCGGTATGGACATTCTATATGTTATAAGTCCTCGTAAAAGGAAGATTGTGGATTTTGATAACTCTTATGTATTTTATAATCTGGTAGCTAACCTTTTTTCATCTGAAAATATTAAGGTAACCAAATTATTAACATAGTAGTTTGGCATTTTTTTAAAATAAGGAAATAATAATACTAGAACTTAAAGTTCTAAAAATCGCGTTTTTGTTTTATTTATTTTTTTATATTACTGGATCGGTAAGCCTTTGACCACAATCGCACCTGATGGTAAGTGATGATGTGGTCGAAGGTGTTAACAGGCTTAACTTACAATTAACTTCTAAATGCTAGCCGAGAAGGCCATTTTGTAATGGTACTTAGGTCGCCGATATAGATAACGTGTTATTTAAAAAAAAAAACTATTAAATAAATTCATTGATAAGAAAAATATTTGTCAAAATGATGCCTTTATTACATGCGGCATAAAACATAACAGTCAAAATGTGGTAGTTCGACCTAAAATACATAGCAAATGATAATAATATAAAAAATATTTTCAGGTGGAACCATCCGCAGAGCGTTGCGTGTCAACCCTACTTGAACTAATCCAAACAAAAGTAAACTATGTTGTACAAGAGGCAATAGTTGTCATCAAGGACATATTCCGGAAGTACCCGAACAAATACGAGAGCATCATCAGCACTCTGTGTGAGAACTTGGATACTCTGGACGAGCCTGAAGCTAGAGCTTCGATGGTCAGTGTTTTATATTACATTGCCCCTAATATTTTCAGTTTTATTCAATTAACTTATATTAACGCAACTTCTGATAATGACGGTATTATGAAATAAGAGCACAAAATTCGCATCTCAACCAGTAGTCTCGATGGCCGAGTGGTTAAGGCACCCGGTGCGTAAAACCAGGAGGCGCTGCAAACAAGCGCCTCCTGGTTTTACGCACCGGGTGCCTTAATTCACGCTCGAGATGGTTTGCTTTTGATGCTTTTAAAATTAGTATTATTAAAAAAGTTAATTGATTTACATTTCGACTTTCCAATCGCTTGTCTAGAATAGGAAGTATAGCAATCCTGGACAGGATTGTTTTCCTAGGAGAATCAGTGTTCAACGATGGACAATCAGCTGATACTGTATTATCAACATTTTGTACATCACAATTTTAAATGTAAAGAGTAATTAATCACGTATTCAAAAAGGATCGCTTAACTAGTAGCTTCGCTCCGAATATCCCTTGAATGGACCATAGAATCCACATCCAATGGTATACATTTCGAAGCACTCAAATCATACGAAAATAAAACGTAGTTGTTTGGTCTTACAGGTCTGGATCGTGGGTGAATACGCCGAGCGTATCGACAACGCAGATGAGCTGTTAGACTCATTCCTTGAAGGATTCCATGATGAAAACGCGCAGGTCAGTAAGAAATTAATATATTCTGAATTTGCCGTGTATCATACATACCTAAATGTATATTATTTTTATATTGCTTTATCTCATGTTTTAATAATTGAGGAGCATTGCGTAAATAATATCTTAAGTTTAACCATGTTCTTTAACTGAGTTTTTTTGAGAATACATTTCTTTATACCTATTATATTATTACATGAAACCTCAGGACATCGCCTGAAATATGTCTGTTGATGCTTATACCTACGTACGCCTTTGGGGATATACTGGCATTATCTGATATTTCACATCTCTGCAAAGGCCACTAAGATCCGGCTGATGACAAAAAAATGAATTGATAATGTTTTTACTACCACAAAATTCACATACCTTTCATTATTTTACTAGCTGCGCCCTGCGGTTACACCCGCGTGATGACGGATGATGATTATTAAAAGTATTCTATGTGTTAATCAACGCGTTGTCCCTTTTGGGCAGTATATTCGACAATGCGTCAAGTGCCCACCAAGACTGTACTTGCTGAAGGGATCTATCACCTAAGAAAAAAAAACGCGCACAACTCTCACATATTAGAAACCAACCACCTTGCTTATGACGATACGCTTTGTCAGTTGGTTCATTTAGTTGTCCCTTTTGGGCAGTATATTCGACAATGCGGCGAGTGCCCACCAAGACTGTACTTGCTGAAGAGATCTATCAACTGAGAAAAAAATTCGCGCTCCCCTCATATATTAAGAAACCAACCACCTTGCTTATGACGATATGCTTTGTCAGTTGGTTCATTTGGCTGTCCCTTCGAAGTAGTATAATCGACAATGCGGCATGTGCCCACCAAGACTGTACTTGCTGAAGAGATCTATCAACTGAGAAAAAAATTCGCGCTCCCCTCATATATTAAGAAACCAACCACCTTGCTTATGACGATATGCTTTGTCAGTTGGTTCATTTGGCTGTCCCTTCGAAGTAGTATAATCGACAATGCGGCATGTGCCCACCAAGACTGTACTTGCTGAAGAGATCTATCAACTGAGAAAAAAATTCGCGCTCCCCTCATATATTAAGAAACCAACCACCTTGCTTATGACGATATGCTTTGTCAGTTGGTTCATTTGGCTGTCCCTTCGAAGTAGTATAATCGACAATGCGGCATGTGCCCACCAAGACTGTACTTGCTGAAGAGATCTATCACCTGAGAAAAAAACGCGCACACCTCTCATATATTAAGAAACCAACCACCTTGCTTATGGCGATACGCTTTGTCAGTTGGTTCATTTAGTTGTCCCTTTTGGGCAGTATATTCGACAATGCGGCAAGTGCCCACCAAGACTGTACTTGCTGAAGGGATCTATCACCTAAGAAAAAAAAAACGCGCTCAACTCTCACATATTAGAAACCGACCACCTTGCTTATGAAAATACGCTTTGTCAGTTGGTTCATTTAGCTGTCCCTTCGAAGTAGTATAATCGACAATGCGGCAAGTTCCCACCAAGACTGTACTTGCTGAAGAGATCTATCACCTGAGTAAAAAAATCCGCTCAACTCCCAAATACTAAGAAACCAACCACCTTGCTTATGACGATACGCTTTGTCAGTTGGTTCATTTACTGTCATCTGGTTCACTAGTGTGTAATGTTTGTTGTTAGGTGCAACTGCAACTGTTGACGGCGGTTGTGAAACTATTCCTGAAGCGTCCTGCTGACACCCAGGAGTTGGTGCAGCATGTACTCAGTCTAGCCACACAAGATTCGGACAACCCTGATTTAAGGTATCTATCTATATATATATATAAATATCTGTCTATATATATTTAAAAATTCCGTTCCTCAAAAGGAAAAAAAGGAACCCTTATAGGATCACTTTGTTGTCTGTCTGTCTGTCTGGACCCTTTTTCTCAGGAACGCGTGGAGGTATCAAGCTGAAATTCATATCAAATACTCAGGTCTACTGTCCCTTAGAGCTGTGAAAAAATCAAACTTCTGAGCCATCGCAATCAAAAGATACAGCCGTTTAAGCCGCAAATTTTTGACACTCGCAAGGGAATCAAAACCTACAGGGTACTTCCCGTAAATTTTAATATTGTTAGGTTTGCAATAACGCACGGAAGCGAAAATAGCTACATTCCTGGCCAAAAATCAAAATATGAAAGTAGTTGTATTAAAAAAAAGTACCTGGAATACGAAGGTAACAAGTTTATCTATTCAAACAATAGAAAAAATTTCGGCGAGCGATGCACAAACTGGTTTATGAGACAGTCTTAACTTGAGTAATTGAGCGACAGACGTGTTCTATTTAAGTGCATTAAAATTCGAACATTTTGAAGTGTTTCAATTTGACTGTGTTACATCGGAGTAGTGTATGTTGCAATGGAGAGTATTCCTGGGGGTAAGTATTATCTATTTTATACTGCTTAAAACAGGAATATTATATGAAAGTCTTGTTTTTAGTATCATTTTATGAAAGAGATAAAAAGTAAAGAAAATTTCACCATGTTTGGATTCAAATAGACTTAAAGTATAATATTCAATGCTGTTCAACGTAAATAAATATGTCATTGGGTAGGTAATGATATAGCCTTACAATAAATGCAATAACTGTTTCCGACTTCATCCGACTTTATAATAAATGCGACATGTTACTTAACGTAGGTGATGCAGTCGAAAATATGTATCTTCCCATAACTGTCGTAAAACCTGAATTTTGAAACTTTCTGGAAGATTTAGTAGTTTATTTTACTAATCATCAATAGTTTTATGGGTCTTGCTTCCAAAAATGCTAATTAATTGACTTTTTTTTTCAAGGGTCCAGCATGGACTTAATCTAGAGGAACTGAAGCAAAAGACCGGGTGAATATAGAAAAAAACGTATTCAGGGTGAATTTAGACAACATGTTGACAAACCAAGACCAGGTGGAGGAACATCTACGACTGGAAACGTGGCTCGGGCAATCTTGCGAAATGACGGGAGTTCACAAACACTTGATAGAGAGATGGCACACTATCCTTTGTGTAATTTCCAGCGGCTACGAAATAAATACAAAAGCATTTACTGTCTTAAAACTGCACAAATATATGTTTATAGGTATGTACCCTTGGTACAGTATGCCAACTACTGTACATAAAGTGCTGATTCATGGGTCAGACATAATAGATTCATATATAACAGGGATCAGAAAACTCCCAAAAAAGCAACTTGTATGCCATTGCCACAAGCGGCATTGGGATTAATTAAAGACCAGCCCCCTTACTTATAAAAAATCCGCTATGTAGTTGCTAAGTAATGGATAACTAAACAGTGTTTAAGTAATGCTTAAATATTTCTTACTTATAAACGCTACTTAGCAACTATTTAGTGAAGCAATGGATAATGAGGTCGAACGTATTTTAAACTGACAACATTGAACTAAAAGGTATTATGAAAGACCCAAATTGCCAAAAAGCATGTATCTAGTGCTAAACAATCTTAAAATTAAAAAGTAAAAAAATAATACTATACTTTGTAGGTACTGATTTTTATACATATGGTAAGGTGTTTCGGAGACATTTGTAGCGAGTTTTTATTTCGCAATATGGTAAATTCAAAGTGCCCTAATAATATATCTCAAATTATGCTATGGAATAGCAACCTATTCGATAGCATAATTGGAAATGCATTATGGGGTTACCCCAGACTTTACGGGTGTAACCCTAGAATACCGTCAAATCACGCTGGAAGTTTCTCTAGAATCTTTTTCCATCCCAAACAATATCTATGCTCAATTATGTCTACGTTCTTCTATGAAGCCAAGATTCCAATCTTTATTTTTTTTAATCATTTTATAGCGATTCCTTAAATCACAGTAATATAATAAAGGCCGTAATATGTTTTTGTGTTTCGTCTACTGTGCTAGAGAAAACATTTTGTATGACCCTGAAACTGTGCCCGGTGAATGGCTATAGGCTCGCCCCTTATTACATTGGATCAAAACCCAATTGGCCGAAACATGGGTGTTTACACACATCTACCTACCCCTTCAGGGAATACAGGCGTGATTATATGTATGTATGTATGTAAAGTTTATGTGGTTTTTATCTTCTACATGTATTCACGTTTTAACGGCTTGAGGGTTTGGATGAAACAACAGAATAGTTACTTTAGGTTCTCCATGCTTTTCATCATCATTGTCTACGCCGCGCGCCGGTGAAACCAGCGTGGCTAGTTAATAAGAAAATTACAATGAGTATACCTGCGGTATACTCATCAATAAGATCACGAAAAGTAGGTAGGTTACGCATAATATTTATTTCATCATCCAATTTATGTTTCTACTTGATATATTTTTTAGGATTTATTAACAGAGTATGTCGTGTTTATAGTTTTGTATGCCTCCTTGACAATAACCTCAATAGTAACTAAATCAGCTGATAAGACAAATGGGCGCCATCTTGTTACTTAAAATTTTAAACAAGGGTCGAACGGTGTTTAAATTGACAGCTTATTTAAGCACTACTTAGGTACTCGATAAAGTTATGTAGCGTTTATGAGTAAGAAATTTTGCTAATCAGCGGCTAAGTAATGCTTAAAATTTAAGTAGCGTTTATAAGTAAGGCTGTTAGTATATAATTGATTATGTCATCAATAAAGTATTCTTCTAAATGTTTGATGTTTATTTTTTTACATCATCAAGTCGAAATGTTAATACTTTTTGAATAGAAACGATATTTAAAATAGTTTAGGAGTCATATATAAATAAATTTACCAGTATATATTTTTGGCCAAGTTTTTTAAACATTTCGCCTGTGTGTAACGCCTGCTATGCGGATTACATTACAAAATCACAAATATACGATAGGAAATGTGATTTTGTAATACTTCCCGTAAACTTGCGAAAAATGGCGAAAAGCATCAAGTTTTAGTTTTGTAAAGTAAATATATTTTTATTAATTTTAAAATGTTATGGATTTCATTTAGGAATAAAAATACCATAACTTTTACTCTGTAGGTTTTGTACGGAACTCTCGGTGCGCGAGTCTGACTCGCAAATAGCCGGTTTTTTTTCTCATTCCGATGAACTATTTTGTTGTGTTGGTTTTGTCTATACATCTAAATCTATAGGTATAAAATGAATGAGACACAGCTAAAAGATTTTCCTCGGGGCATATAAATAAATGAACTGATCAAGTGTTTGGACCATGCGTAGTCAATTATTTATATTTTCAAATTTAAATCAATATTTTACTTTTAGTACAAGCTTTTTAATTGAGCGTACAAGCGGAACAATTTAAATTGGTCTGAAAAACATCGGTTACGCATATATCGACTGTCCCTACGTAAACTATCGAAACTAAATATCGCGAATTTTAAGTTTCGTGACTTTACGAGGACCAGCGACGTCACATTCTACACTTTACTTGCTAAAACGGAATATATTAATAATATTTGAAATAAATTTTAACTACATTGTAATATAATGTGATAGAAACAAGTTGCGACGGTAATAAAAAAAAACCTTTTTTGAGTTTCGATAGTCTACGTAGGGACTGTCGATATTCATTGGTATAGAAGCTATAAGCTTTTGACAACTGTATATCTACTTGTATAAAAAAAAATGTATACTCATTTTTATTTATCTATTTGTGCATAGGTCAGTTTACAAACATATTCGACAAGTAAAAAGTAGGATCATATCAAAATGGGAAATCGAAACCGGTATTATTGGAAATATCCAATAATACCGGTAATAGCTTAGTGCTACCAACAAGTTATAAACATTATTGTGGAACTTTTCCACTTGTAAATAAGGACCAATTATTTAAAGCAACAACTCAAAATTTAAATAGAAATTGCCATAGTCTAATACTCAGATACCTAGTTTAAAGCCGTATTCAACCGACTCTTAAACATAGGTTAGCCTCATATGCGGTTCGTGCAAAAAGGCCTCTAACATCGGGAAGCCGCATGGCTCGGTCACGTAACCTGAGACTCGTAGTAACAGCCAGGTTTTAGATTAGCAAGACAAATAAAAGGACCTTCTTTGGTAATTGTGTGCGGTTTTATAATAAAGTTCCCAAACATATTACAACGCTCACAGAAGGGAAATTCAAGTTGCGCGTGATAAACATATTGATTAAAAAATCCTACAACACAGTTTCTGATTACTTAAACGACAAAAATGCCTGGACAATTGGCCTTTGCCAAGCTATCGCCTGTCACCTACGTAATTGACACAAATATTGTAATAATTGTATTATATAGTAAGAGTAACATATTGTTAAAAGACGTTTAAAAGAATGGCCCCGAGTTTCTGGCCCGTTCTTCTCGCAGTGGTGGATGGTATTTTTGTGCTGAGCGTGGCAGCACATTGTAGAATTTTTCAATATAAAAATTTGTAATTAATCTTCATAAAAACCGTCGTAGACGACTAAATTGAATAAATGATTTTGACTTTGACAGAGTGCTCGTAGTAGAGAGTAACATCGAACCTCCATTTTCCCAGGGACCGCGGCTTTATCTACTGGCGTCTTCTTTCAACCGATCCGGCAGCCGCCAAGGAAGTAGTTCTCGCAGACAAACCTCTCATCTCCGAGGAGACAGACCTGCTGGAGCCAACGCTGCTAGACGAGCTTATCTGTCACATCAGTTCGCTTGCTTCTGTATACCACAAGCCGCCAACCGCATTTGTCGAAGGTATATAGCGTCGTAGAAATTGACGCTTTTTCTTGTTTTCTTGCTTGTATTTTTTTTCTATATAGCTTGTTTTGTAAAGGCGCATCTCCTGCATGTTTTTCCCAAAAAGCGTTGTTTATAGGACCTTCTCTAGCGCGGAAGACGCGATATAAAGATTTATGTACGAGTTTTTGTTAAATGTTTGAAAAAACACGTTGCAGGAGACGCATCTTTAAATCTAATGTCTTTTAACATGCGGAACTGTTATGAAATTGCACTATTTTATAATAATTACATTTTATGATAACATATTTAATTAAATAATTAGAAATTATGCATTTTAATACTGTTACAATTTGTGTGTATACTACACAAAACATGAAATCAAATTTGGTTTCCTGACACATTTTTGTGTATGGTCAAAACAAAAATTGTGCTGTTGGAAAGCTGATTGCCGAAACAAGGTTTCGTGTACACGAGCTTTTATTGTTTGAACTCTGCTTAAATAACTTTAAAAACCAATAGTTACTTACGACGATTACTGCAAAGTGTTTGTAACTTCGCACGTCGGGATAAAATGAATGTTAAATAAATGAAAGAATGAAAGAAATTAAATTGCGGCTTAAATCAAATAAAAAATAATAAATAAAAAAAATACTTTACTGTTACTGATTCTTGTCTGGTCAGGCGGTGAACAACAGCGCTTTAATAAATTGTCATTATATCAATTTCAAAGATAAAAAAAAAACAAGGTTGTAACTGTCATTTGTTTCAAAACCTTATAATAATGTATTAAATTTTTCTATTTTAATATTGTTAGGTTTGCAATAACGCCTGCTATGCGGATTACATTACAAAATCACAAATATATACGATAGGAAAAATTTAAGTAATGTGCGGGATTCGAACCCACGTCAATCCAGCCCTTGAGCCGGGGTATGCTCTAACCAATTGAGCTAACATGACGTCAGAACTCAAATCTTTCCTATTGTTCTTTAACCATCGTATTGGGATGGGCGTGGGTTCGAATCCCGCACATGACATAAATACGCATAAATTTTTCCTATCGTATATTTGTGATTTTGTAATATTTTTTTCTATGTTACAATAGGCCGCGGCGCTGGAGTCCGCAAGTCTCTCCCAGCGCGAGGCTCCGCCCCCGACGAGCCGCAGGCGCCCACTGCCACTGTGATACCCAACCAGACGCATCAGGTATGTTATTTAATAATTATACGTATATACATACAATCACGCCACTTTCCAGTAGGGGTAGGCAGAGACTACATATTTCCACTTGCTACGATCCTTACACATCTCTTTCGCTTCATCTACACTAACATTCCTTTCATACATAAGCGTCGGTTTACGGTCGGGTACTCCTGACCTCGCCTTTTTTTCAGAACGTCTTCAATCTTTTCTTCTTTTCAAAACGTTTACCTAGGTCTTCCCCTTCCAACACTTCCGTTCACTTGTCCCATGTATACATGTTTTCTCGATTTTTGTCACTACATCCTCATTCACACCACATCATTCCCTTATCACACTATTCCTTATCCTGTAACTCCGTTTAATTCCTATCATGCTTCTCAATGCTCTCATCTCCACTGCATTTATTCTACTTTCACGCTTTTTCTGTTATACCCTACTTTCATTACCATACATTAGTGTCGGAACCAACGTTAACATAACATTCTAACATTTAACGGTCAGTTATGCACCATTGTCATACATTAATGCTCGAAAGAACACAAACTTGGAAAATAACACAAAAGATATCACAGATCTGAATTTCCCTTTATGTATACCATCAATCCTTTCAATTAATAATTAGAGATAATGTTACTTATAGTAATTAAACAACTTTAAACGGTTTAAATCGCGTATATTTATCATTATTTTTGTCCCGACGTTTCAAACACTTTGCAGTGATCATGGTCACGGGGTGACTCCAGTCACAAAAATAATGATAAATATACGCGATTTAAACCGTTTAAAGTTGTTTAATTACTATGTGTAATAATCGCGAAAACCTAAGACAACATAATGTTACTTATGTTATTTTGAACATTATTAATTCATGAGACGGACAACTCGATGGTAACCATGACCCCAGTCCATTTTAGTTGCAGTGTCACTGTTCTCGTTCTGCATGATACTGCACTGCGCTCACACCTTATTGTTCTATCTTGTTCGCTCAGTTATTTTACTTGACAACAGTGCTACACGCCTTAATAATATTTATTTTGCAGGAGTCTCTGATTGGAGATCTGCTGTCGATGGACATCGGCGGGCCGCCGCCCGCTCCCGCGCCCGCCTCTAACTTGGACCTGCTCGCTGGCGGACTCGATGTACTGGTAAGTTTCAGCGCAATAAATCGCTTGACAATATTATAATAAATCATATATGAAGACAGGAAGAAGATAGCAAGACCAGCGAGCTTGCAACGTGTTGCATTGCTTAATGACATCAACATCTAGTAATTAAACAACTTTAAACGGTTTAAATCGCGTATATTTGTCATTATATCGGTTCTACAACCCACAAATCCTCGCCAGAGAGACCCGGTTTAGGCCAATAATGTTACGCGAGGCTATTGAAATCAAAAAGTACCCAAATTTCAATAGAGATGATGGTTGGCATTTATCACCTGCTTGGGATCCTGTTATCAAATTAATTAAATCCCATGGCCGACATAAATCTGCAAAACCTCTGGACACTGTGAGCGAATACTGCGTGAATAGGGAACGTTATGATTAATATAAAATTTCTAACGGTTGACCAAATAATTTTCTTAATGACTCATGTGACAAATAAAACCAATTAGTCACCCCGTGACCACGATCACTGCAAAGTGTTTGAAACGTCGGGACAAAAATAATGACAAATATTTTTCAGCGATTTAAACCGTTTAAAGTTGTTTAATTACTATGTGTAATAATCGCGAAAACCTAAGACGACATCAACATCATAATTTTAAAATATGTTAATATAAAAATTTAAATATTACAATCACATGGTGTAAGTGCGAGTCCTAACTCGCGTTTCAATGGTTCCGTGCCATCATACAATGTGACAATTCATTTATTTTTACACAACGGCCCAAAAAAAGGAGAGTTATTTTTCAAGATTCACATATGTATGTATGTTTGTGAGTTTCTTTATTCCACCATAACATCTAATCGGCTTAACCGATTTTAATGTATGAGATATTATTAGATTTATCTTGATAGCAGAAGTGACACTAGATCTTTAAAAAAATGACGGTCAAACGGGTTTTTAGACGCCATATAGAGAAAAAAAAAATTTCTTCTTCCAAACCCAACAAAGTCAAGGGCTTTAAAAAACCGATTCTATAAATATATATATAACTTGCAATTTTAATCTTAATGGAACGATAAAACGCTTAACAAAAATGAATAATTTGCAGTCGGGTTTTTTACTTTTTAAATATATATATATTGTTTATATATATGTATATATATATATATATATATATATATATATATTTACGAGTATATATATATGTATATATACATATACTCGTAAATATAAAAAATCATTCAAATATATGTAAATATATCACATACAAATATTTTTTGGTGAAAACAGGTACTATAATAAGTATATTTTTATTTTTTTATTCCTGATGGTTTAGCCTTTGACCACTATCTCACCTGATGGTTAGTGATGATGTGGTCGAGGAGTGTTACCAGGCTTAACCTAGACTTAATAGCTCTCAAGGACAGCTGCCGGAACACACCGTAAAGTGCTTGACAACAGATTTTCTACATAAGGGTGGTCGTTAGCCAGGCGGGCATTCACAAAATGCTCTACCACCATGCGGTGAAGCTCAAGCCCGCGACGGGATTAGAACCATTCACCTGCTGCACGGCGTCCATAGCCAATGCCACTGAGCCATCACTGCACATGAATAGTTCACTTTGTTAGGGGCGTGCCTTTGAAAGCGAAGAGGTCTCTACCATCTTGAATGAGTGAGTTTTTTTTTTTATGTTATTGTGAATGAAAAATCGCGAGGCCCACCAGATGTTAAGCGGCATCCTCTGCCTATAACAGATACATTTCATCACAAGTGACGAACTGCACTGCGCCCAACACCTTGAGACATACCTGTTAAGTCTCATTTTGCCTGTTATTTCACTGGCTCTCAAGGACTAAAGCCGAAACACACCGTTACGTGCTTGGCGACAGATTTTCTACTTGAGGGTGGTCGCTAGCGAGGCGGGCATTCGCAAAATGCCCTTCCACCATGCGGTGAAGCTCAAGCTCTGGGCGGGATTCGAACCATGGACCTGCTGTGCGGCAGTCCATAGCCAATGCCACTGAGCCATCACTGCTTCAAAAGATATTGATATAGACTTAAGCAATTGTCGATCCTAGAATCTTAGTCCTTGTTTAATTGGACGATGGTTTATTCTATGTTTACAGTTGGGTGGAGGACCTGAGCCAGCGGCGACGGCTGCATCATCAGGCACGACGGGCCTGCTGGGAGACATCTTCGGTGTATCAGTCGCGCCAGCCTCCTTCGTACCGCCCAAGCAGTGCTGGCTGCCCGCTGACAAGGGGAAAGGTAACCAAAACAAAGAATAATAATATTATAGCAGAAATCTATCAAGTGACCTCTGAAAACTTCGAAATAAAATATAAATTTATAGTCACGTTAAACCAAGTCTAAGTCTTCGGACTTACCATCCTATGCCTACGAATAAATATGTAAAGAAATGTTAGTCAAGATCAATAACAGCAGGACTTAAAACTGAGCGTGGCGGGCGTGGTTTAAAAAGTGTACCGTGCGGCGCAACATCATTAAATTGACGCGACCAATCGGATGCAATAATTTCTAATCGCCAATTCAATGAACTAATCCAATTGAATTTCGCAGATTATTTTTTATATTTTTATGTTATTGTGACGGAACAAGCACGTGGTCCACCTGATGTTAAGCGATAACCACTGCATATAACAGGTGCATTTCATCACAAGGGACACTGTTAGGTGCTTGGCGATAGATTTTCTACTTGAGGGTGGTAGCTAGCCAGGCGAGCATTCGCAAAATGCTCTTCCACCATGCGGTGAAGCTCAAGCCGGCAGTGGGATTCGAACCATGGAGCTGTGGCACCACAGTCCATAGCTATCATTGCTATTTGAGTGATTATGATTTTGTTAATTGTGATCTTGATGAGTCTTAAATTAAAGCGGCTACTGTATGAGAGTTAAATTTTTTATATATTTTTTCGTAGTCCTATACAAATAAATATAGTAACATTGTAAAATGTCATAGTGGGCGTCACCATTGGTCTATAATATTTTTTTAAATTACTATTGCAAAATACAAAAGTTGTTTTGTAACTTTTGGTTCACATCAATATTATAACTGGGAAAGTAAGTGTGTGAGAGGGTGTGTATATGTGTGAAGGTCGGTGTGTTTGTGTGTGTTGCCACTGACTTCTGAAGCAGCGGAACAGATTTTGATTTATTCCATACGTCCTAGACATACAATAGTTTTTACACCTACTTACTGTATTGGGACAAATTATCGATTTTAACCCGATTTATTGAATTGTCGAATTATCGATTTAGTGAAGCGCTCGTAGCGTATCAGCAAAGTAAAGCAACGTCGCCCGCGGTCATGAGTTGGATTGGTGACCGCTAGTGACATTACTGAGCGCTTCCGTGCTTCGGAGGGCACGTTAAGTCGTTGGTCCCGGTTGTTGGATGGCAGTCGTTATAGCATGGTGGTAGGGCATTTTGCGAATGCCCGCCTGGCTAGCTACCACCCTCAAGTAGAAAATACTGTCGCCAAGCACCTAACGGTGTGTTCCGGCAGCTATCCTTGAGAGCCAGTACTTCTAGGTTAGCCTGAACAACATCTTCGACCACATCATCACTTACCATCGGGTGAGATAGTGGTCAAAGGCTAACCTATCAGAAATAAAAAAAAAATGGTTCTGATAGAGTATGACATAACCGATTACCACGCGATCGAAACGGCGGGTGGAAGCTACTAGGGCTAAATTGAGAACATGCATTGACCCTGGTTATTCATTCTCACATTTTGAATGGGAGGCCATTTTACCAATGTTAAAACCGATATAGTACCATCATTTTCTTCTCCCTGTCTTTCACGGGTTGACATAACATGTATATTTTCACATTTCTGATCTGTTGCTTGTCATCTCACTGTTCTTATTTTTCACACACAAATCCGTCTTCACGCAGTCCATCCGTACCTTCTTTATCCTTCCTCAACATGTACAGGGTTATTGGTAAAATGCTAACAACCTCTTAGGGACTTCTGCTAGTCCTAACAAACATTTTGAGATAAAAAAAAGAAATTTTTGTTTTTTTTAATGTGTATTTGACGGAATAAACACGAGGACCACCTTATTACTTTTATGTTAAAAGTCTCCTGTGCCTATAATTTAATATTTTATATTACTTAGCTCGATGTAAATATTCAAAACTCTATTCAAAAGGAGCGCCCCGCGGGCGCTCTTGGCTCGGAAAGTCTCAAAACTTACAACAATAAGTTTTTCTAGTACTGTCTGACACTTTTAAGTTTTTTTGTCTCGTAGTAAATGACAATGCCTACACCGAGACAAAAAAATTAATAAAAATAATTCATCTCAAAAATTAGGACTAGCAGAAGTCAACACTAAGGGGATGTTAGCATTTTACCAATAACCCTGTATACTTCCACATTCATAGTCACGGCTGGAAACCACCCTCGTTTAGAAAATCTGCAGTGAAACATCTTGCGGTATATTTTGATAGCTGTCTTTGAGAGGCAGATTCCATTCTATACCTTACTTGCTCCTATCATCGATCAACCGTCAGTTACCAGCAGATAAGATAGTCGTCAAAATCTATTAGCAATAATGTAATGTTGCGTAGCGACTGATTGACTGGAGTACCCATAAAGACGCGTTATTTAAGTATAAATATTATTTGTAATTATTTCAGGTTTGGAAATCTGGGGTACATTCACACGACAGAATGGCCAGCCTCGCATGGAGATGACGTTCACCAACAAAGCCATGCAAGCCATGAGCGGGTTCGCCATTCAACTCAACAAGAACAGGTACACTTCAGCTACTTTTGCTCAAACTTTGTTGTGTTTTCTTAGGTTTTCGCGATTATTTCATATCGTAATTGAACAACTTTAAACGGTTTAAATCGCTTACATTTATCCTGATTTTTTTGTCCCGACGTTTTAAACACTGTTCAGTGATCGTGGTCAGTCACCCCGTGACTATAAAAGAAACATAAATTAGACATGGGTCTGTAATTATCACGTTGATATCCTTTTTTGTGTTGTGGTTATTTTTGTCGTAACACGTTCGTCAATGACTTCTATTATTATATTTTTCTTCATCAACCCCTGTATTGTTACTGAGCGTGCGTGTATATATGTTTAGTTTCGGCGTGTACCCCGTGGGAGCCCTGAGCGTGGGAGCCCTAGGCGCGGGCGCAGCCGCCGACGCGCCGCTAGCGCTCGCCACCACGGGGCCCGTACAGCGGATGGACCCGCTCAACAATCTACAGGTACCTTAGCGTTGCCTACTTGTTCTTAACCGACCGACTAAGTTAAACATTGATAAAGTTGAAGCAGTTATGACTCAGTACCATTGGCTAATGACTGCCGCGCAGCAGGTCCATGGTTCGAATCCCGCCGCGGGCTTGAGCTTCACCGCATGGTGGAAGGACATTTTGCGAATGCCCGCCTGGCTAGCGACCCCCCTCAAGTAGAAAATCAGTCGCCAAGCACCTAACGGTGTGTTCCGGTCCTTGATAGTCAGTGAAATTACAGGCACTTTAGACTTAACATATATATCTCACGCTGACGCAGTGGAATTCGTGACTTGTGACGAAAGGCATCTGTTATAGGCAGAGGTTAGTCCGCTTAACATCAGGTGGACCTCGAGCTTGTTCCGTTACAATAACATTTAAAAAAATGTGTTTTCTGCGGCTAGTACTTGGATAGGACTGGTGTAAACACGAATAAAATACGAGATTATTTCTAGGTAGTTGGGAAAGGCTGAAAAAATTACCATTTAACGAATCTACTTTATTGACAGGTGGCTATCAAAAACAACGTCGACGTGTTCTACTTTGCATGCCTGATGCCCGCTCACATACTGTTCACCGAGGACGGTCAGCTAGACAAGCGGGTCTTCCTCACCACGTGGAAGGAAATCCCCGCCGCCAACGAGGTCCAGCACACCCTCTCCAACGTCATCGGCACAGCTGACTCCATCGCACAGAAAATGACCCTCAACAACATCTTCACAATCGCCAAGAGAAACGTCGAAGGTCAGGATATGCTTTACCAGTCTCTGAAACTCACCAACAATATATGGGTGCTGCTAGAGCTGAAACTTCAGCCAGGTAACCCTGAAGCTACTCTGAGTCTGAAATCTCGCACTGTAGAAGTCGCCACTTGCATTTTCCAAGCATACGAAGCTATTATAAAATCGTAATCTCAAAGATTCTTATATGTATATGTTTGTCATAAAGTATTCGTGATAAAGACTTGTAAATTCCAATATAATCGAATTATGAATGTTATTTTATAGTTTTATTTTATGTAAGCTTTTAGAGTTTTAAAAGATGTAAATTTTATTATTAACTATCTTCTTATTTAGTGTAAAGTTGAGAGTATGTATTTGTGAACGATCGTGTTTTGGATTACAAAATACATGTTAAGTAAGCGGTTAAATGAATAAATTATGTTATATTATACTTATGGTTTTATTATGTTTTTTGTTATATTTATTTCTTGCTAAATTGCCCACAGAATGAAAATAAAGTTCCGATAGTAAAGCCTAGCATGGGCTGTAAACAGAATCGTACCAAAACTGTTACAGCAGTCTTTATGGCTGTAACTAAGTGTTTGTTTCCAAAATGAAGTTTTTTTTTCGTTATTAAACCTGCGTCCCAAATGGAGCAATTGACCAATCATAGTTAATGATATAATTTTGTCTTATTCGTTTTTCATACTCTTTCAGACTAATCCAGAATGTTCTCTTTCTCTATCCCTCTTACGTCATAGGTTCCTTGTCAGATCTTTTCAAAACATTCCATGACTTGTTTTACCATCTTAAACCTTAATTTCTTAAAGTTACAATATGAAAGTTTCAGTTTTTACGGTGTTTAGTGGGCGGTGCCGGTACGTGGCTACTTATTTAGATTTTCGGGATAATTCCAACTTTTATACTATTTTACGTTACATTATATAATAATTTGTATGTATATGCTATCGCTATGGGACCTGCATAGATCCATGCGTAGATCCACGTTTGACCACCATAGTCTACACGAGTCCAAAGTAGCGACAGGTCCTTATCGTGCAGGCCTTTAAGACGGCAGCATGAAATATCTTCTCGCACATACAAGCATACTCCAGCACGAAGCAAGAACTTGTGCTCAAGCGTGTACCCTGGGTATGAGAGGTAGGATGCCTCCGCGGGTGAAAATATTTGTCCCCGACAAAAAAGCAGGGCAGGCTTTGCCGTTTCAAGATGGAAATGGACGGCATTGAGATTGGCGTGCAAGCATATATATAGCCATATACCTAGAATATTGCAGAAGTCCAGACGTAGTGTGGAATGGGAAGCCGCTAAACGTTCCTTCCCGACCGATGACACAACTACAATGCTCAACTGGTTGTGCCATGGGCACTTCTGATTCCCTTCTACACAATTGAGGTACCAACGACTCAACCAGGATCCATGGCACAACTACTATGCCCAGCTGGTGGAGTCGTAGGAAACTTAGAAATCACTCTGATTCCCCATCGCACAACCACCTCTATTTTCTCTAAAGAAAAGAAAAAACAAATAGACTTAACTTAAAGACGAATTGTTGGCCTTACCGCTGCTTTACCGTTGTTGTTAAAATCAAGAATTTACAAATGTCAAAGAGACATAAATAACAAAGTAATTTTTTATATTTTATTCCCTCATTCTCCTAATATTACATTCGCAAAATATTATGTTCGCAAAACATTACATTCTCAAAATACTAGATGTACAATTGAGCACAATAAAAAAATTTAATTGAAGTTGTTTCGTTGGTTTAATATACCTATATAGTGTAATATAAATATATAGATAAATTGAGTGAAAATATTTATAATAATTTGTTCCAAGTAGACTTGAGAGTTCGTCTGCAATAGGGTTCTGCCATAGGCGTCTCCTCTTGAGGAGAGCACCATACAGGTTTGAGTGGACCTGTCCAGACAAAGGTACGTAATCAATCGTAATCGTAACCCAGGTGCACAGAGACGACTTTTTTAAGTTGCTGCGACTTTATTCTCAGCATACAACACGCTACAAACTAACCAAATTAAACCTGAAGTACCAGGAGATAAGAAACTTAGAGAAGGTTGCCATACTCCTTTAGACAAACAATACACCTGCATTGTTTGTACGTAGTAGTATGGTATTGCGGGTTGTCTCTATAGCTCTATCTATGCGCTATGCACTGAGCTCTATGTCATTTCAGATTCTATGTTTACGCTTATATCTTCCTTATGATTCTTATCTCCTGGTACTTCAAGGTTTGATTTGGTTAGTTTGTAGCGTGTTATGTAAAAAATTCACAACTGTTTTTACGTGTACTGGTTTTACACCCTACAAAAATTTCACAAGTGCCTAAAATAATAATGTGTAAACTAGTGATAACAAAATTCAACACAAGTTTTTGTTCCTTTAATTTGATAAAATTCAATTTACTATTTATTTCTCTAAGTCATTTTATAACATTAAACTGCAGAAGCCATTTACATAGAAATAATAATAAAGTCCTTTTAAAACTTTTGATGATACATCACTATTAATTGGTGGTACTGATTAACTCTAAAAGTCCTACCGTACTACCGTGGGTATGGTTAGGAGTACGGCGGGTCTGAAGCGGTTAAAACTTTGGCAGTGTATGGCCGTTTGCGTCCAGTTGTTTTCCCCCAGCGGATCAATCAGTTGTGTAGAAGGGAATCAAAAGTACCCATGGCACAACCAGTTGAGCATTGTAGTTGTGTCATGGGTCCGGAAGGACGTTTGCTCTTATTTGACTTGGCCATGATGTAGATAAAGTTAGAGGGACGTTGTCATATACACCGCTTCAATCCAGCGAATATAATGTTTTGCGAATGTAATATTTTGAGAACAAAGGACTGACTAGCAGGCGGCCAGCGGACAACCGTTTCACTCACCAAAAATGCTGCTTGGAATGGCATACTTAACATTAGACCGTATAGTGGCGGTACCAGACACTCAGGTAGACGTGGAGGTATCTATAGGTCCATTAAAATATAACATGCTCAGTGGGATCCGCATGCACGCATCCGCGTGGGATGCTAAGGTCCAAGGGGGGGAGAAATAAAACCAAGAAGATAAATTATCTGTTACTTTATTAAATAATTTCATTTTACAACCAATATTGAATGAAGTAACTTGTCATCGCATTATACAATACACATTATTATTTAAGACGATTTTTTATACTTGAGGTTACAGACACATAGATAAATAAGTAATACATAGAAACGTTTAATAAGTATAGGAGTTACATTTTCACAATACATTCACTACTTGGAATACATTTATATCGAATACAGATCATCAAATATTAAATATTACATTATATTCAAAACCAGTCGAGGAGTACTCAATAAAAAAATCTATTACGCTTAACAGATATGTTTTCAATGTCTACTATAAAGCAACAACTCACTTGTAACAAAAAATCATAGAATAACAGTCTGATCACACAAATATTACAAATTAAATAATAAAAAAAATCGTATATGCCATCTAGTTATTTACAAAAGTTAGCTAACTAAATAACAAAGAACCTAACATTATTTTGTAAGTCAACTTGCCACTAGGCCGTCTCAATACTGACTGGCCGGCACTACGCCGCGCGTTCTCTTTTATATAACCATAGACAAGAATTTTCTATGAAAAACTCTACGCTAAATAAATTAATGTCAAAGCCTAGGTGGCGCTAGTGTTTCCAAAATGGGTGATTATTTTCTGAGCTCGATTACTGGAATGCATTCTTCTTTCACACACGTCGTGGCTACAAAACGTTTGCTCAACAAAACACTAGCACCTATTTCATTGAATTATCTAATTTTATCAAACCGTATTATATTAAATTTGCAAATACTAATTTCATATCAAAAGCTTTCCTACGTACAATTGAATACATGAAAAATTTAAAAACAAGTTTATATGATTACAAAAGATTGTAGATGATTATTGTATTATATTGAGCAGTCTAATTTTAGGATCCTTTATAATTCCAAGCATTGTACGGAGATAAATTCATTAAGTCTTTCGTATTGGGGCTTCACTTCACTGTTTCACATAATTGTTCACTAACACGTCGTTTGGGCACAGGCAACCAACAAATGTTTGTTTTATTGTTCTATAACTTGTTGAAATTGGTCTATATTATGATCCAACACTATAAAACCGCCAGCACTTGGTAAATGCAACGCAACCTCTAACACTCGTCTATAATGGCAACAACCTCGGGTATTAACTATATTCCTAATATTCATTTAGCTTGCCATGACAGCTGCCACAATGACAGCACGTTTTACTTCGTTTATTCACCCACGTTTATCTCATGGTTTGTATTTCACGAGGGCAGCTATCAAATGGCGTTAACGTTCAACTGTTGTTCATCTACAATGACAGCTGTCAAAGTGTCATTATTGTCAGTTGCTAATACACAACGATAGATTCCAAACAGCGACATGCAAGTTTGTTTATTCAACTACGACAGATTTCAGTTACATGTAACAATGACAGTTGTCAAAGTGACACTAAAGTTTGTCTGCATTCACAAAGACAGGTGACATTGACGTTTATTCGTCTACAAGACAGGTGTCAATGTGACATTGACATTTGTTAATCCCCGAGGACAGTTGTCAAAACGACATTGAGGTTTATTCGACAAGGTTGTGTGCGGAGTCGTGTCGCTGCCGCGAGCAGAAGACGGCACAGAGCACGGGCAGTGCGCTCGTGAGCAGGCCGGTGCCGGCGGCGGCGGGCGGATGTTATGCGAACGACTCCTTCGTCGGTGAAAGCGGCTTAGACGTCGAACCAGCCGACGAACGGCTTTGACGACCCTCCGGGGTTTGCGATCTGGAATTAAGTTATGAATATCGTTAACAAGTATCATTATAATCATGCCCTTATCCCACTTATGTAGAGTTACAATATGTCTTCCCGAGAAACAGGCAACGCAAGAACAGAATATAATAAAAATATTTTTTCGCAAACAGCACCAGAGTAATTATGTTTTTATTTTATTGCTGATAGGTAAGCCTTTGACCACAATCTCACCTGATGGTAAGTGATGGTGTGGTCGATGATGTTGTTAAGGCTAACCTAGAATTACTGGCTCTCAAGGACAGCTGCCGGAACACACCGTTAAGTGCTTGGCGACAGATTTTCAAATAATATAATATAGAAATATTTAAGATGGAAAAAGATATCATCCCGCGATATATGAACCCGGAACCCCAGAATACTGATCTAGTGCAATAATGCTATGGAAGAGGGTATAGGAGAGTCCAATCTCTTCCATTAATTTTGAATGCACATCATTTCGACCTTTCCAACCGAAAAATCTGTTATCATTCAGCACGATTCAAAACAAAAAACAGAATAATTGTGAAAAGTTTAAGCTTTGTCATTATGGCCGCCTGCAGATTACAATCCATCTTGAGAATGCTCCCGTTATTGGTTAGCCCCAGTTTCTTACGTCGGGTAATCAAGGCGTTAAGATGGTAAACGCCCAATATAGAGCAACACCCTAATCAAATCGACGTGGCTTGTGGCACGGTGCTCATTAGGCGATTTTTTATGTCGGGAACTGTATGGCATTGTATTTTTATTAATAATTCTTATACAAATAATAATCTTCACACAGTGTTTATCCTGAAGTAGCTTGAGCTTTCAAGCTGGCTATCAAGATTAGTGAAGAGATTTATTTATTTATTATCCAAACTTACAGCTATCATTACAGGTACTCAACCCAATGCGACAGTGTAGCAATTTATACATTAACAACATAATAACATATAGATGGATAACCAACATAAGCATAAGCTTTTCATACAAATATTTTCTTCGGCCAGACTTGGACTGGGACCCCGAGCTATGAAGGCAACTTAGCTACGATGTCGTTTTTTTTAATATAACTCTTTGTTAAAATTAGGGAAGAAGACTTGCAAACGTTATATATATATTTTTAATATAGTTAGGTTTGCAATAACGCCTGCTATGCGGATTACATTACAAAATCACAAATATACTATAGGAAAAATTTAAGTCATATATGGGATATAATTTTTTTCGCATGACTTAAATTTTTCCTATCGTATATAGGTATATATCGTAGTTTATATGTAGTTAGATTACTTGAACAATCCTTTGTGAACGAGAAATGAAGACTGAGATGACAGTTAATAAAGCAGAGAAGAAGAAGAATATAAAGTTGCTCCACCTTATGGTCAATATAAAACGGTATTTATTTAGACATTTTGTTTTAAAAGTCAAGAAAATAATTATAACACATCATCAGGGCTGCATTTCCCTTTAGGAGTAGGCAGAGGCGTCCAAAACCCACGCTCCGTAAGGGGCGAGCCTATTGTCACCTACCGAGCAGTTGCAGTGACACAGTTGACACTGCATTGGTTGGCGCCCACCAAGACGGACTCTTGCTGGTAGGTCCTAGCTGGTAGAGTACGACGCATAACTAAATAATTTTTTAATATCTTGTGATGAATAGTTCAAAGCGCTTACTTCTGCGAGTCGAGTTGCATGCTGTTCCGCGAAGGCACTGAGGGGCTCAGTTTGTGATTAGCGAGGAACGTGCCGATAGACTCATCCGAACTGTAGCTGTCGTTATCGCTGAAAATAATACATAGCTGTTAATTGTCCATTTGAATATTCTATTATACATTGAAAAAGTGGACTCCATGAAGTTGTATATTTGATAAAAGTTTCTGCCTTTCCATTATTATGACTCGAAAACCAATCGAAGGGTATTTCTATCGTATCATTGTACCCTTAAACTTGAACCAATGTACTCTTAACGACTTAAAAATTGAATAAATCGAAAGGTGTGTTTATAGTGTCATTGTACCCTTAACGATTGAGAAATGGACACGAATCATCACAACACTTCACATCTCGATTACGAACATGAAATTGTCTCCTATGCGTAAAAAAGTCAAATACTAACATGCAATTTGGTAAATGTCGGTCACTAAACGTGGAAATGGATTTTTTATACTATGTTATTTTCTATAGCAATAAACCCTGGACTTATTTTTGGCTTCCTCATCTTAAAACACTTTGTCGTGAAGTATTGCAAATTTAAACCTCTTTATGGATCCTGTTTCATAATTGGATATTAACTAATCAACCTGTCAATATCTCTAGATTGCCCAGAATCGGAAACCTCCAGGCTTTTTTTAATAGAAATTATGTATACTTCCACTAGACTTACCTATCAGTATCCCTCGAGTCCCCGGGACTGGATAAGTCCCCGGCTATAGCCTCTTGCAAGGCAGTGGCCCGCCTCGCGGCGAGGCGAGCCTCGTCCCTGGCGGAGGCTGCCTCGGCCGCCGCGGCCGCGGCAGCTGCCTCGGCATTCGCTTTAGCTCGCGCGGCTTCCGTCAGTTTGCCATTCAAGTTAGAGTTCTCTTCTTTTTGCTCCCTGCAATGATATTAGAAATTTAATAAACTGTTATGTTTTTTCCTTCAGGTAGCTAGTCTTTGACCATAATCTCACGTTAAACATGCAGGAACTGGCTCTCAAAGATCGTTGACTGAGAGAGCTAATAGTAATTAAGTTGGAGCAGGAAGGAAGATCACGATAGATAGAGCTGTGATGAGGAGTAAGGGCCCGGACACATCACCACCGGCAACGCACATAACCGCACGACTTTGGAATTTTACAGTCTTGTTGTTACGACCCTGGTATATACGAGTATATATCATGCTTACATCCACTCCCATCACCAATGATTTCCAAGCTCACGAGTAGCTAAGAAAGCACAAAAAAATCCTTTCAGTAAAATCAGCGGCATCTCTCGGAATTGGTGACAATATATAGGTTAAAATATTATGTATGTTATTTTCATAAGCCAATAAATTCATTTTACGATTAATGGCAAGACATATAATTAGATGAAACAATAGTATGTATTAACCTTAAACCAAATACTTCCTACTATGTCATTCAATCGCAGGTAGAAACCTTCAGTGCATACTTCTCACGGTGTATATAAAGAAAGAAAGAAGAAAGAAAAACCATTTATTTGACACAACATTAATAAAAACAAAGTGCCTGAGTTGTTGTCAAAAACGCCTTGCCTCAGTATATGTGTCAGATGTCTTAAGACACCCGACGGTGGTTTTCAGGCAAAGCCTCGCTGGTAACGTTCACTAAAAGTGTACATTGTTTTTTTTCCCTTAAATAATATACAAACAACCATAGGAGATGTGTGTACATAATATCATGAAATAAATCAACACAATTACTTATGTAATAATTTCTTCAAGTATTCGGCAACAGTTGCTGACACTTTGCATTTAAAAACCTAGTTTTCATGGTTATAGTAAGTTATTAAGTTAATACGTTGATATTGTAAATACCTGAGTTGTCTAGTGAGTTTCCTGAGTTCGTCCGCTGTGAGTTGTTCCCGCTGCCTGGCGGTCGCCAACTCTGTGGCGAGTTGTTCGTGCGCTTCTCTCAGACGTGACAGTTGTCCTTCGAGCCGGGAGCGAGCCGTGGCCTCCAGCTCCAGGCTCGATTCTAGTTCCTGGAGGTAAGAAATAAACGATGGATTTTTGTTCAAATCATAGTACCATATAAAATGACGCATCATACTTATACATACTTATACAATTCTGTAAATTTCAATAAGAATATGCAATTTTTGATAACAAAAGTCCTCATAAGTTCATACATCAATCGTCACTTTAAAATTAGGTACAGAATTTTTCACCTCGACCTTGACGTTTCGTTTATAATTCGAAATCTGTTTCCAAAAGCGCTTATGATCCGCTACCTTAAATAAGGTTATTTAAATTCTAACCTTTAAAACACTTCTAAGAGAAATAACTATGTAGCGATTTTAGTTACGATGTTTAAGAATTTTATTTTTGCTGTTTAATGTTTTAATAAATATTAATTTACTATATTACTTAGCTGTTTTTTTGCACCTAATATTTTCCTAACTTTCATTTTCTTCCCACTTCACCACCCCTCGCGACGCGATACGCCTACTTCTATTTTGTGAACGCGGATTGAATTTGAATTCGAAATTAAGTCCACACAGAACCTGAATCCGAGTGAAATCATGTTTCCATGCCAATTAGACTTTCAATATAGAACGCGGTTTTCGAGCTCATCTCGCTTTTATATTCTTTGTATTTAGTATTATTTAGTAAGGACACCTAGCAAAAAAACACTTATATACAGAGTGCCCGGTAATGAATGGATAACCTTAACCCATTGGCATCGGCGATAATTATAACAATAGAATTTAATTCATAAATTGGCCATAGTGGTCCAGTCCGATGCCAACTTATTAAATTAGGTATTTGTATATCTAATGGCCATTCAGAAAAAAAAACAGAACAAAAAAAAAATCAAGTAGTACCAAAGTTATGGTCTTTTTAATAAACATACATATTCATTTTGCCAAAGTATAAGCATCCATAGCGTAAAAAAAAAGTATGAATATACATTTGACCAATCATTTTAAAATAAAGTGTGCCTAAAGCCGGTTTCAAAATGGTATTTTTTTTTTTTTTTTTTTTTTGTTCTTTTTTTTTCTTTCTGAATGGCCATTAGATATACAAATACCTAATTTAAGGTTATCCATTCATTACCGGGCACCCTGTATACTGCGAGCTTCCCTCGCCATTAGTTACAACAGGTAGCTTGGAGAGAAAAAGTCTTTCAATACAGATATGTTGTCCAAAGTGTACCTTATTCCTGAGCTCGAGCCTCCTCTCGGCCTCGTGGTGCGAGTGCGTGTGCCCGGCCTCTGCCTGCGCTAGCTTAGCGCTGAGCTCCGCGAGCCGCTCCCGCGCCGCGCGCGCCTCCTCCGCCGCCGCGTCCGCGCGCGCACACGCCTCGCGCGTCTCCGCCTGCGACGCGCACAGCGCGCTCGTGCTGCATCGGTACTTCTTCAGGAGCTGTCGGGTACAAACGTAATGGTTACTGTAACAGCCGACTTGTCCACTGCTGAACACAGCCTCCCCTATTAAGGGGGTATTTGCCATAATCCCCACGCTTGGCAGGCGGCTTGGGGATCGCTGTGTAAGAAGGCAGTTCTTTAGAAGGTGCTGCTAAAGAACTGCCTTCCCACCCACCAGGCCCACCTTCCAGTATTTTTCCCTGGTGCAATTCTAACCCGGCACCGCACGGGGGGTTACTTAATTATATTTAGGGAACAATGTGGTGTGAATGAGGATGTAGTGACAATCGAGAAACGTATGTTAAGATGGTTTGGACATGTAGAGAGAATGAATGAAATGAGAATGACTAAACAGGTATACATGGGACAAGTAAACGGAAGTGTTGGAAGGTGAAAACCCAGGCGATCGTTTCGAAATCAGATTTAAGACGTTCTGAAAAATGGCCAGGTCAGGAGTGTCCTAAACCGACGCTTATGTATGAAAGAATCGATGAGTGTAGACTAAGCGAAAGAGATATGTAAGGATCGTAGTAAGTGGAAAACTGTGGTCTCTGCCCCCCTGTCTCTGTCTCTGTACCCCTACGGAAAGAAGCGTGATGTTATGTATGTAGGATTCATAACTATGAACATTGTTTTTTAATACTTAATTAAATATATTCGACTGCCTAGATGATGTCTGTGAAAAGCGCTGTTTTGTTTTATGAGTTCAATCTGTGACAGGAACCAGTTGATTTTTATACGAAATAAAATTTCAGTAGTAGCCGGGTTTCTAAACTGAGAAACTAAAAGAAAATATCCATACCTCTGCGGCTTCTTCCTCTGCATCATCCAGCTGTGCCCTAGCCGCTGCCGCCTCCCTGGTGGCAGTAAGCGCTCGTTCGGCCGCGTCGTTGCGAGCTCGCGTCGCTTCTTCCAGCGCTGCGGTCGCTTCAGCCGACTCGTTTTCAGCGGTCTGCTTCGCTTTAGTGGCCGCTCTAACGGCTAACTCGAGATCTTCCACCTGAAAATACAAAAGACATGTAAATTTAATAAAACATTATCATTTTATTTTATTAATGTGTGAGTGCACCTGAGATAGCAAATTGATGTTTGTTCACTAACTTTCTTTTACTTTTAAAGAGTCCACAGATGTCTTTGTCCTTCTTAACTTAAACTGTTATGAGGTGTGTTGAGTACTATGTAAAAATATACTGTACATATAAAAATTAGTGGTCACGGGTATCCGGCTCAAAGGACAACTTTCTTCACGATGAAGCAGCATTTGACCAGAAGTTTATAATCTGATAGAAAATGATATTTTGGTCGAATATAGTGGCGGTTGCAGTATACTACCGCGCTGATTCATGATTAGAAGTCAGAGCCAGTAATTCTAAGTTTAGCCCGTTCCTAGACTTTCGCTGGAAGTTGTATAGAAATAGAACTGTAGACTTGAGGATTATATACAGCCACAGGGAGAAAAAATTACTTGTAAGAAATGCCTCAATTCAAATACATATTTGTAAATTCGTACCTGGTTTTTCAACTGCCTAATCTGCGCTTTGCCACCGCCTTCCTTTTCTTTCTGTTCCAGCATCGTCTGAGCATCACGTAGCAGTGCACGGTATCTCTTCAGGTCCCTGGTTACATAACGGAAGATTAAACTAATTATTTGATTTCTGTTGCCTTCCGTGGCTATGTTAATGTTTGAATTTTCACAAGTTCAGATTGTCATTAAGAGTATTTTTGTTTCACCATCATTGTGAGTTATGACCATTTTAGACGAAAGTTACTTTTATGTGACCTCATTGCAGTCATGTGATCCACGTTAGAGATTAACAGCATATACCCGATATTTTGAGTGTATTACGTCACTGAGAATAACAGACTGTGAATAATGTAATTGCGACGCACATTATCACGTAAACCAAACACCACGAAAGGAGAGAACTGCTATGTTGTGATATTGAAAATAATTAAAACTTCGAAACTACAAACTGCGACGCACTTAACTGCTAACGTTGAAAAGATTCTCGATGATTTCGTGAACACTATATTATAATTTAATTATCTGTATAAATATATCGTCGTCAGTCGCTTTCAGTATTTTCTCTTAGTGGCTTTTTACGGCACCCACGAGATGATATCGGGAGGTGCAATTTTAACCCGGCACCCTACGGGGGTTAAACACAAAGAGTGTAGTTACCTCTTCAGCCGCTGCACAAGTTGCGCTTGCTCATGGTTCTCAGCTCGCGCGGTCTCCTCGAGCGAGGCGAGCCGTCTCTCCAGCTCGTGTCTCTCTCGCAGCAGCAGGCTTCTCTCCGCGTGCTCGCTCTCCAGCTGGCTCTCCAGCACTGGAACGTTACCAATATGTTACGGGAGGACATACAGGAGCCCAATTCGGAGTTTCGGCGGGAAAATAAAAAAATCGAGACTTCTTTGATTTTGTGTCATTAACAGCCATAACCACCGATGACCAAATACCACCCCCGTTATGGGGATGGAGGGGGGAAGATATGGTGGAGGTGTAATTCTAACCCAGCACCCCACGGGTACAATGATTTTGAATCATTTTCCGAAATTTCAGTATTTTCAAAATCATTTTCAAATCATTTATTACGCAAAACATGGGTAAAATAACAAAGGGTTGAAAAATATATTACAAAGAAAGTGCGCCATGTTTTAATCTATGAGTATGCGAAATTATATAACATTATTATTGAAACTTACAAATAGAAAACTATTGAATAATTATTGATATGATGATACGCAATTCTAAAATATAAAATCACAAATTATTTCTATGTCTAATTGTAAAATAATAATTAATCAAATTCGACTATTACATGTCAAATTAATTCTTTGTGTATATTATCCTTAGTAAATTCATCAATTGAATAATATAAAGTCAAATAATTGATTGGCGATAGATTTTCTACTTGAGGGTGGTAGCTAGCCAGACGGGCATTTGCAGAAAGCTCATGTCCGCGGCGCGATTTCAACCACGGGCCTGCTTCGCGGCAGTACACACCACACACTACTGAGAGAGTTCGACCTAAACATAACCAGTGTTTTATAATATTTTGATATACCTACGTTATTGGGCTATAATCATACCAAGTTACCCATTTGTATGTATTACCGTTTATAAGATAGGGTTGAAACAAAAAATAACCTTAAGTACATAAAAAAAATCCTCTCGTATATTTATAATTTTGTAACGTTACATAAAACACGTATTTTGTGCAGGCCCTTTTTATTCCATCATTATTATTTTCGCCATTCTAATACATATTTAAACAAATGAAATAACTACCCCTTACGGTTCCAAACACGCAGCCCCTAAAATTTCAGACAAGAGAACGTAAGGACAGAAGGATAGCCTAAGCTTAGTTATAGGGTCCCGTTTTCTAGTACAGAACATTAAAAAGGGAACATTCGTAAAGTACTTATTATACCAAATATAGAACTATACTCACTCTTCAGCTTCTTGGCAGCATTGGCCCTGGTTTCTTCCATCTCGTCGTCCCTGGCGGCTGCCTCAAGACGAGCTTCCTTGCGTTGTTGTTCTAGAAGCATCTCCAGTCGAAGCTTCGAGCTTTCAAGCAACTGTAAGTAATAAAATCAAATTAATATTTCTAACCGTAATATTCTAGTAAGGACCGATTTTTCAATCATCAGATAGTTAATGTTCATAAGAATAAATATATACACTAAAATAATTTAAAATGTGGGGTGCCGGGTTAGAATTGCACCTCCCCATATCATCCCGTGGGTGTCGTAAAAGGCGACTAAGGGAATAATTATTCTGGAAGGTGAGCAGCAGTGCCTTCTAAAGAACTACTATCTTTCACTGCAATCCCCAAGCCGCCAGCCAAGCGTGGGGATTATGGCAAATACCCCCTTAATAGGGGAGGCTGTGTTCAGCAGTGGACGATCCGGCTGATACAATATGGTCGGTGCACATTTTACCAGTTGATATTGTAACTAAAAGTACATAGAGTTGGGTATTCTAGTTGGACGTTTATTAATTAATTCTATTGTCTAACAAATAAAGTATTTGTCTAACGCGAGCGTCGAGCTTCTTCTAGTTACGCAGATCCGCTCAAGCTAAACTTGGCGTTTCTTCAGCCAAAGACAACGTGCGCCTTTTTTCGAATTGGTCCTTCGAGCCGGATACATCTTTATAAAGTGTTAAGCTACCTGTATCTATTCAGGAACATCGTCAGCAACCTCTAATAACAGTTGAGTACATGTTTGATATCGTAATGTAAGTCACTCCATCAAGGATTCATTAATGCAGGTATCTGAATCTGCGACATAGTGACCTGAATCTGTGATGTGCATACCTAAGGTTTAACTGGCCGGTCACTTCTCCATACAAACGTCGTAGGATGATCACTCCCTCATTTGAGATTTTAAGTCCAGACTTTAGCATAACACCCATTGATATCGTCATTATCTAGGCTTGTATGATACCAAAATTTTAAAAAGATAATTAAGTTGTAAGTTATGAGCCTCGAAAACTTTATATGAAAATGTTTCGAGGCTCATAATTCTCAAGTTAATTATTTTATTAAAATTTCGGCATCATACAAGCCTAGATAATGACGATATCAATCGGTATTATGCTTTATTTTGGACTTAAATCCAAAGGGAGTGATCACCCTACGACGTTTGTATGGAGAACGGGCCGGCCAGTCCACCCTTAAATCTGTAACGTAGTTACCTGTATCTGGCCAGCGAGATCGTCGAGCTCCTCCTCCTGGTCCCGCAGCCGCCGCTCGAGCTCGCCCTTCCCGCGGCGGAGAGCGATCACCTCGTCCCCGCCGCCGCCGCGCTCTTCCAACTCTCGCGTCGCTGCACTCAAACGCTCTTCCTTTAGCTCGAGTTCTAGCCGAGCTTCCTGTTAAAAGTTAACAAGGTAATTTTCTTTATGATACATGTCAAAAATAAACAAAAATTCTAGGTTAATAGGTTCAATTAGTAAATAAAGAAAGGTTTTCTAATTAGCGTAGTAGAGGACGGTCGACTAAAAATGTGGCAGATAGCAGAAGAGTTGAGCATCAGTAATGAACGAATTGGTGATATTTTACACAATTTGCACACGAATAAAATTAGTGCACGTTGGGTTCCAAAAATGCTCACGCCACTCGATAAACAGCGTCGAGTTCAAACTTCTTTGGATTTTATCGACGAAATTTGTGACCGTATTGTCACCGTTGATGAAACATGGATTCGACGGTATGATCCAGAATCAATGCAGTGGATAGACAAGGAAGAGAAGCCGCCAAAGAAATTTAAGGTCGAAAAGTCGACTTCGAAAGTCATGGCCTCTATTTATTGGGATTCGGAAGGAATTTTACTCATTGATTATCTTCAAAAAAAACTACAATGCTGCATAAACGCCGCGTATAGCTGCAGCACTTTAAAAAAAGTACACAATCTTTAAGTGGAAAAAAGAAGAGGGAAAATTAGCAAGGGTATTTTGTTTTTGCAAGACAATGCACCAGTCTATACGGCGTGAATTGTGAGGCAAGCCCTTCGAGAAACTGGATTTGATGAAGTGAATCATCCATCCTACAGTCCAGACCAGTTGTTTTTTGCATTTCTTCTTCAACTTCCTACATGCTGCGTAAGTAATATTATTTCTTAGGCAAGAGCCCTGTCTCCTGATTGATCGTACCACACCCATACCATCACGTTACAGAAACCGTGACCAATATAACAATTTACTCTTTCTAACAATATTAAAATATATTAAAAAATAATATCAATCATATTAAACTATATAATTTGGTTCGTCTGATCTGACTTGCGATCTCTTGGTTATCTATCTGATAACCAAGAGATCGCAAGTGTAAAGTAGCACCTACGCGGACAAAAAAAAGCTGCAGGAATTATATGAAAAATAAAAAAAACAGTTCCCTTTGCTTCCCATTGTAACTCGGGTGCGTCAACAACGCATGACAAGGGATTAACATCATATTGGTTTGGGCACTGCTAACCAAACTAACTAACCAAAGAACCGTAGCTTTTTTTTTAATTTGTATCACAACACAATATACATGGTAATGCATCCTACTTACAGAGAGGCTCTGCTCAAGCGCATATTTGTCGGCGTGCGCTTGATCACGTTCCCTCGAGAGGCGATCCTTGGCGCTGCGCTCACGCTTCAACTCTTCTTGCGCCGCGTGGAGCTCACCGTCGAACTTGCGCTGCCGCTTCTCGAGCAGGTTGTTGCGGCATGTCTGAAAATAGCGTGATTATTACTATAATAGTCGTATAAAGTTTACGCTGGTTGTCGTCTTAGGATGGTAGTCGTTATAGCGTGGTGGTAGGGCATTTTGCGTATGCCCACCTGGCTAGCTACCACCCTCAAGTAGAAAATCTGTAGCCAAGCACCTAACGGTGTGTTCCGGCAGCTGTTCTTGAGAGTCAATAATTCTAGGTTAGCCTGACCAACATCTTCGACTACATCATCACTTACCATGAGGTGAGATAGTGATCTAAGGCTAACCTATCATGCATATAAAAAAAAAGTTATAAACTACGCTTACAAAATTGCCGCCGTGATAGAACTAACAGATACCAATTCGGAAATAAAGGTGTATAGAATCTTAATATTCTCGTATTAAGGTATTTCTTAAACAATGATAGCACAGAGACGTGGTCATGACTTTTACCGGTAGTATGGTATTTTGCGAATACTTGCCTCGCTAGTCACCAAGCACAAGAAGAAAATCCGTCGCCGAATACCTTACGAGAGATGACTTACTTTTGAACTTGTAGGTATAATTTTTTTTGTATATATATAGTATGTATAATTTTTTTTTATATTATTATATATTTTATGCCTTATAGGTTAGCCTTTGACCACTATCTCACCTGATGGTAAGTGATGACGTGGTCGAAGATGTTGTTCAGGCTAACCTAGACGTACTGGCTCTCAAGGACAGCTTGGCGACAGATTTTCAACTTGAGGGTGGTAGCTAGCCAGGCGGGCATTCGCAAAATGCCCTACCACCATGCAAAATAATATAAATATAATATACATTTATATATATTTATATGAAATTAGGAATTAGATAAGATCAATGTTGTATGTAAGCTTTATTTGAATGTACGTGTGTATGCGAGAGACACATAAATGCCTTATCTATCTATCTAAGATGAGTTCCAGCTTTCGCCAGCCTTCTTTATAGCCTTCTAGGTTCAGCCAAATTAAGTCAATGTGTTATAACATTTTCCACCATATAATCAACACAGATTTCGGTCAAAGGCTATTTACTATATACAATTTTATAATTTAATAAAAGTGAATTGAATAAAAAGACTGGTAACGTTGATTTGGTTTGAGAGCAAAGTTGAACAATTGAATCTTGAGACATTTGTTCCTGATAGCAAAGACATTTTAATTCCTGACAGAAAATACATTTTCTTATCAATTTGTTAAATTGTAACAACCCACGACTAAACAAATAAAAACACATTAAAAATAATTCACCGAGTGAAGTGAAAGCGCAACAAAAATTGGCAGTAATTAAAAAAGGTGTATCTTTCTATTGCAATACTTCAGTTTTCTTTTATTCGTCTCTAATTAATTAACGACCACAATTATTTCACCACGGAAGTTCAGTTCCACGTCTTGATGCTTACCTGTTCGTCAAGCAACGAACGCAGATCGGCCATGTCGTTGGTCAGCTTCTGCAGTTTGCGCTTCCATTGAGCAGCGACCGCCCTCTGCTCCTCCACTTCTTCGTACGCATCTTGGACCTGAAGACAAATAAAAGTAATTCTTAGTAATGTGGACTATACTAAGTAACATCTGAAAACACTGAATACTGCTATATATAGGGGAGTGTGTACCATCTTGGGCGACATAATCACTTAAAAGGGAAGGCTGCGCCGGATTTTCCTTACAAATGTATTCACCTTGTTTCTTCCAGAGCAATATTCTGCATAAAATATTAAAAAGGTTTGCTATGGACACGGCCCTGTCATTTCCTTTTTTCAGCAATTAATTATTATTAAAGAAAACATGAGACTGACACAAAAAAGCCCGTTCTATCGCTATGATAAGAGGTCCACAAGAAAAAATTGAAATGTTTATAAATTAAAAGAAAAACATATGAGCCTCTCTGTAATTTTTTATAAAATTTTAATGCAAATAAAATATTGAATCGGCACAGTTTTAATGAGAAAAAAAACAGTTTTGAGGTGAAAGTGCAACGTAGACATCGTTAATTTTCTTCTTGTATCTTACACGCATCGTACCTTCTTAATGTTCAGTGAGACAGCGACCCAATGCGAACAAATGTGAAAAAGAGAAAAATATATACCAACTAAAGATTTGAAACTATATTTACAGTCCCGTAATGGTAATGTGTAAAAAAATAATTGTATCTCATTGTGACGGAACACGCTCGAGGCCCATCTGCGCGATAACCTCTGCCTATAACAGATGCATTTCGTCACAAGAGACGAACTGTACTGCTACCAAATTAAATTAAATAACTCAGCTTCAATTTCTTATAATATTGTAAATTACATAGGTACTTAGTGTTTTTTGAATTGAAACTCAAGGCATTACTTCTGTATTAGTCCGACGAAAGAGACGTGGCCACGGGTTTTGAGCCTACTTTAGGAACCAGGGGCTCCTTTAACGTTATGTACAATGTGCCTTCTATTGCCAAATAAATTATTTATTTATTATTCTTTATATTATTATTATGCTAGCTGTCTATTCTTGTGAACATATAAACAAATTAATGTCTTTTTAAAGATCCGGTAACCTTGTCTCTTCATACAAACAGTCGTGGGCGTATGTCGCCAAATATTATGTCACTATTTTATGACAGCCCTACCCGTCAACTCAGAGTTAACTACGCAAAAATTACAAGTAGATACGTTAAAACAGTCGTTACTGTACAGATGCTGGAAGGGAGCCAAGAGAAATAAGACAAGTGTAAATTCATTAAAAATATGGGGTTGTTGGGAGCACTAACCTCTTCAATGTGTTCTTCCATAGCAAAGTAGTTTCACTAATAAAATATATAAGCGGTAAAGTGAAAAATATAGAGCGTGGTGTCAGTAGCAATTAATTTTAACTGTCTTATTTTTAATCAATTTTCTATGTACTCAAATACCTTTGTACATTTAAATGCAAATGTATTCTGAGCTCGTTTAGATATTTTTATTTAGTTTTGTTTAAGTGTAATGTTAAATGCTACTTTTTATTGAGCAATTAAACACTACGCGACATTTCTCAAATGGTATTACATGGTAATTATCGAAACTGATATTAACTAAATTCTGATATAAAAAAACTGATATAAAACAATTGAATAAAAAACATTAGTGTTTTAAATTCAGAATTACATACTACGTACTGGTGCCATTAAACAAATTTCCCAAATCTCAATCCCAATTTCACATAAATCACTAACACCGAAATATCACTACACAGCACGTCAATTAGAAACACATTGTAATATCCGATTACAGTAATAACCACGATAACACCAAAACAAGAGTAATAATGTACGTCATACTATAATATCACAATAGTAAGTCTACTTTAACTAAAACAGTTCACAACATTGTAGGTACTATTATTTCCTACGGAGCTGTACTGAGTACTTTATAAAGATTGTATATAAAACCTGAAAAACGTAATCAAAGATAAGTTGATCATATCGGAATGCGAGTTTTCATATCACTATCTGGGTTCGTCAAGGATGATCTTGAGATAGGTTCAGATAAATCATTTTTCGTTGGACGACCTAGTTATGTATGGTTATGATAAATGGGGGCGTTTGGGTTACGAGAATATAGTTTTTACAGGGTTATTGGTAAAATGTTAACAACCTCTTAGGGTTGACTTGATTGACTTGTTGAGATGTTTTTTTTTATTTTTTTGTTTTTTTTTTGTGTTTGTTTATGTTTATATGACGGAATAAGCACGAGGACCACCTGATGTTAAAAATCTCTTGTGCCCGTAATTTCATATTTTTATTACTTCTCTCGATGTAAATATTCAAAACTCTATTCAAAGTATTCGGAGTAGGCATTGTCTTTTACTACAAGACACAGAACTTATAAGTGTCAGACAGTACTAGAAAAACTTATTAAATGTTTTAAGTTTTGAGTCTCTCCGAACCAAGAACATACGCCGCGGTAACACTGGACCGCGCCGCTCTCCCTATGAATATAGTTTTGAATATTTGCATCGAGCGAAGTAATAAAAAATATTAAATATTAAATTATAGGCTCAGGAGACTTTTAACATCAGGTGGTCCTCGTGCTTATTCCGTCATATAAACATAAACAAACACGAAAAAAACAATAAAAAAAAGTCTCAAAATGCTTGTTAGAACCATGTTATATGTTCTATGGTTAGAACTAGCAGAAGTCAACCCTAAGAGGTTGTTGGCATTTAACCAATAACCTTGTATACCTTAGTTAATAAACTATGATAATAGTATGCAGAGGAAACATTTGTATTTTTGTATGTAACGAATAAACAAAAATCTACTGGACCAATTTGAAAACTTCTTTCACCTTTAGAATCTTTCACTATCCCTGATGAACATAGGATATAGAATATTATCAAACAATATGCTTTTCTTTTTGAAAGTTTGTTTAAATATGAGAGTCGTGGCGTGCCTCTTGTTAAAAATATAATAATAATCCCTGAAAAGGTAGGTGGAAGTTTCTTTTTAATGCCAATTATACTATTTCCATTTCTTTATTTTCTCGATGCTACTGTGAAAACTTGAACGAGCGTTCTTTTCTACTTTAGTACAGAGTCGTAGAAACTCTGGTATAACCTTGTACGTGCGTAAACGTCATATTTTTATAAAATAATGCATAGATAATGTAAAAAAGAACGCCCGTTCAAGTTTTCTCAGAAGCTGTCATCAAGAAAATAAAGAAATGGAAATAGTATAGTTTTTTTATCCTACGAATATATATGTAAAAAAGTGTAACTCTTATACAGTTAGCGTTTTAATTTCGAACTCATCAAGTTCAAAATTATCAAAGGGTGTGGTTTAAAAAGCGTAACGTGCGGCGAAACAACAGTACCTTGACGCGTCCAATCAGATGCGATCATTTCAAAACGCCAAATGAATCCAATTGAATTTGGAAGATTGTGCGTGTTTTGTTAATTGTGAACTCGAGTCCAACAGCAAAGTGGTAGCGGCTACATGAGAGTTTAAACTTTAAATTGAATGAACATGTTTATGTGTATATTATTCCTAGACTTACATGAAAAAATGCCTGACTGAGAATTATCACAAATTTGTTAGCCATCTTTTCTATGAACTGTAAAATGATGAGTTGCTCCTTAAATTCATCACAAATTCAGTGTTTTGAATTATTATTAGCTCGTACTGAATATAAATATATGAAGGTCACATTCTGGAATGTTGGTCACATTGGACAAGCAGGCGGACAAACAAATAATAAAGCTAGGTATTTCTGGATCACGGACGAGAGAATCACAGTAATGAATGTGCCGCTATGAAATATATAGCGCACTTTAAAAATACATTTATAATATTATTTTCAATGACATTATCACTTTAACTATGTGAGAAATAGTTATTTCTATGTGTGAGTGAATGACTAATGTATACCCTATAACAAATGCAACCCGATAATAAAAACATTTTGAAGCGCTCGTAGCGAAGTTTACTGAGATGTTCTTAACCGATCAGCAAAGTTAAGCAACGTCGCCCGCGGTCATGAGTTGGATGGGTGACCGCTAGTGACATTACTACTGAGCGCATCCGTGCTTCGGAGGGCACGTTAAGCCGTCGGTCCCGGTTGTCGTCTTAGGATGGCAGTCGTTATAGCACGGTGGTAGGGCATTTTGCGAATGCCCGCCTTGCTAGCTACCACCCTCAAGTAGAAAATCTGTCGCCAAGCACCTAACGGTGTGTTCCGGCAGATGTCCTTGAGAGCCAGTACTTCTAGGTTAGCCTGAACAACATCTTCGACCACATCATCACTTACCATCAGGTGAGATAGTGGTCAAAGGCTAACCTATCAGGCATAAAAAAAAGAAAAAAAATATATGCATATATTACAGAGTAGATATAGCGATGCAAAATAGGGTATTGTATTTCAATGGTGTAGATGTCTATATTGGACAATTTAATAATAACAACTAAACAATAAATTCGTACAACACGAGATTTTAGATTAGTGGTGCATATGCCCCAGCCGTAGGGACGGATAGTCGCAGGTTCGAGTCCCACTTGAGTTTCAATTCTTTTCCTTTATTGTGATTTTGTATACGAATGACGCTTTGTTTCTTTATTATTGAATTATTGGATTAGTTACTCGATCCTTTTCGAATAATTAAGACTGATCAGATGATGCTTCGTATAAATGCGAAACGTGTGGTAAATTCTTCGGGTGGCGTTTGTGACGTCACGTCGTAGCAGGAAAATTCGGCGGAAATGACACTAGATACATTTTCGATATTATTAAATGTTTTCTATAATATTAATTTCATTTTTTAGGAAATATTTTTGCAATCTTTGTTATGAGGTATTGGGTATAATATAGAGTCTTACGACTTTACGCTACTTCTCTAGAGCGTACCACATTCCTCAAGGAAAAGAGGGTACGAGATAAGGATTCCTGCACCTTAAATGGATATAACATAACTATAATACAGTTTGCTGCATAAATATTTTACTAATTGTGTTTTATATTAGCAATATTTATTTGACGAAAACAAAAGTAGAACGATACCAATTAAGCATTTTAAAAACGCAAATATATTTGTGAAAAATAACACCCATTCAACGAGTTTGCCAAATTAC
The DNA here is from genome assembly GCA_963890685.1 of Plagodis pulveraria. NCBI lineage: Eukaryota > Metazoa > Arthropoda > Insecta > Lepidoptera > Geometridae > Plagodis > Plagodis pulveraria. Next base: position 9,715,002 of record OY982970.1, on the reverse strand, counting down.
ATTATCATCGTGTTCCACGCGCCGATTAGATGTACAGATTATATAACACATTGTAGGTGCACTGATTACATGAGATAGTGTGAAATTACGTTTTATTGCGTGTTTGGATACTCATGTTACGCATTTGACACGAAAGTAGGTTCTCGTACGGATACGACTGGTTGATAAAAAACTATAGGTCCATCACTAGAGTTGTCGTTCATTAAAAGTTCTATATTTAGGACAGTGGATTAGGCATTCTGCTCGAAATCGGAGGACGCGTGTTCGATTCCCGCCCGGGACATAAAATTTTGTACTCAATATAATAATTTGTAAAATGTGATTTCCGTTTAGCACGCGATAGAGCTTGTACTCATATTTAAAAATAAAACAGACTATATTCAGATGTATTTCAAATTTCTTTGTGGATTAGGCATCCTGCGTGAAATCGGAGTACGCGTAAAATTTTTGTATTACAATAATTTGTAAAATGTGATTTCCGTTTATCAGGCGATATTGATTCATATAAAAAAAACATTATATTCACATGTATCTGAAATATCTTAATCGGAAAAATTAAATCATATCCATTATTTAGAAAAGCGTCTAAACGTCTAAAACCATATTTTGCCAGATTATGTTTTAGTCCCATGCCATAGGGGGCGAGCCTATTACCGGTATAATTAAATACTTAAAATTGCTACTGAAATTTATTTGTTAGTGGAACTCAATAACTGAATTTACGGGATATCAAACCCACTATACACCAGCGCATTCGCGCCACTACGCCAACGAAGCAGTCGTAATCACTATTCCTATACAATGGCATTAATAACATTAATAATTGGTTGAGACTGTTGTGTGTGCCAGATCATTAAATCCGTATTATGTTTTGTTTATAAATGTTTTGTTTTCGTAACACCTTCAGGTGTTACGAAAACAAAACATTCATTTTTTCAACTTGGTATATAATGAATGAAAATATCTGCATCATGGCGTCGTAAAGCTTGCGCATTTACGTTAGCACTAACGTCATGACACGAACCGACTTCAAATCAAAAAGTGACATCTTTCGCCACTTCATTACGTTGTTGGCTGGCGACAATGCGTAAGAAATTCCAACAAACGTTACCTAGAAATTACAGATAATTCTTAATTTAAACGAGATGTTACGGAAATTTTCGCGTTGGGTGCCGGGTTAGAATGTCACCCATTTCTACCTGCGGGTGTCGTAGGAGGCGACTTAAAGTACAATACCGGAAGGTGGGCAGCAGCGCCTTCTGAAGAATTAATATCTTAAATTGCGAACCCCAAGACGCCTGCCAAGCGTGGGGATTATGGCAAACCCCCTATGCTTCAGTGCAGCGAGCCGCTTCGAATATACCAATAATAGTTGTTTTCACGGAAACGCTAAACTTGTCCTACTGCAGTTTGGCAACTGCGTGTTTATATCTCCCAGTTTATCTATGTGGGTTTCCTACGTAATAAAACGGTGTTTATGTGATTTTTAGTCTTAATATTCAACTCAAAAGATATAAATAAGTTATTTCACGTTTGAATACATGTATGATTTATGTGCAATTTTCTTTAGTTCATAAGCGTTTTCAAAGATATTCCAGTTGTTCTACATATTTCCTTGAAATTACTTTTTTATAGACTGCCTCGTGCAACAATATTAGTTTAAACGAAAAATCACGTGCCAATATCGAGGTCCTTGGTTGGATTCCCGGATAGGACAGTGTCATTGGGTTTTGCTGCCAAGAGAGAGCATTATTATCTACTGCAACAAACTGCAAAACTTCACTTCAACCAATGGAATTGAACATTTTGGGAATCATTAAGGCGCGTCTGCTATGACCATAGATTTCGAGTTACGAGCCTTCTCGATATCTGTGACTACGACGTGTTTTTCGATATTTAACAAAAATTTGTGAAACTTGTTTTTAGAAACATTTATCAGTTTGTTTCTCGTTGTCCGCGCAAGAGTGGCTATGCCACACAATAACAAAACTTTGTTTCAGTAACACGCACTGTACAGTGTACACTCCCTTGGTTCATGTAGTATTACTTGCTCAGTTATTGGTTCAAATGCCAGTGCTTCTATGTATAGTGTTGCACCACCACAATATAGTATCTCAATTCCTATCCATCCAAAGTTTGCCTGAAAGAGATTACTTTTGCAATGAGACCGCTCATTGTAAAACAATATTTTATAGTATTAGCTATCTATCTATTCAGCCAAATAGTCATTCAAAATTTATTCAGGTTACGATTTTTCACTGAATCAAAAGAAGATAATAAAATAGATAAATACACATTTCTTTCTGCATTCCTAGTAGCTGTTCCAGGTTATAGATGATGAACTGTAACAACTGCAGCAGCAGCTGAGCCCAAAGCAGTCAAAGCTATTAATGAGTGCATTTATATCGCCATTAGTGTTTGTCTCCCGAGGCGCTGGCATTTGCTTTGAAGTCGTTATTTAGCCTGAAGGTTTATTTAAATCTAAAATCAAGAAAAACTAGCTCCTTACCTTCTTCTCCAACTGCTTCTTGACAGACACCAGTTGTTCCAGGTCATCCTCATGCTGCCGCCGCAGCTGAGCGCGCAGCAGTTGAAGCTCTCGATGAGCTCGTTCATATCGCCTTTTGTACTTGTCTCCCGAAACGCTGGTGTCTGCTTCAGAACCTTCAGAGTCAGAGGGTTCAGCATTGCCGGATTCTGCAGACCGCCAGTGCAAAAGTTCGAGCTCCAAGCGTTCAGATGCCTGTGAAGAAATAATATTTAGTTTTCATATTTTATAACTTTTATGGTCTGTCGTCTGTCGAACACAGAGCCTCCGTGAGAGGACCGTCAGCAACTTCCTACCTATCAGCTAACAAGAGCGTAAAAGATGGTGGCCATGTTGTTTACCTAACGTGCAGCTACAACTCACTAGGTATAGAACAGTCGACGAAATTAAATATATGCTGATCATTTAGTGCATATTTACCTACAAATCAATTAACGTATTAGAATTTCTGAAGCGCTCGTAGCGAAGTTTACTTAGCTGTTCCTTACCGGTCAGCAAAGTTAAGCAACGTCGCCCGCGGTCATGAGTTGGATGGGTGACCGCTAGTGACATTACTACTGAGTGCTTCCGTGCTTAGGAGGGTACGTTAAGCGGTCGGTCCCGGTTGTTGTCTAAGGATGGCAGTCGTTTTTGCATGGTGACCAAGTAAAAATCTGTCACCAAGAAACTAACGGTGTGCTCCGGCAGCTGTCCTTCAGAGCCAGTACAGAGTAGTTCTAGGTTAGTCTGAACAACATCTTCGACTACATCATCACTTGCCATCAGGCGAGACAGTGGGCAAAGTGGCTAACCTATCAGGAATAAAAAAAAAATAACAAAAATTTGAGTCACTGCATCTGAATTCGGGTATTTATGAATGAAATTCTACCGTTCTCGTTATCTATTATGCGCAAAGATGATCCGATATGGATTTTAAAGCTGCTAATTCTAAATATTAAGAAGTATATTCATTAGAAAAAAATTAAAAAAGTCTTATTTCCTTCGGAGCGTGATACAAGGAGGTTAGCAGCATTTTACGATACCTTCTTATCTTGAAATATGAAGGGCCTATAAGCATCGTTAATGTTTTATTACAAATTGGACACCAGAGATGCTGGGGAATTTTCCTCCATTTCAATCAAAGACATACATAGTAGAGAAAACTTGTGATCACTCTTAGTCAGTGCCATATTTGCTCCAATAAATCCGACGAATCTTTCATATGACATTACTGATATTTCGTTGACATTGGGTTATTTTGAGTTTTTGGGGACAGGAGAACGCTATAAATCAATTCAGTGCTTGTTGGCGATATATTATTTTATTTAGAGGTCGTTGAATCAACTTCGTTAAATAAACAAGTACCAACGATGTGAGATTGAACATTAGAGTTTTGTCTCAATTTATATCATCTGACATGAAGGTACAAAGGCACCTTCGTTTCTTCCAAGTAGAGATTCTTGTGAACATGATCAGACCTGGCTCACTCTGCACTTTAAGAACTAAGCTACAGGTACATCGGCGTATTATTCTACGGTGGGTGCCGCGTCAGAAGAGATTAGAACTATGCGTGACTATGCGATAGAAAGAGAGACGCATTGTAGGTGAATATAATGTTTAGCTACTCCATGCTTTGCTAGCTGAAGTGCACTTTATTGCTTCGTAGCTAGAGTCGCTTATTTATTGGAATGGCTTTGCGGAGTGATCCTTCTGGTCCTGTTTATTCTGTGACATGATAGAGATTTAGGCTGTTCATTGTAACACCTTTGGTAGAATTAAGTTGTCTTAAACGGTTTAAATCGCGTTTATTTATCATTATTTTAATCCCGACGTTTCAAACACTTTGCAGTGATCGTGGAGTCAGTCACCCCGTGACTACGATCACCTTTGGTAGAAATCTAGTAGCAGGTCACTATTGTTTTTAATAAGACGCAGATACTTATTCGTGGCTTTTCGAGAGTACATTTTATAATAAGAGCTCGGTAGTCACACAACATTTCATAGCCCGTTTCTGATTCGTTATATCAGTATACTTGGTATAAAACTATTTAAAAAAAGAATCGCTGAGTCTGAGCTCTAGGTCGAGGATTGACAGGAAGGAGCGCAAGATAGATATATGGCGACTCTTATTATCAGAGGCAAGTTGCACTTGAAGTCTGATGTGCACTGTACCTGTTGTAGTCTCTGGTTGTTGGAGAGCAGATCTCTGTTGTCCTTCTCGACGCGCAGCCTCTCGGCCGCTTCGGCGTCAGCGCGTTCGGTCGCGTGTCCTGCTGCTGCTCTCTCTTCAGCCAACTCACCGCCGACTTCTGATAGCTGTGGGCAAAAACAATAAACAAGATAAATATATGAAAAAGCCTGCATCGTATGATCCCTATTTTAAGAAATGCAGAATACGAAAATTGGTAGGTGCATATGGCACAGCATATGGCGATATAGGTCCATAACTTTGTGGGAGAAATTTTGTGCAGTGTGTTTTTACGTACATTTAGTTCGACTTCAAACGTATTCCAGAACTTGGAAAATGTTTCTTTTGAACATTTATTACCTCTGACTGAATCTAAACTACTAATGTTATATACGCACAACTTTATTACAAAGAAAAAATATCCTATAGTAGCGCATAGTCTCGATATTCAATAAAATCTGCTACGTAAAACAATTTCCAAATGTAAGTCTTAGTTTTTTCAAAATTCTTATAAAATTCTATAATAATGAACCGCGAATGAAAATCATTGGAAATACAAACAATATGTTCCACAGCAGAACGTATATAAAGAATCTTAACGTTAAAAAGAGTGGCAACATTATAATAATAGCCACTAAACATTGTAATATTGTTTTTTTATCAGTTTCATATAATTAGCGTAGCGTGTTTTTAATGTTTCCCAGTGATAAGCTGGAAAACTCTCCCGTCTGATAGTAAGCGTGAAGCCTGTCCATTACAGTTGCAATGTCAGCATCCTCATTCTGAATCTGCGCTGCATATGGCACTCCGAAACGTCACTTCGTTCTTCAACTTGTGCCCTTCAGCTTAGACAAGTAAAGAACGCAGCTACGAGACAGAATACTTGCCTATTCGGTGGTACCCACCAAGCCGGACTATTGCCAGGGAGCCCTAGCCCTGGTCAGAAAAGTAAATAAAAACTTATGTCCATCAAACGAAAGCGACTACAATAATAATTTTACTAGGTTTATGCTATAACGGCGCTCGAACAACTGCTAGTTGCAATCAAAATTAATTCATTCCAGTAGAAAGTTGGTAATTGCAATCTTCCTGGTTATTTATCGTGTATAATGCATATTTAATTTGCAGGCTTATGATGTGATTATCACACCATAATCAAGACTGAGCTACATCAGCGTCTCATTATCATGATAACTCAGAACATGATCAGTCGCGCTTGATTAATCCACTTTAATCATACATAATTGGCGTATATCTATCATAATCGTCGGGGGCAAAGCCAAAGCTTGGACGGTGCACTAACTAGACGATAATATTTCAGACACAACAGTTTAAATTTGGAACCACTGACGTAGGGCAGGCTGGCAGCCCAATGCATAATAACGCTTTAGATTCACAACACGAGTTTACTTTGCCAAAACTTCAGCCAAAACATGAAAAGAAAGGCCAAGGAAAAAGACATAAGCTTCCTGTTATATTTGAGTGACAACGTCGCGTTGAGAAAAGAATCTCACGCATTTGTAACTGAAATCAACAATGAGAAAAAAAATCTTTTGGCAAGCGTTCTGGCGATGGTATCGCAAGCGCCGTTGCGTTGGTTAAACGTAAAACAAGCTTACGTCTGATCATAATTTATCATTACATTATCATTATGACCGATTCGAAACGATTTACAGGAAATGCTATTAAATTATGAAGGAATGGCAGTGACTCACGAACCTCTTCTAATTCGGAAACCGTAGTTCGATCCTCAGATATTCCTCGGCTTGATCTGCAAACGCTGCTTGCTCTACTTCCACTTCTACTGAACAACGTGAATCCTTTAATCATGATGTTGGTAGCTGACTTCGACCTTCCAAGCTTTCTTCTTCTGCCTCCGTAGTAAGAATCTAAATCTGGGTCATCTTTATGCCCTAACCTGCGCCATTCGTCCATAACATGATCGGTTCTTTGTAAAAAGTTATCTATTTTGTGGCTCAGATAGTTCGAAGAAGTTCCTTCTTCCAAATGAGCCGCGACTGGCTTAAAGTTTTGCTTTAGTGGTTGTTTGTTGCATCCGAGGACAAAAGATAAGTTTGCGTCAAATACTACTGGAGCTTGTTCCCTTGATCTAAGCTCTCTCAGATCTACATTTTCTGAAGAATCACATGTTTGTGGGTACATTCTTCTAGGGGTTGGCGTGGTTGCATTCGAGTTGTTGTAACCTGTGGATCTCATGCTCGTGGATCGGGATAGCGGTACAAAAGTTCCATTGCTGCTGCATGTGGAATACTGACTAGTGGAGCTTCTCCTGCTGCTGTATGACAAAGGGCTTGGAGATCTAGATATCAAGGTGCTAATGGTGCTATGTCTACGAGCAAGTTCTGCTATAGACCCGGTTTCTACTGAAGCCGTTGAGCTGCTTCGTCTGTACATCGGGCTTGTCGGACGGTTAGAAAGATAGTTGCCATTTCCATTTTCTAGATTATTTCGTATTGTGTGCACTTCATTCAGGGGCTTGGTAACGAAAAGCTTTTTGCCGTTGAGTAAAGTTGTTGATGGTTTCGGCGGAACCTTTTCTTCAAAGTTTATGGGCAATGTTTTAGACTTCTTCATGGGTAAAATGGGTCGACTGAGAGGCGGTTTAGGCGGCTTCTTGGGAGTCGAGTCCAGTGAAGGGGGAGAAAGCGGCCCGTTGGAGGACCCATTGGTTCTGCTGTAGTGGTCAATGATGATCGGCGGTGAGAGAGCACCATAACTATTGTTTTCTTCTGGGATCTGCAGCTTCAGGGGAGAAGCGGCCCCGTGGACGGGACCGCGACCATTGACGTGCGGCATATTAAGCTGTTATTCGCTTGCGTTTCCTATAGCGGAAGTGGCGTGCGCGGTGAAAGTCCAGTGCCATTTCACCGTTGTCCGATGCAGTATTATTGTCGCGAGCGCTGCGGGATGCGGCGGGACATCAGTTGGAAATAGAACCGGACCGGCGCGAGAGGGCTCCGCGGACGCACTGCGCCGGCTATCTCGGTCGCCGGGCCGTCGTCGCAACCGCTCGACTATTTTAGTTTACTTAGATGTCGAAGTGCACGGGCGAGTGACACGTGGTGGACCTTCAAAACTACGAACGTTCAAGCCAATGACAACATTTACGCGTCCTTAGCATGCATTTTTCAGAAGGCAACGAACCAAATTAAGGAGTCACGAAAAGATTAATTAGGTCAGTCGATATGGATGTCAACGGATCACAGCCGTTGCAGGCGCTCGGCCGGAAACCGTGAAGGTTACGACTTTACGACTGTTTGTTTAAGAAACAGTGATGCTAGAGTTTGCGAATGTTTGCCAAAATAGCCAATTTATAAACACCACGCCTGATATATATGTATATCCCCTAAGGAATAGTCAATGTTCCAACACAAGATAAGTGTAATTTTCTGTCTGTGCTTCTATCAGGTTGCTTTTGACAATTTCTTGTATATGCCTTGAAGGTCCAGGGTAGACTAAGTGCCTCAGTTCGGCCACAAACAACTATGAAGCTTTATTTATGATTTTGAATATGTATACATAATCAAATAAATATAAGAGTAGTTGGCAAGAAATATTTTAAGGATGTCAAAATCTGTAATTTATCTTTAAATTTTAATAAGATTTACCAATTTACCTTTTTTTTAATCTATACAGAGAACTACTATCATAAACTAAAAACTACTATAATCTTAAAAGGTCATCTTTGGATTGCGTTGATATCGTGTGATAATATTATGAGTGTAGGTAATAGAAGATATTCTAATACCAAGAATAAAAATACTTGTGTTTTCAGATGCCACCAGCCAAAACCCTTTTGGCAAGGCAATACTTCCAATAAATAACCAAATGTTGCCGTCCATGTTTAACATCGAGAAAATTATGCATCATTTGGCAAAAACAAATATATACGAAATTCCAACATCTGATAGAGGTTGCACATTTTCTGGAAATAGAGACTGTAATGCTAATCTACAGTTTATAATTCCATTAATAATATATTCTTGGAGTTATGCACTTGAGCTGTGCGAATTACCAAAATCTTTTCGCAGAAGTAACTAAGTTTCTATGACTAGCAAATAACAGGAAGTACGTAAAATTACTTGGACATTCAGATATTTGTAGAATAATTTAGTATGGTAAACCCATTCTTTTCTTTATCTGCTTATTTTCAAGTTAAGCGGACAGCTTTGATTTACTCTAGATTTTCAACCCACGCTATCTCTACAATCTATACTGTTATGCTACGAAATCCTCGGATGTATCCATCATCCAGTTATTGGGAGATATATATCCTCTAACGCATTTACACTAGAAACTAAAAAATAATGTTTTGTAAACAAGGTTACTTATATCTTGCAGCTATCTTAACTATAGTTAACTATGATTAAATAAAGGAGTGAGTTTGGAATTAAATATTTCAATTAATGAGTGTTTAGTTGTAAATCATGACATGAATGTTTTATATTTGGTTTAACCTAATGCTTTCTATATCTTCATGTCTACAGAATTTAACATTCATATTTGTAGTTATTAGTGGATGGTGCAATAACTAGATAAATAAATAAATTGACTTTGTTTGGACGAGCAGATGTTGTATTGCTCAAACTCAGCCTATCCTATTTGATTCTACTGATCTCTTTTGTTTGTGCAGCAATGTATAGTGTGGAACAATACCCGGAAAGCATGCACATAAAATTAGTCTTAATCAGTGTGTATTAAGGCACATTTTCTAAGAAAAAGAGAACACAATCTTGCATCTAAAACATCTTGCGTAAAATAAATCAATAAGAAACTTATTGAATTTCTGAAATCGTAACCTATTCACACACTCCAAGTACCAGGAGGTTAGAAACCCAGACAGGTCGACACACTGACCTATCAAACCAGACATAAAGCTAATACGTTAAAAAGGGCTTTAATCTGAAACCAGCTGTAACTCTCAAAGGTTTTACGACGAATAAAATCGAGTCGAATGAGAAATGAACGACTACTCGTAATTACTTCTCCTTGCTACTGTTTTCGATAAGGCCTATAAGACTTAGTTTATGTTAAATCAAAAATTAGCATAGGTTATGTTCGCTCTTCGTATGGCAGAAAAACATGAAAGTAGAATAAATGCAGTGGAGATGCGAGCATTGAGAAGCATGATTGGAATCAAACGGAGTGACAGGATAAGGAATAGTGTGATAAGGGAATGTGGAGTGAATGAGGATGTGGTGACAAAAATCGAGAAGGGTAAATTAAGATGGTTTGGACATGTGAAGAGAATGAATGAAATGAGAATGACTAAACGGGTATACATGGAACAAGTGAACGGAAGTGTTGGCAGGGGAAGACCTAGGCGAACATTCCGAAATCAAATTGTAGACGTTCTGAAAAAGGCCAGTTTAGGAGTACCCTAAACCAACGCTCTATATGAAAGGATTGATGAGTGTAGATGAAGCTAAAGAGATATGTAAGGATCGTAGTAAGTGGAAATCTGTGGCCTCTGCTTAAACCAACGGGAAAAAGGCGTGATGTTTATGTATATATGTTCTTTCCTTAACATGTAACAATAGGCAAATATATTCGGGTATAAATTCGGGTCGAAACTAAGAGTGTAAAAACTAATGACATGGTATATAGTTATTCATAAATTAAAACTTAGAAAATGAATTAAATTGTGAAGTCAAGCGGGTCTTTTTTTACTACTAGTACTATTTGTTGGTGTAGCACGATACTTCGTATTTTCTGATAAATACATATATAACAAACTCCGGGCAATTTATTTTCCTTTTCACATTTCAATTTCCACTAAAACGATAAATTTTGCGTGCCCCGCTTCCCTAATATCCATAACATAGTAAATAAAAAGTTAAAAGGGCTCAAATAGAGCGCAGGCGCCCGTAACGTTTAAATGTTCCACGTCGATAGCCAATGGAAATAAATAGCTAACAAACGGTTGCCAATGCGTCCGGTTGATGCAATACTACGGTTAGGAGAATTCAACTATACATGTCTACCTATACATCTACTCAACTAGTTGTTATGTCATATTAATTGAAGCAGATACATCTGAAATGAAGCGCTCGTAGCGAAGTTTACTTAGCTTTTCTCAACCGATCAGCAAAGTTAAGCAACGTCGCCCGCGGTCATGAGTTGGATGGGTGACCGCTAGTGACATTACTACTGAGCGTTTCCGTGCTTCGGAGGGCACGTTAAGCCGTCGGTCCCGATTGTTGTCTTAGGATGGCAGTCGTTATAGCATGGTGGTAGGGCATTTTACGAATGCCGGCCTGGCTAGCTACCACCCTCAAGTAGAAAATCTGTCGCAAAGCACTTAACCGTGTGTTCCGGCAGTCCTTGAGAGCCAGTACTTCTAGGTTAGCCTGAACAACATCTTCGATCACATCATCACTTACCACCAGGTGAGATAGTGGTCAAAGGCAAACCTATCAGGCATAAAAAAAAAAAAACTTTTTTGCCCGATCTAAATCATCGTGACTAATATGGTGTTTTTAGGGTTCCGTGCCCATAGGGTAAAAACGGGACCTTATTACTAAGACTCCACTGGTCATCTGTCTGTCTGTCACCAGGCTGTATCTCATGAACTGTGATAGCTAGACAGTTGATATTCTCACAGATGATGTATTTATGTTGCCGCTATAACAAGAAATACTAAAATTCGTTCAAGTTTTGGAAGGGCATTTTGCAAGTGCCCGCCTGGGTAGCTACCAACCTCAAGTAGAAAATCTGTCGCCAAGCACCTAACGGTGTGTTCCGGCAGCAGTCCTTGATAGCCAGTGAAATTACAGGCACATGAGACATAACAACTATGTCTCAAGGTGACGGGCGCAGTGCAATTCGTCACTTGTGATGAAATGCATCTGTTCTATGCATAGGTTAGTCCGCTTAACATCAGGTGGGTCTAGAGCTTGTTTCGTCACAATAACATAAAAAGAAATTTAAAAAAAAACGGAAATAGTTTGAGACCCGTGGAAGGACATAGGATAGTTTTTATCAAACTGCGCAAAAAGAGGTTAATGGTTTGCCGCGATAACCGACATACGCACGGACGGAACCTCAGCCGGATAGCTAGTATGAAATGAAGAGCCCCATCGTGCACATTATGTGGTGTACCAGCAACACTAAGCTTAACTCGATGTTCGAGCAAAGGGGTATGCTGAAAACCAGCCCTGCGTGAACCATGCGGCTTACGCAGTACAGGTAGGCTCAGGCCTACTGTCAGTTATATTAGGTTTACCATGTTTTATTTGTTCCCTGTTAAATTGTGTTTTACTGGCAATAAATGTTATTCTATTCTAACACCAAACTCACGGTGACACAAGTTGGTACAGCTGCTCATTCGGGATACTCTTTCCCTTAGACGCCTTGTACGACATCTAACGTGAGGATATTTTTAAAGTCTTTACATTCGTAAGCAGAGAATTGTATGAAAATCAAATACATAAAGAGTAAGAGAACATCCAATGATTAAATAATATCAGGAAGAAGTCATGTGAAAGGGAATCATGTCTTTGCAGTCAGTATTTGGTAATATTTACGGGGCCAAAGAATACGAAAGATTGTGCTCCTTTAGCTCTTAAAATGACATGCAAATGAGAAAAATTGTTACTTCTAGGAGGAAATCGCTTTCTTTACAGTATTAGTATTTAAAGCTTCAATAAGATATTGGTAAAGAGTACAAACATTATACAGAAGATGTTGTACTTTTTAAATTTTGGGTAGAATTATTTAATTATTAATTTTTTTTTTATTAGGTAGTTACTATTGCCTACCAAAAAGTTATATTTTTACTAAAGATAACATATTTCTTATGAAAGATAAGGCAGTGGATATAAATAATAATAATAATATATATAGCGATGCATAAAATTATCTCCGAAAACAATTTCTATTCTACATTACGATTACTACACGACTTATAGATTTCATAACTTCAACCAAACAAGTTAATCACCATAGTAACGATGTGATCGCACAGTGAAAAAAAGGTAGATATTTAAATAAAGAACATAACAACAAAACGAACAATAGGAAGCTACAGACATATCTATTAGCTGATGAACACTAAATTGCACAAACAAAAGAATGACAAGAAAAACTCAACAATGAACGAAAGCATTCACACGCTGTCGCACACACACGAAAAGTGAAAAGTAATAGTAACAAGATTGTCAATAAAATTCCCGAAAACCCACGATTGTAAAAAGAAAAAACAAACATGGTGGTCACATTTTGATGTAAACGGCACAGTGCAAAAAGGTTCGTTTTGTATTCGTTCGATTTTCGAATGCGTTTTCGCGTCGTATAATTTGCTCTCCAAGAGAAGCTTGCGCATCGAGCTTTTTCAACTTACTGAAGTGTGCGTATCGTTGTTTTCGAAATGGGACGTCATTTTAAATATAGTTGCTATTATTGTAACCGATATAAAAATGTTGCAGAGTGCAATGTAAATAATGTATGCGGATTTTTTAATTTTCAAGATTTATAGTTAGATTAGTTAATATGGATGGAAGTACTTTTTTTACACATCCGAATTTATTAAAAGACAAAAGACGTCCTGAAAAAAGGTCTGATCAGGAGTTCTCTTAACCGACGCTTTGTATGAAAGGACTGACTATGTAAGGATCGTAGTAAGTGGAAATCTGTGGTTTCTGCCTACCCCTACGGGAAAGAGGCGTAGTTTTATGTATGTATGTATGTATATTCACAGGCAATCCTCAGCGGTTAATGTCCTTTTAAATAAAGCGTCAACATTACTTCAGTCAATATTCTAAGTGTAAAATGTTTAATTAACCATCCCATAATTTAATTTCGCATTGGGCAAGAGAAACAAACCGTTGCAAGAATAACCAACGTTTATTTCTGGAACATACTCTAGGGTTACCACGTATTTAGTGTAAAATGAAATCTTTTTCTTACCGAATAGGTCCAAATTTTCTCATGTTAAAAATTACAAAACAACTAATTTACAGTTTTATCTGCCTTGAGTCGAAACAATGATTGTGTGGGCAAAACAATACAAGCGTCACTGAAACTCCTTTTGGACTGGAATAATATTATGGATGGCTGTGTTTAAATAAGAATGGAATTTCACGGTATAAACAAAAATAATATATTTAAAAAAAAACCTATCTTCACGCATATTCTTCAAAGGAGTACGTTTTTATCCCATGTAATAGAGGCCCTAGGGGGCGAGAATATTGCAATCCTTCGGGCAATATCTACAACAAATTTCGTAATGGACAAACCTATTAAGTTGAAGTGATATAAGTTTCAAGAATTTTGGAGTAGGTTGTCAATAATTTTTTTTTTTTTCCTGCCTGATAAGTTAGCCTTTGACCACTATCTCACCTGATGGTAAGTGATGATGTGGTCGAAGGTGTTGTTCAGGCTAACCTAGAAGTACTGGCTCTCAAGGACATGTGCCGGAACACACCGTTAGGTGCTTGGCGACAGATTTTCTACTTGAGGGTGGTAGCTAGCCAGGCGGGCATTCGCAAAATGCCCTACCACCATGCAAATATTTTAGAATGTGATGTAACTATAGCCGTAGCCGTAGCCACATTGAGAAATGAAAGCGAAAATTACATCGCTTTCATTTCTCAATGTGGCTACGGGTACCCACGACATTCTCAGTTTCTTCTCATGTTTGGGAGAGGAGATCTATAAGTAATGCTTTCTTAAAAAACTTTGCATACCGCGAATGTTCTAATTAGGTACGGGGTAATTTAAAATCAGAAACTTATATATATCCTATACTAACTAGGTAAGGTAAAACGAATCAAGTTTCAACGTGTCAGTACTTACTCGTATTGGTGAAACGAGGAAATGGTTTTCCGCGTGTTACGATTTTGCCATTGTCACTGAATATAACAAGTATGTACAATTTAGAACATTTACCTACTATGTTTATTTTTATTAACTAGTCTGCGCGGTACTGTATTGTGTTGGAAATAAGAGATATTTGATGCTCATTTCTTTCGTGGGCATCAACGAATACTTCGGACACGACAGTCCTTTCAGTAGGACGAAAACGCGACGCGATTTCTAATAGTGAAGTACCTTGAAGAAGAACATCATACCTAAATACCGAAGCTCGTCGTATACTTCCGCAAAGTTTTTCCAAAGCAATATTCTAGTGGCTTTTATTGCCGGGATAAATAAGAATCGACGATGCTCACATATTTTCCAAACTTGAAAAGAGACAAAAGTAGTTGACACCCCTAACGGTCGCTTAGACTGAGTAAATCATGGAAATCAGGCCGTCTCCAGCGCTAGTGACTGACGCGCATCAAATACGCGTTCAAAGAATATTTTTAAAATGTATCACGCGTTTATTTATGCGTTAAATTATGCCTGTGGTTTATATTTTAAATATTGAACATTAAATTTAAATCTAGATCTTGTTAAAATATATATAAAATTCCTATGTTACTTGGTGTCGTTTTACTCACTGACCTATATTTTGAAATGTAGGATGATGAACTCTTATACATACAGTAAAACATGTTTTATATTAGATTTTTAGTGTTGTGCTCTACATACATAGCTGACGCATAGATTAATTAGTTTACTAAACACATCGCGTATAAAGTCGTATTTAATTTGCTTGTAGGTAATGTTAAAGACTTTGAATAGTGCATGGTTACCTTACCAACATTTTTATTTAGTTCAGTTGAAATGTTTCGAACATCTCCAAATCCAATGCTCCTTATCAAATTTACCTCACGATACTAAGGTTTAAGGCTTGAGTGCTCGTGGCGCTTTCCATACAAACGCAGTTTCGTCATATTTTATATACTAAATGTTCAAACTCAGTGAAACTTTGCATGTATGTCCTTGAGCCTAATATCTATGCTTCAATTTTGCCAGATATACTTAAAATTTAGTATCTTCAAAAATAATTAAAAAAAACGTTTTGTATAGGAACTGTTATTTTGACATTTAGGGATTAAATAAATAATAAATCGAAAAACTGGCAAACCAGAAGCATAGATATTAGGCTCAGCAATATGAATACCCATTTTCAGCGAGATTGAACACTTTGGTATTTAAAATTTGACGAAACTACGTTTTTATGGAAAGCACTCTACTCCTAATGGTTGTATAAAAATAGTATCATCACTTCTAGGTTAGCCTGAACAACATCTTCGACCACATCATCACTTACCATCAGGTGAGGTGAGATAGTGGTCAATGAATAAGCTATCAAGCATTAAAAAAAACATAAGCTTCTGCTATAAAGATCGCAGAAGCTTTTTAAGGAACAACTACCAATGAAAAATCAATCTGCCAATTTCTACACAAAGACAAGAAAAGCAAATAACCAACTCATGAATAAAGAAAGTGTCGTATTAAAGCGGAAGAAAAGAATGAGTCACAGTGGAAAAAATAGAACAACTCCTTCACAACGCCTATCGAATATAGTGATGGCCTTCTAAATCATTGTCATAATGTATTTGTAGCAATGACATTTACTGTATAGACAGGAGTGATCTTTTAAATTATATGTATTTTATAACACAAATATATTGTTTTCTTTTCATCACACTACGATAAATGCCAAAGCTTTTTGATGTGATCAGTGTGTTTGTTACCACACACCTCTGAAACGCCTTAACAATGACAATATTTAATTTTATGTGTGTATTTTTCCGTTGGTCTTGGATAACAAATAGATATTTTTTCCCCGATCTACTGAGTACCTGATTCCCTAGAAAGCTCTATATTAGCGACAGTTTTATTTTAAACAATTGATTATTTTTAAACAGTTTTTTTTTAAACTTTATAAAACGATATCTTTTTTATGGGTTGTGCCATTACAAGCACAAGGCTCGCCTGATATTAAGCGGACTTATCTCTGCCTTTTCAGATGCATTTCGTCACAGGTGACGAACTGCACTGTCACCCTGACACATACTGATGTAAAGTCTCATGTGCCTATGTATTTTTACTGCCTCTCAAGGACTGCCGCCGGAACACACTGTTAAGTGCTTGGCGACAAATATTCTACTATTGGGCGGAAGCTAACTATGCGAGCATTCACAAAATGCCCTTCCTGCATACGATGAAGCTCAAGTCGGACGTGCGGGTCGAACCATAGACCTTCGGAACAGAGCAGTCCATAGCTATTATCGCTCAGCCATGATTTCTTCAATAATATTAATGTTTGTCAATTACATTATATTCACACTTTATATACGAAGATACAAAGTAGTAGTTATGTCTGATGTCGAAGTAAAAAAAATTCAATATTTATGGGGCCTAATTCGATGTGATAATTTTAGTGACAGACATAATAATATGACAATAGAAGTAATCGACATTACAGGCCTCCAATATCATCATTATCTGTAGACCTCACACAAATTCGACCCCATGCATTTCCTAAGCAACTTCAGAATGGCGCAAATCAAACATCAAAACCATAACACTCCTTTTTTGGGCAATCGTGTTAAAAGCAGGCGTTTAACAGCACAGCAGATCCAGATAAATAAGTTAACATCAGTGATATGGAGGTATTTTAGACACGGTCAAGGAACTGAGAATTAGGGAACTGTCTATCTAATTTCTCGCTCTAGGTCAGGTAAATACACGTGAAAACTGTTTTGTAGTGTTTTTCTCGGGTTATTTTAAAGTTATACAAACAATACTGCAGTCCGACAGTTTACAAGAAGAAGCTGTTTATAATTGGAAATGAATCTGATAAGTAATGTACAAACTGTTGTAGATGGAGGTGGGGTAAAAGGTTTTTATGTTTTGCAAATACTCGTCTGGCTAGCTATCACTCACAAGTAGAAAATCTGTCACCAAGGATCTAATGGTGTATTCCGGCAGCTGTCTTTGAGAGCCAAATTCAAAGATTTTACATTAACATTTTCTACTATCACTTACCAAGTAAACAGTGGTCAAATGCTAGCCTATCAGAAAAAAAAGTACTCGGTAGGTATAACATTTTAGATGAATAATTAAAAAGAAACAGAAGATAAAGAGTTAATAAATAAGTGAGACAAAATTTTGAAAATACAATAGGGATGCAAACCCCCGGGACACTAATGGAAGTGCTTACCTAATTAAATAGATTCTAGAGAATATCTTCGAGTACATTGATAGACCTTGATACAGTATCAGAAAATTCGGAAAGAGAAGTTTAATATGGAGCAAGATAGATATACAAAACAACATTAGAAGAAGCGTATATTCAAATAGGAACCTATTGAGTAAATAAAGCTAAGAGTTGTTGGTTAAGTGTAAAGAAAAACAGTATGAAGTTACACTTACATGCATTTCAATGTCACAATCTGCTACATATCCAGTCTAATGTCTAATAAATGAACACACAAACATATGAGATAATTTAAAACCATCAAGGCAGACTGTTCCCTACTACCTCGCACAAGGACCACTAGTAGACAAAAAAAAAGATATGGTCTAATTAACGCGCCAGATTTTTTCCAAAGTCACCAGAACCAACCAGTGTCACAAAATACACTGACACACAGGGCTTATGAATATCCTTCGTGCCAAGGAGATCATGTCTGTCCACGGTAGGTGGGTTCGTTCCTCACCAATGATCTTTACGCCATTGCAATTACATTGTATTGTCTTGATTGCTATCGGCATGCTATCGATTGAATAGCACCGATAGGATCTAGGTATTGTTTTGTCATTGTTTGGTTAAGTGCGGTTGCTACGGTACATTGTTTAATGGCTCTGCGTTTATGTTTTGTTTTCTTGAAACTACGTAATAAAGGAAACTTCTAAAACCTAGACCAGGATATTTGACATGCGCTCCACCTAGTGTTTCTCAGCTTGAAGAGAAACACCAGCTCACTATTAGTAAGAAGCACTAGGTGGACTGAAGACATCATAAAAGTCACGAGTGGACAATGTGTAATACAAGTGAGTTATAGCCGGTCATTTGTGCGTTCTATAGGGGATTCTTTTGCTCAACAGTGCATTTCTTTCGGCTGATGATGATGATTACTTCATAGTGATAAAATAGCACAAGACAATTGAGGCCATGAGTACCATAGTGGCCTATCTTTTGCAGACACAATTGATTTCCATTGTGTCTCAAAAAGATAGGCCACTATGGTACTCATGGCCTCAATTTATTGTAAAAGAGTCCAACAAAAGAATTGAACATTTTGAAAAAAATTGCTTTTGCTCTTCTCCCCCGTGGGTGTCGCGTTCGAATTGCATACCCCCTTATATTCTTGAACATCTGTGTTTATTTAATTTAAAAATGTAAAGATAAATTACTTCGATTAGTAATAATGCACACCAAGTTTCTGAACGTATTATTAACAGCAAAATATAGCATATATTAAAAACCAAGATGGTAAAAAGTACTTTTGCGCAGCAGATTTCGATTGACAAACAAAACCTTTCCAAGCTTTTGAGGTGAGCAAAAAACCATTAAAGTCTTGTTGTTATATAGTCTCAGCAAAATAATATACCCTTATCTCACATATAGCATAAATACTCCTCCTTAGCTTACAAACAGTTAAGAAAATAACCAATAGCATCCAACTCCAAGAAGCCTGCCAAGCGAAGAGGGTTTCGAACGAAATTGTATTCCGGTGGTGGACTTATGCACATCAATTGATTTCTTCCGACTGTAGGATGAAAAATCCCCGTCCATTTAATAAAAATACAAGCTATTTCTCTTCGTATTGCTAGTTCTTTTGGAGCGTGCTTACCTGCACACCTATATTATAGTTTGGAAAAATGAGACTAACCTACGACATTCCTAGCAAAATTGTTGATAAGGTTTTAAATAGACGTTTAGTGAGAACGTGTCGAGATATATTGCTAAAGAGCACAAAGTCCTAATATTGAGATGAATTACTTAGCATTCCATGGATTCACCGTGCGGGTACCGGGTCCATCGCGTTGCAGAGGAAGAGGCTAGAGGGGTGCCTGGGACTTGCAACCCAGGAGTAGGATTAAGGGGCCCCTTTATGATATATCAATGCTCTCCTTCACCACTCGAGCCTCCTCCCCTACCTAACCAAATTTGATAAGATCCTACTAATGCCGCCTTAGATACACGTTCTAGGATGGAAGTTACGGTTGTTCTTGGTAGGCCAAGGTATTTAAGTAGGTTATATAGGGATTTCGCTGGTATACCCCTTGCTCCAACCTCTACAGCATATAAACTAACCACATAACCGTTTTTGGTTAATTCATTTGTTAGGTCATAATATTTGTTTGTTTTTATTATTAATATTACCAAAATTTATCCGAATTCCCGATGAAAATACCAGTAAATATAAAACTTAATCTATATATGCGCATACAAAGTACCAAGTTCAATGATGAAAGACAAAAACTGGAGTTGTAGCTCCAGTCCATCAAGTCAATGTTTAAGCTGAGTTTTTGCATTTGTGTATAATTATACAAACACAAAAACCAACAAAAATCAACATAGAGCGGCTTCACAAAGCGGGCATCAACACATCGTGTATTGTTCTAAAAGCATCGTTCCCACAAGTTCCCATTACTCTAACATGAAACCTGTCCCCGTAATCAGGTTTTGCATCATATTATAGTTTTTGTTTATCAAAAGGCAATATAAAGATCATCGCCCTGACGACGCGGACGCACTGTCTGGTTACCAGACATGCCAGGTTTCTTCTTGTAGCATCATAAATTGGAACCAGTTATTTACCTTTATAAAAACACACGTCTTTCACATCACGATGGTTTTAATTTGGACGTTTTTTGGTCAGCCGTATTGGCAATGTAAGAAGTTGATTAGTAGTAATGTATTTTTGATTCTTATTTGTTTGCCGTGGGAAGGAAGGATAATAAGTGCAGTTGGAGACATTGCAGGGCTCAGTTCGTTTGTAATATATCATTGGTTGCAGGTGTCCTTAGACTTGTCCTTAGAGATGTGTCTTTGATTAATGTTTCGAACCTAGCAGGGGAACTTGTCTCAAGGACAACAAGAACTGCTTTACGATTTAGGTGATGGCAATGCCCACTTGGCCTGGCCAATCAGCTATACATAATTGTACGTGATGAGACTTAACTTGGTACCTAACTTATCACTCGATATCCTTGTTTATTTACTGGTTTCTTTTACACGGCAACTAAACAAAGGATCGACGCAATTTTTTAGAATGCATGACGACATGACAGATGCTTATTTTTATCCAGACTTACAATTTTTTTTTTCTTCCTGATAGTTTTGCTTTTGACCACTATCTCACCCGATGGTAAGTGATGATGTGGTCAAAGATGTTGTTCAGGCTAACCTAGAAGTACTGGCTCTCAAGGACAGCTGTCGGAATACACCGTTAGGTGCTTGGCGACAGATTTTTTACTTGAGGGTGGTATCTAGCCAGGCGGGCATTCGCAAAATGCCCTACCACCATGCTATAACGACTGCCATCCTAAGACAACAACCGGGACCGACGGCTTAACGTGCACTTCGAAGCACGGAAACGCTCAGTAGTAATGTCACTAGCGGTCACCCATCCAACTCATAACCGCGCGCGACGTTGTTTAACTTTACTGATCGGTTGAGAACAGCTAAGTAAACTACGCTACGAGCGCTTCGAAACTAATAATTTACGAGTTAAAAATACATCAATTTTATAACCTATATACATGACTTCATTCATCTTATTAGGTACACATTTAGAGCCCTTTCAACTTTTAAAGCTTACGTAATCGCATATGTCTACACTTTTATGGATGAAAAATTATTAAAAGTACTTTCTAAATACAGTTTAGGATCATTATGTAATGCATGAATATAATATTCATTTGAGTAAGAAATTAGAAAATATTTGACTGACTGTTTGAATTAAAAAAATATATTGTAATTAACCGGCGCGGCGTATAACAAAGTTTTAAGGAATGAAAATAACTCTTAAAGAACTTCTCGTGAGCATGGATTGCTGACATGCATTAAAATATCACATTTTACCCATAAAAAGTATCATTCCTACAAATTATATGTATAAATTAATTTAAAAAGTAAAAAACACGGCTGCAAATTATTTATTTTAGATAAACGTTTTATAGTTCTATTGAAATTAAAACTGCAAGTTATATATAATATATTTATGGAATCGTATTTTAAAGCCTTTCATTTTGAAGCCCCACTCGAAGGTGTTTGGAAATAAAAATATCTCCAAATATGGTGTCTAATATCCGCCAGTTTATTTATTATATTTTTTTAATGTTATTATGTAGTCTCTCTTGCTTTATCAAGACGAATCTAACGATATCTCATACATTAAAATCGGTTAAGCCGCTTAGAAGTTATGATGGAATAAAGAAACTCACAAACATGCATACATGAACCCTAATAACATAACTCTCCTTTTGAGGGCAGTCGTGTAAAATGCAATAATAGTAACTAGTTAATAAGAACCTCTCTTTATTGTATTGTTTTTTATTGTATAGAAGAGCAAACTCCACTAAGTAACTGATCACCGTCGCTCTCAGACATCACTAGAGGTCTCGAGTATGTGTTGCCAGCTTTCGAGGAGGGAATTTTCTTTCTTCTTAAAGTGTACTAAGTTTTATCGGTACGTATAATGGAAATATTGCTGGTTCATTAGGTATAGGATCGTTATGTGATTAGGTATTCATATATGTGTATACTATGGATTTTTTTACCTAAAAATAGAACCGACTTCAACACTCAAACTGCGACAAGTTATTTCACACTTTTGAGTGTGAAATAACTTGCCCATTCCATTTCTAGGTAAAAAAAAATTTTGACCCTTTTTAGTGACCTTTCCTACTCACGGGATCGATTCACTGTCAATGTCAATATCATCAAGATAGGAAAACACTTTTCAGCTATTGGAGTGTAACTCAAAGAGTACTCGACTGACTTTGATGAAATTTAAATTGAACCACACGGGATTAATCAACTTCCAAATAAAAAAAGACTCATCAAAATCGGTTCAACAAGTCAAGTTCACAAAGTTCTACTAAAAGAGGTAACAAACAACAAAAAAAATGCAGTCCATTTTTTTAAATAAATAACCGTCGTTGTTAACGATTTAACTCAAAACAGACCATTTATCGTATACACTCACGCAAGATAAACTCAAATTGCCAAATTGCTGCAATAACAGAAAGACGAATGGCGGAAACATCAGCGGCGAAGCACTTTAAAAATCAGAGCAAATATTCGAAATTATACCTCAAAATATGCTCAAGAGTTATTAATACACGTAGGTTGATGTTTTACGAGGAAAATGTAGGTAGTCGTTGAAATATTATAAGCAATATCGTATGCATAATTAATTTAGTTAGTATCGCCGAGCAGCAATTCGCGTTACTTTTGATTCAATGAACCCTGGCTCGAACTTTGTTTCAATGTATTATTGCAGTCATGTTTCAATGATTTTATTGCGCATTTTACACTAAAATGTTTGGAAATGTAACAAGTATATGGCTATAGACTGACATGTGGACGAAGTATGGGTGTTTGAGTGTGAATGAGTGTACTCATCGCTATACCTCATCGCGGAATATCTACACAGACGTGGTATATATCCCCATCACAGATCTCGAGAGATTGGTCATTACGCCTCGTTTTAGCTGAGACTTAATTTCCCATGAAACTCCCCGTTTAATATCACATCTACACGTAAACGCCAATAATTACACAATTTGCACTTACACAGCCACACAAGTCACCAGTTCCTAAGTGCTCACACTTTAGTGCTTTCTTCAATGTTTGCTTGTAAATACGCACTACCACGTTCTCGAATTTATACACACAAGCGTGTTTATCTCGATCACACTCCAATGTGAACGAATCACTTGAAACGATATTCATTGCGTGGTCGAAACTAAGTTAGCCTTAAGTTCTTACACAACTAAACGGCAATGTATGCGCGCGTCATGTTTTTTGTATAAGCTGTACCTTGGTAATGGTCTTGGTTAATACATACAAGTTATAGGTGACACCATGGTTCTTGTAGTTTACATGTTGGCTTTGATTTTTGCAGACAATCACTGAACAATACGGCATTTTAATAAATATCGTATGCTCGTACGCTCACCTTGAACGGGTTACGACTGACGGGATTTTTAGTAATATTTTCGGTGTATGCCGTGGACGCTGCATATAAGTGTCTCGCGTGGCGCGAAAGAGGACCTCTCTATAGATCTCTGTGGTCCCCATTGATCAATGTATATCCCCAAAGATGATATATACCCCCATGATGATTTTATAATCTGAATGACTTACCTTTGTCTCGAGCCTTTCCGTCTCATTCTTGTAATGTGTGCGCTCGCCGTCCACCTTATCCAGTTTAACTCGTAGGGTCTCCAGCTCTTCCTGCAAAAGAAATACAACCATATCTGTAACGTCATAACTATCAAAATCATTTGTAAATATATTTGGCGACAAACTTCTGACCTGTAACCCATGTATGCCGTAGGGTTAAAGTATTCCCTATAAATGTATATCAATTAATGTTAGTACTTATATGTGTACCTACTCTTTGTGAGAGAAAGTAAGATATAAACTGAGTATAACTATTCGATTATTTCACCCGATTTTTATTGTTATCAAGTGGTAGGTCTCCTCACCAAAGAATCCGCCTTAGAGGGTACTACCGCATTGTCAGATATTCTGCCTCAAAGCAGTGTACGGCACTACTTTGCTTATGAGGGAAGGGCACCAAAGAATAAAGATGGTCTTATTCATTAAAACATGGGTATAGGTCTAAATCCACGTAAACCCTTGTATTTATAATCTTGATAGCTATCATCTTGGATTCACATTGTAATTTGTATTCCCCTAATACACGGGGTAATTTGTTACGCATAGTTTTGTCTCATGTAACAATAAGCGACCATATTGCCATCTACAGGGACAGTGTGTTATTGGGTTTTTCTGTCAAAGAAATCTTTAGTAACAGTACAGTCTGGAATTGTTCCTGTAGATGGCCTTATTGTCGCTTACTATAAGCGACCATACATCTACATGAGACAAAACTATGACTAACGAATTACCCCGTGTATGATATAATATTAACTAAGGATCGTGATCAGTATTTATGGTACCTAGTTTTAAGGAAATCTCAAGCTATCCTCTTGGATTTTGTATTCCCCCAGGAATACAAATTACAATGTGAATCCATTGTAATCCACATTGTACCTAATTTGTGGTAGGTCTCCTCACCAAATCTCAAGCTATCCTCTTGGATTCACATTGTAATTTGTATTCCTGGGGGAATACAAATTACAATGTGAATCCAAGAGGATAGCTTGAGATTTGTATTCCCCCAGGAATACAAATTACAATTTGAATCCATTGTAATCCACAGAATGAATTGAATCCAAGAGGATAGCTTGAAATTTCCGTAAAACTAGGTATCACGATCCTTAGTTTATATTTAGAACTAGAGCCATTACGCATACGAAATAGGGACTTGATAGCTGAAACAAATAGGTAAAGAAAAACTCAGAAAAAAAAACTTAACGCATGAAATCTAACAAAAATAACAGGATAATTAATACAAATCACAGATTTTCCTGTCACTATAGAAACGTACCAACTGACAATAGATTTGCACCCGAAGACATTACTGAATTCGCTCGGATTTACAAAATGCACCATTTAAACGACATTTATCGTGTTTCTCTCTATGTTTATGCCTCATTTTATATATTAAACACCGTTTTAACTAATCCCAGTGGCGAGAGTTATGTGTTGTAGACACTGCCAAGTGAAAACATGGTGTTTTGTATGAATTCGCGATTGGTCGATGACGATGCTATTACGCTCAAGAACTTCGCTTTGCGAAAAACTAAATCTAAATTACTAAAATGTATTATAATTAAACAACTTTAAACGGTTTAAATCGCGTATATTTATCATTCTGTTTTTGTCCCGACCTTGCAAACATTTTGCAGTGATCGTGGTCACGGGGTGACTGCAAAGTGTTTGAAACGTCGAGACAAAAATAATGCTAAATATACGCGATTTAAACCGTTTAAAGTTGTTTAATTACTATTTGTAATAATCGCGAAAACCTAAGACAACATTACTAAAACGTAGTTAATTAAGATCACGCACCGATTAAAAGTACTAATTAATACATAGTTTTACGTGACAAGTTGAAAACCTTTGACCGCATAAACAAACACACATACAGTTCTGGTCAGAATGTTGTTCAGGCTGTCAAGGAAACCTGTAAGTGCTTGGTGACAAATTTTCTACTTATAGGTAGTAACCAGCTAACCAGGCTAGGCATTTACGCATTCGCAAATTGCCCTGCCACTATGCTATAACAATTGTCATCCTAAGACAACGAACGGGACTGACGACGTCTTAACGTGTCCTCCGGAGCACGAAAGCGTTCAGTTATATGGCCCAAGCGGTCACTAATCTAAATCATGTCCGCAGCGGAGGTTCCTAACTTAGCTGATCGGTTAAAAACGACCAAGAAAGCTTCGCTACGAGCGCTTCACAATACAGGGCTAATTATTAAACATATATCAACAGCATATTACAGAATACCGCTTTCGGAATAGAATCGAAATCTGACGGTTGGCAGCAAGCTTTCTGATGGACTACCATCTTGCACAGCAACTTCAAGACGCCTGCCAAGGGGGAAGATTATGGCAACACCCATCTAGGGGATGCTGTTGCCTAGTTACTAAGGCTGTTGCTGATGATGATATCGCCAGCTGCCTATATGACGTAAATCCTGTTGTGCTACTATTACGCAGCTACGCCCTTAACACTATAATTCGAGTAGTGGCATGCTGTTCATTCGGCGCATTTTTTCCTTACTCGCGTTTTCCGATCATCCAATAGGAGGGTATTTCGCAATTCTTATATACTTAAATACCGGGTTCTAATTTATTGTAATTGAAGTGTAATCTGAGTGGCAGTATACATTACATTTAATTTATGAATATATAGAGCGCCTATAAAACTGTATCTGCAAGTGTATTTGCGATACGTTAATATAAGAAGCAGGCAGGAGCAGTACTTACTGCTTCATTTGCAAGCTAATTTTAGCACAAAATTCACCCGAACAGCAGTTTTTTTTTATAGCTGATAGGTAAGCCTTTGACCACAATCTCACCTGATGGTAAGTGATCATGTGTACGATATGATGATACGTTTGTATCTAAGACACTTGTTTTAAGCTTTTAGCGAATGCTCGCGTATTTACCACGCTCGAGGTCTGTCGCCAAGCATCTAACGGGATGTTCCTGAAGCTGTCCTTGATTGACAGTCCTATATAATTCGAAGCTAACCTGTGCCATACCGATGGAAAGACAACAGAGTGCTATTTGAGCTCCGTTTTTCCCTTTGTATACGGAACTTTAAAAAATCACCTGGTTAAAAACCGTAACGATATTGCTCTTCGCTTATTTAATACTAGTGATTTCTAACAATTACCTGTTTCATTGGCCAGTGTTCAGATAATCTCATACATTATTGATGTAACTACACGTCGTAGATTTTCTAACATGCAGTATGTAACCAGTAATTAATCTTTGATAATGTGGACGGTAGTCTGTATGATGGATTGAAGCAATAATATTAGAGAAGTTTGTCATGAATGCATTTAGATGAACATATTTACATCAAAATGTAATAAGTAACACACGAGTCACTTTTTTGCTTTTGTTTGTTTAGAATTATGGATAATTTTTGAATGTACGCGATCATGAAATTAGCAACGTCATTTTTTTTATGAAATTATTACTAAATCAGGTTTCAAAGCGCTTTTAGTAGCACTTTTTTACTTAGAATTTATTACTGAGTGTTTCCTTGTACCGGAGGGCACGTTAAGCCGTCGCTCGGTCACAGTTATTGTCTACAGATAGCAGTCGTTAGGCTATGATAGAGTCCTTTGGGCGGCCTGAAAATCCCATTACTTTGCATAGTACCCTGGTTAGCAACCACCCTCAAGTAGAAAATCGGTCTCCAAGCTCTTAAAGGTGTTTGCTGGTAGCTATTCCTTAGGCCCAGATTCAGGTTACAATATCATTACTTATCAGGTGAGATTATGGTGAAAAAGTAACCTATAGGCAATAGCAAATGTCTATAAACCGTATTATATATATATATATATATGCTTATATTTTGACATACTCTTTTTTATTGCTGATATGTAAGCCTTTGGCCACAATCTCTCCTGATGGTAAGATCGAAGGTGTTAACAGGCTTAACCTAGACTCTAGAGTTACTGGCTCTCAAGGACAGCTGCCGGAAGCGTTGGGTATTTCGCGACAGATTTTCTACGTGAGCGTGGTCGATCGCCAGGTGGGCATTAGCATAATGCCCTTCCACCATGCGGTGAATCTCAGACCCGCAGTGGGATTCGAACCATGGACCTGCTGCACGGCAGTCCATAGCCAATGCCACTGAGCCTGCTTTACAAGAACGCTTTGGATCCAGGGGAGCGCGCGAACTGCGCTGCTTCGTAAAAGATTTGTTTACAGTCAATACAGCAAACTAGGAAAAGAACACAAGATTTAATTTGAAACTTTTTACCCGCTAACCTACTTATTCAGTTGAGCCCTGCTTTACCGCATTGAGTGCACCACGCACCTTATCTGGTTTTTGCCCGCATTCTCTACAAACGTGCTATTTCCGCCTCATTTAATGAAAGGTATGACACGTCCGCTTTAATTACAAGAATAAGTCATTGTAACTAGTATTTATTGAAGTGTCGCGGTATTCAGATTATTCAGAAAATACTTTGCAGATAGTCAAATATCTATGGTAGGAAATCTTGCAGTTTATAGCAAGAGCAATAGTTTTCCTTCCAAATTTGAATGCAGCGACATTTTTTAAATTTCACTGTTTTCTTATGCCCAATATGAATTCATCTTACTGTACCGGCCGGATAGTCCACTTCTGAACACAACCTCCCCCATTATAGGGGTTTGCCATAATGCCCACGCTTAGTAGGTGTCTTGCGGATCGCAGTGTGATATATCAGTTCCTCAGAAACCGCTGCCATGCTTTTAGTGTGTAACCATTAGTTGCCTCTTACCGACACCCACGGGTAGAGATAGGGGGCTGATAGAGAAATACGGTAAGTAGGCAGCAGCACCTAAGGAACTGCTATATTCTACTGCGATTTTCAAGACGCCTGCCAAGCCTGGAGATTATGGAACTTAATGGGGCAGGCTGTGTTCAGCAGTGGACAATCCGGCTGATACAGTAATGTGTACTTACTTGTAATCTATACTTCTATCTATTATCTCTTATAGCATCGCTCCATTCATTCATGTTGCGGTCTATTTCCCTAGACCGATGCTAATTTGCATTATAACTGATCGATTTCTTCTATTCATCGAGCGTCTAACCACCCTTTTATGGAACACGTTAGCGGTGAACCGAGTACTAGTGGGTCATTTATAGGTATAAATATGGGCTCTAAATATAAACAAAATACATATATATATATATTAAATCAAGTAAGAATAAGATTTGAAAATAACTTTAGATGGTAGTTTTTTTTTTGCCTGATAGGTTATCATTTGACTACTATCTCACCTGATGGTAAGTAATGATTTGGTCGAAGATGTTGTTCAGGCTAACTTAGAATTACTGGCTCGCAAGGACAGCTGTCGGAACACACCATTAGGTGCTTGGCGACATTTCTACTTGATGGTGGTAGCTAGCCAGTCGGGCATTCGCAAAATGCCCTACCACCATGCTATAACGACTGCCATCCTAAGACGACAACCGGGACCGACGGCTTAACGTGTATTAAACGTATTTGTTATCGTAAAGTATTTGTACGTGTACACAAAAATAAAAAAAGTAACAAATACTTTTTGTCAAATAATTGTCTGAAACTTAAAAACTACCCGACGGATATTAATGAAATTTAAATGGAACCATCACGGTATACTCTACTCAACATAAAATAATCATCAAGATCAATTTATAATTGTCAAAGTAAGTAATCACACCAGGTGGACTGACGACATCGTGAAAGTCGCGGGTAGCCAGTGGTTACAAGTCGCTAATAGCAGTTCTTTGTGGCGTTATATGGGGTGGCCTTTGTTCAACAGTGGACGTCTTCCGGCTGATGATGATGAAGTAATCACATAACAAACATACAAAAAGAAATATATTGGTGTACTTTGGTATGTACCAATTTTTTTTATTTATTTATTTGTGTAAGACCATTAATGGTCTTAAACAAATAAATATTTAATTGAATCATTAAACATTCAACATATAAGATTCCATTTATAATTATAATATATTTGTATTAACATTTTGACCAAGTTAATATTGTCTGCTGTTTGCAGAAGAGACCACAGAAACACAAAAAAAAACATAACCAACTTCCAAAACAAATAATTACTTGATGTCGGGTACTATAAATATGAAGTAAGCGGGTAAAGCATATTTTAAAAACATAATTTTAATGACATAAGTAAAACATTTATATTTGTAGTGTTATAGGAACGTTTCATTTTCATTGTATTTAAATGTACACTAGTGTTTTACAAAATCACAAATATACGATAGGAAAAATTTAAGTCATGTGCGGGATTCGAACCTGCGTCCATCCACCCCTTGAGCCGGGGTACGTGAAAACATGACATACTACATACTTTTTGCATATACATATACACTAGTGTTCTTTTCGTTCAGACCAACTGAAAAGTAATTTAATTTCATTGTTTTCCAGCGAGATCTGATAGACAGAAACAAGCGAAGAAAACTTATCTAGACCTGTGCACATCATACCTACCATCTATAGGTACGTGACTGATAATTATTGATAAATGATCGTTCATTGAAGCAATCTTTCATTCACTAAAGATTTGACACGATCAATAATTTCCAGCTAATTATTTAGCACCATTTAAAAAATTAAGCAGTGATGGCTCAGTGGTCATTAGCTATGCCGCGCAGCTGGTACCGCATGGTGGAAGGGCATTTTGCGAATGCCCGCCTGATTAGCGACCATTTCCAAGTAGAAAATCTGTCGCCAAGCACCTAACGGTGTGTTCCGGCAGCTGTCCTTGAACGCCAGTAATTCTAGGTTAGTCTGAACATCTTCAACCACATCATCACTTACCATCAGGTGAGATTGTGGTCAAAGGCTTAGATATCAACAATAAAAAAATAAAATAATAAAACTTTTTACTAAAATGTATGCAAAAAATAACATATTTTATGCTCACATTTCAAAAACATAATCATAATTAGAAAATAATCAATAACAGATACGCAAACAACAAATCAACTTTATATCCAACATTATACTCATGTACTAATTCTTATAAGCATAGAACGAATACATTTCTACAGTCTTTTATATCCCATCCCATATATCCTTATTTGTAAACAAAATAAGAAAAAAACAAATCACTTACATTCGTGGGAACGTCTGCAGGCAAAAAACGATCCGTTAAACGATCTATTCTACGAGTTTACGTGTGTTCTCATCTGGAAATATGTTTTTGCACTACACTAGTAAGACACGATGGTGTTACAGTGGGACTTCGTTAAAATAAGAAGTTTAATTTGCTTCTAGGACTTAATTAAACATTGTGATCATTATACATACGGAAGAAATCTGACACCGTAATTCGCAGCTTAACCCATTGGCATCGGCGATAATGATAACAATAGAATTTCATTCATAACTAGGACGTAGTGGTCCTGACGATGCCAACTTATAAAAGTATGTTTTTCTTGCAAATGATATAATTGCAAAAAGTATGTATGTTTGACGTATATAGATGTATGTTCGACGTAGGATTCGTGAAGAAATATATTTGTACGAAAAGAATGTCTGATACGACACATGATAAAGCGGAGTTCAAGCAAACATGCCTTTGATACCCACTTTAGCGTGGGAGGCAATTAATTGTTAAATTAAATACATAATTAAATAAAAACGACTTCAACCGTAAAATACGCATTCTTAGGAATAACTTAAACACTACCCGACAAGCAAAATATAAACCATATAATCAAAATCGGTGCACTCTGCAAAGAGATATAAGGTAACACATACAAAAAATAATACAGTCAAATTGAGAGTCACGCTCTTTTTTTTAAAGTCGTTTATAAAAAACCGACCTCAAGCATAATATGCGCATTAGCAGGATTAACTCAAATTTCACTCAAATTTATATATGACAACATGAAAAGTACCAGCTTTAGTAAATAAAAAAAACAACATCATAATCTATTTCTGTGTATAAGGTTATAAAGTAACTCATACAAAAAAAAAGTCAAATTGAAAACCTCCTCCTTTTTTTAAAGTCAGTTACAACACCGGAACTTATGATCACAGTCACACTGTACACTACAGTTACTTGTCTTTAATCTAATTAACCAGTTCCAATGTCATATCCATTTATAAGCATGTGTAATGTCACCCCAGTCACCTGGTCACTGGAGAATCTTGACCATGGCTATTCCGAACTACTTTAGAACGTTTATCGTATGTAGGAATATACTTATACACAGTTGGTTATAATTATTCTGAATACCGTCAAGTTTATTATATGGAAGTGGGAAAATAACTCGTTAAAGAAATATGGAGTAAGTAGGTATCACTTGCTCACTATTGCAGTCTATAGTGTACATGTGAGATGTTATGATTATAGGCGCCATTTTAGATTCGTTTCTTTATTTTACCAGATTATTCCTGACTACATACTTATATAAAGTTGGTTTTAATTATTCTGAATACCGTCAAGTTTATAATATGGAAGTGGGAAAAATAACTCGTTAAGCAAATATGAAATAAGTAAGTATATATCCCGGTAATGGTGGAATGGCATAACTTGCTCACTATTGCTACCTATAGTGTGCCAGTGAGAGTTTATGATCATAGAAACCGTTTTAGATTCGTTTCATTATTATACCAGATTATACCTGACTGGTAGTAGCTACATACTTATACACAGTTGGTTATAAATATTCCGTCAATTTTATTATATGGGAGTGAGAAAATAACTCGTTACTGAAATATGAAGAAAGGAGGTATCTATATCTCGGTAATGGTGGTATGGTAACACTTGCTAACTATTGCTGTCTATAGTGTGCATATGAGAGGTAATGATAATAGCCGCCATTTTTGATTCGTTTCATTATTATACCAGATTATACCTGACTGGTTGTCATACTTATACACAGTTGGTTTTAGTTATTTTGATTACCGTCAAGTTTATTACATGGAAGTGGGAAAAATAACTCGTTAAATAAATATGGAGTAAGTAGGTAGATCTATAATCCGGTTATGATGTTTTTTTTATTCATAATAGTTCGCGTTTGACCACACCTTGCCTGATGTTAAGCATGGATGTGGTCTAAGATGGAGCACGCTTACCTAGAAGAAACCTATTTACTCTCGATTTGAAGACAACTATATTGTATTCATCGGGAAAGACTGACCACGGTAAGGAGTTCCACTCTTTCGCAGTACTCACGAGAAAAGTGGAAGCGAAGCGCTTCGTACGAGTCCTGGGAATATTCGTTCCTTTATTATACCAGATTATACCTGACTGGTTAGTCAAAGTTGTAATTAAGGATTAAACTAGAACATAATTTTTGTTAAGTCTGAATTTATTTAGATTTATAAGCTTTTTTTATGTCATTGTGACGGAACAAGCTCGAGGCCCACCTGATGTTAAGCGGACTAACCTCTGCCTATAACAGATGCATTTCATCACAAGTCACGAATTGCACTGCGCCCGTCACTTTGAGACATAGTTGTTAAGTCTCATGTGCCTGTAATTTATTTGTAATTTTATTGTAATTCTTTTGATTTTAGTGATAAATATCACGTTTACAAATAATGAATCAATAATTCCAACATGACATGTTTCAAGGGATAGACACAGAGAGCAGAACTAGTCAGGCCCAGGTTGTTTAAGAATATTTTCTTTCCGTCAGAAGAGATGTGGTAAGGTAACTACAGGCATATTAACATTACAATACGGGTTGCATGGTTTTGATGCATTTTGTACATGTATTTAAAAAAACTGCTATCTAACAAAGTGTTGCCAGCAAGTGAGCTGAAGTCATACGCCGAGCGGATCCATCTTCGGATATAAAAATCTAAAAAATGCAACTGCTAGTCTACCTTAGCTGGCGAGTGCTACTTTTCCATGCCGGAACTAGTCAGGCCCAGGGTTTTGCGTTTTAGAATATTTTCTTTCCATCAGAAGAGATGTGGTAAAGACTAAGGTACCTACAGGCATAATAACATTACAATACGGGTTGCATGATTTTGATGCATTTTGTACACAAATTTAGAAAAAAGTGTTTTGAAGCAATGATGGCCGAGCGGTAATAGCTATGGACTGCTGTGCCGCATTACCCTGGTCCGATCCCCACCGCCAGCTTGAGCTTCACCGCATGGTGGAAGGGCATTTTGCGATTGCCCGCCTGGCTAGCTACCACCCTCAAGTAGAAAGTCTGTCGCCAAGCACCGAAAGGTGTGTTCCGGTAGTAGTCCTTGAGAGCCAGTGAAATTACAGGCACAATGAGACTTAACACCTATGTCTCAATGTGACGGGCGCAGTGCAATTCGTGACTTGTGATGAATTGCAACTTTTATAGGCAGAGGTTAGTCCACTTAACATCAGGTGGGCCACGAGCTTGTTCCATCACAAAAACAAAAAAATAAATAAAAAAAAAGTGTACATTCGGATACAAAAATCTACAAGATGCAGCTTCTAGTCTACCTAAGCTGGCGATTGCTACTTTTCCATGCCATGTACTCCAGTTACACCAAGAAACAAGCTATACTTGGCACACCACAGATGGCAGCAAGAAGCACGCGCCGCGCGCTCCTGCAACGCGGAAATCATTGCTATTAGCCGACCGACAGCCGGATAGTGTGCGGTCGCCCTTAGATCTGCCGCGTTTTTATGGAGAGACATTTCCTGTACATGTTGCGAAACGTTGAGGAGTGAGGAAGATAAATTGGCCCACTTTATAACCACTTACTACTTGGCTGTTGCAAAAATCTGTCTGATTCTATAAATGATGCCTACAGTGCCGGATATTTAAAATATATAAAAAAATTACTTACTTATGCCTCCAGAGTTATCGCCTGTATTACGGGAGATCACGGTCATATAAAACACTTTTTTTTCAGTTAATATTAATGCAAATAATTAGTTAAGGGGATGGCTGGTCTTTTTGTCCAGTTAAATAGTTAAGGAGATTTTTGAACTTATTGTCCAATAATCCCCTTCCAACACCGAAAGACGATATGCAGGGGAATTGCTAAAGGGATTTCTGGAATAAGCCGTTTATTGCGGATAGGCTAGCCTTTGACCTCAAGGTAAGTGAAGTGTAAAGGTAAGTGGTGATGTGGTCGAAGATGTTGTTCAAGCTAACCAAGAATTACTGGCGGTAAAGGACAACAGCACCGTTAGGTGCTTCGCGTCAGATGTTCTTCTCCAGGGTGTTAGTTAGTTAGCTCGTCAGGCGGGCATTCGCAAAATGCCAAATAAACATTAGATATCATTATAGGCTATTTTGACTATGAATGGTGCAAGCACGTATTTTTAGCTTTCTTAAAAGGTATCTAAACTTGGGATCGGTGATAAGGATCAAGAAAAAAACGCAAAACATAGTCAAAACAGAAGTTCAAATTAAGCGTCATACTTGATATGATAATTGTCAAATATCTACAGAATAACAAAAAAAAATGTACCCCAAAATGGAACCAACTTCAACATTCAAAAGTGTGAAGGCGCGGGTACCATGAAAGTTCAAAAGTAGGTACCTATTATCACAATATTGTGCGCATGGTACCGACTTCGACAAGTTATTTCACATTTTTGAGTGCTGAAGTCGATTCCATTTTGAGGTATAAAAAAACTCCCTTTTTTAGTGATCCTAGCTACTTACGGGATCGATTGTCATTCACTGTCAATGAAAAATAATATAAAAAAGAAGCATCAAAATTGGTTCACCCACTCAAAAGTTATGAGGTAACAAACATAAAAAAAAACGCAGTCTCAATGAGAACCTCCTCCTTTTATTGAAAATAAAAAAAAACCCAAGTGCAGGTCAGACTCTCGCTAAAGATCTCGACCTTTGTCAAGATTTTTAGTGCATTCTGTGTTTGTACGAACAAATACAAATTAATCAAAGCTTACTCAAACTTAGCCACTCCAGCCTTATATATAATAATAATAATAATAAAATAACGCAAAAATGAAGTAATTTTCTATATCGGTATAGGAACGAGCCCATATACTATAATAAACATTTCTGAGAACTAACAACAACAAAAAGTAATCCAGAAGAAGCTACATCTGTATTTAATAGAGCAATCATTTCAAAGATCCCATTGATATCATTCAACTCCGGTGGCCATAGCTTATTTAAACATACACTTTCATTGGGAACAGATGCGTGTGAATGTCATATCTGGCTAGAATACCGACACACAGTAATAAATTATCAGTTTTTTATGCATCAATACTGCGTTGTCATGGGTCATAAACTGCCGTGATTGTTATAGAGTACAACAGTGACAGTTTTAGACAGTTTGAAGATTACAAGCAATTTTATTGGAAAAATGTAATTAACGGTCTTTTTGCGGACGGATTTTGAAGCGCTCGTAGCGAAGTTTACTTAGCTGTTCTCAACCGATCAGCAAAGTTAAGCAACGTCGCGCGCGGTCAGGAGTTGGATGGGTGACCGCTAGTGACATTACTACTGAGCGTTTCCGTGCTTCGGAGGGCCGTCGGTCCCGGTTGTTGTCTTAGGATGGCAGTCGTTATAGCATGGTGGTAGGGCATTTTGCGAATGCCCGCCTGGCTAGCTACCACCCTCAAGTAGAAAAACTGTCGCCAAGCACCTAACAGTGTGTTCCGGGAGCTGTCCTTGAGATTCAGTACTTCTAGGTTAGCCTGAACAACATCTTCGACCACATCATCACTTACCATCAGGTGAGATAGTGGTCAAAGGCTAACCTATCATGCATAAAAAAAAATGCTGTGATCAATTTGAAATTGCAACTGAGCATGTAAGTTGTGTCATCTAATATTAACTGTAAAACATGTAATGACAATGGCGTCGTCTCTGTAAGCAAACTTTATATTTAAAATTTATGGTAGTTCTTATTATATAAAAACATCATAAATCAAACTAAAATCGACATTTGTGTAACTTTTAGAATGACATTTCTAAAAATCGCATTTTTTTAGTAAAATTAATGAATTTTAAATGAAGTGTTCTCATAGTCTCTTCTCACAATCATAACTATTCAACTGATCTCCAAAAAAGGAGGTTCTCAATTCAGCCGTACTGTTTTTGCGATTACGATTACCCATACGTTACAAACATACAAAAAATCACGCCGATTGTGAACTGATTTTGAAGTAAGGTAGTATGTAGAAGTATAGAAGTAAGGTAGTATGTAGTAGTTCGTAAGTTATATCAATTAACTGAAAAATATATTGGAATACCTAGTTGATTTATGGTAATTATAACTTAAGTGAATGGTGAATATTATAGTATCTTAGGCGAAGTGAATGATTTTGTAAGCATCGGAAAATATAAAAACAAAATTCACTCCATTATTTCGTTCGCTGACATGACATTCTTCTACAACACGACCTTCCTAATACGTATTGACCGGTTCTTCCCGCAGAATGTCTTTGTTTGGTTAAAGCTAAGGTCAACAAAATCATAGGAGAGTTGTATGGAACAGTTTCCATCTAACTATCCTCCACATCCATAAACATAGGTATACCTTAAATTAAAGTGAAAGGGTAAACTTAGCTATTTTCCCTTTGCACCTTCGGACCCCATATATTATTCTCGCACGTCTGGACATAGGAAATATGCGGACCTCTTAAGCTTCTGACCCCAGAGCTAGGCTTTCTCCAGGTCGCTATATCCATCATTCATTGTGACTTTCACATTGTGTTCATCAGTTATCTTTTGGCGTTTATCCATACAATTATACTGAGCAAATTCAAAGACTATCTTCAGTTTAAATTTACACTTTACGATGTTTCCCAGCATTTTGTGGTTAAGGGTGAACGAGCCGGTCAGTTCTCCATACAAACGTCGTAGAGTGATCACTCCCTTGTTTGAGGATTTAGGTCCAAAAAAAGCATGATATCGATTGAACTCGTCATTATCTAGGTTTGTATCGTATGGAAATTTTGAAATGATAATTAAGTTGAGAGCTATGAGCTTCGAAATATTTTCATATAAAGTTTTCAAGGCTCATAACTTTCAACATAATTATAAAATAAATAAAATAGACTTAAAAAGATATATTTCTGCCTGCAGAAAAGATGTCTTTTTAATTCTTTGTCGGTTTTATGATACCTGAAAACGGAAAATCAACATCACGCCTGCTAAGTGTGGTACTAAGGCAAGCCCTAATATGGTGAACATAACTGAACTATTGCTAACTATTTCTTGTAGAGTAGTCATTAAACGTGTGATGCCGGTTTAGAATGTCACCCCCTTGCTGCCAGTGGGTGTCCTAAGAGGAGACTTAAATGTAAAATACCGGAAGGTGGGCAGCAGCGCCTTTTGAGGAACTGATATCTTAAACTGCGATCCCCAAAACGCCTGCCAAGCGTGGGAATTATGGAAAATCATCCCTAAATGGAGGTATCTGTGTTCAGCAGTGGGCAATCTGGCCGTTACACTACAGTTATTAAACGCGCAGGCTATTAGTTCGTTTAGTCCCCATTTTTTGGGTCATGTGCATATCGACTTTATCTCGACAGGCGTTTGTATTGGCACAGTCGTATGCCGAATTGTAAAAAGGATTAGATAGGAATGCTTCACAATTCATGTCCTTCCTTACATTGCCATAAAGTTATTGCAAATTATGGGCGTAAAGACATTTTTTCCCCACAATGGCAAATAATATGCGGATCTACGCTATAGCAATCTTCAAGAAGCTCGTTGCCAAAGGAAACGACGCAAACAAAACGATTGATAAAAACCTCTTAATCCGGTGTGAAACAGCCAAACAATGGCGTGCGTCATTAGCACTGGTAAATAGTCGTTGAGTTTGTAATTAACTACAAGACTTCCTTATTCTTACGTTTTTTGATACAATTTATAATTAATTTACGTGGAGTTTGTTCTAGATGACTTCCAATTTCTGAGAAGTGGACTGATGATTACAGTCTCAGTGTTGACTCTTAAATTGAAGGTCGACTAATTAGGTTTTTGAGGTAGTTGATAAGGTGCTTAAATTGGCAAGAACTATCATGTCTTACTTAACTAATACGATTAGCGGTGCTCTTTTGGTAGTTTTGCTCAACTCTATACATTTTTAATTGCGATGCCGGCGATGACGACCTTATCTATGATGCCACAATATACGGCTATGTTTTGAGCTATTTTTTGTTGCCGATAAGGGTGCTTTCTGTCACTTTCTCACATCTTGATAAGTGACGATGTGGCTACACACTGACGCTATAAAACAGGCTAAGCCTAACGGGAGCTCATCGTATTTTCCAAAACTTATCAGAGCACTTGGTCGATGCGACGCGTGATCAAAATGCTGGCACCTATTTGGCTCAAATAATAAGCATTGCAATTCAACGGGGCAATGCTGCCAGCATGCTGGACACACTGCCAACTGCATGGTAGTGGGCTAGACATCGAGAAACTAACCTCTTTCTCGAAGGGGCTAGACTACTGCCTTTGAGTCTGCAATGACTTATATGGATCTAAATGCTTTTATTCTAGTAGCTGTAGTGTTGTATATAGTTCGTACTATTTTGATAATAAAGGCATACCGCCGGTAAAAAAATAAATCCGGAACACATTATTATGTTGGAACAATAAAAGCGAACATTTGCATTGCTTTACCACTGTGCGATGCAGATCAGGTCAGCGCCAGGATTCGAACCATATGTTTCTCAGGGGGTCCATACTGAAATAGCGCTCATTTGGTTCCAGAAGGTATGAAGTAATTTGGTCTTGTTGATGCCAGAGTTCGTCGACCCATTTCATATATTGCCACCTACGACAGGAAGAGCCATTGTGTAGGTCTAAAGTCGTTCGTGCGTGATACACTATGACCCGTCCCTGTCAAATCTACGTATTGGTCTTATTGTGCAAGTGATTATTTTATGACTGTAGGTCAATGGGTAGTTAAATTGTACAATGCGTGTATGATTCTTTAAGAATAAATTTATATGTTTATAATGAGAGAGAGAGACGTGATTGATACCGTATTGTGCAATAACGATTGCGGCATCTACATTAAATTAGTTTTCAACACTGGTTCGTGTGCAGTGGTTCTTAGCCTCTTATCACCCTTCTTTTAGGTTCAAAATACGTTGTAAAATCTGTGTGCACTTTACATTTTGTTTCAAATACTTATGCGAGCTATTTATTTTACATACAAGTGATGTTAACTGTACATTTTATATTAAACTAGCTTTTACCCGAGGCTTTGCTCTTGTGAACTATCCCTCAGGAACCGTTACCGGATAAAATTAACGTGATGTATAAATAAAGTGTGATATGTAAATAGATTACTTTTTAATCCTTTAAAATTGACCCCTTAAATCGTAATTGTTTTATAGGTTGACCTTCAGTACCAAATTTTCTATAAAGTTTTCCATTCTGGTACACTTCAAAAACATATAGTTATATATTTGCCCCTCGACTACCAGTTCAAACGTAGTACCCCATGTCGAGTGTTGTAACATATCGATAGAGTACTCAGTCGCAGAGGTGAAATTGTCTCCGTTACACTAAGCATCATAAGACAATGGTAAAGCAGCTATACTATAGGGTATATTCCATTTGACGCTAATAACGTTATTTTCGATAATTTTGATCACATTCTGCGTCTATGGTTGTGATCACTGTGATCGTTTGTAACTGTTCTCCCCTGTTCCATTTAGGATAAGAACGCTAAGAATGCCACTTAAATTTGCTACTTCTGTCACTTTTGACATTAGATGTAGCGTTTATGGCGAAAATAACGCCAAGACCCATGTGGAACAACTTTTTGGGAATGTGATCGTTTTTAGCGTTTTTAGCGAATCTAACTTTTTTTTTTTATGTTATTTTGACGGAACAAGCTCGAGGCCCACCTGATGTTAAGTGGACTAACCTCTGCCTATAACAGTTGCAATTCATCACAAGCCACGAATTGCACTGCGCCCGTCACATTGAGACATAGTTGTTAAGTCTCATTGTGCCTGTAATTTCACTGGCTCTCAAGAACTACTGCCGGAACACACCTTTCGGTGCTTGGCGACAGACTTTCTACTTGAGGGTGGTAGCTAGCCAGGCGGGCAATCGCAAAATGCCCTTCCACCATGCGGTGAAGCTCAAGCCGGCGGTGGGGATCGAACCAGGGTACTGCGGCACGGCAGTCCATAGCTATTACCGCTCGGCCATCATTGCTTCAAATGGTGAGCACCCATAAAATGATAAATGTTCCTAAAAACTTACTTGTGCCTGTTTAAGCCGGTGCTCTGTCCGATGCACGGCGAGCAACGGGGTGACGCGCACGAGCAGCCTCCACCACGGCCAGTCGCGCACCGCGAGGAAAGCGCGCACGTTTCTCTGCACGCACCGCGCCGCGGTGTGCTGTGTGCGCAGCCGCGCCGCGCGCCGCCTCGCGAGCAGACCGCGCGCTCGCGCCTGCAGGCGGACAAGCACGCGGGCAAGTGCGGCGTCGCGGCGCGCGTCCAGCCCGCCCACGACGCCGCCCCGGAACATGATCTACAACAAAATACAAAATTATGTAAGAAACTAACACTCGAAATTGTCATAAAGAGAAATCAAACAGCCATGAACGATTGATCGTTGTAAAAAACATCATTATAGTTACCATTAAATAAAAGATAAGTACACAACAGTTTATTTACATTATCATCATCATTATCTTCACACTCTTATCTCACTCATTTGAGATCGGTACAAAATGCCTTTTTTAAAAACACAAAGGACATAATTGTAAAAGGTTTTAGCTTCGGTTTTGCGACCGGTCATTTGTCCAACGCAAAGCTCCTTAAGGGATTCTCTTGTTGGTAGTATACCCGCTACCTTAAGAGTAATCTGGGCATTATGATAAGAGTACTGTTGTGTACCTACCCAATCTTCATCATTATCCCTAGTTACATCGTAGTGAGAAGCGGCTTGCTTTCAGCAGAGTATTTCCATTGATAACATTTTATATACCAAGAGTTCAAACTCGGCAATTTTTGCATGCAGATCCTTTAGCAATTAATATAGCTGTGGTTTGCCGGTTTTTCCTTTTATTGTTTATTATATCTCCAAATGTTAAAATAAGAATTCCCCTAGAAAGAGAATAACTGAATAATTTCGAGAATAAATAATTTTACGGAAATCCGGCAAACCAGAAGCATAGATATAAGGCTCAAGGACATGCTTGCAAAATTTCACCGAGTATGAACACTTGGTATTTTAAACACTTATGACTAAACTACGTCTGTATGGAAAGCGCTATGAAGACACTTCCCTTAAACAACTAGCATTAAAAGTACCGTTAACTTAGAAACAACATAATATTACATCAAATGAGTTGGGGAGAGTTCTACGCACAGTAGTTAACGATGTCGAACATTCAATCAATCTCACCTAAGCCTCCTCAATTGCAAAACATTCTTCAATTAAAAAATCTTTTGAAATAGTTGCATCGTAATGAAAGAAAGTAAACGAATTACGTCACAAATTACAATCCGACGTAGTACGTAGGTACATTTCTAAGTACATACTCTACAATCGAAGTTACAACTCCAAGCTCGTCGTATTCACGTGTATAAAAAAAACACAATAATGTAATTGCACACGTATTATAACACCGGACGCGTAACGAAACGAAAGTCATTCATTTTTATATAACTGAATTCGAGAAGCATTACTTTCAGTTTTTCTGCCAAAAACCTGCTTCATCGCAACATTGCGGGTTTGCATGCAAAAAGCTGTCGAAAGTGATATATAAGGTTATCGCACCACCGCGAAAGGAATGCAGAAAGAAATACTTTGTATAAAAGGATAGGTGTTTCTGGGAGCTTTCCGTTTTCAAAGATGTCTTAATAACGTAAAGGTTATCTGGAGTTCGCTTCTTATGGATAAGACCGTTCATAGTACATTTTTTTTACATTCATAATAGGTTCTGGTTTGACCGATCCCTGCCGCATGTTAAGCATTGATGTGGTCTAAGATGGAGCACGCTGACCTAGAAGAAACCTATTTACTCTCGATTTCAAGACACCCATGTTGTATTCATCAGGAAAGACTGACCGCGGTAAGGAGTTCCACTCATTGCTTTAAAATGATTAACGGTGTAGGAAAAAAATAACGATCGCTGCGCTCGGTTAGGCTAGGAAAATGAAGCGCTCCTATTGGTAGATTGTTTCCTCTACACTGCTAATGTTCCTCACACATCTCTAGTGGTTACATAGACTTATACTTACATAGTAAATACTCATTATGGTAATTAAATAAAAACTGCCTATAAACAAAGATCAACCAGATAAGTCTATAAAGTTCTAAGTCACCGCCTGTGAAGTTTATTGCTTTCTTATAATCCATACTGCAATCGTTAAAATTGTGTATTCTATATCAAATTAAGAATTACAGCTACTAATTTTAAGCTATTTGACA
The DNA here is from genome assembly GCA_963890685.1 of Plagodis pulveraria. Taxonomy (NCBI): domain Eukaryota; kingdom Metazoa; phylum Arthropoda; class Insecta; order Lepidoptera; family Geometridae; genus Plagodis; species Plagodis pulveraria. The sequence continues at coordinate 9,671,676 of OY982970.1, read as the reverse complement.
AGACTGCGCAAGATTGAGCTATGTGGCGCCTAAAGCTATTTAGGTCAACAAGTTAGGTCGCTACGACGTAAGGTTTGTTTAATTCAATGGCTTGCCGTACTGATGCCTATTAGCGTAAGGCTATGCGTCTACGCCTATGTTTAGTTTCATCCAGTAGAGTGAATGTAAGCTTTTAATATAAGATCATCAAATCATGAAGTAGATCATCGAAACATGAGTGCTCGTGTAAATAGTTCCAAAAGATAGTGGAAATATCCAATATTGCATTTATTATACGATAGGCTTCTCACAAACAAAGGTCAATCAGATAGGTCTCCCCCTGTACAGTGATAGTTCACTTCAATGCTGTCTCATAAGCTATACCGCAATTACCCAATATTGAGTTCCATAATCAGAGCAGGAATTACAGTAACTAATTTCAAGCTATTTGACACGACTGCGCAAGATTGAGCTATGTGGCGCCTAAAGCTATTTAGGTCAACAAGTTAGGTCGCTACGACATAAAGTTAGTTGTATTCAATGACTTGACTTCCCGGCTCGGCGGCAATTACCCAATCTTGTACACGATTGTCGCTACCAAAGCTATCATTTGCATATACTAGACCATTTGACCGAATAATCCGTGCGTAATAGGTGTTATTGTACAACAGACTGCTTCATTGTCGTGGTCAGAGGATTGAAATGACCCGCTAGCTCGGAGAATACCACCTGACTCTACGGCTCACTTCACACTGAAGCAACATGCATCTGCTCTTTGATCTACAATACTTGAACAGGTTCATCAAGACTGTTTTATGTTTTATTACAGTCTGTGTGTTCAATGTTTACTAAGATCATGAATTTTGAAAACATGCCTGCTCATATATGTACAGGTAGATATTTTGGAATATTTTAGAAATCTAGAGATTTTGGAATATTTTGGATTCTATTTGCATATAATTTTAGCGACATTAATATACACCATCCCTGCAAATCCCTTCTTTATGCCTCATAGGTTAGCCTTTCACCACTATCTCACCTGATTTTAAGTGATGATGTTGTCGAAGGTGTTGTTCAGGCTAACCTAGAATCATAGGCATAGAAGGACAACTGCCGGAACACACCGTTAGATGCTTGGCGACAGATTTTCTACTTGAGGGTAGCCAGGCGGGCATTCGCAAATGCATTAACACCATGCCAAAATCCCTTCGGGTATAGGGGTGGTAATAAGTGTTTGAAAACTTTAATTTCGCTATTAATTTTAAAACTCAAATTTTATTGCTTATACAATAAAGTTTGAGTTGATATTATAATATTTAATAACGGAAGCAAACTTTGAGACAATGGCTCTAATACAAACACTTCGATTCGAGAGACTGTAAACATAAGTCAGCAATGAGACAACGTTATTATATTTACAAACAAATTACGGTACGTTACATCTCCAGTTATCTGTAGTAAGTGGTAACGATGTGGGTCGAGCCGCTTCTCGGTGTAGTGCACGCGAGCGACGCAATGTGCAGTACTTAGTTCAGCTTGTTGATTCTCAATAGATACTATGAGGTATGCTTCTTTGATTGGTTTTATTGCCAGCATTAATTTTTTTGCGTAAGAATCTTAAATTTACGAAAAGAAAATAAAGAAATATACAAAAAGCTTGGGTTATTAATGATACCCATTAATGATATAAAAAAATATAAAAGATAATGATAGATCAATGTATTATTACACACGCAGACGTTATTTATTACTGATGTTCATCGTTTATGAAAATACAATTTTACTAAATTTCTTTGTCAAAATACCCAGTAAATGTCTGCCCCGGGGATTGAACCCATCTTGAGATAAAATTATCTTAAAATTATGTATTTATCAGTCCCCCCATCATGGGGGGTTTGCAATAATACCCACGCTTGTCAGGGGTCTTGGGGAACGCAGTGTGAGATATCAGTTCTCAGAAAGCGCTGCTGCCCACCTTCTGGTGTGTTACCCTTAGTCGTCTCTTACGACACCCACGGGTAGAGATGGGACCATTAGCCAGGAACCCGACGGGTAAAAATAAAATATACAGAGTTTAATCAAACTAAATATGTATAGTTTTGTATTGCAAATAATTTTTCACACTTTGATATAAAATAAATAAAGAAAGGAAATTCTGCGAAACCATGATCCGAAGCAGAGAGATACTAGGTTCCAGAATTACCATGCACAATTTCACCAAATTTAATAACTTGTTATTTAGAATATGACGAAACTACATGTGTATAGAAAAAGCGCTGAATACACTTCCTTCAAATATTAAGGCATCGTCGTAGTCTTTCAGTTACAATAAAATAAAATTCTGTTATGTTTTATTATACACTCCCGCCGTAGACATAAATCAGTATCCGACACTTGTCTTAATAACTGACCACAACTTAGTACTAGTACTTAGCTTTCTAGTCAGGAAACGGACATTCACGCTGGAAAAGCAAATACCTATGCCACAGATTAAACACAAGTTAATAATGTCTTCACGAAGGAAAGCTATCATTTCTAAGCAAATATTCTAAACATGTAGACAAAAGTAGGCTGCACTTTCGATTTTGAATTCCTGTAATGAGTAGGTTTTACCGCGATAAACGCCTTTTCGTTTCCCTTCCTTTCTTTTCATTTTCTGAGCCATACTTGCAAATGTTTAGAATAATTGGTAATGTCAGGTAGTAAATATGATTTCTTCTGCACGTGCATACATTTTAATGTCAAATAAAACTTATGCATGGAAATAAATGGCGTGCTTCGACACGTTGTTTATTTCATATTTGTTGTGAACAGCCATTTAAAATCTTTAGAGAAAACAAAGATCTTAAATCATACATTTTCACCTTTCATGTTTTAACATCGAATACAGTCACACCCTATACTGAGCCTATAAATACAGCTGAGAGTAAGCAATTAAAATGCATGTAAATATACCCATTTAGAAATGATTGTATAGGTACATATGGCGACATACAATCCTAATTCGAGCTTAGTCACAAAACCCAAAATTAAGATCTACAACAAGTTTTGGGCGACAAAATCTCGATAACAGAGTTTTTAAGCTAAAATATTGATATATAGTTTCCGCGGAAGAAAATGAGGACAGTTCTATATGCTCAAGCAAGAATGGGATGAATATGTAGCCTGCTACCATTCACGTGACAAGACGGAAGCAGGAAGTTCCTGCAGATTAAGCACACCATGGGTCTCTCTCTCTCTTTTTTTGATGATGCTATAGGAAAGGTTTCACACCAAAAAGAGCACTCCCAAGGAGGATGGTGTCTCGAAGGCGGCCATAAAACCCAGGGCTAAACTTACTATAACAGCAAAAAAAATAATGCTCATAAAATTCTTGTTTATGCTCGGCGTAACCGGACTAAAAGTGATTTATGCTTTTGTGCATAAAAGGCAGCTTTTTATGTAAAAATGCATTTTACATGAAAAGCTGCCTTTTTATATATTTCATAGAGAAATATACAAAAAGCTTGCGTCTTTAATAATACCCATAGATCAATGTATTATTACAGACCCAGACATTAATTTTGTCGAAATAATTACACAAAAGAACTGACTTACTAGAACATTGTTAGATTTCAAAATATTAGTTTAAATTTTAAACCGAAATATTACTTACAATATCCCTGTTTCATTTCATCGCAATCTTATTACAGTGAAAAGCTTATAGTGTAACTACATGCAACTGCGTGTATAAAACCCATTTTGTGCTCGACTTATAAATAATATCAGCTCTCGTCTTTGGCTCGGGCCGTTAAGAGTAGAGTGCACGGAACGTTTTCCATACAAACGTGGTTTCGTCGTATTTAAATACCAAGAGTTCAAACTCGGTGAAATTTTATATTTATTATTTATATTGAATCTATGGTTCTAGTTTGCCAGTTATCCATTTATTATATAGGTACCTATATGTCAATATAACAATTTCCATACAAAACAATTTTTCGAATTATTAATGAAAATACTTAATTTTACGGCCCACCTGTTATTTTTCACGACTCCCTCTGAAAGAAGTAAGGGTGCAATTCTAGCCAGGCTCCCCACGCGGCCGCACCACCATCATAAACTCATGTATGTTCTAAGATATCAATAGTTTAGTACAGGTAATTCTTGTTATCTGGTGACTATCCATAAACTGTACACGAAGTATATAAACTGTATACTGTAGTTCGATTCCGTTGCATATTTGCACAACAATATTTCAATGTCAAGAGACCGAGCGCGTTCGTAAACAAACCAGCTGCAACCAAGTTGTTTGTGTTAAGGTGCTGTATGACCAAAGCATGTGACCAAAGTTTATAATTGCAAGTAAACTATACGAAGATTATTATTATTTTTGTATAAGATAATGAGTACGAAGATTAGGCTAATGGAACCAGATCACGAAAAAATCTAGTAGCCAGTGGTTTAATACGGACGGATTAAATCGCAATTGTGTAGCTAAACTACAGTAAAAACGTAAATTAAATCTGGAAAATACACCTGTTGTATCAGTTTATTGGGACGTATCCAATCCCTCCGGCCATTATTATCATCATCATCATCAGCCGAAAGACGTCCACTGTTGAACAAGCCTCCCCCATAAACACGCCACAAAGAAATGAAATTTGCTATTAGACGCTTGCAACTATTAGATGGAAAGATTGGGAACCGCGACTTTTTCGATATCATCAGTGCACCTAGTCACTAGATGGACCACCTCTATCAACGTCTTCCGGTATAATGTGGTAACCACTAGAGAACCTTTCTTCCCCATCGGTTATTAGTTCGTCGAGGATTGTGGCCCGCCCATTGCCACTTCAAATTGCAAATTCTGAAAGCTATGTCGATGACTTTAGTTTTTAGGCGAGGATCTTCCTTTCGGATTTTATCGCGTAGAGAAACTCCGAGCATAGCTTTCTTCATAGCTCGTTGAGCGACTTTGAGCTTGTCCATAAGGGCCACAGTTAAGGGTCACGTCTCAGAGCCATAAATCCAGATCCGACAGTTATAGGAGTTTTCTTACAAAGAACTTTTCATTATCAGACCGGAGTCAGAAAGTGTGCCGTTAAATGGCCATTAACTTGCTTGTCACATGGAACCCAAAATGTATAATTTGGTGTAAGCTTTTGTGTTGTTAGAGAAACATATCGATCCTACGTACATGGGATAATGGATGGAAGAAAATTATGACTTATTTGTCATTACTACCAGTAGTGGGATACTTATAGCGAAAATTTCTTGTAAATACTTAACAACAAATACAAAAAATAAAATAAATATTTAAGGGGGGCTCGCATACACCAAACTTGATTTTTTTTACAGTTTCTTGCTCGATACTAATAACGGTGACAGGTAGACGCTTTAACTATTTACAGAATTTTTAGTTTTATGTTCTCTTTATATTTAAATAAATTAAAATAAATGAGGGGGTTCCCATACAATAAAAGAGGTTTTCGCGTACCTACCCAGCTCAATCGGACACTGCGAAAAGTGTCTCTAACTTGCATTTAGTTTAGGTTACAGATAATGGTACGGAACCCTTCGTGCGCGAGTCCCACTCGCACTTGGTCGATTTTATTTATTTCTGTTGTAGTTTTGACAAAAGTTGCTACAGTTTTGAATATAAGGATTATTAATTTTTAAACTCAAGTGAAGCAGCACCTTAAAGAACATACAATTTATTAATAAAACTACACATATATATTGTGACATAAAACAGTGATAAACAATGTCTCCGCTTACACAGAAACAGGCTGGTGTTTAATATGAAGACGTTTGTTAACTTTATAGCTTTATAGATACAAATAAACACAAATTGTCGCTGCAATTATTTTACCGTCGTTATTTATTGTTATATTAATAATTCAGATAGCTAAATTCATTCAACAATATATTTATTGAAACTGCCTATCTGCCGTTTTTACTGACCCTATAGAAAACTAAAGAAAATAATGTTTAGATAGTGATTTGTGGCACGGTGAAATTCTCTTTTTAGAATCTCGAAGTCCTTGGTTCGATCGCAAAACGGACAAGTAGTTAGTTTAGTTCTGACAAAGATTTCTCAGTATAGGCAATAGGCTCACTCCCTATTACACAGAACCACAATATGTTTGACGAAACGTGCCTGTCTGTTTAGACATTACCTAGCTACCCACCCATCTCGGAATTACATGTTAACAAAATGTTTTTTTTTTATGTTTTAATATCATGGCTAGTCGTTGTTCCTAATAGTAAATAAATAGATAATACCCCTGCGCTGTAATTGTGAGTCAGTTCACATTCTATGCTAAGCCTTAACGACATTTATCGTAATTTATCATATTACACAGGTTTTTACGACTTACGTTAAGATATGAACTAAAACAATTATTTTGAAACGTTTATGTATTTATTATAAGTTTTTGGAACATCATCTATGTTATACGTTTCCAGAGCAATCGTTAGAAAGTGTTGCCAGTTCTTGTATCAAAATTAATCCAAAATTTACTAGCAAATGTTGCTAATTAATAGATTCAGGCGTTACTTTGTGGAAATCCATATTTAATAATAACAACTATTTTTAGAAAACATCAAATTCATATTTTAATAAAACACTTAAAAAAATATAAAAATATATCTAGTGACAATTCCGCCTAATTATTATTAACTATTTAATTAGGCGGAATTGTCACTAGATATATTTTTTAAGTGTTTTATTAAAATATTAATTTGATGTTTTCTGAAAATATTTTTAAAATATTTGTTATTATCAAATGTTGCTATTTGAAGGATGACCTTTACAACAAGGTCATGGCTAAAGGCTAGCATATCAGTATTAAAAACCTAATAAAACAAAATGCGCACCTTTCTAAAAAACAACAAAGATATTTACGCCTAGTAGCTAAAAGTAGCTACAATAAGTAGTACCAAAGAGCATTTTAGCTTCTTGAAGTGTAAAAATAACTATAAAATTGCAACACGATATAAAAAACTGTTCAAAGCTCACTTACAGTTCACGCGTAAAACATAACCAGATACGTTTAATACAATTACTGAGAAATAATACACACGTTCTCAAATTCTCTGAAACAATCCGATCGTTTTAACCAAACATGAGAAAAGACAAAATACTGTTCGAGTTTAAAAAAAACTCTTTCATAATTACAATTACGCAGACTTTTAACACAAAAACACGGATATAATGACTTGTTTTAATAACAGCACTCAGATCAAAACACGTTTGTTGTAAAAGATATGGAATTGAGTTTTTTCGAAGCGTAGCGAAGTTTGCTTAGCTGTTCTTAACCGATCAGCAAAGTTAAGCAACGTCCGCCGCGGTCAGGAGTTGGTTGGATGGGTGAGCGCTAGTGACATTACTACTGAGCGCTTCCGTGCTACGGAGGGTACGTTAAGCCGTCGGTCCAGGTTGTTGTCTTAGGATGGCAGTCATTCTACCATTGTGGTAGGGCATTTTATGAATGCCCGCCTAGCTGGGTGGTAGCTCAAGTAGAAACTCTGTGGCCAAGCACCTAACGGTGTTTTTCGGTGAGACAGTGGTCAATGGCTAACCTATCAGGCTTAAAAAAAGTGTCACGATAGCATTTTGATGATAATACAATACATATTTGTACTCTGTGGTGTTTTATATGATATTTACCCAAGTAATGTACATCTACCTATTTTATAAACTTGTAATATATAGTACTTCACTCCAAAGCCAGTACTCGCAAGCTGGCGATGTTCCCATATTAGCACTTTTTGACTCTTCTACTAACTAAATTACATATTCGCATCACAAATGCTTTTCGAAACAGCATTGCATCATCTCTCGGAATTTGTGACATTTACGTCAATATATAGGTTAAAATATGTATGTTTTTTTTCATATGCCAATAAATTTATTTTACGATTAATTGCAAGACAGAGACGCATTTCCTAGCATTCCATGGATTCACCGTGCGTGTGCCGGGTCCATAACATTGCAGAGGAAGAGGCCAGAGGGGCCTGGGACTTGCAACCTAGGGAGTAGGGTACTTATTTATACAAATACTTCCCCGACTAAATAATATAATATAAATAAATAAATAAATAATGTTAGTGAGAGAAGTACTCACGGGTAATTTTTCAGACCTGAGAGTACATAAGGACAGAGAAAACAAAAAATATCTATATTAGCAGATTCAATAAACAAAAAAAAACGGTTACAGTGCTGTTTTATAAACAAATGAAACAATAATCACACTAATATTTAAAAGGCGAACGTTTGTTTTTTTATGTTTGTTACTTCTTCACGCTCAAACGGCTGGACTAATTTTGATGAAATTTGATTTGGAGAGATGAGGCGCTGGATTAACACATGGGATGGAACACTTTTCATCATCATCATCTATCACCACGCGGGTGTAACCGCGAGGCGTAGCTAGTCTAAACAAATATAATAAAGAGGAAAGATTTGATTGTTTGTTTGCATTGAATAGGCTCTGAAACTACGGGACCGATTTGGATGAAATTTGGCATGGAAATAGTTTGAGAACCGGGGAAGGACACAGGATAGTTTATCGAACTACGCAAAAAGTGGTTAATGGTTTGTTCGATAACAGATATACCCGCGGGTGGAGCCGCGGCCGGAATGTTAGTTATTCTATAAAGTGTCAATATCGGAAAGTAATAGTTCATTTAAACGAGTCATTCAGTATAATAGCTCATTTTACAAATCACCGGTAGCAGGACGTTATATTCATAAAAAGGTAGATTAAAGTATACAGAAGCCGCCAGAAAGCAATTAGTTGTAAGAAGACGAAGAAAGTTTAATTAAAGTCAATTTTACAGAGTAGACCTCTTAAGAGATAGAGTTTGCGGAGCGGTTTCCATACAAACGTAGTTTCGTTATATTTTAAATAGTTACCGTACTAAGTGTTCAAATTCGGTGTAACTTTGCATGAATATCTTTGAGTTTAATATCTATGCTTTTGGTTGGCCAGATTTCCGTAAAATTAAGTAGTTTCAAAAATAATTAGATATATCGTTTTGTATGGGAATCGTTATTTTGACATTTAGGGATATAATAAACAATAAATCGAAAAACTGGCAAAATAGAAGCATAGATATTAGGTTCAGCAATAAGCGTACAAAATTTCACCGAGTTTGAACACTTGGTATTTAAAATATGACTCCGTGAACTCTTAAGAAACATAAACGACTGTTGCTGTTATTTCTTTATTATTGAGACATAAGTTTTCGTTTGTTACTACCACGGGTTCTACAGAATTTTACAAATCCTGAACATTAATTATTGACGTATCTTTACGAAATGTATCATCCATCAAAACAATTTATGGTTGATAGGCTAGCCTTCGTAGTTATAATTTCACCTGATAATGATCAAGATATTATGTTCGATAATGGTAAACAAGCTTACATAGTATGGGAATTGGTTCTCGAGATTATCTGCCGGACGGACCGTTAGATGCTTGGCGACAAATTTCAGCTTGAGAGTGAAGGCAACCAGGCGATCATCTGCAAAATGTCCCAAATAAATTGAGACTACTGTCCCTAATTTTTTTTTTTGTTAATTTTATAAGGTGGACATGGAAATCAACACGCCTTCATATTTTCAATTCATTAAAACAAGAGTATGCAGACAATCTCCAAGAAACTAAAAACTTACGATGAATAATAAGAGAGTGATCTTTTTTAAATATGTTTAAAAACAAGTCTGCGAATGAAAGAGTCGCGTATCCGCGCAACGTTATTTTTTTAAATTAAAACATCTTTGTCTCTATGATCATGTACATCTTAGACCAGTCAGGTAGCTGTCCGATCGTATTTAATTATATACTGTCCGGTCTAAGACTATAAAATGAGGGAAAGCTCGTAAGTCGTTAAACAATTTCCATATTTATAGATTCTTGTAAACCGCCGTAGTCAAGAAAATCGTGCGAGTTCCGATTGTAGAACACTCGTAGTCATTATGAGTGAAGTGGCCACCTGTGCGACTGGCCAATCACAGCGCAGCAAATTACAGGATCGCATCAGGGATGCCATTTGCTGCTTCGTGTGAATTCGTCATTATTTCGCAATATTTCGTGTCTAATATGTTTTATAAGTACCTTCATTAAAAATTGTATGCGAGACACACATTTACTTGCCGTTTTAATGGTTTCGTGTATGATGAGACTTTAATTCCATGTGGTAAGTTTGATTGCTTTTGTTTTGGTAAGGCCTTTGATTTGTTTATTAATTTTTTTGTAGAAAAAAGGGGCATGTAATATTTTTTTCGAATTGTGTATATCACAAATATAACGTTCGACTGTATGTATATATATATATAAAAATACATAAAACACTTAATTTTTAATATTTTTGAATAATAAAATATCCTAAAAGATATTTGCTTTTGAAGTGTTAGTTTACAATATCGAAGATGGACAATTCAATAATAAATTTGGATTATTATTTGCACACTGCCTACAATTATGACTTAAACAAGCCGATTGCGTTGAAGTAGTCAGAGTCAAAGAGCAATATTGTAAATACCATATCAAGTCAGTCTTATCCGAGCTAGGTATATCTTCAGTAAATTGGTGGATACATTAGTAAAACTTCGTGAAAATTGGGCGAGAAGTCCTATTTCTTATAATACTTCCCCACACTTTTTTGCACGTTCACACTTAACGTTCAATAATCGACCATTTTTATAGATTAAATTTCGAAGAAACACAAATATTATGAAATAACCTATAATCAAAGAACAAACATATTAAAATTATGCATAAAGTACATAAATTAAAATATTTTTAACACCAACGCATTATCCCTCTCTATTCGACATAGAAATGTACTGCACCAAAGACTACTCCCTACCAACCCTGTATATAAATATTAGCACATCACAGACTCTTCTATGACTTTCAACTTAAATAATATTCCTGCTATTATCTTAATATGAAGTGTACAACACAACATTCTTTATGTTTATGTGTAAGTGCAATTTTGGCTTCAGTTTCATGGCCATGTGACTAGGAACTTTATTACCTACATAATTATGTAAAGAATACTTTAATGCCAACCCTAGTTAGCGTCGGAGTTAGCAGTCTAGCACTTACTAAATCGCTATTCGTCCAACGAGCCAACTCGCAAATTGCGTGAGTTTCACGTTAAGCTGTAAATCTATGTATTGCCAATTCCAATGCGTTTTAAGTATTGCGAAACTGTGAATATACACATTTTCCAATGTGTTTTAGAGGTGCTATAAAGATCGTTGATTGCATACAAAATAGTAAAATGACCAGTGTATGTATTTATTGTAAGTGTTTGGAAATTAAATTGCAGATATGCTTAGGGCCTGTTTCAGAATTTTCGAGTAAGTTCCGGTTATACTACACAGAACATAAAATAACTGAATGATAAAAATTACAGTTAACATGCAGCGCGTTTCAAGCTTTAACCGATGGACAGGCTAACTCGATGACTGTGAAACACAAAGATAGAGTTTTATTTATTAACTATGTTTTGGGTAGTATAACCGGAACTTACTCGAACATTCTGAAACTGGCCCTTAACAAATTATATTATATAATATTATATATTATATAATATTATTATATTATATAATATAATTTGTTATATTAATTATATTATATTAATTCAACGATTATGTAAAAAATATTGTATTTTACGATAATGTTATAACATAGATTATATTACAAAGGAAGGTCAAAGCTTATAATTTTTAAATTTATCAATTACTGTTAATGCATTCTTACTCGCCTGTCATAATGTGTTAAGATTACATCATATTGCAGTCATAATTAGGTTTTTTGACGAGGAGGTATCATGAGGTAATGTAATATCCTATATGCCATGTAGTGGATAAACTATGTAGGTATATAAGTATATAGCAATTTTCATATAGCAATAACACATTTAATAGCTCCAGCAATAGCATTACGTCTAGATCACTAGATCACTGGTTCAATTCCCGCATCAGACACGGTTTCGTGGTGTTTAGACTCTCCGTTTATTCGGTGTCTGCTCGAATTTCTCGTAACTTGATAGACCTAATTGAAAATTGACACATTCGCATTCCCTTTGTCTCCTTACTCCAAGATTAAAAGGTGATCTTTCGTAATTAAAATCGATTATAGCTCTCATTTCATTTTATATATGTGTTAAAAATAAATATTTCCAGGAACCCAGATAAATACTGTCCGAACCAGAATAATACATCAAAATGCTTGAGTTACAAATGATTTTGGTATTACGATTGTATAGACAATCTATCGTTCGCCGGCCTTTTAAAGCTAAATTTTTTAAAGCATAATAGACACTTAACCCATTGGCATCGGCGATAATGATAACAGAATTTCATTCATAACTAGGGCATAGTGGTCCTGACGATGCCAACTTATTAAAGCTTTACTTGTAGTTTTTGAATTAGAAAGAAAATTTCAATAAACCAATATTAAAATAATAGCTATGACCTAATAATAAAACTACAAATCCATCTTCCACGCAAGTCCGAATTCCAACATCAGAGATACTTTCTGAAGTTTGACTGGACAGTGAACGTGTTTATAGATGATAAATCTTCATAGATGTAACAAGCGAGTGGCAGAACACAGGTAGGTACCACAACAAAACCATCAATATGGAACTAATAGCTTTCGAGAACGTAGACGTACGCGGGTTACACAAGCCAATCATTACTGTTATAGACACTATTACATACACTGTGTCAGGAAATCTCTATTGTATCAATATTATAGACTTTCGCTTCGCACTGTCAGATGGATGATAAAAATGAAATTAAGAATCGGTTCTAAGAAGCGATAATGAGTCAAGCAAATATAATATTATATATGCAAGTATAAACAAAATAAAATGAATGGCTTTACGAGTGCATCCCGATATTTTAGAAGGGATAGGCAATTAAGAATCGTTTCAAAGAAGCGATAATGAGTCGAGCAAATATAATGTTATTAAATGTACATGTAAACAAAATAAAAGGAAATTTTTACAAGTACATCTTGATATTTTAGAAGGGATAGGCAAAGACCCACATATAATCAGCCTGCCTGAAGTCAACAGACTAAGTATAAATGTAATTACTTAGTAGGTATATGTAACGCAAGATTAGATAGATGTAGTAAAGTGACTGCTAATAATTAAAAATTATAAAGGTTAAGAACTAGAACGCATGATAAAATCTTTCTGATACCTACCTAAATAAATTGACAAGATGTTAGAGACTATACAGAGAGAGATTTGATTTTTGTAAGTGTCTTTATTGAAAATAATGATAAATTGTATTAATGTTTGCTTAAATTATATACAAATATATGAAAACAATAATGGGAAATTATATAGATATAGTTTATTTAAATTTTGATGAGAAATCCCAAGTCATCTTTCTTCCTGAACATACTCTAGACAATTTGAAAACTAATATACAAATTTTAGTATTGTTGAATCTTGAGTTGACAATGCATAGACAAATTGAGTAATATCTTTGATATTTTCATAACAATGATAACAATCGTTTGTAACGATTAAGTTTACAAAGAATAAAAACAATTACACGGATAATTAGTAAGAAACACTAATAGCAGACAATTCATCAGAACTGCCGATCTTCAGGACAACTGAGCCATTCGATATGTAATTACAGACGAAATGATTTGTACCACAGTTGTTAATGACAAATTAATAGCAAAAAGTGAAACGGATGCCCGCATCGAGGCGTACAAAGGTACCGAAGTTGAACGATTTGACAACACAAATAATAAAACCAACGTCATGGGTGGTGGTATCAAGCTGACACAATCGTCCCGGAGTAATAAGAAAGTAACAGAAAAACTAACTATAACAAAAAAAATATATCAAAATAACTTGGCTACCAATCTATAGTAAGTAATTTAGAGGAGATAGGTACAGAAATATTATTTTTATATTATACCCTCCATAGTAGTTTTGTTCATTTAATGATGAGTTAATATATAAAACTAGTGTTTTATATCTTTCGGGCCGCGGCTCCGCCCGCGCGTATGTTGGTTATCGCACAAAACCATTAACCTCTTTTTGTGCAGTTGGATAAAAACTATACTATTTCCTTCCCCGGGTCTCAAACTATTTCCATAACAAATTTCGTCCAAATAAGTCCGTAGTTTTTAACTTTATTCGTTGTTTACAAAAAAACAAAATGGAAAATACAAATCTTTCCTCTTTATAATAATAGTGGAGATGTAGATATGAATGCCGCCTGGCTAGTGTCCACCCTCAAGTAGGAAATCTGTCGCCAAACACCTAACGATGTGTTCCGACAGATGTTCTTGAGAGCCAGTAATTCTAGTTTAAGCCTGTTAACACTTTCGACCATATCATCACTTACCTCCTGGTGAGATGGTGGTCAAAGGCTTACCTATCAGTAACAAAAAAATAATAATGTAGGGAGCCTCCGTATGATCGCCCTGAATCAGAAGAAAATTCAAACGGAACAAAAACTATGGTTATACATGACCGACACACTAACCCATATTGATGTGATAGTATAAACAAAAAAATCATTAATATAAAGAACATAATTATGTTAATAAAGGTACCAATTGAAGAAAGTAAGGGTCAAGATCGAGGTTAACAGCTTGGCATAATGCGATAAACTTTTGCTTTTCTATGAGCCTATTTTAAATGACAAATAGAAAAATGTGATACTTTACAATCTGGTTTAAATATATTGCTTTCCATTATACAAATAAATTTATCAGGCGTTTATGGTTTAGAAGTTTTTGATGCGAGCTACGAATTATATATCTTATACACAGAATAAGTTTTGATATTTTATAAAAAGGCCACAAATTAATATATTAACATGGACTTGTGTTTGTCTTAGAAGAAACGAACACAATTAAACAAACAGTGTAGTACTAAACTGGACTAAAGAAAGACTATTTATGTGTCCGAATGCGTCACTTTGATATCCCGACATCCTAGATTCGATCAGTTATTTGTTTTTTGCTAGATGTCGTTAAGCTCGCCGCCTTTTGCATTGTGCCAAATATATCTGGCGAAATATCCCCTTTTATAAATCCGCCCCTCTTAGACTATGCCTCAGCGAATATAAAGGCGTAACAACATCGTAGAAAATACAAAAATATTTTTTCACGGATATGTAGGTGCATATATTATGTTCTTTGGCCAAACTAAATAAATTTAAAGAGTTGATTAAAGAATATTAAAATAAGATCCATCACATGTGAATAAAAAAAAAGCGTACGGGTAGAGATACTCTTGAACGAATCAGCCCTCAGTGTTTAAAATAAGACACAATATTGACAATACTTTAGCTTTTCCAATAAACATATTATGTTCTTTGGCCAAACTAAATAAATTTAAAGAGTTGCTTGGAGAATATTAAAATAAGATCCATCGCATGTGAATAAAAATAAGACGTATGGGTAAAGAAATTGTCGAACGAATAAGCCTTCAGTGTTTAAAATAAGACACAATATTGACAATACTTTAGCCTTTCCAATAAACCTTAAAAACTTTGTATAACCCACGATTTAATGTGAAGTTTCAACGTCAACGCCACATCAATCAAGCCAATACAGTTGAATCGACATAAGATAAACAATCGAGCCATGCGACATGTTGTTTGTGGAAGGACATGGCTTTCCCCTCAACGATGGGCGAAAGCTGTACGTGATGGGAATGTCCCATGCCTGGGCGCCATTGACAAGTCAGTATAATCATATAGTCAGTCACTCGGCAGAGTGGAAGTCTGAATGGCTGACTTTTACGAGTTATTTTGTACCTAGTTTTTTTATTACAGAGTCATGAAACGTGCAAATGGGGACTCTTGATATAAAATCAGGAACAAGGGAATTCTCCGAAAAACCTTCGACTCAGGTTACAGATAGTCATATAATTTCAGAATTTGCAAGTTATGTGGCGATTGACAGGTAACATTACTTAACGAACCGATAAGCGATGAAGAATATGGGTTCTTGAGTGGTTACCACATTACACAGGAAGACGTAGACTTTGGTAGGTCCTCACTAGGTGGACTGTCTGTTGTCAGAGTCGAGAGGAGCCGATGGATGGATGCTAAAATTTTAAGTGAAGCTTCTGCCCTTGCCCATTACAAAAACACCGTTCGGAAGACACAAATACTTCTTCATGTATACTACAACGCATGATGTAATTAATGGCGAAAGCAATGCATTTGGTATATGTACCTAAAACCTCATTTGCCTGTACGAGTTTCACTGCTTACTTTGTCTTAACATCTAAAACACAGCAGTGTACACATGTACACGGCTCTGAAGAGGCGGTGGATCGTATCAAGACATCTTTCTCACAAAGAACCTTAATTGCTAGTGCGAAATTTCATCCTAGTGTCGAATTGAGGATAGTGTTTGCATAGCGCTTTCCTTATAAAACGTAGTCTGGTCACATTTTGAATACCAAACGCATTTAATCTCAGTGATTTTTGGAACAACGTCTTGAATATCAATGGTTCTGGTTTGCCTGTTTTTTTTTTTTTTTGTTGTTAAATGTTAACATAAGATTTCCTAAATAAAACTTTTTACTCATATTTGTTATAACAAATAACAAATTTAACGGTTTTCTTGCGTTTACTTCACATTACTTCTGTACCAACATATCAAACACATTGCAGTCATCCAGGTTACAGGTGAGTCAGGACAAGAATATTATAATAAACGTGATTATATTCGCTAATGTTGTTAATTTACGTTTGTAATAATAACTTAGAATTTAAAAAAAAAAAAAATACTTAGAAGTTTTATGAATATTTAATTTTACATAACACTGCTAAATCAGTTCCCTAGGTATTATTCTAAAATTAGTTTAGCAATCGAAACTGAGCAAAATTACATCGTGACTAAACACTGTTATTTCAGATATGCCAAAACTACATTCGTATGGAACATGCTTCCACGCACTGTGCATACATTTTCCTATATCGAGGTAGGTATAAGTTCCAACTGGCTTACCCAACCGTACTACATGTTCCGCATATAAATTATACCAAGCCGCAAAATCAAGAAATGTAATAATTTGTAAGAGTAATGTTACTAAAAACATAAAAATATTCAAATAGTATTTTTTATACGTGATAGTTTTTTTTTTCTTTTCATTGTTTTTTGGATCGTCGAGTAAAAGACTCCGAGCCAAGAGGGCCCGCCCGCTGCAGCACTGGACCGCGCCGCGCTCCTTTTAAATAGAGTTTTGATCATTTACATCGCATCGAGCGAAGTAATATAAAATATGAAATAATTTACAGGCACAAGAGATTTTTAACATCAGGTGGTCCTCTTGCTTATTCCGTCAAATACACAATAACAAACCCAAAAAAAATCTTCTTAAATATTTGTTAGGACTAGCAGAAGTCAACCCTAAGAGGTTGTTAGCATTTTACCAATAACCCTGTACATATATTCTATTCGAACTTGAATACAATTTCGTAAAAATCATCAAACGTGACTCTGCCGATAGAAACGCCAAGCCATGCTTAGAATTCCTATGCAAAAGAAAGTTGAAGCAATGAAATAACCATTAGCCGAATTGTATCACAAGAAGAGAATAAAGAAGATTTTATCAAAAACGTTAATGGTTAAAGAACTTCAAATAAGTAGAAAGTGCTGTAAATTAATGTACTTTCATGCATAAACATTGTAGTGCATAAAAACGCAATACAAAATATTACAAACATGTTTATTCATGAAGATCCATATAAAGAATAATGTTTAAGAGCTGTCGATGGTTATGTGCGAAGACGAAACACGGACTAATATGGTTTTGTTTACAATTTTCATTAATGTTATGATCGTTAAAGTGATTCAAGGAATATTACTGTACTATTAAAAAAAACGACCAGACAACAGAAAATATTCTAACACAAAAAATTCACTAAAATGTAAATAAATCAAACCATCATTATACAGCTTCTTTTGTTAATTTTAGATCGACAAGTGAAAATGAGAACATCATCAATGTAGCCGAAGCCAATTTATTAAGGATAACTCATACAATATAATGTAGTAATATCACTATATAGCGGACACCCAACCAAGTTACCGCGGCGGACGTTGCTTAACTTAGCTAAGGAAACTTCGCTACAAGTGTTTCAGATATTCCATACCTATTACATCTCTACATGTCGGAACCCATATAAACATCCTGACACATCCAGTGAAGTCGGACTACTTTCAGAACATTTTGACCATTCGTATGTCAATGCAATATAGAAGATATGGATGCCATTATACAAAATATTTTGAAGCAGTGATGGCTCAGTGGCATTGGCTACGGACTGCCAGCCTGCTGCGCGGCAGGGAATTCCGCCGCGGGCTTGAGCTTCACCACATGGTGGAAGAACATTTTGCGAATGCCCGCCTGGCTAGCTACCACCCTCAAGTAGAAAATCTGTCACCAAGCAACTAACGGTGTTCCGGCAACAGTCCTTGAGAGCCAGTGAAATTACAGGCACATGAGACTTAACAACTATGTCTCAAGGTGACGGGCGCAGTGCAATTCGTGCCTTGTGATGAAATGCATCTGTTATAGACAGAGGTACGCTTAACATCAGGTGGGCGTCGAACTTGTTCCGTTATAATAAAAAAAAAAAAAAAAAAAAAACTCAGATAAACATCTTGACACCTCTAGAACGTGAAGTCGGAATTATTTCAGAACATTTTGACTATTTGTATGTGTAAGAAGATATGGATGCCATTATACAATCGAAAGTAGTTATGGTGCGGCAGGATTCCCATGTGCACGTAATTTTTGACATTGCACACGTAATGTGTCGCCAGCTTGTCACATCGCTAAGCGAGAAAGTGAAAATTGAAAGTGTACACTTTTTTATTTGCAACACGCGAATCCGAGGGTTGGATCTGAATTTAAACAATGGAAAGTAGATGTTTGTTAATACAAACCTTATTGGAATCCGGATACAACTTTGGTAATAACTGAATATTTTTAGCCACTTCAAAAAAAGGAGGAGCTACTGAATTCATCTGTTTTTTATGTTTGTTACTTCAGAACTTTTGACACGGTGAACCGATGATTCTTTTTTATTTGAAAGCTGATGCTTGCCGTCCTGTCCCAATAAAATTTCATTAAAATTAGTTTTTGAGTTATACTCTAATAAATAAAAAGTATTTTCCTATCTTGATTATATAGTCATTTATAGTGGATGACAATCGATCCCATAAAGTAGCAACGGTCACAAAACAAAACATTTTTCACAAAAATTTAACCGACTTCTCCACTAAAATGTGAGAAATAACTTGTCAAAGTCGGTACCATGCGCACAATATTGTGATAATAGGTACTTTAGAACCATCATGGTACCAACTTCAACAAGTTATTTCACATATTTGAGTGATGAAGTCGGTTCCATTTTTAGGTTTCTTTTTTTAATTATTTATTTTATTGGTGATTCATATTACTTACGAGATCATTGTCTCGCCAAAAATACTGTTCACCATCGACGAGAGATGCAATCACCATTAAAATCATCTATATGCAATGCATTTATCAGTTAAGGCTAGAGTGCTCGTGGCACTCTCCAAACAAACGCAGTTTCGTCATATTTTAAATAAAAAATGTTCAAACTCAGTTAAATTTTTCATGTATGTCTTTGAGCGTACTATATATGCTTCTACCAGATTTCCATAAAATAAATACTTTCAAAAATAATTCAAAAAATCCTTTTGTATGGGTATATTTTTACATTCAGGGATAAAATAAATAATAAATAGAAAAACTGGCACACTATAAGCATATATATTAGGCACAACAATATGCGTACAAAGTTTCATCGATTTTGAACATTTGGTATTTAAAATATGACGAAACTACGTGACTACGACTTAAAAACTACTTTGCTGATTTATATGAAATTTAAATGATACGAACTTCGACTTACACTATTAACAAGATCATCAAAATCAGTACATAATGCGCGAAGTAATCGCATTATGTAAAACATTAATAAAACATTCGAATTGACAAACTTCTTCTTTTTTGGAATTCGGTTAAAATACAGGATTACTCGCGTAAGATAAGTCAGATAAACCCTACTATAGTTTCGACCACATCCGAAAATCCCGATCACTCCTGGAAAAATACCATGGTGGATGTGGTGAACACTTATTTTAATTATTTAGCTAAAACCATTTTATTAGAAAATGGAAATGTATAAAATAACTTGTTAAAGTCGGTCCCATGCTGATTCCAAACACTTTGTTTCCTTACAAATAAATATCTTGAATCTTTGAGATCACATTTTCATGGACAGCCTTCACATGTTATTACATACTTTTCAGTGTTGGAAGTCGGTTCCATTTTTCATAAAAATGTTTTTTTCACTCTTTTTTATTATTATATTTACTGCTTAAGGTTGAACTGGCCGGTCACTTCTCCATACAAACGTCTTAGGGTGATCACTCCCTTATTTGACATTTTTAGTCCAGACTTAAGCATAATACCGATTGATATCGCCATTATCTAGGCTGGTATGATTCCGAAATTTTAAAAAGATAATTAAGTTGTAAGTTATGAGCCTCGAAAACTTTACATGAAGATGTTTCGAGACTCAAAATTCTCAAGTTAATTATTTTATTAAAATTTCGGCGTCATACAAGCCTAGATAATGGCGAGATCAATCGGTATTATGCTTTATTTAGGACCTAAACCCTCAAATAAGGGAGTGATCACCCTACGACGTTTGTGTGAAAAACGGGCCGGCCATTTCACCCTTAAACGATCGATGCCCACTCACCTACATACTGGTCACATGCGACAAAATTAGAACTACCAAATTATCTAGGTATGTCAACCATTTTTTAGTCAGTTGAGTCTTAGTCTTTGGTTGAGTATAACTAAAAAACTACTCAACCGATTTTGATAAAATTTATATCGGACAAACTTAGAGGTATTTTTCAATAAAAAAAAAACTATTCCGTCTACCCTGTAACAGTTATGCGTATATTTATTTTTTATGTATGACCACAAACATAAAAAATAAATAGACGCACCGACTTGAGATCCCCCTCCTTTTATGGAAGTAGGTTAAACATTAGGTAAAATCCCGTCAGTTTTTATAACAAAAGAACAAGCATAAAATAAGTTAGCTGGACTTTAATGAATTATAATGACGAAAGCAGACTTTGCATACCATTATAACAAACAAACAAACATAACCGCAGCTGCAAATATTACTCTACGTCAGATAAACGTCATTACACGTAATGGATAGTGATTTTGGAAAGTAAGAGCGTAAATAAATGAGGTGCTGACCCCTAAGGCACACCTGGGAACTTAATCTACTAGGCATTTAAGGCTGGTTACAAACTGGTCTTCTTACAAACTTAGTTAAAATACGAAGTCTTCAAACTCTTTGAAACTTTGCATGCATGTCCATAAGATTAAAAGTTTATATAGACTTAAGGATTTAAGTTAAAAACCTAGGCTTTATTGTTTTTTTTAGCTAATAGGTTTACCACGATCTCACCTGATGGTAAGTGACGATGTGGTAGAAGATGTTGTTCAGGCAAACGTAGAATTACTGGCTCTGAAGGTAAGCTGCCGGAACACACCGTTAGGTGCTTGGCGACAGATTTTCTACTTGAGGGTGGTAGCTAGCCAGGCGGACAGTTATAAAATACCTTACCTTCATGCAATATGGCACCATGGTGCAGCTGCAGTAAAAATATCTATCATTGACATTTTAAATTGACTTTTACATGTAATGAAATGACTAATGTAACTTAATATAGAAATTTAATTTATCTGGATCATATTTCTATGTAAAATATATAATGAATGTTAATATTGTAATAATAAATGTCTGAAATAACTTCAATTTTTACTAACTTTTGCATTCCATAAAGGTGGAATATGGAGAACTTTGTACAATTAAGAACTTTTTTACCACCCATGTTCATGCAATACATTTACTTGAATTTGAATGATTTGACAGTTTTCAGTACAGATGTGTATTTTCAAAATTATTTGGATAAATCACTTTGTATGGGAAAGCTTATTTTCACATTCAGAGTTAATATATATAATAAACTGAATGGCAAACAAGAAGCATAGATTTTAGGCTCAAGGACATGCATGTAAAATAACAACAGATTGAACACTTGGCATAAAATATGACAAAACTACATTTCTATTGAAGAGTTAAAGGAGTATCCCTTTAACTCTTCAATAGAAATGCAATAACTGAATGAATGCCCGCCTGGCTAGCGACCACCCTCAAGTAGAAAATCTGTCGCCAAGCACCTAACAGTATGTTCCGGCAGCAGTCCTTGAGAGCCAGTAAAATAACAGGCACATGAGACCTAACAACTGTACGTCTCAGTGTGACAGGCGCAGAGCAATTCGTCGTTGACGAAATGCGTCTGTTATAGGCAGAGGTTAGTCCACCTAACATCAGGTGGGCCTCGGGCTTGTGTTGTCACAATAACATAAACTGAATTGTAACAGATATTCACATCTTTATATTTTGTAAAGTAGTTGTTAAGTATGCGCATCTTTATATTTTGTAGCGCTTTTCATCAACTAGGTTAAGCAATATTCACTGCGGTACCATTACTTGGATGGGTGACCGCCAGCGGCAGCCGACACTGCATCGCACACTCATCAACACTGCATGCCATGCAAAAGCCCTCCTCGCTAGCTACCAGCCTCAAGTAGTAAATCTGTAACCAAGCACAAAGCTGTATGTTTCAGCATCTGTACCTTACAGCCTGTGCCAATTCTAGGTGAAGCTTGTGTACCATTTTAGGCCAAATCATCACTTACCATCAAGTGAAATTGTGGTGAAAAGCTCTTACTACATTCCTATATATTCTGTGTCATATAGGGTTATACCTTATCAATATTCATTAATTTTATAAACGAAAACTAGTTGAAACTAATCGATTATGTTTTTATTATTTCTGTGCCAGTTGGTATAGAATTCTTACTAAAGATTTAATAAGAACATTTTGCCGACGTTGCATAACTTATCTGACCGTTTAAGAACTGCTAAGCAAACTTCGCTACGAGCGCTTCAAAAGGGCTTCCTTTTTTAAAAGTCGGTTAAAAATTATTGAGTCATATACTATATTGATTTATAAATCAGAACTGCAGGCAACGAAAACGAGCATTTCAACTTCATTTACGCTGACTTTAGAAATACTTAATTTACGAGTATTAAAGGCAAAGAAACGTTCATTGGTTCTATCAATAAGTTTCAGACTATCAATTGCTCGGAGAAGTGCGAAAATCAATCAGCAATAAAAGTAACATACAGAGATGAGAATATACCACAGAGTTTTTATGTAACTTTTAATTATATTACGTATGCTACACAGGCCACAGCTATATAGCCGGTGGAATGCAGCGTTCAATCTTCCGAACTTATGTAACTCAATTACGGTCAACTGAAAACATCATCGTTTTATGCAAATCAAGCGTTCAAACAAAGCTTGAAGATAGGTTACGCAACAAACGTCATACTTCAACTGCGGACATAATTCGAGCCAGCTGTTTCCGTGACCACATTAATCGAAGACGGAACAGAAGTCCGCATCAAAACAAGTTAATGAATTTACTTTTGAAGCAGTGATGGCTCAGTGGCATTGGCTATGGACTGCCGCGCAGCAGATCTATGGTTCGAATACCACACCGCCACGGGCGCGGGCTGATCTTCACCGCATGGTGGAAGGGCATTTTGCGAATGCCCGCCTGGCTAGCGGGCCTTACTTAACAACCGTAGGTTTTTTTTCGTTTTTGTGACGTAACAAGCTCGAGGACTACGTGATGTTAAGTGGACGAGGCTCTGCCTATAACAGATGCATTTCGTCACAAGTCACGATTTGCACTGCGCCCTGCCTGCTGTCACCTTGAGACAAAGTTGTTAAGACTCATGTGTCTGTAATTTCATTGGCTCTCAAGGACTGCTGCCGGAACATACCGTCTTAGTGTGACGGGCACAGTGCAATTTCGTCGCTGACAAAATGCATCTGTTATAGGAAGAGGTTAGTCCATTTAACATCAGGCCTCAGGCTTGGTCCGTCACAATTACATAAAAATAAAATTACCAACGATTTATTTATAATATTTTCTCAAAGCTGTTTGTTACCATTTTATTATGAGAAATAAAGATATTAGCATTTGAAAATTCTAAGATATTACCCGCCTATTTGCCAATTTTAATAGCCAGTTTTACGGCCGTTATAAATAATAATTTATTTAATAAGTTTGACGAAACTTTGACGTGAAAGTTTTACACAATTCATAATTCAGTCCATTGGAGTTTAGTTCCATTGTGTGCATGCTAATAACTTGCAATTTATTCAGTTTATTTATACATATCTATAGGTATATGTGAGCGTACAGTTATGTGCGTGTAACATAGGCGACGACGCCGACATAATGGTAAAGAGGTCTACGACCTGTTTCGTTGTAAATATTGACGAATGTAACGATGGCAGCTTTCAAGCCTCGAGCCATAGTGGCAGTGAGCTCGCCGGGTCGCAATTTAAAGCCATCCATCTAAACTGTCGTCTGTTCGCGCCTAGAGAACTCGGATGAACAGCACCTGTAATTTGTTATCGATAAGTTAACAGTGTCGCGTACCTGCTCGTCCACTTTCGGAGAGTCGGTGGCGCGGGTACCGCTAGCGACCTCGTTGACTCTCGCCCGCCTCGCAGGCCGCACGGGACACACACTCTTCGCATTTTCCGGCAACGCTATCCCAAACTTTTTCGGTCCATCGAACACTTTGCAATCGACTTCGTCAACTGGGCTCAAATCGTTGTCAAATGTATGATCGTGATCCGTCACGGGATCGTTTGAAACATGACCAGAGTCGTCACTGCAATCCGAGTGCGTGTCGGATATTTTCTCGTCACTCTGTTTGAGTAATGCGAGTTTCTCCACTTGCAAGCATGTCTTGGTATCATCCCGGGACTCTACGTATTTAACTTGACGGCCGACGAGTGTGCTCAAGTGGTTATGGAAAGTGGTGTTCGCCACACACAACTCCTTATGGGAAGCGGGGATCACTTTACAGTTTAGGAACTGAGCGGGCTCAGATTTTGTTTCCATAGCCGTTTTGAGCTCCAGCTTTTTTACGATCGACTTGACAGGTGACAGTGTCGAATCAATTTCGTATGCTTCATTTTCGTTTCGTTTGGCATCCGCCGCCAGTACGACGAGATCTCTTTTGTTGTTGATTTTTCTTTGCTGTAGCTTGGCTCGCATGGCGTTTATTTCATCCGTGTAATCTTTGACTGTCGGTTTCGGTGATAATTGTGTTTTTTTGCTGTCAGTCGTTTCCTTCTTAATTTTGTCAGTTGATCGCTTCGATTCGGACTTGAGATTGAGCTGGGATTTTTGTTTTACTTGTCTGTATACTTCGGGCCTATCGGTGGTTTTTCGTGACACGGACGGTTTCTTTTTCTGAGCACACTCGCGTGGATGGTCTATATTGTGTAGATCAACCGGAGTGGGAGAGAAAAGCGCTCTCGTGCTGCTGAACTTATTGTTCGACATCTGACTTCTGATCACCGGGATCTTGCTCGGAGAACCCAAGATAGAAGTGGTGGATCTAGTCCTTTCTAGGTTTGGAACGATGATGGTTTCGTTTCCTATTTCCCACACGCTCTTTGCTTTCTGCATTTGCGATTTCGGCATGTCTCTACTTTCTACACTCGTCTTAATGTTTAACGATCCATTATCTGTACACGATTTCGGTTTTATTTTCTTTGGGTCGTTCGCTTTTTTCTCGACTTTTTTCGTCACTGGCTTCGTTTTGGCCACAACCGGAACGGGTGTCGATGGTGGATTAGATAAAGTTTTCTTCAAAATTCTTGTTTTCACATCTAGTTTTTTGAGGTCCTCGGTTTTGATACAATTTGGGCGAGATGAGTTTTTAGACGAAATTTTATAAGTAGCATACTTGTCAGGATTTATTTTGTCGATGGGTGGAGACGACAGAGGCATCAACGGCGCTGTCAGTTCCTTTCCCTTCATGTCGTCAAGATTCCACAAACTGGTAGTTTTATCTATTGAATTGTTTCGTGCTACTTTATTTCTAATAGTACCACCACCGTTGGAATCTGAGTACGCTTTCTTTAAAATGCAATGCGACTCAATAATGCTACAAGTCTTTGATTTTTGTAATTTAGGTGGAATAAAATTGGTTTTACTTGTTTTTGTTTCTGGTGTCACCGGTGCACTAGAAGAAAACTCGAATAGTATTTTATCAAATGATTCTAAAGCTTTACTTAATTTCAAATCGCGGGAACCATCACATTCTCGTTTTGATTCCTTGTATTTACCTAACACTGTAATATTTTCATAAATAGAGGAGTATCCCTTAGTTTCATCGATCAATTTGGCCCTCACGACCGTATTGTTATTGACGCTACCAATGTTTACATTTTCGTACACGTGATGCGACTTAGAACTTTCCTGCTTTATCACAACAGAGTCGATTGTTTCGCTCGATTTTTGCACGTTATCACTGTTATTATTTTTTGTCACAGGGGTATCACTGATACGTTTTTCCAGGCACGCGGCGATCGCGGTAACTTTAGTCCCTTTCTGTTCAGAGGCCGGCTGTGTGGCGAGCGAGAAAGTCCTGTATAATCTTTGGATAGGACTGGAAGAGGGTTGAGCAGAAGGGTGCTTCTCGCTCGGCTTCTGTCCGCCGAATATATTAAATACTTTCACTGCGGGCATATCGCGGGACCGCGCGGGCGGTCGGTCGCGGTGCGGGCGCGCGCGCTTCACGACGAGCAGCGAGCATGTGCGCGCGCGGAACGCTGCACCGCACCGGGCGGCATGCTATCAACCGGTGACAATAAGAAAGTCAATGTCGCTCCCGCGGCGTCTACCAGACGTGAGCACTGACCAGACGTATGACTGGTGACAAATCGACCATGATTAACGATCGATAGCGGGTGCACTGGAACTACGCTGACGTAATTTATTACCTCTCCATTCGTGATGATGACCAATTAGGGTCTAATGCGAACAATAAAAACCTCCTCGATAGTTATAAGAAATTAATTACGTAAAGTTTGAAAAATTAACGAGTGTTAAACTAACTCGCGCTGTTAAACCTGAATTTCATTGCAAAACACGGTTAAACGGAAGTAAATTATAAAAACAATTTTGCGCGCATTCCGAACAGGTTACATAAAAAACCCGTAAATCTTTGAGCACACAGAAATCGAGGTTGATTGCATAGATTTATGTAAGTCAAATAGACGTCGTATACGTTTACGAAGACAACAAATCAGGTTGGAAAAACATGTAAAAGAAATGTACAAATAACCTGATTAAAGATGAAACACGGTTATCCTGTTACCCGACGACACGTAAAGCAGAGTAGAGCACGTGTTAACGTCGATGTTAATGTGTTTTTTTTTACAGCGCCTTAAACATTCAGGACACCTTCCCGGTAACAATATATATAGGTATTCTAATAATCTGGCACGTATAAAACAGTCATACAATAATAATAATATAATAAATCTTTTATTTCGTCCGAATATTTTTACATTACAATAATTTGTACAAGACAAAAAATTGCACAAAAAACATATAATATAGGACACGTTTTATTCAAATGAATTGAGAATTTGGAAAACACTTTCTAACAAAACAAATACCTGTTTAGTCATTATCAGTTTTTTTTCTCCAGAATTTTCTATATGTCATATCAAATAGATACTAGAATTATATATTAGGTCCTTACATATGAAATTGGCGTTTTTCGTACTGGCCACTTTAATCACGAATTTCTCCTCTTTGGTAAGGAATTCCAAATTCAAATTTGTACAGCTATAGACTCATGTATTTGTGCTTCGATGATCGTCATTCATTTGTTTTTTTTCTTCTGTTTTTTTCTGTTTGCGTCACTCATTTTACAAAATGGAAAACCTTAAATATCGCATTATTTACGAGTACGAGTTCCGCCGTGGCACTAGTGCTGCGGAAATAACTCGAAGGGTGAATGATGTGTATGGCGGTCGTGTTGCAAAAGAAAACACAGTTCGTTTTTGGTTCCAACGTTTACGTTCTGGAAATTTCGACCTGCAGAACAAGCCCCGTGGACGGCCTGAGACTCAAGTTGATAATGAAGAGTTGAAGGCTATTGTGGAAGCGGATCCATCGCAAAACACGTCCGAGTTAGCTGCAGGCTGCGATGTTAGTGATAAAACTGTTTTAATTCAC
The DNA here is from genome assembly GCA_963890685.1 of Plagodis pulveraria. Classification (NCBI taxonomy): domain Eukaryota; kingdom Metazoa; phylum Arthropoda; class Insecta; order Lepidoptera; family Geometridae; genus Plagodis; species Plagodis pulveraria. Next base: position 9,643,431 of record OY982970.1, on the reverse strand, counting down.
TTGAAGCAAATTGGGAAGATTAAAAAGCTTGAAAGGTGGGTACCTCACGAATTGACTGAAACAAACCGGCAAACGCGCGTCGACTGCTGCGTTACATTACTAAACCGGCACAATAATGAAGGTATTTTAAACCGAATCATTACCTGTGATGAAAAATGGGTTCTTTACGATAATCGGAAGCGCTCAGCGCAATGGTTAGATCCTGGCCAGCCAGCCAAATCCTGCCCCAAGCGAAAATTAACCCCAAAAAAGTTACTTGTAAGCGTTTGGTGGACTAGTGCCGGTATTGTTCATTACAGTTTTTTCAAATCTGGCCAGACTATTACGGCTGATGTCTATTGTCAGGAATTGCAAACCATGATGGAAAAGCTAGCGGCTAAACAACCTAGGCTGGTCAATCGCTCCACGCCACTGCTGCTTCACGACAACGCTAGACCACACACTGCGCTACAGACGGCTACTAAATTAGAAGAGCTTCAATTGGAAAGTCTAAGACATCCTCCGTACTCCCCGGACCTTGCTCCAACAGATTACCATTTTTTTCGAAATTTGGATAACTTCTTGCAAGGGAAAAAATTCAACACCGATGGGGCAGTCCAAATCGCCTTCAAAGATTTTATTGATTCCCGTCCGACTGGTTTTTTTAGTAAAGGGATCAATGAACTACCTATGAGATGGCAAAAGTGCATAGAAAATAATGGTTCATACTTTGATTAATTAAATATATTATATTAAAAAATATTCGACTTTTTGTTCCTCCCATACAAAACGCCAATTTCATATGTAAGGACCTAATATTTACAGTAAAAATTAAAACTTGTATCTATTAGTTTCAACAAATATTTATCTTAATATGGTTAGGTACTCGACGTTGTCTATACATATAAAATACGGAGAAAGAATATAAGTCCACACATATCACACTTCAAGATGATTGCTCTATGTATATAAGGATTGATGGTCTTAATATCCACTTACAGTCCGATGATCAATGTTATTAATGTTATTTAACAACAAATAACTTACTCACAAATATGAGTTAGCTGATAGCGCGGATGGTTGCTTAAAAATATATCGTCTATAACATATGCATTACCACCAAGAACGCACTACATAGATCGATAAAATGTTTCAATATATTCAAATACTAAATCACAAATAAACGATAGGAAAAATTTAAGTCATATTCGGGATTTGAACCCGCGCCCTTCCACCCCTTGATGGTTAAAGAACGATAGGAAAGATTTCAGTTATGACGTCATGTCATGTTAGCTCAATTGGTTAGAGCATACCCCGGCTCAAGGGGTGGATGGACGCGGGTACGAATCCCGCACATGACTTAATTTTTTCCTATCATATATTTGTGATTTTGTAATGAAATCCGCATAGCAGGCGTTATTGCAAACCTAACAATATTAAAAATATTCAAATAGGTACTCTCGAAAATAATAAAATGTAATAATCACACTAATGTGCAATTACAAAGCAGTATATACACTTTATAAACATTCTAAGGGAGATATGATCATAATAATGCGATGTCTTTTGTGTGTTACTAATACACTTTCATTATGAATTACAAAGCACTTTGTAATATTTTGTAGAAATGTCGTGCGTAACGTTCGTGTTGCCTACATACTTATCGCCGGAACGTCTCGAAAAAATACCAACTAACTATATAAAAATAAAGAAAAAGACTTGTTGGAACGATCCTACTTCATACATGATTACATCTTAACTTCTTTTTTAATTTTCGTTATTTTTTTTTGTCGTACCATTGAAATTAAAAACTGCAAGTTATATGTACGAAATCATTTCTTAAAACCCTTGATACCACACACGAAGGACTTGGAAAAAAAATAGAATACACAATATGGCGTATAAAATCAGCTAGTTCATTTTTTTATGTATAGTGTCACTTGCGATATCCAAAAGAATCTAACGATATCTCAAACATTCAAATCGGTTAAGCCGTTTAGAAGTTATAAAGAAACTCACAAGCATACATACATGAACACTGAAAAGAATTTTTTTTTAGGCAGTCGTTTAAAAATGTTTGAAAACCATGTAAGAATTAGTACTTACTATTTTTATAAGTAACAGAGAACACACCAAGTCGTAGAGCCCAACTCTACTTCCAAAGTGTCACATGTAAATTTCAGAACATAGCCGATTGCCTACCTTAAAGTTATGTTACTTACAAATATTTTTCTTGCAACTGATACAAAACGAAGTCATCAAAACACTCATTCACGTGACTTTCTTTCCCAACACAAATCTACAACTACATTCTCAACTGTCAAGACAGCGTGAAAATATTCAAATGACATAATCGGAGAGGCTAATGGACCAGTGACACTTGAGTGCATGACCAATGTGTACCGGGGTCGGGTAATTAGTAATTAGATACCGTGGAGGCGTGGAACATATGAAGTAAGCCGTAGAAACGATCTAAGCAGAACTTGACTAGTATTTTTTATAAGAGCATTGACGCATGCTAAGCGAAAACAGAATTAATTTCAGATGGAAAAAAGATAACTTCCAGCGGGACTTGAACCCGCAACCCTCACAATACCGTCCTGGTGCATTACCAATTATGCTATGGAAGTGGGCGCTAAATAATTTCTATGTTTTCGCTAAGCATGCGTCAATGCTCTTATAAAATAATGCTAGTCAAAATAGAAATAAAACGGCCAAGTGCGAGTGGGACTCGCGCACGAAGGGTTCCGTAACATTATCTCGTTTTATTATTATTATTTTTAGCAATTAAACGGCGACAACCTCTTTTATTGTATGGGAGCCCGCTTAATAATTTATTTTAATGAATTATATTTAAACAGAACATAAAAGTAAATATTCTGCGAATAGTTAAAGCGTCTACCTGTCACTGTTATTAGTATCGAGCAAGAAACGGTAAAAAAATCAAGTTTGTTGTATGGGAGCCCCCCTTCAATATTTATTATATTTTAATATTAGTATTTGTTGTTATAGCGGCAATAGAAATACATCGTCTGTGGTAATTTCAACTGTCTAGCTATCACCGTTCTTGAGATACAGCCTGGTGACAGACGGACGTACAGCGAAGGCCCGTTTTTACCCTTTGGGTACGGAACCCTAAAAAATGGTTTCATCGATTTGGTGTTCATTGTTGATCGTATCAACCTACCAGCCTAAGTAAATAGTCTTCTGCTATTTGGGTAGATGTCGCCAAAGTCAAAAATACATGCATTCAAACGGATGGAGAAGATTCTAGAAGATTGTCCAGCGCCCGCTTCCATAGCATAATTGGTAATGCACCAGGACGGTATTCTAGGGGTTGCGGGTTCAAGTCCCGCTGGAAGTTGTTTTCCATTCGAAATATTTCTATGCAGAGCTTATAATAATATCATGCCCTCATCTCAAACTCAAGAGCTGTGCTTAGGTTTATTTATTCTGGGATTGTGTCGGAACAAGCACGAAGTCCACCTGATGTTAAGCGGTCTCTACTACCTATAACAAATGCATTTTGTCGCAAGTTACAAAATGTACTGCGCCCGTCACTCTGAGACATACAGTTGTTAAGTCTCATGTGCCTATAATTTTACTAATTCTCAAGGACTGCTGCCAGAACAAACCGTTAGGTGATTGGCAACAGATTTTCTACTTGAGGAACAATCCTCGTGCTTGCCAGGGTAGCGTGGTAGCTAATTTATTAAGTCTTCCAATAATTGTAATGGTTGAAAGCATACCTCAGCTGGTAAATTTTTCATGTCAGTGTAATATTTAAGGTTACTATTTTTTATGCAAATAAAAGCTTCTTGGAAGTTTAACTCAGATATCAGAAGATTCGAGTTAGGTTTTTTTTAGTATAAGAAATGTAGGTGATTACTATTTTTATGCCAATATAAGCTTCTTGGAAGTTTAACTCAGATATCAGAAGATTCGAGTTAGGTTTTTTTTTGTATAAGAAGTGTAGGTGACTACTATTTTTATGCCAATATAAGCTTTTTGGAAGTTTAACTCAAGATCAGGAATGATTCGAGTTAGGTTTATTAGTATAGTCGAGTTTAGTAACTATTTGTGCTTTTCATATAATTAATGCTTGATTTTCTATGGTTGCGTTTGGTGATCGACTTAATTGTTCATAGAGTTATCAACGCAGAAGCAATGACAACGGTATAAACTACTTAAGCACATGTCAGTTGTGGTGAAGTTTTAGTCAAGTAAGTTAGTTATATACCCAATAGTTAGTGCGACACTTGAGTCCTAAGCGGGGGAAGCCGTATTTTTTTTTATGCCTTATAGGTTAGCTTTTGACCACTATCTCACCTGATGGTAAGTGATAATGTGGTCGAAGATGTTGTTCAGGCTAACCTAGAATTACTAGATCTCAAGGACAGCTGCCGGAACACACTGTTAGGTGCTTTGCGACAGATTTTATACTTGAGAGTGGTAGCTAGACAGGCGGGCCTTCGCAAAATGCCCTACCACCATGCTTTAACGACTTCCATTATAAGACGACAACCGGGATCGACGGCTTAACGTGTCCTCAGAAGCACGGAAGCGCTCAGTATAAATCACAAGCGGCCACCCATCCACGTCATAACCACGGCGGACGTTGCTTAACTTTGCTGATCGCTTAAGAACAACTAAGCAAACTTCGCTACGACCGCTTCAACTTCTCATGCATGCAATACATCTCAGCGCAGGCGACTGCACCTACACTTTTATACAGGAAACAACTAATAAAATATACGACTATGTAACTGGTCGCAATAATTTTGAATAGTCTCAATGCATACATAATCCTCCTTCTAAATGACTCATTGACTCATTAAGCACCAATAAATTTAAACGATATCACATTATTTCTATCCGAAATCAATATTCTTGCGATAAAATTATGTAATCGTAGTATTGGAGACGTTATATAACTATTTCAAAATTAATCTCATATTTTACTAAATTATAACGAGAAAAAAAGCGCTCTGAAGCGCTCGTAGCGAAGTTTGCTTAGCTGTTCTTAACCGATCAGCAAAGTTAAGCAACGTCCGCTGCGGTCATGACTTGGATGGGTGACTGCTAGTGAAATTACTACTGAGCGCTTTCGTGCTTCGGAGGGCACGTTAAGCCGTCGTCGGTCCCGGTTGTCGTTTTATGATGGCAGTCGTTATAGCATAGTGGTAGGACATTTTGCGGGCAATCAGAACGTTAAATGTACTATTGAAATTTTGCGAATGCGTGCCTAGCTAGCGACCACCTTCAAGTAGAATATCTGTAGCCAAGCACCTAACAGTGTGTTCCGGCAGCTGTCCTTGACAGCCAGTAATTCTAGGTTAAGCCTGTTAAAACCTTCAACCACATAATCACTTACCATCAGGTGAGATTGTGGTCAAAGGCTTACCTATCAGAAATAAAAAAAAACGATGGAAGAAGTACCAAAAGGTTGGCAGCAGGGCCCTGCCAAGCGTGGGGATTATGCCAAACTCCAAACCCGCCCCTAATGGGAGAGGCATAAGTTATAGATTCTGATGTAGTGTATAAACGATACAAATCATGGTGAACAATGATACGACTTATAAAGACGTCTAATCGAGATAAGTGGCCCAGGCATCTTTCAAACAGTTAATTGGATGAAATCAAATCATACGGAATGCATGACTAAGACAAATTGACTAATTTGTCAAATCCGGATCCAGCATCCAGTCTGAAACTGTAGATATAGAGCATAATACATCCGCTAAACATCGGATGACACAAAATTGTCTAAGATGTATTACTAAAAAAAAGTAGGTATACGAAACATCATTGCTTTATTTAAGACAAAATAATGCATTTATTATTATTATATCTTTCCCAGAATGACAATAGATTCAATTGTTGGCATTATTGTATTGTACTCAGTAATATTTTCATACAAATCCTTAATTAAAATAAAAAAATAATTTAACAACCCTGGAATATTTTTTATGTTAAGGACAGAGTCTATACGTATATAATCGGATTGATTGCAGCCTTAAAATTCAATATCCGTCATATGATTAGCAAAATAGACCCGCCATTTTGCCAAAAAGTGATTAAAAACTTTGATGAAAGAATCGACATCTGCCAGCGTGCTCATGGTGGACATTTGCTAGATATCATTTTTCATAATTGCGAAACTTTTATCTTCGTAATTAAATAAAAATATGAATAATCTTCATCTAAATTCTTTGTTTGATTTTGTTATAGAAAACAAAGTCCTTGTTGAAAAATGTATGAGCATGGTTACTTTGGCTTTACTTGTATCGTGAGCGGTGACCATTTTATTTAATTAATCTTAGAAATGCCCAAAGGAAATATAGATGCCACATAATAAATAACTGTATGCAGCTGCATTCAAAACCATAAAGTATCAAACTTAGCGCGTAACAAAGGTCTGTATAGACACGATATAGCACTCGTCAAACAAAACCCCTGTTAGTTCGCTTCCTGTGGAACCTCAGGAAGCTACGAATATTCAAAATTTACTAGGTTTAAGTAATAAGAGATCGAAAATAAATACAAAATAAAAATCCCAATTTTTTATTCATTTTATTCATTCAAAATTACTACCGCTACAGAGCGAGTTAATTCACTAATGATGAATGAGTCACTAATGATAGGTTCTCGTAGTAAAGACTTAAAAACTGGCATAATAATTCTTAACAAAAAAAAAATAGCACAAGTATTACAGACAGTCAATAAAAATAAAAATTACTATTATAAAATACATCTGGTCAAAATTTGAATGTCAAAATCAAAATTTAAAGCCAAGTGAATTAAAATACCAAGTGTATTAAAATAAAAAGATACAATACAAATTACTACAATAAGATTAATCTGGTCAAAATTTAAATGTCAAAATATTTACAACATCATTTTACAAGGGATTCAACAATACAATATGTCGAATCTCTGTAAATGTTATCTCACAATATCGTAAACATTCTGTCAGAAGGTTTCTCCAACAACCGTCAAATATATCAGTCTCTGGACAAGAAGTGCATTGAGTGCGGCAGGAGTAGGCGTCATTGGTGAGACTCTATAAGTACAGTAAACATGTATAGTGTATAATAAACATTATACACTATCTATAGGCACTTGTTGTATGTTGTACATGCAACATACAATGTTCGGGTCACCATCATAAAGTTATCTTGGTATGTCAAGCATTTTTTATTTAGTTGAGTGTAAACTACTGGACCAATTTTTATGAAACTTATATTGGACTACCTCAGATGTAGGTATATCTTTTTAAATAAAAAAAAGAAATGAAAAAAATCAGACAACTTTGTAAAAACATATGCGGTATCATAGATAAAATAGGTATAGTGTGTTTGTCGCATTGAGAATCTCGACCTTTTCCGGAAGTCGGTTAATAAATATATCTACGCACTTACAAAATACTGCTCTAAGAATTTCTTGTTTTCCCGCGAATTCGTTTGGGAGTGACGCTAATGACACTAAAACAAAGAAAGAGTTCTCCAAAAACTTATTAAAATTATATTAGAATAACAAAATATAATACGCCGAATCCTTATGACATGGACAGAACGCAGATATGAGTATGTAACAATACCAACGCAGGAAAGTGCCGTAAACAAATATTTGATCTTTATCACGAAACCCAACGGAAGGACAGATTAAGCTCTTCTGATACTCAAATAACTGTTCTTGAACAACAAACAACCTTATCATAACAACAATATTCTCTACTAATTTATTTGTCTATAGAACAATACAAGAAAGATAATGCAAAGCAGTTACAGTCAAATTAGTTATCTACTGTATTGCTATCTAAGTATCTTAATTAATGTGACACGGTCTCTTCAAGACCCTCAGGGTGCCCCAGGCTAGATATCCCCAAAATACACAGAACGTGAAGAATTTGCGGCTGGAGTATGGATCAACGTGGCAGCGTCTTCATTCCCCGGCCTCTACAATCTGGTTGTCTTACCAGATCTCTTTAACAAGAGTTCGACTTGGTGGGTACCACCAAAGTGTCAGATATTCAGCCTGGAAGTAGTAGTGTGCAAACACTACTACTTCCAGTGTTTAGGCGTGAAAGGCACTGTAGCAAGTGAAATTACTGGTAGAAGGAAACAAAAGAATTAACGTCTCGGCGACTGAATGCAGTGTCAAACAGGACAAGATCAGTGACACTGTAATGGACACGATGGTTCATCGACGTAATGTTGGACTTTGTCGGCAACTTGGCGAATATCTTCTTCTGCTTAGTTCGAATTATCTTTCGGTATTTCTTCCCGGATGTAAGAAAGCCTTGAATAGCTTTTGGCTCAGTTCTTTCGTTTTTTATCAAATATTCTTCTTGCCTCTAGATTATCACCGTTTAGATTCCATTAACAAATTTGCAGAGGAGCTTCTTTTTCTATTTAGACGAATTCGAATTATCGTGCGAACTATCACTAAATGTAAGATAATAATAAAAAAAACTAAAAGATTTAATTATCAGTAATGGAGTATATAAACCGACCTAGTTGAAAGCCGAATGCAAAATACATATATTAGTCATCCCACAAGTATAATAAGTGAAGTACTTCATCAACTTACTATAACCTGAGGGGCTAACCTATAATAGACAATATAATTACATATACCGATCTCCAACACATCATAGTTCGAATGGTTTCATATTAATTATATGTTTTTTGCCAATCAACAACAGTTTGTCATCGATTTATGGGTTCCCATGGTTTTCACTGAACGAAAGTGACTGTGAATCGAAATAATCGAGAAAACTCTGCCATTGAATTCCATCGCCAGTAATAAGGTTTTTTAATAAAGAGTTTCTCCGTAGGCCAAGACTTATGAGAAATTGTTGTAATTTCAGAATTTTTGCGGCTGTCACACATAACATAATGTTATTTTTAAGTTTCAGTTGATTTATTTGTACCTTTTTGAGAAATAAATATATTATTGTTATAAACCAACCTAAAATTATATATAAATTTACCCTATTTGAAAGTAAGAATACAGATTAAAATATCAAGAAGGCCACATTATCAATAAAATTGAAATTTACTTGGTATTTTACGACATGGGCGGACTCAGCTACAATGTTAAGAGAAAATAATACATTTCAAATCACTTTATCTTCGGCCCACAAAGTAAACACTTTTTGATAAAATTTACACAAAAAATAAAAATACTGAAAATATTTTATTTATATGAATCTAAAGCGAAATGCGAAAGGTTTATCAAAACTATATAGTGCTTATAGCAACATAGCCAGGGAAAGATTATTTCGATAAAATGTCTACATGGTTGGAAAGCTGTGCTAAGTCTTGGATTGTCGTTATCTTTTGGATCTAGACAGTTGATGCGAATAGAGAAAATGTCACTAATTATTTACTAACATACGTATTATACCTGTACTTGTATAATAAATACATATGTTATAGACTCAAAGGCATTATGGGAAGATTTTTATTCAGGTTTTTTAATGTTATTGTGACGTAACAAGCCCGAGGCACACATGATGTTAAGCTGACTAACCTCTGCCTATAACGGATGCATTTCATCACAAGTCACGAATTGCACTGTGCCCGACACTTTGAGACATAGTTGTTAAGTCTCATATGCCTGTAATTTCACTGGTTCTCAAGGACAGCTACCGGAACACACCGTTAAGTGTTGTTAAGGTTAGCAATAAGAAATTTGTTTAAATATATTTTTACTGCAGTAAGCTTTATACTTACTTATATAAAGACATTTAGACATTAATTTTGCCATCATAGTATGAAAATTCTCTTAAATCGCTAAAATTTTTATCAGTAGTAGGTACGTTACCTACAAATTGTGTTGGAAGCTATTCACGAGCTTTGTTACAAGTATAATATTGTATAATCAAGTACTGTTTTTTTTTAAGTAAGCAGTTAATCATATGAACACATCTGTGAAAGGCACTGCCTCTCGTGAGTTGTTGCTCTTATGCAACTAGAAGGTACATTTTGTCCCTTCATCCGTAAAGTTTCTTATCATTTTGACAGTTTTGAGTGATGGCGTCTTCCGGGATTATTCACCCAAGCTTTATATCCTGTTCAATGTACCATAATATAGCCGAAGTAATGCGTAGCTTTAGGTTGTAAGAAATAAAGAAAAAGTATAGCTTAGATTCTTTCTCAACTTGTGCAGTATAGATATGATTAGAGATGAGATTCTCCAATAAACAAGTCTTTTCTAAGCTCTGAGCCTAAATAAAATTTCACTAAGAATATAAAACAGAGAAATATATATCATATGCATATTTTAAAATGGAAATGTTCTGCATACGTCTCTGTATAGCAGTCGCGATACTTACTCCGCATATTCGGGTCGCGATACTTATCCGCGTATTCAAAGGTACAAATAAGTAACTTTTTTCGCTATGAACAGAATTCTGTAGCATCTTATACGGGAACTACCGCTTGACATTTTTTTTTATTGTTTATAGGTAAGCCTTTGACCACAATCTCACCTGATGGTAAGTTATTTTTTGGTTCACGGTGTTAACAGGCTTAACCTAGAATTACTGGTTCTCAAAGACAGCTGCCGAAACACACCGTTAGGTGCTTGGCGACAGATTACTACTTGAGGGTGGTCATTAGCCAGGCATTCACAAAATGCCCTTCCACCATGCGGTGAAGTTCAAGCCAAGGGCGGGATTCGAACCATGGAACTGCTGCGCAGCAGTACATAGCCAATGCCACTGAGCCATCACTGCTACATGCTACTAAAACTGACAATAACTATCGAAAGTACAAATGAGTAACTTTTCTTCGCTATGAACAGAATTCTGTAGCATCTAATACGCGAACTACAGCTTGACATGCTACTAAAACTGACAATAGCTACTGACCTAAAATGCCTCACTCGCATTCATACCACGCACACTCAAGTAATATTTCTGAATAGAGGATACTTACCCATTCACGCATGCAAGTATGCAAGTGCGTGGTACACTTTGTGAATGAATATTGAAATACATGTTTATCATAAATTGGTATTCTTTTATAAGAATTTATGGTGATTTACTTCTAAGCAGGTACGCATATTGGAAAAGTGATTTAAAAGAGGGCGAAGGAATTGAACAGACTGTACAATCTATAGGATAATGTCTGATGATGATTGTGGTCAGAGGATTCTTGAACAGTAAGAAAGTAATAGCTCTATTACTCAGCATCAATAGAGATATTGAATAATAACAAATATTTTAACAAAACATGAAATTCCTATTTTAGGAAAACACTTAAAAAATATATGTTGTGACAAATCTCCCTAATTTTCCTGTGACGTCACAAACACAAAGCAGAATTTAAAAGAAAGCAGAAAAAAATTTGAAGCAGTGATGGCTCAGTGGCATTGGCTGCGCGGTCCATGTTTCGGATCCCTCCGCGGGTTTGTGGACTCTTCACCGGATGGTGGAAGAGCATATTGCGATGCCCGCCTGGCTAGCGACCCCCCTCAAGTAAAAGCTCAGGCAGAGCCAGTAATTCTAGGTTAAGCCTTTTAACGCCGTCGACCACATCATCACTTACTATCAAGTGAGATTGTGGTCAAAGGCTTACCTAACAGGAATAAAAAAATACCACGCAGCCAAAATGGAAGAAATTTTGACGCGTTTCAGTTCTACACGAAGCACCCTCACGAGGTCTTGACTCTTCGAGCGCACGATAAGATTCTGAAGCATCCTCAGTAGGTTTCGACTCTTTGATAGCACGATCAAGAATCTTGATCTTAAGGATGCTTCATGTAAAAGCGAACGGGTCAAAAAATTTTTTGACGCGTTCGCTTTAGTTCGTTTTAGTTTGGCTGCGTGGCGTTTGTGTTTCAACTTTCAACATCACAAACACAAAGTACATCCACATTATATGTTCCAAAACAAAATAAAAGACTTACAAACAAACCTAAGCAATGTTCGTCAGTTTTATTTCCATTATAAACCGGTTAAGTTATACTCGCGTCTTCCGGAAGCCAAGTGTGAGAACCTCGAGAGGGAACAAGAATTGAATGTCCAATGTCCATTCGTGTCCATTGAAGTCCGTATTGATATTAGCGGTAAACTTTCCAGTCATTTTCCCTTCAGCCTTCTTATCGGCTGGTTGAGGCGTCGAGCCATGGCTCATGGCCTCTGCGTAATCTCGAGGGGCTACTACCCCACGGTAGCAAAACTTTCCCATGCGAATTTGTGTTGCTGCTGAAATGCGCTGCAGATACCCGTATACAGACAAGTTTCATATGAATATTAAATCGACATGGTAGAGATAAATCGGTTCAATTAAATATTTCAATAATATTTCAAGAAAACAATAAACTGCTTCTTCGGTTATAGGCTACTAGACGTCACGTCACCTTAGCCAGTAATTTTAGGTTAGCCTGAACAACATCTTCGACCACATCATCACTTAACATCAGGTGAGTGGTCAAAGGATATATCAAACATAAAAAAAAACGTAAATTAAACGGATTTTTCGCTCGATAAATTCATTTTAAGTGTTTTTGTAAAATGATAGTACATTAAATATTTTTTGTATGTATTTGTGTAACGCCTCAGTCTATTAATTATAGTTTTACTTCTATTTGCAAACTTTACATTGTAATTTTAGATATCTCAGTATTTTAGATTTACTTACCAACAAGTTAGAATATTATGTTGTCTTAGGTTTTTGCGATTATTACACATTGTAAGTAATCATAATTAAACGGTTTAAATCACGTATCTTTACCATTATTTTTCACCGACTTCATGAAAAGGAGGAGGTACTCAATTCGTCTGTTTTTTTATGTTTGCTACCTCAGAACTTTTGACTGGGTGAACTGATTTTGATGACTCGAAAGCTGATGCTTATCGTGTGGTCCCATTCAAATTTCATCAAATTCGGTCACGCCGTTTTAGAGTTACACTTCATTAACTGAAAAGTATTCTCCTATCTCGATGATAAAGTCATTGACAGTGAACTATCGGTCACTAAAATTGGTGAAAAAAAAAGTTTACCAAAATCTGGAACCGACTTCAACACTCAAATGTGTGAAATAACTTGTCGAAGTCGATACTATGCGCACAAAATGGTGATAATAGGTATATTTTGAACCATCATGGTACTGACTTCAACAAGTTATTTCACACATTTGAGTGTTGAAGTCGGTTCCATTTTTGGTAAAATTCTTTTTATCCCAACGTTTCAAACATTTTGCAGTGATCGTGGTCACGCAGTGTCAGAAATGTCGAGATATAAATAATAATATAATATACGCGATTTAAACCATTGAATATTGTTTATATATTTGAAAACTATCGCTTTATTCCGTTTTGTTAGGGAACTCTAAAGATCGTCACTGTTTAACCATAAACATGGCGCCTTGAAGGATTTCTCATGACCTCTAGTAACTCCATGGATATAAACAAAGCATTTTAGAAACATACGTCATGTAGGGTCAAAAGCCTCACAAAAATTCTTGTATTTGTTCAAAGTTTGAATAGCCAACGGCTTACTCTTCAGTATCTTGTCACAGTAAAAAAACTTAGTATACTTAGTAGAAGTGTATTGCTTTCTTCTACAAACGACATTATATATTATGACAAAGTTATAATGTTCAGGCATGGTATCGAAAAGAAATTCAACGTTCTTGAACTAGCACTTGTGTTCTAAATAATGATTTGTTTTAGTTAAAACTAAAAAGCATCATCACGATCGAAAAAAAATATTTATCAATCGTGAGCTCGTCAGCTTCATGGCGTTTATTAAGTCACGTCGAGTTAGTAGGAATATAGAAACATTAGGCTAAATTGTCTTGGAAATATATTTATAAGTGTTTTTCTAAAATATTGGCTTAATGTGTTCTTTAAATTAGTAAATATATTTACTATTATTAAACATGGATTTCCAAAAAGTAATGCCACATGTATCCAAACATTGAATTCCAAAAAAAAAAATTTTTACTCATTTAAATAATTTTCCTTGATCTGTACAAGACGTTGTTAAATGAAAATATGGCAGGAACATAATTATTTAATGTTTGTTTTTGTTATTCATTTATGGTTTTAAAACAACACTCAGTGAATTTCATTAATAAAATCTGAAATTTTTGCTCATCACATGAATAAAAAATTCATAACCGATAAGATTTTTAGGAATTTCAACACAGTTATGTACCTTCCTAAGATAGTACTTATAGTAGGCTGAAAAACAAAAAAGAATTGTCCTAATTTTGTGAATAGTTTACGATAACACGAAAGACTAAAAATAATATTATGTTATGATGACTACAAAAGAGCTTTGTTGCGCCACCTGTGCGCTATTGATAAAACTACGCTAAGCAACGATGATGTTGGAGAGAAAGTAAAGCATAAACGACCGTAGTTATTAAGACTCAACAAAGATGGCACTGTTAGCAAAAAGGCTCGTTTAAACGATTTATATTAATAGATAAATCTGATATTACGAGCAATAAAAAAAAAATCTCATTAATTAGCAGCAAATTATATTCTATTACCTTGTAAATAAAATTATCTTGATATTGATGTGCCAAATTAGTTAGTTCAGATATTTTTTTTATTTTTATGCTTGATAGGTTGGCCTTTGACCACTAGCTCATCTGATGGTAAGTGAAGATGTGGCGGTGAAGAACCTAGAATTTCATAACAAATGTCTGATATTATTTTTTAATCGTCGCCGATTTCTACAGCAGTCGGAGCTCTCAGAAAAAACTCAGGAACAAACCCAAATGATGCAAATCCAATAGTGGGGGGATTTGTTGTTCGGTTACAGTAAAGGTTGAAAAACTGATGATTTAACAGCTCTTTTCAAATACTGTCGGGTCCAAATCAATACGATTTATGTTGCGTTTTACAATGTGTAACATAAGTCTATTAAATAATTATTGTATTAAGTACATAAGTGACAGGGCGGTCGCTTGTCAAAGAGGCTTGGGGAATATAATACTCGTAGGATGATACACCAGTGTGTCTCAATAATGCTATCTCTAAATATTTCCTAATGTTTCAGTTGTATGCAATAAGGGCGAATACAAAATATCGATACTATAAAAAATATATTAATTTTATATTCACTGAGCTACTATAAATAGCATCTTATTATGTTCAAAATAAAATCCACATTCGAGTAACACATAGAAAGACAGGGACAAATAGGATTATTATATTCAATTCTGGATAATTTTACATCAGTTTAGAGAGCACCCAGTTACATGACGTTTAAATCTGCGTAAAATATACCCCATTTTGTGTTTTTTATGAATTATTCCCACAATTTCATTATTTCAATTAAATCAAAATAAAAAAAACACTGATTAATATTTTCTATTCATAGAAAGAAATTCACAGAATCGCTCAGAAAAATATCGAATATCTCAAAATAAATTTATCATTTCTTTGTAACAAACGTTTAGCGCCATCTGGGTGGAACTAATTTGACAGTGGGCTTCCCCATTGAACAGATATGTCAAATATGTCAAATTTAAGTAAGTACTTAAATTTGACATTACTTAAGTAAGCCATTTCTGAGCTGTATACAAATTTGGATGTTAATTCGAACAGAAAAAGTACTACCATAATGTAATGAATTTTGAATTTAGATTCTTATAGAATCTACACCATGTCTATACTATGTATGTTTAACTATTTCCAACTCACGAATCTAACACAGTAGATACCAACAAGCATTACTCCTTCCATACATGGTATATACATCTGATAAAATAAAACTCAGAAGGTGCCTGCCTCTGTTGAGCACGCATGACATAAGCTAGGTACAGCTTTCTACGTTTCTAGCACCTAAGGTGTGGTCACCGGTGCCTACAGGAAAACATCCCGATCAATTCACATACATGTCATACATAATAAGGTGCTTTCGCGTAATTGAAACCCGTTTAGCACTTCCCAGATATAGGTGGAGCTTCGCGGGAACTTTCACTGGATGTTAGTGATACTTAGTTGACAGGATTGGGACATAGATTACGCGCATACATACCATAAATTACGCATAAATTGAGTCATTTATACGACACAGGTTTTATATCATTTAAACCAGAAGAAAATTTGTGCTGTTATGTACTTAGACAACTTAGGGTTGCTACTAATAAATGCATCTCAAACTTGAGAAAGATCTTAACCATCTTAAGATCTATTAAGAGTTTTGACGTTTATGTATCGAAGATCTGTCAAAAATAACGTCACAAATGATCAATGTCATTCTTAACATGAATTTTTTTTAGCAACACAAACATTATTTTTCTTGACAAAACATAAACCATCATAGGGCGACGGCCGATTTGCAATTGACTAGTGATTTTGAGACAACAAAAAAACAAAATGAATTCTTAAGACAGTCTCAGAATCCTATAGCGATGGCAAGAAAGCAACGTAGTTTATTTATATTTCTTAATTATTCCTTAAAATGTTATTAGGGTCAATTTAATAATTATAAGATAACTATATGATTGTTAAGGCCGTATTCCACTTGACGCCACTATCGTTATTTTCGATAATTTTGACCTATGGTAAAAACATTTATATGAACCACATAAATGTGGTCAAAATTACCGATAATAACCAAATTGGCGTCAAGTGAAATACGCCCTGAGTAGATAGATCATTTGTTTTATCTTTCACTTTGTATATTTTTTGCGAGGACTGTTAAATAAACAAAAATCACTATAGAAAGTAAATACAGAGAAGACAACAAATTCGGTTCAGTTCAGATGGGCATAGATTACGTCGACTCACGTCGAGGCTGTTATCTGTTATGACTTGTTCCACAATTGCTACCGGTTCACTGTGATGTCTCTTTTGAGTTCATATTTCTTTTTCATTTGTTCTATTATGTTGCGCGGTAACGAAAGTAAAAAAACAGCATTAAATATCTTGGTGCATATATAATATGGTCATATATGGCGCCAAGTAGTGTCGAGATTGTTACCTATTGGGTCGGATCCATAACTGCTATATCGGTTCACTCAGACGCGTTAACGTCTAGACGTTTGTTCATAGTTGCAGTTACCATTTATTATTTTTATTCTTCTGTGTTTTGTATATATTAAATAAATAGAAACCTTTATATATACCATAAGTATCACGGCTACAAAAATATTTATTTAAGGCACTTAAACTTACTTCACACAATCAGGATGAGCAGAATGAGGAGATTTTTCATTTGTTCAATTGTTTAATTCAACCGTAGGCAATTAAAGGATTTCAAGGGAAAATTTTACAGCCCCATGAACGGTTAAATTATGCCGTTTATCAGACAAGTATTTTATTTATGCATATTTACTAAGACATCAAAATAGTGTTTGATATTCAATGTGAAGTAATAATGTAAGGAGCTTTTCCAACACTCCGTAATAAATCCGTTACTGCACAAATTAATATCCAAGATAGAGAATTTATAGCCCTGGCTACCAAGACAATTTCTAAGCTGCAACCCAGTAACAACTAACCCTAATTGCTGAAGAATTAACTGCGTGTCGAGCTACTACCTTTTATGGCTTGAATAACTTATGTTGGAGAGATTTTACTCAAAGATTTACAGTGTACGGCAAACGTGCAGATAAATATATATAAAGACAATAATATTAATCTAATGTGACTGCAGCGATGTGTTTTCTGGATGAAAGGGCAGGGTGAGTAGTAAGTGAAATACTAGAAATTTTAACATACAACTAGACTTTCATAACTAATATATATATCTGATGGCGAAAGGAATGCAGCAGCGTCCAAATGCAAAAAAGAAAATGAACAGCTATTTAAAAGATATAGGGTCTTATTCTCATAATAAACGATAACTTATGATAAACTTAGGGACACCAAGAAAAGGCGTAAAACAAATTTAACGATTTGTTGAAAAGGAAAACAAATTTCTTCAGTTCCAATACCAACCGTCGCGGTCGCCTTCTAGCGAGCGACTGATGGAACTGACGGAAGGCAAGGCTATGTACTCACCTCGATCTAGTGTCGAGGTTGTATTGAACTGGCGTATATACAGGTTGATGTTTTTACACCAGGTGTACGCTGTTATGCTACCAGTTTTAAGAGGTTGCACTTAGCTGTGTGCTACTTACTGATTAAGCGACGTTATGGTCTTCATCATTCATCACTTACTAATTGTGCTTTGTGTATATTGTGTTCATGTATTACTATAGTACCCAGGTAAAATTTAAGTCACATGACAATCACTTTCAAAGCTTGTTATCTAAACATATACAACATTTTAATCACATGCCAATTACTTTGAATGCTTTGTTTCGAAACAATATAATATTATATACAAAAGAATCCAACCTCAGTAATATTACCAGTAAATCAGTTATTTTTTCTATCTGTAACCTTTGCGAGACTAATCCTATAAATAAGGACCTACTTTTAGCTCAGAGTTTCGAGCGTATAGTTCAGAAGCAATTTTTCGTTATGTAGGTACTTCAACGTAGATGTCATGGTATTGATAGAAATTGATTTGTATATATGCAAGGTACAATGACAAAAAAACTCTACATACACATGTTCTATGTAGAAGTAGAAGAATGCACGCTGCTTCGTCTCCTGCCAAGCACCACCCACAGCAGGAACATGGCTGCCGCCAGATAGTGCAGCCACTCTGGCACCGAAAAATCCACTGCGGCCGTTGTGCATCTGCGTAAGTGGGCACCATTGGAGTTGGCAGTCGGACTTTTATACTTTTTACATAAATTTGTTACATGTGGTATTTGTAAATAATGTGTGAGTGTGTGTAAGAATATAAAATGATATGAATACTTACTTTTATTTATTCTTCAATTCTTCAATATAGTTAAAGCGACCATATTTAATAATTATCAATTGGGTCGATAGTAGTATTATTTTTAATGAATTCCTAACCAATCAAGCAGTTAATTACATAAAATTATTTTATCTTTTATCTTACGCACATTCCTAAGCAAAAATAACTCAGAACATTATACCAGTATTTCAAAGAGCGATCAATAAAAAAAATAACTGTCTAATTTTTACTCATGAATATATCTTAAAACATTAGCAAAGTATAATTTAATAATTTAATAATTGCATTATTAAAAGTTTAATAATGCAATTAATCTCCTATAATTGTGATATAAGAAGCATTTTTGTTATTGCGGTACGAACTTAACAACATCTCAATTCGGTCGCATAGCCCCACGGCACTTGGTTAAAGCATCAACCTGTATACACCTGACTCATCGCCCCACTGCTTACTTAAAGGGGGAGTGACCACTTGTTACATCACTGTTTCCGTAAACATAACCAGCTGGTGAGTCGTAAGTGGCACTGCACTACAACATTTACGGTTATCATAACATAATATTTAGCAACTAACTGAACAGTCCGATACTTATTCTGCGTAGAATTTTATTTAGAACACTCGCCTTTCTGAAGCACTAAAACGAAAACTTTAGGCTCAAATGAGGCATAAACGTTTACTTTTCGAAAGAGAACTAAAAAATCAGCCAAGTGCAAGTCGAGATTCACTCTGTTCAGACTCCATTTCATCACAAATAGTGAAAGAAAAATTTTTTTATGGTTTTGATTAAAGATGCAAAACTATATTAAAAATCAGTGTTTAGAGTATTTGTCATTTAAACAGAGTATATGAGATATCATTAACGGAAATAATAACTAGTTTAGTGTGTTAGAGAAAATAATCTACCATAAACGTAACTTTAGAAGACATAATGGTTCTTGATTTTAAGAGATAATCCACTCAATTAACTCACTCACTCACACTTTTGTGATCCGTAACGAAAATAGTATTATAAACTGACATCTTAGAAAATTAAAAATATAATTTATGTATTACATTCAATTAACTTTAGACGACAACGACCCACACGCTGATATAAAACATTTTCTTTTCGATTAATATTTTCTTCCCACAGCTATTTGTTCGTTACATTAATTAAAATATTGTTTCAAAGTAATTGCTTACTTAATATATGGTATAACATTACATAATATATGTAATAGAAAATATTTTAATAAGTCAATGTTGTGTTATTTTTAGACTCATGGGTTTTCGCATGACAAATGGCCAAATATGGCAGAACTAATATTTATACTAAACAGTTTTAATACCTATATTTGCAATAAACTATTTAATTGATTTTTTTGACGACGATTTTAGCATTTTGCGAATACCCGCCTGGCTAGCGACCACCCTCAAGTAGAAACTAACTGTGTGTTCCGGCAGCAGTCCTTGAGAGCCAGTAAAAATGACAGGCACATGGGACCTAACAACTGTACGTCTGTGTGACGGGCACAGTGCAATTCGTCGTTGACGATATATGCAACTGTTATAGGCAGGCGTTAGTCCACTTAACATCAGGTGGGCATCGGGCTTGTTCCGTCACAAAAACATAAAAAATATGATAATTCCTGAGGTGTTTGGTAAATAGCAATTGGCCCACTATAACATCTGACAAAATGTGGGTTGGAGATAAAAAGCGTGAAGTTTCTTTTTAGAATGGATTTCCATTATGTAACGTCTGAGTCGAAAAGCTACCTGCCTCCTATCTTCACTAAACGTGTACACAAGCGAACTGTTGACCTGCTAAAAATGTGTGTAATTAGCATTCGCATGTCAAAATACGTGAAATTTGTAAGCATTGCAGCCGTGTTTCTGATAGCACTTTATTATTGTAATAATTTTAAAGTTACGTGTTGAATAATCGTGATTTGCTCATACAAATCAGCCAACTGCAAGTGCAGTCGCGCATTCTATGCAGCCAAAAAAAATATGTGTTTTTATTTCATTTAGCTGCGGAACAAGCACGAAATTGCCTATAAAAGACGCATTTCGTCACAAGGACGCTGAGTTATAAAGTTGTTTAATAGATAGATAACACTTTATTGTACTTTCTTATTAAAATTAATAGTACTTATACAAAATATCTCATCTTAAAATAGTAGGTACCTACAACTGGGGGTCTTATTGCTAGGCAGCAATCACTTCCAGACCAACAGTAAGTAGAATAAAATAATTAGTTTAACACGGGGGTAGAGTGTAAAACTAAGTGGGATTAGTAAACTAGTTACATACTTTTTACTATTCAAGTTTATTCCAATATTGTAACGTTTTGCCCATTCAAAACATGATAAAAATGTCCATATTAAAAGAAGAATACAATGAAATCCGTAATCTAAACATAAATAAATATAAGCGTCCTAACAACTTGCGTACCCTTAATAACTCTAAACCATTTACGCTACCTAGATATAATAATGCATATGGAATGAGAACCTACAATTACCTTCTACCTAAATTAATTAACACTTTACCTAAAGACATACAGGACATATACCTCCACACTCCACGCCCTTTCAAAATACTAAAAAAGAAACTGATGTTATTAAATAACACTGATTACATACTTTAATTAGCTATTCTTATGTAAGTAATTTCTTATTTTAATATTGTAATTTATAAGTTACCGAACTCATTGACTGCACATAAGCCCTTCGGACTTACGCAGTCTCTAATTTTAAGTAAAATTTTTGTATTGTTAAAATTTTGGACAATAAATAAATAAAAAAAAAAAAAACTTAAATATATACAAGTACCGATTATAAATATTTAATACTAGCGGCCCGGCCCTGCTTCGCACGGGTGGGTAACAAAAATTATAAATTGAAACACATGAAAAGTAGTTATTGAGACATAACTGTAATAGTTAGACATATGATATTGCGGATTTTTTTACAGAAATTGGTGATTCCTATGGTGAGTTTGATTTTTATAATATGGACTACCTGGTAATAAAATTTTTCCAAAACTTAGCAAGAGATGATTAATTATTTCTATATATGAAAAGTACTCCATTTAAAGAGCTCTATAAATATTGGGTGCCGTAAGAGGCGACTAAAGGTAAAATACCGGAAAGTGGGCAGCAGCACTTTCTGAAGAACTGATATCTTAAACTGCGATCCCTAAGACGCCTGCCAAACGTGGAGATTATGGCAACCCCTTATTGAGGGAGGCTGCGATCAGCAGTAGACAATCCGGCTGATACAGTATAAATATTGGTATTATAATTATTTGTATGTAAGTAAATAATTCCATAAAATATAATTGGATTTTCATAATTTTTTTATGGAATTGTGACGTAACACGTACGAGGCTCGCCTGGTTTTACGCGGTAACCTCTGCCTAAAACGCATTACGTCACAAGTGCACTGCGCCCATCACCCTTAGGCATACAGTTGTTAAGTCTCATATGCCTATAATTTCGTAATTACTTACTGGCTCTCAAGAGCTGCAGCCGGAACAAACGGTTAGGTGCTTTTTTTTATTAATAGAGTTTTTGTGTGTTCCTCTACGAATATGAGTTATTATTGTTGTCTATGTGTATATTAGTAAAGCGCAAGTCATCGTGACTAACCGGTAAAGCCATACAATATAGAGACGAAAGTAGAACGTTGAGATAAGAAGTAGTGCGAAAGTTTGTAACGTAAGTATTTATTGCTGATTGCTGATAGGATGGTCGTTGACCGCAATCTCTGCTGTTGGTAAGGAAGACGTTGAAATGTGTTGTTGATGATTAGCCTAAAATAACAACAGGCTGACAAAAAGCTGCACGAACAAACTGTTACGAGTAGTTCCTTTTTTTTGTGTGTTCATGTTTTTGTCACGGAACAAGCACGAGGCCCATCGGATGTTAAGCGGTAACCACTGCCTATAACAGATGCATTTCATCACAAGTGACGAACTGCACTGCGCCCGTAACCCTGATACAGTTGTTGAGTCTCACGTGCCTGTATTTTATTGGCTCTCAAGGACTGCTGCTCACACACTGTTAGGTGCTTGGCGGCAGATTTTCTACTTGAGGGTAGTAGCTAGCCAGGCGAGCATTCGCAAAATGCCCTTCCACCATGCGGTGAAGCTTAAGGCGGTGGGATTCGAACCATGGACCTGCGGCACCGCTCAATAATGAGTCTAATTAAATATAATGTCCGTGGCTGTAGCTTGATATTTCGTTTTGTTTATTACAGGTTGCTATAATATTATAAAGCATTTCGTAGTATCCAACTCTATAATATTACCACAAAAGACATAGAATTCCTTGATGACAAAGCCATAATAACATTGCGCGACACTAAAACAAAGATTGACCGGATATTTATAATCTAAGGAAAGTTCCTAACATATGTAAAATTAAATTAAATGTATAACTTTTTTTTTAGGCTCGCGTTTTTCTTCCTGATGTTAAGCATTGATGTGGTCTAACCGAGCGCGCTTACCTAGAAGAAACCTATTTACTCTCGATTTGAAGATACTTATGTTTTATCCATCCATCCGGGGAAAACTGACGATGGTAAGGAGTTCCACTCTTTCTAATAAGATAAAAAGTATGTTTTATTTCCCTGCATTCATTTGAGAAAATCACTATATATGCCTCGGTGAAAATGGCAATTGCCTGTATCGTATTAGTGAAGTCCTCGCCTGCGGCAATGCCTTCAAACTCATACTCGACCTGCAATTGCCTATTTCTCGGCCTTTGCAATAATGTACTTTCAGTGGGTGCCTTCCCATATAAGTATAAATCGTAATGAAGAGGTTGATAGATTGGCAAAAGAAGCCATCACAGATGGAATGTATTTAAGCTGTTTACCATACAATAATGACCTAGTTCATATAGTAAGTTGCAATGCCCTAGAGTGCAGGAGAAAGTATTTTGATGTGAGGTCACGAAGTAAGGGGATTTGGTACATGATTATACAACCTAGCCTTTCCCGCATTCCCTGGTTTGTTGGTACAGATATAATGCCTATATATACACTGAGAAAAACGACTTAAAGGCTTAAATCAAATTTGACCTTTTACCGTTGAATTGTAAATACGTAAGATGAATTCACAACTCTTAAGATGATTTTCACCAATCAATAAAAATTTACCATGTTTTATAATAAACACAACCGTCAAAAACGCCTTCCGTAAAGTATTTTCAGAATTGAACTTGTTATACGATAATAATTGCAGTATTGACCATAAAATATACCTTACTTTTACGGCGGTTTATATACGGTGATTATTACTATAACGTACGACTTAATCAGCCTCATCGAAAGGTCAATATTTAAGAAAGACCACAAAATACACCTTAAATGAAGACGAAAAGAAACATTCGCCTTCACTGACCTCGTTTAACGCCTTCTAGTTGGAAGGCGTTTTTGTACGTATTTACGTTTGGTCGGTTTTTCGCCTTATACCATATAAATTGGCCGTCATTAGGGCGCTTTGACTTTAGATTTTTCTCAGTGTATAATTCCTAGCAATAATGTTGTCATAGCTCTTAGATTACATTCAGGCCACACCCCACTGAATAGCTTTACATTTAGAATGGGAATAACTGAATCTCCGAACTGTACTGAATGCAACATTGTCTATGTCGAGGATGTTACTCATATTTTGGCAGAATGTGTCCGGAATGAGGCTTCCTGATGTTAAGCATTATTGTGGACTAAGATGGAGCGCAATATATTTATGCTAAAAAACAGTTTGAATGTACTTAATATTGGCATGTACAACAGTATTTTGGCTGAATCTTTGTTAGGTGCAAAGCGTAGAGAATAATTATTATAGATAGTTTCCTCGAGGGTGACATAGTCAACTATGATAAAACGCTCTCAAATAAAGAAAGATAAAAAAACTATTATACTACGGGTGTTTGCAATGCCGATCCCTAAAAGAGCGAGATCTGACACCCACTTGGCCAGATTGTTAATATTTTCACGTTTTTATTAATAAGTTGTATTAATAAAACGATTTGTTATCAAGCCCTACGACAATGTAATGCCCTTATTCCACAAAATTGTAATCGAAACAGTATATGTGAATGCAACTCGATGATTATTACATAATTATGTAGGTGTTAAATGTACTAGGTATTCCAATATATTAAGTAATTAATTAGCAAACAATGCAGAACTGCATTACCTAAGCAATGACCACGCAAATTCATAACTTTCAGCCCAATGAAGTATTTAATTAAAGTGAAGTATTTACTTGTCATTGTGGAAGTCTTCCAGAACTATATATATATATATATATCAATAATCTTGCAATCTTTAAGTACAGAGAGTACTGTAAGAACTGCAGCTCCCCATAGCATCCCGTGGGTTTCTTAAGAGGCGACTGAGGGAAAAATACTGGAAGAACTGCCATCTTACACTGCGATCCCCAAGCCGCCTGCCTAGCGTGGGGATTATGGCAAATATCCCCTCAATAAAGGAGGCTGTGTTCATCAGTGGAGGAGTCGGCTGTTACAGTACAGTATAGTATCAGCCGGATCGTCCACTGCTGAAAAGCCTCCCCCATTATGGGGGGTTTGGCGTAATCCCCAAGCATGGCAAGCGTCTTGGGGATTACAGTGTGAGATATTAGATCCGCAGAAGGCACTGCTGTACACCTTATGGTGAGTGACTCTTATTCGCCTCTTACGACACCCACAGGTAGAGATGGGGGGGTGACATTCTAGCCCGGTACAGCACGGGAACATAATGAAAAAGGTAGGCTGGACCGACATCACCGACTAATGGTAGGCTGGAGCATTTAGACTGCCTGTGAGTCTGAAATGGCTAGTAGTGTGTCTAAACACTCTAAACGCTTTCATTGCAGTAGCTGTAATGTTCTATATAGTTTTGTCGATTTTGTTTATACAGGCATACCATCGGTAAAAAAATGGCGTATAAGAAATGTTGTTGAAATTTTGTCAACAAAAAGTAGTACAAAGACAAATTGCAGAAAAATACTTGATACTCGTAATTTATGTCAGATCTCTACAAACATGACAATTCACACTCTCTATTTGCCTTCATTACCTACGTACTTTTAGATTACACAGTGTGTAAAATCGACCAGTGTAAATTGGCCTCGACTATTTGAGAACGAGAAAATAGAAAATCAGCTCATAGAAAAAGAAAAGTGTGCGCAATGACAATGGTGATACTCGTATATACGGTGATTGTCTATTGGATTCGCTTAGGGAACACTAGTATCTATCATATAAAAATAATGCTTCACAATTTACAAGAAATGATTAAGATATTGATTATAAACGTATAACGAAGTGGTATATTACAAAATTAACGAGAGGAAAAATTTAAGTCATGTGCGGGTTACATTTTTCCTCTCTCATATTTTTGATATTTTGTAATGTAATCCGCATAGCAGGAGTTATTGCAAACATAACAATATTGAAGTGGTATATGTAATGAAGCTTGAAAATGAACCTGACAAAATGGAAGCTTTTCAAATCATGTCGTTTTCTAAAGAAAAAATACAACCTTAGCCTAAGGACTAGTCAAATAATAATCACATTTCTAAACGAAAAAAATGCAAAAGTAAGTTTATTGTGCATCTTGCCATCTCCGAAGCGGCCGAAAGGGTTTTTATGAAGATTTGTTCATATATTTCTTATGTCGCGTGTAAGGTTTATAGGTAGATATATATTTAGGTTACTTTTACCCTATCTACTGGCCCAATTAGTCACAATGGTGCGCGATATAACTAATTTAATCTCAGGCTGCGGCCGCGGGCGTATGCTATTGTAAATCCCTAAACAATACCCTCAAAACACAAAAAAGGTACCTAATTTATAAAACTATTTTATTATTTTTTAAGACATTACTGATACTTGAACAGGTACATAAAGGCACCTTGTATAAACTATTTGTGTGATTTATTTATTTTCATCATTGTACTTATAAAAATCAGGAGAAATGGAAATCCGTACCTCCAACATGGCAATGTCAAATCAGGCTTCGTCTCCTGATTGAAACTCAGTAGTGTGCGTAAGTACATCTACTGCATGCTTGTCTTCCTGTCTTTGTCATTAATTTTAACGTAATATCATATACAATGGAAGTGTAGCTGTGTGCATTATATGCTTGTGTTACATTTTCTCCATATTATATTATCGTGTTATTAGAGCGTATCCTATCTCCCTTTTTTATTTCAATCAATGATTTTCATTATGTATTGTATAATGTAACAGGTTTGAAGCGCTCGTAGCGAAGTTTACTTAGCTGTTCTCAACCGATCAGCACAGTTAAGCAACGTCGCCCGCGGTCATGAGTTGGATGGGTGACCGCTAGTGACATTACTAGTGAGCGTTTCCGTGCTTCGGAGGGCACGTTAAGCCGTCGGTCCCGGTTGTCGTCTTAGGATGGCAGTCGTTATAGCATGGTGGTAGGGTATTTTGCGAATGCCCGCCTGGCTAGCTACCATCCTCAAGTAGAAAATCTGTCGCCAAGCACCTAACGGTGTGTTCCGGCAGCTGTCCTTGAGAGCCAGTTCTTCTAGGTTAGCCTGAACAACATCTTCGACCACATCATCACTTACAATCAGGTGACATAGTGCTCAAAGGCTAACCTATCATAAAAAAATAGGTTAAGTTGATTACAAATATACGATAGAAAAAAATTAAGTCATGTGCGGGTAATGTTATCCGCATAGCAGGCGTTATTGCAAACATAACAATATTAAAAGGTAAAGTTAAGTTCGCTATCGCTTTTGTTGTTTGTTCGCAATCACACAAAATAATGGTATCCACTAAACCAATAAGACTTAATGCGTTAACGGGAGGAAATAACCCAAGCAGCAATTTCAAGGCATTCGTGTATGTAACTGGTTTTCTGTTTGCAGTAATTTTCAGCCTAGAAAGCTTTCACTATGTCAGGTAGAATCAACCATCATAAGACCCGTTTCACTAGATGCATCTGTGGTATCATCGATTGTGCATCATACATTCGTTTGGACAATACTGATACCAAAAAATCATTTAGCATGGAATCATATAAACATTTTGAAATAGAATAAGTTATTAAATAGAAAAGGGACAACCCGTAGCATAGCATGCAGGCAAAATTATGTCGCTTATTAAATACTTCTTTTTTTTAAAATAAATAATTAATAGATTCAGGCGTTACTTTGCGGAAATCCATATTTAATAATAACAAATATTTTTAAAATATTTTATGAAAACATCAAATTAATATTTTAATAAAACACTTAAAAAATACAAAAATATATCTAGTGACAATTCCGCCTAATTTTCCGGTTAAGCCGACTTGTTTTTGTGACGTACAAACGCCACGCAGCCAAACCGGAAGAATTTTCGACGCGTTTCGCTTCTACACGAAGCATCCACAGGAGGTCTTGACTCAAGAGCCAAGACATCCTGAGGATGCTTCGTAGGTCGTAGGTGCTTAGTAGGTAAAATATTTTAAAAATATTTGTTATTATTACTTCTTTTTTTTGTATGGAAAGCATGTACACTAAAAGCAGGAAGGTATATATTTAGAATAATATTTAGAAAAAAACCTTTTGGAATTTTACCGTAAGGCCTGGGCGCGTAGCCGCGGGTCGTAAAGCTAGTGGTCTATATGATTAAGCCTTGGTTAAACCAATAAAGTTAATGTATAACTTACAGCATTATTTACAATTTAAATTTTATCAGGTTTCATTTAAATAAGGTTATGGATACATTTTTTCGTTATGGATACATTTTTTCCATCATTTTTATAATAGGTATATTTTAGTATACTAATTTTTAAATATATTTGACTACATTTATTTCCCAATAAAGTATACATTAATATGCATTTCGTACGTGAACTAAAGCATCAAATTATGATTATAAACCGGGGATAAAAATTTATAAAATTAAATTTAGGTATTTAAAGTTGCAAACATTTCGACTAAGAATAGAAAATATATGATATAAGAAAGAAAAAAAAACAAATCAAAACAATAAAATAGCATAATACCAGCTGTTCGCCAGCGCTTGGACTTGTGTTATATAGGTACTTAAAAGCTAAAATGTGGATATGTTAAACCGGTCAAACCCGATTTTAGCATAAACTAGTTTAGGCGGCCAAACTAGTTCGCCCAGAACCCCAAACTTATGGAGATTTTTATGTGGTATTAAAATATCTAACATACCAGGACTATGCCGGTTTTGGGTTTATTACGTAATTTAATAATAACGCCCGACAAGACTACTGTTTCCTCTAATCAAGTTTTCGACATTGATACAAGTCTAATGTGCCTGTAATTTCACTGGCTCTCAATGACTGCTGCCGGAACACACCGATAGATTCTTGGCGACAGATTTTCTACTTGAGTGTGGTCGCTAGCCAGGCGGGCATTTGCGAAATGCCATTCCGCAATGCGGTGAAGCTCAAGCCCGCGGCGGGATTCGAACCATGGACCTGCTGCGCGGCAGTCCATAGCCAATGCCACTGAGCCATCACTGCTTGAAAATTTATATTAAATACAATTGTAATCGTCATTATTGTCAATGGTCGTGTTTTGTACAGTGGGGACGACACATCCTCGCAGTGTTAAGTAACTCGTATCTTCATCGCGTAGTCTTAGCTCGGGGCTACCTATTGGATAATAAAACCAACTGCCTGTAAAAGTTGCGTGACTATATTGAAGTAGGCAACAAACAACGTTGAATAATAACAAATATTTTTAAATTATTTTATGAAAATATCAAATTAATATTTTAATAAAACAATACAAAAATATATCTAGTGGCAATTCCGCCTAATTTTCCTGTTAAGCCGACGTCACGTCACAAACGCCACGCAGCCAAACCGGAAGAATTTTCGACGCGTTTCGCTTCTACACGAAGCATCCCCAGGAGGTCTTGACTCTACGAGCGCACGATCGAGATTCTCGATCGTCTCTAGATATATTTTTGTATTTTTTAAGTGTTTTATTAAAATATTAATTTGATGTTTTCATAAAATATTTGTTATTATTAAATATGGATTTCCGCAAAGTACCGCCTGAATCTATTTAATAACAACTTTGAGGTCAGTACTCGAGCTCCATTAATAATACTAATTACTAATTAGCATTCATTTTCCGGTTATCGTTCATATTTTCCGTTTGCTATTGATTTAATTTTCTAGGGCATCTAGAGTTGTACATTTGACATTGACATTTCATGTTGAACCGGTCATTGCGTTGTAGAATATGTAATATGAACATAGCTTAGAATTTATAATCAAGTATTAGTTTGATAAGTGTGTGTGTGAGTGAAGGAACCTCCCTTAACAAATCCATAGAAGGAACGCTTCGTGATTGTGGTCTTTTTTTTTATTAATGTATACTCCACAGACTCCAGGGTTCGTGTGACTTTTTTCAACTATGACCATATTTTAAAGTAAGAAATTGGAAACTTACAACATTCTAGGGGAACAGTGTTAAAACAAAGGTTTTTTTTTCAATCAGTATTTTTTGTATTTGATATATAATTTTTTTTAGGTTAGTTTATATATACGACTATAAATGCCGACTACCCGATTGGCATGGGAACCAACAACGGGAACCAACAACACTCTACCTATAATGACAACAATATATATATATATATATATATATTGTTGTCATTATAGGTAGAGTGTTGTTGGTTCCCATGCCACTCGGGCAGTCGTGGGTGCTTTAGGGTTAGCTTATGACCACAACCTGAACTGATGGTATGGTATGATGTGGCCGAAGATGGTATTCTGACTTAATCTGGATTGGGAAGTGACTCATGTATGCCGTAACACACCAATAAGGTGCTTGGTAAGAAATGATCTACTGAGGGTTGTAGCTAGTCTGACGGGCAATCGCAAAATGCACTACTACAATTTGGTGAAATCCGTTGCGGGATTCGAACCCCGGCCATCATCGCGGCATCTCATAGTCATTTACATTTTGCACTGCTTAGTATTACATCAGGATATTTATCATGCTCGATCGGAAATCTACTATACTCTCCAGTAGAAAATCTGTTGCGTTCAGATCTAACACGCAAAAATGCTGATCGTCGCTACATAGCAGTTTAAAAATGATTTAAACATTACCCTGAACCCCAAGGACTGAGGAAATAACCTTAAAATAATTGAAATGCATCACGCACGATAGAGTGACTCCTAATATTTGTTCGGCGGCGGAACATCAAGTTCAATATTGACTATACCATCGCCTCTACTAGCTTAAGTGCTCAAAATGCCATGCTGTTGGACGTCAATATGGAACACACACAACAAATACAAATAATATTGACGCAGTGATATGGACTGCCGCGCAGCAGGTACATGGTTCAAATCGCCGCGGGCTTGAGCTTCACCGCATGGTGGAAGAGCATTTTGCGAAAGCTTGCCTGGGTAGCGACCACCCTCAAGTAAACAATCTATCGCCAAGCACCTTACGGTGTGTTACGGCAGTTGTCCTTGAGAGTAATTGTAGGTTAAGCCTGTTAACACCTCCGACCACATCATCACTTACCATCAGGTGAGATTGTGGTCAAAGGCTTAACTATCAGCAATAAATAAAGCTACAGAAAATATACGAGAATACATAAGATAATATACTACATACAATAACTCATTCGGTCACATAAAATTTATAAAAGCGTAAATGTGGCGTTACTTATTCGATGCCCCGGTTAAGGTTTTTAATGTCTTCTATTACAACGTCGACATGGAACTTGAGGTTGCAACATTAGCGCCGAAAACGTGAACTAAGTCTCTTTCAGGATTATGAAGTAAGTCATCCTGAGATTCTTCATACAAATGGTTTCCCCAATGTTCTTTCTGGATAATGACTCTAAGAACAATAATAATAACAAATATTGAGCGCACGATCGAGAATGATCGTGCGCTCGTAGAGTCAAGACCTCTTGAGGATGCTTCGTGTAGAAGCGAAACGCGACGAAAATTCTTCCTGTTTGGCTGCGTGGCGTTTGTGACGTCACGTCGGCTTAACAGGAAAATTAGGCGGAATTGTCACTAGATATATTTTTGTATTTTTTAAGTGTTTTATTAAAACATTAATTTGATGTTTTCATAAAATATTAAAAAATATTTGTTATTATTAAATATGGATTTCCACAAAGTAACAAAAATCATATACGCCGTTTAAAAGCAGAGACCAGAAGACCATCAGACAATTTTTTTAATATTTAAATTATGATATAGAAGCCTACATATACTCATTCTTAAAAATTGTATGCCATAAAATAAATAAATGGGCTAAGTTTCGGAGTAGTAATTATAATGCTCTAATCTTCGTTACGTCGATCTCGTGAAGGTTCATTGAACTACTTGCAGAAGCCGTTTTTTTTTTATTACTGATAGGTTAGCCTTTGACCACTATCTCACCTGACGGTAAGAAATGATGTGGTCGAAAATGTTGTTCAGGCTAACCTAGAAGTACTGGCTCTCAAGGACAGCTGCCGGAACACACCTTTAGGTGTTTTTAAGACAGATTTTCTACTTGAGGATGGTAGCTAGTCAGGTGGGCATTCACAAAATGCCCTACCACCATGCTATAACGAATGCCATCTTAAGACAACAACCGGGACCGACGGCTTAACGTGCCCTCCGAAGCACGGATCGCTCAGTAGTAATGTTACTAGCTATAACCCATCCAGCTTATGACCGCGCGCGACGTTGCTTAACTTTGCTGATCGGTTGAGAACAGCTAAGTAAACTTCGCTACGAGCGCTTTAAAACATCTCAGTTAGTCGTTCCATAAGATCGCTTCTTTTCTTCAGCCTAAACAAGTAATTTCCCCATCTCCATTATAACAAACAAAACAAACACTCACATATATAAGAATGCAATAAAATTTCTAAGTATATCATTTCCAGAGAGATTTAAGAAGTATATGCACTTCTTGTTTTTTGTACATTACGTTGGAATGTAAAGACAATAATGTTGGTAACTATACAGTCCGACATTAATACGTAACAGATCTATTTGTTACTTAAGTATCTCCGTTATCTAACTTTCCATCTCCATTACACTATATACTATAGAGTTGTACCTATTGAGTCTTTAGCATGATAGTTTCACGTCCAAGTTATTTTTTTATAGGTGATGAGCTAGCCTTTTACCACTATCTCACCTGATGATATGTGATGTTGTTCAGGCTAGCCTAGGCTAGCCTAGAATTACTGGTTCTCAAGGACTGTTACCGGAGTACTTTTTGATACTTAACAACTATTTCTCAAAGTCACGGGCGCAGTGTAATTCGTGACTTGTGATGAAATGCGTCTGTTATAGGCAGAGATTAGCCCACTTAACACCAGGTGGGCCTCGTGCATGCTTGTTCCGTCACAATTGGATATTTCTCCAGGGCTAAAAGGATATCTTTATAAAAAAAAATATGTAGTTAGCTGGCAGAGCTCGAGTGAAGTTTTAGACGTACGGAAACATTTCTTTATCCTATTCTTATTTAGTAGAAGAAGTAACCTCCGCCTTTAACAGATGCATTTCGACACAAGTTGAGATATGCAGTTGTTAAGTATCATGTGCTTCTTTTATTACTGGCTGCCCAGGACCACTGCCGAAACACATTGTTAGATGCTTGGCGACAGATTTTCTAATTGTTGTTAATCAGGTGAGCATTCGCAAAATGCCTTTCCAATCTGCGGTGAATTCAAGCCGGCGGTGGGGATCGAACCATGGACCTGCGGCACGGCAGTCCCTAGCTATTACCGCTCAACTATCACAGCCTCAAAGACTTTTGTCGTAGTGCAATATACTTAACCAACCAAATCCCAAACACTGACACTATTATATTATTACAACACACAAACTATCTTTCTTACTGAACTTATTTTTTTTTTTAAACAAACGTCATTAATAATGTTGCCATACAAATGCCTACATGGTGATGAGCTCAATTTTTTTAATTTGTTAGGTTCGGAAAGCTGATCTTATTTTACCCTAATTGGCACACGTTGAATGCAGGATCGATTGTTTTAATCATGATATATTTTTAACATATAACCTTATTTTGACATTAATATATCACCCACTAGCAACCCGCCCCGGCTTCGCACCGGTGCACTGAGAAAAACGACTTAAAGGCTTCAATTCAAATTTGACCTTTTACCGTTGAATTGTAAATACGTAAGATGAATTCACAACTCTTAAGATGATTTTCACCAATCAATAAAAATGTACCATGTTTTATAATAAACACAACCGTCAAAAACGCCTTCCGTAAAGTAAATTAATCTAATGTGATGTTGTAAATTTTTATTTACAACATCACATTAGAAACCTCTAAAATTATCAATTTTTCTCTACTATATTACTGTTTCAGCCGGATGGTCCACTGCTGAACACAGCTTCCCCTATTGAGGGGGTATTTTCCATAATCCCGACGCTTGGCAGGGTGCTTGGGGATCGCAGTGTATGATGGCAGTTCCTTAGAAGGTGATGCTGCCCAACTTCCGTATTTTTCCCTTAGTCGCCTCTTACGACACCCACGGAATGATATGGGGAGGTGCAATTCTAACCTGGCACCCCACGGGAATATGCATTATTTATATTATATTATGCATGTATAAAACCTATAAACATTCCTATCGAATCACTCTATCTATTGTAAAAACCGCATCAAAATATGTTGCGTAGTTTTAAAGATCTAAGCATACATAGGGACAGACAGCGGGAAGCGATTTTGTTTTATACTACGAGTATGTAGTGATAGTGAAGTAGATACACATTTACTTCTATTATTGAATGTTCTTTAAGATATTATAAATAGAACATAATAAATTTAAATATTATTATGTTTGCAATAACGCCTGCTAAGCGGATTACATTACAAAATTACAAATATACGATAGGTTTTTTTTCCGCACATGACTTAAATTCTTCCTATCGTATATTTGTAATTTTGTAAAAGACCATAATAAAATTTAAATTGAATAAACATGAAGGTACTTAAAATCTTTATTAGACATAATAAATTATTAAGATCGGATGCGTTGTACATAAAAACGTTTCCATACACACGCTGATTTCCTCTTCAGACCTCTTCGTTAGTAGTAAATAAGTAAGAATCCATATAGTTTTTATGTCACGTCTTCAGATTTCCAGTTTACCCAATCTAAATGCATATCTCAGCCCAGTTTATACAAGCCTACTAGAAACGTGCTTAGAAATTTGACCTCTTGAGGTAACGACGAAGAAGTCGACGTGGGCGATAATTCTCCGCATATGCGTAAAATTATACGACGTTATAGCCTATTACATGGCAACATCTACTTTCTACTGTTTTAAGGTTGGTATAAGTACCTTATGGTCGGTGACACTTTTTAAGAAGCTGGTATCATTGGTACTATCGAGTGATAGTCTTCTTTACACGTTGATAGGACTACTTCGAAAATATGTGACGATAGTTTGACATAATCTCGTCACTATAGTACTAACGTATTTATTGTGTTGAAGTTTTTCAACTAGATTTTCTTAGGTGATGTGTCACCTAAGAAAATCTAATTTATTAGACTCCAGCCCAAAATTTATAGTTTAAGAAAATAATAACACGAAACAGTTAAGCAACACAATGTTCCGTAAATTTAACTTCCCTTTTCACTATGATTGAACTTTTTGTTTTAAAATCACTAATAACTTTGTAACAAAGAAGGAAACACCTAAATCGTATACAATTTATGTAGTTGGTACTTTAAGAATTTTACAACTTTAAGCCCCTATAGGTAATATCCCCAAGCCGCCTGCCAAGCGTGGGGATTATGGCAAATACCCCCTTAATAGGGGAGGCTAAATTTGAAGCGCTCGTGGCGAAGTTTACTTAGCTGTTCTTAACCGATCAGCAAAGTTAAGCAACGTCGCCCGCGGTCATGAGTTGGATGGGTGACCGCTAGTGACATTACTACTGAGCGCTTCCGTGCTTCGGAGGGCACGTTAAGCCGTCGGTCCCGGTTGTTATCTTAGGATGGCAGTCGTTATAGCATGGTGGTAGGGCAATTTGCGAATGCCCGCCTGGCTAGCTACCACCCTCAAGTAGAAAATCTGTCGCCAAACACCTAACGGTGTGTTCCGGCAGCTGTCCTTGAGAGCCAGTAATTCTAGGTTAGTCTGAACAACATCTTCGACCACATCATCGCTTACCATCAGGTGAGATAGTGGTCAAAGACTAACCTATCAGGCATAAAAAAAAAAAAAAAAAAAAAAAAGTCTGTGTTCAGCAGTGGACGATCCGGCTGATACAGTAAGCCCCTAATAACAGTCCAAAAAACTGAGAAATTTTGAATAATTAAAAAAACATGTACGTTGCTTTATCTAATATGTTGCTAAAAAATTAATCTTGTTGTATTTTCTTACTTTTGAACCCCAATTTCACCACCATAGGGATTCGTCTGTAAAAACTTTTTTATGTGAACTTACTGAGCATGCACTATATCAAATGCTTTCAATGTACGAAATAATCACCTTGCGGTCCTCAGCTTACGAAAATAAAAAAATATGATATAAAATACAGTTTTTTAGAAGATGGTTAAAAGCCCGTGTAATTAAGGTGAAGTTTTATATGATATACCTAGGCTCATTTATATTATTTTAATAATTAACGTCTACAGAAAGCTGTATATGACTTCTATCCGTGATTTGTAAGCAGAAAACAAGTTTTATAGCAAACTTCCTAATAATAAATAAGAGGCTTGTCGTGTTAATTGATTTTGTAGCAGATTAGCATAAATAATTTGTTGAGTAAATTATGTTTTTCTTGCATGATATGTGGGTTTTTACCTTTAAAGAAAAAAACTTCTTAACATGTTTCTGGGGTTAATATATCTTACACGATACTAGTAGGTAACTAAAAATAATATGTTTGTGAATAAAAACAAAACATTAAGAGACTTTAGGAGATTAGAAATATTTATTTGATTGTTAACTGTGTGAAATCCTACAAGTTTTAAAAAAAATAGCTAAGTATGAACAACATGCACATAGCTGGAAGTTACAGTTTGATCCCTGTCCGAGATGAAGGAATTTTGAGATCTCAAAGTGTGCAGAGTCCGGCAGCCGAAAGAATGCATTTGACGTTCGTGTTCATTTTGCCGTTGAATGGGGTAAAGAAGACAAAAAAATTACATTTAAATGCCCGACTGATAGTATGTTTGTAATCAGACTAACTATTATATTATAAAAACGAACGTAACTAACGGGCGTCCCGGGCTCTCCTTGAAAAATACCACCGAATGTGGTTGAAACTATAGTCGGGGCTATCAGACTTATTCACGTAAGTAATCCCGTATTATTTACTAAAAATCAGACTATTTTTTGTTGTTTGTCTTCATAGTTCATAGTCTACTTGTTCTTCATAGTATGTGATTTTAATGGAACAAGCATAAGCCCACGTGGTGTTTAGCGCTAACCTCTGCATATAACATTTCGTCACAAGTGACGAACTGCACTGCGCCCAATAACCGGACAGGTATAATAAACTTAACTTGAAAACTATTGCGAATTGTATCCATATTAACTTACTAGGAACCGGCTAGGACCCGCGTTATATTTACCGGAAAGATTTCGACCAGTTTCGGACTGTTTAATAGGTATAATAAAATCAAATAACTTTGAACTCGTAAAAAATATTAATAAATGAACTGTTACACGCATTCTCTCAGCATTCACCTTGTAGTATAAAATCAGCAGATTACACTTCGTTTTTAGTACATCACTTCGTAATATCCTCTTTGCTAAAAGTGAATTTACTGCTCTAGTTTCTTACTTCTCCGATAAACAGGAAAACCTTTTTTTTTTTGGCATCGAGCTCCTCGAGCTATCAGAACGTCAAATGTACTATTGCATGGTGGTAGGGCATTTTCCGAATGCCTGCTTGGCTACTTACCACCCTCAAGTAGAAAATCTGTCGCCAAACACCTTATGGTGTGTCCGGGCAGCTATCCTTACGAGCCAGTAATTCTAGGTTAGCCTGAAGAATATCTTTGATCCATAATCACTTACCATGAGGTGAGATAGTGGTCAAAGGCTAGACTATCAGCTATAAAAAAAAGTGATCCGTGACCGTAGTCTTATTTTTTTTTTCGTTATTTATTTATTACAATAGAAATAACACCATGACAGTTTGTTTACCAATGCGATGCTCTACTAAAACAATATAATAACTTAATATTAGAAATATTAATATCCTTATAAGAAAAGAAAATATAATACTTATTTTAAAAAACAATTCTAGGTGATATGTTTTCACAGATCTTGCGCGCCGCTTCTGTGAACTTCGCGTCTGCAGTTAAAAGTATCAATTTCATGATATTATGATGGTCACCTTATGATATTATATGATTGATTATTTTAGATTTGATAATAGATTTAAGATGTCTATTATAACATGTCTGATACCGTGTATGTTAGCGAGATTTGATAGCTATAATTGACCCTATATATATTATAGGTGCCAAATATGATTGGTGCCATAAAAGAACAAGAAGTATCAATTCTATTCCCGGGCTTGAAAACCGTATAATTATGCAAAAAATATGAATACAGTTTTGCTAATTTTTATAAATAAAGGAATGTTTCACCGAGTAAAATTTGTGATCTTCAGTATTAACAGTACTTTTCCTCAAGGTATGGTTTCGAAATTCCTTTACAAGTACATGTTACCTTGCATAATATGCATATCATAATTTTAGATTATAACATAATGAATGTGCGTAAGTAATTTGAACTTGTTCCTTCGAGTACGGAGTATACACCATGATCGTTTTTAAATTTTCATTTCTATATCTAATCTTGTGATCAATAATTTTTACAATTACTTTCACGGAACAAACCAACTCGATTAAGCCTACAAAGTCTACTTGTAAAAGAACTGCTTGTCGTTGAATCCAAGGTAACTTTTATGCCAACTGTAACAGATGTTTATATATATCGGTATAATTGTGCGTAAATTAAAAAAAATACAATGAGGCTTGTGTGTATGGGAAATAAATAAAGCTGACATATATCATTGTTTATTAAAAATACTTTGTTACATATGTATCTTTTATCTACGGGACCATCTAAAATAATAATGTGGCGAAATCTGGGTGTTAAGGGTGAACTGGCCGGCCCTTTCTCCATACAAACGTCGTAGGGTGATCACTCCCTTATTTGAGGATTTAGGTCCAAAATAAAGCATAATACCGATTGATATCGTCATTATCTAGGCTTGTATGATGCCGAAATTTTAATAAAATAATTAACTTGAGAATTATGAGCCTCGAAAAATGTTCATATAAAGTTTTCGAGGCTCATAACTTACAACTTAATTATCTTTTTAAAATTTTGGCATCATACAAGCCTAGATAATGACTATATCAATCGGCATTATCCTTAAGTCTGGACTAAAAATCTCAAATAAGGGAGTGATCACCCTACGACGTTTGTATGGCGAAGTGACCGGCCAGTTCAACGTTAAGATACGTCTCTATATCTATTTTTTCGGGAATGTACAGGTGTGATTTAAAATACGATTCCATATATAGATATCACTTGCAGTTTTATGTTCAGTGGAACGATAAAACGTTTAACAAAAATAAATAAATTGCAGTCGTGTTTAATTACTTTTTAATTAATTTATACATGTTATAAATAGTGTAACCTCCATTTAAAGCCTATATTATATTCGTGATGCGTAGACCACGTGAGAACCTAATTATATCTACGTAGAAATAACGACGTACCTGCACCTACGCATCTACGAAAGTTGAAACCCCGCTGAGAAAACCAGCGGACGTTTGGTCAGACAAACACTGATTTATAAGTGAATGATAACCTTAATTAACAGAATAATGGTTTTATAACCGTTCAGAAACAGCTTGATAGTTGAGCTTGATGTTGCCGACTCTGTTCGTGAGGAACAAAGGGGTTATTCTGTTTTTTTTGTTTGTGTTTGTGACGTATCTCACGCGAGTTCCAGTTAAGCGATAACTGCTGTAACATCATATAATGCATTTCTGCTACTGCACTGCGCCCATCAATCACCTTGACATACAGCTGGGTAGGACCATACTGATCCAAGTATCGTTTTCATTATATTGAGAAAAAGAAGGAAACGCGTTT
Source organism: Plagodis pulveraria (assembly GCA_963890685.1). NCBI lineage: Eukaryota > Metazoa > Arthropoda > Insecta > Lepidoptera > Geometridae > Plagodis > Plagodis pulveraria. Next base: position 9,603,521 of record OY982970.1, on the reverse strand, counting down.
GAACTTGTTTTAAAAAAATAAGTGATTTATTATGCTTTATTCTTTATCAAAATGATGGCTAATATCTTAGACAAAATAAAAGATATATATATATATATATATATATATTTTGATTAAAAGTAGTCAAAATGTTGGTTTCTGCAGAAAAAAAACCACTTGGATCATTTTGGCACAAAACATTTACCCAAATTCAAGGTTGACTTACATCGAAAAGCTATATGACAAATAGAACTCATAGAAAAAATATAATTCTTGTTCCGTTGCCAGTTTCATGAATATTTTGTACATATATATCTTTTTAATATGATATACATATCTTTTTCAATAAATCAGGGCCATAGTAACTTATTTGGAACCGGCTAGGACCCGCGTTATATTTACCGGAAAGATTCCGACTAGTTTCGGACTGTTTTGAAGTCCTTCGTCTGGGAGTCACGATTGCGCGAAGCGACGAGCACGGGCCTCAGCGCGTAACTCTTTCCGGTAAATATAAGGCGGGTCCTAGCCGGTTCCTAATAAGTTAATATGGATAAAACTCGCGATAGTTTCCAAAGTGAACAGGGCCATAGTAATCCAAATTTGGTTTTTACTTGCATCAGAATAGCAGGATATATTTTTGAAAGTAAGTATAATGCTAAAGTGAAAATTGAGGTCCGCTAGCAATATAAGGCGCTTTTTGTACTTGGTTCAATGTGGCATGAATTGAATATTTTTTTCCTTGCATTTGTTGCATATAACTCTAATATAGAAAAAAAAATCACTTGGATCATTATGGTTCTACCTTCACTAGTTGTAATTTCATAATTATTTACTGTTATCACAAGGACTCCTGGGGTGCGTACCATTTGGAGTTAAATTCGCGAAAAACGATAAAAACGATTACACTCCCAAAAAGTTGTTTCACTTGGGTCTTGGCATGGCAATCCATTCAAACTTAAGCTTACCGTCAGGCGGCCAATTTGGTCTCGTCTATCATAAATAAATAAAGAAACAACAACTAACGAGACAGTAATATGTGAAGTCATATCCAAAAGAAAAGTATGAACCGATTTTCTAAATTATGATATTGGATAGAAATAATTAAAATTAGTGTTCCAAATGAACCAAAACAAAAAAGTAAACGTAATCTCATTTGCAAAGTTGAAATGACTTGCAATTTACTTTGGATGTGAACCCATTACATGACAGACAAATGTAGGTACTAAGGGCGACTTTACCAAACATATAACCGACTGCAGCAGACGCACCACTGGTTAAGTAACACGGGATAAAGTTATAGATTGTAGCGATAAAATGTCCTTGGTAAGTGTGGTGGTAATCAAAATCAACCTCGAAGCAGAGCCAATTGAGAATCCTGAAAAAGATAATTCAATTCACAAAATGGAGAAGGGATCCCAAGGCTGAGCGAAGATAGTAGACGAGGCAGGAATTTCAGTAAACGGCAATTCTTGGTTAAGCCTGTTAACACCTTCGATCACATCATCACTTACCATCAGGTGAGATTGTGGGCAAAGGCTTACTTATCAGCAATAAAAAATATAAAAAAAAGTATCGCCGATGGAATTCAGTATAGTACTTAATATATTTTGAGGAGATTTTACGGCGATATGGATGACTTAAACAAAAAAATATAAAGCAGTGTCAAATTTGCTGCTATTTGCTAACTATAAATACAAGGATATACCTCAGTCTCTTTTTAATCTTTGAACCAGATAGTTCTTTAATCTATTCATTCTTTATGATACTTTACCTCACACTAGTCTACGTAATACTAGTACACTATTATGTATGGTAGAAATAGTTTTTTTTTTTTGTTTTTTATACCTGATAGGTTAGCCTTTGACCACTATCTCACCTGATGGTAAGTGATGATGTGCTCGAAAATGTTGTTCAGGCTAACCTAGAAGTACTGGCTCTCAAGGACAGCTGCCGGAACACACCGTTAGGTGCTTGGCGACAGATTTTCTACTTGAGGGTGGTAGCACAGGCGGGCATTCGCAAAATGCCCTACCACCATGCTATAACGACTGCCATCCTAAGACGACAACCGGGACCGACGGCTTAACGTGCCCTCCGAAGCACGGAAACGCTCAGTAGTAATGTCACTAGCGGTCACCCATCCAACTCATGACCCCGCGCGACGTTGCTTAACTTTTGCTGGTCGGTTGAGAACAGCTAAGTAAACTTAGCTACGAGCGCTTCAAAAATTTTATCGTCAGTTATGAGCACACCTCAAACCAAGTTTAAGATGTCGTGGAACTGGCTCTCCGTGCTGAATTAATGGCCAATGACCAAACCAAAGTGCAATAGGTCATTAATAAAATAATGCATGAAGAACGTCAAGCCATCACTTAGGAAGCAGGAAATGTAATAAAAGTTAGAAGTGAGAGGTGTTTAAGTGAGCAATAATCGTTGACATTTTGGCTATTACCGACCAAGGATTAGGTATTACATGAAAGTAGCAAACTCACCCTGACTTTACACTATTATGATTCGGCATATTTTAATTCAATTAGGGAAGTACTGGCCAACAGTTGTGTCATTAACATGGATTTTAAGCTTCATTTAAGTATTATATTGACGTAGCGAGCGCTGTTTGATATTTTACGCGATTATTTGTAGCAGTAGAAACTTATACGGAAGCTTTTAGAGACATGGCAATAATTGATTCAATCTTATTGTTAATGTTAGTATTTGGTGGGTTGCCGGATTAGAATTGCACCTCCCCATATCATCCCGTGGGTGTGGTAAGAGGCGACTAAGGGAAAAATGCTGGAAGGTGCAGCGCCTTCTAAAGAACTGCCATCTTACACTGCGATCCCCAAGCCGCCTACCAAGCGTGGGGATTATGGCAAATACCTCCTAAATAGGGGAGGCTATGTTCAGCAGTGGACGATCTGGCTGATACAGTAAACAGTAACGCCTGTACAGTCTGTCCTATCTTCACAAAATTTTACATGCAAGAGTTGCTTGTTCAGTTGTTGCGCGGTCCAGCTCTGGGCGACTACCAGTATTTTACGAGGTTATTTAGCGATTATCATTGTAGCAAAGCTTGTGGTTGTGGTAGGGCATTTTGCATGATGGCGTTCTACCACCTTTATCTACAGAATCTGTCCCGAAGCACCTAGGTATAGAATATGAAAAGCTATTATGTCGCCAATTCCTATTCCATGTCTTGCTTGCTTATCTTCTACCTCATCTCTACTTACGAGTACTAACTAGTGCGATAGAAGTGAAAGTCTAACCTAACCGTATAAATAAAAGGCAATGAAATTTAAATCAGTATTTAAGTGCAGTTTTAATTTTGAATTGCATTTGCTGCAAATAATTACCTTAAGTGGAGTGAAGAAAGCGTACGATTTTATCGACTTGCATATACCACGGTCGATGAAACAAAAATCTAAATTGATATTCCTCGAAGGTGCTCTCGAAGAGTTAAGACCTCCTGAGGATGCTTCGTGTAGAAGCGAAACGCGAAGATTCTCACTGCGAATTTTCCTTCACAAACACCACGCTGGCTGCGTGGCGTTTGTGAAGGAAAATTATGCGAAATTGTCACTAAATATATATTTGTTAAGTGTTTTATTAAATTATTTTTAAAATATTTGTTATTATTAAATAAGGACTTCTGCAAAGTAACGCCTGAATCTATTAATTATAATAATATAGTTATGTGCGCGAAAAGACTCGCTAAGGCTATTGTCTTCATACAAATCTTTCCATACAAAAGTAGCAATTTATTCATGCTCAAGGACTTACATGCAAAATTTCACCAAATTTGAACACATGATATTTAAATATGACAAAACTACGTTTGTATGAAAAGTGCAGACGCTAACCTTAATCCTTCTTATAATATGAATTTGATTTGCAAAAGTGTAAAACACGTAATTAAAGTGAGATTTGGGGTAAGTATTTATTTATTCAAAATGATGACAAAGTGCTGTTTTATAATTTCACGGTCTGGCTACTATCAAACACAATTGCATTTATTCAAAACGAAATTGTAGAGGAAATTGTTATGAAATTGTTATCCAATTGAGTTAATTTGGCTATTCGAATAAACTCAATTCTACGACGGAAATATAACTTTCCCTTTCCCTTTGGAAAGGTATGTTTCCAACACAAAGTTGAATTAGCACTATTAGTAATATCTGTATCAGCCGGATCGTCTACTGTTAAACACAGCCTCCCCCATAAAGGAGGTATTTGCCATAATCCCCACGCTTGACAGACGGCATGGGGATCGCAGTTTATTACAAGGGGCTGCTGCCCACCGTCTAGTATTTTTCCGTTAGTCGCCTTTTACGACACCCACGGGATGATATGGTTGTAATATACTATTCGTATATGCTTAAATAGTTTGTTTTTACACGACTGCCCAAAAAAAGGAGTGGTATGTTTCCAGGGTTCATGTACGTATGTTTGTGAGTTTCTTCCACCATAGCTTCCAAACGGCTTAACCAATTTTAATATATGAGATATCACTAGATTCGTCTTAATAGCGCAGGTGACACCGTACACAGACACAGTAGGTACATAAAAAGTAGATTTTAAGACAGATTTCAAACGCAATATTGTGAGAAACATTTTATTATTTTCTCTCCCAAATCCATCGAGTAGAGTATCAAAATGAAAGGCTTTAAGAAACGATTCCATAAATATATATAACTTGCAGTTTTAATTGCAAAGGCACGATAAAACGCTTAACGAAAACAAATAATTTGCAGTCGGGTAGTTTAATTTTAATATATTTATATTTGTTTATTTCTCGGAATTTAAAACGCTTTAAAATAGCCAAGCTCACATTGGTGGATTTAAACAAAAGCAGTCAAGTATGAGTCGGCAATGCACACCAGGTGTTCCGTACCAAGACAAAACAAATTATTGTATACACATTCCTACTCAAAATTATACATTAATATGTTGAGTTATTTTTTCGTTAATTTTTTTAATAAGATCGGTATCGTGAGCGTTTGTGCGACTCTTACTTAGACAGTTCTTTTATTTATTTGTTCTACTTTATAATTTGTACTATAATTATACTACGTGTGAGGCTTGTATGAATTACAGTTTTTACTATTGGACTAAAAGAAAATAAGTGCAATAAACACATTTTTAGTATGCGGAGCCCCTTGGTTATTTACGTTTAGTTTTCATTATTATTTGTTTGGATATACACCGTAATAACACATCTTCTGTGTTTTTTTAAGAGTTTCCATTTCATAAGAGACCTGGGTTGGACAGACATATGAACAGCGTATAGAATTAGTAATAAAGTCCCGTTCTCTCGTACGGAACCCTATAAATCACGGTAATATTTGTATGTATTTCTAAACATTATTTCAAGCATTATATTATGAAGCGTATACCACATTTACAAATTTTTAGATCATTAAACTTGCATATCATTCCACCTGTCTCGATGGCCAATTGGTTGATGCGCCTAGTGCTTTAAACCGTAAGATGAAGAATCAATTCCCGCTCGAGAAAAAAAAGTGTGCTCCAACACATACAATTATTTAAAACATTAAGATGAAGTCTGAACAGCATCATCACTTACCCTCAAGCGAGCTAGTGGTCTAGTTAGTAATAGTTATAATAAAAAACAGTCTTAAATCAGTTTAAGGGTAGGTTTATATTAGAGCGGGCCGTGCCCGGGGCGTGCCGTGCACGTGGCCCGTACGGGGTACGGATTTGAAACGTTACATACATTTTGTATGAAGCAGTTTATATTAGACCGTGCCTGATCCGTGTCCCGTCCGGGCCCGCCTACTAACAGCACGTATGGGCTCCGCTCCGGCCCGCCCCGTCCTCGCCCCGGCCCGGACACGGCCCGGTCTAATATAAATCATCCCTAAGTTGTAAAACAACTTTTTTGGATGCAATAATTATATTTTAGCCTTGACAACTACACCTCACTTACTTCATTTTCAATGCTTTACAGAATAATTAATTATATCGGACAATGCCTTTTGACAATGGATACTCTTTCACAATACCTACGACATTGACAAAATGCGCCTATTGCAAAACCATCACAATACTGTCAAATGTTCCTCGGGCCGGTTATCCAAGCGAGTGCAAAAGGCCGCTTACCGTACTTGAAATTATTATGTAATTATTAGGATTGTCGTTGAAAATATTTGTCAATTAAACGTTTAATGGCCACAAAGTTTCAATATGCATAACAGATAACAAAGGAGTGATGAAATGAAACCTTTTTGTAAAGTACTAGTTGTTTTTTTTATGTTATTGTGACGGATCAAGCTCGAGGCCCACCTGATGTAAACCGGACTAACCTCTGCCTATAACAGATGCATTTCGTCACAAGTCACGAATTGCACTGCGCCCGTCACCTTGAGACATAGTTGTTAAGTCTCATGTGCCTGGCTATCAAGAACTGCTGCCGGAACACAAATCACAAACACAATATTTGTAATAATAGGCAGTACTAATGCAGCTAGCAAATCGATATCCATTCGAGTAGGTAGCGATTTGACAGCATATATGTAGGTACCACGCAAAACTTAGCTCTTAACTCAACTTCTGTTCTGTAGAAACGTGCGCGTCGTTGCGCGATATAGATCTGTATAATTTTTAGGCTTAGTACTTTCAGAGGTAACGGGTTTATCCCAAAGACGTGATTACAGCATCCCCTAATAGTTCTTTGTTCAATGGTATATGTTATGGCTATTGATAATAATGATAGAGTATCTTTGTCAAGGTATCCATGACGATGCTAAGCACCATCTCACGCTATCCAATAAACATAAATCAAGCATGACTTTCGCGGTGCCAGTTACAACTACCACTGAACTTAAACAAATTTATTTTCGGTATTAAACCTAGCCCATAATTATGATGAGACCACGAACTCTCACCGGCTCGAACATTCAAACCATTCAGTGTTACCACAGAAACATAATACTTCCCGGTGCGGTACACAATGAAGTAGGAGGGAACCTCTGTTATTTATTGCCATGTGCAAAAGTGAAAATGTGCCACAAGAGTTTAGTTTCGGTGTTTTTTACCGAGGTTTGTAATTCCATGTAAATGTTGAAGATTTGCGAGGTTAGTTAGAAATTGCTGTGAACACGATTAGAGTTAGGTCGTAATTTATTTAGATATAGGTTTTTTTCATGCAGCGAAAATAATTCATATGTCACTAGACTGCGGTTTGGATACCATTTGTAGCTCTTTTAATAATAAAAGTGGTAAGTGCTTTAAGAGTTTAAATAACAATAACTAGATACATTAGAATTTGACAAAACATATTGCAGTTAAAAAGTTTGACAGGTGTCAACGAAAAGAACTTATTAAAGAAAAAAATACAAGAATTGGTATCTTAAACTACGATCCCCAACACCTGCCAAGCTTGGAGATTATGGCTATCCACCCCTTGATGGGGGAGGCTGTGTTCAGCAGTGTACAATCCGGACGAATACAGATGTTCGCAATTGAACAACCGTCTCGTCAACTTATGACATTAAAAATACTCGTAAAATACAATGCTCACGAAATACGTTTCATATTACACTGGGACTGACATTTACACAATAATTATGACTCAGCAGTGATGTAAACATTTCAAACAGTGAAGTATCGTTCTTTTATATATGTCAAAGCATAACGGACGGACATTTCTTTTTGAAGCGCTCGTAGCGAAGTTTGCTTAGCTATACTTAATCAGCAAAGTTAAGGAACGTCCTCCGCGTTCATGAGTTGGATTGGTGACCGCTAGTGACATTACTACTGAACGCTTCCGTGCTTCGGAGGACACGTAAAGCCGTCGGTCTCGGTTGTTGTCTTACGATGGCAGTTGTTATATCATGGTGGTAGGGCATTTTGCAATGCCCTCCTGGCTTGCTACCTCCCTCATGTAGAAAATCTGTTGCCAAGCACCTAACGGTGCGTTCCGGCAAACGTCCTTGAGAGCCAGTAATTCTTGGTTAACCTAAACAACATCTTCGACCACGAGATTTTGAGGAGATAGAGGTCAGAGACTAACCTATCAGACAAAAAAAAAAAAAACTGGTCCGCTCTTTTCGACTGTCGCCGTCATTACACAGGTTGACAGTGCGTTACAAAAATTAAGGTCAATGGAGTTTATATTACCAACAATAGGCTTATTAAAGTATCTACTTTCTCCAGATAATGAGCTAGTAATATCAAATATTGTCGCTCTATTTATAACAAAAACAAAGTAACTTCACACGGTCACAAACACGATAATGACAACTAACTACCGTTGTTTACTTGATAACGTATCGTTATTCCTTTGCAAGAACTGAATTTCTTTAGAAGATACGATCTTTTTATACTACTTGCTAAAGAAAATAGTTAGGAAAGGAGGTAAAAAAAGAATTGAAAAAGATTTATTAAATTCTACACTGTATCAGCCGGATTGTCTACTGCTGAACACAGCTTCCCCTATCATGTTGTGTTTGCCATAATCCACACGCTTGGCATGCGTCTTGGGGATCACAGTGTGAGAAATGAGTTCCTCAGAAAGCGCTGCTGCCCACCTTCTGATATGTTAGTTAGTCGCCTCTTACGACACTCACGAGTAGAGATGGAGAGGTGACATTCTAGCCCAGCACTCCACGAGCAACATACAAATTCGAAAATTCAACGGTATAATATATTAAATTTGAATTAAAATTTTCCTTACCTACATTAAACTCCATTGAGATATTGACTGTCACAAAGGCCTATCATATTCTGTCGGTTAGAGACTGAAATTAGCCTCGTATTATACGCTAGATTAGTGAAAATCAACCTTAGAATGGCGATTAGGTTATGAAGCAATCGAACGATCTAAAAACGACGTGGACACTAATGCTGTACAATACGGCCTTTCTGCTACCTGACCTACCCGACCTCTAAGAGCATCCCTGGAGTATTATGAATGAAATGCTTGCTGACTTAAGACAATTAATGATTGATGATTTTTCTCGATCGTACTCTCGAAGAGTCAAAGACTTCCGAAGGATGCTTCGTGTAGAAGCGGCACGTCCGGCTGCGTGGCGTTCGTGACGTCAAGTCGGCTTAACAGGAAAATTAGAAGGAATAGTCACTTAATATATTTATTATTTATATTTTAAGTTTGTGAAAAAAAAAAAAAAAAATTTAATTACAAAATTAAAAATTTAGGAGAGAAAAAAATATAGTCTTTTGCGGGATTCAAACCCGCGTCCATCCACCCTATAGCCAGGGTGTGCTCTGACCGACTCAGCTAACATGACATTTTGACTACTAATTTTTGCTCTCGTTCTTCAACCATCGTATGGTATGGATTTTTTCTCCCGTAAATTTGTAATGTAATCCGCAGGGCAGGCGTTATTGCAAACATAATATTAAAAATATTAATTTAATGTTTTCTTTGAATAATTTTAAATATTTGTTATTATGTTTGAAAGTTCCCGTGAGTATGAGACATATTAATGTTTTCAATAACCGGGTGTACTCACGCGTATTGGTCCAGTTGCGCGGAGTCGTCGCCGCGATTTAGACGAGTGAACTCACCTGATGAAGGGCATCGGACATGCCCGAAACCTTGGTCGACAAGCTCGACCAATACGCGTGAGTACGGCCGGTTATTGAAAACATTAATATTAGGTCCTTACATATGAAATTGGCGTTTTGTATGGGAGGAACAAAAAGTCGAATATTTTTTAATATAATATATTTAATTAATCAAAGTATGAACCATTATTTTCTATGCACTTTTGCCATCTCATAGGTAGTTCATTGATCCCTTTACTAAAAAAACCAGTCGGACGGGAATCAATAAAATCTTTGAAGGCGATTTGGACTGCCCCATCGGAGTTGAATTTTTTCCCTTGCAAGAAGTTATCCAAATTTCGAAAAAAATGGTAATCTGTTGGAGCAAGGTCCGGGGAGTACGGAGGATGTCTTAGACTTTCCAATTGAAGCTCTTCTAATTTAGTAGCCGTCTGTAGCGCAGTGTGTGGTCTAGCGTTGTCGTGAAGCAGCAGTGGCGTGGAGCGATTGACCAGCCTAGGTTGTTTAGCCGCTAGCTTTTCCATCATGGTTTGCAATTCCTGACAATAGACATCAGCCGTAATAGTCTGGCCAGATTTGAAAAAACTGTAATGAACAATACCGGCACTAGTCCACCAAACGCTTACAAGTAACTTTTTTGGGGTTAATTTTCGTTTGGGGCAGGATTTGGCTGGCTGGCCAGGATCTAACCATTGCGCTGAGCGCTTCCGATTATCGTAAAGAACCCATTTTTATCACAGGTAATGATTTGGTTTAAAATACCTTCATTATTGTGCCGGTTTAGTAATGTAACGCAGCAGTCGACGCGCGTTTGCCGGTTTGTTTCAGTCAATTCGTGAGGTACCCACCTTTCAAGCTTTTTAATCTTCCCAATTTGCTTCAAGTGAATTAAAACAGTTTTATCACTAACATTGCAGCCTGCAGCTAACTCGGACGTGGTTTGCGATGGATCCGCTTCCACAATAGCCTTCAACTCTTCATTATCAACTTGAGTCTCAGGCCGTCCACGGGGCTTGTTCTGCAGGTCGAAATTTCCAGAACGAAAACGTTGGAACCAAAAACGAACTGTGTTTTCTTTTGCAACACGACCGCCATACACATCATTCACCCTTCGAGTTGTTTCCGCAGCACTAGTGCCACGGCGGAACTCGTACTCGTAAATAATGCGATATTTAAGGTTTTCCATTTTGTAAAATGAGTGACGCAAACAGAAAAAAACAGAAGAAAAAAAACAAATGAATGACGATCATCGAAGCACAAATACATGAGTCTATAGCTGTACAAATTTGAATTTGGAATTCCTTACCAAAGAGGAGAAATTCGTGATTAAAGTGGCCAGTACGAAAAACGCCAATTTCATATGTAAGGACCTAATATTTGTTATTATATTATGAGATTTATAAGGTATGTTATGACACTTTTAATGTGTGGAAGACCGTTGTTGCAGTTTCAAACGTCGAGTTCAAGAGTAAAAGTACAAGAGTACGTATAATATAAGTATCAGCGTCATAAAAACTACCCAGTTATATAAACGGAACGGAACTAATCTCTTTATGCAAATAACGATTAACTGTTTTTGCGTAAGCTAAACTGTTTTGTTTGGTATTAATTCTAGACTTTGTGAAAGTAACTAGAGACAACTAATTCCTCGGCAAATTAAGGTAATTTTACGTAGAAAATTTTGGCATTCACGAGTCATAAAAATACTGTAAAAATAAATTGCATATTAAAGGTAAACAGACGTAGAGAGTAAATAACTACCTAGAGTGGGAAAATATGGCGAGTTATATCACAGTATCAAAGTAGACGTAAGGTTCATAGTATAAGAACCTGATAAATATAAAATATACTGCTCCATACCATACTATAAATAAAACATAAAAGTTAAAAAAACCGTATGAGCAGTATGCCACTATTCACGTCAATTTGTAACTGTAGGTTGTTGCGGAATATTGAGCCCACAAGCGCCCTTTTATTCGAAACGAAATTTTCCAAGGAGAGTTAATGTCAGGCCTTATTAAAACACACTATACCTTTCTAAAAAAAGCAGCAAATGTTTTTCCTGAAACGCTACTAGCGGTCACCCATCCAAGTAATTACCGCAGTGAACGTTGCTTAACCTAATTGACCGGTTAACCCAAGAGCGGGCGCGCTATGCCAATTTTGCCGCCTTCAATAAATAAGTCATTATTTCTATATTTACGTGTCATGATCTAGCTTTCTAGTAGCAGCCCCCCGTTTCTCCCACTAACGAAGTCGTAAATTTGAGCCAGATCAGTGCAAGGTTGGCCATTGGAAGAAAGGAAATGCAAATATTTCTCGGCGCGCCTACTCACTCAAATAAAATTACTAATTGTATTTTATACCACAACTTGTACCTATTGCTTTGTATTAATTTTGATACTGTTTTATTATACTTATAGACCACCCTATCTTTGAAAATGGTAAAAAGTGAACAAAAAATAGTAGGATGAAACTCGTTGAAGAAGTTCCACGGGTTTCATCCTACGATTTTTGTTTTGTTTCAGAAATGATCTACCGTGGTCTATTAAACTAGGCAAGCTCCGCTATGTAAGAACTGGCGCGAAAACAAATGAATCGCTACATTGTAAACACAAATACAAAAACCGAAATTTGAAATAAATCTGAATTTGGAATTTCTCACCAAACGCCAGATATTTAAAATCAAAGTGGCCAATCAAACACGTCAATTTCATATGTAAGCACCTAATATCAATAGACGGATTGATTAATAGTTTTTTTTATATTGATATAGTCATAATCATTCTAACGGTAGAACAAGTTTAACCAGTTCTCTAAGTCTAGATTTAAAGTTATTAAAGACATACCGTGTAGGTAATCCATTGAATATCTATGACAGACTTTCTAAGTCTGCCACCGAAGTTGGTAAGCAGCATGCCAGGGTACCAGTTTTAACAGCTTTCCTTTGGTACCTAGTTAACTGACGTTTTTTTTAATGTTATTGTCATGGAACAAGCTCGAGGCCCACCTGATGTTAAGTGGGCTAACCTCTGCCTATAACAGTTGCAATTCATCACAAGTCACGAATTACACTGCGCCCGTCACATTGAGACATAGTTGTTAAGTCTCATTGTGCCTGTAATTTCACTGGCTCTCAAGGCCGGAACACACCTTTCGGTGCTTGGTGACAGACTTTCTACTTAAGGGTGGTAGCTTGCCAGGCGGGCAAGCGCAAAATGCCCTTCCACCATGACTGACAACGTAAGTCTGGGGTAGGGTACAGCATAAATTAAATATTCCAATGAGTTGTTTGCCGTTCGTAAACATGTAATGCCACTTAAATGTAACTTAGTCGACTAAAAAACTACTCGACCGATTTTGATGAAATTTATATTGAACCACCACAAAGGTATATATACCCTTTTCAATAAACAAAGAATTATTAAAATTGGACTACTCAGTAAAAAATAAGTATTAGTCATAATTAAAAAAATTACGTGTCGCATTGAGAACCTCCTCTTTTTTGGAAGTAATTTTTTGATTATGTTTATCACAATTAATTTATTGAAAATTAAGTTGCATCTATCGTGGTCATATAATGTTATAGAGTGCGTTCGAATTTAATCGATTACGTTTTTAATATGTAAGTAGTTTCAAAATTGGCATACGTGTCCAAGCGTTCAAATTATAATTTAATTATGTATGATTTACAAACAAACAATATTAATACTAACGAAATTACTTTCAAAAATAGTGTATTGTTAAAAGTAATACTTGTAACAATAGTGTATTGCATTAAATGTAATATATATATATAATAAAATAATAATATAATATATTTATGAAATACAATATTTGTACTGATTTGTCTTTCTGTTTTGGCTCACTTATGATTTTACGCGAATCGAACGACAGATATTATGGATTTCCATGCCAAAAGTCGTTATTGTCAAAAGAAATGTCCTAAGAATTCCTCGAAAGTATCAAGAGTACTTTATAGAAGAAATACTACCTATGTATAGTTTAAGTAACATTTCACTATCCATGATATAACAATTGAAATTGCTCTTTAAGGGTGAACTGGCCGGCCCGTTCTCCATACAAACGTGGTAGTGTGATCACTCCCTTATTTGAGGATTTAGGTCCAAAACAAAGCATAATACCGATTGATCTCGTCATTACCTAGGTTTGTATTATGCCGAAATTTTAATAAGATAATTAACTTGAGAGTTATGAGCTTCGAAACATTTTCATATAACATTTTCGAGGCTTTCAAATTAATAATCTTTTTATAATTTCGGCATCATAGCCTAGATAATGACGAGATCTATCGGTATTATGCTTAATTCTGGACCTAAAATTTCAAATAAGGGAGTGATCACCCTACGGCGTTTGTATGGAGAAGCGACCGGCCAGTTCAACCTTAAAGCACTTGAAGCGTACCTTGTGAAATCGTTCTTTACTGATCAACTAAGCATCGTTCGTTGCCGTCATGACTTGGATGGGTGACTACTGATGTTCCGTGCTTCGAAGGGCACGTTAAACCGTCGGTTCCGGTTGTTGTCTTATGATGGCAGTCGTTACAGCAGGTGGTAGAGCATCTTGCGAATGCTCTTTTTAACGTTATTGTGACAGAACATGCTCGAGGCACTGATCTTATCACTGATCCTGATCTTAAGCGGACTAACTTCTGCTTAGAACAGATTCATTTCATCACAAGTGACGAATTGCACTGCGCCCGTCATTTTCAGACATAGTTGTTATGTCTCATGTGCCTGTAATTTCACTGGCTCTCAAGGACTGCTGCCGGAACACACCGTTAGGTGCTTGGCGGCAGAATTTCAACTTGAGGGTGGTAGCTAGCCAGGCGGGCAATTGCTAAAAGCCATTCCACAATCCAGTGAAGCTCAAGCCGGCGGTGGGGATCGAACCAGGGACCTCAGGCACGGCAGTCCATACATCAATGCTCGCTTGACTAACTACTCCCACCTAAAGTAGAAAATCTCTCACCAAGCACCTAACGGTATTTTCTGGAAGCTGTCCTTAAGAGTCAGCAATTCTAGGTTATACTAAAGAACATCTTCGAAAATATCATCACTTACTATCAGGTGAAATAGCGGTCAAAGACTAGGCTATAAAAATAAAATCATAAATAACTTTGTTATATCTTAAAAGTTAGCAATGATCTCGTTACTATGTATTACTTAGTCTGATATTATAAGCTATCTTAAATAGACGAGACCTTGTCTCTGTTACGAAATCCGAGCGACCTCATCGAATCTGCCAGTTTTACTTATAAACCAAGGTTTCTACGTTCACATTTTGATATAACGACCATATTAAGATTGCTACTTCCACAAGCAATTTGGATACACGACTGAGTGCAGTCGAGGATGGAAAAACTGAAGATACAGTCATAAATCATAATTCATGCATGGTGGAAGGGCATTTCGCAAATTCTCGACTGGCTACCCACTACTCAAGTAGAAAATCTATCGCCAAGTACCTAACAGTGTGTTACAGCAGCAGTCATTGACAGCCATTAAAATACCAGGCACATGAGACTTAACAACTGCACGTCTAATGCAGGGTGATGGGCGCAGTGCAGTTCGTCACTAGTGTCGTTATGCATATTTTATAAGCAAAGGTTACCGCTTAACATCAGATGTAACTCATGCTTGCTCCGTCATAACATTAAAAAAAAAGTTTTTTAATTCCAGTATTAGCAAAAACTTTTTTTATATTTTAAGAAAATATTAAATATTTATACATATTTTTAACTATAAAGAAAATAATATATAATATATAGTGATTATTCCACTTGATTTTCATGCTAAGAGTGATTATTCCACTTAATTTTCATGCTAAGCCGACGTGACGTCATAAACGCTACTGCTCTTACGAGCACACGATCGATATGTTTTTTTTTGCAAAGTGACGCCAGAATCTATTAACTATTTGAATTTTTATATCGGTTTTTGTAATTATCAAGGTAATAACTTGTAATTCAAAACAAATAATTAGGCCATTAAACACTTAAACACGATCCCACCTAATGGCGAGAGATGATATGGTCGAAGATGAAACACCATGAAGCTAAACACTCAAAATATGAAGAGGTTACAGTCAACCGGAAACAAACTAAGGATCTAATCCTTCATACATTATTTTACTGTCCGTTTTATAAATGTCTGCTACTCTTTACCTACAAACAGTACTTACCTAATCAAAATTATATTTTTTTTAGCTTAGGCTTAAGACAGCGTGTTTAAATAATATGGCATGATATGTATGTAGTTATTAAGGCGGGCCTCCTGCGACTTACTTTTTGAAACTTTCAACAAAAATTCGTACAAAAAACTTTATTACGCGTCGTCCGCGCCAAAGACAGTCCTATATAAAAAATACGGACTGTTTATTTAATTGGTTCACGTAGTATTATTGGCTCATTGATTAGTTCATATGTCAGTACCTGGCCTCCCTCTATTCACGCAGGGGTAAATGTGTAGATTCTTTTTACGAGCCACGGAGAGCATGAACAATGTTTTATTTCGACCATAGACAAACATTTCGAATTTGTATAGGTTTTCAGGAAAAACATTTGCAGAAGACGCAACTTTAAATACACGCTAAGTATTTTTTTTGTCCGTAAAATCACGAATCCGATACTATTTAATAAGACTTCGTAGTTAATTTAATGGATGTGCCAAGTACCTACCCTATCGTTAAATATAGTTATTTTTGCTACACACTAACATCAAAAAATAACCATCATCCTCTTTATAATTACACTATATACATATTTAATATTTATGTAAATCAAACTAGCAGAGATAATAAGTGGAGGGCATAACGATGCTGTAATAATCGCGAGCTGGATTTAACCATTGTTAGATAATGTCTCGGTTAGCCGAGAAATAAACTAATATACAGAGCAAACTCATTGAAGTACCTTCGTCGTAATAATATAATGGTATATTATTTTTACTGTTTGTATACCCGAGTTCAAAAGTATTTCAAACTTGGAAAATAAAACGATAATCGGCTATAAGAGTCCACAATTCCTTAAGATGATGCCTGGAAATAGTAGCGTCAAAAATTTAACACCTATGTAGTAGCGCTTTATTACTACCCATCCAGTAGTAATAAAGCGCTTGTGCTCTGACAATAACGGCCTATTGAAACAGTATAAAAGGCGCTACGGTATACTATAGCAGAAAAAACGTGATTATTAAATTAAAATTGTTTTCATTATATAGACTATTATATACTCCTATGTTACTCTAAGGTACATATATTCTTTTATGGGCCTGTGTTAATTATACTTCTAGGTTAGCCTGAACAACATCTTCGACCACATCGTCACTTACCATCAGGTGAGATAGTGGTCAAAGGCTAACCTACCAGGCATAAAAAAATAATAATAATAAGCCTGAAATAAATGGTTTATTATTAAAGTGGTTTAAAAATTTGGTGGATATGATAAGTAGGCAAGGATAAACCACGCTGATTCCAATATAACGAACATAGTACATTTTATTCTATGGTTTAACATACATTACTGTCAGCCTGACGAATAAATACTTGCAACTTTTTTTTTTAAACATTCAACTTACATTTTATTTATTTACAACTTTTATTTCAGATAGGAGCATAAATGATGAATGATTTAAGATCATATAAATGATCTTAACTACTACGGTCTCTTTGCAAAGGCCTCCTCCAATCTCTTCCACTGTTCTATCTCGCTAGGTAGTCTCACGCAGGTTTTTCCTGCTATTTCCCTAAACTCATCGTCCCATCTTCTACCAAATGGTTACTTGAAAGGAAACATAAACGTTCGAAAATCAAACCGAGAAAAGTACACAAAGTAGTGAAATAAAACACTTTGAAGTCATAGTTTTTTTTCGTCAGATAGTATCAAACAGGCTTTGGCGAAGCCGGCATGTATTGATTTAGGTAGAGGTCGGAACATTGATTATTTGTTTCGCCTTGGAAAGGTTAATCCTAAGTCGTTTTGTTGGATTCGACCTTTGCGTATGAGTTTTAAGTAATAATACATTGTAAACATAATTATAATAAGTACAACATACGATTACATTCATTTATGTTGGAACAGGACCATTTCGCACACTTGGTGACGTCAGTATACAAAATGTTGATTAGACCTTCTATTTTTAATGTAAAATTGTTTTTATTTTTTAATATTTAAATTTCGTAAAATTATTTTGAATAGAAAAAATAATAATGCTTGTACTTTTCTTTAAAATTCGGCATATTTCATTATAAAACCTCGGCAGAAGCCATAGACCAATTTGAAAAATATTTGAAGAAACAAATGGACCTTCCATAGTTATACAAATAACATATGAGAACATGTTTTTGAAGCAATGATGGCCGAGAGGTATTAGCTATGCACTGCAGTGCCGCAGGTCCCTGGTTCGATCCCCACCGCCGGCTTAAGCTTCTCCGCATGGTGGAAGGGCATTTTGCGATTGCCCGCCTGGCTAGCTAATACCCTCAAGTAGAAAATGTGTCGCCAAGCACCTAACGGTGTGTTCCGGCAGCAGTCGTCGAGAGCCAGTGAATTACAGGCACATGATACTTAACAACTATATCTCAAAGTGGCACGGGCGCAGTGCAATTCGTGACTTGGGATGAAATGCATCAGTTATTAGGCAGAAATTAGTCCGCTAAACATCAGACGGGCCTCGAGCTTGCTCGGTCACAATAACATAAAAAAAGTTTTTAAAGAGTTTTTATTTGGGTATAATATTATTTTTTCTTTTTCAGCATTTGGACTGCCCATGAATTGCAATGACTTATAGGTTGTCTGTTGTTTTTATTGTAGAAGCTTTAGTATTGTATATTAGTAGCATTTTGTTAACTAGGCACACCGCCCGGTAAAAAAGGATAACAATTGATTAGTTTTTGGTTAAAGCAACAAATATATAACACTATCTAACCGATTGGTTATAGTTCTATGTTGAGATGGTAGGCACAGGCGGTACATTTAATTTTATCGTCCATTTCATAGATTTAGATTTACCGGGCGGACCGACGACATCCTGAGGTACGCGGTGAGCGGATGGATGCAAATGGCTAATAGCTATCCGTTGCAGCGAGCAGGGAGAACTATTCTTGACAGAGGTCGTCTTTGAAGTACAGAAAAAATATTTTACAAACCCAAGGGCTGTTGCAAACCTACAGGATACTCTTCCAGTTATTAGGACATGTTAAAGATTACACATGATTACGCTGCTACATTGAGATTAAATGTATTTAATTATTTAACACCCAATATTTTTTAACTCTTCTTGACAAAGTTGTCTACATGTCACTCTAGCCCCCACACTAGGATACATTGTGTTGTGGGTGGACTAGTCTCTTCCTAGCATCTTAATTACTTGTTGCAGTTTTTTTTTTAATGCCTGATAGGTTAGCCTTTGACCACTATCTCACCTGATGGTAAGTGATGATGTGGTCGAAGATGAATACTGAATTGAATACTAGAATTACTGGCTCTCAAGGACAGCCGGAACACACCGTTAGGTGCTTGGCAGATTTTCTACTTGAGCGTGGTAGCTAGCCAGGCGGGCATTCCCAAATTGCCCAACCACCATGCTCTAACGACTGTCATCCTAAGACAACAACCGGGACCGACGGCTCAACGTGCCCTACGAAGCACGGAAGCGCTCAGTAGTAATGTCACTAGCGGTCACCCATCCAACCCATGACCGCGGGCGACGTTGCTTAACTTTGCTGATCAGTTATGTATAGCTAAGTAAACTTCGCTACGAGCGCTTCAAAAATAGCGCGTTATAGTCTGGAATAAACTGTAGTGTGTGTAAATAATATATGTATTGATATATGATATATCAATATTTTATACAAACAAACCCGTTTTCCTCTTGGTATTTGTAAATTGTGAGATAAATGCAAATACATGATAGAATAAAATGACCGTGGGAAGGTTTACAATCATGATTATTAATCATGGTTACAGTCAAGGTTTCAACGTTATTCAAAATCCGTTTCCTGCTTGAAATTTTATAACATTTGGGTAATGATTTTGAAAATAATGACATGGCTTGTAACTACAGTTTATGCTATACAATTTCATCTCTTAGGAACTTCGAGCTTAGGGCGCGTTTTATGGCAAATAGAATGGTATTTTGATACCTGATTTAGGATTATAAAAGATACTAAGGGCTGACTCTTTTTGACCAAACTCTTTTTGTTGTTTTTTTTCCTCTACCGATTTCGGCCTTCTCATACAAGATCGTTCAACTTCATTTAAGGTTTTAATGGTTTTTTTTTATCTTATTTATCATGAGTTGTTGTCCAAGGTGCTGTGAAAAATAATGGTCAGTGTTTAGGTTCTTGGCGACAGATTTTCTACTTGAGGGTGGTAGCTAGGTGGGCATTCGGAAAATGCCCTACTACCATGGTATAACAACTGCCGTCCTAAGACAACAACCTACGGCATAACGTACCATTCGAATCACGGAAGAGCTAATGCTACTAGCGGTCACCCATCCAAGTCATTGAGACATTGCTTAACTTTGCTGATTAGTTACTACATCAATCAGGCTACGCTACGAGAGCTTAAAAACACTAGCCTATTTATATGTGCCCTCTAAATGAGGTTTTGTGTCCTCTAAACGAGGTTGTTTGACTTCTCATATGATACAAATGCCTGAGGATGACTTGAGGTCACGATATCGAAGTATTGTGTTTTGTTTTCAATCCGTGAAAACAGGTTAAATTTGCACACAATAGATACTGAACTTATTTTGAACCCTAAAATTGTCTATATTGTTTATTTGTTTTAGGTGTAGTGCAGTGTATATGTGTAATTTTATACCACATGTAACATAAGGTCATCTTACTAATGCTTAATAATTCAAACAAAATGTCTAACATTTCTATAAAAAAAATATCTTACAGCTTTTAGAGAAATCGTAATATTTTTAACTGTTCAACAATTTCGAAACTATCATTTTATCAGAAATATTAAGCAAATTAATCAGACAACCTCCATAAAAAAAGTGAAAGAAAAAAAACATACTTTCTGGTATAACACTCGTCGGCCAAGGCGCGTGCGCTCTGCCTTGACACATGAAGAGCGAAACGAACTCCTATAAATGCCAGGATCACGAACATAGTCAAGAATTATTCACAGCACACCGATCCTTATCTCAACGACACAAAGGTCAGTTTAGAAAACAGTTCAGGAGTCAAAGGGCATGTACAAACGCTGTTGAGAAACGTTAAGTTCACAGGCTCGTAAAGTTAGATCTCACAATCCAGCAGGAGATAAGTCAACGAACACAGTAAGTCACTCAAGCACAATGTTATCGCAAATATATCACTTAAAAAAATTCACAACAATAGAGATCACTTAGTGCTTAGCCCCAATCTATTTCAATCACTCTTGGCTACCGGTGGTTATGTTGCAAAACCTTATCACTTAGAAGACTTAGAGCATAGCCGACTAAGAAGCCGATGCTATCCGTGATCTCCAGCACTATTTTTCTAGACGGTTTATAATTCTTATTTGACTTCTCTAAGGTCTAACTGTTTCTGTTGTGTTTCATATATAGGTCAGGATCATCCGATTTCGATTTCACAATTCAATGTCACACAGTCTCTGCTAAAATGTCCAGATAATAATTATCATGACTTAATCTTATGGTCCTTCGAGTTTAATTAGGGCACAGGATGAATATTTTTCTTCTAATACCACTATGTCACCCAGCAGGATAACAAGGTAAATCAATCCAAAATGTTCTATCAGATTGAATAAGAATCCAGCTCTTCCAATCCTGTGGTAAGCATTAGATTGTATATCCAGTGTAGGGAGCTTAGATCGCGGAAGCGCGACAGTACCCGAGAGCGAAAGTGCGAGCGGGCCGCGTGCGTTTCGGTACAAGACTGCGCCTGAGCACGCCGCAAGCGCCGGCCGCGATCACGTAATACTAGATTACGTTTGAGGGTTAGTAACTTAGTTAAGTTATACCTACCGTGAGTTATACCAAGCTCAGACGACAGCTATTTAGTGGAGTGGTCCAGTAGGCCTCTAATTATCTACATTATTTAAGAAGGTCATACCTTTATGACTTAGTGAGCTACGTACAGTAAAGGAACCAAAGATAGCTAGCTACCTACCTACTATATTATCATTGTGGTAATAATTTATTATTAACATGGTTACCCAAGACAATGAATACTTTATTTATAATTATATTAATTTAAGTTATTAAACCATAATAGGTGTGTACATTCACGAATTCATACAGAGTACCTTAAAATCATACAATAACATTACAATGGTCATTATAATATTAGTAAAATCGTAATCCAATGTAAGTAAAATGTTTTTTTTAAGGATCAAGAGATCGTGATGTTATATTAGGTATAACATACTTTCAAGCTTTGATTATTTGGGCAATTATCATAGCCTCAAAATTGATCCATTTAAATTATCAACAATCTCGGCGAATTGGTTTTCAAGTTTACTAGGTAATCTTAAAAAGTATTTGCCAATAATATGTCTAGATTACCTAGTAATTCCTGTAGTCTGGATACATTAGACTTCATTAGAGTAAAGAAAAAAACATTGTATTTAATTACGTGGATTAATAACATTACAATACAACGAGGGAATAAAATATTCCCACACATGACTATAACTTTTCATCACGTATTTTTGTAAAAAAAAATATACTGAAAATTAAGAAACAACAATTGGAAAATGGACGATGAAAATGTGAACTCAAAGTATTTTAAATCTTAAGCATAGTACTGAGTTCAACAAGTGATTTCATATTTTTCACTGTTTAGAATTTGATCCCTTTTTTATGAAAGAAAATTATAAAATTTATGGGCGAACATTATTTTGCTATATGAACGATTTGTGTTAATTGAACATTATACGCGTTGAACCATTTGCGTCATGATGCTCATCATCATCAGCCAGAAGACGTTAATTGTTGAACATAAGCTTTTGAAAGTCATAGTGAACCGCTATTATTTTGACCGCCTTCCTGACCTCAGCAACTGTTCTTGTTGTCCAAGGAAAACACTAAAAACAGTGCTAAGCGAGACATTAATGCGAGCGTCCAGAGCTCTCCTTGAAAAAGACCACCGAATGTGGTTGAAACTATAGTCGGAGCTATCTGACTTATTCACGTGAGTTATCCCGTATTATTTACAAAATTGAAAACACTATTGAAGCGCTCGTAGCGAAGTGAACTTTGCTGTTCTTAACCGATCAGCAAAGTTAAGCAACGTCGCGCGCGGTCATGAGTTGGATGGGTGACCGCTAGTGACATTACTACTGAGCGTTTCCGTGCTTCGGAGGGCACGTAAAGCCGTCGGTCCCGGTTGTTGTCTTAGGATGGCAGTCGTTATAGCATGGTGGTAGGGCATTTTGCGAATGCCCGCCTGGCTAGCTGCCACCCTCAAGTAGAAAATCTGTCGCCAAGCACCTACCGGTATGTTCCGGCAGCTGTCCTTGAGAGCCAGTAATTCTAGGTTATCCTGAACAACATCTTCGACCACATCATCACTTACCATCAGGTGAGATAGTGGTCAAAGGCTAACCTATCAGGCATAAAAAAAAAAAAAACTAAAGTTAAATTAAGTATGTAGAAAAAAAAATATATTTATCATTTATGTTATTTTTCAAGGAGATTCTGGTGAGAATTAAGACAATTTAAGATAATGTATGCGCAGAGCTCTCCTTAGAAACGTAGTTTCATCATACATATTTGCATACCAAATGATCAAACTCTGTGAAATTTTGCATGCACGTTCTTTAGCATAATTTCTATGTAAAGGTTAGCAACTTCTTCGTTATATATATATATATATATATATATATATATTACTTTGTTAAAATTATATTTTTACATATGATTTTAAAAATACATACCTACACAATTTGCAATGAAATCTGGCATGCATAGATATTACTATATCATGATAATTTTACAAAGTTTTCACCTTCTTCACAATTGTTTCATATCGTTGTTCGTGCGCTTGAAGAGTCCAGACCTCCTAAGGATGCTTCGTGTAGAAGTGAAACGCGTCGAATTTTTTACCGGTTTTTGCCGCGAGGCGTTTGCGACGTCACGTCGGATAACACGAAAATTAGGCGGAATTGTCACTATAGATATATTTTTATGCGTTTTAAAAATATTAATTCACTGTTTTTATAAAATATTTTTTAATATTTGTTATTATTATATGTATATTATTTACCTCGACTTTTCGACCGTGGTTACGAGCGGACTGAAGAGGCTTTGTCAACGTCTTGAAGGGCGGTATTTTCTCCAACTACCCGCATTTGATTTAGATATGTATCGTCTCGACATACAACACTAATCGCGATAAGTAGGTACCGTTTAATCCATATTATATAATAGGTCAATGGTTTAATCTTATAACTAAGTGTTCAAGTCGCGAAAGTCTTTATGTTAAAATCGCTTAAATTTCTTTGCGTTACTGAGCGAAGCGATACTGTTGGTGTTTTTTTCCTAGTGCAACGCTCATCTTCCCTGCACATCCCTGGTGGATAAGCAGCCTTAAGCTAAGTTGCACCGTCTCTGATTAACGTCAAAAAGGTCATCGGCAGTCAATTATTATCCCTTGGAATAAGGTTGAGTTTATAACTTTTTAGACAGATTTAACGATAGTCAAATTTGGTGCCTTACAGCGTTTGTGTTTAAAATATTATTATAAAGCAATGCGAACACATTAACATAAAATATTTAATGTTACTGTGACGGAACCAGCTCGAGGCTCACCTGATGTTAAGCGGATTAACCTCTGGTTATAGCAGATGCATTTCATCACAAGTCACGAATTGCACTGAGCTCGTCACTTTGAGACATAGTTTTTAAGTCTCATGGGCCTGTAATCTCACTGGGTCTCAAGGACTGCTGCCAGATCACACCGTTAGGTGCTTGGCGACAGATTTTCTACTTGATGTGACTTGGGTGGTAGCTTGCCAGACGGGCAATCGTAAAATGCCCTTCCACCATGCAAAACCTAATTTAAATAATATCGTTACATACTTCATAATAACCTCCGTCCCAAAAGAAAGAGATCAGATTATATAATATTAAACAACAATGAACTAGGTCGAACAGAAAGGGACTGGTACTGGCAGAAATTCCAAAATTCACGACACAATTTACGCAAGACTATCCAAGGTCACTGTATCAAAAACAAGTTTCATAAAAACAGGTAAAAAGCAATACCATGTTACAACACCTGTACGAAAATGGACGGATATTATTTCATTCTTCATAAACATACGAGTAATATCGCTGGATAGTGCATTGGGGCTATTCCGGCACAGCGGGGCAAAAAAATCAAACAACAGAATCTAGATGAAGAACTCTTTTTCCGCTCTCTTGTTTTCTTATATCGAATTTATTGCTTTATCTCCAGCTATGTGAACAAGCTTACAAAATCACAAGGAAAGTTATATGAAACATGAAGCAGGATATTTTATATGTAAGATTATTTTACATGAAACAGGAGCAGGGTTCGAACTCACAACTGAATCGTCCCTCGGACCGAGAGATGGTCTACCAACTGAGCTATCATGGTCCGACAAGTCATTGTTAAACATAGTCCTTTGTTTCTATTTATAAACTGTCGTAAGGACATACTTAATAAATGGGATAAGGGGTCAGAGCTACACCCACCTTGTAAGCAAGACTAATTGTGTACGCTTACAATGATGCAATTCAACCATTTTAATATTGTATTACCTGCTTTGAGGTCAGCTTAACGAACTAGAAAACATTAACAATACATTTTTAAAGAGAAAATACGGAATTACTCACGTAGACAAGTCAGATAATTGCGACTATTCTATATCCTTATCATAGTTTATATTAGACCCATTCCGGTGGTTTTAAAAAGGGTGTTCGTGAGTGTAAAGCAAAGTGTTAGCTCGAGCGTCCCGGACACTTCTAGGAAATGATTACCGGGTATGTTCAAAACAATAATTAGTTGGATTTATGTCACTTATCAACGTAGGTGATACTGTATTTTCTTTTTAAAATTAGTGAAAACCATCGGAGCAAATCCACTTATTCACGTGAATTATCCTGTATTATTTACTGTTTATTGTTATTTTGTAGTTTGCCATTTATTTAAGTAGGCGATGATATTAAATACGAGTTACCACATTAAGACAAATGTTTAAACCTACGCCTAATATGTGCAGTGTTATAGTCTCTGACGTAATATTCCCCGCCTTCTGCCGTGAGTTTCAACGCACGGTGGTAAGCTCGCCTTGCTAGATACGTAGTCTAGCTTGAAAATAGACGGAATAGCCCCGATACACCATTTACAGATTATTGCTGATGACATGTTTTCATGTAATTGATATTTTCGACATCAGATTACTTTTATGTTTCAACTTGCATCCATGGATCAAACCAAAAAAAGAAATCCGGCACGTTCACGTTGCTTGATCAAAAACAAGACAACAAGCGCTTGGTTTAAGCAACTCAATGCATGATGAAACCTGATTACAAAGCCATAGCTATGGTATATATTAAGTACCTATATATGATTATAAATAAATTTGCATTAGGATCCTATGCAATGCTAATAAACATGACAATCTTATACTTTAAAATAACTTAAAGATATAATTATTTAGACACCAGAAGTGATTAGGCACCCAAGTTTCTCCAGATATGCTCTGGCCCACGTACTAGGGGATAAGCATATTGACGGACCCAGGCTCTGAACTACTACTAAAAATTTATAAGAACCCTATACATTGAAATTAAATTGCAAATTAACTGGCTTTGAACTTGTTTTAAATGTTAGCGGTTTTTTCCATGAAATCATACTTTACTAAAGCAAAATACTATGGCGGTTATATGGATCGAATTCAACGCTTCAAATGAAATCCTGCGGTCTGAATGATGAAGCCTATTTTGACTAAGAATTCCAGTGTTTAAATCTTACAATTTAAGTATTTATTCCAAAAAAATATATATTCCACGTCTCTCACTCATTTCAAATTCTACTAAACATATCACTAAAACATAATTCAAATACTACTCGTTCTACGATATTAACCAAAAATAATCATAAAACATATCAAACGAAAGAGTTTTGGTTATATTTGATGAGTAAAATTCACCATTTTGTTCAGTGACAATTTAACGACTTATTGAGATCACTTGTGCTGTCTTCTCTGGCTTTAGAAACGAGTGATTTCTCACGTACGTAACACTTTTCATTTACACAAGGGCAAACATCATGTAATAAGTTAAACTAATCGTTCCCGGACGGGAATGTTGTATTACATAAATGCCCGCCTGGCTAGCTACCACCCTCAAGTAGAAAACCTGTCGCGAAGCACCTAACGGTGTGTTCCGGCAGCTGTCCTTGAGAGCCAGTACTTCTAGGTTAGCCTATACAACATTCCAACTTCGACCACATCATCACTTACCATCAGGTGAGATAGTGATCAAAAGCTAAACTAAGGGCATAAATTAAAAAAAAAAAACATTATTAACCGCGCTTTTCTACCTATTTTTAATTGCGAAAAACTAGCACCGATAATTATCTTAAGCATATGTATGTGTTTCTAAAAATCTTTTATATAAAATGCGTTTTTTAAGTAATCGAAATAAAAATCATACATTCAGTCAATCAATACAGACAGTCCATCTATTGCAAAATAGGCAATACATTTACTGTCAAATGACGATAACTGACAGCCCCTTTAAGGATAAAGATATCACTCTAGAATCACCTGACCTTCTTGTGAATGGGTTAACACATTCAATTGTCAACTTTCTGAACTTTTACTTGTTCTTCGAACTCCATAGATTCAATTTAAAAACTCACGGAGGTGATTTTCGGCCAACATTCTGATACCTTCACTCACAGATTTCCTAACGCATCCCTAGTATACTTTTAAAGTAAGTGAATAAGCGCTAATGCATTAATATATTGTATTTTTTTTGTATTGGTCAGATTCGTGCTTTCTTGCTTCCGGAAGCAGTAATGGCATTAGGTAGTAAAAATATGTTTAAAAAGCATATAAAAGAAAGTGCAGTGAATTATCGAGTAACACTTAAGATTTTAACACAGATGACACACAGCATTAGCTAACAAAATATATTAAAATAACAAATGAGAAAGGAACGCGTCAGAGCTTAATTTAAACGCATCGTCATAACATGATTAGAAAAATGAAGGACTAGCTTGGAATCACTTGACTGATGTTCAGACAATATATTTTAAAATGAAACTGTCACATTATTCTGAAGAGTCTGACAAAGAAAATGCATACGAGTAATTGTGTTAAGATTGGTGGGTAGTGTAATTTGGTATCTACCCAGGCGCCTTATTTAAAACTCAATGGTGACATCATGCGCGTATCCAGAACAAGAAGCGAGGACAATGTAGCCAGTGAAATTACAGGCACGTGAGATCCTCCTTGAGAGACTTCTGATGGAGTAATGTTTTGGATGGCGAAGTTATCCGTGTTGTGCAAAACATATCGTCTAGATCCTTTCAATCTGATGAAGTTCCTCGGAGACATACAATGGAAGTCTTTAATAAATGACAGCAAATCTGTCGTGGTCGCTGCATTCATTTATTAACTTTAAGTGCATAATTTGTTTTGATTTATGTTTTTTTTTCTGTTTGAAGTTGTTTTTATTTATTATATATATAAATTGTTATGAAAATGCACATCCGTTCAAAGACACTAAACGGATCACATTGCGGCTTCACTACCTCAGAATAAATTTTGCATGGTGGAAGGGCATTTTGCGAACGCCCGCCTGGCTAGCGACCACCCTCAAGTAGAAAATCTGTCGCCAAGCACCTAACGGTCTGTTTCGGCAGCAGTCCTTGAGAGCCAGTGAAATTACAGGCAAAATGAGACTTAACAAGTATGTCTCAGGTGATGGGCGCAGTGCAATTCGTCACTTGTGATGAAATGCATCTGTTGTAGGCAGAGGATACCGCTTAAAATCAGGTGGGCCTCGTGCTTGTTCCGTCACAATAACATAAAAAAGACGTTATAGATGATTGAAAAACATTAGAATAAATATGCTTATTGCTAATTCCGCCTAAATTCTCTGTAAAATGATAATAAAATATAATGAATAGATTCAGGCGTTGCTTTGCGGAAATCCATTTTTAATAATAACAAATACTTTTAAAATATTTTAAGAAAACATCAAATTAATATTTTAATAAAACACTTAAAAATATATTCTCGATCGTGCGCTCGAAGAGTCAAGACCTCCTGAGGATGCTTCGTGTAGAAGCGAAACGCGTCGAAAATTCTTCCGGTTTGGCTGCGTGGCGTTTGTGACGTCACGTCGGCTTAGCAGGAAAATTAAGCGGAATTGTCACTAGATATATTATTATATTTTTAAGTGTTTTATTAAAATATTAATTTGATGTTTTCTTAAAATATTTTAAAAGTATTTGTTATTATTATAATAAAATATACTTATTATAAAATTTGGATTTCCACAATGCCTGGATGTATCGATTATTTTAATTATCATGAATCGTATTAGTGTCGTATTTTTATATTTAAATATCCTTTCAAATTCGGACCTTGTATATTGAATATTATTGTTCTTGACACGGTTTTAAATGTCAAAGGATTAGATATGCAGCAGCGATTCGAGATTTTATAAATGTTATTGATGTAAATCGTTTTGAACGCGAGTAATTAACCCTGAAATGCACATGCTACTAATTTACAACCTATTTGCAACTATGTAGTATGCTTATTTATAGCAAATCAATAATAAGCACGCTCTTTTCGTATATGTGCTAATTGAATGGTACTTAGTTGTATCTGCTCGAAATTAGAATGGTTTCGTGCTATACGTACCTTTTGAATTATATTTTAGTAAAATATTTAGCGGACTCGTTTGGCTTTATATTTTTTTTTGATAGACGCCAAAATAAAATAAATGGTGAGTGTGATAATGACTTTATAAAAGGTTGGTTTTTTTTTTTTTAGGGAGGACATAGATGCTGACTACTGCTAAGCGGACGTCCAGCTCCACCGGGTTTTGGCCGAGGGAACGCCCTCTTATGGCCCGGGATAAAAGGTAGGTAAAAAACTCTAAAATTTATTCATTACCAGCGGCTCACCCCGGCTTCGTTATGTTTAACAAAAATAAAAAACATTTTTGAAAATATTCTACAGCGTATGTTCATTAGGGATAATGTAGGATTCTAATGGTAAATAATTTTTCAAATCGGTCCAGTAGTTTTTAAGTTAATTCGTTACATACAAAAATACAAATCCTTCCTCTTTATAATATAAGTGTTAAGGTGTAAATGTAGTTGTAGACAAGCAACTACATTTTCCCATAGAAAAGACTTCAACGCGCGCTTGCATAGCCACTATATTGTACGAAAATATTTCAATTAGTTCTATGAAAAAATATAAACTTTTCTTTGTTCTAATGGTTATTATTGTCCCGCTTAGATATTCATAACCATAGCTAATTCAATACGCGTGCTTTTGCTTTCTATTACCGCACTAGTGCTTTTAACCTTACATTTATTTTAATCTCAAATAATTTATTTTATTCACACTCTCGCCTTCAGTTCGGGCTGCATTGCGGCCTCGAGTTTTTGCGACTAACATATCACGGTATCATAATAATTCATAATGTACTCTTACTTTATTTTATTTAATACTTTTTTGTGGCTAACATTTATTCATCGTAATATCGGCCCAACTTTTTATACGTACTCAAATCGTATATGTTTCGTTCTGTGTTACAGCAATATTTTTTTAATACTGATAGGTAAGGCCTTTTACCACAATCTCACCTGATGGTAAGTGATAATGTGGTCGAAGGTTAACAGGCTTAACCTAGAATTACTGGCTCTCAAGGACAACTCCCGGAACACACCGTTAAGTGCTTGGCGACAGATTTTCTACTTGGGAGTGGTAGCTAGCAAGGCGAGCATTCGCAAAATGCCCTTCCACCATGCAGTGAAGCTCAAGGCCGCGGCGGGATTCGAACCATTAACCTGCAGCAGGACAGTCCACAGCCAATGCCACTGAGCCATCACTGCTTCAGACTGTTCTGTAGATATGTAGGTACTATGGATATAAACGAGCTATATTATATGTCTAATACTAAAATAGTAGTTATAAGATACCATGATAACCGTCTATAGATAGCGGTCAAAGACCAAGATCAAGTGAAAATCTTTTCATCGTAAATCAAAACTGACTGAATATAAGATTATATATTCCTTACACATTAATTACTTGGTGCTATTAAACCATAATTCAGCTGACCTTTAACACCAATTTACGCTTTCCTTTAAGTTTAGAAATTATCTTTTATTCTATCGTCAAGTTATTGACACTTCGAGCTCGAGTTGAAGTCTGAGCTGACGATATTTTATAATAACCATTTTAAACGTGACATACCTAATTTAATAATGTCATAAATGCGACATAATTTTTTTTTATTCTTAAACTTAATATTGGATACCTATTATTTGAATTTATTTGAACTTTGTCACATAGTACTAATATACCAAATATCCCTTTTTTAATAATAACAAATATTTTTAAAATATTTTAAGAAAACATCAAATTAATATTATAATAAAACACTTAAAAAATATAAAAATATAACTAGTGACAATAGCGCCTAATTTTCCCGCTAAGCCGACGTGACGTCACAAATGCCACGCAGCCAAACCGGAAGAATGTGCGACGCGTTTCGCTTCTACACGAAGCATCCTCAGGAGGTCTTGACTCTACGAGCGCACGATCGAGAAAATTAGGCGGAATTGTCACTAGATATATTTTTATATTCTTTAAGTGATTTATTAACATATTAATCTGATGTTATCTTAAAATGTTTTAAAAATATTTGTTATTATTAAATGTGGATTTTTGCAAAGTAACGCCTGAATCTATTCATTATCCCTTTTTTGCTGCTACGCATAAATAAAAATTGTATAATGATACCTGTAAGTGGAAATTTTTAATTAGATTTACATAAGTGTTTTATAAGTATAGGCATTTTCCTATGATAATAAAATATAATAAATAGATAACAATTGCCAGTTCATTTATTGCATTATATGTTAATCCTGGTGAATAAAATCGTCACTGGATACTATACAGTGACAGTGGATAGTTCATTTAATGCACCGTAAATTAATCCTGCTGAAAAAAGAAATCATCGCTGAATATTTCTGAATGCTGGCTTCTGGTGCTTGGCGACAGACTTTCTACTTGAGGGTGGTAGCTTGCCAGGCGGGCAATCGCAAAACGCCCTTCCACCATGCAGTGAAGCTCAAGCCGGCGGTGGGGATTGAACCAGGGTACTGCGGCACGGCAGTCCATAGCTATTACCGCTCGGCCATCATTGCTTCAAAATCATTCATTCAAAGCATCTTAAGTTAGTAATTCTAAATAAAATTGCCAATTGGTAGTTCATTTATTGCATTGTTAGTTAATCCTGCTGAACAAAATCGTCACCTGACCGTCACATTTATTGCATCAAAACGTCACTGGATAGTTCATTAATTACATTGTTAGTTAATCCTGCTAAATAAAATCGTCACCTCTGATTAAGTTTAAGAAGTTCATTAGTTTTTTTAGGATTACGTACCCAAAGGGCAAAATTCTTATCTAATACATTGACCGAAAGATAAATGTTGGACTAACTTTTTTTTATGGGGTCTCCAAGTCGATTGAATAGAGGATTCCATTTAATCAACAAATACTATACAGCCCGATACATATTGTAGTATTGAAACACACTTATTTATTTTTATTTTACGGGCTGTTGTAATGCCGAACCTAAAAGAGCGAGAACCGACTCGCACTTCTTCAGTTTATTTTTGGTTATAAAAAAAATCACGCCGTATATTTAAAACATATGTTACCCCAGCTTCTTAAAATGGGTTCGATCGCGGGGCCAGATCAGTTATTAGGGTTTCTTGCTAAATAAACTTTCAAAATCCAGTCCGGATTCTGGCGCTGTGTCCAAAGGGGACACAGAAAAACAAAGGACACAGCGTCTCCTATTGCACTGGATAAAAACATGTTTTGCGGGTGAACGCTTTCGTCACATACATCGCTTGATGTTTGTTTGTGGTGTTTTTAAGTCGAAGTTTTTTGTATATTCATTTGAATCAAACAACTCCTAGTTGTTATAAATATCTTATATACAGTATGTATTCCGAACACCACAAAAGGCACAAGTATATTGGCGTATGATGTGTTAATACATAAGGCGCTGATGATCCAACGTTTTCTTTATCAGAAATATAAATACCTTCTAACTAGTGCGACAGTATTGCGTGCAGTAAATGCATTAAAGCTGGAGCTGATAGCTGGATAATTTGGGTTCAGTACAGTACTGTTTCCAATTTGACGACGACGTAGGGTCGAAAATACCGCCTCGCAACTTTTTTACCTGCAGACATAAAGCTTATGGCTATAATCTGTTGGTGTACAATGGATACTCGGCATCAACTTGTAAAATTTCCTGCCAAACTGTTATTTTGATTTCACCGAGATCATCTCGCCATGACCATCAGTGATACCTTTTACGTCGACAAATTTATTACGATTACCTACAGCATATGTTAACTGCTTTTCTCAGAAGAAAGCAACGCTCGATTGTCTGATTGTATCTTGGAAGATTTGTGGTGACTTTTGTTTGTGTGGGTGACAGTGCTATGGCAATAGATTAAAAAAGTTGTGACTGCGTTCGAAAACAAGTGTTACCACCAGTGTTTTTTCACGGTTGTAACATCCTTTACTGGAGGCATAACATAATATATTACATTTATTTTTGCGTTTTCGGGCGCGCATAGAATATTAGAACTACTTACTATACTCGGTGCCAAATAGCATGGCAATAGATTTCGTTTATTTTAGAGTTGTTTATTTGTACCGTCGCGTCCTTGTAAGCCTTGTACCACGAAACCTAATTATGGTCTATTGCTAAACTCGTATCGCTAGAATTTCGTGGTACAGGACCTACAAGGACGCAACGGTACCAATAAACAACTCTAAAATATACGAAATCTATCGCCATGCTATTTGGCACCGAGTATAGGTGTCAATTATCCGATTCCCGATCCCGATTTGAACAACAAAATTATAATATAAAAAAAACCGAAGTCTTGTACAGTATCATCCCTGTTATGAAAAATTTAGCCACATCGTGTTGATGAAATTGAAATTTTGAAAGACATGCATCGATTTTATTCAGCAGGAGATCAAACAATAAGCGAACTGTCAACTGACATGCTATAAATTAACTGTCAAGTGACGATTTTATTCAGCAGGATTAACTAAAAATGCATTAAATGAACTATCCGGTTACGATTTTGTTATGCAGGAATAACTAATAATACAATAAATAACCTATCCAGTGACGATTTTATTCAGAAGGATTAACTAACAAAACAATAAATGAACTGATCCAGTGACGATATTATTTTTGTTATTTTTTTTAATGTCAGTAACACATAACGTGAGATAACCTACTAAGCAACATGCTGCATGAAAATTAATTCGATCATAAAAGTAAAATACGAATTTGAGAAATTACGAGTTCATAAACCTCGCAGGTTATTTATTTTTGTCTGTTGCACTAAGACGATTTTGTGTCTTAGTGGAACAGACAAGTTTATGGTGCTGATTTAATCACTGTTAAATGGAATTTTCCGTCATTTATTTGTTTCAATAAGTGATAAGACGGACAAGTCACCCGTTCTATGGTGAGCGTTGCGCCTGCCCATTACAGTTGCAGTCTGGCCTTTCTCGTGCTTGATAATCCAAGATATTATTTCTATGTCTCAAATTCCTAGGCCACCGCCTAGCAATTTGACTTGCTACTGTGCCCTTCACGCCTAAATACAGTATTGTTTACACACTACAGTTTCGAGGCAGAATATCTGACACTGCGGTGGTGATAGCGAACAAGACGTCCTCTAGCTAGAGGTAAAAACCACCTGGTAAATCGTCGCACCCGAATTCTGGTCAAGGTAAGGCAAGTCAAAATCATTTATTTAATTTAGGCCTCTACGACGCTCTTACGAGGTCAATTACAAAGTTTCACATTGAAATATTCTAAATTGTACTTGGACATCGGACAAGAAATTGGGGGCCATTTTAAGAATGTGTTATATACTATATAATAAAATTATTACAATATTTGTTTAAATTACTTAGGTGACAGGCGATAGCTTGGCAAAGGCTGAGTTGTCAAAGCATTTTTGTCGTTTAAGTAATCACAAACAATGCAGTATAATTTCTTAAGCAAAATGTTTTTCACGTGCAACTTGAATTTTCGTTGTTACTTTATTATAAAACCACACACAATTACCTACCTAAGAAGGATCTTTTATTTGTCTTTGCTAATCTTAAACCTGGCACCGCTATTTTATCTTTATTCCTAATGTTGTAATCGTGATTGTCACTGTTTAATTTAAATTTACAATTTTTTTACGAACATACAAAATCACTTTGAAAACTATCGCGAGTTTTATCCATATTAACTTATTAGGAACCGGCTAGGACCCGCGTTATATTTACCGGAAAGATTCCGACCAGTTTCGGACTATTTTGAAGTCCTTCGTCTGGGAGTCAGGATTGCGCGAAGCGACGAGCACAGGCCTCAGCGCGTAACACAGAGTGCGTAGTGCAGAGTTACGCGCTGAGGCCCGTGCCTGACGTGACGAATGACTTCAAAACAGTCCGAAACTGGTCGGAATCTTTCCGGTAAATATAACGCGGGTCCTAGCCGGTTCCTAATAAATTAACATACATAATATTTACAAATATATACAGACTTGGTAAAGTTAAAATATCAATTTCTTGAAAAAGATCCCTCAGTGATTATTGGTGAGATAAACTCTGTTTATAATTTATACAAGTAAATGGTTTTTAAGAACTACATCTAGGTATATATATTATCGTTTAGTATTGTTTAAATCCTATACCGAAGCAATACTTAAATATTGAAAAAATCTAGCAGCAAAAACTAGATTATCTGATCTTTGGTTGCTACTACAGTAAATAAAGTCGTCTCAATCGATTAAGCAACGAATCAGGTTGCAAATCTTAATGATTGCCTATGTTAACATTTCCTTATAGGCTTTTTGCAGTTGCAACACTATTTCTTCTTCCATTACACAAGTACCGTGCTCAATAAAATAAAATAACACTTAGCGTCAATTCACACCAAAGTGGCAGCTGCTCGCAGGGTATCGGCCGAAAGTTTTACTTTCAAAGCATTTTCGACTTTGTTTCTATAACTACTATGTATACTATAGGAAGAAAAAAATTTACAGCGAGCCCAGTCGAATACGCCACGACACAGTGGTAAAGTGTGGGACTACGGGGATTAAGAAGGGCCCCTGTCCTTACAAATTCTGGTAGCAGAGCGTGGTGACTTATGCAAGTCTTACAAGCGAAACTATGCATTGTAATGATAGATACAAAGTAAAATATGGTTTCACAGTAAAACTGCCGGCTGCTGACACATCGGTGGGAATCGAGCCTTAAATCGCGAGCGAGTGAAGCGCTCGTTGCGAAGTTTGCTTATCCGTTCTTAACCGATCAGCTAAGTCAAGCAACGTCCGCCGCAGTCATGACTTGACCGCTAGTGATATGATGGGTGACCGCTAGTGACATTACTACTGAACGTGCACATGCTTCGGAGGGCACGTTAAGTCGTCAGTCCCCGTTGTTGTCTTAAGATGGTACTCGTTATAAAATGGTGGTAGGGCGTTTTGCGAATGCTCACCTGGCTAGCTACCACCCTCAAGTGGAAAATCTGTAGACAAGCACCTAACGGTGTGTTCCGGCAGCTGTCCTTAACCAGTAATTCTAGTTTAGGCTGAACAACATCTTCGACCACATCAGGTGAGATACCTCGTGGTTAAAGGCAATATCAGCAATAAAAAAGAAGAAATATAAAGTCGTAAACACCTAGAACTAAATTTAGAATTAATCAGGCAGTTGTAAAGGTATATCCTTATTATAGAACATAGCAGAAAGTTTCCTTGTAACATTGTTATATAATTTTTTGTTGGGGTGGTGAATGTTGAGCAATAGTGGAATAATGACAGCCTATTTTAAGAATCAGTAAGTTCCACATTGAACCGGATAATATATAATAGTTTTGAAGCTTGATACCTGAGTTAACTTAATAGTGGCCAATTTAGGGGATCAAACTCAACTCATTGATAAAGTAACTAAAACAGCGTTGTATCGTAGACAATGCCATAGCATGTGCATAAAAGTGTACAATGCCCTACCCGAACACTTCAGAAAATTAGACCTAACGAGAACTGTTAAAGTGGCTTCACACAAATATATTTTATTCGATAAATGATTTAATTAAATGACATAATATAAATTTAGGCAAATGATATTGATGATGAAAATGAAGTGAAATAATTGAAATATAAAATTGTAATATCATTATTGTTTATGTTGTTTTAAATTAAATTAATGTTTGCATGCCACAGTTTGGCAAAAGGTATCAGGCGCACTTTGCAAATCATTGTTCCATCCTTTGTACCTACATTTTATGCGAATAAACGATATTCTATTCAAAACAGTTCTATGAGATCTTATTCAACATATTATGAAATAAAAAAATGAAAATTTAATTTTTTTTTATAACTTAATTAACTGTTTTAACTTATTTAAATCTATATTACAATTATTTCATATGTCAGCTTATCCTTAATATTGCAAAATAATTAATATTACAAATGTAATATGAAATGTCTTTGTGCGGCACTAAAAAATTAAATCAAATGAGTTAAAAACTACTTTTGATTTCATTTCGCGAAATACAAACTTTATTTTAATAACAATAAATTCTCGTCTATATATACTCGCATTAATTAGATTACACTGAAGGATTCATATAATGAACTTTCATTTTGAAAGTGTAATAGAATATACTGCAGTGAATGTTCGCAAAAAAAAAATGCACACTTATGCACGCGTTGAGCGTGAAGAATTTTGGCCAATTATTATGCCTATTTCTTTTGTTATTTCTTTCTCCACGTTGGTTTGTACGGTAAGGTGTTGTCTGAATCACTATAAATATTTATTGCATTTACAAAAAATATATTTGAAAATAATTAAACTGAAAATTACCTCTATTAAATGTAATTACATGAATGTATTTTACATTAAAATGCATGTGGTCATATCATATACCTATATAGGTATCTAATAGGTATCTAAGGCTCGTCCTCGTATAATTATTGTAACTCAAGAATGAGATCAAACATAATATGCTGTTTTTGACAGATGTTATATATTAAACGCCAAAACCGGATCTTCAGATCGATCTCAACTTTGAGACGAATTTATCAATACCAATCTAAGACTACCAGTTTAAAGTTGAATATATATTTTTAAGTTTTTTATCTTATGTTTGATAGGTTATTCTTTGACCACTATCTCACCTGATGGTAAGTGATGATGTGGTCGAAGATGTTGTTCAGGCTAACCTAGAAGAACTGACTCTCAAGGACAGCTGCCGGAACACACCGTTAGGTGCTTGGCGACAGATTTTCTACTTGAGGGTGGTAGCTAGCCAGGCGGGCATTCGGAAAATGCCCTACCACCAAGCAAAATACGGGTAATGGAGAGATCATTGACACATACAATTAATTTATTTGCAACCTAAGTATTTTCAGTAAAGCAATATGGCGTGTATTAATCATCCAATCACTCTTTCACTCTTGGCAAACAATCACTGAAGCAATAAAAAATTAAACTACACGTTGACAATTTTTTTTATTCACCTTTCAAAAACTTGTAACAGGCGTAACAACGTCGTTATGCAGTTAATGCTTCTATCAATACCTTAAGCAAATCAAATTCTGTTAAATGCATTCGTGCATAAAGATGCCTGAATGTATTTAACAAAACTACGCACTGGGGCATGAACATTTAACTGGAGTGTTATTAGTATATATTAATTGGGATAACTTGTTTCTAAATCCTAAACGGGTCTTTTCACGCACGAATAATAGAGAATATCTTAGAAACATGAGCTTAGTTCACGAAAGTTTAAAGAAAAGTATTGGGATAACTTGTACATGAGACCATCTGTTGCGTTATTACCAGCATCATTTTCCTATCCCTATCCTACGTATGCGGGGTCGGTATATTTTTTATAGCGGTAGCCTTTGTGCACTATCTCACCTGATGGTAAGATAGATAGACAGATAGAAATCAATAAAATTATTTTTTTCATCTCGTAAATTGGTTATTTTGTAAGATAGAAATCACTTTGTTAGCACATGAACTAAAAAAATAACACTTTGATAAAAGGTTGTACACACTGGTTCAGAAGAAATAAACTAGTGCAAAATTGCGGTCTTATCGCTTAAAGCTATTTCTTGCAGACAACCAAACAATTAAACAAGTAATGATGCGATCGAAGATGTTGTTCAGTCAAACCAAAAATTTCTGGGTTTTAAGGACGGCTGCCGGAAAACAGCATAAAGTGCTTGGCAACAGGTTTTCTACTTGAGGGTAGCTAGCCAGGCGGGCTTTCACAAGATACCCCACCACCATGCTCTATGGGCTGCCATCCTAAGAAGACAGCCGGGACCTTCTAAGGACGTGATGCACTGAGTAGTAAATGCCAAAAGCGGTCACCAATCCAAGTAAAGACCGCAGCGGACGTTGCTTAGCCAAGTTATCGGATAACAACGACTAGGCAAACTTATACATTGATTGATGGTCCTTTGCGAATACTTTTTTGGTAGTATATCACAATATGGGTTTACAGAGCCCTGTTAAGCGCCTAATGTGCAGCAAAAGACATACCTATTCTTTCCATTGCTCGCGTTTTACTACATCGAACAGAACCATGATATATAACACGGCTTAAAAAAGAAACGAATCTAAGATGGCGTTGCAAACTAATTAATCTCACTGGGATATAGAATGTCTAAAGCGTAACATTCTTAAACGCCCCACCCGCCTTACCCCCTTCGGTTATAAAACGAAGTATAACATAAAATATAAGCCATCGCACATAAATCAAAACACTCCATGATTTTGATAAAGATCGTGCAGTTAAAAACTGCCATACCCCTTTTTAATATATTGTTAAGGATCTAAGATTACATTGGCAGAATTTATGGCAACTCCGAACGAGGTACAAAACAAGAAGTTTAGTTATGTAGTTCATGTTTATTATGTTAAAGATAAAAAGCAACTTTCAACAGTCACTTATTCACACCTGAGAGCCAGTACTTCTAGGTTAGCCTGAACAACATCTTCAACCACATCATCACTTACCATCAGGTGAGATAGTGGTCAAAGGCTAACCTACCAGGCATAAAAAAAAAACAATAAACACAATAATACTAGACAGATGGGCCAACAAAAAATAATAAAAACGCTTATTGTATTCGTTGAAAACACTTCCAATGTGTTTTTTTATGCATGATAGGTTACTCTTTGACCATAGTCACACCTGATGGTAAGTGATGATGTGGTCGAAGATGTTGTTCATATTACCTAGAATTACTGACTCTCAAGGACACCTGCCGGAACACACCGTTAGGTGCTTGGCAACAGATTTTCTACTTGAGGGTGGTAGCTAGCCAGGCGGGCTTTCGCAAAATACCCTATCACCATGCTATAACGACTGCCATCCTAAGATGACAACCGGGACCTACGGCTTAACTTGCCTTTCGAAGCTTTAAGCGCTCAGTAGAAATGTCACTAGCGGTCACCCATCCAAATCATGACCGCGGCGGACGTTGCTTAACTTTGCTGATCGATTAAGAACAGCTAAGCAAACTTCACTACACTAGATCGTAACAGCGTGGTGATAGAGGCCCTGGTGAAAATGGACGTCGGTGAGTCAGAATAATAAAAAAATAAAGAGTTAAAATTTTATTGTATGCGTAAAAATGTAGTGTTTAATTATGGTTTTCTCCCCCTTTGACAAGCGGATTGGCGCGGGCATTCGGAACGGTCATGCTCACGATAAATAGGCAAGCGGCGGCATCGTGTGTCGGGTCGCCCTCTTCCCTCACAAATGGTTGAGGAGGACGATGGCTGGCACGCGAGTCAACTCGTGAACGAGTGCTGCTTGAAGTCACTGGTCCATTCAGAATGCCTGTGCAAACCAGTTTGTAACTCTTTTGTAATAGTATATATAATAGTTTTGTAAAATTAGCATCCCTTATAACTGTGTTCCCCGCTAAATATGTAATGCTCCCCATAGTAATGTAATTAGTTCATAAATTTCTAAGTTACCTAAAAAATGGCACGGACCCTGGAGTCTGTGGAAAATGGAATAAACCACAAAAAAAAAACTTCACTACGAGCGCTTCAAAACAACAAGCTACAAAACAAGAAGTTTAGTTATGTAGTTCATGTTTAAGATAAAAAGCAACTTTCAACATTCACTTATTCACACAATAATACTAGACAGATGGGTCAACAAAATATAAAAAAACGCTTATTGTATTCGTTGAAAAGACTTCCAATGATATGCTCGTAAACGTTTTGAAAGCAATCACTAAAGCCACTGTAGGTAATTACAAATGTCGAACCAACAAAAGATCTCATTACTCTATGATCATGCACAAAGAAGAGAAGGGCAGTTCAGTAGTTTTTACCGTTACAGATACCTAATCTGTATTGTGATTTGTTACATGACTTTTATAAGTGATAGTGTTACTTATATATATCTATTGATTGTGTTGATAAATTCGGTTGCTCAATTGGTTATTTATTTTTAACTGACTTACATAAAAGGAGGAGGTACTTAAATTGACTGAATATTTTGTTTATTTTTGTATGTTTGTTACGCGATTACACTGTCATTATTATTAACAGGTTTTGATGATATTTTTTTGTTAAGTAGGGTATAGCTCCAAGTTTGTCCCATTTAAATTTAATCAAAATCGGTTGTATAGTTTTAAGTTATACGCACAGTCAATCTACATAATCTATATTTATATTATAATGAGGAAAGATTTGTACTTTTGAATAAAATAAATAAACATAAAATCTACTAGACCAATTTGAATAATTCTTTCACCATTAGTATCCCACATTATCCCTGATGAACATAGGCTATAGAATATTTTCAAAAACGTAGGGATCCGTATGAAAACTTTGATAATGTAACCTTATTTTTTTTTCACTAGGAAAACGTATTACGCGTACCACGCAGTTCCGGGGGAAACCACGTGGTTATGTGGGACTCTCCGGGCAGAGTGCCCGGTATACTCACTAAAAACCCAGCGGTGGGCCTCTTCTTCTTATGTGGGGTGAAACGGGTTCGCTTGCGCATTCTACCTCAATCACCCCGACGCTAGGTTCCCTGGAGCCTCCTGCCTTTGGAACCCTCCCTGGGGGTCGATAATGTAACCTAACGAAAAATGGCAAAAAATTCGTTATATTGCATTCGCTGCGGAAATTGTTGACAATATAACGAAGTGATGTTTTTTTTTATGGTATAGGAGGGCAAACGAGCAGGCGGCTCACCTGGTGGTAAGTCTCACCGTCCGTAAGATCACCGCCGCCCACGAACATCCGCAACACCAGAGGTATCGAGGATGCGTTGCCGGCCTTTGAGGAGGGAATATGCTCTCTTCTTGAAGGCCCCTAAGTCGTATCCGTTCGGAAATACTGCACCTGGCAGCTGGTACAACAGTATGTATTTACAACAGTTTTATAGAGGACATCAATATCTCCACAAAATCCGCAATATCATACGTCTAACTGTTACAGTTATGTCTCAAT
Organism: Plagodis pulveraria; assembly: GCA_963890685.1. NCBI lineage: Eukaryota > Metazoa > Arthropoda > Insecta > Lepidoptera > Geometridae > Plagodis > Plagodis pulveraria. Next base: position 9,561,175 of record OY982970.1, on the reverse strand, counting down.
AACTACTTTTTATGTGTTTCAATTTATAATTTATGTTAAATACCCGAGCGAAACCGGGGCCGCTAGTAATATTATAAAAATACAAGAATTGTATTTTTATATGTAACTAATAAACTTAAAAACAACTGGACCGTTTTTAAAAAATATTTCACTATAAGAATCCCACATTATTCCTGCTGAACATAAATTATAGAATATTTGAAAAAAAAGTTTTTTTTTTTTCATTTATTGTGAAGCCAGGGCGAGTACACTATAAAATGTATTTCTATTCCTGGCTTATTTAATAGTAATTGCAAGTACTGTCGATGGTGAACAGCATTTTAGGCGAGAGTTTGTATGCAATGTGCAAATCGCTAAAAGAATGAAAAAAAGTGGAACCAACTTCCGAAACTAAAAAGTATGAAATAACTTGTGGAATTCAGACGATGATAATGTGTCAGTGTTTGAATCAGCATGGTACCGACTTCAACAAGTTATTTCATGCTTTTTAGTGTTCCGGTTTTATGAAATACTTTCTTATAAAACATTTTTGGGTTGGCGTTTCATTTCACTTACAAATTTCACCTTTGACAGGGTATTTAATTATTCCATAAAATTCAAATGTCTTACTAGAAGAGAAAAACGTCATATACCAAACTTTTTTGACAGAAATGTATGCACCGAAACATGAATATTTTTTATTCGAGACTTAAGAACACGTTACATAAATCTGTGATTGAATTTCAATCTTCTGAATGTAGTGCAACAAGAGACGCGGGTGAAAGATTTTGAAGCCTTTTAGGTTTTGAAGCAGTGATGGCTCAGTGGCAATGGCTATGGACTGCCGCGCAGCAGGTCCATGGTTCGAATCCCGCCGCGGGCTTGAGCTTCACCGCATGGTGGTAGGGCATTTTGCGAAGGCCCGCCTGTCTAGCGCCCACCCTCAAGTAGAAAATCTGTCGCCGAGGCAGCTGTCCTTGAAAGCCAGTGAAATTACAGCCACATGAGACTTAACAACTATGTCTCAAGGTGACAGCCGCAGAACAATTCCTGACTTGTGACGAAATGCATCTATCGTTTCTTTTCCCTTTATGTTATAAATATTTAAATGTATTAACTTTTTCTTCTTCTTGTGTAGGTATTGGTTGCAATTGTTGTTTCATTATATATATTTTGGGTGGCAATAAATGAATTTTGATTTCATTTGATATGCGATTGATAAGATGCATGAATGGTATAACGTAACTACAGTGGAAAGGATAGAAATTAATAATTTGGCATCGTCCTGGACCACGATGGCCTAGTTATGAATGAAATTCTATTGTTTTCATTATCGCCGATGCCAATGGGTTAATATATATGAAGAAGTTTACTACCAATGACCGCATAGTTGAAGAGTAAATAAACATGATTTATACACCAGCGTTTCAGTGTCAAAGACAACAAGGTTAATCAGCCGTTCAATAAAAAGCTTAGCCTTTTACTAAACGGCGCCGTTTAACTAGCGGTCTGTTTCAAATTCAGCCTTAACATCACATACAACATTTAATGAATAGACTGATGCTTAGGCCATTCATTTAATCTATGGTACACAGGTAGTTGTATTGCACTCGTTTCGCCTCGTCATCTCGAGTGTGATAGCTGAAAATCAGTGTTTGCTCTTTGAGCAATATTATTCGCTGAGCTATGACCTATTTGTTATGCTGCAACACTCACGTACTTTTATTTTTTTTGGTAGTAATCCCTACATCGTCTTGTTTTAAGTAGGCAACCATTAAGTGAAATAAGACTTTGTAATATAATGTATGCAAAGCTGTAGGTATAAATAATTTATTTTATATTAGGAATTAGTTAAGAGTACCGTTGTATGTAAGCTTTATTTGATTGTACGTGTGTATTGGAGAGACAAATAAATGCCTTATCTATCTATCTATCTATCATTCATAATATTACTTGTGTCAAATTTATCTGCAGTTACGACGACGAGCGAAGCGAGGGGCGCAATTTTGTTAGTAGTGTGTGACCACAACTCTACGAGCGAGCCCAGCGGGCGATACGAGAGTACCGCGACAGTGACTGGCGATGCGCTACAAAAAGTTACGCAAATTAAATTACTATGCTATGCAAGTAGTTAAACATTGTCGATCCAAGTCATTTACGGTTTGTTTGAATGGCTACGGTGCATATACGCATTGAGTTTAGTTCTGTTGCAGGAATGTGAACTCTTTGTATTTCAAACAGATGGCGTTAGTAATAACATCCAATGAATACAAAATTGTTAATGTTATTTTTTTTTACTCTTGCGAGATAGGACACGAGACCCACGGTCAGGAGAATTCCTCGTACAACGGATTTCCCTCGCAATACAGCGGGGGAACGCGGCTAGCCTAATGGGCACGTTTGGGCAAGGGAATAATATTATGACGTAATCTTTTAGATTCAAGGTTTTTGTTTTCTTTTGACGAAATTTATCATTGATTTCTATTAATTATGACGTTGTTTGTATATTGTTTTATGTATTAAATAAATATTATGTGAATAAATGTTTTTTTTAATGTTATAATTTTTTTGTCACTGATAATACATCAATATATATATGAAGTTAAATTACTATGTTAAAGCACAAATCTATAGGCGTGATAGTTTTTCAGTAAAAGGGGCCACAAAATTTACAAGTTGTACGATAGTGATAGTTGATTGAATGGCTGAATTCAGGACCTTTCAGGCTAGTCGAACGGAGCCGTTTAGTAAAAAGGCTACGCTATTAATTGAAGGGATGATTAAGCTAGTCAGCTGCGATATGAGCCTGCTATGAAGGTATTTAAGCCTGTTAAGAATGAATTAGAGACAGTTATATGGGCAGTACGAGGTATAATATAATCAAGACGAAATACTTGAAACATTATATGTGAATGAATGGTGAGTACTGAAAAACTAGGAGCGAACGGAGTGAAACAAGAATGTCACATCATGCGACCCTACTTAGCGCGGGATAAGGGCAGGCATAAAATACGTAAATTTAATATGGCCAAATTAATGCTGGTTGGAATACAGTACAAATAGTGAAAGTAACTAGATCACTTCACAGTATGTACCTCCGTTTGTAAGCCATGCGGAAATTACGCTGGCTGAGTTGCATAACCACAATTTTATCTAACTTTACGCAGTCACTGGAAGATAGTCTGTGACAATCGTCTAGCTCTAACTTGAAGTTCTTGGTACTCTTTTATATTCTGTACACTCAAAGACGTCTTATGAAACATTCACAAGTCCGGGGTAGTCCCCAAAGAGTTATTCTTTTCGAACCGAAAATAGTCAGAATTCAAAGCATTTGCCTAGCGCAATTCGTATATATCCTGAAGTTTTGACCAAGCTAAAATTAAACAAATTATTTATTTGACCAAAGAGGACTGTCTCTTTGACGCCTAGGTAATTTTACTTTTTTTAGGGTTTTGGGGAGAAAAAATGACATAATGTAATTGATAGATCGATGTATACTGTATGTTAGTAAAATATTTGTGATAGTCATGAAGGTTGCAACCGTTGGAGATTCCCCGAGGGCTACCAGCTGGCTAGAAGGAACAATGTCCCAAGATGAACAGAAATGGCGCAGGTATAAGCTTCACGAAAACCGGGAATACTACTGAACAACGTTGAACTTTTTATTGACTTACTTGAGGGTGGTAGCTAGCCAGGCTGGCAATTGCAAAATGCCTTTCCACCAAGTGATGAAGCTCAAGCCGGCGCGGCGGTTGGTATCGAACCCGGGTCCTGCGCCACGACGCGGCAGTCCATATAGCTATTACCGCTCGGTCATAATTACTTCAAAACTTACTCTGATTGTTTCCTTTCTAAGTAGGTAGGTAAAAGAACTTTATTTTATTCAGTACACATTGAAGTAGCCCATCAAATTATAAGTAGCGTACCACGTAATATTTTTTGCTCTATGTACCGTATAGCTCGATAGTAAAGGGTGGAATGCTTCAAAACAGGCAAGTGAAAAAGAATATTAAATATGTAAAGCTCCATGGTCCAAACCTAGTAGACGTAGTTGCAAAATCTTTATAGAATCAAGAAGAATACCACTTTATATTTGTAAAGGTTATCGGCACAGATAACGTAAGCTGGCATACATACACAAGCATGACATACTCAACACTCGAAAACGTACTCGAAAAATTCACCGAGCTCTCAGAATTGACGTAACAGTGATGAAACCGGGGCGAGTGCCAGATTCACTCTGACACTGAACATGGACAAAAGAAACAAAAGAAGGCCACAGTATCGTACAAACTATTAACGCATTTAATCTGTGGTCACATCATACTGCCTGCGATTAAAGTCTTTAATCTGTGGTCATAGTGCCTTCGAAGCTGACACATAAAGAATACGCACAGAATATCTCATAGCGTTAAATAAGCTATTGATAACGCCATTGTAATAGCTTGTCGTAACGGTTGCGTAACCGTAAACGTTCTATAAAGCTCGAGGTGTCAAGTTGTAAAAACATATTAAAACTTAGAAGTGGGTGCGAAGCGTGTTGATGCTTGACATTTCATGCAATGTGCATCCTCATTTAGTGAATTTGTTTTTTTTTTATTAGATGGCTTTCATCTATCATTACAAGACAACGGCAATTGAGAAGTAATTTAAAAGCCTTCACTTTATTGTGGTAGACAATATTTTTCCGAAACTCTTCCACTCCCGCAGCTTCACTCGTGTAAATATCGATTGTATCGCACTACCTCCTTACGCATGCCTCCATAGATAATGAGAACACTAGAATTTCATTCATAAAATGGACGATAGCGTCCACAAGGATGCCAAACAACTACTCAGTAAATCGTTATAAAATGTATCCTGTGTACTAATCCAGGACCCAAGGATTATATGTATCAATTTTCATCAAAGTTCATTTAGCCTTGAAGCAGTGATGGCTCAGTGGCATTGGCTATGGACTGCCGCGCAGCAGGTCCATGGTTCGAATCCCGCCGCGGGCTTGAGCTTAACCGCATGCCGGAAGGGACTTTTGGCGAATGCCCGCCTGTCTAGCGACCACCCTCAAGTAGAAAATCTGTCGCCAAGCACCTAACGGTGTGTTCCGGCAGCTGTCGTTAAGAGCTAGTGAAATTACAGGCACATGAGACTTAACAACTACGTCTCAAAGTGATGGGCGAAGTGCAATTCGTGACTTGTGAGGAAATGCATCTGTTATAGGCAGAGATTAGTCCGCTTTACATCAGGTGTGCATCGAGCACGTTCCGTCAAAATAACATTAAAAAAACCGTTTTGAATGAGTGGCAACTAAACACATACACAAACAGCCTCACCTACTTTCGCATATTATATTAGTTCGAAGCAATTTTGCATTCAATATTTTGACTCCTACGTAAACATGAATAGAAATTGAAGTAACAGTTCCATTCCAACAATGTTGTACACACTCACGATTGTTTGCTGTAATTTAAAGCTAATTTGCCAATACACGGTAACAATTTCATATAAGTAGGAACCTGAGAAAATTGGTATTTCTATCACTCGTAACACATAAACACTCCAATTATCCAATTTTATAAACTTATACAGACATTTCCTCAACGTACTGTCATTTGACGAAAACTAAGCAATCATTTGAAATTATGTAATAGACAATTAGTACGTTCAAAGACATTCTTACTAGAACGTCATTCAGAAACTGGCATACCTATTACATACATAAATTAAATACACTATTATAAATGAAGTCATCAGAGTTTCTTTCTCGTTAACCGTAATATAATCATATGATATTATTTATTATTTATATTTTTTTTTTATGCTTGATAGTTTAGCCTTTGACCACTATCTCACCTGATGGTAAGTGCTGAAATGGTCGAAGATGTTGTTCAGGCTAAGCTAGAATAATAGTATATTAAATTGTTCTTGCTGTTTATTAAAATGTGTATCCTATGAACATTTGCATTGAGTTTGCGCGGGTATCTTAAACATTTAAGAAAAGTGTAACAAATTGTTCATTTCATAAATATTTCATATAATAATATGTGCATCCTATAAGATTTAAATAAAAATTTTGAATAATTATATTCATCACATACAAATAACTAGTGTTTTTGAGAGTCAGTAATTCTATATTAGACTGAACAACATCTTCGACCACATCACTTACCATCAGGTGAGATAGTGGTCAAAGGCTAATCTATCAAGCAAAAAATAATAATATTAATAATCTGTATTATTAATGTTATTATTTTTTGCTAGATTTAACATCCAACATGACGAAAAATAATTTATCTGACATCTGTCAATTGACTAATACTGAAAGTACCAAGAAGTAACGTCCACTCTGCCGTACAGTTAATAGTAGGGCAGCACTTATGTAAGCATGATGTGGACTATAACATTCTCTATGGCATAACTAGCTTTCGCTCCTCATTTGTTTACGGTTTAAAGATGCGGTGATACAATTTATTTATTATGCGGCTCTTTTGGTAATAGCTAGACTATTTTGAATGTGAACATGAGTGATTATCAGAAAGTGCTAGGGGTGGTACTTTGATATTTGTGGAGAATCAAAAAGCGAACTATGTATTACAAAATTACAAATTTACGAGCGAAAAAATTATAGTCATGTGCGGGATATAATTTTTTTCTATCGTAAATTTGTAATATTGTAATGTAATCCGCAGAGCAGGCGTTATTATTGCAAACATAACAATATCGAACTAAGTATGTTAGTTTTTAAGAACGATAAAAATTTGAGTTATGACGTCATTGTCATGTTAGCTTAATTGGTTAGTGCATACTCCGGCTAAAGGCGTGGGTGGACGCGGGTTCAAATCCCGCACATAACATATAAAAAAAAATAACCTATTGTATATTTGTAATGTAATCCGCATAGCAGGCGTTATTGCAAAATTAACAATATTAAAATGTTTGTTTTTTATTTATATTTTTTAATAACATTTTTTCAAAATTATTATAAGTATGTTCTCGTATGCACATTGCAAGTACATTATACATATTGCTTTTTAAGGCCGTAAAGTTTAAAAAAGCGTGCAGTTGAAGCAGCTTTTAGTTCATCTTTTTTTGGGCTAACATTGTATGAAAAATTATTCTACATGTATAAGTTATGAGTCGGAACCATGTTACTACTGAGATATTTACTAAATAAACACGCATAGTATACTTGTATACTTTTCAACAAAGCTAATGGATCCGATACTCTGATTCGGTCACTTTTAAGGTAAACCTCTTCTTCAGAGGATCATTGGATTCAGAAAATATATATATTATGTACTGACGTTTTGGTAACAGATCCGTATTTTCATAACTGCTTGATTAGTAGGTACAATAATTTCTGAAGTGCTCTTCAACAATCATGAATTTTCATCTAACCTTCGCTAATAACGTGACCAAATTATATCCATAACAAATCCGTGTTGAAACTGTCCAAATCGGTCAATGGTATTTATATGAAAAGTATTTTTTGCACAATTTTTTGCGCAATTTGAATAAACAAAAGGTAGCCGCCACATGCAGCGCACATTGAAATTAAACTTTAATAATTCATTAAAATATTTTAAAAATATTTGAAGAAAAAATTTAAATTTACTTTAATTTACTAAAACACTTAAAAAATATAATCCGCAAATTTTAACCTAATTCCGCCTATTTTTCCTGTTACGCCGACGTGACGTCACAAACGCCACGCAGCCAAATCGAAGTTTCGCTTCTACATGAATCATCCCCAGTTGTTGACTCTTCGAACGATCTGTGCTCTGATTCTATTCATTAATAATTTCTTTTCTATTCCATTACTGGCTCCTAATTATATATTTCGGTTACTTACACGAGCGAGCGTGATGTAACGGCCCCTCAACAACAAATCATACCAAGAGTAAATAGTGAATGTCATATCAGCCAATGACATAATCTTTGTATGCACAATACCGTATGTAGTGTAGTTCCTACCCAGCGCAGTTGGAAGATTTTATTTGTATATTTTTTCTCATAACCATATAATAACAGACCTTTAAATAATAATAACATTTATATAATCTCATTCGGTAATATTCTAATTATGAAATGAATTACAGAGTTTTATTGGCATATTTTATTTACATACTACTTCTTAAATAAAATTAAGAAGTTAAATTAAAGCATTATTCTCCTAACAAAACAATGCTTTAAAACAATTTTATTATTTAAGTACAATGTGTCCCGACCAACAGATATTAAAACTACACTCATGTTTTAATACCCTCTATTCTATGACAGTTGCATAAACTACTATTATCAAATGCAGATGGTTTTTCACTGAGTTATATTTCTTTAAAGTGTAGGCGTTTCTATAGATCGTATATCATATAAATATATTATAATCTAATCTACACTTTTACTTTTCAAAATGATGTATTGGCCGTGTTACAAAATGTGATGTGTAATAGATTATACTGTTATTTGAAAGTTTGGACATTTGGACAATTATGTTTTAATATTTATTGATAGAATAGACAATAATATTATACCTACTAAACTAAATAAGATGATAATACTGCAATTGCATAGGGAATACGAAAATAGTCATTTGTTATGCAGGACAGCAAAATTGTTATTTAGCGCGAGTATGTACTTTTATTAAAATCTGAGTGATAAAAAAAAATAGAATAAAAAATAGAAAGGTACGATACGGCAAATAACTTTGTTGCGCAGCGAAACATATTTTTTTATCCACTCCAGCGAGAAAACTGCAAAGTGCAAGTAAAACCACTTATAAATAATGTAGTAAGTCTAAATTAATATTTTATATGAAAAGTATTATTTTATCTAATTTTTGCGCATTTTGAATAAACAAAATGTTGTAGTTGCAACATGCAGCGGAAGATTTTATTTGTTTAATTTTTCTCATAATCACAGTAAACTAAACTTTAATAATAATAATATTTATCAAATGCAGATGGTTTTTCACTGAGTTATATTTCTTTATAGTGTAGGCGTTTCTATATATCGTATATCATATAAATATATTATAATCTGATCTACACTTTTACTTTTCAAAATGATGTATTGGCCGTGTTACAAAATGTGATGTGTAATAGATTATACTGTTATTTGAAAGTTTGGACATTTGGACAATTATGTTTTAATATTTATTGATAGAATAGACCATAATATTATACCTACTAAACTAAATAAGATACTTATACTGCAATTGCACCAGGAATTCGAAAATAGTCATTTGTTACGCAGGACAGCAAAATTGTTATTTAACGCGAGTACTTTTATTAAAATCTGAGTGGTACATAAATAAAAAGGTACGATACGGCAAATAACTTTGCTGCGCAGCGAAACACAATTTTCTACCCACTCCAGCGAGAAAACTGCAAAGTCCAAGTAAAACCACTTAAATAATGTAGTGAGTCTAAATTAATATTTTAATTAAAATTACTACAATTGATAAAATCGACAGTAAATTTATTTTTCTCCAACTGTTGTCATGGATCGAATTTCAAAAAATCTTTTCCACACTAGCGGTCAATAAGCAGTTTTTTACACAGATTTCAAAAGATGAACATTGCGTCCCCGAATTAGTAAGATGAACACATATTTGTATCCCTTATAAAAAATACGATAATAATGAAAAACTGATGTTGAACAATAACTTTTCACCTTACAGGCTCGGAAAGTGCTTTATATCCGGTAGTGTGTAAAAGATTTTTGAAAATCGAACATTTACAACAACAGTTCCAGAATAATAAGTTTACTCTTCACTTCTCATGCATCGTAAAATTCTTATTTATTCTCGGTGTAAGCGATCGTATGTATTCTCATTGTTGAGTATTTGTATCCTCATTCACTATCTTCTATGTAATTTCTGAAACAGTCTTACTATTTTTAAGAGAATTCGTACTCTCTGAAAAAAGTCATCATAGCAGTGTTTTTGGGTATTTTTTTATGCCTGATAAGTTAGCCTATGACCACTATCTCACCTGATGCTAAGTGATGATGTGGTCGAAGGCGTTGTTCAGGCTAACCTAGAAATAAATATTTGTGTCTTCGGTTTTCGCGATAATTACACATAGTAACTAAACAATTTTAAACGATTTAAATCGCGTATGTTTATCATTATTAATGTCCCGACCACGATCACTGCAAAGTGTTTGAAACGTCGGGACAAAAATAATGATAAATATACGCGATTTAAACCGTTTAAAGTTGTTTAATTACTATAAATGTTTTTTTGGTTCGTGCGTCACATGCACTTTTGTTATTCTGTAACACATGTACTTAAACTTAGTTGATAAAGATAAATGCATAAGTTAAGTATTCGAACAAGACTGCGCTAGTGCTACCACAAATAACTTGGAAACGACACCCTAGTAGTGTCGTTGACAGTACATAACGAGTATAGTAGCAACACATGAATAAAGAACAGTAGTAGCAACGCGTCAGCGTAAAGTTCTGAATACGTTTTTTAGGAAAGTCCTAAAAGTGCTAAGTCTATGCAGTTAGAGAATTAAAGCGATTGGATTCGGCACATTTCGCTTCTACGACGCGACGACGCGACGACGCTTCTACGAGTATACTGTATGAAAACAACATTTAGTAATTTAAGTCTCAGATCATTAAGTAGCGTATTCTAAAAAGAACAATGGCCACCGCCTTTTGCTTTTTTTTTCACGTAGTAAGTATACTCAGCTAGGTTTTTTTTTATATTATTGTGACGGGACAAGCTCGAGGCCTACCTGATGTTAAGCAGACTAACCTCTGCCTAGAACAGATGCATATCATCACAAGTGACGAATTGCACTGCGCCCGTCACTTTGAGACATAGTTGTTAAGTCTCATGTGCCTGTAATTTCACTGGCTCTCCAGGACTGCTGCCGGAATACACTGTTAGGTGCTTGGCGACAGCTTTTCTACTTGAGGTTGGTAGCTAGCCAGGCAGGCAATCGCAAAATGCCCTTCCACCATGCGGTGAAGTTCAAGCCGGCGGTGGGGATCGAACCAGGATACTGCAGCACGGCAGTCCATAGCTACTACCGCTCGGCCATCATTGCTTCGTTACTTTTTTTTCATGTAGTAAGTATACTCATTTAGGTATTACACACACTTTTCATTTGTTAACTTAATTACTGTGTTAGAACACGCACGAGGCCAACCTGATGTTAAGCGGTAATCTCTACCTATAACAGATGCATTTCGTCACAAGTAGACGAACTACCCCTTCCTGCGCCCATCACCCTGAACAGTCATGCGGTGAACTCTAGCCAGCGACGGGAGACTATGGACCTGCATCACGACCGTCCATAGCTAATACCACTTGGCTACGACTACTTCAAAACTTACTTTTGCTACTATCTTGAAAACATGATTACTGCCTATCGTTACAAAGCTATCTCGATATGTATCTTGACAAGTACCAATGAGCGTAACTCAATTAATTTCTATTCCTATTCCGTCAGAGCGGCTGACAGTAAGTAAGCTTATCTTAAATAACTGGAGAGAGGTAGCCATTTTGGAACACAGTAGATGTGGTACAGTGTTGTGCTCTGCTGTGCGTTTAATAAAGTAAAAGGTTTTTTTATTAACTGGTACTAGTACTCAGGTATTAATAATTATATATAAAAAAAATGGAACTGACTTCAAACACAAAAAATTAAAATAACTTGTTGAAGTTGGTATTCATTCGGTCGTACATACATATAATCACACCTGTATTCCCCGAAGGGGTAGGGAGAGGTGTGTAAACACCCACGTTTCGCCAATTGGATTTTGGTCCCATGTTATAGGGGACGAGCCTATTGCCCTTCACCGGGCACAGTTTCAGGGTCATACAAAATGTTTTCTCTAACACACTGGACGAAATACAAGAACATATTACGAGTAATATGTAAGACAGGAACACAAGAACATATTGTATCTTACCCTGGCAGGGCACTAACCCACACCCTACTCACATCGGTCGTATTTAGTATTATATACGAAAGATGATTCGTTCTCATTTCATTTTAGATATTTCATTTAAATAGTATTAAATAAAAAATATTAAATAATATATGAGGATTATAAGGCACCTAGATGAATACTATCTGAACTTGAATAATAGTACCTATAGCATGGTATAAATATGCTAGAGTTACAGTACAGATGATTTTAGTATTACGTATGTATGGGAAAGCAGGACTTCGCGAGCCTGTTAAAATGTTTCTTTTGTTCTAAAAAGCGAATATTAATAAATCCGAAAGTCATTTGGTCATACCTAGCATATTGGTCTACTCCATCCATCACAGGCACAGTTATATACTCCGGATGCCACTTGCGACGTTCAAGTGGCATCCGGTCTATAACTGTGCCCAATTGATAGCAACAGGCCACCTTCTAACATGGACGTGTTTATAAACATCGGCCTACCTCTTCAGGGATATTAAGATATAATTATATATGCTGTGTGAGATATTGGCTAGCGGCTCTTCTATCCATAATGCACATTCTGCTTTTGAAGTCAGTTTAAATTAAAATGGTTCAAAATAAATGTAAATATTCTGAGACGAATTTACTTAGCATTCCATGGATTCACCGTGCGGATGCCGGGTCCATAGCGTTGCATTGGAAGAGGCTCCAGTCAAGGTGCCTGGGACTTGCAACCCAGTGAGTAAAGTTAAGGGGCCCCTTTATGATGCATCAATGCTCCCTTTCACCGCTCGAGCCTCCTCCCCTGCCAAATTTGGTAAGATCCTACTAATGCCGCCTTGTATACACGTTCTAGGATGGAAGTTACGGTTGTTCTTGACAGGCCAAGGTCTTTTAGTAGGTTGTATAGGGATTAAGTGAACGGTGACGCGGCGTAATTGCAAAAGATCTACAGACATTACAGAAACTTTCATAAAAACAGATAAAGACAGATATAATAGGTAGTACCTACGCAGTATGGGTACCGATACTGCGTGATTTTTCTGTCTTTATTGGTCGTAAAGCAGTTAGTAGTCGAGTTTAATAGCTTCAACACCTTTTGGCGTCCATAATGTATGTACCGACTACATGCACATACACTTTTATAACTATAATTATTATGAACAGCTAACGTAGTGGAATATTTTGAGAGAATCTTCCGGAGAATTGTCGTAATTTTCCATCGCTTGCGTGGTTTCTTTAATCTGATGGAACATCTTACATGTCATTAAAATTTTACGTGATTTTAAGGGGCATTTTACACAGAGAAATGCGTACTTAAATGAATATTTATGTTGTTAATTATACAACACAATTGAAAATTCATTGTTATGAGACGGACGCACTTATCTATACTAATTTTATAAAGAGGAAAGATTTGTATTTTGGTATTTTTGTATGCAACGAATAAATTTAAAAACTATTAGACCGATTTGGATGAAATTTGTTAAGGAAATAGTTTGAGACCCGGAGAATAACATAGGAGAAGACTTTTTATCCAACTGCGCAAAAAGAGGTTCATGGTTTTGTGTGATAACCAAAATAAACGCGGGTGGAGCCGCAGCCAGAAAGCTAGTTATATATAATTTACATACGTCATTCATAACGCCTGTAGTAAGTAGCTAGGTATATCCCCGAAATGATAGGTAGGCGTAGGTAAAAAATTCACATTGCGACAGTTTACAAGCGCTGGTAGCGAAGTTTACTTAGCTGTTTTTAACCGATCAGCAAAGTTAAGCAACGCCGCCCGCGGTCATGAGTTGGATGGGTGACCGCTAGTGACATTACTACTGAGCGTTGCCGTGCTTCGGAGGGCACGTTAAGCCGTCGGTCCTGGTTGTTGACTTAGGATGGCAGTCGTTATAGCGGGTATTCGCAAAATACCCTACCACCCGGTAGGGTATTTTGCGAACACCCGCCTACCAACAAGTAGAAAATCTGTCGCCAAGTACCTAACGGTGTGTTCCGGCAGCTGTCCTTGAGAGCCAGTACTTCTAGGTTAGCCTAAACCACATCTTCGACCACATCATCACTTACCATCAGGTGTGATAGTGGTCAAAGGCTAACCTATCAGGCATAAAAAAAAGTTTTACGAAAATAGACGCGGCATACTAACGGATTTGAGTCTTTTCGACACTATGACGTTAAAATAGTGTCAGATTCACGTCATTTTTTTATGTTATTGTGACGGAACAGGCTCGACGCCCACCTAATGTTAAGCGGACTAACCTCTGTCTATTACAGATGCATTTCGTCACAGGTCACGAATTGCACTGCGCCGATCACCTTGTGACATAGTTGTTAAGTGTCTCATGTGCCTTCTGGCTATGCCATTTCACTGGCTCTCAAGGACTCCTGCTTCCGGCAGCAGTCCTTTAGGTACACATCATTAGGTGCTTGGCGACAGATTTTCTACAGGCGGACATTCGCAAAATGCCCTACCACCATGCGGTGAAGCTCAAGCCGGCGGCGGGATTGGAACCATGGAACTGCTGCGCGGCAGTCCATAGCCAATGCTACTGAGCCATCACTGCTTCACATGTTGAAGTTATCGCAGTTTATTGACATGCCGATTGTGTAAATTTGTAACAATTTCACTGTGCACAAGTTATTGTACACAAGCTGCGGCTGGAGTTTCATTAGTTTAACGCGCTCGTTCTGAAATAACAACTTACTGAGTAAACAGGAATAAAAAATGTAATGGACCTGAGGACCAAGAGTAACTACAACTTTGTATAAAAGATTTCAGCTTCTACATAGGTGGGTAGTATAAACAAACACAAGATAACTTGCGCATTATTACTATCGTATTAAGATTGCTATTCCATAAAAACACCGGAAAGATAAAAAACACATCGAAAGGAAAAGTTTTAAGGACTAGCGGGACTCAAACCCCCAACAGATATACGTTGTTACAAGGTTTATTTTTAAAGCGGGGTAGTGGCCTTCCTTGATTTTAAGAACTACGAACTACTTAGAGATGTTATTAGACTAAATGAAAACGACGTCCATCTAAAATTAGAGGTCATCCTAAACTTTACAGTGCTTATTGCACTGTAAAGTGAAATATAAAAAAAACGTTCTTATCTGTAAGAAGTTTTTTAATTGGTAGGTAGGCATTGCATAAGAAATGAATATACATGTTCATACTCCATAAGATTCAAAATTAGTGTCAAAATTTTCATGTTTTGTATAATTCAATATGTTACAGGCATATAGAACTTTGCATGTAGATTTGTTAGGCCCAATTTCTTCAAACTAGGGTATAACTTTACGGGGATACGTTTAATCTATAGAACCAAAAGAATATTATAGACCTTTTTCACCACAAACTTCCAACGATGTTGCAGTATTTTTAATTTGCCATGATGACTTTTATGAAATATGATATCAAGAAGACGGTTCAAAATCTAGTCCAACTTAAAAAAAATATACTTTAGCGGTAAAGCTCCATGAACTTAAACCAATATGGCCAATTTTATACAGCTGTTAATGCATACCTACTATTTCTATGTCCATAGCTACCGTCTCAGAAGTCAAACCAAGGAGTTTTCTTTTTTCCACAACAGGAATCCAACAAATTTAAAATCTCTAACAAAGTTTGACGTTCTAGGAAAGTAGAGGCCTGTTACATTTTAACGGTTTACAGTATGAAGATTCCCCGTATTAATTTAATCTTATATTCATGAAATTGAGCCTTAGTAAAATAAACATAGGTACCCCCGAAAAATGCCTTTTTCAAGGTTTATATATTTGGAAGTACAGCGCCGATTTATGCGTTGCATTAATACATCGGGTAGATCCCATCTACGACGAAAAATAATATAAAATTATAACAATAAATTCCCATCTATCCAGTATGTCTCGATGGCCGAGCGGCCGGTACGTAGAACCAGGGATGCGGGATCTCTCAAGAACAAAATATTGTGCTGTACAAATTTCTAACTGTGTTCGCTTAGCATGTGATCGTGCTTAAAATCACATTTAGATATATATCCTTAATATATATAATGGTATATTTTTTTTTCTATGTTACGAAAGACACAATGTCTACAAGTAGATTAACTACTTGTCGACATTGTGTAACCAACTAACAAACAAAATATACCTAGCCATGTGCAGATACTTCCAACATAAACACACAACTGCACTAAACAATGAGAATACTGCATTAACACTTCGTTATTGTCTATCAATACCTTTTATTGCCAATAGAATACTTGAATAAAACCGTCGTAAAGAGCTGTTATTCTTAGCGATATCGTTAAATAAACATCGGCTGTGACACCAATTAGATAATAATGTGAAAGATTTCGTACAGATGCTATAAATATTTTGTTTCAATAATTGGATTGCAATTTGTAACGTATTTAATGAAAAAATAATCATTTTAACTAATTACAGATCTATAGAGGACGACGATTTTGGTTTGCGTTTCACGTAACATTAGCCCATGTAAAATCTTTTTATTTTCCTTTACCTTTTACAATTGTCTCAAATAGTTCCAATGTTGTATGTAGTATGTAAAATAAAAAGAAGACGATAAAGAATAAAAAAAACTGTACTGGAGCAATTATATACCTATACTTTAGGAAAAGTAAAATTTCAATGGTAAAAATATCAATTAATTAATCTAATTATAAAAATCGACGATTTTCAGATATTGCAAAACCCTTTCAATTAAGCACAGAACACGAAAAACCGTTGTCCATTGTCTTTCGTATTCAATATGTAAAAAAAACATTCCTCTCCTTGAAATAAAACCTATGAACAGGACAATAAAGTTGACTCTCCTATACTAAAAGGCACTTACCTGAGTGAGACCGAGTCTGTAGCTGGTAACGTCAAGGTCCAAGGTGAGGAGCATGTCGTCTACGATCTGGCGGTCAGATAGGTTGGTCGGCTGCGGCGTCTCTGGATCTTCGGATTCCGATGTAGCTAAGAGACGGTACCTGAGAAAAGGGGATTCTTAGAGAGGTAATAGAAAAGTGAAATCCGAACATCCTCAGCTTCGGGCATGCATCGGGTAACAAATTCAACTGTCAAGTGCATTTGAGTGGTTTTTAGGTTTAGGTTTAAAGATATTAATTCCCAATAAGATAATACCGTCACTTACTTGAGAACAGGGCTTAAACATAAATTAAAACTATACATAAGTCATGCCGTCTATCATTATTAATACTATAGTAGCCACCCATCCAATACATTATTTACATAAAAGTGAGTGATCGGTGATGACATGTTGAGCTAGTTGGGTTTTAAATGCATTAAATGAGTTGACACTTTTAATTTTTGAGGGTATCTTGTTGTACAGTTTTTCGAACAGCCTTGAGTGAATGAAAAATCATTTCCGGACAGCACTCGGGTAACCTATATATTCACCCTGTGATTTCCGAATCCGCCCTTAGTAAATAAAGTGAGATTCTGTATCAGCCGGATCGTCCACTGCTGAACACAGCCTCCCCTATAAAGGGGGTATTTGCCATAATCCCCACGCTTGGCAGGCGTCTTGGGGATTGCAGTGTCAGATGACAGTTCTTTAGAAGGCGCTGCTACCCACCTTCTAGTATTTTTCCCTTAGTCGCCTTTTACGACACCCACGGGATGATTCTTATTCTTATTCTATTTGGGGGCGATATGTCCTGCACTGACGTCCCGCTTGGGGTGTTTTGTGCATTTCCCCCGCCAGCTTCTACCCAAGCCATCCCAACTCCTTAACGTAGCGGAGAAGGACCTTGGGTCGCTGGCATAGCTGCTCCAGTGACTTGTGTGATGGTGGTGAGGATGTCGTCGATGAGAATGACTCTTGTAGTCCGGTTGTAAATCGTATTTGTTCCGTGGCTTTGCAGTGCAATAGTACATGCTCCACGGTCTCATCTTTTAGCATACAGCCTCTACATAGAGGACTGTCTGTTGCTCCAGTTTTATGCAGAAAGTAATTCAGGTTACAATGACCTGTAATAAGGCCTGCTACAATGCGTAGTTCCTCACGCTTTAGTTTCAGCAGGTTGTTTGCCAGCTTTTTGTTTAGAGTTGGGAACATAGCCTTTGTTTGTTTACAATCCTCTGTCTTATTCCACAGGTTTTGTTGTTCTCTCTCGGTGTGACGACGTAGTAGTTCCCGTACTTCCATTGCTGATAGCTTGCAAAGGCTCCTTACGTCATCACAAACTTGTTTTTTTGCTCCTTTCTTTGCCAGAGTATCTGCCATGGTGTTGCCCGGGCATGCGCTATGTCCCTTTGTCCATGTTATCATTATTCTGTAGTTTTTTGACAGCCTTTGTAAGGCAGAATGACACTCAGCTATGACTCTAGACCTGGTTACTGGTCTTCTGAGTGCATATATTACAGCCGCACTGTCTGTAGTAAAAAGAAGGAGCTTGTCCTCACGCTCACTTTCTAAACTGGGTGTTATGTCTAGATGTAATATTGCCCTCGCAGCTAGCAGTAAGCCCATTGCCTCTGCTTGCATGACTGTGGTGGTTTTATTTAGCCCTTTTGCGTCTGAGATTCCAAGTTCCGGTGAGTAGTAACCGCAACCGGCACCAGTCTTGTTTTTTGCGCCATCTGTGTAGATATTGTATGACGGCACTAGATCTGCCATTACACTGTTCTCAGTAGCCAGTTTGTACTTCTTATCGTCAAGGTGGGTACTGACTACTTTGTCAGTGCCATGCTTTGATTCGGGGATTATTTTAGTGGCCTTGTCTAGTATTCGACAATGGTTTGTGATTTGTCCAGTGCCTATCCACTGGTTTGTTGACTTTATCCTTAATGCTGCCGCCATCGCTTCTTGCTGTATATGAAGATGCAATGGCGTCAGACCCAGGATGACATCAAGGGATGGTGTCGATTTTATACAGCCGCTGATCAAAGAGCAAGCCAGTCTTTGGGTTTGCTGCAGTTTCTTTATTGTAGTCACCAGACTTGTTCGTGGCCACCACACTACGCAGCCGTAGGTGAGGACAGGTCGTACTATGACTGTGTAGATCCATCGACAGAGCTTCGGTTTGAGACCCCAGTCTTTCCCTACTGCTCTTGTACTTTGCATCAAAATTTTTGTAGCCAAATGCCTAGATATTTAACCTCCTTACTTAGGGTCAATTTTGTTCCAAACAGCGTAGGAAAAGGTTATAATTTGCTTACTTTGTTTTTCGAGTAAACATGACTATTTCTGTTTTCTGTGGGTTCACAGATAGACTGTGACGTTGACACCATTCTTTGACTATGTGAAGAGCCCTCTGCATTTTTTCGCAGAGGGTTGCCTCAAACAGTCCAGAGACCATTATAACTAGGTCATCTGCGTATCCTACAGTGACCATACTATCTTTGTTCAGGAGTTCAACCAGCTCATTCACTACTACTACCCATAGCAGAGGTGACAAAACTCCTCCTTGTGGGCAGCCTCTCGTAACACGACAACGGGCTGTTCCAGAGGTTTCTATTCACGCTGCTCTCTTAGAGAGCATATTGGTAACAAAGGTATTCACTCTATCATCAACACCCCTATTTCTCAGTCCATGGTTAATACTGATGATACAGACACCCACGGGATGATATGGGGAGGTGCAATTCTAACCCGGCACCCCACGGGGTCCGGCAAAGTGAGATTACTCTCGTCGAAATATTTCTGTTCTAACATCACATTATCATGACGCATACCATCAGACAAGTGACTTGTCTGTATCGTCACTTTTTATTTGTAAATGGTAGGCTACACCTTGACCACTGACGCATATCGTTACCTTCGAAGCACAGGCAGTGAATGCCACTATCAATCACCCAACCAAGTGACAACGGCTGAAATCGTTGCTGATCATTTAATAACAACTAATAATAAAAAATTATACCTGCATTATTGTTTTACTTTATCGTATTTTATGTTTTAAACAATCGTACTCACCTCCTGGCGAACTCTGATAAAGGCATGTGTTCAGGGAAACCTTGCTTGTAGAGTCGAGCTGCGTCGAGCAGTTGGAAACCACGGAACTGTCGAACAGAAAATGTATTTTGTGTAATGTTATACTAACCTTATCACATAGCAATAAGGTTGATTTTTGGACTGTCTAAATCTAGGTACGTGTAGTGCATCTTCATTAGGATGCACTACACGTACCTAGACAGTCACAACCGAAAATAAACTTTATTATAATATGTTAAAGTCTAAATTACCTGGGGCCTAGAAGCTTCACCATGACATATTATCATTAAAGTCCGTACACAGTTTACTAAGTAGATGCAGAAAAATCGTATACCTCCGTACCTGGGTACTATAAGCCTATACGACTGTATAGTCACTACTACATCGGAGTAAAACTTTTCAACCCTTATCCCAAAGCAATATAGTCGAGCATTCTTTGAGTAGACCACCTAGAATCTATCAACGTATATTGCATTGCCGAGCTACAACTGAAACTGAACTTTATTCCAAAAGCAAAAGGTTTAAACTTACCTGTGATCTCAATAGTGGCACATTGACGTCATCGCCCGAGTCCGAAGGCTGGTTAGTGAGGAGACAGCAGACGAATTGAACCCCTCCAGAGCCGCATCGACGCAAAGTATCAACAACTCCATCGGCGACAAACTTCGCTTGAAGCGCTGTCGAACGGCGCTTCATACCCGCTGTACCTATGATGACATAAACACGTTATAGTATACAAACCTTTTCACTCACCACGGCACCTTTTCACTTTTTAAGCAGTGATGCCTCAGTGGCAATGGCTATGGACTACCGCGCAGCACATGGTTCAAATTCCGCCGCGGCCTTGACCTTCACCGTATGGTGGAAGGGCATCTTACGAATGCCCGCCTGGCTAGCGACCACGCTCAACTAGAAATGTCGCCAAGCACTTAACGGTGTGTTCCGGCAGCTGACCTTAAAAGCCAGTATTTCTAGATTATTCTGAACAACACCTTCGATCACACCATCACTTACCATCAGGTGAGACTGTGATCAGCAATAATAAAAAAAGGCGCGCCCCTCCATATTTTTTTCAGTGTCTGTAACTACTACTCCGTAGCATTTACACTAAGCCTGGGGTTGGTGACGTCACTTCGGCTTTACAGGAAAATAAGGCGGAATTGTCACTAGATAATATATTTTGAACTGTTTTTCTAAAATACTAATTGATTGTTTACTAAAATATTTTTACAAAAATATTTTTTTATTTTTTTTATTCCTGATAGGTAAGTCTTTGACCACAACCTCACCTGATTGTAAGTGATGAAGTGGTCGAAGATGTTGTTCAGGCTAACCTAGAATTACTGGCTCTCAAGGACAGCTGCCGGAACACACCGTTAGGTGCTCGGCCACAGATTTTCTACTCTGGCAGCTAGCCAGGCGGACATTCGCAAAATGCCCTACCACCATGCGGTGAAGCTCAAGCCCACGGCGGGATTCGAACCATGGACCGCGCATCAGCGCGGTAGTCCATAGCCAATGCCACTGAGCCATCACTGCTTCGATGACTGATGACAAGTAGACGTGAATAATTACCAGAAGTAAGGGTCCGTCTAATAGAGGAGGCCCGACGTAACGTAGAAGCGTCTCCTACGGCCGCCGACCACGCACTGATGCCGCAAGCGCCTCGAGCCCACGACGACAAACGACCGATCTCCTCACTACAGAAAAAAGATAATAACACATAATATATTGCCGTTACAATTTTTAGAGCAAAAAAATCTTTTACTGCAAGCGGGAATCGAACACTCGACAGAGCTTGTGATCATATTTAAAAATAAATAATTTATATTTGTATTTTTTTTAAACTGGTCGGATTCCTTTATTAACAAAATCGTAGTATATGTACTAGTAAGAGCTACTATAATGAAAGCATTTAGACAACCTACAAGTCATTGCAGACTCACAGGCAGTCCAAATGCTCCAGCCCACTATATTTTTTTATATAACACTAATGTATTTTTTATGTTGTAGATAATTCTGTTATACTTAATGACCGTCCATAAAAACCAATGACTTTTATGTCGCTAATCTTGTATACCTACACGCGATTACCTACACAATAGTCAATGGTTTTTATGGACAGTCATCAGGTGCTATTGTGTTCAATTTTGCAATTCAACGGGGCAATGCCAGCATGCTGGGCACGCTGCCAACTGATAGTGGGCTAGAGCATTTGGACTGCGTATGAGTCCATAATATGCTTTTATTATAGTAGCTGTAGTGTTGTATATAGTTTATAGTATTTGGTTAATAAAGGCATACCGCCGGTTAAAAAAAAAATTGGGAATATTTTATTCAGATTTAGTCGCCATGTATGTAACTTGCAGCTCCCTGAAAAGTGTTTGATGGTTTTTTACAACTTCTCAACTACATTATAATTGGACGTTTTTAGTGTTAGGTCGTATAATCTTCGATAAAACATACAACCTACTATAGAATCATGGTAAACGCACGTGACACAGCCAGAAAAATAAGAGCACAAAATTAAATAAACGTGTGCTCTTATATCAATTTAGTACGGTCGTAATACAGCCAACGTCAAGACATGACTAAATGTCTGAAAGTGTGCCTTTAAGAACTCTAAAAACAGGAAATTGCATCGCAAATGATTCTACTTCTATATGGTAGTAGAACGTCGGACATAAAATGTCAAAATGTGTGGTTTGTAACTCATTTTATATACGAGCTAGACCCGTGACATTTAAACGGACAGACAGATACTTAGACAGCAGAGTTTCAAAAAGGGCTTCGATTTGCTATTTGGGTACGGAACAAAAACAAACCTCGAAGTTAATTAACTTCGACCAAATTAGAACAGCTCAGGACGTCTCCAATCAATTATGCTATTAGCAACTTACTTATCAATTATGCTTTTAGCAACTTACTTCTGACTTTCTTGCAGAAGCGTTAGCGATTTCTTCGTCACAGGATTCTCTCGGCTCGCTTTCACCCACCCGGTGACGTCGTACAAGACGGGATTCGTACCCTGTAAATATTATACAAAACTGATACAATTCACGTAATACAACATTTCGCTTTAGGATATCTTTTCTTAATAGGTTTATTTAGATAACGAAAGTAAGGAAACGAGCTTTATTAACGAGAAAACGATTGGTCAATTAGGTATTTTTTTAAGAAGCTAATAAATGTCTACAAAATGATGATCTCGTTATCGAGAGAGGGTCACTTAGATCGATATTCTCACAATTCGCAAAACGCTTCAATTCTACTTTAAGAGAAAAGGCGACGTGCGATTCGTCATACAAATGTTTCCTTATTTTCTTCCCGGATAATGCCTCTACAGCAATCACCATTTTATGCATAAAATCTAGGATAGCTATAAACACGTCCCTATCGTTTCCCTTTTTTCAGCAAGTTTAGTTTGCCTACTTTTTCTTAGACAACAAACTAGGTATGTTAAAGTCTCTCAAGTAGAAAAAATCTGTCACCGACCACCTAGCGCGGGGTGTTCCAGCAGCTCCAAGGCCACAACAACCATCTACGTTAAGCATATTTACCATACTCAACCACATCAACACTTATCCAAACGTGTGATGGTGGTCACGCTGCAGATTATTTGTTGATGCCTGATATGTTAGCTTTTGACCACAATCTCACCTAAGTGATGAAGTGGTCGAAGATGTTTTTCAGGCTAACCTAGAATTACTGGATCTCAAGGACAGCTGCCGGAACATACGGTTAGGAGCTTGGCGACAAATTTTCTACTAAAGGGTGGTAGCTAGACAGGCGGGCATTCTCAAAACGCCCTACCATGTTATAACGACTGCCATCATAAGATAACAACCGTATCCACTGCTTAACGTGCCCTCCGAAGCATGGAAGCGCTCAGTAGTAATGTGACTAGCGGTCACCCATCCAAGTCATGATCGCCACGGACGTTGCTTAACTTTGCTGGTCAGTTAAGAACAATGTGGTAATGCATAAAGCTGAGCAGAGTCCTTTTTGTTGCTGTAGCACACAAATAGATGCATACCATTATACCTATATTGTTTTTCAATTGTATATCTAAAACTTTTTATACCTTTCTTTTTCATATTTCATTGTTTTTTGTATATACAGTCTGACTAGTTTTTGTATGTGTATTTTCTGTTTTTGAACTTTCTCATATTTGTGTAATGTAAATGTATATGTGCTAATGAAACAAATAAATGTCTGTCTATGTCTATGCTAACTAAACTTCGCTACCTGCGCTTCAAAATCTACCCATTGTTGAACAGGTAAAAAAATTAATGGAAAATGAAAATTGGCATCGTGGAAGGGCATTTTGCGAATGCCCGCCTGGCTAGCGACCACCCTCACGTAGAAAATCTGTCGTCAAGCACCTAACGGTGTGTTCCGGCAGCAGTCCTTGAGAGCCAGTGAAATAACAGGCAAAATGAGACTTAACAGTTATGTCTCAAGGTGTTGGGCGCAGTGCAGTTCGTCACTTGTGATGAAATGCATCTGTTATAGGCAGAGGATACCGCTTAACATCAGATGGGCCTCGCGCTTGAAAAAAAAAAAAAAAATGATCATAAGTACATTAGTACCTGTAAATGTTGCAGAACGAACTGCCTCGCGTGCGGCGCTTTCTTTATAAGGTACTGCGTGTGGTTCGGGGAGCCGTAGTGTGTCATCACTCGTTCTAGGAAAGTGTCGTCACCAGAGCCGGGGTACATTGACTCTTCATCCAAAAGCCTGAAATTTAATGTCTTATTACAGCTTTTATATAATTTCCCCTGTACCGATGTTTGTCATCAAACCTTGCAAATTAAATTTGATCCACTTCCCGGTTACCGTTATTGAGCTGCAATTTTGCATACAAGTTCGCTCAAAAATAGAGTTCCAGGCGCATTTTGACAAAAAAAATTTAGAATCATCTTTTATTCTATACATTACTATTAGGGCTAGTTCACTTTCTTCATCAGATATTTGAAGATAAGACCAGCACGCAATGCATGGGCGATTATAGTCGTTCATTAGCCTAGAAATTGATTTGTAGCAAATAGAACCATGAACATAGGCGCCTGCTTTATATCAGCTGAGATCAATAAAATATAACTGCCTTCTTGAAAAGTAAATTCTTGTGAAGTAAATGGTCGTTATGGCCGAGCACGTAGGTTCGCTCTTAAAGTTGCACATTGGGGTTCGGGGACAAAAGAAAACAGTAGGGTAGGCCCGATAAATGCTAAAAAGCTTTACGCTTATCATACACTGCACAGTTTTTTCTATTCCATTACAATAAAATAATCGGGGCACAAAAGCCAGGATTCTAAAAACAATTGGGATATATTCTTTTAATTGAATTTTCATACCACAATAATCCTCGTCTGTCGCACTCTCGTAAATCGGCCTGAGAACTCCGCACGATCGTGTTCTGCGGCGACTTGTCGAGGAGTTCCACCATGGGTCCCGGGTTCACGGTCTCTGACAACCAATCTAAAAAGACACATACAATATTTAATTATTTGGGGAATCAACAGCGTTGCAGAGTATAATGAAATCTAAACTAATATTATAAAGAAAAAAGATTGGATTGTTTGCATTGAATAGGCTCTGAAACTAATGGACCGATTTGAAAAGTTATTTCACCATTAGAATCCTACGTTATCCTTGATGACCATAGGCCTATAGAACATTTACAAAAATGTTGTGTTTTTTTTGTTGAATACCAATCCGAGATCGGGACGGGCTGCTAGTATATTATAAATGAACTATTATAGTCGATAACAAATTTTCAATTTTTTTTTGGACCGAACAATCTTTAATCCCCCCTGATGTTAAGCTGACTAACCTCTGCCTATAAAAGTTGCATTTCGTCACAAGTCACGAATTGCACTGCGCCCGTCACTTTGAGACATAGTTTGTTAAGTCTCATATGCCTGTAATTTCACTGGCTCTCAAGGACAGCTGCCGGAACACACCGTTAGGTGCTTGGCGATAGATTTTCTACTTGAGGGTGGTCGCTAGCCAGGCGGGAATTCACAAAATGCCCTTCCATGCGGTGAATCTCAAGCTCGCGGCGGGATTCGAACCATCTACCTGCTGCGCGGCAGTCCATAGGCAATGCCGCAGAGCCATCGTTGCTTCAAATATATATTTATAATTATTTTCTTAAATATTTGTTTGAATACGTATTATTAAACTCTCTCGTCTTTATATTATTAAACTCAAGCTCTTGATAAATTAATAATATTTTCGATTTAACGTATATTTTTTGTATATATTTTTATAAAACAAGGTGTTTGTATATATTTGAGCTCACCATCTTCAGCGCCATCGTCGAGCGTGATTCCTTCTTGCGCGTACCGTTCCCTCGGCGCTACCAACATTGCTTCGTGGAATACAGCTTGTAAGCGTTCCTGGAATAAAACAATTAAAAAAAATTGTCACCCAATAGTTTTATAAAATAAAATCTGAGCTATATTCAAATATTATACAATAACTGGCTCCCACTCCCACGAGCTCGCAGACGCATCTGCGCACTCGCTCTGATGATGATCTGATCCCCAACGTGAGTGTTTTTGCCGGTTATTTTATAATATTTATATATGATAAAAATCACGAGAATTTCATCTTATAAATCTAAGCTAGTAACAAACCTGCAAGTAATTAGAGAGCAGCTTGGAAAGAGGCGCGCCACTCTGTTGTCCGGCGCACATCGGGTTGTCGGCGCCCGGTGTGTCTAGCAACAGGATGGAGGCCAATGTTCTTGCTGAAGTCGACAAACTCCTGGAATGTACACGTTCAATTGTCTTATAAGTTAAAGGTTTAATTGTCTTATAAGTTAAAGGTTCAATTGTCTTATAAGTTAAAGGTTCAATTGTCTTATAAGTTAAAGGTTCAATTGTCTTATAAGTTAAAGGTTCAATTGTCTTATAAGTTAAAGTTTCAATTGTCTTATAAGTTAAAGGTCCAATTGTCTTATATGTTAAAGGTTCAATTGTCTTATAACTTAAAGGTTCTATTGTCTTATAAGTTAAAGGTTCAATTGTCTTATAAGTTAAAGGT
Organism: Plagodis pulveraria; assembly: GCA_963890685.1. Lineage (NCBI taxonomy): Eukaryota > Metazoa > Arthropoda > Insecta > Lepidoptera > Geometridae > Plagodis > Plagodis pulveraria. The sequence goes on along the minus strand of OY982970.1, from coordinate 9,534,270 downwards.
TCAATTGTCTTATAAGTTAAAGGTTCAATTGTCTTATAAGTTAAAGGTTCAATTGTCTTATAAGTTAAAGTTTCAATTGTCATATAAGTTAAAGGTCCAATTGTCTTATATGTTAAAGGTTCAATTGTCTTATAACTTAAAGGTTCTATTGTCTTATAAGTTAAAGGTTCAATTGTCTTATATGTTAAAGGTTCAATTGTCTTATAAGTTAAAGAACAATACTTAAGAAGCTGACATGAGCGGAACAGCTCACTTGAATAAGCTTATTTGCAAAAAGTACTAAGTGTGTCACAGCACGCAAATCGTATGTTAATCTTAATCATATGTTTTAAGCCCTAAACCAAAACGGATTGTTTAAAAAAATACCATTGATAATATAATGAAGAAGTTGACTCTACTTTATGAATAACGAAAACTATTTACGTATTTATGATTAAAAAAGATAACGAACAAAGGAGCAGTGATGGCCCGGTGGCATTGGCTATGGACTGCCGCGCAGCAGGTCCGTGGTTCGAATCCCACCGCGGGCTTGAGCTTCACCGCATGGTAAAAGGGCAATTGGAGATTGCCCGCCTGGCTAGCGACCACTATCAAGTAGAAAATCTGTCGCCAAGCACCTAACGGTATGTTCCGGCAGCTGTCCTTGAGAGCCAGTAATTCTAGGTTAAGTCTGCTAACACCTTCGACCACATCATCACTTACCAACAGGTGAGATTGTGGTCAAAGGCATCATTAATAAAATAAAAGTAATGTTGTATGCTGTCCGAAACAAAGACACTTATGATAATGGTACTATTATAATATATTGCGACAAATCAATCGTATTGACATATGTCACGTGAACTTGCAAATAAGTAATTAAAATAATAAATTGCCTTACCGATTAACTAGAGCAGCAATCATGTTGAACGTCTCGTTGTACAGGCCGGACACGAAAGCGTCTAAAGCTTCAGTGCCCGACAGTTCTCTCTCGTTCGAAGGTGATGGTGTTCTGAAAATGCGCAAACACTTGGATCATTAACAGATAAATGTAGCAATTTGGGTTTACTAACAAAACAATGTTAATCAGCAATCCAGAGTTCCTCGTGGTATGTCGCGTTACAATAGCATCTAATAGCTCCTCATATCCTCCAGTAGAAGTCGTAAGAGGCGACAAAGGGAACAATGCCAGAAGGTGGGCAGCAGCACCTTCTGAAGGACTACGATGTACCGAGCACAGTAACAAACTCTGGATTACTGTAATGTATCAGCGTGGCCGTACACTGCTGAGCACAGCCTTGGCGTGGCTTTAGATGTTACAAGTGCTAAGTAAATTACAAAATTACAAATATACGAGAGGAAAAATGTAAGTCATGTGCGGGATTCAAACTCGCGTCCATCCACCCTTTTAGCCGGGGTATGCTCTAACCAATTGAGCTAACATGACAATGACGTCATAACTCACATTTTCCCTATCGTTCTTTAACCATCGTATTGGGATGGAGCAACATCTATAGTACAACTTACGTTGTACTACAAACAATACCTAAAAAGTGCTAAGTAGCTTTACTTAAACAGATTTTTAACAAAATGTATTTAGTTTGTAGCAGGAAGAAAATATATATTAATCTTGATCACATTATCTAAGGCCAAGAAAAGTTCGTTAAGTCCGAAACACGTATCCTTAAATATTTCTCGATGGAATAAAATTGCAAAGTTGACTCTTAATTACGCTTGTATCGTAAATATCTAAATTATTTACATATGAATGTGTTCAAAAATATAATAATAAAATAGAAAAACCTTAACAGGAGGAACAAGAAGAGTTACATTTTCTATTTTCGTTCCTAGTTTTGTGTTACGCCTACTTTCTGATTTTACCTAAATTGATCGCGATTTCACCATCGCTGCCTCTCTTTCACTTCTACGCAGTCCGATAGTGACAAAAATTTCAGCATTTGATAGCGTCTTAAGGAGCCAAAACGATCACCAAAAACGGATAAGAGGCAACCAAATTTAATAAGATTCTACTAATGCTGCGTTGTATGCTTTTTCTAATAACAGACGGTATCTAGCTCCAAATTGAATTCACAGGCCAAGTTATTTTAGTAGACTGAAGCAGATGTACGAACAAGACGACAACATCGAACTTACTATTCTGTAACCCTCTAAACTAATGTAATAAAGAGGAAATATTTGATTGTTTGTTTGTTTGCATTGAATATGTTCTGAAAATACTAGAAAGATTTGAAAAATTCTTTCACCATAAGAATCCAACATTATCCCTGATGAACAATGGTTATAGAAGATTTTCATAAAAGTTAGGTATCCGTATGAAAAATTCGATAATGTAACCCAAAGTGCGAAAAAAATATCAAAAAAATCGTTATATCGCGTACGTTGCGGAAATAAAAATGGAAAAAAATAGAATAAATATAATAGTTTTTAGAGTTCGAATTTATAATTTTTGAAATTTTTGTTTCAAAATGTTTGATTGTTGACCAAAAAATTACATTGCTAAAACACTAATTATAAATATATATATACTGTTTGCGAAATTAAGTAGATAAATAACTAACTATGTTTCACATAAAAGTATGTATCTTACAGATACGACTTTATTTTACAGCTAATAGACAAGCTTTTGAACACATGTTAGTAAGTGATGATGTGGTCGAAGATGTTAAACGGAGCTAACCTGGAGCTGAAGCTGGCGGTGGAACGAGTCATTAGGTCCGTGGCGACAGATTTGTTCGAATCCCGCGACGGACTTGAGCTTTGCCGCATGTTGGTAGGCCCTGGCTTTCTACCGGGTGATACATCGGTGGTTAATATATTAGGGCCTACCAACATGCGGCAAAGCTCAAGTCCATCGCAGGATTCGAATCGTGAACGCCGTGCGTGGTAGGCCATAGCCAATGCCACTAGGCTTTCAATGTGTTTAATATAAAACCGTATTATGCATTATCTAAGAAAACGAAAACGTGTAACATGCTTTTGAATTAGATTAACTGTAAAGTGAAATAAATAAAGTTGGAAAAAAACCTATTCACAGTTGTACGCTGTGAATGTGCTATATATACTATTACTAGCGGCGCCGGTTTCGCCCCGGCTTCGCACGGGTATTTAATAAAAAATAAAATTATTTTTTAATTTTTATATTTATATACATATATAGATTATGTTCATCAGGGATAATGTGAGATTCTAATGGTGAAAGAATTTGCCAAATCGGTCCAGTAGTTTTTATGTTTAATCGTTACATGCAAATATATAAATCTTTCCTGTTTATAATATTAGTATAGATTTTTTTTTTTTATTCCTGGTTGGTTTATCCTTTGACCACTATCTCACCTGATGGTAAGTGATGACGTGGTCGAAGATGTTGTTTAGGCTAACCTAGAAGTACTGGCTCTCAAGGACAGCTGCCGGAACACACCGTTAGGTGCTTGGCGACAGTTTTTCTACTTGAGGGTGGTAGCTAGCGAGGCGGGCATTCGCAAAATGCCCTACCACCATGCTATAACGACTACCATCCTAAGACAACAACCGGGACCGACGGCTTAACGTGCCCTCCGAAGCACGGAAACGCTCAGTAGTAATGTCACTAGCGGTCACCCATCCAACTCATGACCGCGCGCGACGTTGCTTAACTTTGCTGATCGGTTGAGAACAGCTAAGTTAACTTCGCTACGAGCGCTTCAAAAGAGATAAGAATAAAGCAAAATATGACAACAAAAACAGAGGTTTCCGAATGTTTCCATGATATCTCTCGTATTAATTACATGTATACATACTACTAGCTTTCCGGCCGCGGCTCCGCCCGCGTTTATTTCGGTTATCGCGCAAAATCATCAACCTCTTTTTGCGCAGTTTGATAAAAGTATTCTATATCCTTCCCCGGGTCTAAAACTATTTTCATACCAAATTTCATCCAAATCGGTCGAGTAGTTTTTAAGTCGTAATGTGTAATACAAAAATAAAAAGAAACCTCTTTTTAATATTAGATAGATAGATAGATAGAAACTCTTTATTGTTACACCACTGTTAAAATATTAAAGTTTACATATTAAATAATGATAACATAGTGTTACAATGGGCGGCCTTATCACTAAAAGTGATCTCTACCAGGCAACCTTAGGATGGAGTTGAACTAACAAAACAATTGGGGCGGGTGTAGTCCAAAAATAGTACATATTCAAATGTCATAAAAATATTTTAAAATAAAAACGTATTTTAGTGTAATTACCAAACAAATATATAAAAATAGAACACTTATAAGTTTTTATAATAATTAAATAAATACATATATAAATATATATATGCGTGTATATACATACCAACATACATATATAGATAATGATATATACATATCTAAATAATATATAAATTATATACAAGAAATACATACATATTATAATATTATCTCATATATAGCCTAGACATTGACAAAAATGTACTGTTAAATTAAGGAGACAAATAAAACCTTTTAACTTTATCCTTGAACATTCTGAGAGTCGGTGCTTGTCTGATTGATACAGGAAGAGAATTCCACAAGCGGGCAGCCTGAATAGTGAAAGATTTAGTATAAAACGAACTCGTATGAGGATGGATTTCAAGTGTGAGATTTTCTGATGACCTTAAAGTGTATGAAGTACAGTGAAGGAAATCAAAGCGTTCCTTGAGATAGCGCGGGGATGTAGGATTGAACAATATATTGTAAAGGAGACTAAGAATATGAGTATTCCGGCGAAAGCGTATTGTCAGCCAATTGAGCTTAGAACGAAACTGAGAGACGTGATCATATTTGCGTAAACCAAATATGAATCTAATACAAACATTTTGAAGACGCTCAAGTTTATCTAGCTGTTCCTCCGTGAGATCTAGATAGCAGGCATCAGCGTAGTCAAGAATTGGAAGTAAAAGAGATTGAGCTAATGCAATTTTAGTGGCTGTTGGAAGAAAGTTGCGCAACCTTTTTAAGGATCCTGCTGCGGCAAATAGCTTGCGACTGGTAATTTGTAACTGTTGATCCCACCTCATATAGCGATCCATTGTTATTCCAAGATTCTTTACAGAGCTACTAAAGGGAATAGCAATACCACCGAAGGAAACTTGAGGAAGTAATGTCAGGTCTATTGTAGACAGTAACCTTGAGCTACCAATAACTATTGTTTGTGTCTTAATGGGATTTACTTGTAACCCAAAAGAGTTGCTCCATTTAGCTATGCGGTCAAGATCAGCATTAACAATCTGAATGGCTTCAGATAGTTTATTCACTGGGGCCTTAGAATAAATCTGTAGATCGTCTGCATATAGGTGGTAGGAAGAAGTGAGGTTGTGCGAAATGGAATTAATAAACAAAGCAAACAATAAAGGAGATAAGACGCCACCTTGCGGGACGCCTGCTGACGTGCTACACCACAAAGAGTATTTATCTTCAAGGCGAACACGCTGCCTGCGCCCGTACAGATAACTGTGAAACCAATCAACTACCGTTGGAGAAATGTTAATTGAGCGAAGGAGAGCAAGAAGAATGTCAAAATTCACAGTGTTAAAGGCGTTGCTAAAATCTAATAGAGTTAATACAGTAAGTTGGCCATTGTCCATACCAAGACGGATATCATCAGTAATTTTGATGAGAGTCGTTACAGTGCTATGCCCAGGTCGAAAGCCAGATTGAAACGGATTTAAAAGTTTATGACATGATAAGAATTCGCTGATTTGGTTGTAAATAAGACGCTCGAACACTTTTGACAGGAATGGAAGGATAGAAATAGGTCGATAGTCGGAATAAGATTTGGGGTTTGATTTTTTAGCTAATGGAATAATTTGAGCATCTTTCCAAATTGAGGGAAATACTCCATCAGAGACAGAGTTATTAAAAATAAGACAAAGAACAGGAAGTATAACATCTAGGATGGGCATAACCATGTTACGACTTATGCCGTCGACACCAACAGCATTGGAAGTAATTGAAATTACGCTCTTCTTAACATCGCAAGCGGATAGTTGATTTAAAATAAATGGAGAATGGTCGGGAACCGGTAAAGTTGAAAGGTAACGTAAGGTATTGTTTTTATCTGAGATGTTAATATCACATGACGAAGAGAAATGTTGGTTGAGAGAATTGATATTTAAATCATTTGGAATAGACTCTTGTCGTGATTTACCTATGCCCAATGACCTGAGAAATTTCCAAACTTTGGCAGGGTCCTCGTTAGCGACAGATTTGTGAACATGGTGGCGTAAAGCATCCCTACACACCATATTGCAGCGATTGCGAGATTTAACATACACAGCTTTATTTTCATCAGATGGACGACGCTTATATTTACCTTTAGTGAGTACTTTTCTATGCATTAAAACTTTTATTTCATCGGTTAGCCAAGGAGCTGGAAGGTGCTTTATTTTTATAGCTCGCAGAGGGGCATGCTTATCATACAACTGTGTTAATAAGGAGTTGAATATAGCAACTTGGTCATTCACAGACGCTGCATCATATACCGGAGACCAGTCGACTACTTGGGCATCATTAAGAAATGCTGCCTGGTCCATGCCACTAAAATTGCGCTGAAGTATGACTTTAGGTTTTGCTTTAGGAGGACGAATTTTATAAGACAGGAATATCAGATCATGATACGAGAAGGCATCGGCGGAACATTGACCGTGCTTAGCAACATGCTCGGTGGATGATACTATAATCAAGTCAAGAAGTGAAGGAGTGTAATTTGGGGAGTGATGAGTAGCATTTAGAGGCAGAATATGCATGTTGCAGGAATTAATGACAGCTTCAAGTGAGGAAGTACGAGAATCACGTTTGAGAAGACAGGTATTGAAATCACCCATGATAATGGTGTGGATATATGAAGGGGTAAGATCTTCAAGGATCTGTTCAAAAGATGAGAAGTAATTATTACAAGAGGAATTGCTATAATAGGCTCCGAGTAAGATCTTATTATGTGAAAGAAGGACTTCCACAAAAAGATGCTCACCAGCATTTGATGTAAGCGGTTGAGATGAGGTGCTGACTACTGAGAAAGGAATATGTGATCTAAGGTAAATAGCCACCCCACCCCCGCGGCTGTCAGTACGATCATTTCGGATTAGGTTAAAACCGGGCAAAGAATATGATACAGAGGGTAAGCACGGTTTGAACCATGTCTCGGAGACTATTATAGCGTGAATATTTTTGTGATCTAGAGATGCCTGCATATCGGGATAATGTGCCGGAATACTTTGCGCATTGATATGAATCACGTTAAAATTTTTCGGTACATCAGAAAACTGCGCGTCGAGAGTATCATTCAACGTTAGAATGCTTTTGAAACTCTGGTCACTAGAGGAACTGTTAGAAGACAACGACAAATACTCTTCACTATCACTATTATCTGCATTTTTAAATAAGTTTAGCATAGTTTTTAATATGAGATATAATAACTATATACTAATATATAATAATGTAAATATATATATATATATATATAAATATAATAAAATATAAGAGAGGTTTTTTTTTATAACTCTCCACCTGCCAGTTGGGTATCAGTAGATCCATAGATACAAAACAAACACGCACAAGACACACAGATACAAATTTTCATACACAGAGAAGATAAACGAAAAAGCAATACACACATAGTCACAAACTAACCACATCAAATAAATATACATCTAATATATATATTATGAAGCGACAATATATATTTTTTTAATATATTCCAGTTATGTACATTTTGTCACCAGGTTTGAACAGAATAAGTGACAAACTCTATCTATGGTTTGATGAGAAGTAAAAAAAAAAAACGTCAACGTCAAAACAAATCGCAAATGTCAAAACTGTTTGAGAGATAGTGAAATTAAATAAAAGTTATATGAATGGTGCAAAATATGGACAAAAGCTACATAATAACTACCTACTTACAGTGTGAAAAATTCAGAGAAGTAGAGAGGGTACCCGAACACGAACAAACCATTTTGCAAATAAAATTGTGTAGTAATTATACCCTCGAGAAATAGGGAGATTAAAGCAGTCATGTCATCGCTTTTTGGAAGCAGCTCGTCTCGGCTTGGCTGTAGCTATCGACTCCTTGTGAGCATCATGCACTGAAATCGGCGCTTCCGTACCACCAATCTTCTCGAGCTCTGCAAGAGAGCTGATACGATGTCTTGTTCCGTCAGCACCCGATATGAACACGAAACCGTCTTTCGTCCAACATTTGCCAATGCCATATCTTTGGCGTGCCACCATAAATGTATGATGCCGTGACTTAGTTAAAAACTCAGATAGTGTTAAACCTGATCCTTTTAAACCCGTCTTTGCGAACCAGATCTTGTTTCTCATCTCCAACGTACGCAATTTGAACAGGATCGGTCTGGGTTTATCAGGAGTGGACGCACGACCCATTCGGTGACAGCGGCTGATGTCTTCGACAGTAATACTTATCTTCGTGTGAGTTGCCACGGCCCTGGCCACTACGGATGCAGTCTCTTCATCCTTAGATTCCACAAGGCCATGGAGCAGCAAGATCTTACGACGACTACGCATTTCCATGGTATCCTGCTGATGAACAAGCATACCCACCTGATCTTGAAGGCATTGGATGGCAGTCATGATAAAGGAGCGGAATGCAGTAAACTCCGATGCCAAGTGGTTTACATTGGTTGAAGGTGTTGCAACGTGAAGCTCACCTTCATATGCATCCATCCGCTGCATAAATAACTGCTGGAGTTGGGCCATTGACTGTTGTACTGCCTCCATGTTGAAATGTGTGTGCAATCAATACCAGTGTATCTCAGTTTAATTATGTTTATAGTGACTTTGTGATAAGGATAACACCCACTGGCAGGTATTTTGTGCTAGATTTTAATTATACATCAAATTTAGACATATAGGAGAAGATTTACTTATTATTTTAAAATAAATTAACTCAGACAAAATTTGATTGATGTTTTTCACTCTCCTACCCGCACAGAAAAAAAAAATTAAATATTAGTGTAGATGGATATATAATTATGTAATACGAAAAGCGTGAGTGTTTTAATGTAATATAACGTAAAATACCGTAACGTAGAGTTCTGCTGCGGCGATGTCGGCACAGTCGCGAAAACAGCTCGTGTCAGTTCCTCAGGTGTAACGCCTAGCATTTTGGCAGCACGCTGTCCGCACCCTGTACTTGCGAACTGGTATTTTATACCCGAACCAGTATTTGCTGAAAGATCATGAAAAATTACATGAGATATATATATGACAAAATTGGACAAATATATTATGTATCCTTTCACAATAAGTACAGTCTTAGTGTTTAACTGGTCTGCTGAAAAACATTTAGGCTAGTTATTAACCACTATCTTACCTGATGGTAAGTGATAGTGTGGTCGAAGATGTTGTTCAGGCTAACCAAGAATTATTGGCTTATAGAGAATTTAGCGAATGTCCGCCTAGATAGCTACCACCTAGGGCGCAGTGCAATTCGTGAGTTGTCATGAATTGCAACTGTTATAGGCAGAGGTTAGTCCACTTAACATCATGTAGGCCTCGAGCTTGTCCCGTCATAGTAACATAAAAAAAAAAGCACCAGTTTTCGCACATAAATAAAATCATCAAAATCTGTACACCTGTAAAGAGTTATGAGGTAACACACAAACAAAAAAAATATATACACTGGAATTGAGAACGTCCTCCTTTTTTGAAGTCAGTTAAAAAAGCTATGACTAAATTAAAAAGGTAGGTGCTGAAGACAAAACACTTAAAATTATATTAGTCATCACGCTAGAGCAGGCGTGCATAAATTTCATAACTAGACAAAACGGGCATCGGTTTCACCGTTTGATCTGCTTGCCTAGGCGGAATAGTAAGAGTAAAATTCCACTTTGAACATAATTTAAAAATAGGCACTTAGCTGTGGGTTTTGGTAGTGTAATGCGGGTGATTATGATTATGTTGATTATGATTTGAAGCAGTGATTGCTCAGTGGCATTGTCTATGGACTGCCGCGTAGCAGGTCAATGGTTCGAATCCCGCCGCGGACTTGAGCTTCACCGGATGGTGGAAGGGCATTTTGAGAATGCTCGCCTGGCTAGCGACCACCCTCAAGTTGAAAATCTGGCACCAAGCACCTAACGGTGTGTTCCGGTAGCTGTCCTTGAGAGCCAGTAATTCTAGGTTAGCCGATCACATCATCACTTGCCATCAGATTGTGGTCAAAGACTTACCTACCAGCTATAAAAAAAATGTTTTTATGAAGTGTTCACAGCCTCGAAGGGTGCTAAAGCATGTATTTAAATATGGGTAGAGTAGTAAGTCATTCGCGAGTGGTTGCGGCGGTGGTCGAGATAGATCTGTAATTGTTTACCCACATCTGCTAGCGTGGCGCTAGTATCGCCGTATTAGATGGATAGGCCAATAGCAGCCATTAACATAAGTATATTTATTTATTTAAGATGCGCCAACAGGGTACATATTTAAAATACATTATATAAATAATTTCTTACAAACTCATGACAATTAAGTCATGACGAGCCCTGATATGTACACCTCTTACAGGCGCATACATCATTCATATATTGAACCAATGGGCCTATTTGGCGCGTCTAATAACTTTATAATACAATTTTATCTTACCTTTGACAGCTCCAGCCCATCCCAGATGACATACAGCAGCGGAAATCTTCCAAATAGCCATCTGTTCCTGCTCAGTGACATTCAGCAATTGCAGCGCTTCTTTCAGGGCAGAGAACTCAGCTGGTGCGTCGGATTTCTCATTGGTACTGATGCATGGGTTCGGAGAGTTGACTGGTGATTGATCGAAGAGCAGTTCCCGACGGAGCCGGCCGTCACAGCCGTGGAATAAACTGTGATGAAGGAGTAAGGTTATTTTTTACTAATGGCAACATAACATCAACAATAAAATCTTGACCATAATGGAAATTAGGCTAGGCTATCAGTAATAAAGCGAAGGCGTTTTTATTATTACACAACTAACCTAAAAAAGGAGTTTTTTATTTTCTGGGTTCATGTATGTATATTAGTGAGTTTCTTTATTCCGCCATAACTTCTAAACGGCTTAACCGATTTTATTGTATGAGATATTGTTAGACTCGTCTTGATAGCGCAAGTGACACTAGGTATATAAAAAAATACGAATTGGCGGATTTTAAACGCCATAATGTGAGATATTTTGTTTTTACTTCCATACCCATCAAAATGAATGGCTTTTAAAAACGATTCCATAACTATATATAACTCGCAGTTTTAATTTCAATGAACCGGTAAAACGTTTTATACTATTTAAATTCATTTATACTTGTTAGCAAAATAGTTTGAATACTCTCTCAAAAGGGTAACCAATGGAAAATACAGTTACGATTTTACACATTTGATAACATTAGTTCTGGAGAAAAACGAGGTTAGGAGTTAGTTAACTAATTAACCGATTGGCGAATATGGATCGCCATAAATATGTCCCACGTGAATTTATCTAAGATTTGCATCCAAAGTAAAAAAGAACTTTGCCTTCCCTTCCTAGAAACGGGTAACTTTATGCGGAACGGTTTTATGCAGAAAACAGTATTCACAAGAACTATCCAGGGTCGTAGTTCGCAGAAGTTTATAAAGTCATCTCTCAAAACATATTTGAACCCGAAAGCTTTTTCGCCCCGTGGAGCGCTGGGCTAGATTGGTACCTCCCCCCTTATCCCTAGGGTGTCGTAAGACGCGACTAACGGTAAAATACCAAAAGGTGGGCAGTAGTGCCTTCTGAGGAACCGCTATCTTACACTGCGATCCTCAAGACGCCCGCCAAGCGAGGTAATTATGGCACAACCCTCTTTAATGGGAGAGGCTGTATTTAGCAGTGGATAATCCTGCTGATATAGAAAGCTTTTGACAAAACTCGGATAATACTTAAGTTTAAGGATATTCGTATTATTACTAACTCATCATCACTTTACAAGAACCTTCAGGAACCAATTCGTACGTGAATAGTGAGCGAAAATCATTTCTCTATTCAAATGTGTATTAGACTCATTGACTAATTAGATTTTAAGTCTTGAATAGTCCTTTCAAAGTTTTCTACTACCAAGCGCATTTCTTATGTTCAATCCGATTGCCTATTGGAAGACCCCATAGATGCCTATTGGCTTTGGACCTAATAATTGTGGGTTTCTATTCTACGGTAATACAGACATTGCAATTATACATATTTGCGAGAGTACGTCTTGATGGGTACCGACGCAGTGTCAGATATTCTGCCTAGAAGTAATAGTGTGCAAACACTTACTGTGTAAAGCCGGGCACTGTAGGAAATGAAATTACTAGCCGAACGAGACTTCAGTAATGTCTCGGATGATACGAGCGCAGTGCAGTATCAAGCAGAAAATGTCATAGACACTGGATCTGTAATGAACAGTCTTATCGCTTACCATCTGGCGCACGACTTATGAGTACCATTGCTTAATAACATAAAGAAGACGCAGCGTCCGGAACGATGTTAGTGACGGCTTAAGCGTGTAGGCACGCATTGCTTAAGCGTGTAGGCACGCATTGCATTCCAAAGAAGCCAGTAACGGGAAGTAAATCGCGTATATGTCAGGACTTATTCTCAAGCAGAATGTCTTTCTATGATATCTAGGTACTTACGTATGCAGCGCTCTCAACAGTGACTGCGTAGGCCTGAGATCGGGCAGCAGCGTTTGAACTGAAGCAGAGACTAAAGCGCCGCCGCCGTCGAAGTCCAAAGACGCAAGGGACACGAAGCGAGACGCGTACGTATTTGAACTTGTCCTGAAATAATCACATGATAGAAGATGTACCGAATATAATATAAAGCATGGGAGATAAGTAAAGAACGTGGTAGCAATAAAGATTTCTGACTACCCCTCCTGGAATCTGGCGTGACTTCATAAATAGATTTGTGAAAGATGTTGTACATATTAAATGTGAATCTAAAATAATTTGCTCAATTGTTTAAAAAAAGGCTGAACTCTTCTGTGCCGTTTTCAGCAGTCCATAATGTATTAAAAAGAAGATCTGTCAAGAAAAAGGTATCCATTGGCCATTATATTTAATATGAAAAATAACATAGGCGACTGCATATTAACTGAAGTAGTTATTCCAAGCATCTATACGGAAATTCGTGGCGTTTGTCACGTCGGCTTAACAGGAAAATTAGGCAGAATTGTTACTTTATAGATATATTTTTTATATTTCCTGATAAATTTGTTAGATATAATAAAGTATGAGTTTCCACAAAGTAACGCCTGAATCTATTCATTATACCTACATTATATTATAGGTCAAGAATGACATCATATTTTCAATCACCTTGATGATCCAAAAGCATGCAGCACATCAAAGGCAGCATCAAGTCGTTCTGGAGTCAGTTTAGACCCCTGTGCTGGGTATGCGCTTGCTAGGTACCAAATGGAGTGGCGCATCGCTGAAGTTTTACCGGAGCCGGATCTGAAGATGAATTGAATGTCAAGGTCAAAATCATTTATTCAATTTAGGCATCTACGACGCTCTTATTAAGGTGAATTACAATTACAAATATTCTTAATTGTACTGCCACATTCAGCAAAATAAACTGTATAGAGCCACTGCGAGAAGAACGGGCAAGAAACTTGGGGCCAATCTTTTAAACGTCTTCTAACAATGTTTTACATATTTACTATATAATACAGTTATTACAATATTCGTTTAGATTATGTAGGTGACAGTTATAATTGAAAAGTGAAGCAGTGATAGCTCAGTGGCATTGGCTATGGACTGCCGTGCAGCAGGTCCATGGTTCGAATCCCGCCCAGAGCTTGAGCTTCATCGCATGGTGGAAGGGCATTTTGTGAATGCCCGCCTGGCTAGCGACCACCCTCAAGTAGAAAATCTGTCGCCAAGCACCTAACAGTGTGTTCCGGCAGCAGTCCTTGAGAGCCAGAAAAATTACAGGCTAATGAGACCTAACAACTGGACGTCTCAGTGTGACGGGCACAGTGCAATGCGTCGCTGACGAAATGCGTCTGTTATACGCAGAGGCTAGTCCACTTAACATCAGGTGGGCCTCGGGCTTGTTCCGTCACAATAAAAAAAAAAAAAAAAAAAAAAAACAATTGTTACAATGAAAATGGCGCTAGTACTTTGGGGTGAATAGAGTCCTTTCTCTTAATAGTAAGCGGGTGTTTATAGGTCTTCATAGGCGGCGGTGACCCACTTACCATCAGATGGACAATCTGTGTATATTTCACCTTTAGTACAAAAAAAAGTTGTATTGTAACCTAAGGACGCGAAGGTTTATAGACTCGGACGAAAAGGTTGGTTTCTGCAAGATTGGAGGATTGAACTATGAGCGAAACGAGTGTTTCAAAGATAGAAAGAATCCTAAGCGTAGCGAAGTATTAAAGGTACTAGATACAAGTACAAAATAACTTTGCAGCCAAGCGAAACGCACAATTTGTCACCACACTAACACGCAAGGAAAATGCTAAGTAAACTAGCATTTCTTTATATTCAAAATTTAAGGAAAATTTATTTCCATTGGTAATCTATACTACTCGTATAATTGTCAAGAGGAAAGATTTGTATTTTTGTATGTAACAAATAAACATATAAACTACTGGACCGATTTGAAAAATTCTTTCACAATTTTTTTTTTTTATGCCTGATAGGTTTGCCTTTGACCACTATCTCACCTGATGGTAAGTGATGATGTGGTCGAAGATGTTGTTCAGGCTAACCTAGAAGTTAGATCCCCACACTAACCCACACTAACCCTGATGAGCATACGCTATAGAATATTTTCAGAACTTATAAAGCAAAGTGATGTACTACAACTACTACATCAATATCTACTAAAAAGTCCGCAATACTATATGTCTAACTATTAAGTCACAATAACTACTTTTTATGTATTATTTCGTAGCGAAGTTTGCTAAGCTGTTCTTAACCGATCAGCAAGGTTAAGCAACGTTCGCCGCGGCCATGAGTTGGATGGGTGAGCGCTAGTGACATTACTACTGAGCGCTTCCATGCTTCGGAGGGCACGTTCAGCCATCAGTCCCGTCTTAGGATGGCAGTCGTTATAGCATGGTGGTAGGGCATTTTGCGAATGCCCTATATGATGCTATGACATAACGAACAGCCCACCTGAATTACCGTAAAAGGATGTTTAATTACTTCTAGGCTTCCACTAACAACATTTTATTCAGGTAACATTGAAAATTAGTGTTATATTAGAAAGCTGTCACTCGAATCAACAAAGATATTTAAAATTTTAATTCCATAGGGTAAAAAAGTGATTGGTTATCGATGAATTAGATATTGATATTATGTCGCCATCCGAACGCTCAAAGGACAGAATAAGCCAATACAAAAAAAATACACGGCAGTGATCAATTTACCTAATTTATATTGCAGCTATGTGATTCCTTATTCCTCCCCTATAAGGTCCAAATGCCTAACCGCATTCTTATTATCAATTTATGGCGATAATTTACATTTAACATGCTCGAATAAGCCTTATTTATAAATGCAAATTTAAACTTTATGAAGTAATAAAACGTATTTGACGTTAATTTAAATTCAATTAAATGCAAGGTACATTACATGTCTAAGCAAACATGCGCGCTGGTCTAGGATATACCTACCTTTCAATCCTTAGCACTGGAAGTATTATTTATTTCCGGATATTAGCGTAGTTCTCCATAGGAGGAGTTGGCGTAATCTAATGAAATACCTACTTATAAAGAAGCAATTCAGATCAATTACGACCTTGTAACGGAAAATAAAACAAAACATTAATCAAATAAAGTTCAATCACAATGCGCGCAGCACTGGCGGTTACCACCTTTTGTTTGTTGTTTGTCCTAGATACGCGAAAATTAGAGAAAATTATACGATACATATGGCGATTGCCCTATTTTTAAATTCTCAACACATAATTGCTAAGGATGTAATTGGTCACATTTAAGCGAAAGTCAGATGTGAAAATTCGTCGTAATTGTTTCTTAAATTACTACTTATAATGTTTAAAAAAAATATTTTCAGCCGCTGCATTTCAGATATTTTTTAACTATAAACCAAACAGTTAATAAAACATGTTCAGCGCGGATTTGTTGCTGAAACGTCCGTACATAACATATATGTATTCTAAAACCAAATAATGATCCTTTCAAAAGGAGTTTATCTTCAAAGTGATCACAAATGTGAGAATTGCCCCTCAAATCGAACTGAATTGAATTATTTGCGCTCATTTAAACCCGGCTAGACACAGTGTAAGTTAATATTCCAACAAAGTATATGAAAGAGCTGTTTATACCACGATGACAGCTGATAAAAGAGGATGGAAGAAGAATGTACATTTATAGGTACATTGTGCTAACGCCACAACAAATGGTAAAAAGGCAAGAAGTAGAAAAAAGTAGTCATCTTCTGCCAAACAACTAAAAAAAAGTAACGATGATCTTGGTATTTTTTTTAGGTTGGTTGGTTAGTAATGGTTGCAGGTTTGGAAGGTTGTAGTGCAGATAATGTTGTAATTAGTGTTTGTGTTAACAATATAACAGTACATTATGCAACAAGTGCGCGAAGTTGTTTTATATGAAAAACGAACGGAACAAACTACAATCTCCTTGGTGAGAAGTGTGGAAACGTTGTTTTTTTTTTTTATTCAAAACACTAGTGCGATAAAGTAAAAAAAAAGCACGAGTGCGTAATAGACAATATTATGACACTAACATCGGTGCATTTAAAGGCCCGTTACGAGCGAGTGTGTTGATATTTACTTATGATATTTACGAGTAAAATACTTGGAGAAAAATGCATGCGCAGGTAAAGCACGTTCAATACTTAAAACAGACTTACTACACAAAATTATAATGCATGTGTTAGTTTTTTTCTCCAGTAGGGTTCTGCATCAATATACAAAAGCAGTTTCGTTGTAATCTGTTTTGTGCTACACAGGTCCAAACAACATTATTTCACAGTTAAAACTAGAAAACACGACGTATCAGATGTGATAAAATACAGGTTGTAATATGATCCCTGCAGGGCAAGTTTACTGTGAAATTCACCATTAACAAATTAACATTAAATAACAAGTCTTCTGAGAAGGCACCAATTCATAGGCACTAATTTCAAAGATCGCAGATAAGAGAAATAGGCAATAAAAACTTGCGAAAGTGTTTCACAGTTTTAGTACACAATTTTATAGTTTCATATAACTTACAGCCTAGGGTCCGCATTAATAATACGATCCGAGGCCAAAACGACCACCTGAAGACCTCAGCTGATAAGTTCCCAAGACCTAGCATCAACAGCATTAAAAATGGCCGCTCTTTAAGATCAGCATCTTAAGACCGCTTTTGAGACCTGAGATAGCAAAGTCCCAAATATCAACGTACGATTGGTTTTGTAAATAGTTCAGCATTTTAAGATCTCAGAACACAGATGAGAACTGCTTATTAATACGTACTTTAGGGTTCAGGTTGTAAATTAAATGTTTTTTTTAATTGCAGATAGGTTAGCCTTTGACCACAATCTCACCTGACGGTAAGTAAGTGATGATGTGGTCGAAGGTGTTAATAGGCTTAACCTAGAATTACTGGCTCTCAAGGACAGCTGTCGAAACACACCGTTAGGTGCTTGGCGATAGATTTACTACTTGAGGGTGGTCGCTAACCAGGCGGGAATTCACAAAATGCCCTTTCACCATGCGGTGAAGCTCAAGCCCACGGCGGGATTCGAACCATGGACCTGCTGCGCGGTGCTCCATAGTCAATGCCACCGAGCCATCACTGCTTCCAGCAACTATTAAAACACTTTCTTGAAGTTGCTCAACAATGGAAACACATCCATCCTATAGTACTTATCTCTAGGACTTCTCTTACAGCATTGATACATTACTTTATACTTCTTGCATACTTGAAAAGGTGTAAACAAATACTTAAAGTGCCTTACTCTTATATATAAAGATGAGTATTATCCTAACCCAATTTTTACCCCCCTGCACACTGTTATAATAAATAATGCACAAAGCAGCAATGCTATTGTCATGAAAGTTGAAACTATCTCTGTGTAATAGCTTGAGAAATGGGGCACCCGGCGAAACACCTACTCTTTTCAATGTTGTAAGGAGGACTGTAGTTTTTATGAACGAGGATAACAGCTCCATATTAAGAGAACCATTAATCCAAAGTTACATCACAAAATGGCCACCATAGTAAAAATATAGATATATAAGATAAACAATAAATAAAAATTACGTTCTTTTTATGGTCAACAAACGGAGTATAATTTGACATTCAAAATATTTTACAATATATAAAAAAATAATATGATCCTATACTCACACATAAACAGCGATTCGGTGTTCTTTTATCATCACAACAGTAAGCGAATTAAATGACTTTTTATTACTTCGGAGGCTTCGAGTCTGATTAATAAGTACCATATGAACATGCATGCTTCATCTTCTTACACATAACATAATTCGTTGATACCATTGTCAAATTCTAGTATATTTTATAAAAATAATCATAGTTACCTTCCAAGGAAGACAATGGCGCGATCGCGTCGCGATGCCAGCATACAGCGGTGAGCAGACTGCGCTGCTGCGTAGACATGAGGAGGCATGTCATCGGTTCGACAGCCACGGAACATCGCAGCCACCTGAATACAGAAAGTATACCTAAGCATTAAGTGTATTTTCAAAAGTGTATTGTACAACAAGTAGAAAACAGCTCATCTGCAGGGCTGATGATCTTATTACGGAGCCTTAGTCTTGTGCCAGAGCTCATCAGGGTATCAAGTACCTATAAACTAATAATACTAATAATACAAACAACGTGCATTCCCAACGAGAGCTGCGGTCAGGGAGGGTGCCTGCCACAAAACCATGGCTAAAACTTTAAAAATAACAGTGTGTTTTTATTGTTTTAGAAATATATATGTATTGCAGACTTCAGGTAAGGACGACATGAATCATAAGAAGAAAATAAAGATGATGAGTATTTTTATAGTTCTGCTTTGCGATAGTGTATCTAACGTCAGTTGTAAAGGAACAATTAAATTACTAGGGCATCTTACGAATACTCACCAAGTCACCAATTTTTCACTATTCAATTACTTAACTTAACTTTTCAATTACTATGAATCGCAATCAAAACATATGCTATTTTTAAAAATATATTTTCAAAAATGTGGCTAATTTTAAAGAAGGCATACGGGTCAATAGAAAATAATAAGGAAGGAAAATAAAGAAGACGGGATAACTTCAGTTCATAATTGCACCGCTGCACCTTTCCAATCCAATTGAATCAACCTAGATAGAGAAGATCCTAGGAAAGAAGCCTTTTCTCGAAACGAGCAAAAGAATCGATAGAAATTAAAAAAATCATAAAAGCGAACAAAATTGTATTCCAACGAATACCAAGAAATTAATGTATTCAGGCTCGAATATCATCGGAATTAAGGAATGCTTTTCCTTTTGTTGTTTGATTTCGTAAATATAGTTCGAAGGCTTGACTTTTCCCACCAAAATACAGCATTGGGGTGCGAATTTTGAAACCTCAAGAAGAAAATAGTCAACAAGCATTTAGCGGTGAGCTCCGGCAGGTATTTTTGACGCCCACATTACCCGTTCTAGGATTAGTAAAAATATCTAACCACGAGTCATTACTAGTAGCCAGACTTCACGATCTTTTTTTACCTTTCTACCATTAAATTTTGCAACTGATTTCATTTATCCTTGAATTGAAACTATATAGAACTGTTAATTCTAAAACACAAGGCTAATTAGATCGTAATCTTTTCAAGCACGTTTTTTGAGGATATATCGGCACTTTGCGATTTTGGCCTATTTCTAGCGAGTGTTTTCAAGGCAGTAAACCAATTGATAGTCATGATAGGTGCGAATGTAGCATGTTAACTGTGTTTTAGCCTCGAATCAAGGAGTTTGTCAAAGCTGATCAATAACGCTTTCCACCAACGAGTAAACCAGAAGTGAGATAAACAATTGTTGGTACGGGGACCTGGACAGAAAATGATCTTGACCACTGAGGGTGTTGGTGCTTGGATCGACTGCGGGTGAGACAACCCATGAAAAGTGTCTGATTGCAGCGAGGAGAAGATTTTCTTAAGATTCGTCGGTTTATTACGGATATGCCCCCAATGGCAAAAGAGGAGTGTATAAGTTTTAGCCTTTGCCTGCATTATTGCGATTGGTCGTAGCCATATTTGTCAAAAATGTGGGCCGCGACTCTAATTCGCCAAAGATCCGTTTATCGTACAAACCTAAGTGAAATTTGATAAGTCTTAAGTTCAATGAAATAGATAGTCTAATCCTGAAAAAATGGTCTAAGAAGTAAATGTATAAGTTTGAACCCGAAGTAGTTGTTATCTTTGTTCTCCGTAGATACATGCTCTTGAATATGGAGTTTCCCATGCATTATTAGACAACACAACTATATGGGATTGTAGTAGGAATAGGTTTCGCAGAATGACCTACCAACATAGAAACAACCCTAATCAAAATACAAACAGTATTTTTTTTTATTTACCTTCTCAGTATATATGGGCGCGGTGCGTTTGGGAGGTCCCAATACCAGTAGTGCGTGGCCGGCGCGGGCGTGGGGCAGACCAGCGGCGTATCTCGACCGGAGCACGTTCAGGGCTCCACATTCGTTCAGGCAGCGGAGTGAGGCTATGTCTTCACATCGCTCTAGTTGGGGTGGATTAGCCTGAAAGCAGAATTAGCCAAACTCATTAACGATCGCGTGGTTAGTAAACGTAGATTCCAATTTCAAGCCTGTTTGAAATTTTGTAATTATAGAATCTTGGTAAATTTCAAACAACGCATGTGTATTCTTAAACATCTGCATTTCGCGAGATGTCTTTAGAGAGTAAAGGCAAAGCACCTTTTCCAGTCATGTAACCCGTGTAAAGTAGCTACATCCCAAACGTTTTTTTTATTGCCTAATAGTAGAATGCAAATGGAGTGACAGGATAAGGAATAGTGTGTTGAGGGAACGATGTTGTATGAATGAGCATGTAGACAAAAATCGAGAATGGTATGTTGAGATGGTTTGGACATGTAGAGAGAATGAATGAAATGAGAATGACTAAACAGGTATACATGGGACATGTGAAGGGAAGTGTTGGATTGCGAACGTTCCCAAAATCAGATCGATGACGTTCTGAAAATGGTCAGGTCAGCAGTACCCTGAACCGGCGCTCATGTATGAAATAATTGATAAGTGTAGATGAAGCGAAAGAGATTTGTAAGGATCGTGGTAAGTGGAAATCTGTGTTCTCTGCCTAAAGAGGCGTGATTTTATGTATATAGTAGTCTGTGACGCAGGCGGCCCACCTGGTGGAAAATGGTCACCGCCGTATCGCCAGAGGGGTTACTAACGTGCTGCTAACCTCTAAGGAATCTAATGACGCCCTTTTTAAACAACCTCATATCGTATCGCAGAGGAAAGACCTCGACGGGAAGTTCCCTCCAAATCTTTACCTTTAGTATGTGGTATTAATGTTCTAGAGAGCCGTTGCGTAGTCGAGCGCAGAAGCTCAAGGTAGTAGGGGTGAATATCCTGTCGATGGCGAGCGGTGCGCTCTTGGAATTCAGATGTTGGCATTATATCAAACAGCAATGTAAAACGAGAGCGAAAGGGGGAATTGTTTCATACCTTACTGATAATTTCATATACAGGGCATAGTTGCATACCTTACAGCATATCAGGTACCTACCATTACTTAAATCGAAGATTAATACTCATTGTCCTTGATATGTTTCTACCTCGTCGAGGTGGTTCATCATCTTTTGTAGGAACCTCCCCTGTCTTTATTTAATTTGAGGACCTCTCCAGTCGGCAGTACATACACTTTCACCCCTCATTTTCTTACAACAGCAGCGTGGGAAACCTAACCAACGCTTACTCCTTAAGCTCATGTTAATCCACTGTCAGACTTAAGCAGTCAGCAACACACAGGCCATGGGCTCCTCGTCCTTCCCTGACGATGGTAGTGAAGTTCTACGGGAAACCTAAGCAAAGCTCACCTTCTCCAGGTCATCTTCATCAACCGCGATGACCTCTCCAGTCTGCAGCACTCGGACCTTCGCCCGGCCAGGATCTGCTTCTCCTTCCCTCACGACGGCTGTGAAACCTCCACGATGCGCCAGCCACATGTGACCTGCTTGGAGCCATTCCTTCTCGCATGCCAGTTGCTCTTCCGATCTGGCCTGTAGAACAAGAAAAATACCAATAAGTACCTATTTCAAGTCGGTTGACTACCTATTTCAACTACAAAGTCAAAACACATATGTAGTCAAATTATTCTATATACTATTGAACCTTGTTCTAAATTAAATAAAGTTCAATCTCAATGCTAGCTGAACATGGTTGGTGGCTACGACCTTTTGTCTAAAATACGCGAAAATTAGAAAAAGGAAATACTTTCACATTGATACGATTGTTCTATGTTAAAATATGAAACACTGATTTGTTAAGGATTTGTCAAGTTGTTTGTTATCGTTGAGGAGGAGTACCAACAAAATTATTGTAAAACAGCTGCACATCAGATATTATTTTACCCATTAATCAAGCCATTGTGAAAAACCCTTCAGCAAGAATCTATTGCAAAAACGACCGAACATCATATATTCTAAATGTTGTCTTAGGTTATACGATTATTACACATAGTAATTAAACAACTTTAAACGGTTTAAAGGGAGTCACCCCGTGACCACGATCACTGCAAAGTGTTTGAACCGTCGGTACAAAAATAAAATAAATATACGCGATTTAAACCGTTTCAAGTTGTTTAATTACTATCATATATTCTTTCTAATCCAAATAATGATGCTCTGAAGAGGACCTTTAAGGACCTTTAAAGTGACCTAAAATTAATCAATTACTACACTCATCAATCACTTAACGCGTTGACTTCTGTAGGATTTGAAGACAGTGTATGTACATTTATGACAAACCTTCATACAATGTTTCCAGACATACTAAACACAGTACACAAGGTAAATACGCAACTCCGAGTAAGACATCAGTTCAGACAGGCAAATTGTTCGATAATGAAGACGGCTTGCAGCGTCAATTCTGCGATACCTATAGGGTCTTGCCCAATCCGTCCTCGTCAAGTCATGAAGAATCAGTTAAAATACTAACAACGGTTCTTACCGTAAATTACGATAAAGGTCCCTCGTAAAATTCACTTACGACAGATCCGTGCGTTTTCCGACAAATAGTCTTTGCTAAGATAAGTTCAAAGTTGGGACGTATTTAGGACGCAACCAAGTGAAAGGTTGAGATAAAGATTACCTACGTTTTATAGTAGGTAGTTTCTTCTGTTCGATGGTTCAACAGTATATTTTCTTTTTAGTTATAAACCAGGGTAAACACCACTATATCTCTACAAAACTATACCAAATAGTCATATAGAATGAGTTTTTGTTTTATAGGTTTTTACCATCTCATCTATTGGTAAGTAATGATTTGGTCGAGGATGGTAATAGAATTAACGTAGAAGTTCCTTCAGGATAGCTTCCGACACATACCGTTACGGAGTGGACGACAGATTTTATACCTGGCGGTGGCTAGCCAGGCCTACATTCGTAAAAAAGCCCTAGCTGTACATGAGATACTCGTATACCTCTTTTATGATTATGGGATACGATGACAAACGAGCAGGCGGCTCACCTGTTGGTGAGTGATCACCGTCGTCCACGAATATCCGTGACACCAGAGGTCTCGAGGATGCGTTGCCGGCCTTTGAGGAGGGAATATGCTTTCTTCTTTAAGGCTTCTATGTCCTTTGAGATCAAGCATTCCTATACGTACTTATTATGTATGTAAAAGTTAGTCTGTTGTTCTGTCTGTTTGTTGGTTAACCATATTGATGAATTTTGAAAAAGATGAAATAGTATGTGGCCTGGAGTATACAGTAGTGAAACTCAATATCATTTAATGCTATATAGATGGTAGGAATACTAACCGAAAAATAAAATAACTGCCCATTATTTTTACCAACTGATCATAAAAACCTCCCGAATATGTAAATAAGAATGTAAAAATTGTTTCACAAGCTCTTTTTTAATATGAAACCTATTTTTATTATTAAAACAAACATGTAAGAACTTCTTATCCCCCCTGTTCTGTCCCTAATTACATGTCTGTACAACTTGTCAAGGAAGCATCTTCCATGTAAAAGATCGTAATTTGAAAACATTACAGTCGCCGACATCGTGAAGGGAAACTTGTTAGGAGATAGGTTTAATATATAGTTTGGCGTGTTGAATGAGTTGAAACTGTTGAAAGATAACAGCTATAGAATAAAGTCATTTACCTATATTATATGCAGTCATAGAGTAAGCTCTACAGTATGGCCATTCAAAAATGTGGGCATTGTATTTTTATATAACTGACAGGCTTAAGTTATTACCACTATCTCTATATTGAAATTGTTAGCTTGCCATGCCTACAGGTAAATGCCCCATGATCATGCTGTAAACGTCCAGCTGGTGATAAGATGCGTACTTACGAGCGAGCAACTGACAGTACATTTACCAGAGCGACCTTAACTTCAACTTGGATCTGCTTCCCGAAAGACCAATTTTTATACGATTTATTCCCGATCGAAGCTGATTAGGAAATGTATTTTAAATCCTCCATCGAAAGAACTTGTTGAAAACAAAGATGAATCGTATAACCTCTCTTGAAAAAAACTACAATATCTATACTATTCGTTCTACCATTCGAATTATAAAGATACCGATAGATAAGTACTTCTAGCTGACTTTACTCAACTGTGGTTCAAACTTTACTACACGCTATGCAAGATTGTAATAACAAGTTCTTGAGGAAGAGACATCTTCACTAATACACGTAATCGAGCTCTTTTGCAACACAGCAGCTAATTCACGCAACGAGTCTTTGCTGGATGTTATTTTCACATCCTGCGAGACATTGTATGATTTATTCAAATAAACTTTTCTCAAGAACTCATAATGATACTTCTGCATAATTATACTCATCATGATAATACATTATGACTTTACTCTGTCAATCTTTCTCTTAGTTTCCATGAAATTTTGTATTTCCGAGTGCTTTGTATGACATTTATATTTAAAGCTTTCCGCCTATGTGCTCGTATTCTTGAACGTTTTGTGGAAATATTTATATGCACCTACACACTCACTTCCTGCGCTGCGAGACATTTTTAGAGTACTTTATATACGACCTTTTCTCCAGAAGTCAGAATCATACCTACATTTTACTGCTGAACGGTTACTCTGCCAACGCTTTTCCGAGTCTCCATGAAATTTCGTATATACGAGTGCTTTGTATGATATAGGTTTTTAAAGCTTTCCACTTATCTTATTTAGCGTTTTGACGAAATAGCTATAAGCACACATCGTGCACTGCGATTCATTCTTAGAGCAATTTTAATGCACTTTTTTAAAGAACGGCTTTACCCTGCCTACGTTTTTCCGAGTTAGCAGAAAATTTCGAATTTAATAATGCTCTATATGCCATTTATTTTTTAAAGCCTTAAGCGTCTTCTGTAAAGTTTTGTGGAAATACTTATAAGCACGTACTGGCCTAAGGCAATGGTAAAAGTGCAGATTGTGACCCTCAGGGGGCTACTAAGGTTACAGCTATTACACGACAAACTGAACACCCTTCCGAGCAACAAAGTATTCACAATGCACATAGTGACTTTTGGTTCCATACTCGTATATCAACAACTATAAATTGTCATTGCATTACCATTTGTTCGAATTGGCGATAAGAACAATCGATAGAATTATCGACAAGAACAATCGTTAGAATTTGCGATAAGAACAATCGCAAGAATTAGCGATAATAATAATCGTTAGCATTTGTGAAAAACAATAGTTAGAATTTGTGATAAGAACAATTGCTAGAATTAGCGATAATAATAATCGTTAGCATTTGTGAAAAACAATAGTTAGAATTAGTGATAAGAACTATCGCTAGAATTAGCGATAAGAATATAATCGTTAGCATTTGTGAAAAACAATAGTTAGAATTAGTGATAAGGACTATCGCTAGAATTAGCTATAAGAATATCATTGTTAGCATTTGTGAAAAACAATAGTTAGAATTAGTGATAAGAACTATCGCTAGAATTAGCGATAAAAATATATTCGTAAGCATTTGTGAAAAACAATAGTTACAATTAGTGATAAGAACTATCGCTAAAATTAGCGATTAACATGACGTCTCAGAGTTTATTGTAGCGAAATAAACGCTTATAACGCTTTGAGTTAACATTGACCTATTACCATGAACTTAAATAAAATATAACAAGAAATTTAATTTATGTGGTGGCGTGTTTAATCACACCAATTTTATCTTTCCGGTAAATATAACGCGGGTCCTAGCCGGTTCCTAATAAGTTAACACCAATAATACTTAAACATATTTTATAATATCGTGATGAAACAAGCACGAGGCCCACCTGGTGTGAAGCGGTAACCTCTGTCTATAACAGATGCAGTTCGTAACAAGTGGCAAACTGCACTGTGCACATCAACCTGAAACAAAGTCTCATGAGCTCTTAATTTCACCGGCAACTTCCCTTCAAACCGGAACAAAGTAATGCGAACATAACATGTACTTGGCAGTGTTCTCAATATATAGGCTAACTCGAAAGTATTGACTGACGAAGTTAATTAGAAGACTGTTAAAATACGACTACTGGATTGGAGTCAGAGGTTCGTTAGCATCTTTTGAATAAATTATTAGTTTATTACCTTTTAACGATATAATTTATTGGATCGAAAACATTAAGTTACAAGAAGCAAGCACCAATATTTAAAGCACCTATTGATATATTACTAGAAACGTATACTTGATGATTTATTTTAAAGCTTTATTATAATACAATAAATATGAAAATATTTTCAATTTAATAATACTTTATGGTTACTACTTAGCATACATTTATGATGATTGTTCGCATAACGCTTTTAAAATCGTCTGTAGATAAATAAATGCATCAATGTGTGTAAAAAGGAGACTAACCCGAACCGAGACTCTGTAATATTCTCAAACTCATGATAGATTTACGAGTACGGTAACTTATGTAGAAATAAACTCATTAAAATAGTAATGTGTATTTCACTTTCATAAGTGCGTTAGTAGACGCCAACATAGAATAACTAGATATGATATAGGTGAGGTTTTTTCTCTCGGTGAATACACGCGTCCCGCAATATATGTTCTCGGTGAAACCTTTTGTGATACTGAGTATCAAGGGGATTGCGGATATATGTGTGTGTGTGTGCACTATTTTTTTTGCTCATAGGCTAGCCTACCACCACGACCTTACCTTAAGGTAAGTGGTTATTTGTTCCAAGACGTTGTTTAGGCAAACCTATAATTAAGGGTGAACTGGCCGGCCCGTTCTCCATACAAACGCCGTTGGGTGATCACTCCCTTATTTGAGAATTTAGGTCCAAAATAAAGCATAATACCGATTGATCTCGTCATTATCTAGGCTTGTATGATGCCGAAATTTTAATAAAATAATTAACTTGAGAATTATGAGCCTCGAAACATTTTCATATAAAGTTTTCGAGGCTCATAACTTACAACTTAATTATCTTTTTAAAATTTCGGCATCATACAAGCCTAGATAATGACGAGATCAATCGGTATTATGCTTTATTTTGGACCTAAATCCTCAAATAAGGGAGTGATCACCCAACGGCGTTTGTATGGAGAACGGGCCAGCTAGTTCACTCTTAATAGCTCTCAGGGGCAGCAGCCGACACATACCAATAATTGGTAAAAATAACCGCTTGCTTGGTAAAAAGCCCTACCACCACGCAAACACATGAAACCATGATTTCAATGATAATACTTTATGAATTTAGGCGTTACTTTTCGGAAATCTATAGGTATTTAATAATAACAAATATTTAAAGGAAACATAAATTATAATTAATATTTTAGAAAAACATTTAAAAATATATAAAATATATCTAGTGTTTTTTACACTTTATTCTTCCGGTTTGGCTAGGCGTTTATGGGGTCACTTAGGCTTCTCTGGAAAATTTGGATTTAGATACGGAATTATCACTAGATATATATTTATTTATTTATTCATACACCTGGGGTGCCGGGTTAGAATTGCACCTCCCCATATCATCCCGTGGGTGTCGTAAGAGGCGACTAAGGGAAATATACTGGAAGGTGGGCAGCAGCGCCTTCTAAAGAACTGCCATCGTACACTGCGATCCCTAAGCCGCCTGCCAAGCGAGGGGATTATGGCAAATACCCCCTTAATAGAAGAGGCTGTGTTCAGCAGTGGACGATGTGGCTGATACAGTATATATTTATTTATTTTTCTAAAATATTGATTTTTATTAATGTTTTCTTAATCATTATAATTATAACAGGTTTATACTCGAAACTTGTTGTACCTATCATGTAAGTACACCGATGATGACAACATTATTAAATAGATTAGTAAACCGTCGTATTCCTTACAAAAAAAAACTTCCAACAAACTGCATGTAGGCAGAATTATAACACAAAAACCTTTAAAGAATCTGAGGCACCCACACATGGACCTACAAGGAAATCAATGAGCAATAGATTGCCATCCTACGCGGGAACTGAGTATTGCAATCATTGCGGCCAAGTATTTCCTTGGTTTGATTGTCCGTGAATATTGCCAGCGCGGAGGATTTTATTTTTTTATGCTTGATTGGTTAGTCTTTGACCACTATATCTCACTTGATGGTAAGTGATGATGTCGTCGAAGATGTTGTTCAGGCTAACCTAGAATTACTGGCTCTCAAGGACAGCTGCCGGAACACACCGTTAGGTACTTGGTGACAGATTTTCTACTTGGGGGTGGTAGCTAGCCGGGTATTCGCAAAATACCCTACCACCATGCATTTACCAAACAAATTAGAATAAATTACAAAATTACAAATTTACAAACGAAAAAATTATAGTCATGTTCGGGATTCGAATCATTTACAAGTTCAAAACCAATTGCAAAATTGGTCTTATTTGAAGTACAGCGCAAGTTGAACTATAGGTGTCGCTCCATCCCGATACAATAGTTGAAGAACGAGAGCAAAAATTAGAGTTATGAGTCATGTTAGCTCAATTGGTTAGAACATACCTCAATAAACAATGTATCAAGGAGGGCATCCCTAATCAGGTTTCGTAAATATATGATTATATGAGTACAATAGTAATGATCTTGTATACTGTTTTCTGTTAGACAATTTTCTGTTGAATATTTGTGCATTATGTTTTTTTTTTTATGCCTGGTAGGTTAGCCTTTGACCACTATCTCACCTGATGATAAGTGATGATGTGGTCGAAGATGTTGTTCAGACTAACCTAGAAGTACTGGCTCTCAAGGACAGCTGCCGGAACACACCGTTAAGTGCTTGGCGACAGATTTTCTACTTGAGGGTGGTAGCTAGCCAGGCGGGCATTCGCAAAATGCCCTACCACCATGCGAAACACCATGCAATAACACCATGATAAAAGTGTGAAAAGTGCCATACTATTATTTTCAATGCGCTTGTTTTTCTAATCTACTGAAATAGATGACAACAATCCCCTTCGTGTTAATCTGCTGTTAGCATATTATAACTAAAATGTAAAAGAGAGTTGTTTCTAAAACAAAATTAAAGGTGGCAACATTGGTCGTTCAATTGATCTGTCAAAGTTTCTCCGATGACGTTTAGTTAATTAACCATGTCAACGATACATTTACAACTCATTATAATCCTTTTATACAATGTTTATGTAAATAATACCAACCAGTGGCTATAAACTGATGCCGTTAATAATTTAGAATTTTAAATACAAACAATATAACAAAAGTATCCGGAATTAAAAAACATGTGGATCTGGAGATACGTGAATAATTCTTTTCACCCAGAGTTTTATTACAAAGAGTTACAAACAACTCGCCAAGTGCGAGTCGGGCCCTGTAACTTTTGGTACAGTATTGAAACAGCCCGTATAAGAAA
The DNA here is from genome assembly GCA_963890685.1 of Plagodis pulveraria. NCBI lineage: Eukaryota > Metazoa > Arthropoda > Insecta > Lepidoptera > Geometridae > Plagodis > Plagodis pulveraria. The sequence goes on along the minus strand of OY982970.1, from coordinate 9,504,256 downwards.
AAAAATGTTGGTTTTGATTATAACTTCCAAACATTGACCTATAGGTCAATGCTTCCAAATCACATTTTAATAATAAATAAATATAGCTCTTTATTTCAGACTCTGGGATATTACAATGTTAAGAGAATGTCAAAAAATACACATTAAAATTCAACGTAAAAAAATACATTCTAAAAACAAAAAAGTTATAATAAAAAAATGGTTACTTAGGTCACTATAGCAACCCAGTGTTTATAGGTTGCAGTCTGCATAAGTCTATCGGCCAAACTTCTAATAATCAGATTTTTACACATGTCAACCCTTGACATGAATGATGCATCCTTTTAAGTGTGTGTTTTCAGTATTTGTTGGTTAAAAACTACGAATAAATATGTAAGGAAATGTGAGTCAAGCTCAAAAACAGCAGAACGCAAACCTTACCGCGGCAGGCGCGGTAAACAGAGCACCGTGCGGCGCGACGCAACAGTACCTTGACGCGACCAATCGGATGCGATCATTTCTAAGTCAAATCAATTAGACCAATCCAATTCTGTTGAGAATATTGTGCGTGTTTTGTTAATTGTGAACGTGATGAGTCCGAAATCAAAGCGGTAACTGAATGAGTACACTTTTTCACATGAAATTTTAGGTTCCTTATTAGTTTTTTTTTTAAATGGAATCCGTAACAAAAATGGTGTAATATACATATTTAGAGAACTTTGAAAGCCTCCAATTATTCATGATTATTATTATTTGTTTTAATTTAAAAAAATGTAACATAAATGTGTATATTAACTACTCAATGATATCTAGATGATGACACTTCACAAGCTTGAGTGTAAAAAGGTTTTTTTGCTTATTTCCTATGAATTGGCCTCCTCTGAAAAATAATTTAATTGAATATCTCGTCCAATTTTCATCATTGGGTTAACGTTTTATATCAACATAATGTAAGCAGGTTATTAATTCAGACCGTTTACGGACGGATTGACAGAGAAGTCTCGCTAATAGTAATCCGTTTTGCCCTTTGGGTATGGAACCATATATGGGCCGACTAGCTTATTTTTAATAATATATAGGTACATATTTATAAATACAATGAAACGCCGAGCATAAGTGAACTTATTCGACATTACAAGTTGAAATCGATATGAATAAGCATATTAAAGAAATACTGCGTCAATTCAGTAACCCTTCCGTACTCCTTGGATATGGATCAACAATAACATAAATTATATGAGAGATAAAAATCCAGGTAATAGTAATAAAGTAACTAATGCAGCATACTATCCGAAACATATTGAAAGCAATACAATCGCTGTCATTACAAACTTCGCAAAATATGTAATCGCAACACAACTACCGCATTCCAAAACCAGAAGCCCGATCGCGATAAATGAAATAAACGCTTTGTTACAATTTACAACGTATTAAACTAATGGACAGCTGTAACAAGAAATGTAATAGACCACAGCAAACTTATCGCTAAAGATAAAGCTTATGATTAACTACGAGTTGCGAACAGAGGGAGTGAAATATCACCGAGTGTAATTACAGCCATAGATTTTTTTACTAACATTGAATACGACCAAGAATCTTATAAAACAGTTGTAATATACATAATAATCACTGATGAAGTGAGTGCAAATCCTGATATAACTCTTAAGCAAAGGCGTGAAGAACTATTATCGATTATCGAGATACAAAGTGATACTATCGTGCACAGAGAAGCAGGAAAGTCAATAAACATGGGCTGAGACAATAAAATACCCTGTCTATCGAACAACGGTGTCTAGTAGACAAGTTGTTTTGTAGAAACATACACAAGTATATGATCCTATTCATATTCCTTGGCCTATATCGTATTAGCTCATTGTTCCTATTATACTATATTGAAAGGAATGAAATACAAAACATTATGATTTAGCTTGACGGATTGAAATGCGTATATTTTTTTTTTTTTGCTTAGACGTTTCCAACTCTTAGCTATAACTATTTACAGAGTTCTGATATTAAATTAAATATCAATCGTGATTAACTCGAGAAACAAAGATTTTAATTAAGGTAAGACGTCTATAGAAGAAAATTCAAGAATTAAACAGTGTTATCGTTCCTGTAGCTAGGTTTGGTGACTGTTCTACACGCCCATGGAATTCGCGATGTTCAATAATATTGCTCGTATTATCTTGGAAAGTTTTTGGGCACCAGTAGACATGATTCTTTAAGTTACCATAAAAACAGTCAAATATATTGAAAATTAATGTAATCAATAAGATCGTAAATAATATTCTCCAAATCTCGTGTATTTTGTGATCTATTACAATAGATAGACAATTACCAATCACAAAAAAAAAACTATATTGATGTCACGGTTCTCCTTAATAAGGATATACTCTAACAAGCATTCCGTCTGAAAAATCTTGTCTAATAATAAGTTAATCCCGCTTTCAATTTCCCATTGGTAGGCAGAGGTCAAATATAATATAAAGTAGGAGAGCATATTGACATCAGCCGCACTCCAGACGGAACACAAGACGTCGAGATTTGTAACCGACACTTTACACCACTGGACCAAAAAAAACGTTTTATTAAAATGTATCAGGTAAAATACAAAGACTACATAATCTATATAGGCCAACGTGCCTTTGTGTACATTTTCACGTTAGTACTCTTATAATTGTTAACATAAGCATTGACATGTAATACACTCGAGAGCAATGAATCCGGGTCACTTAAAGAATCCTAAAAATCTCGGAAACTAAAAATGCTAGGTTAATGCAATAAATTGTATTTAATAGACAATGTAATACTCCTTAAATGAAGGTATTAAAACTTCTTAGTTATTGTAAAGTTATATCATAAAAAAATCAAATTTGAAAAAGGGCCACTTTCGAAGATGGAACTACGAAATTACAGCATTTGGTTTTGCTTTTGTTTGTAATCTGTCATTTATGTGGGTACATAAACCATGTTGATAGTGCTCTATATTCATTATTCAAGCTGAAATTATGTCGCTTACGCCTGAAGAATGCACCAGAATACTTACAATGCTGGAAACCGGCCGGAGTCAGCGCGATACAGCCAGGACTGTCGGTGTGTCGCTGTCAACAGTACAAAGAGTTCTCCGACGTTACGAAGAAACTGGTTCTAACCTACGCAGACCAGGAACGGGCAGAACCAGGTGTACCACAGCACGAGAAGACCGATACTTGGTGAACACCATGCTTCGAAATCGCTTTCTCACAGGAACTGAACTCACCAATCAGTTTCGACGCCTCGGAGGAAGTAACCCAAGTGCATGGACAGTAAGACGTCGGCTTGCTGAATCTAACTTAAAACCCCTTAGACCTGCAAACGGCCCTAAACTGGAGCGTGGGCATCGTATTTCGAGACTAAGATATGCCCAGAGCCACGTAAATTGGAGTATTGAAGATTGGTCAAAAGTTATGTTCTCCGACGAATCAAAATTTATGCTCTACAAGCACGATGGAAGACACAGAGTGTATCGAAGACCAGGGGAAAGATTCAAGCAAGCATGCATCGAAGAAAAAGTAGCCTACGGTGGTGGGTCTGTACTTGTGTGGGCCGGAATTTCTTCTGAAAGTCGCACAGAGCTGGTGATCATAGAAAACGGCTCTTTAACTAGCGTAAGATATGTGGAAGAAATCCTCAATGATCACGTTGGTCCATTTATGGTCAATTTAGGTGAGGATGCTATATTTATGCATGACAATGCCCGACCTCATACAGGTAGGATTGTGAATGACTACCTTCAAGAGATGAACATTACTCGTATGGAGTGGCCAGCGCGCAGCCCGGATATCAACCCGATCGAGCATGCTTGGGACGAGCTAGGCAGATGCGTAAAACAACGAAACCCTCCCCCAATCACGCTTCGTGAGCTCAAAATTGCTCTCACAGAGGAATGGGAGAATATTCCCCAAAATCGTATAAGGAACTTGGTGTACAGCATGCCAAACCGCGTAAACGCAGTAATGGAAGCACGAGGAGGCAATACGAAGTATTAAAATTCAAGAAAATCGTAATAAAGTTCAAAAATTTCATGTTTCCTATTTTTGTTTTAAGGAGAGATCAGCAGTTTTTTTCTTTATGTAATTTTGTGTTAATAAAATGTATGGTGACTCATATTTTTTTTACTTTCATTTAAGGAGTATTACATTGTCTATTAAATACAATTTATTGCATTAACCTATCATTTTTAGTTTCCGAGATTTTTAACATTCTTTAAGTGACCCGGATTCATTGCTCTCGAGTGTATTATGTATGTCATCTACGAAAGTCAAGCTCAAAAACAGCAGAACGCAAATCTTACGGCAGCGGGCGTGGTTTAAAAAGTTTACCATGCGGCGCAACAACATTACCTTGACGGGACTATTGGGATGCAATCATTTCCAAGCGCCAAAACCAATCCAATTGAATTCGGAAGATTGTGCGTGTTTTGTTAATTTTGAACTTGATTTGTTCGAAATCAAAGCGATAACTGTATGAGAATAACACTTCTTTACAAAATTCTTCGTAGTTGTCATAAACATTTTATTATATTTGGTAAAGTTATTGGCATCACATAAAATATAAAGCTGAACTGAATGCATAACAAATTTTAAGAACACTAAAGATTAAACATCACTTTTGAAAGTAACTAAGGCGAAAAATATTCAAATATTATGACATAAAAATGTCTCGTATATAACGATATCATATTGAACTCTTGGCATACTTGCGCTTCTGATGTCGTTAATTATATTACCGATGGGTTTATTAAACAGATACATAAGTTTTGAAAGCCAATCAAGATTAGAGTAAAAGGTTGCTTCCGAGTCCAAAAAAGACACCTATAAAATGCGTGTCAAAGAAAGCAATTAAATGTACCGCAAGGGGGCATACTTTGACCCTTCCTATTCCGGTCAAGTGTGTTTTCTACCATCTTTTACAGACGATCACACCGTAAAGGAATCGAACAAATTGCTGTCTTTTATGTTATATACCTTTTAAGGGTGTTTAAAGTTTACTTTGAAGCGGTGGTTTGCTGTTCAATGGATGTAGTGTAACCGTTTATGGGGTGATTCATGTCAGACCGTGCCGAGCCCAAATTGTTTTTAGTTTTTGCAAGTGACGAGATAGGTACTTTGTTTGGAAGAAAGCTTCTATCCAAGATAGCGTTTATGCCATCAAGAACTTTAACTTCGTTATTCTTACCAGGTAGTAGATCTTTGTGAGCCTGACTTGGGGGGTACGACCGCAGTGTCCAGATATTGTGCCGCGAAGTAGTGTGCAAGCACTACTATGTTCATACGTGAAAGGCACTGCACCGAGTGAAATTACTGGGCGAATAATAAGATCCAACGTCACGGAGTGCCGATCGCAATGCAGTGTCATGTGGAACGACTGTGTCACCAAATCGTGACAAAAAAAATATAATTTAATATTTGCTATAGTTTCCTTAGTGGTGAGCCAGCTTTACAGAAACTTGTCAACAACACCTGCTGGCAACACAAAATTTAAAGTTTGGCAAAATGTGCATCTTTTTTTTTAATTGCTAATAGGTTTTTTTTTATGCCTGATAAGTTAACCTTTGATCACGACACCTGATGGTAAGTGATGATGTGGTCGAAGATGTTGTTCAGGCTTACCTAGAATTATGTAAGGCGGGATTCGAACCATGGACCTGCTGTGCGGCAGTACATAGCCAATGCCACTAAGCAATCACTGCTTCGTTTTCCCATCAGGAAAATGAATTTACGGCACAAAAAATATTTTTAAGCACCTTCTCTTTTCAAGTAACTTTATAGAAAAATGTTTTTAGATTCAAGTATCTCGTCTATATTATATATATATTGGAACACAGCTCGGGTATGAAAATTGAAACTTCGGCCAGTTTAGGTGTCAAGTCAAAGTGAATCCATATGGTGAAATCAATTTTTGTGTGCGGTTTGAACAGCTTTTGAGGTTTAGAGCGAATAGAATTTACTTCCTCGTATTCCACATTTGTGGAGAACATAACAGTAGTTTTATGGGTGTTTGCAGGATATTGTTTAGAAGTTCGGTTTTCACTGGCCGTTTTAGAAAAGATGACGAGGTTGCGGTTGTAAAATGGACTTACTTGTAGGTAGACATTATATTATTTCGAAAGTTGTGGGATTTTATCGTTGTTTTGTATTATATTTGTACGGAAGTTAATATGAGGTATATTTTCATTAATGTTGAGATTTTCTTTGAGGTATTTGTTGGAGAGTATTGAGGTCCCGATATCGCTTTGGCACTTAATCATTCAAACTTTTGTACTTATGTTGGTTCGAAGATAACTTTTGAACAGTTGATTGTATCTTTATATGTGGAGGCTTATCATATTCTCATAAGATCATTGTGAGCTAAATAGGGAGTTAATGAATATTGAATATATTCATTAACTCCCTATTTAGCTCACTTTGCGGAAATAAATATTTAGTTATAACGAATATTAAAAAAATACGAGGTGGCGTTTATGACGTCACGTCGGCTTAGAATGAAAATTAGGCAAAATTGTGACTAGATATTTTTATATATTTTACAAATTACAAGCTTTTATTTAGTTTCACCTGTCTCGATGTTTGTCATCAAATCTTGCAAATTAAATTTGATCCACTTCCCGGTTACTGATATAGCTGAAATTTTGCATACATGTAAATCGAGTGACAATGCAATATTATTATGACATGGTACTGATCTGATGATGGAACAGGAAAGTGGCCGAAGGGACTTTGCAATGAAACGACACAACCTCATCGAGTTTGGGCTTATTTAAATCGTCTCGACGAGTGTTTTTTTAAATATTTACTTCTTTTGATTAACAAGAACATACTAAACTAAATAGCTTATTTTTAAAAAGTTTTTTTATAGAGAAAAGCTTGTATTATTTGTTTTTCTTAAATATTAATTTATTGTTTTCTTAAACAATTTTTTTAATATTTGTTTTTATTAAATAGGGAGTAATTTAAATTTACTATATGCCTCCAAATGTGCTGAAATTTTCCAGGTGATACAAATAAGTTAACTGAGACATAATATGAGAGGACATTCTTTTTTTTAAACTATTTAATCTTCGTAATGACCTATGAAGTTTTTAATAAAATTTAAAGCTAAGCCATGTAGAAAATTGTGCGAGGGGAACTACCACAGTTACACTTGTATTCCTTAAAGGGGAGGGCAGAGGTATCTTAGTATCCAAGTTATAACAGACAGATTTTGACCCAATATAATAGACGGAGGGTGAGTTCCCGGGTACACTTCCAGATAGCGTACTGTAACTGATAATTTTTGTCTTTTGAAATTCAAATCTAATTCGTATCAAACCTATGTATATTTGACCCAAACTAACCCAACTAACAATGTTAACGACAGCAACACACTATTACTGCAATGACTTATAGGGATCTAAATGCTTTTATTGTAGTGGTTGTAGTGTTGTATATATATCTATATATATAGTATTTTGTTAATAAAGGCATACCGTCGGTAAAGAAAAGTTAATCATAAAATATGGGTGATCTATTTCGTAAACTTTATAGGTAATAAACTACAAAACTAAAATAGGGTGTAATTTTAACTACCGCCAAAACGGGAAGTTACTTTACTATACCAGGTACTATTATGCTTCAAAACTATACTTATATAATACTATTTTTATGTCATTACTAGCTGCCGCCTGCGGCTTCAGCCAGAACATGGTTTTATAGTGCTCTATCATTTATCTTTTCTAATTTTTTGAGACTTTCCTACACTCAAAAAATGTGAATGATAAAATATTATACTAATTTGTTTGAACAAAGACAGATTAAAAATCATAACAGATTATAGCTATGGGCTACGGTGCCGCATGTTCATGGTTTAATTCCCACCGCTGCACAGTGTTTTGCCTAGAACAACGTAGGTGGACAAAAGTCATTTACCTAATCAGGTAATTAAGGGTCACATGCCATTAACAAAACCCCCAAGGTCTCGATAACAGGTAATAATTAGGGCAAACATTCCATAGTGGTGAGTTATAAGGGGTTGAAGGTAAGTGATAAGTTAATTGCATTTGTGAAATTAAATTAGTTGCAATTTTGCGGCACTTATGATAACATCTCTTAAAATTTGTAGTGATTATTTTAGTATTTTCTGTGATGGATTTTACCTTTGAGGGTAAGTACTTTCTTACTTAATATCGACTTAATATATTATTTGCCAATATGTGCTTTAAATATCCAATTGAAAAATCTGTTAAAAGAATGTCCAGTTTTTCTTCATATCTAAACTTTCAAGGATCGCAACTTTTTGTATCCACGTGTATCCAAGTTGATTTTTATGTATGTTACAGCCACAACATTAACCTTTTAAATGATATATAATATGGAGACCGCAACGAATGCTAAACATTTTTTTTTATTTCTTTTTCAGATCATGTGTACACTTTTTCGAAAATGGAGTTATTTGAAGAATGGCGTAAATATGACAAAGAAGCAAGAAATGCTCACCTGATGGAGTTTATTTTTAACAAATACAATCTGAGAGATGTGGCCTCCGATTCAAGAAGATATGCAAACAAAAATTGCCAGCATATCGTCAAAATTTGCTGAAAAGTGGGCTGCTTCGAAAACAATGGATGTTTTTTTAAACAAAAATAGAAGTTGGCTGGACGGAGCAGACATACAATTTAGCGTTCGTATGCATCGGCCTTCTGCTTCCTCCTCATCAGAAGATAATCGACCTAAAGGTAGACCCCGAAAAGACTTCGAAGACGCCAGTTTCAAAACAAAAAAACGCAGGGTTGAAGACTTGGTGAAATTGCGGAGTGCTAGTGAATTGACCACAGCTGCGGAAGTGGCAAATCGTTTATCGGGTCATAGAGCGGTTGCCTCTCGAATCCGAAAAAGTGGCGATCATTCCAGCACAGAAGGAAAGGCATCTGAAGAATCTCTTTGTAGTGCTAGGCAGTTAAATAGTGACGAAGCGCTAGCTTATTACGTAGATTCTAAGTGCACTTCTCACTCTTACAAACAGACGAGAAAGTGGGCAATGAAGGCTGGACATCAAGTGTTTCCATCATACCATAGCCTACGTAAGTCAAAAAAACTTTGTTATCCTTCTGATGACCATATATCTATAACGGAATCGCGCGCGGAAATAAAACTCCAAGCTATTTTGGATAAAACAACTGAACGACTAGTTGAAGCACAAAGTGAAGTCATTAAGAGTGTGCTGCCCAGTTCGTCATTCACATTAGTTAGCAAATGGGGATGTGATGGTAGTTCTGGTCACAGTACCTACAAGCAGAAGTTTGAAAACACTGAGGCTACTGATGAATTTCTGTTTGTATTTTCATTTGTGCCTTTGAGATTGTGTGATGGTCAAAATGTTATTTGGCAAAACCCACGACCTTCCTCCACGTTATATTGCAGGCCAATTAAATTTATTTTTTCAAAGGAAACAAATGAATTTACGACTACAGAAACTAACAGAGTGTTGGAAGAAGTATCTCAACTTCTTCCAACAACATGTAGTGTTGGTGAATCACAAATTTCTGTGAAGCACACTCTTTTGCTAACAATGACAGACGGCAAAGTATGCAATGCTATGACTGACACACGATCTGCACAAAAGTGTTATATCTGTGGTGCGACTCCTAAGATGATGAATGGTGATTTAAGTGGATTGGAAAGTAATGTAGAACATTATGGGTTTGGTTTGTCTACATTACATGCTTGGATTCGCTGTTTTGAATGTCTGTTGCACATTAGCTATCGTTTGGATATTAAGAAGTGGCAGGTTAGAGGTGATGACGATAAAGCTAGTGTGAAACAGCGTTCAGACGACATAAAGCAAAAGTTTAAAACCCAAATGGGACTTATTGTAGACAAACCAAAACCTGGTTATGGTAACACAAATGATGGGAACACAGCTCGCAGATTCTTTACAAACCCGGAACTGAGTGGAGAGATTACAGGCTTAGACGTTAACCTCATTAAAAAATTCTGCATTTTATTAAGAACTTTATCTTCTGGGTACGATATTAATTACAATGAATTTGAGAAAGTGTGTTCTGAAACCAGAACACTTTATCTAAATCTGTATTCGTGGTACTACATGCCAGCTACTGTACACAAAATACTTGTACATAGCACAGAAGTGATAAAAACTTGCATTCTTCCAATCGGACAGCTCTCAGAAGAAGCTCAAGAGGCTCGAAATAAAGACTGCCGGAGATTCCGTGAACACCACACCAGGAAACTGTCACGTATTGCCACAAATACAGATTTGTTGAATATGCTTTTAATAACGTCTGATCCTCTAATCAACTCATCAGCCAGCGCGCTGGCTTGAGCTTCATGGTGGAAGGGCAATATGTGAATGCTCGCCTGGTTAGCTATCTCCTTCAAGTATAAAATCTGTCACCAAGCACCTAATGGTGTGTTCCGGCAGCTGTCCTTGAGAGCCAGTAATTCTATTAACTTACCATCATGTGAGATAGTGGCTAACCTACTTCAAATAAGGAGGAGGATCTCAATTCTACTGTATTTTTTCGCCCCCGCACGGTATTCAGAAACACTGTTCGCAAAGAGCACGGTTTGCCAAAAAATATTTTTTTATTATTCAGTATCTAGATGGTTTAGCTTAAATTTTAATATAGTTTTGGCTTGTTTAGATTAGGTTAGGTTAGATATGTAAAACTAATCTAAATTTAATTTTTCGGCGAACAGTGCGGTACGGAGTCCATTTTTTGTGTTTTACCCCGTAACTATTTACAGGGGTACCGATTTTAATATTTTTTTAGGAGTAGTTTTTGCGTTATCGCTAAGAATGCATATTTTATATTTGAAGTCGGTTTTATTTTATATATTTTTTGTTATAATATACTTCTGCCTATAATATTATTAAATTGGGTTTAGATATAGTTTGCGCTTAAATAAGATATTAAAGTCAATCAAAGTTCGCTGGGCGTTGCACTGGTGTAAGAATGTTAACATACATCCCTTTGAGGTCACGCTCATTAGCGACGCGTAAATGCATTTTTCACACGTTAAAAAAAAAGGTTATATATGTAAAACTAAGCTAAATTTAGTTTTTCGGCGAACAGTGCTGACAGCTAATAGTTTATCGGTAATCGGTACGGAGTCAATTTTTTTATGTTTTACCCCGTAACTATTGACAGGGGTACCGATTTTAATATTTTTTTAGGAGTAGTTTTTGCGTTATCCCTAAGAATGCATATTTTATATTTGAAGTCGGTTTTATTTTAATTATTTTGTTATAATATACTTCTGCCAAAAATATTATTAAATTGTTTTTTTTTTTTATGCCTTATAATCGTTTAGCCTTTGACCACTATCTCACGTGATGGTAAGTGATGATGTGGTCGAAGATATTGTTCAGGCTAACCTAGAAGTACTGGCTCTCAAGGACAGCTGCCAGAACACACTGTTGTGTTGGGAGGTGCTTGGCGACAGATTTTCTACTTGAGGGTGGTAGCTGGCCAGGCGGGCATTCGCAAAATGCCCTACCACCATGCTATAACGACTGCCATCCTAAGACGACAACCGGGACCGACGGCTTAACGTGCCCTCCGAAGCACAGAAACGCTCAGTCAGAAAAAAAATACTTCTTTAGCCAAGAATATATTATACATTGTCTTAATAAATTCAAGACAATGCTGTATTACAACAAGAATATATTCTGAACTGAAAAATAATCGAGTCTTGATATTACACTCGAATATTCTTAGGAATATTGTTTTGACCCAAGAAATATTTCTTCGCATAAAGTATTCAAATTATTATTTCAAGATAACGAAAATATTCTTCTAACAATAAAATAGGAATTCTTCTGTTAACATTTTATTCTCTAAATAAAATTTCTATATTCTTTCTTGAAATATTTTTAAATATTCTTGTTGAATGTAATTTAGGTGCTTCACTTACGAATATTTATGGTAAGATTCTTGGATTCAAAACTAACCATATTCGTATTTAAACACTTTAACAATTTCTCCAAAGAAGAATGCAATATATACTTTGATTCAAGAATATATTCCTGAGAATATTGTGTTCTGTTTTCAAGAATATATTGTTTTCAATATATATGAATCACAAATATTCTTGAATAAAAACACACTGCGTTGGCTCAAGTATTCCTTTTTTTCTGTGAGTAATGTCACTAGCGGTCACCCATCCAACTCATGACCGCGGGCGACGTTGCTTAACTTTGCTGATCGGTTGAGAACAGCTAAGTAAACTTCGCTACGAGCGTTTCAAATTTAGATATAGTTTATGCTTAAAATTAGACATTAAAGTGACAGTAAAGTTCACTGGGCGATGCTCTGATGGAAGAATGTTAACATATATGCCTTTTAGGTCACTCTCTCATTAGCGATGTTAAATAGTTTGTTAATTTATGTTGAGATCGTGAACTCTATGGAATTTAGAATCTTGCTCTTGAAGCTCCACTAATTAATCAACAAGACATTTAAGTGTATCAATTAATCATTTCATATTATTTATTGATCAACATTTAATAGCTTAGTGTTATGTTATTGTATATCAGCCGGATTTTCCACTGCTGAGTACAGCCTCCCCCATTATGGCGGGTTTGCCATAATTTCCACGCTTGGCAGACGTCTTGGGGATCGCAGTGTAAGAAATCAATTCCTCAGAAAGCGCTGCAGCTTGCAAAGCGAAAGGTGGGCACCTTCTGCTTAGCTTGAATCAGAAAAGGTTAAGGCCATATCATGATACCTATAAGTGGCTAATGAAGATAATGAATGTATTATTTTACCTCCTGCACCCAGACGTACACTTATCACAGAAAAAAAGGAATACTTGAGCCAACGCAGTGTGTTTTTATTCAAGAATATTTGTGATTCATATATATTGAAAACAATATATTCTTGAAAACAGAACACAATATTCTCAGGAATATATTCTTGAATCAAAGTATATATTGCATTCTTCTTTGGAGAAATCGTTTAAGTGTTTAAATACGAATATGGTTAGTTTTGAATCCAAGATTCTAACCATAAATATTCGTAAGTGAAGCACCTTAATTACATTCGAAAAAGAATATTTAAAAATATTTCAAGAAAGAATATAGAAATTTTATTGAGAGAATAAAATGTTAACAGAAGAATGCCTATTTTATTGTTAGAAGAATATTTTCGTTTTCTTGAAATAATAATTTGAATACTTTATGTGAAGAAATATTTTTTGGGTCAAAACAATATTCCTAAGAATATTCGAGTGTAATATCAAGACTCAATTATTTTTCAGTTCAGAATATATTCTTGTTGTAATACAGCATTGTCTTGAATTTATTAAGACAATGTATATTCTTGGCTAAAGAAGTCTTTTTTTTCTGTGAGTAAATGCCCTATCACCATCCTATACCGACTGCCATCCTAAGATGAAGACCGACGGTTTAACGTGCCTTCCGAAGCACGGAAGCACTCAGTAGTAATGTCACTAGCGGTCACCCATCCAACTCATAACCGCGGCGGACGTTGCTTAACTTTGCTGATCGGTTAAGAAAAGCTTAGCAAACTTCGCTTACTGCACCATTATGGGCATTGGAGATAGGGAATCGCAGTGTGATATAGTAATTCCTCAGAAGGCGCTGCTATCCACATTCCGGTATTATACCCTTAGTCACCTCTTACGAGACCCACGGAAAGAAACGGGGAGTGAAATTCTAGCGCGTCACACTACGGGGCAAAACCGTTCTACATCGTTAAAATCTCACTCTGGTTGTTTTATGTCCGTACCAGGTGTGTGCAAATGGATTTACATTGATGGCCGACCCAGTAAACGCATCTGGTTGATGCAATCCGTTTCAAAATACCGATGTAACGAGAAAACGGTGAATCAATCAATTTAGAGCAACGCGGGAAATGAAGGGAAATACTGTTTCCTGCGAATGATGAAACATTTTCGGAAGAATTTAATTACCGGAATGGCGGATGCTTGCTGGTAACATCTAAAGGTATCTGCGGTAGGTATAATAAATGGAGAAAAAAATTATACTACTACAAATTTATGAGAGATAAAATTAGTAGTGACTTTGTGGTCGAAGGTGTTAACAGGCTTAACCTAGAATTACTGGCTCTCAAGGACAGCTGCCGGAACACACCGTTAGATGCTTGGCGACAGATTTTCTACTTGAGGGTGGTCGCTAGCCAGGCGGGTATTCGGAAAATGCCCTTTCACCTGGAGATGAGGCTCAAGCCCGCGGCGGGATTCGAACCATGGACCTGCCGCGCGGCAAAGTCAATAGCCAATGCCAGTGAGCCATCACTGCTTCAAATCACTATATTTATTTCACTCGTAAATTTGTAATGTAATCCGCAGAGCAGGCGTTATTACAAACATAACAGTATAAAAATTATACTACTGTTTATTTAGGTTTCTTGTTTGAAGCTTTTTCCTAGATTCAGTAAAGTCAACTGCCGAAATAATACAAAAGAGTGTACGATGTTTAGACGTGAAACAGACACGGAAAAATATAAACATCCACGTTTAATTTATAACAGTAACTATAAACTTAAAACTAAAAATAAGTCACATAATAATAATATCTGATTTTAATTACTAGCTTTCCGGCCGCGGATATATATAGCACAAAACCATTAACCTCTTTTTGCGCACCTGGATAAAACTATCCTATGTCCTTTCCCGGGTCTCAAATTATTTCCATAGCAAATTTCATCCAAATCGGTACGTTAGTTTCAGAACCTATTCATTACAAACAAAAAATGAAATCTTTCCTCTTTATTATATTACTTTAGGTGATATTAGAGTTTGCTGAGATAGCTTATTAGTTATTTGTATCCTTGGGAAGCTCTGAACTGCACCCCACACTAGGTTTCATTCGACTCTGTGTAAAAGGCCCTTTATGGATACCACCCGCCTCCAGGGGGAGCAAAGTGGTTATGTGGGAGTCCTCGCCTGAGGGCCCCCACGGGGGGGTAGTAAGTGAGGTTACCCACTAAAAACCCGGGATGAGCAGTCTGCCGCCTAGTCGGGGCGAGATGGGGTAGCGTTAGCATTCACCATCTCACCCCGGCGGTTAGCCCGTCACCGGTGACGGGCCCCGGCCAATGGAGGGATGACCCAGCTCATTAGGGCCATCCCCCAGACGTGTGGGATCGTGCAAGCCAGTGGAGAATCCCCCAACTCTCCACCGATGATCCGCACAACACTAGGTAAGAGCGAGAAGGCGCCCGAATCGCCTTCTCCTTCCCCCAGTTCGTCTACGCCGGAGCGGGTCTGAGAGGACGTCGTCCACCCTCGCCCGCTCCGCAGCCTCTTTCTGCGCCATCACCTCTTCGCAGAAAGAGACCACCGCCTGCCACGATCCGTCGCTGCCGAGCATAGCGTTAACCACGCTCGGCCTGTGTAAAAGGCCTGTATTAACTCTAAACGGCCACTTTAATCCACTATCACCACACGTGCACTTGGCTTGTGTTAGAAAAGGCCATATCATGATACCTATAAGTGGCTAATGAAGATAATGAATGTATTATTTTACCTCCTGCACCCAGACTTATACTTAGTTTACAATATTGATACATACATATTTACACCACGACTAACATACAACGATAGTACCTAAGTATTCAGATTATAGGCATGAGGTACCTATCAATACAAAAGAAGACACCAAACCAATTACAACGAAAGCCAATATGCGACGAGAGGAAAAATTATAGTCAAGTGCATAAGATCCAGTAATATAACGAACACATGAGAATCAGCAATTATAAGTCTCAGAGTGACAAGGGCTATGCAATTCGTCACTTGAGACGAAATGTATCTGTGATACGCAGAGGTTTGTCCGATAAACATCAGGTGGGCCTCGTGCTTGTTCCGTCAAAATCAAACAAAACAATTCTTAAAGAAACGCTCGTAGCGAACTTTACTTAGCTGTTCTCAAGCAGTGTCGCCCGCGGTCATGAGTTTGATGAGTTACCGCTAGTGACATTACTACTGAGCGTTTTCGTGCTTCGGAGGGCACGTTAAGCCGTCGGTCCCGGTTGTTGTCTTAGGATGGCAGTCGTTATAGCATAGTGGTAGGGTATTTTGCGAATGCCCGCCTGGCTAGCTACCACCCTCTAGTACAAAATGTGTCGCCAAGCACCTAACGGTGTGTTCCGGCAGCTGTCCTTGAGAGCCAGTACTTCTAGGTTAGCCTGAACAACATCTTCGACCACATCATCACTTACCATCAGGTGAGATAGTGGCTAACCTATCAGACAAAAAAAAACTAAGAACACAAACATAATTACGATTTGTAACATTCGCGCCATACCGTCGACAAGTACGTAGGAACAAACGCATAATTTGCGTTAACATTAGCATCTATTGTTGCATGACCCTGGCTTGCAACGGTCGTGAGTTATACATATTCTGTCTTCGTATTTATTGATCATGTGTTGGTTACTTTTCTGGGACAACAAATGTTAATGTTTTACAGAAAACTAGACATTTAGATAGATAACACTTAGATAGAACAAATTACAGGCACATGAGACTTAACAACTATGTTTCAAGGTGACGGGCGCTGTGCAATTCGTCACTTGTCACAAAATGAATCTATTATAGGCAGAGGTTAGTCCGCTTAACATCAGGTGAGCCTCGAGCTTGATCCGTCACAATAACATAAAAAAAATTATAGATAGACTTCATTGTGACATCAGAAATTTACAAACTTATAACATTTTGAAGCGCTCGTAGCGAAGCTTACTTAACTGTTCTCAACCGATCAGCAAAGTTAAGCGAATGCCCGCCTGGCTAGCTTTACCACCCTCAAATAGAAAATCTGTCGCCAAGCACCTAACGGTGTGTTTCGCCAGCTGTCCTTGAGAGCCAGTACTTCTAGGTTAGCCTGAACAACATCTTCGACCACATCATCACTTACCATCAGGTCAGATAGTGGTCAAAGGCTAACCTATCAAGCATAAAAAAAAAACAGTAACTAAGAATAGGTGTGACAATGGGCGGTTTTATCTCTGAGAGCGATGTCTTCCAGACAAGCCTTTAAAAAGGGATATTATAAATAGATATGGACGGAGGTCTATCTATAACAATACTAATAAAAATTATAAAATTCATAAAAAATTCCAAAGCAAGAAATAATCGTACAATAAATAAATTAAAATGTAAGTTTTAATATTGGTATGTTTGCAATAACGCCTGCTTGGCGAATTACATTAAAAAATTACAAATTTACGATAGAAATGATGGGCATTTTATTAGAAAATAATTTGCTCTGCAATCGCACAGTAATCCAACATGATCATCTATTACAAAATTACAATGAAAGGGTAAATTACAACTAGGAGTGGGATTCAAACCCGGTACCATCCACTTAGTAGGTGAAGATTACAATGTAAGAATGATCACTTACTGTCTAGAAAAATATAGCATGTTCGAGCAAAGACACACGCCGTGTAATCGTCAGAGCAAATTTGTGCTTGCTTAATCGATGGCTTGCTAAAATGCAGCCCTGTTTGTCCTAAATACAGGAGAACAATGCCAAGAATTCGACCTAAATGTCTGTATTAGACCCATAAATACAGAATGTGGTATCAACGGCAACGATTATAATTCACGTCAATCGATTGCCTAAAGCACAAACAATTCGTGTAGAATGCCTAATCGATTTAGCTATTTTTGATTAGGCTTATCGATTTCGTTGAATAACATTTTTATACATATACGTACATAAGATCACGCCTCTTTCCCGTAGGGGTAGGCAGATGCACATTTCCACTAGCAACGATACTTACAAATCTCTTTCGCTTCATCTACACGCATCAATCCTTTCGTACATAAGCGTTGGTTTACGGTACTCTTGACCTGGCCTTTTTTCAGAACGTCTTCAATCTGACATCGGAACGTTCGCCTAGGTCTTCCCGATCCAACACTTCCGTCCACTTGTCCCATGTATACATGTTTAGCTAGTCTAATTTCATTCATTCTCTCTACATGTCCAAACCATCTTAACATACCTTTCTCGATTTTTGTCACTTCATCCTCATTCACACCACATCGTCCCCTTATCACACTATTCCTTATCCTGTCACTCCGTTTGACTCCAATCATGCTTTCCATCATCTTCTTCTTTGTAAATGAGTTACAATTAATTTATGTTTAGGTGTCCCCTTTCTATATAAGTATGGCGATTATATCAGAGATATAAGAAGATATATAAGCACATAGGATTTCATGAACAGCACGAACAACTAAAGTTATTCATTTCTTATCGTCGATAGGCCTTTGTCCGCAATCATATTTGATGGTATATAGGTAGATATGGACGAAGATGACCCTGCTTAGCTTAAAATGGTATCTGGCTCTCAAGGACCGCTGTCGGAACACATCGATAGATGCCTGGCAACAGATTTTCTACTTGAGCGCTCGCAAAATGCCCGCAATGGGATGCAGTACAATTACCTATTATATAAACTGTTCGGAATAGGGCATATAGTATTTGTAACATGCCTGTACTTTTGTAGGAGGTATGGGTTCAGGATGGCGGTCCGTCATAAAACCACAGCCAAAACTTATTAAAATTAATATATCCTGTGGTCCGAAATGTGTTGTTAGCTAAAGTATATATTTTACAATATGTTCTTCTGCTGTCCTTCGAGTACCTACCCCTCATAAGTGGGATAAAGGCATGTATCTGACATGGCAGGTACAGAACTCTTTATGCGATTTCGTCCGGGGAAGTACTGCCACCATATCTATTACAACCGCCAAGCAGTTATGTTCACATTACTGTGATTGTTATTTAGTAACCGGCTATGACTCGCGTACTATTTATCGGATATTGCTCCGACCAGTATCGAACTTATTTGAAGTCTAGAGAGTCACGATTGTGCACAGCGCCGAGCGCGGGCTTCAGCACGTAACATATTACTCTGTTCCGGTTTGAAGTTTACGCTTACCGGTGTAATTACAGGCAAATGAGACTTAACAACTTATTTCTCAGGGTGATGAGCGCAGTGCAGTTCACCACTTGCACTGCATCTGTTAATAAGTTAACGCTAAACACCAGGTAGACCTGCAGGCCTACCATGAACTTTTAAATAACATGTCATGTTCCGAGCAGTTCAATTAAACGATGTAATATTGACCTGCAAAAACTCGTAGCATGAACATAGATTTGCTGACATGTCTTTGGCCTGCTAAGGGCTAGGAAGGGCTATAAATCATTGTCTCTGGCCGGTTGTGCGTAAGAGATGGCGCTATATGACTTTCGTATAGCTCTTTCTCATTCTTATTTTGTTTGAAAAGGTTACGTTCTAAAACTTTCATAGATTTACATTCGGTAAAATTTACCGGTTTATTGTTAGTCTTATTAATATTTTGCAAAGGTTTTCTTCACAATAAAAACATTCATGATATCGTGAGAAGCTGTTGCGACGATATTATGAGGAAAGGAACACAAGAAGGACGAAAAAATTTACAACTACAAGAACTTAATATTGTAAATTTATCTAAACTTAAGAATACAACATTTTTCAAATGGTTTTAGAACGCGTTAAATCTTATCAAACAGCTGACACAACATTTTGTTTTCTATGATAAAGTTAAAAACAAAAAACCTATACTTAGCTTGACCGTAATAAATTAGTTTTTGTGTGCTCTAGCTCATCGGTTCCAATATGAGTGCACTTATATTGTAGAACTCACGGACATTTTTCACATTCATGGGTAAAACTAAACGTCGTCGCCTTCTCAAGTGGCTTAAATTATGTGAAGTGGATCATTTACCTAAAATGCCAAGTTGATTATAACTAAGTCAAAATGAATTCTAATTCATTCTGCTTGGAATAATGTCTGCGTCTACATCTCGCCGCCGTGTTAGTTATGCTCAGTTAGAAATTCTATGAGAATTTCTCAACACCCATAGGGATATAGCTATGGGCTATAATAAAAGTGTTCAAGCACCTGAAAATATGAAAAGACTTTGGAATCTAGTCACGGAAAGTTTGAATGCTATTGGAGAAGGTGCATTCAAGGATTGGAAAGGCTGGTCTGCTGTAAGTAATTATTATAATTAGAAGTGTAGTACAATGTTGATTGTGATAGTTGGATTACCATTATACTTATTTATTTTTAATTTTTATGTTTCAGTATTGGATTGATTTTAAGGGCAAACTAAAACGTAAATGTGCGTCTTTGAGAACATCTCAATCTCGCACAGGTGGGGGGCCACCTGAAGTTCCAGAGCTAACAGAAATTGAAAAAAAATATCTTATTATTTTAGGCGAGGACTTTGGAGCTGGATTGCCTGGTGTACAAGTGAATCCTTTCCCCCAATCTGACAATAATGTAAGTTTTTGAGTTTTTTTATAAATATATCATCATTATTTCTTTACACTTACAAACCAATTTTAAAATAGATATAGGTTTCACTTGATAATTATAATTACTTACTATAGAATTGATTTCAATTACAGGCATTTACAGAAGGTTCCACACCAAATGTATTGGCACCATGTCCAACTATGGAAATTGAAATCCAACAAGTGGATACAGAATATATAGAGGAGCCAGTGAGATCCACAGAAGAGGTCGTGCAAAGTTCAGCAGTAATGCAGCCTGCTAGTACTGAACCTCAGGTTGTGGCTGACACTGAACCTACCCGTAGAAGGCGGCGAAGAATGACTCCACCAT
This sequence comes from Plagodis pulveraria, assembly GCA_963890685.1. Classification (NCBI taxonomy): domain Eukaryota; kingdom Metazoa; phylum Arthropoda; class Insecta; order Lepidoptera; family Geometridae; genus Plagodis; species Plagodis pulveraria. The sequence continues at coordinate 9,483,566 of OY982970.1, read as the reverse complement.
TTACCCAAGAAGCCGCTCGACGGTCATTAGTTGATTCCTATCAGCAGCAGCTACAAAATGAAGCTGCTAAGTCCCAAACACTGATGGGAATTGAGAGGGTTCTTACTCGTATTGCGGATACACTAGAAAGAATAGAAAGAAGGTAAAAAATGTACTTGTTTTGTTTATCATTTGTTTATTTTAGCTTAAGTAAATGAGAGGTATAGTAAATTTAAAACAATCATAGGTTATGCACCAATCATATAATTCTTGGTACAAATAATACCAATTCTAAAATGTATAAATCTAAAAGTATGCAATATTAATCCAAAAGTAGGTGAGATAATGGGAGATGGAACATTTATTTTGTTTATTTATTTACATAATTAGTACGGCTATTGCCAATTACACCAATTAGATTATTAAATACAGAATATTATTAAATACAGAATATTATTAATTACTAATCATAAGATTACCAAACAAATAATAAAATGTCAATATAGAAAAACTTCAAGTAACAATAAAATCAATCTATCACAATAAAAATAAATTAGGCAAATAAGTTACTGAAATCAATGTCAAATAAAATTAAATACAACTCCAATACAAATAAAAATTAAATTAACAAATAAAATGTCAAATAAACATACACAAAATGTCAGGCATTTTCCTCACAACATTTTAAACATTCAGAGATAATCACCTTCCATTCATCCGCAAGCACATCACAATTACAACATGTATCACGATATGTTAAAATTTAAATAGAATCACATATTCTGTCTAATATAAGTACAATAAATATAGTATTGAAGGCCTGTCATATAATATGTAAAGATGAGACTATAGAAAATATAGGTGTATACTTAAAAAAATAATTAAAAAGGTTGTTTATTTACTTAGCATTACATATTATTACCTAGGTTGCCTGACGTCTTGCCCACAGCTGACCTATAAGAGTACGCCTGACTGCAATTCCTTGCTGAAGATCGGAGTTATGCATGGTGGATATTTGGGCTTCTTCTGAAGTGCTGTTTACATGGTGAGTTGACTGCTGCAATTGAGCTTCTTGTAAGGTTTCTTCAGGCGTTAGATCATGCACAGGTACAGTTGCACTATTGCAAATGTTGTGTAGTATTACACAAGCATTTACAATGGCTGCAGCCATAAGTGGCTCATAATGTAAGACTCTGTGCACAAGCAAACACCTGAAACGCGCTTTAAGTAGTCCAATTGTGCGTTCTATTGTATTGCGCGCTTTCACATGCACTTCAGTAAAGTAGGCTTCAGGAGAACCTGGGTTGGCATCAATGATAGGTGTCATCATATACTTCCGTAATGCATAACCAGAGTCACCTAAAAAATATGAAATTAATTGAACATAATTTCATAGTAAATATATAGGGTACATATTTTTAAATTCTTGTTGTATATGTTTAATACTTACCGAGAAGCCACACAGCATCATTATTGCTTAGTTCTTCCATGTGGGTCTTTAGTGGGTGATTATTCCAAATGAATGAATCATGTGATGAGCCTCCATAACTTGCATCAACGCTTATTATATCCAAGTGGCAATTACATATCTAAAACAGGATATTTTTATTACAGGTTGGCAGCATCTTGTGGAATTAAAGAGTATGTCTGTTACTTGTATAATGTACATTTTTAATATAGTTTTGTATAGGTAAAGTACTTCAAAATTAAAGAAATAAGTCTGTTTGTTTCTAGTATAAATTTATAGAAGGTTTACTATGTATTTACTCTGTATACCTCTACGTCTTTTTGGAAAGTATAAATTCTAATATTGTATTAAATAAAATAAAATGTTTCTATGATAATAATGTGTTTTTCATTGACATGTTTTCATTTAAAGCAAGTACCTAGATTTTAAGTATAAGAATTTGTATTGTGTAAGTAATACAATAGCAGAAAGGAACTTACCAACTGCACATTTAAAGAATGATATTGTTTCCTAGAGTAGTACCGCTCTTCATTTTGTGTGGGACGTACAATAGCTATGTGTTTGCAATCTATACAACCCAGCACACCAGGCATTCCAAACTTGTTGTTGAATCTGAAGAAATAGAGCCATAATTTGTATAAAATTGTCACAAACTAAGTTAAACAACAAAAGCCTCAAAAAGTAGAAGTATAATGCAGATAGTAACATGTACTTACTCTATTATATTAGTTCTTCGCTCTGCAACATCCTTTGGAAATTTAATATATTTTTCTCTGAAGTATGGCAAATTCAGACAATTGGTTACTTGAGTTAGTACAGCAGAAACAGTTTCTTGAGCTATGGAATGGCTAGCCATGTCTCCAATTGCCCTTTGGTAGGAACCAGTGGCATAAAAAGCCAATGCTACTAAAACCTAAAATATAAAAAAAAAACTGATATAAGTACTTACATATGAAACTACAAATCAAAGGACTAAAGCATTTCAGTTAGTAATCAAATATTAGTGTCGTCGCGAGAAGCATTCCTACTTACCTTGGTTTCAATAGATAGATCTTCCGATTTAGTAGGATCGTTCATAAAAGGCCTAATCTCATCACATAGCTTCATAACTAAATCTTTTGTCAGCCTATACCTTTTAACAAACTGGTTTTCTTCGAGAGCGAATGGGTTGTTTTGATCTCTCAATTGCCTTCTCTGCAATCTTGCAGATCGTGAACTTTGGTAGTCTTCTTCTAGAAACTCAAATAATTCGTATGCGTTCCACATTTTACAAACTTTAACAGAAATTCACAGCAATGGTGCTAATCCGGTCAGAAAAAGTTACTTACGTTCGCCTGTTTCATATGACAGATATGCAGGTTAATTTGATTGAAATCTAATGTCAAAAATCACGTCATGGTAGGGTTATAACAGGCGACCCTTTGCTAGTCGGCTGGCCGGATAGGTCACGTGGGGAATAGTTGACTCGCCTGCTAGAGTTTGTCATGGTACGAATTTGCAGGACAGTTCAATAATACGCTTAACTGCCCTGCTATAAGGCGTTTATGGTAGGCCAGCTGGTGCTTGCTCCAACATTTTAACATCTAAATATAATAGTAATTAAACAACTTTAAACGGTTTAAATCGCGTATATTTATCATTATTTTTGTCCCGACGTTTCAAACACTTTGCAGTGATCGTGGTCACGGGGTGACTACCACGGGTTTAATTACTATGTGTAATAATCGCGAAAACCTAAGACAACATTATCTAAATATAATTTTAATAATGTTACTTTTGCAAAAACGCCTGCTCGGCGGATTACATTACAAAATTACAAATTTACGAAAGAAAAATTATAGTCATTTGCGGGATTCGTCCATCTCCATCCTTGCTCCATCCCAATATACGATGTTTAAATAAAGAACGAGAGGAAAAATATGAGTTACGAGTCATTGTCATGTTAGCTCAAGCGGTCAAAGCATACCCCGGCTATAGGGGTGGATGGACGCAGGTTCGTATCCCGCACGTGACTATTTTATCTCTCGTAAATTTGTAATCTTAACATCATGTAAGTCACCTGCTCGTTTCTTAAGGTTGAACTGGCCGGTCACTTCTCCATACAAACGTCGTAGGGTGATCACTCCCTCATTTAGGATTTTACGTCCAGACTTAAGCATAATACCAATTGATATCGTCATTATCTAGGCTTGTATGATGGCAAAATTTTAAAAAGATGATTAAGTTGTAAGTTATGAGCCTCGAAAACTTTATATGAAAATATTTCGAGGCTCATAATTCTCAAGTTGATTATTTTATTAAAATTTCGGCATCATACAAGCCTAGATAATGACGATATCAATCGGTATTATGCTTTATATTGGACCTAAATCCTCAAATAAGGGAGTGATCACCCTACGACGTTTGTATGGAGAAGTGACCGGCCAGTTCACCCTTAAGTTCCATTTTATCAATTGCCAACTAATAACTGCGCATGAATGTTAATTAGTGGTTAGAGATTACTAGTTATCTACTAACCCGTATGTATGTAACCCGAGACGTCGTCGGAGCAAGCCGTAAGGATACGATCAAATGGAAAGTCACTACCTCAAAGCTGACCGACTGTATTTTATCATATCTTCGTGTCACGCATGTTAATGTGTATCATCTTGGATACAGTTGGGTCGTGGTAAGATGTTTCTATGTAAAGGTATTTGGTATCTACAGTTTGGAGGCCGTGAGAATGTGTTTGACAGTTCATTTTGTGGATATTCTTTCCCCAGTTCAAACATAGAGTAGTCGTAAGTATCTAAAAAAAAAACTACCAAAAAATAATCTATTATTTCTACTTGAGGGTAGTAGCTAGCCAGGCTGCACTGAGAAAAACGACTTAAAGGCTTAAATCAAATTTGACCTTTTACCGTTGAATTGTAACTACGTAAGAAGAATTCACAACTCTTAAGATGATTTTCACCAATCAATAAAAATGTACCATGTTTTATAATAAACACAACCGTCAAAACGCCTTCCGTAAAGTATTTTCAGAATTGGACTTGTTATACGATAATAATTGCAGTATTGACCATACCATATAATTGCCTTATACCATATAAATTGGCCGTCATTAGGGCGCTTTTGACTTTAGATTTTTCTCAGTGTGGCAATCGCAAAATGCCGTTCCACGATGCGGTGAAGCTCAAGCCGGCGGTGGGGATCGAACCAGGGACCTGGCGGCACGGCAGTACATAGCTATTACCTCTCGGCCATCATTGCTTCAAAAGATATTGAGAGAAGAGAATACAGTTCATTTGTTATCTCTTGTTAGATGCAATAGATCGGATGATTTTCGTTATTTAGCCTGGATTTGATTCAGGCAGTACCTGCCTGGATATACGCAGAATTTCTTAGTGAGCAGTCTTTTAAAACACAAACTAAATAAGTCTATACCTTTACCTACTAATTCACTTAACCGTGTAAGAAAACCACGCATATTTTGCCGCATTTTTAATTAACCAACTTATCTTCAAACTTTATAGAACTCCAAGTTACATGGCAGATATTATCAGCGTTAGCAACTTTGATAAAGGCGAACTAAAGTTTGCTCGACCGCATCCAACCTACACTGAACTTAATAACTTTGTATTTTTATATGTTATAAGTAGATAGGCTGTAAGCGTTAAAAGTTTTGCATGGTGGTAGGGCGTTTTGCGAATGCCCGCCTGGCTAGCTGTCGCCAAGCACCTAACGGTGTGTTCCGACAGCTGTCCTTGAGAGCCAGTACTTCTAGGTTAGCCTGAACAACATCTTCGACCACATCATCACTTACCATCAGGTGAGATAGTGGTCGGAGGCTAACCTATCAAGCATAAAAAAAAAAGTTATGGAATGGTTATGGAAGAGTGAGATCTTCTGACAAAAGTATTTATATACTTACTAGAAGGCCTCAACCTACCTTAATTAAGTTCAATCTTGGCTACAGAAATGAGGAACATTTTCATTTTTTTTTCCAACCTAAACGACCAATAAATATCTGCTTGATATGATATTCGGAACTTATTTCGACGTTGTGAAACACGTGCGTGTAGTACAAATAAAGAATAAGTATACTTAATGAAGTCAGAGTGCATATAATCAACTGAACCCACAAGATAAACGTAAGCTTCCTACCCACTATATAGATATCGTCCTCCATTACCATGTCCCTGTCATTGGTGATGGCTCACTATAATCTGTAATAGTTCACTATAATTTGTATGGTACCGGTTGATTTCCAATGAAACTCATTATTACGGGTTTTCTCCACTCTTTGCTGTACAGTAAGTGTTTAATTGTATATGTGTGCAACGTAAAAAAAGTATTTATTTATATATTATTTTTTTTATGTTATTGTGACGGAACAAGCCCGAGGCCCACTTGATGTTAAGCCTATAACGACGAATTGCACTGTGCCCGTCACACTGAGACGTCCAGTTGTTAGGTCTCATTAGCCTGTAATTTTACTTATCAATATATCTGATATACTTTTTATACTTTTTAATATATCTGATAGGGTAGCCTTTGACTACTATCTCAACCTGATATAATGATGTGATTTAAAATGTTGTTCAGCCTAAGCAATAAGTAACGGCTCCCAAGGACCGGAACACCGTTAGGTTGTGTTTTATGAAGCAGTGATGGCTCAGTGGCATTAACTATAGACTGGCAAGCAGCAGATTCATGTTTCAAATCGCGCCACGGGCTTGAGCTTCACCGCATGGTGGAAGGGCATTTTGCGAATGCCCGCCTGGCCACCACCCTCACCCAAGCACCTAACGGTGTGTTCCGGCAGCAGTCCTTGAGAGCCAGTGAAATTACAGGCACATGTGACTTAATAACTACGTCTCAAGGTAACGGGCGCAGTGCAATTCGTGACATGTGAGGAAATGCATCTGTTATAGGCAGAGGTTAGTCCGCTTAACATCAGGTGGGCCTCAAGCTTGTTCAGTCACAATAACATAAAATAAAAATAAAGAAGGCGATTATAATCGCCCAAACCTTATGTAATTCTTACATGTCACTACAGCAATGCACCAAAACTCAAAACTAACGCAATGCAGCATACAGGAAATCGTATTGATGTAAGTAGACGTCACAAAAGAGTATTTCACAAGTGAAAATGCATTCAACACCTAATTCTATAACAGCGACAATAGCCTGAAGTTCGATAACACTTTATTATTATTAAATGTAATATATCGACATCGGGCGAGCGCTTTGTTAGCATTGCTTTGTGAAGTTGTATAGTCTTACTATTGCAACGAGAAACGGTTAGAAGAGAAGAAACTTACACTAGTAAGAATATACTAAGCACAAACTATATACTACATTATATAATAAAATACATATATTTCAAATACAGTTACAAAAATTATGTTAATATATTATTATTAGTCAAAACTAAGTCAAATATAATTATAATACCTAAAAATAAAATATAGTACTTAATGTAACTCAGTCAAATAAACCCCCGCGCAATGGCCTTTGGCCAAAGGTACCCATTATACTCGCCGCATTGCCTCTTTGTATGGCAAGAGATATGATTAATATAATAAAATACTATATATATACAGGTACATGTACCATACGTATATAAAATATATCAAGTTCAGCTAGGGGCAAAAAGTAATGCCAACCTTGGCGTTTGGCAATGAAAGGAAATTTGAACTAAAAAACTTTCGCGTAAATATTACGCGAGTCAATTACTAAATAATAATTAGGAAAGGAAATCTTTAAAAACGATCGTAAAAAAGATTAAAACTAAATTAATTAATAAATGATTTATGTTTACAGTCTCGTTATTCCAGAATGTCATTCTTTATTAGTATTGGCATAGAATATATAATAATACTAGTATTGGTCAAACAGTTTTTTTTCCCTGTGGGGTGCCCGGTGATATTGTCACCCCCTCCCATTTATTCCCGTGGGTGTCGTAATAGGCGACTAAAGTAAAAATACCACATTAAAGTAAGAAGCAGCACCTTCTGAAGAACTGAAAACTTTACTGCGAGCCCCAAGACGCCTGCCAAGCATGGGAATTAAGGCAAATCCCCCAATGGGGAAGACCTCATCCAACGGTGGACATTACGGTTGATGTGATGCTGATAGATTTTTGTAATACATATTATACCTACAATTATATAATATACTTATATTAATAAAGATAACAGTGATTGTGAAAGGTACTTTTTACAGTAATAAATTAGCTTTTGACCTTTACCTCTATTGAAGGTAAGCGATGATATATTCAAAGATGGTAATCCAGCTAAACCAGAACGAGAGGAACTGGTCCTTATTGAAAACTGTCGAAACACATCGTTAGGTGTTCTTTTTTTTATGCCTGATAGGTTAGCCTTTGACCACTGGTAGCTAGCCAGGCGGGCATAAGCAAAATGCCCTACCACCATGCTATAACGACCGCCATCCTAAGACAACAACCGGGACCGACGGCTTAACGTGCCCTCCGAAGCACGGTAGCGCTCAGTAGTAATGTCACTAGCGGTCACTCATCCAACTCATGACCACGGGCGACGAGTTATTCAAAAGCTTTTGTTTGTTGCTAGCTATACTTTATATTTTCTACTTGCGGATGTTAGATAGCCTGGCGAGCGTTCGCAAAATATCGTACCAACATGCAGTCAATGATAAGACCTATGCAATATCTGATACAATATGTACCTTATAATACATTCATTAGCTACCTCCACTCTTCCATTCAAAGGAGAAGCCTACACACATTCGAAGTACGTTTCAACTCAGCGGGTGGCATCACACGGCAACGACTAAAAAACTCGCCCTAGAATCCCAACCATTCAGAGGCTATCGTTAATTGCATAATACCAACAGTTTAACTATACTCCATAAAGGTCTATTTGTATTACTCACTAAGCTCGATTCGATTCCTAGACATTTTTTCGTCATTGTGGTGTTGGCGCATCGCCTGTGCCAATATGGATATTTATCCCTAGGTATGGGAACCTCATATTATCAAAAGATATGGGGAGTGAAAGTGCTAGCTGTCTGTCAGTATGCCATCAGTCTCTAGCTCGTTAATGTTTGTAACGGACAGTTGTCGCCAAGCAACTAACGTTGTGTTCCGGCAGCTGTCCTTAAGAGCCAGTATTTCTAGGTTTAGACTGTTAACACCTTCGACAACATCATCACTTACCATGAGGTGAGATTGTGGTCAAAGGCTTACCTATAAGTAATAAAAATAAATAAATTTACAAACCCTAAAATTATAATTATAATTGTTGCAGCGGCTAAGTTTGGCCTAGAATATCATTAAAAATTCTAGTATATTTTTTCTGGAACTGTTCGAACTTCAAAAATACTTTCCACGCGAGTTGATAAAAAGCATTTTCAATGCAGATTTCAAATGATAAACATCACCTTTACGAGCTTGTGAGGTGAACCAAATTCACATATGAAAGGCATATTTGGACGATAAATTGAGTTCGTGTATTTGAATGAACATGACGTCGACTTAATATATCTTTTAGATCATAACTGATCAATACAAATTAGAATTCAGTAAACTGGTCTAATAAACACAATTCAAAGTCCCTGCAATCGGATCGGACTCAGTGCGTACAGCTTAACCGAGAAATGGGACCGATAGCTAACGATTTATTGCCGACAAATCGTTAATGATCAGTAAACTGTACTATTCGGGTTAGCATTGTTGGTTAAACCGGTCGTCGTTTTGAAGAAAATTGTTTTGAAACTACATGGCGGAACTAATTCAGCACAGAAAATATATTACGGAGTGTAATATTAGTTGCAAGTTAAACTAGTACTGAGTTGCAATAGGAATTTAGTTACATTTAATTATGGAATGTATCTGGATTTTTGCTGCCTAGAAATTGGGATATGAAAGCGATCATATAAAGCATGTCAGTTCCCTATAGATTCCCTAAAATAAACCACTAATACATTTATCTATTTATTTAATGGCTTTCTTAAAGCTATTGATATTTTAGATTAGTCCACGGGTAGTTTTAATATGAGGTCTTCAAAATTTTAATTATTATTGTTTTTTATCGAAATGTGTATTCTAAAAACTAAATCGGTGTATCTACAGCACCGGAGCTGTCATAGAATTACTTCACTTTTAAAAATACAGATTTAGTCCTATATTTTAGTTCTAGTCTAATATTTTTTTTTTTTTTTATTCAAATAAAAAAAAACATATCAAACTGTTTCTTAGGACAAGCATAGTCAACCCTAAGAGGTTGTTAACATTTTACTAATAACACTGTATAGGTTTTTGAATAAACATTTTTATAAAAAAAAAATTATATGAAAAAATTAAAAAATATGATTTTTGTTACCCTCCATTGATCCCCACTTTCTGTAGTACATACATATATGTATATACATATATCAATTTTAAAGACGAGCCAAACTTACTGTCTGGCAGCCACGGTGTTTATTTGTGTCATACTAATTTCATAAATGCGAAAGTTTGTGAGGTAGGATGTGTGTGTGTGTGTGTGTGTGAATTGAATGAAACTTGGAATAGAGATAGTTTAGATACTGGTTTAAAACATATAATAAAATAAGATATTTTTACTAACTTGTATTAAGTAGGTATATAATATCTACTACTAAGTAGGTGCTATAAGGTTTCTGCTTTTATTATTATATTAGGTCCTTACATATGAAATTGGCGTTTTTCGTACTGGCCACTTTAATCACGAATTTCTCCTCTTTGGTAAGGAATTCCAAATTCAAATTTGTACAGCTATAGACTCATGTATTTGTGCTTCGATGATCGTCATTCATTTGTTTTTTTCCTTCTGTTTTTTTCTGTTTGCGTCACTCATTTTACAAAATGGAAAACCTTAAATATCGCATTATTTACGAGTACGAGTTCCGCCGTGGCACTAGTGCTGCGGAAACAACTCGAAGGGTGAATGATGTGTATGGCGGTCGTGTTGCAAAAGAAAACACAGTTCGTTTTTGGTTCCAACGTTTTCGTTCTGGAAATTTCGACCTGCAGAACAAGCCCCGTGGACGGCCTGAGACTCAAGTTGATAATGAAGAGTTGAAGGCTATTGTGGAAGCGGATCCATCGCAAACCACGTCCGAGTTAGCTGCAGGCTGCGATGTTAGTGATAAAACTGTTTTAATTCACTTGAAGCAAATTGGGAAGATTAAAAAGCTTGAAAGGTGGGTACCTCACGAATTGACTGAAACAAACCGGCAAACGCGCGTCGACTGCTGCGTTACATTACTAAACCGGCACAATAATGAAGGTATTTTAAACCGAATCATTACCTGTGATGAAAAATGGGTTCTTTACGATAATCGGAAGCGCTCAGCGCAATGGTTAGATCCTGGCCAGCCAGCCAAATCCTGCCCCAAGCGAAAATTAACCCCATAAAAGTTACTTGTAAGCGTTTGGTGGACTAGTGCCGGTATTGTTCATTACAGTTTTTTCAAATCTGGCCAGACTATTACGGCTGATGTCTATTGTCAGGAATTGCAAACCATGATGGAAAAGCTAGCGGCTAAACAACCTAGGCTGGTCAATCGCTCCACGCCACTGCTGCTTCACGACAACGCTAGACCACACACTGCGCTACAGACGGCTACTAAATTAGAAGAGCTTCAATTGGAAAGTCTAAGACATCCTCCGTACTCCCCGGACCTTGCTCCAACAGATTACCATTTTTTTCGAAATTTGGATAACTTCTTGCAAGGGAAAAAATTCAACTCCGATGGGGCAGTCCAAATCGCCTTCAAAGATTTTATTGATTCCCGTCCGACTGGTTTTTTTAGTAAAGGGATCAATGAACTACCTATGAGATGGCAAAAGTGCATAGAAAATAATGGTTCATACTTTGATTAATTAAATATATTATATTAAAAAATATTCGACTTTTTGTTCCTCCCATACAAAACGTCAATTTCATATGTAAGGACCAAATATTAAATTATAAAGCAACATATTTATCGTGATAACTAATGATAATCCTATAACAAGACATACAACTTCAATATTACGACTTATATTTCAATCAGATATAATTAAGATAAGGCGGATTAAGTTTTCCATAACTTTGGCGAATTTAAAAATGTCAGCACATTTATTATGGCCGTAAACATAATTTATATTAGAATCGATTTATTTTATTTACCTTTTAGCTATTTCACGTTACATTTTATGGTACCATGACAGTTCATAAGTACCTAATATCACAATATTGTGCGCATGGTACCGACTTCGACAAGTTATTTCACGCTTTTGAGTGTAGAAATCGGTTCCATGTTTAGTTAAAAAAAAATACTCTTTTTAGTGCCCCTTGCTACTTAAGGGATTGATTGTTTTTCACTGGCAATGACTATATCATCAAGATATGAAAAAAAAAAAGTTATTGAAGTGTTAACTCAAAAACGGCTTGACCAATTTTGATGAAATTTAAATGGAACCACACGGCAAGCATCGTGCTCAACGCATAGGAGCTATATACGTGTAATTAATTACTACTAACTAAAAGAGAAACTGCATTTTGTTTCATGAACCCGCTTGAACTACGAAAAAGTAACCCTTTCCATACAAACGTAGTTTCATATCCAAGTGTTCAATGTCTATGCTTCTGGTGTGCCAGATTTACAACACAAAATTTATTTTATCCCTAGAAGTTAAAATAGGAATCCCAATACAAAACGATTTCATTCATAAATTTTGAATATACGTAAAATTACGAAAAACTAGAAAACCACAAAATAATAAGAAAAATTTCATAGTTTGAACTCTTCATAATTAAAATATGGCGAAATTAAGTATGTATGGAAAGGGTGAAAAGACACTAACCTTACGCTCAAAAGGATTTCATTAAAAAACGCTCCAACACTGATAAATTTGAATAAACAAAACTGGTCGCTACCTTGGACGCCAAGGCGGATGCAGCTAAACGCGATGGAATGGACGTACCTCTAAATATATATTTACAATATCACGTAACACCTGAGAATCGGCTGTGAATTTTTTTACAGGGTAATACAACTAATAGACTACTTATGTCTCAAATTACATATCTATATATAGGGGTCGTAAGAGGAACGGGAAGAGAAGCTCCTACAGAAAAATAGGTGTTTTAACAAAGTGATGCTGTCTCGCCGCTAAACGCTAAAACAGCGATAGTCTTCAAGTTTTGACTTAGAATTTGCGCATAATTTGCGTTCTGGGAGAAAAATTTATCCTATAGTAAACATAAATGAAATCTAAAAATTTTGGTCTTATTTTATAACTGACAGAATAAACTAGGTTCATAGGTTTTCCTTTTTCTTTATTTATCATTATTTTTCCTATGAATAATTCACAGACTAGAGATACAAGATTTGAGAAAAAAATGGTATTTAAATACCTATTAATCCATTGGAATCGGCGATAATGATAACAATATAATTTCATTCAAAACTAGGACGTAGTGGTCCTGACGATGCCAATTTGTTAATTCAAATTCCTTTAATATACTGATAAAAATCAAAACCTATTAACCTGGATATTGATAACATCTATAACATATGAAAAAATCATCAAAATCGGTGATTGTTTAGGGTGGTAGAAACGTTTTCTCTTTTTGTATGAAAATTCGAGACTTCCCTCCAGTCTTAAGAGAATGCTCTTTTGTTTTTTTTAATTATTTTTACGCACAACAGAAGAAAAAAGGGACAGTCTAATTATAACATTTCACTGATCAAGGCAAGGCCGTTAGGGCTTGATGAGTTAGAAACCCACGTCTCTGCACCGCATTTATATGGAAACTTGACACTTGCACGACCAAAAAGGAGCACTGACTCATTTATTATGTCAAATACTGTTATTATGCTTTGAATGTTTTCTTGCAGCTTTGACTTTCAAAACTACTTTACTCGGAGTTTCAACGAAATTGATTGCTTTTTAACCGACTTCAAAAGTGGAGGAGGTTCTCAACTCAACTCTATTTTTATGTGTTAACTTAACACACCAAAAAAATACAGTACCTCATAACTTTTTACAGAATGTACCGATTTCAATGTTTTTATATTTATATGCGTAAACTGGTGCTTGTCATGTGGTCACATTTAAATTTCAGTGAGATCTGACGAGTAGTATTCGAGTAATCCCTAATAAAGCATATTAGTAACTAGCTTCGACTATATTAATGTTATTCTCGTTTTCACTTGTCGATGTAAACTGAACAAAAAACATTTAAACGAAACTATGAATTTGGTTTATTTACTGCTAAGTGTTTGCTTTACTTTTATTTCTGTTAGAAGTCGGTGTATTTTTGTTAAAATTATCACACATCGATTATTCTTTAACATAAATAGTTTTTTTGTCTTAGGTTTTCGCGATTATTACACATAGTAATTAAACAACTTTAAACGGTTAAAATCACGTATATTTATCATTTTTTAGTCCTTTTAAAATAATGATAAATATACGCGATTTAAACCGTTTAAAGTTGTTTAATTACCATAAATAGCTTTGTTTTATTAGAAAATTATATGTTTATTTGTCATCTTTTTTCCATATTAGTGACTGTTTCATACAATTGTCTAGTTCTGCTGTTTCCCGGAGCGGTTTCGGGAGACGGTGCTGATCTAAGGCTATGCACCAATCCGGATTGAACTATGGCTTACTGCAATTTACACGCACCTCAATTTTTGTCACAAATAAATTATTCAACAGGTAAAACGGTTGACACTTCCATTTTCTTTTTAAAATTCCAAAAGCAAACTCCAACCAGTTGCATAAAAAATACTATTTCAAATCTCGCACTTCGTAGCCTGTCGTAGCATACAAAATGAAAAACTCAGACATTGAAGAAGATAATAAAAACAAAGAGGTACGTTATTAAGCTTTAATCCTCTGGACTGTTAGTGAGTAGAATATCTTATTGGTTCGAGACAGGAAGCGGAGACGTGCGCATTCCGTGCACTGGGCTGTTACCATTTTTAGAACATTGTGGAATCACGGAGGATGGGATTGATGGAGGTCCTATTACACTTATTCTTCCTACGAAAATGGAAACCGTATCTATAAAGGTTGACCAATTTTCAGCTGCTGACGACATCTTCGTTTTGTTACTACAACTCCAGGAGACGCTCCGAGTCTCAGTCACATTTGAGCACTATTTATCTATTATTAAGCCAAAAAATCCTGATTTATTAGCCTTTCACTACGTTCTCACCTGATTGTTAGTGACGATGTGGTCGAAGATATTGTTCAAGCTAACCTAGAAGTACTGGCTCTCAAGGACAGTTGCCGGAACACACCGTTAGGTGCTTGGCGGCAAATTTTCTACTTGAGGGTGGTAGCTAGCCAGGCGGGCATTTGCAAAATGCCCTACCACCATGCTATAACGACTGCCATCCAAGACAAAAACCGGGACCGACGCCTTAACTTGCCCTCCGAAGCACGGAAGCGCTCAGTAGTAATGTCACTAGCTGTCACCCATCCAACTCATGACCGCGGGCGACTTACTTGCTTAACTTACTCTTGCTTAACGTTTAGAACAGCAAAGTAAACATCGCTACGAGCGCTTCAAATATTTATACGAGTAGTCTATTTCAATATCAATATTATTAAAATTCATACATGTTTTAGAAATATTTATATATATGTATATATATATATATATGTATCTTGATTATAATCCAGACAAAGCTAGAAAATCGAGATGGGCAGACTGCAATATGCCAATGAATCCATCTATTTGATCTCCTTCGATAATAACTATGATAGGTAAAGAAATCTGGCACACCGCACGAAAACGCCTAGATACAACTGGCCCATGAACACGCTAATAAAAGGAAACCATCTATTGTCGCTACCAATTATGTCCAAAATCGCATTCTGGCTGTCTTAACCTCCGGTGTATAAACGTATAGTCTCAGCAGCAAGGCAATCTAGACTAAAGGTCTACTAAAGAGCAATGTAGCGCAACATCCTTGAAGTTATAGCGAAAGATCGCGTTTAGCATTAACTAAAAAGAAAATGTAGGTGTTAAGAGCAAGGTTAAAATGGGCTCAGGGTAATCTGATCCGTATCCATCCAGCGAGATGTGCAAATATCATCACACAATAGAAGTCTTTTTTTAATGTTATTTTGACGGAACGGAACAAGCACCAGGCCCACCTGATGATAAGTGGATTAAACCTCTGCCAATAGCTGCATTTCGTCACAAGTCACTAATTGCACTGCGCCCGTCACACTGAGATATACAGTTGTTAAGTCACATGTGCCTTTAATTTTTCTGGCTCTCAAGGACTGCTGCCGGAACACACTGTTAGGTGCTCGACATCTACTTGAGGGTTGCAGGCCAGCATTCGTAAAATGCCCTTCCAGCATGCGGTGAAGCTCAAGCCGGCGGTGGGGATCGAACCAGGGACCTGCGGCGCGGCAGTCCGTAGCTATTACCGCTCGGCCATTATTGCATCAAAAAAGTCTTCAGACGGGAGTAGACGTGGTGGTGGTCCTCGTCAAAACAGGCTGAGTGACGATTATGTGAGTGACATAGCGTAGGTTAGGAATGAGTGGTAGAAGATAGAGAGAGAGAGAGATAACAGAAAAATGAAAAACAAGCGCAAATTATTCACACGTGCTCTAAAAACGTGATGTTAATTACGTCAAGAAACCTACATGTGAATACTGACTCCATCACACTATAATACTCGTATAGTAGTCCATGGCTCGATCAAGCAAATGGGTGGATGTATGGGCCATTTCAAACGGTAAACAGGCGTCGGAAATGTCACCCTTGCCTTAACGCACAGCAGCGGAGAACGGCGGCAGGATTAAAATAATTAATCAGTTAGCTAGACCATTAAACAAATGAGGGTAATTAAGGGACCATAACCACGAATAAGTATTCATTCTTCATAGAATCACAACGAGATAAAACTTGCAAGCTTCCAAATTCATATAGATTACAATGTTAAAATTTTGACGAGTACTCTACCTTTTGTTTTAGTTATAAAACTGTGTTATAAAAGGCAGCGTCTTCCCAAAGTTTGCACATTGTTTTACAGTTATTTTTTAATATGTTACACAATTGAAAAGGGGTGATAATTACCTAAACATATTTGATTTAGACTCTTGAATTATTATGAATATGTTTAATTATGATGTATTATGTGTTTGTGTGTGTGTTATATCAAGACGTGTGCGAGAGGTGTGTGTAGAAAGAAGAAACCTATAAATGTGAAGAAAGTGAAAGTATCTATTACATTTTGTAAATTTTTAATAATAATTCTTCCACTTCATCATTGTCCAGGTTACCTAACCAATCATTGATTTTCACGCTATGTCATACTTTTTGTTTAATTATGTTATTATCATATAAGTTCTTGTAAAAAATGGGAGTAAGATGGTCATAATGTCTCCTGGCAACTTCACTATCTATAGATTAGAATTTAGATGGTAGAAAATAAAACAACACTTACTACTTTACGGAGGTTCAACATCCATAAAGAAAAAATACTTTCGTATTTATAATATTAGTAAATAGAAACCAAAGCAAACATGTCGACGCCAATACAGTGTAAGGTGCATTGAACAATGCATGGTGGTAAGGCATTTTGCGAATACCCGCCTAGTCAGCTACCACCAGCAAGTACAAAATCTGTAGCTAAGCACATAACAGTGTTCCAGCAGCTGTCCTCGTGAGCCAGTAATTCTAGTTTAGCCCGAACATCGTCTTCGGCCACATCATCACTTACCATCGTGTCTTAAGGAAGCTTTATAGATGTGATGTAAATCAGGAAAACAAATATATTCTTTACAAAATCACAAATATACGAAAGAAAAAATTTTAAGTCATGTGCGGGATTCGAACCCACGTCCATCCACCTCTTGAGCCGGGGTATGCTCTAACCAATTGAGCTAACATATCATGACGTCATAACTCAAATCTTTCCTATCGTTCTTTAACCATCGTATTGGGATGAATCCGCATAGCAGGTGTTATTGCAAACCGAACAATATTAAAGAAATATGTATATATATATTTCTTACTAGCCCCCGCTTCGTACGGGTATTTAAACAATTTTTGTTTAAATATTCTATAGCCTATCTTTATCAGTATTCTAGTAATGAAAGAATTTTTCAAATCGGTCCAGTTACTTCTTAAGTTTATTCGTTACATACAAAAATACAAACATACATATCTTTCCTCTCTATAATATTAGTGTAGATGAAGATAATATACGATAAACGCACACTACATTCAAAATAAACATAAGTTTATTATAGTATACAAAATAGAAATAAATCCCTCAGTTTATCCTCCAGAGAAGCGTTGCATAGTTTACAGTCCCACCAACTTATCTGTTCAGGCGGCAAAAAAAAGAACTACAACATTCCTTCAAATTGTGACAGTTTGTAGTTGATTTCCTTGACCAGTAGCGCCCTCGAAAACTGCACAGTTAAGTTGGTGGTACTATACTCAGAAATGCGTTGATACTGCATATGAATGAGCGGTGGCAATAACAGGCAAACAATCTGGAATAAACGCGATTATTCGTATACTTGTTCGGTAGCTTTCTCACATACAAAAGATATTCTAATTATCTTGTATGTAACAATAGGTAAACTTTTGTAAAACGCTCGTAGCGAAATTTGTTTAACCAATCAGCTAAGTTAAGCAACGTCCGCTGGGGTCATGAGTTGGCTGGGTGACCGCTAGTGACATTACTACTGAGCGCTTCCGTGCTTCGGAGAGCACGTTAAGCTGTCGGTCCCGGTTGATATCTTAGGATGGCAGTCGATATAGCATGTTAGTAGAGCATTTTGCGAATGCCCGCCTGGCTAACTACCACCATCAAGTAGAAAATCTGTTGCCAAACACTTAACGGTGAGTTCCGTTAGGTGTCCTTTAGAGCCAGTAATTCTGCGCGGTAAGGTTAGTCTGAACAACATCTTCGACCACATCATCACTTAGCATCAGGCGAGACAGTGGTTAAAGGCCAACCTTTCAAGAATATGAAAAAAATCGATGGCTCTCGCTTTTAAGTCGGCGGGCGGTGGGACAAGTGCCTTAAGAGTATATAGAGTTCACGGAGCGCTTTCCATACAAAAACGTAGTTTTGTCATATTTTATATACCAAGTGTTCAAACTCAGTGAAATTTTGTGTGCATATTGCTGAGTCTAATATCTATGCTTCTGGTTTTCCAGTTTTTTTTATTTATTCTTTATTTTATACCTAAATGTCAAAAGAACAATTCCCATACAAAACGATTTTTGGAATTACTATTGAAAATACATCATTTTACGGAAATCTGGTAAACCAAAAGCATAGATATTAGGCTCAAGGATATACATGCAAAGTTTCACCGAATTTGAACACTTAGTATTTAAAATATGACGAAACTACGTTTGTATAGAAGCGCTCGTAGCCAAGTTTACTTAGCTGTTCTCAACCGATCAGCAAAGTTAAGGACGTCGCCCGCAGTCATGTTTTGGATGGGTGACTGCTAGCGATATTACTACTGAGCGTTTCCGTGCTTCGGAGGGCACGTTAAGCCGTCGGCCCCGGTTATCGTCTTAGGATGGCATTCGTTATAGCATGGTGATAGGGCATTTTGCGAATGCCCGCCTGACTAGCTACCACCCTCAAGTAGAAAATCTGACGCCAAGCACAACGGTGTGTTCCGGCAGCTGTCCATGAGACCCAGGACTTCGTTAGCCTAAACAACATCTTCCACCACATCATCACACAGGTGAGATAGTGGTATCAAAATAAAAAAAAAGGATAGCGCTCTTACTCTACTCTTAAGTTCTTACAACAGTTTACGAACATCAAAAGCTTATAAACAATAAGTTCAACATTACCCGTTTATTGAACTCGAGTTGCATTATTGATAACAGTAATTGGGTACTACAGTCTCCGCGGTGGTGCAGCTATTTCTGGAACGCCTCAAGTAGTTCCTGTGGCTATGTTTATAAGCAAATTGTTACTCGCATTGCAATCGCATTAACTAAACTAATTGTCTTCGCCCACGACTACAGATGGTTATTATAAAAAACCAGTGCAAGGTTAAGGCTAGAGTGCTGGCGCTTTCCATACAAAAAAGTTTCGTCACATTTTTTGAAGCGCTCGTAGCGAAGTTTGCTTAGCGGGTCTTAACCGATCAGCAAAGTTAAGCAACTGCCGCCGCGGTCATGAGTTGGATGGGTGACCGCTAGTGACATTACTACTGAGCGCTTCCGTGCTTCGGCCGTCGGTCCCGGTTGTTATCTTAGGATGGCAGTCGTATAGCACGGTGGTAGGGCATTTTACGAATGCCCGTCTGGCTAGCTACCACCCTCAAGTAGAAAATCTGTCGCCAAGCGCCTAACAATGTGTTCCGGCAGCTGTCCTTGAGAGCCAGTAATTCTAAGTTAGCTTGAACAACACCTTCGACCAAATCATCACTTACCATCAGGTGAGATTTTTTTTTATACCTTTAACCACTGTCAAAGGCATAAAAAAATATTTTACAACTAAGTACTCAAACTCAGCGAAACTTTGCATGCACGAGTATGTACCTGACCTTAATATCTATGCTTCTGGTTTGTCTGATTTCCGTAAAATTAAGTATATTCAAAATAATTCGAAATTTTTTTTTTTTTGGGAATTGTTATTTTGACATTCAGGGATATAATAAATCGAAAAAATAATTAACCAGAAGCATAGATATTAGGCTCAGCAATATGCGTACATAATTTCACCTAGTATGTACACTTGCTATTTAAAATATGACGAAACAGCGTTTGTATGGAAAGCGCTCCGTGCACTCTACTCTTAAGACGCTGTCAAAAGCTGAAATTTTGTCACTATCGGACTGCGTAAGTGGGGCAGCGATGGTGAATTTGGTAAATATAGATAGGTATATTTGTGATCTTGTTAAGTATTGAGAACTTCCTCCTTTTTTTCAAGTCGGTAAAAAATGGACGTTATGCCTGATGATGTATTGGATAAAAATACATAAACGGAACGGATAATGTCGGTTACTTTAATAATACCATGAATACAAATGGTTTTAACCTCTTAACATCCAAACGCTGTCTCATTATTGTCAAGAGAGCGGTGATATATTCTGTATACTGTTACATTTCACATATTTAAGCGATGCAAGGGCCCACGCATGTTATGCTTTCCATATGGCATCACACGATTGTACGATGTTACAAATGTGATATAACTACGACATAAGGTAACCATTGAGCCTAGAATAGCATGGCGAACTGAGACATAACTGTTAAGTCTCATTTTTGCCTGTTATTTCACTGGCTCTCAAGGACTGCTGCCGGAACACACCGGTGCTTGGCGACAGATTTTCTACTTGAGGGTGGTCGCTAGCCAGGCGGGCATTCGCAAAATCTTCTACCATGCGGTGAAGCTCAAGCTCTGGGCGGGATTCGAACCATGGACCTGCTGCGCGGCAGTCCATAGCCAAAGCCACTGAGCCATCACTGCTTCAAAACAATCACTTGTGGTAGATTGACAAATTTGAAGAACCAACCGGGATCTAGAGCTCGGTTTCTTAAAGTGTGGTCCATGGACCCCTAAGGGGTCCGTAGCGTGTTTGACAGGGGTCCGCAGCAGCTCAGTTAACCCTTAGCATTTTTAGATTAGGAAACTGTGCAGTACATTCACGCTTAGTTTGTTTGACAACAAGACAGTTCCACAATTTAATGTGCTCAGTGAGTCTAAGCAACAACATACTTCTCATTAAAAATATTAAAAAAATAGTAAAGTACCAATAAAAGTGATTAATTAATAGTAGGCTTTGTTTTCTCTTCCTAAAATATTCATAGAGAAGGGTCCATGGAAATTTTGAAATTCTGAAAGTGGTCCGTGACTGCAAAAAGTTTATGAAGCATTGATCTAGAGGATGCCAAGCCAATGCCCAGAGTATTAAAATTGGCAGGACAATATGTAATATGCATAAAAGCATTGCGCAGCTTTAGGTAACTTATAGCAGAGCAGGCTTCTTTTCTTTTTTGAGGGTTTTGTACCCAAAGGGCAAAAGAAAATAAATATATTTTGTTACAAAGTCTATCTCAAATAATAAACAAGTTAGGAATCTGAAATCTCTGTATATTTCTAATGAAAACGCCGATTTAAAAAGTATTTTCGGTAATGTTATCAAACGAACAAACATTTATTTTACGAGCTGCTGCAATGCGGAACCCTAAATGAGCGAGGCCCGACTAACGCTTGGCCAGTTTTTTTTTGTTTTACTATTAGTTTAGCATTAGAACTCATTCTGAAATGAAAGGATAACTACGGGAACCAAACAAAGGTGCTTATCGACAGATTTTCTACTTGAAGGTAGTACTAGTAGCTAACGAGAATACCTAAAATGCCCTACCACAATGATGTTGAAGCTCAAGCCCGCGCCATTCGAACCATGACCTGCGGCAGTGCACACTCATTGCCACTGGGCCATCACGGCACTTCAAAGCATCTTGAGTAGCCGTATTCAGTAGTGGGTAAATGAGCCAATGCTTGATGCCGCTGCCAGCCTTCTAAGTTTTTTTATGATCCCATTGATGGGTTACATGATAAAACGTAATCTTCACTTCTTTCAGCGTTAAACAAAGTCCTAGTCCCTTTATTAGAGCTCTTTTTTAGGATTCCGTACCCAAAGGGTAAAAACGGGACCCTATTACTGAGACTTCGCTGTCCGTCCGTCCGTCTGTCACCAGGCTGTATATCTCAAGAACGGTGATAGCTAGACAGCTGAAATTTTCACAGATGATGTATTTCTATTGCCTTCCATTTTTTTTTACAGGTAGACGCTTTCACTCTTCGCAGAATATTTAGTTACGCAACCCTTCGTGCGTGAGTCCCACTCGCACTGGCCGGTATTTAATATTTACTTTATACTTTGTACTTTATAGTTTTTTAACAATAGCTTAGTAACGTGAACTGAAAGCCAAGTTGAGTGCCAGATTTAATTATTTTTGTGTAGCTGTTATTTTTATGTTAGAATTTTATAAATATTTGACATTTATTTATATACTAATTCAGAATAATATAATATCCGGTAAATATTACGCGAGTCCTAGCCGGATACTAAATAATAATAATATAATATTTTGTATATAACGTTGATTGCATAATTGATTAACATATGTTGTATATTACATAGATAGCATATTAGATTGAGTATACGTATAAATATAATTTTAAATTTGTATGTCAGGAAGAGCTAAACAAATTATTTTTTACCGACTTCAAAAAGAAGAGGAGGTACTCAATTCGTCAGTTTTTTTTTATGTTTGTTACCTCAGAACTTTTGACTGGGTCAACCGATTTTGATGATCGATTTTTTTTTTATTTGAAAGTTGATGCTTGCAGTGTGACACCATTTCAATTTTAAAAAATCTGGCCATCGGTTTTTGAGTTACACTCCAATAACTGAAAAATATTTTCTTATCTAGATGATATATTCTTTGACAGTGAATGACAATCGATCCCATAAGTAGTTTTTCCTTTTACCAATAAATAGAACCAACTTCAACTCTCAAATGTGTGAAATAACTTATCGAAGTCGGTACCATGCGCACAATATTATGATAGGTACTTTTGAACCATCATTGTACCAACTTCAACAAGTTATTTCACACGTTTGAGTGTTAAAGTCGGTTCCATTTTTTGGTAAAAAAATTTTTTTTCACCCTTTTTAGTAACCCTTGCTACTTATGGGATCGATTGTCATTCACTATGTCATAAGGATAGGAAAACACTTTTCTGTTATTGGAATGTCTCGGCTTGACCGATTTTGATCACACGGCAAGCATCAGCTTACAAATAAAAAAGAATCATCCAAATCGGTTCACCCAGTCAAAACTTCTGAGGTAACATACATAAAAAAATTTCACACATTAGAGTGTTTGAGTCGGTTCCACTTTTTGGTATTTTTTTATGACAAGAACTTCCATTGTAGGCTTAACATACAACTAGTAGGTATATACATGTTTCACACATGAATAATTTCATTTTACAATACTTATGTACAACCGAAAAACAAAGTCATTAATTAAAATATATACTTACGCATACTAAAATCATTAATGAATCGCTCTATTACCAAACACGACGCATTGTGAATGCTAAGCTATGTCTACCGGTTTCGTTTCCTGTGCATTTTATTTGACCATTTAGAGACGATGCAGTCGGATTACTAACTCAATCATACGGTTGTCAGGTGTTATTTATGTTTTTTTAACCGCCTTCAAAAAGGAGGAGGTTCTCAATTGACTTTTTTTTTGTGTGTTACCTCATAAATGTTTACAGGTTCTACCGATTTTAATTTTTTTTTATATTCTAAAGTTGGTGCTTGTCATGTGGTCCCGTTTAAATTTCAGTGAGATCTGACGAGTCGTATTTTGGTTATGGCTAATAATGCGTATTTAATTGGCTTCGACTACATTGATAATGTTCTCTTTTTCACATGTCGATGTAAAACTGTAGCTAAATGATTTGGTTTATTTACTGTTTTTATGCTTACAGGTAAGTGATGATGTGGTCGAAGGTGTGAACAGGCTTAACCTAGAATTACTGGCTCTCAAGGACAACTGCCGGAACACACCGTACGGTATTTGGCGATAAATTTTCTACTTAAGGATGGTCGTTAGCCAGGCGGACATTCGCAAAATGCCCTCCCACCATGCGGTGAAGCTCAAGCCCGCTGCGGGATTAGAATCTTGGACCTGCTGCGCGGCAAACCATAGCCAATGCCACTGAGCCATCACTGCTTCAATCTTCACATTTTAGTAAATATTTTGTTTTCGGTGATATACAAAGAAACAATAAAATATGAAACGACCACATATAATTTTAATTTGAACAAAATATCCACCTACAGTGTTCAACTGACTCATTCAACATACCACGGCTCGTCTTCCAACCCGTCAATGGAATGGAAATGACAAAACACTATTAGTAATCTCGGATCGGTTTTGCAACGCGGTGCAAACGCTCGCGGACCCGTTGGTGCCGGTAGGCTTCGTAAGTAATAGACGTCGCCTACGCGTCTCTTTCGTAACACTTAGCTTGTGTTTACATGTAGCGTTTATTCAGCGAGTTTGAAGGAAAACAATAATATGTAGCGGTCGGTATTAACATAATAAAACCAGTTTCATCATCAACAGAAACACTGCCACCGTAGAACAAACGCCGTTTGTCAAGCCTTGGGGATTGCAGTTTTTTTTTATATGGTTTGTTAGATTTTCCACAAACTCCAGGGTCCGTGCCATGTTTTAGGTTAACTTAGAAATGTATTAATTAATTACATTACTATGGGGAGCATTCTTACATACTTAGCGGGGAACACAGTTATAAGGGATGCTAATTGTACATAACTATTATATATACTTTTACAAAAGAGTTACAAACAGGTTTGCACAGGCATTCTGAACGGACCAGTGTCTTCAAGCAGCACTTGTTCACGTGTTGACTGGCGTTCCAACCATCGTCCTCCTCAACCATTTGTGAGGGCGACCCGACACACGATGCCGCCGCTTGCCTAAACTTTTTCATGAGCATGACCGTTCCGAATGCCCACGCCAATCCGCTTGCCAAAGGGGGAGAAAACTATAATTCTCGTAATTAAACTAAATTCTCTAAGGGGATTGCAGTTTAAGATGGCAGTTATATAGAAGGCACTGCAGCCCACCAGCTGCTATTATTACCTTCCACACCTCTTATGATTCTCACAGCTTCTAGCTCCCCGGCACCCCACAGGCCAGTTTACTATGGCAACTATCAATGACTGTATTTCATTCGTAAATGTCGAAATCTTTTCATTACATACCAGAATAAAGGTTGACGTGACAACGAAGTCAAACTTGGCTAGCAACATAGAAGTTAATGAAATGTCTTTTACAGCACTGTCATTTATAAACGTTAAACAGTCAAAGATTGTTTGTTTTATTTGGATCAGAGTAGCAAAACGAGAATACGACCCGTCTGATTTAAAATTATTACCCGTACCCCTGCCCAAAAAAGTTTATACAGATCGTATCTAAGTAGTTCGCACGGCACGGCATTACTTACATTATCCGATCAATTACATGATTGTGTATGTAAGATTACCTGCGTGTAAACCTGAATGCTACAATATAGAAACGCATCGTGTAAAATCATATCATATTCACCATACACACAAAAAAAAAAAAAAAGGTTTTTACATGTGAATACCCTTTACTAAAATTCAAAACGCCTATGTATACAAAAATGTCGAAAAGTAAATAATTTAGCCTGAGAAGGAATATGCTTAAAACTCAGATGTCCTAAGATGTACAGTGTACAGATTCTAAAAAGAAATTGGTCTAAATAAGAATTAGGCAAAGATATTAAAATGTATAGGCTTACGTTCGCCGCTATCTACGCCTACTGTATGTCTTTGCATACTTTAATTTTCGTGTGACGCTGTTGTAAATAAAACGCAGCGTTTCTCCCGCTCCACGTGCACGCTGCCTAGCTCTAAGAACCGCAGCGAACGTCCGATTTGTCGATCAGCTGCCACTCACGACTGAATGGGCCCCCTGGTTCTCGGAAGACATGTCTATTGTGAACGTGTGTGGGTTATTTGTTTAACTGGCGATTTGAGGTGATAATTATATATAGTCAAGTATATCGTAGCTGCATATATTAGTGCAGCTGTAGAATATTAAATTGCTAACCGTTTTTGTGCAGATCTGGATGTTGCAGGTTTATTAGCTAGTTCAGTTCCCTGATCTAGATTCAAGATTCCTTTTGTTTTTACAAATGTTCAGCAAACTGACTTCACCTCGCTGATGGAAAGCGAAGGTGGAATCAAAAAGCGATGAACATAAGCTACGCTAATCACCATCTTTATGATGATTAGAGATCAGATTTTTCTTGCCCTGCTTGAAAGACACAGTTGCAGCTATGCAAGGAAAAACGTACGCTGACAGAGCGTTCCACAATTTAAACTACAAGACGATTCATAAAAGCCGAGTTAGGTACAAAAAGCGCCAAATGAGAGGCAAGCGTTGGACTATTTCTGTGTTTAAAAAACATTAATCGAACACATTAGGTAAAGTACCAGCTAGGACTTTCAAAGAGTGCATAGATGTTTTGTCGTTAACTAAAAACGAAAGAAAGAAGATACTGACTGCTGAAGTACGGACAGTAGGGCAGTAGCCCAGCAGCAATTGTTTTGTGTGTGACAATTGTCAGAGTGACAGTTGATATATTGTCTAATATGTGACAGCTGTCCATGTGACATTAGGTGACGTATTAGATTTATGATTTGGTCGCGTTATCAAAACAATACTCATGGTAACAAATAGATTCAGGCGTTACTTTGCAGAAATCCATATTTAATAATAAACTACCTACTTCGTTACCATTGAAGAACCATTCAATGTTATTTCCAATATATGGGCTAAAAAGTATCTTCTCACATTATAATCAACACTTGCTGTCATCGATACGTTCGGTTTGATCACCCGATAAGCATCAGCCGGCGGGAATGCGCCCAACGGTAACCCTTAAATGGTCACACGTCTGTTATAAGGATAGGGCTAGTTTTGATCTAATTAGACTGCAAGTGTCTTCTACTTCTAACATCTTATATACTAATACATTCAGTACATATGTCGTAGTCCGATCAGAATATATGTATCATAATGAACCAATAATTTTAATATATGGCACCAATTCATTAATTCATCGAAAGAAGGCGAAATGTGTTGTCGGCAAGTCGGTAGTAGATTTGCACGAAGCTCGAAGGAGGTGAGAATAACGCTGTTCAGAGCTCATGGTGAATAAAATATAATATAAAATATGTCTTCTTATATTTTTCGTCTGTTTTAGTAGTACTTCGTCAAACTTATATTTTATGCTAAATGTAAACTCATGTTTTTCTTTAATATACTGCTTACCCAAAACGTTTGTCGTAAGTGTGAACTTACCTGCAACAAAAATAATAATATTAAAACAAAGTCAATGGCAGCATTATATAATATCTAAGTTCACCTAGAAAGATTAACCGGCGGTATGCCTTTATTAACAAAATACTACGAACTATATACAACACTACAGCTACTACAATAAAAACATTTAGATACCCATAAGTCATTGCAGACTCACAGGCAATCCAAATGCTACAGCCTGTTAAATACCTCGAAAGAAACTACTTCAACAGATGAAATCTGCAAGCTTTTTACAAACTTGGTATGAACGTTAACTATAACAGTTATAAATATGTATTGTTCCAATCTTGACAAACCTCTTAAGATTATAAAGTATTCATCATAATATTACGGCAACGTTCTTTATTTCAGAACTAATTCTACCATCTAAAATTTAGTCTGGTGAAAATTTAAAGGACCAGTTTCAAGTCCAATAAGTGTCAGCAGAGCTGCAACGAATTAACGCCACATTTAACGGCTGGCGCTACCCCTTTTGTACACATTGAACAAATAATAGATTGAATAAAGTATAATATTAATAAATTAGTGTTTTATTCTCTGATTGATGTATGAATTCTTATTCTCTGATATAGTGTCCATTTTAAAACAACGGTCATCATAAAAATAAATCATCGTTAAGTAAATATTTTAGGTGCGCCTTTTAGTATTACCTACATTTGAGGTGTGAAATAAAACAGTACATACCTGTTAAATTATTGATGGCAATTTGTACATATAGGCTTCGTGTGGTTATAAATGTTAATGGTTCAAGCAGCAAAACAATGAAATGGTACCGTCTAAAATTTGGTCTGGTGAAAATTGAAAGGACCAATTTCAAGTAGACTATCATAACATTTCACGAACTTTTAGGCTCGAGCTAAGTATTGTGGATCATTTTCCTTCATAATTTTAGATGTACCTGTTGACAATGGGAGCCCATAGTAAATCCGGAATCCGCATTAACTAGATTTTCACGAAAAGATCGTAACTGTTTATCCAAGAAGGAAAATTAAAATGTTAACCTGGTCAAACAAACCTATTAGACCTAATTCCCCAATATCCTGCTTCATGGTCATCAGTTCTGACCGGAAGAGGAGACGGGACAATTTCCTTCTCCTTCCTATTCGCTACCATAAAAAGTCCAACGAACCAAATGTGTTGTAAAAACCTACATTTGCATAACACAGTGTGGAAAGGGTAATTATAATGAATACCCCACATAAATGGGATAAGTGTATGAAGATGAAGATTGCAAACATACCCTAGCATCAATGATTGTACAATCGCGAGCTTTCTAAGCTTATCGACAATACGTATCAGGCTTCTACAAGCTGGCAATACTGACTAGATATAAAGAGCACCGACAAGATTATATCATAAACTCGGAGGTACGTGAATCTTTAATTACCACCTTATATAGAAATGGAGCCTATTCAAGTGAATACCACTGTGATTCATAAACTAATGATTATAAATTGACAGGTGAGATGTCGAGGTGTTGGTATAATAGTACTATTCTTCATCGTGTCGATGCACGCTGCTTTAAAAGTAACTAGATTAAATTAGTTTTTAGGCCCGTATTCGGAAAGTAGGTGGAACCTCACACCTCAAGGTGGAACGCTTCTAGTGTCTAAGGCTAAGATTCAGAGACAAGTGTAAGCATGAACTAATGCTTTCATCTGTCAAAATGTAGTGCTTAGCCTCATAATTGTATTCAGAGACGTCTGGTACATCGCTTAAACTTAACGCGTGCTATGCTAAGTAGTGGAAATCAACTACTTAGCCTGTCTCAAAGCAGGAGTGGCGCCGCCAAGTGAGACGCTGAGGCATATGGTGCAATAAGTTCTTCAGGAACTCTTTTTCATAAATTGAAAAAGGTACTTTTCGGTAGGTAAGGTATTAGTTTTCACTCACTCCAATCACATTTTATATGCTGTTGTTGTTGTCGTTTTCTTTTTATAACAGGATGCATGTATGTTATTGTGACGAAACAAGCTCGAGGCCCACCTGATGTTAAGCGGACTAACCTCAGCCTGTAACAGATGCATTTCGTCGCAAGTCACATATTGCACTGCGCCCGTCACCTTCAGACATCATTAAAAGGCCCTTCCACCATGCGGTGAAGCTTAAGCCCCCGGCGGGATTCGAACCATGGACCTGCTGCGCGGCATTCCATAGCCAATGCCACTGAGCCATCACTCCTTCAGTTCTTGTCATATACTCTAAGTGACGTCTTGAGGGTGACGACATCTTCAATACTTCCAATCGAGTGACCAAGACTAAAGCTCTATTATTGCTTTCTCTACACTAATTGTTGGTTGTTGCATCTTATGTATACAGTTTCCATGACTACCTTATATATATTGGAACGCCTACAAGAACATCGGAAGAAACTTTATAGCTCAATAACTGAATGAACGAACAAAGATGTTCCTCTATATTACCGCTTTCTTACCACTTGGTAAAGTTTATAACATGAGGTTCACTCAAATTTCTAAACAGATCTTCTTTACCTATATGGATGCTATAAATTTAAGTAAGATAAACCATTATACAGAAAAGTGAAAAGGCGTGTAATCTAATACTTCCAGTTAATTCGGAAACTTCAAAAACAAACATCAATCAACGTCTAATATTTCAAAATTAACATATTATCTACTAATTGGGTCGAGAAAAGCTGAGCCATTTATGAAGATAAATGATAAAGCAGATCAAAGAAGAATCCTAACTCACACAAGTAGTTGCACAATATAACCATGAGGTGTCTTATGAGGGATCTTAGTTACCGAAAACCTTTTTTTCTAGCAACTAGGATAGACAAAAAGAAGACAGGGGTGTGCCTGCACACCTTGACTATATATGGTATATTCCATTTGACGCTAATTATTTTCGATAATTTTGATCACATTCTGCGTCTATGGTTGTGATCACTGTGATCGTTTGTAACTGTTCTCCCCTGTTCCATTTAGGATAAGAACGCTAAGAATGCCACTAAAATTTGCCACTTCTGTCACTTTTGACATTAGATGTAGCGTTTATGGCGAAAATAACGCCAAGACCCATGTAGAACAACTTTTTGGGAGTGTGATCGTTTTTAGCGTTTTTTGGGAAACTAACTTCAAATGATAAGCACCCATATATAAAAATGATTGCTTTAGATGCCTCAAAAGTCCCTGATTGAGTCCCAGTAGTTTGCGTATGTGCTTCTACTGCCTGCTGGTCTTGCTGTCTTTCTCATTCATTATCATCTTTCAATGTTTGTTAGGAATAGCAGAAGTCAACCCTAAGAGGTTAGCATTTTTTCAATAACCCTATATACAATGGAATTGTAGCTGTGTGCATTCTATGCTTGTGTTATATTTTCTCGACATTATATTGTCATTATATACGGGCGTACTCTATCTTCCTTTTTTTTTAATCAATGGGTAACATACCTTTATGTGACAATGAGCGGTCTTGTCGGTCAGAGTGATCTTTGTCAGACAACCGATACACAATAGTCCATGCTCTATTGTGCCACAGAAAAATACGTATACAATTCAAACATCATCTTCCATAACGACTAAAGTATAATCTAAACTAAAGATAATTAGACAAACCGAAATCATTAGAAATGCTTGTCAACTACATACAACAATGGAATGGCATTCGCCATTCAAAATACACATAACAATTACGATTTACATTTGAGTTTTGTTTCGCAATCGGCATGTTACGTGTAGGAGATGAATTATTCTTGACATTAAAGACTGTGATAATTCGAATCAATTTACATTGTTGAGCTCAATGTTAAATTGAGTTGGATCAGCTTCACCCTCATGTGATATTTAAGTTGGTTCGAAAACCTTCATTTATCTAACCTTTATTAACAAAATACTACGAACTATATACAACACTACAGCTACTACAATAAAAACATTTGGACTCATAGGCAGTCCAAATGCTCTAGCCCACTACCAGTTGGCAGCGTGCCCAGCATGCTGGCAGCATTGTCCCGTTATCTAAGCAAGATATTACCCATGTAGGGTCGCACAATACATCGTCTTCGACAAAACACAAGAACATATAAAAAAATATGTTGCATAAGAGGAATAAATTTTACGGCAGCCGCTTTCATGACCCCAACCCTCATTAATCTTCTAAATTAATTTAAAGGAGGTTTGGGACTTAAAACATCCATAAATGTATTGATGAGAAAAAAAAACATTGTAAAATGGCATAATTTCTGTTAATTATTGTCCTACATTGGAGAAGGGTCTGGTACTCGAAACACAGTGTTAAGCTACGTCAAGGACCAGAGGTTTGAAAATTAACCTTGTACACATTATTAATATGTCAGTAAATGATTTTTGTTTATGTTTCTGGTTGTAGTTTACCTATAGGGTAATCAATGCAAAAATACGACAAAGAGCCTTGTTGTATGCCCACACCCTACTCACATGGTCGTTAATGGTAACATGCTGCTCATTAGGTGCACTATTTCTCTAAGTTTTTTTTACGAGATCATACACGAGACAAGATATGTTTTTTATGTGATTGTGACGGAACACGCACTACGCCCATCTGATACGAAGGGGTAACCTCTGTCAATAACAGATCAATATAAAGTCAAAGAAAAATGGTTGCAGCCTACGATATTCTAGACATGTGTATTTTTCTTACGAGTTTCTAGTATCTACTTACACAACATCCTATAAAGTTATATTTGCCTGGTACTTTTTTTGTTGAAAAACATTAAATTTAGATTGATTTATAATATAACTTTTGTAAAGTTATCAACGAAAAATAAGTTGATACAAAGACATACCATACTGGGCTAATTAGGGGCTAACAGGGTAGCCTAGCAACGTTTATTAAGGTCTTATTTCTTGTACAAGCAAGGCACACGCACACATTTTGAAATTATTTTAGCAAACACAAATTTACCATGTAAAAACGTTTTCTTCCTCCTACTGTTTTCTGATTGCCTAGTACATGAGATCAAAAAACACCGTGTTCTAATAATAGAGTTAGCAACCAAATGAAACCGCTTATTATCTTTGAAATAATAAACGTTTAATTTAATTTAAATATCTCATGCCCTTATTTAATGAGAAATAATTTAAAGGCACAGTGTTACAAAGTTTTCAAAGTCGGCCATAATGCCACACCACAAGAATTCGGACCAAATTTTAGAGGGCCACAACACCCTTTTTAGCTTATCACAGATAAGCGTGACATCGTTATCTATTCTTAGTCAAAGTCATCGCACCTTAGACAATTAATGGCAAAAATATTACAAAGAATGGTTATAGACTAACATCGCTAATAATGGATATTTACGCATATTTTACGTTTAAAAACGAATAAGAAGCTGTAGATACATTGTATTATATATGGCAACAGTAGAAAATTCTGTATCACAAAGCCACTCCTTATAATTACTAATATACAATTATTATTACACCTTGAGCCATTCCAGACATGAATACTACAAAGAATGTTTATGGCTCAATCATCACATCTCTATATTAGTTGTTACTCGTAATTCTAACACTGTATTTTTTTCATCAACGCCTGGTAAGCGAATAAGACTACTAAATTACAATGAATGGAAAATTTTAACTACGAGTCACTGCGATGTCTCAATTGGCAGAACATATCCCGGCTGTAGGGCCGGATGGGCGCAGGTACGACTTTCGCTCATTGTTAAAAAACCTTTCTTTGCTTTTTGCTACCCTTTTCGCTTATAAGAAAAAATATGGTCATGTAACAAGGAATTGTAAAGTAGTATATTATATACAACAATGCAAAAGGTATTTAGTATTTAACTGGACTTAATCGCGATAAAACATGTATACATTTATTTACCTCGACGTTTCGACCAAGTTGCATTGGTCGTGGTCACGAGCGGACTGAAGAGGCGGGTGTCAACGTCTTGAAAGGCGGGTATTTCAAGACGTTGACACCGCCTCTTCAGTCCGCTCGTGACCACAGATTTGTATCTTTGAAAGTCTTAAAGTTACTAATGCAAAGGGTACCAAATATACACTTAAATTCATCTATAGAGCCATCCCTTAGCATAAAACTTAAATTAATATTTCATCAATAGAATAATCATTATGTTGAAAATATTAAATAAAAAGGACAAGAAGATCTATTGAATTTTTAAGCAATAGTCAATTCTCTATAACAATGTGCCTATCAAATATACACTCCAATGCATTCTTTGAGCCATTCCTGGCATAAAACTCGCAAAGAATTTTTCAGTTCTAGAATAATGGCTAATGTTAGATTATAAGAAACTGAAATAAAGATAAATAGGTACATTGAATTGTAAAGCAGTAGCCAATTCTATAACAATGTCACGCCTATCAACCATTCAGTCCAATTCATCACGCGAAAGTGTTATGTTAATTTCAATGTCTCGTGTATGTGTATCAGCAAACAATGGTTGTTTCGTAACGTCTTTAAATTCATTGCTAATCTCTAGTATAATTTGTCTCCTACGTTGTTGTTGGGAAATATCCGTTGTTTGACTTGCGATTTTAAACTCTTGAGAAGGTAAGTTCGGCGTCCAACACCTTACAGTTTTTTTTTATGCCTGATACGTTAGCCTTTGAGTGCTATCTCACGTGATGGTAAGTGATGATGTGGTCGAACATGTTGTTCAGGCTACTGGCTCTCAAGGACAGCTGCCGGAACACACCGTTAGGTGCTTGGCGACAGATTTTCTACTTGACGGTGGTAGCTAGCCAGGCGGGCATTCCCAAAATGCCCTACCACCATGCTATAACGATTGCCATCGTAAGACAACAACCGGGACCGACGGCTTAACGTGCCCTCCGAAACACGGAAACGCTCAGTAGTAATGTCAGTGGCGGTCACCCATCCAAATCATGACCGCGGCGGAGGTTGCTAACTGTGCTGATCGGTTGAGAACAGCTAAGTAAACTTCGCTACGAGCGCTTCAAAATACTTAATAGAAATCCTTAATCAAGAAGTCCTCGTCGTGGGAACAAAAGAACAAGTAGCTACTAACATTGAATTGTATTTTGTATTTTGCATGGGCATTATGCCAATTCCCGCCTGGCTAGCTACCACCCTCAAGTAGAAAATCTGTCGCCAAGCACCTAACGGTGTGTTCCGGCAGCTGTCCTTGAGAGCCAGTAACTATAGGTTAGCCTGAATAACATCTTCGACCAAATCATCACTTGCCATCAGGTGAGATATTGGTCAAAGGCGCATCTATCAGGCATAAAAAAGTGCTGTTTTTAAGTCTCAAGGTCCTTGGGTTCGATTGCCGGGTCGGGTTATTGGGTTTATGATCCAAGATTTTTAGTAGCAGTCTGGAGTCTGGACCCTGCCCTTTAGATAGTAATAGACTCACTCGCCCCTAATTAAACAGGAATCTTGTCTGGCAAAACGTGGGTGTTATTTAGACCTACAGTTTTGGGGAATACAGGCGTTGATTATAAGTCGTTCGTAAGTCAGCTTGCCCAATATAACTCAATATACCACGCGGGTAAAGCCCCCCGACCTAATGGAATGAAGCTTGTTGATAGCCTCAAACATAAGCCACTTGAAATTTCAAATGAAAATCAATAAACGTCATTCCTCATTACATTTACAAGAACGACAAAAACTTTGACACCTCAAGGTCCAGTCGTGAGGCTGTGAATAATCGAAACATGGAAACAAACCGTCAACAATTACATATTCACTAGCGTTTGAATAATCTGTGATTCACAGCACATCCCATTTACTCTGTAGAGCTGAAACCTACGTATTTAAGCCACTATTATATGTGTTGTTTTAAATCGCATAAGAGGGGCTTTGCTATTACCCCAAGCTTCGACGGTGTATTGGGAATCGCAGTGTACCATTGCAATTCTTCAGACTGCGCTGCTGCCCGCACCTTATGATATTCTCTTCTTCAATTCGCGTCTCACGACTCCCACAGGAAGAAACCTAAAGAGGGTGCAATGTTGCCTGTCTGTCATCTGTTATTTAAAGTTCCTTTAAAACGAGAATGAGCGTTAACGCACATTTATTTATTGCTGGTTTATTGCTTTCAGTGGTCTTAGAAGGACAAAGATATTTTTGAACTCTTCACCGACATCATTAATACGTAGACGCAAGATGTTGCTGATTCGGCGCATGTTCCGTAGGACGGAAGTTAAAGTTATGCACTTTTGCACATGGAGCAGATCTCATTTTCAAGTCGGGTACTGTACGTTATGTATTCATGAACACGTTATCCTCACGCCGTATTCCCCTAAGAAGCAGACTGAGGTGTATAAATACTCCACGTTATTTCGCATTCATGAACGCGAGAATTAATATCCACTATACTACAATCACAAGCGTATAACTATGACTAGACAATATACCATCTGCAGACAGATTTGTATTCATGTCTCCACCCCAACGTATTATGTAAGCACGCCTTGTAACAAATCAGCGACTCCTGACTATATTTACATTTGCAAGACAGTTGCTTATTTTCTGTTTTGTCTACTTTGAGATTTTCAATGTAGGTAATGGTTATTAGCTTTTCGTTTTTTAGAGTGGTTCATCAATGTCTCGCCTGATGAAATGCGAAAATGAAATCAATAAGCGATGACCATTAATGCAGCCGTCAACCATCGCAATGATGACCATTGATACCTATGCCTTCTCACGCCCCGCTTTGAAAGACCCAGGTTCAAAGATGCACGGAAAAGCTGACGCCGGTAGAGCATTCCACAATTTAATTACACGACAAAGGTACAAACTGTCAAAATTTTCGATTTGTGGTAAAATATTCTGAACAGTATAAGGATGACATGCCAGACCTGACGACATGTTGTTCGGAATCTGAATGGTGAGGAACGAACAAGATCAAAGATTTCTTCAGAGTGAATATTCTGAAGAAATCTTTGATCTTGTTATATATCTTGCATAGAACAAACGATAGAAAACGTCTCTACGCGTTTTCTATCGTTCTAATACTACTTCTACTACGAAGCTATAGTTCTACGCATTTCTAGGTGTTCTGAAGTCTTGAGTGGCTTCCGCGACTCTAATAATACTGGCAGCGCTACGTTGCAGCCCGCCGAGGGCATCCATAAGATACTTTAATACATCCCAGGGGTGGCAACAATATTCAACAAAGGGCGCATCTGAGTTTTATAGAAGAAGTGCTGATCAGGTGTGAAGAAGCGGCTGTAGAAGTAGAGGGTTCCTCCTATATAAATCTGGAGGTATATAGCCAATGAAATTGAAAGAGCAGGTAAAAATACCGCGATAACTCTAATTTTCTACAATCTTTGCATAACATCATAGATTGACCGAATACAACAGAGAATTTATCTTCATTTTCGTATACAATAAACACTCAGTACGTTCTTAGACTTCGATATAATCCCACGGTAAATACAACAGCACCCGCGATCACGTCTCTTCCAGTCCCGAGGCAGTCGCCACACCTCAATTACAGATCCAAACATTACGGATCAAGGTATAGAACACATTTTGATCCAGTACGGATCAATGTTACGGATCTGTTACCTCATATGGACGGTAGATATTACGTGGTTATAGGTCGTGATTCGCGACCCGTGAATTATCGTGATCGTTTGAAATTGAAAGTGTTCGAATTTGATGTCTTGTTAGCCTGATTTGGTGTTGAGTGAAAGAGGGCAGGTTATTGAAAGTGATAGTTTGCTGTAACAATTTTGAAGCATAAAGATAAAACCGGGGATCATAACGCATTATAGATTTCGGGTTTCGTTCGACTACTCCGAGAAGAAATAAGACCGGCCGAGTGCGTGTCGCGCTCACACACTGAGGGTTTCGCACGTCTTAATTTTTAAGGAAGTTCGAAATCCTACATGACCCAATGTCTGGAACTAACAGCACACAAGCAGCTTGCAATTTTTTATTATGTGTTGTTTTACACAACTGTACTATAATTTTGTGGCCTCTATTCATTACTAATTTTACGATTGTGTAATAACAAAAATAAGTTTATTTTTTATCGTATTTATTATATTTTGTTGCCAATCCCAGTCATTTAGCTTACAAATAAGGTTCTAAAGGTACAGGTCGGAAGGACAGTGGAAGCTTATAGGGTCCCGTTTTCTGATACGGAACCTTAAAAATATGTTAGAGATACAACAGAATTACGCGGAAGAGAAGAAATGTGATAGTGATACAAATGTTCGCTATCGCATTGTCACACTATTTCAGGTTGCACTACTTCCACATTTTTTAATTTTCATTCCAGCCCATTAATTTCTAATCTAATATTTTGTTCTTTATGTGTTTATGTTTCGGCAAATATTAAAAGAGTATGGTCACGAGTATTGGTACAATCTTGAGCAAACAAAGGCGAGTTAGTTACCTTCATCGCAAGAGATAAGATTATAACATTTACCATTTTAAGCCCTCTCTGGTTTAACAACACGGAAAGGTAACAAATTAAAATTGATAATGATCTTAGCAAATTGAGACTTGATCAAACGTAACTCTCAATTGATGACGCGACTGATATCTCGTCGACATATATAAATGAAAACGAAATGAGAAACACGAGACTTCCTAAGCTATATGAACTAAAGAGTGATCATCTAAGATCGTGAGGAACCGATAAGTAGGCGTTTCAGTGATCTATCGACCGCAACCAAATAAGCGGAGTAAGATATCAAAGTGCACCCACTGCCGCAAGCCTGAACTTGATTGACGTCTGTGTGAACTTACCGAGACTTGCTTGCCAAGTATAAATAGTTATGATTGGTCAGTCATCACGCCTTATCTCCGCAAATCATATAACATTACATCATAAATTACAAGAAAGATAATTGTTATGCACTTACCAAGTGTAGTGGCGGTAGTGCTTGCGATGACAGTTCACTCCAGGGCCGCAGCAAGGCACGCTCATTATCCGCCCCAACAACGGCA
The DNA here is from genome assembly GCA_963890685.1 of Plagodis pulveraria. Classification (NCBI taxonomy): domain Eukaryota; kingdom Metazoa; phylum Arthropoda; class Insecta; order Lepidoptera; family Geometridae; genus Plagodis; species Plagodis pulveraria. The sequence goes on along the minus strand of OY982970.1, from coordinate 9,445,250 downwards.
AAGCTCACTCCACATTTTCTCCATAAAGATAGCTCATAAAGCCTTTTCCATGGAATTCCATCGGTCTTCTTCTTCCTGATGCTGCCACGGAACGACGGTGTTCGCACAAACGGTTCTGTTGGTATACCGTTTTTACTGGCAACTCTCCAGGGCGGCTTCACGCCGTTAGTTTTGGGGCTTGAAATACTATTCCCAGACCCTTTGCGTTGAAGCACTGGATTATTTTGTGTAGGCGTCTTGCGTTTCTCGTCAAACAACACAGCATTAGCCAGCTCCTCATCATTGTTAGACCCGTCTGACTTTACTTCTTCAATTGTCACGACAGCAGATTTACGGTCTTTATAACTGGACCTTAAAGGAGTTCTGTTGAAGTTTTGTTTGCATTTCTCTCCATCGACTTCATCTGGGATAACGCTATCGTCGGCATACCGCATCCGCGCAGTCTTCATCAAGGACGCTTTGGTGTTTTGAGTGAACAACCTTTCACATGGGTCAACATTCTTATTTTGTTCTCGTGATTTCAGACTTTCTGAATCAGTATCACTGTGACCTTCATACGAACTGGTGCTGTTACTGAAGCTTTTAGTGAAAGCGTCATTGTTTCTTGTGATGTGATTGTTTTTGTCAGCCTCCTTGATTTCTATAAAGCATTCATTTCGGAAAGATTTTTTGGATTGAATGCTGTTGTTTGAGTCTGATTTTGCGAGAGGGTTGTGTTTATGATCACCACACCCATTGGCGTGTGCTTTACCAGTGCAATGTTTGTGTATTTTGGCTAAAGCTGCTAAAGTTTTGTTTCCGTTTGGTGAGACTTCATCTCCGCACCGGAGCGACTGCTCAAACGAGCCTTGCACGTGAAACATTCTTCATTTATCATTCGATACTGTACAGAGACCTCTGGCTTCGCGTTGCATTATCCGAGGTCAAAGTTCGATTGATTCAATCATGGTTAATGTCACTGCACAATGAGAGCATTTGTTCAACTTATGGGTTTTATGGTACAGATCGACGAGATATAACCCTATCGTTAACTTAAATCAACAAAGCGTGAGTGTCACAGAACGTGACGTTGCTGTTAGAAGTTGAAAATATGGGCTCTGACAAATTAAGATCGGTATTTTAGTTAATAGATTTAATTTCGATCTTTTTTTTTTTTTTTTTTTATACCTGATAGATTAGCCTTTGACCACTATCTCACCTGATGGTAAGTGATGATGTGGTCGAAGATGTTGTTCAGGCTAACCTAGAAATACTGGCTCTCAAGGACAGCTGCCGGAACACACCGTTAGGTGCTTGGCGACAGATTTTCTACTTGAGGGTGGTAGCTACCACCCTCAAGTAGAAAATCGGCTAGCTAGCCAGGCGGGCATTCGCAAAATGCCCTACCATCATGCTATAACGACTGCCATCCTAAGACGACAACCGGGACCGACGGCTTAACGTGCCCTCCGAAGCACGGAAACGCTCAGTAGTAATGTCACTAGCGGTCACCCATTAAGGATTATTTGAAATGTGGTCGTGCTAGGGTGTGACCCGAATCGATCGTGTTTTACAAGCCGTGCATGGGTTTTCTGCATGCTCTACGCTAAGGAACGTAATTCGGTAAATTGGCTCCACTTAGCAAATTAAAGGACATTAAGAGTAGAGGTCACGGAGCGCTTTCCATACAAACGTGGTTACGTCATATTTTACGTGAAGTAAACTCGTAAATGAATATTAACCAAAATTTTTTTTTATGTCTGGTAGGTGATGATGTATTCGTAGGTCTTGTTCAGGATAACCTAGAATTACTGGCTTTCCAGGACAGCTGCCGGTATACACTGCTAGGTGCTTGGTGACATAATATTTTCTACTTGAAGGTAGAATGCTTGCCAGGCGGGCATTCGCAAAATGCCCTACCACCATGCAAAATATATATATATATAAAGTAAAGTTTTCGTATTGAAGCAAAGTATTCAGTTCTAATTTGGACATTTGAGCTTTCTGAATAAAGACAAGTATTTACTATGACTGGTTTTATTTGCAGGTCTCCTTATATCACAACTCTAGCTAACATATTTCACAGGCTCTGTCGCAATCATTCAAGAAGGTCCATCAAATACAGATTACCTGCAATTATAATACAATTTGTGTCACAGAAAACATACAGCTGTTTTATCTGTATCGAAAAGTGCATCTGTTTAAACATTTATTACAAATATTAACCAGTTTATTTTCAATATGTCGCAATGTAATGATGAAGATATGTATTTATTAGACACACCTTTTACTAAAAGTAGGATGGTAACATTGGTAACTAAAACCTACAAGAAGTTTAGTAACAGAGAAGCAATCATAATAAATCATGTAACGCTTGGTTATTAATAGTTTGGATATTATGTGCAGTAAATGGAAGTTACATCGACATTAATTATTACAAGCATACGAAGTATAAAAGTTTGCGTCAAATAGTTACATATTTTATTGCTTTTAGTAAAATACAACATAAAAATTTTGAAGCGCTCGTAGCGAAGTTGACTTAGCTGTTCTTAACAGATCAGCAAAGTTAAGCAACGTCGCCCGCGGTCATGAGTTGGATGGGTGACCGCTAGTGACATTACTACTGAGCGCTTCCGTGCTTCGGAGGCCACGTTAAGCCGTCGCTCCCGGTTGTTGTCTGACGATGGCAGTCGTTATAGCATGGTGGTAGGGCATATTGCGAATTGCCCGCCTGGCTAGCTACCACCCTCAAGTAGAAAATCTGTCGCCAAGCACCTAACGGTGTGTTCCGGCAGCTGTCCTTGAGAGCCAGTACTTCTAGGTTAGCCTGAACAACATCTTCGACCACATCATCACTTACCATCATGTGAGATAGTGGTCAAAGGCGAACCTATCAGGAATAAAAAAAAAAATAAAAAAAATCAATAGTTTTTAAATGGTATTTCCTTTTCTATTGAAAGGCATTGACTTCCTTGATGAAGTACAATAATTAAAAAGAGAACGAGAGTTTTTCTAGATACAGCAACGAATAATGATTATTTGTAGAATTTTTAAATCACAATTATCATGATGATTAAGAAACAGCTCTTTGTGTCTGTTTGCTAAACTTATTAAATGTTGTCTGCAACATACACAGTAGGCATTTAACATAATAACTATATACTATTAATTAATTTTAGTACCCCCGTGGGGTGCCGGGTTAGAATTGCACCTCCCCATATCATCCCGTGCCTCTCAATAATTAATATTATTCAGTTCATCAATATAATGTTTAATTAAATAAAACAAGCAATTAGAAAAAATATTATAGGATATCTACGATAAATATAATTATATAAATATATAGAAAAAAAATCGTCACTTGTATAAAAGCATTTCGTCATCAGAAATTGAAATAATTTTTTTTTGGATCATGAGTGCTTTCGTATTTTCAGTTAATTTTAATTTATGGTTAAACTTTTAAAAACTTATATATTGTAAAAAACTTACAACGCTTCTTACGTTTTTCTTATAAATAGAGTTAATTTTGATTTAGGAACTAGGATCGTTCTTCTTTCTTGTGCTGCGTTGAAGACTTTTTGATATAGCGCTGACGATAGTTTTGCTTCACAAAGAGACATGGCAAAGACATTATAGTACAATACAATGGTGTCTTGAATTACAGAATAAATAAAATTAAGATATGGACAAAAGTTCGTAGTCTGTTTAGGTCAACATCCTTTTTAATTGTATTAAATATAAGCGGCAGTTCTCGTCCATTCTGATACTCAGATTACACTTATGTTTCTTACTTTATGTTCTGATACCGCACTGAGAAAAACGACTTAAAGGCTTAAATCAAATTTGACCTTTTACCGTTGAATTGTAACTACGTAAGATGAATTCACAACTCTTAAGATGATTTTCACCAATCAATAAAAATGTACCATGTTTTATAATAAACACAACCGTCAAAAACGCCTTCCGTAAAGTATTTTCAGAATTGAACTTGTTATACGATAATAATTGCAGTATTGACCATAAAATATACCTTACTTTTACGGCGGTTTATATACGGTGATTATCACTATAACGTACGACTTAATTAGCCTCATCGAAAAGTCAATATATAAGTAAGACCACAAAATACACCTTAAATGAAGACGAAAATAAACATTCGCCTTCACTGACCTCGTTTAACGCCTTCTAGTTGGAAGGCGTTTTTGTACGTATTTACGTTTGGTCGGTTTTTCGCCTTATACCATATAAATTGGCCGTCATTAGGGCGCTTTTGACTTTAGATTTTTCTCAGTGCGGTGATTGATCTTGGAGTTCTTTTAATGTTTTAAGCATATGGAGATTCCATAACGTTGTTAATTTACCACTTTGTTAAATAATTATAAATAAATTAATTTAATCACTTCTAAAAGTGATTAAATTAGTGTGTGGGTGATATTAAGAAAGAACAATATTGAGAAAAAAAATATATAAAATACTTACCAGGCACTCTATTTAAGTTTTTACTGCACCGAAATTTGATATTTACGAAACTTATAAATTAATAATGTGGTATATAAAAAATATACAATACTAAATTTCTCACCTCGAGATGGAATCGAATCCACGTCCCCCAATTCTACGCACTCGTGGTAAACAATTATATACGCAAAAAAATTGTAAATGTGATTTTAGCTTACAACGAGATAGTGCTTTTAACCATATTAAGTTAATAATGTAATGTTTGTGTCATTATAATTACTAATGCTTGTGGCACAAAACCAGGATATTCAGCGCCTCGAATAAAAAAACCGTATCGAATAGGATACCTGGATGGATGGAGATGTAAATTAAACAAAAATACAATGATTTTTAAAACTTATAATAAAAACTGTCCATTTAAGTCACATTTAAAAAGAACTGATGAACTCAGTTCAAAATCTGAAGGAATATTATGGTCAAAGAAATATTATCTCACATTGCAAAACAAAAGTAAAAGCCAAGCGAAAAATGACAATGTGTATAGTATGTACCAATAAATAAACATTAAAAATATGCAGATTTCTTATCAACCTACGCTTTCCTCAGAATGTACTCTCACTACATCTGAATAACACAGAATATACAATAGTGAGACAAGCCTCTAAACCCACAGGCTTTACTTTGTGATGAAGTATTACGACTTGGAAACGTGATTTTGATGTTTACCTAAGTAATGGTTAGCTACGTAGGTATCCTGCGCTTTAGTCGTCTGCTTACTTTTAAGATCTTACTACTTACTTATCAGCCGGATAGTCCACTGCTGAACACAGCCTTCCGGGTATTTGCCATAATCCCCACGCTTGGCAGGCGTCTCGGGGACGTAATCGTAGGGATTATGGCAAACCCCCCATTATGGGGGAGGCTGTGTTCAGCAGTGGTCAATGCGGCTGATACAGTAAATAAATAGTACACTGTTAACTAAGGGTGGAAAGTAATTAATTGCATCCGACATATTTAAATCTGTAGGGATGCGTCTTTGTATATTGTATAAACTAATATTGCGAAGGTACGAATATTACGCCAAGGAACTAAGACCGAATCCCTAGGGTGATTTCGTAGCTCCGGCGGGCTACAAATCGAATTCACACCACGCATTGAAAGTTGCATACAACTTATTTACGGAGCATGAGTGAAGAAAAATATTGTGTTACCGGTGTTATTGATCTTCTAACGATTTTCTAACGCCCATGGGAAACGACGATGACCAATCAATGGACTGTGTAACCTTAATTAAACGAAAACACTTTCTTCAATTTATTTCAAACAAACATTGTTGGGTCAACATAAGGCCGAGCTACAGAATTTCGGTCCGTTCTAGGTGCCACATACATACTATTAATTATTCCGTGCCTTATACCATATTTTTTGTGTTAAAGCGCGTCACAGATTAAGTGATAGTATCTATAGAAATACAGAAAATAAGATTTATATATATACTTTTACTATTTATATGTGTTACTTCTAAACCTGTTGTGAAGCGCTCGTAGCGAAGTTTACTTAGCTGTTCTCAACCGATCAGCAAAGTTAAGCAACGTCGCGCGCGGTCATGAGTTGGATGGGTGACCGCTAGTGACATTACTACTGAGCGTTTCCGTGCTTCGGAGGGCACGTTAAGCCGTCGGTCCCGGTTGTTGTCTTAGGATGGCAGTCGTTATAGCGTGGTGGTAGGGCATTTTGCGAATGCCCGCCTGGCTAGCTACCACCCTCAAGTAGAAAATCTGCCGCCAAGCACCTACCGGTGTGTTCCGGCAGCTGTCCTTGAGAGCCAGTACTTCTAGGTTAGGTTACCATCAGGTGAGATAGTGGTCAAAGGCTAACCTATAAGGAATAAAAAAAAAAAAACATGAGTAGGATAAGGGTCCGATAATGATGATGATGATGAGTACTTTACAGAACGTTGTAGTTGGTAGCCATTGCAACAGTCTAGAGCACTGAATATTCTTTCCTATCCGATAAAATGTTATACAATTCAGGCCACATTGTATTCGGGCCAAATTTACAATGTAAACAACCCATACAAAACACTAAGTACATTATATACCTATACAAAAAGCACTATATCCACGCTTCATAGATTCACGCAGTTTTTAACAGGCCCTTCTACATATATATACTACAAGTATTTTGTATGGGATTGTGATGAAACATGGACGCGTCCAAGCGATAACCTCTACCCATATAGCATAACAAATGGTATGGGCAGAAATTCCGTCACAAGTTCGACACAGGTGACGAACTGCAATACGTGTATAACCTAATAATGTTTAGTTAACTAGGTATGATGTATGATGTTAATACTTCCCCCGGGACGAACTCGTATACGATCAGTTCTACTGCTACCACAATATCCATAAGTTGCTCCACGCGTCAGAGATTTATGCATAGTTTTGTACCAGGCCCTTTTCAATCTGTTTGCCCGTCAGTTTCCACAGTTAAGTCAGCAGTTACTATGTGGTATCTCCACCTGGGCGTGGGAATGGGCTCACTTTCCTTTCTTATCGAATTAGCACTCACTTTGAGATGTTGACTTAGTGCATTATATTCAAACGTTGTTCGCTGGACTGATAAAGGTGAAACGGGAAGAGAAGTACTCAATTGTGTCTATATACGAGTATAGTACCACCAACTTAACTGTGCAGTTCGCGAGGGCGCTGCTGGTCAAGGAAATCAACTACAAACTGTGACAATTTGAAGGAATGTTGTAGTTCTTTTTTCTGCCGCCTGAACAGATAAGTTGGTGGGACTTTAAGGCCTATTGTCCATTTTGATTTAGAGAGTAATTTGTGGTATATATCTATTATCATTCAACTATATGCTCGATTCCACAATATTTATTGTTTATTTTTACTGTAACATTGGCTATAGGGGTGGATGGGCGCGGGTTCGAAACCAACGCAAGACTATAATTTTTCCTCTAGATGTAGTTTTGTAATCATAACAAAAAAGTTAACCTGTTCTATATTTGCCCCGTGGGGTGCCGGGCTATAATGTCACGCCCACCCTGCTACCTGTGGGTGTCGTAAGAGGCGACTAAAGGTAAAATACTGGAAGGTGGGCAGCAGCGCCTTCTGAGGAACTGATATCTTTAACTGCGATACCCAAGACGGCTGCCAAGCGTGGGGATTATGGCAAACCCCCCGTTAATGGGGGAGGCTGTGTGCAGCAGTGGACAATCCGGTTGATACAGTACAGTTCTATATTCTGTTGCCTTGTTGACCTGGTTGTTTTAATTTCAAAGTGAGCATCTGACACCCTTTATGCCGAATCACATCACCTAGTTGATAATAGGAGTGATAGGAGTCTTGAGAACCAGAACAATTACAGGCAAATGAGACTTAACAACTGTATGTCTCAGTGTGACGGGCACAGTGCAATTCGTCACATGACGAAATGTATCTGTTATAGGCAGAGGTTAATCCGCTTAAAATCAAGTGGACCTCGTGCTTGTTACGTCATAATAATAAGAAACAAAAAAAAACATATTTTATCTCCTATCCGTGCTAGGCCCGGCGAAGATATTGGAATAAACCTTGTCGATATGTATTAAATAATTTATGTTTCATAACAGTACTGTTGGATTGGACTCATTCAAAGTTATTTTCATAACTCCGTTCAATGGTACTTATTAGCGAATATGAACAAACATAGCCCAAATACAGACGGTTGGTCAACTCCTGATGCAAATGTTATAATGTGCGACACAGATCCTAGCAGCGCGATAATATCGCACATTGTGTAATGTACACATCACATGTATAGAATACACATGCCCATTGTCATACGGCATTGGGAGAAGCAATTTTCTACAAACTTCCAATAAAAAGGAGTAAGTAAAAAAGGAGTTTGACACAATGATGGCTGAGCGGTAAAGCTATGGATTGCCGTGCCGCGTCCCTGGTTCGATCCACACCGCTGGCTTGAGCTTCACCGCATGGTGGAAGGGCATTTTGCGATTGCCCGCCTAAGCACCTAAAAGTGTGTTCCGGCAGCAGTCCTTGAGAGCCACTGTGATTACAGGCACATGAGACTTAACAAGTATGTCTCAACGTGACGGGCGCAGTGCAGTTCGTGACTTGTGATGAAATTAATCTGTTATAGGCAGAGGTTAGTCCGCTTAAAATCAGGTCGGCCTCGATCTTGTTCCGTCGCAATACCATTAAAAAATATGTATTCGACGAGTATAATTTAGTTTCTTTTTACATTTATTTTTTATTTATCACCACGTTTACAATTTTACTGGATCATCCAATCTTGAAGATTCTTTTTGTTTATGATTATAATTTTGAGGTATCATCCAAACTGACAATTTTTTTTTCTTTTTTCACGAACTGTCCCAAATAAAGCCATGCCCGACTCGCACTTGGCCGGTATTTCATTTCTTTATTAAGAAATTATCAGTAGCAGTACATGACACGATCTGCATCTGCGTTCTGTAGGTGGCAATAGGATAAGCCCCAGTTATATGCAACAAAAATATCTGCCGAATTACAATAACCCTGCCTACTCCTTCATGGTAAAAAATGTGTGATAGAATTTATATAAAGGTGTTTTTTATTTTATTTTATGTAACGGGACAAGCTCGAGGCCCACCTCATCACAAGTTACGAATTGCACTGCGCCCATCACCTTGAGACAGCTGCGTTAAGTCTCATGTGTGCTTGTAATTTCACTGGCTCTCAAGGATTGCTGCCGGAACACACCGTTAGGTGCTTGGCGTCAGATTTTCTACTTGAGGGTGGTAGCTAGCCAGGCGGGCAAACCAAAATGCTCTTCCACTATGCGGTGAAGCCGGAGCCGGCGGTGGGGGTCCAACCATGGATCTGGGGCATAGCAGTCAGGCTATTACCGCTCGGCCATCATTTCTACAAACACCTACCCTAGCATTGTAGATTTTTTTATGGTCTAAGGCTATCTAGCTAACCTTGCAATAATTCAACCTCCACAATCGATTGTTAGAAATAAAACATAAAAAACTCTTTCTTAACAATGGAAACAACACCCAAACAGTTAATGAATCTACTGTGGAACCATCGATCGTGACTCGCATCGTGCACGACGTACAACCAAACCAATAGCCATCACACCACCTTTATTTTCCATACAACACGGTTCAACTTCAGGTCAACTTGTTTTCCACACTGTACGATGGCTGATTAACCGTCAGGATCCGTTCGGAAGCCTAGCCAAGACTCTACAACCTCTACATTATGCAACAACTTGTGTTTATTTTGGCGGATACTTTGACAATCAGTTACCTACTTCATTCATTCATTTTGAAGCAGTGATGGTTCATTGGTATTGGCCATGGACTGCCGCGCAGCAGGTCCATGTTTGGTACCCGCCGCGGGCTTGAGTTTCACCGCATGGCGGAAGGGCATTTTGCGAATGCCCGCCTGCCTAGCGACCACCCTCAAGTAGAAAAACTGTCGCCAAGCACCTAACGGTGTGTTTTGGCAGCAGTCATTGAGTGACAGTGAAATTACAGGCACATGAGACTTATCAACTATGTCTCAAGGTGACGGGCGCAGTGCAATTCGTGACTTGTGACGATATGCATCTGTTATAGGCAGAGGTTATTCCGCTTAACATCAAGAAATTCAACGGTGTAGCTCGTTACCCTGCCCACTACGCTTCGGACGGCGTTGTTCAGAAAGCAAAATACCTTGACTACTATGACTAGCCAATTTCAATGCGAATATGCTCAAGCCCTGCGTATTGGCCTTGGCCTGACAAACATTTCTCATCAAATCCGAAGGATCTATCTATAAGAATCACAATCACAGAGATACGTTGTTGACCGTTGTTAAACGGGGCAAGGTTATTCTTATACTTGAATATCTTGGAAACAGCTGATCAAATTTTCTTCATATATGGCTTAAAACTACCACATTAATCCATTAACCCGTGCTTTCAAATAATAAAAACAGCATCGAAATAGATAAAGTCATTTAGGAGCTACCACACAGAATGACAAACATGGGCATCAAATTTATAACACGCTTTCTTTTCATGTGGGGAGTTAAAAATAAGTTTAATGCTTTCGAATTAGTAAGCTTCTATTCCGAGGAAGCTTTTACTTATCGATGAAATTATAACTTCCCAAGCAATGGCGGCGCATATGATACTACATATTATTCTGTCATATTATTTAACATGATTTTATTCTAACCCTTGTTCTAATCCTATATACTTTCGGAGGTTAGTACATCGTGCTGGTGTTGAGATTTTCTTTAATTTATTAGATATACCCTTATAAGATTAACACATATGATGATAATAAAATGAATATTTGTACGACTATTTAAGGCTAGTGAAATCGAAGCGCTTACCGTACAAACGTAGTTTCGGCATATTTTAAATACCAAGTGTTCAAACTCGGTGGAAATTTGCATTCATGTCATTGAGTCTAATATCTATGCTTATGGTTTGCCAGTTTTTCGCATATTTAAGTATTTTCAAAAACATTAGACAAGATCGTTTTGTATGGGAATTCTTATATTCACATTTAGGGATAAAATAAAACATAAATCGGAAAACTGGCATAACAGAAGCATAGGCTCAGACATATAACATGCAACATTTCACAGAGTTTGAACTCATGGTATCTAAAAAAAGACGAAACTACGTTTAAGTGGATAACGCTACGTGATCTAGCTTCAAGAATCTACAAGCACTAACGCCTCTGGAGCAGTTATGCCAGAAACCGAATTTCTTACTCCGCAACCGGCTATTTCATTTATCCCACGCATTTATACCACCTAGGTAGGAAAAGGATTGTTTCCACTATTCCAGCCCAGGTTAGACAATTGGAAGCAGCTGTTCCACTAATCTATCCGCGTATCCCACTTGGAATGACTGTAGTGTTTCTTTTTCCTTTATATCCCGGCAATTCCACTGCCGCTGGCAATGTACAGTGGAGGGAGAAGTTTTTATTTTTTCACATCAAAATATTGGATTGGCTTGGATAGAATCCGGCGCGGCAGGAACAACCTCAAAACACTTCAATAACAAACGTGCAAGAATGATTGCCCCCGAATAGAATAAGAATGACTAATAAAACTTTTTAGAGACCCAGACATATCAAATTACTTTCACTTCACTTACTTCCTAAAAGCACTAAATGAGCAATAAACCTCAGATGTAACCAGAGATAGAAACGCCACGTAGAGTGTAGGAAGAATTTAATTTGTAAAATAAAGTAAATTATAACCGATATCATCATATTTCGATGTTAACGCCCACATGTAGTAAAAGTGATTCTTTGGATTTTTTTGTGACCTACGTTATGCAAGATGTCAAATGTTTAATTTAAATATCTTAGTTTGATGTGTAAGCTTTCAATTTAATGTATTTATTGCGTTCTGCTTGATTGTTAGCAAAATTTATGGATTTATGGCTTTCTCTCCTGAGACGCCATTATTTTTTTGTGGGGAAATGCCTTTGCATTGCCCCTCCACTACGGGGGTAGGGGAGGGGGATGTGTGGGACATGAACCCGTTAAAAAAAACCCGTAAACAGTCCTCCGCCGAGATGGGGAAAGATAGGGCCGCCCTCCCCAGACGTGTGGGGCCGTGTAATCCAGTGGAGAGTCCCCCGACTCTTCAGCAGTGTCCCCACTACGGAGAAGGCAGAAGGCGGGCGAATTGCCGCCTCCTCGCCTCTATTCGTCTGCACCGAAGTGGATAGCTCGGATATCATCCTCTCTGATCCGCTCCGTGGCCTCCTTCTACGCCATCACCGCTTCACAGAAGGAGACCACCGCCTGTCACGATCTCTCTCCGCTGAGCATGGCGTTAACCACTCTCAGCAGAGAGAGCTCCTGAGACACCTGTCATTACTTATATTATCCATGATATGATTGAAAAATACTTACATACTAAACACAAAAACACGTAATTACACGAAAGGAAAGGAAGAATTGTCTACACCGCTACGCTTCGCCAGATTCGTTAATGCCATGTAATAGTAGGTTAGTAAGATAAATCGGACTACTACTGAATCTCTTTGTCAAAAAACCCAATAACTGCCCGAACCAAGAATCGAACCCAAGGCCTCGAGATTCTAAAGCGACGTTTTTGCCGCTCCACGAACCATCAGAGATGCAATTCATATACTACAATACAATACTCGTATACTACTAACGAAAGCATTACCAAATGGGGTTAGACTCAATCAGGAAGCCAGGCATAAAATCGAAGCTAACAGTATTCCAATTATACCCTCTGTATTTTTTTTTTGTATTGCCCTTTGTGTTATTGGAGAAGAAACTGACCCCAAAGAAGAAAGATAAAGGCAGGAAGACAATAATGATGAGATAAATCAACCGTTAATACGTAATTTAACGCGTTTTGTTTACCTATACATCAAAGCCGTCGGCAGTAAACAAACTATAAATATTCATACGCATTATTTAGTCACTAATGCAGTTATATGGTCATTTGATAGACCATTAACTGTGAAGCAATATGCATGAAATGCAGTATTACCCTGCTTGTTTTATAGACATACATGCGTTAGTTAAGTTTATAAAAATAAATATTGTCAATGTCAGTAAAGATACATATCTTGGTGTTTCCCAGTGAACAGTCTCTATATTGATTGCATATTTAAGAAATGTACCAAACGGGATATTTACCGTGTTTTTGATTAGTTTTGAGCTCTCGATATTTCGGCACTGTTGCAAGCGCCATGATCACGAGAGAGAGAGAAAAAAAAACGTACAAGGAAGAGGGTAGACCGGTTCGTCTGCTCTTAGTGCCTACCATCCACTCGCATAGACTTCAGTTTACTCGTGATCATGGCGCTTGCAACATTGCCGAAATATCGAGAGCTCAAAACTAATCAAAAACACGATAAATATCCCGTTTGGTATTATAATTATAGTGTTAATGACCGTGACAGTTTAAAATCTCATATATTTAAGAAAGTTTTTAATTTTCTACTATTGATTATGGACATGGAACTACTCCTGTCTGCTAGAAGTTACTCAGAACCTATATTACTACGAGTATCCAGGATTGGTGATGTCCTTTTTAATAGAGGCAGCTCCTTTGTAGAGGCTAATGGTGTATGCAATTCGAAAACATATCTTATCTTATTTTGTCATAATACTGCTTGTTCAGTAAACTTAGTCACGTTCAATACTGTGAGATTATGGTTTCAATTGTGGGTCGGTTCAGTGAATTGTCCTATTGTAGCGTGTCACGTCACAAACTGAGATTATGGGTATATTTTCTGAGTCGGTTCAGTGGAGTGGCCAATTGCAGCCTATACCTAGTCACACTTTTCTTTAAACTTTCGTGAACTAAGCTCATGTTTCTAAATCCTAAACGGGTCTATTCACGCACGAATAAACATCAAAATAATTATATTTTGACTAACCTCAGAAACATATACCTAGTCACGTCCAAACTGCGAGATTATTTGTTTATTCCTCGGGTCGGTTCAGTGAATTGGCCAATTGTGGCCTATACATTGGTCACGTCCAAACTACGAGATTACGTGTATATTCCCTGGGTCGGTTCAGTGAATTGGCCTGTTGCAGCCTATACGTCGTCACGTCTAAACTGCGATTCATTTCCTAAGTCGGTTCAGTGAATTGGCCAATTGCAGCATACCTAGGCATATCTAAACAGCTATATTATGGGTTAATTTCCTAAGTCGGTTCAGTGAATTGGCCGATATGATCGCTTAAATTGAATGTACTGGCATATTTCAATCGATAGTTTACGGCTGTATGCCTACCTATTCTTAGTACAAATACATTATTGCCAATGTTTATTTTATGCATGCAGTTGGTCCAGTGGCAAGAGCATTGCGAGTTCTGAATTCGGCACCGATTTTCAAATCAATAAATCTGTATATTAAAATATGCTCACAAAATAAAGCGATTTCCAAGATCAAGGTTAACGCTAACTGCGTAACATAGAAGCAAGAAGTGATTAGAGACGCTATCAGTTTATCTCAGATGATATGATAGATGACCTCATGGGTTTTAGTGATAAGAATATTTTTGCTGTATTCAAGACTTAATTAATAATTTTGAGTGACAGAGTTTAGCTCTAGTAGTATAGAATCACGTATTTACCAAGGAAAAAATACTAGATTGTATTATTGGGCCATGACCGTAAACGTTTTTAACGTTCGGAGGAGAGCCTGTTGGCTAGCACTGTCCGCGTCGCTGATCGGTCCACTGGTCTTTCCACCAGCGTGATGAACCCGGCGCGGCCTGATCGCCCGGACACACAGTGTAAACCCGGCAGGAACACCCCCACAGACACCATGAAAACGCTGTACGCGTCAACAATGACCGGTCCATCGTAATGGACTGAGAAGATCCAAGGGCAGAGGCCGATCAACGCCCTGATTCCTTTTCCCCACAGCACAACTCAGTGCAGTGAGAAGACAATCACTATTATTTAAAGTCCTTAGTTATAAGGGTTCTGAACTAAAAATCTAGATCCTAAGACCCTACCAAGACTCCGCAGTCCATCCGAATTTTAAAAGGGCTTAAGAAGCGGGTTATGACCGTGATATCTAAAACGCAATACGCCTAAGTACGAAAATGCCTAACATTGATGTCTAAAAAGCATTTGACGGAGGATCAATATGTTTCAAACTGAGATGTCCTAAGATGTACACTATCTGCAAACCCAAGGAGCAGACGGTAAACAATCAATAATAGCCTTCTCTCATTGCTTCGCTCTTTACGTACGCTTTTTTAGCTACGACTAGAGGAGGAGAAAATGACAAAATATAGTTTTGTTCATTAACACCCTAGTTATATAGTAAAGCTAAACCTGTCAGACCTCTGAATTGACGAATAAACATTTATATTTATTAATGTATGCTATAGAGAACAATATATATATATATATATATATATATATATATATTTTATGTTATTGTGACGGAACAAGCCCGAGGCCCACCTGATGTTCAGTGGACTAACCTCTGCCTATAACACACGCATTTCGTCAACGACGAATTGCACTGTGCCCGTCACACTGAGACGTCCAGTTGTTAGGTGCTTGGCGACAGATTTTCTACTTGAGGGTGGTCGCTAGCCAGGCGGGCATTCGCAAAATGCCCTTCCACCATGCGGTGAAGCTCAAGCTCTGGGCGGGATTCGAACCATGGACCTGCTGCGCGGCAGTCCATAGCCAGTGCCACTGAGCCATCAATGCTTCAAAATTTTTTAGAAATTCGTGGTTTTGGTAGTTATGAGCTACTTACGTTTTATAATTTGATAACAAGCGTTTTAGTAATTTTGAAACAAAGAATTCTGCATTTAAGACGTAATTTTAAACTAGAAAATAGCTTGACATATACGCAGATAACACTAGATATAAACGAGATAAAGACACGTTAAATTTATAACAATGACTGCGTCGGGGGTTAAAGGGAAAGAAAAAAAACATCACTGAAATTCAACTTGCCAAACATTGTGAACGATTTTAAAAATGACTACCTGTATAAATACTATACAAAAACTATATAACAAAATATTGTGCGTGTGTGCGATGAAGCAATTGGGAAAAGCTGATAAAAAAAACAAATACAGTACCATATTTTTTTCATAATAACATTCCTAGTAAGTTAGTAACATAATATAAAGACGATAAATAAAAATGTGAGGTTGCCTTCTAATAATGTTTAGGTATATATACGTTTGGAGATAATTTATTCAACGGTTCGTCGAAGTAAGGCGCCGATTTTACATTCATATTCATTTTTTAACCTTCTGCGAATGATCACGTTTATGTGTATTTTTATCACGTAAGCGGTAGACTTTAGGGAAGATAAGATTTTTATCCTCCGTTTGGGATATGAAAATGATAGTCATTGTCTTTTTAATACGAGTTTTTTTGGTATTGTGACGGAGTAAGAAGCTGGCCCATTTGGTGTAAAGTGGTAACCTGCCTTTAACAAATGACTGAGCTTTGAGCTCAGTGGCATTGGCTATGGATATGGCTGCCGTTCAGGTCCATGGTTCGAATCCCGCCGCGGCGGGATTCGATGCCCTTCCATCATGCGGTAAAGCTCTAGCCCGCGGGCTAGAGCTTTACCGCATGATGGAAGGGCATTTTCCGAATGCCCGCCTGGCTAGCTACCACCCTCAAGTAGAAAATCTGTCGCCAAGCACCTAACGGTATGTTCCGGCAGCAGTCCTTGAGAGCCAGTGAAATTACAGGCATATGAGACTTAACAACTATGTATCAAGGTGACAGGCACAGTGAAATTTGTCGTTGACGAAATGCATCTGTTATAGGCAGAGGTTAGTCCACTTATCACTAAAAAAATTATATAGGAAACAATAAACAGTGATATGGTACTACCTGCTATAGTACTAGACTGTGTCGCAGATAGCAACGCCCGCCTCCTTAAACTAGTGGTGTATACGGGGATCCAAAATTAAAGTATTATTTATTAATTTATTTTTAAATTTCCCTGCGACTTGATTTAGTACATTTATATCTTCAATGCTATTTATAAAACAGTTTTGATACAGATCGTATGAACCTCATGCCCATTTCGAATAAATACTTTCGGGCCACATTGTAAGGTTTTCTAATCTGGCACAATATCATGAATTTGGGCCAAATTGTCTCGACCACAATGTAAATAAATTTTTAATCGACTTTAAAATCGGAGGAGGTTCTTTATTTAACTGTATTTTTTTGTGTGTGTTACCTCGTTACCCTTTTCAGGGTGTGCAGCTTATGATGATTTTTTTTTACGTTCAAAAGCTGGTGCTTGTCATGTGGTCCCATTTATATTTGAGGGTGACCTGACGGGTAGTATTTATGAGTTATCCCTAATAATACGTATTTTATGTTAGAAAGTCGGTTTTATTGTTAATTTTTTTGTAACTTATGAATCAGTCACAATAATTAAATGAAATTTGTGAATTTGTATTCAATTGAAATCACAACATCAAAATCTATCGTTCCGTTATCGCTGTAATGAATAGAAATGTATTTATGGAACAGTAAGACAAAATCTTTTAATTTAAAATCCCACTTATGCAGTCTCAGACACTATTTTTTTTTTACTTTTTATACCACGTATTTTTTATGAAGAGCACGGATTTTGTTGAATCAATCAAAAACATTGAAGGTCACGATACCACGAACTTGACCGGTTTGCAAAATTACACAACTAGAATACTCGTAAATTCCAAACAGCCAGTTTTGCGCATTGACATAGCATTCAATGAATATAAATGTTTGGATTCGATTGGCATCGCGTACGTCCTGGTTTTCTATAGAAGAGGCGTTGAATGGCCTTGGTCGAGGCAAACCAGAACTACCTGGGTAGGTACTTATCGATATATATGAAAAACTATATATTTGTAAGAAAATAAATATAGCCTTTACTATTTGCGAAAATAACGTGGCGTTTCTGTGACTGTCATGTAATTGTACACCTAAGCATATTACAGTATTTAATTAAACACAAAAGATCGCCGAGGTTGCGTTATGAAATTCAATAAAGCTTGTAATGTTGTTTTAGGTTTTCGCGATCATAATACATAGTAATTAAACAACTTTAAACGGTTTAAATCGCGTTTTAATATCATTATTTTTGTCACGGTGTTTCAAACACTTTGCCGTGATCGATCAAGACGACGATCACTGCAAAAGTTGTATTGCACAGTTTTTGAAACGTCGGGTCAAAAATAATGATACATATACGCGATTTAAACCGTTTAAAGTTGTTTAATTACTAATAATAACAAATATTTTAGAAGTATTTTAAGAAAACATTTAATTAATTATTTAATAAAACACTTAAAAAATCTTTATAAAAATGATATATATCTAGTGACAATTCCGCCTAATTTCCTATTAAGCCGACGTGATGTCACAAACGCCACGCAGCCAAACGATCGAGACTCAAGATCAGTATATATCATTTTTATAAAGATTTTTTAAGTGTTTTATTAAATAATTAATTAAATGTTTTCTTAAAATACTTTTAAAATATTTGTTATTATTAAAAATGGATTTCCGCAAAGTAACGCCTGAATCTATTCATTGTTTAATAACTATCAATAAAGCTTGTCTTGGTAAGGACATACTACGCAAAGGTTTTAAAAGGAAGTTAAAATATCAAACAAATTAGGTACTAGGTCTATCACGATGGACCTAGATCAGAAGATGACAAATTTTTTAAATTCATTTTATTTACTAAATAAGCACGGCATAACCCATTACTTAAGGATAGTATTAACGTATCACAATAGGGTAATTAATGTCGTATTTTATTCAATCCAATATTATTAAAGGTGGTTTATATAGGTTGTTATAAGAAACCCATAAATCAGTTCTATCGGGTCTGTAATTTCGATTGGAGCATGTTGCAGATTGCAAACTAAATCACGACCGTCTTCGTTTTAATAACGTCAGTAATCCCAGCTTAATGAACTCCAAAAAAGTCCAAACTAAAGTGTCAACACCATAACTCAAGTCACAGACACCGATGCTGAAAATACTCCGCTCCGAGACATTTCGATGCTTAAAATACTCGGAAACTCGAGGAATGGGCCGGAACATTTTGTTTCTCATATTTTTATGGCGTTCATTTCCTTTTGGGATTCTGTGCTATAAAAGGTGGAAGAAATAAAAGAAAAAGAAATAGGTATGTATACAGTATGCCTGTGGTTGGCTGATTACTTGATTAGTTTCGATGGAACGACGAGTAAAACCAAAGAGACAAGAAACAAGAAGACATCTCTCCCTATAGCCGTGATATGCTCTGCCAATTGAGCTATCGTCGTAGAGAGTCATAGATCAAATTTAACCTTTTGTTTCTACTCTTTAACCGTCTTAAGGGGACATAACGACATATGCAGCCAAGCTTAATCGAACTACCAAAATACTTATTTGTCAATTAGCCGTAAACTTGTCTATGATGATGCAACCCGATAATTATATTGTAATATTTGCATTAACCCCTGCTGAATGAACTTACATAGTTACTATATTACGAAAACAAAAATTTTAACCACACGCGCACGTCTCTTTCCTTACGACGGTAAGAAAAGGTTACATTTCAGCTATGACTCACGCAGCACGATAGTTCAATTGGCAGAACAAGTCCTGGCTATAGGGACGGATGAACGCGGCTTCGAATCTTGTATGGGCCATATTTATCCTTGCGTTGTAATTTGTAAGCACATTATGAAGACTTTCTCACTATCAGCTAAGGTATCAAACTAGAGGAGTCGATAGCAAGGTATAAGTCACTATGTAGGCACAGGGCATGGTCCCAGGGTGATCTTGGCCTTACATTCGCCACTGTTGTCTGTCTTGTTCGCTAAAAAACAGATGAGCGATCGCGTTAGCTTATAGCTTAGTTTCCAAACCAAGCTGAGAACAATGTACATTTATAGCTTAAACCCGTTTCATCAACAGAGCTAGATAGCTGATTCGATTAAAGTAATTATATCGTAATGGCATAAGGAAGGTAAGTTAATCAAACATAATTTAGCCATGGACTATGGTCTATGACATTTGAACATGAGGGCGTCGTTGATTGTTTAGGTATAATCTTTGTACACAAGAATTACTTTATGCTACAGTGTTATTCATTGGGATGAAAATAAATCTATCACTGATTGGAAACATAACGAATTATAACTAACTAAGCAGTGTTATGGAAGAGGTATGTATTATGTTTCTAAATACAAAACGGGTCTTTTCACGCACGAATCAACATCAAAATAATTATATTTTGACTAACCTCGACGTTTCGATCAAGTTGCATTGACCGTGGTCACGAGTAGACTCTACTCGTGACCACGGTACATCCTGCCAAGTCACTTGTGTGTACATTTCAATAAGTACGTGGTCACGAGTAGAGTCTACTCGTGACCACGGTCAATACAACTTGATCGAAACGTCGAGGTTAGTCAAAATATATTTATTTTGATGTTTATTCGTGCGTGAAAAGACCCGTTTTGTATTTAGAAACATGAGCTTAGTTCACGAAAGTTTAAAGAAAAGTAAAGGTATGTATTACATTATTGTTGTTTTTATATATTATGTTTAGCGTGAAGTACCTACGTGGGATTGTTGTCAGTTCTATTGTAACTTAACCCATTGGCATCGGCGATAATGATAACAATAGATTTTCATTCATAACTAGGACGTAGTGATCCTGACGATGCCAACTTATTGAAATGTATTAAAATCTTGTGTCACATTTATGGAGACAACTTTACAACTGACTTGGCAGGATCGTCACTATAGGTATATATTTTTTGATGAACAATTTGGTGCGATGTGTTGTACGTGTCATGTAGGAAGCTTTTGGAAAATCTAACTCAACCATTATTATAATTTCATCTCGTGAGACCCTTAAATACATATCGTAAATAAACTAAACTCAAATGCAGTAGATACAGGCGGAAAAAATAATACCCACCTATTTTGTTCATTATAATTTCCAAATTGCACCAAATTGATGATCAATAATTAAAATAAATAAAAAAGATTCCATACATAAAATACGCAATCGCTAACTAAAAAAAAAAATACTAGTCACTCAAATTTAAATGCGACCCCGTGACTAGCACCAGCTTTCAATTAATGTAATAAAAATTATAAAATTGTTATTTTGAAGTGTTTTTAAAGATATTTATTTAGGTTTTCCTAAGAATACTTTAAAATATGTAATTATTATATAACACCCAAAATCTGCCTATTAAATAACTTCCTCCTTTTTTTGAAGTCGGTTAAATTATGTCACGATCCTGCCAACTTACAGTTATATGGATATCTTTACAAAAGTTACATAAGATTTTATAACATTTCAAGTTACAATAGAACAGACAACCACATAATTCACGTAAAACATACGACACTATACATCATCCATAACATTGCATGCTTAATTAGTTTTGCAAAAAGTCACGACTACCCTACGGACCATTGCAGTGAAGACCTTATTACAATTACATAAAGACTACAACAATGAATGGAATATTTAAATAGATGTATTTATTTGCATGTGAAACAATTGTGACACAGCTGCAAACTGCAAACGCCTTGCAAGTTGCAACACTGTAGGTACATATATTGGACATACTAAACATTATCACCAAATACTGGGTGATATGTACAGGGTGTCCCAGAACTCAACGTCAAGCGGGCACGGGACAAGAGGGGGGGTCATACCAGTACCAGGAAAAATAAAATAAAAATTCTATATCAGTTGGTTAAGTTATAATTGGCAAATTTATGAAAAAGAGGAAAATCGACACCTTTATTCATATCTTTAGTTATTCTGACCTCAAAGTTAACTATTTTACAGCGTTTTTTTTACTAACGTGGTCTTTAATAAACATGCTATCAATTGCAATCACAATTTAAACAAAAAGAGTTGCTATCATATATATCGCATTTTCTTTGAGTTGTGGTTGAAAAAATAATATCAACTAACTTTGATAGTTCAGTAAAAAAAAAAAAGATATGGTACTACCCTAGGCAAGTTACTTCAAATGATGGCCCATTTAGTTAAGATTTAAAAATGTTACAATACTTTAAACTTTTCTACCTATAACATTTATTGCCAATATTTATCGCAAAACATACTCATTTAAAAAATTAAATTAGGTCATCACAATACTTGTTTTCCTCAAAAAAATCGGAGAAATAGAACAATGAATAGTATGCGGTGGTCACCGACAAACACTGTATATATGGGTTAGGTAGATAGAGGTGAGGCTCGTGGGGTGCCCAGGTAGAATGTCACCTCCCCCTTTTGCTACCTGTGGGTGTCGTAAGAGGCGACTAAAGGTAATAAACTGGAAGGGGGCATTGCATGGTGGTAGGGCATTTTGCGAATGCTCGCCTGGCTAGCTACCACCCTCAAGTAGAAAATCTGTCGCCTTACCTTAAGATACCTTGTAATAAGGGCTTGTTGCCTTATACATGGACACGGTTCTATTCCAGACTCCGTACTTCTTCTAGCAATTATTTTTTAGAAAACCCCAATATGTATCCTTTTGTCTCTGATATTGAACTCAGCAGGTACTGCCGAGATTCTAAAGCGTCCCTTCAATGCCGGGCTATTATAAGTAAACACTTAAAGGGCACGAAAGTAAAAGTACAATGAGAGGTAGAACTTAGCGTCTTCTTTAACACTGTCTATTGCGGTTAATGACGCCTGCCAAGCGTGGATATTGTGACAAACCTAAGAGGGAGGCCTATGACGACGACGGAGAGTAATTAATGCGCACTGTAAGCTCCAATGCCACTGCTCACAACGATGTAAGATATAAGTGGAGTGTTCCTGTTCATTGGGCGCAAAAAAGAAACTAATATTTTAACGTTCTGATTACCAGAAATACTAGCACCAAGAGCAATCCCAGCCAGCCAAAAAACAGAATTCAAAACCTTATAGGTTACCTATGTGCCTTATTGCCCTGTGGTCAGGACCTGATTTAAGAAAAATATATTTCTAATGAAAATATGTTATGTGTTGGACTTGATTTAGGGAGATCATATTTCTAATGACCTCTCATGGGCATGATAAAGTCAAGCAGATGATGAGTAATTTATGGGGAACTTAAGATACTGTCGAAACATATTTAGCTAAATTGATTAAGTGCCAGATTCAATAACTGGAAACCAAACACCGGTAACTTTGCATTTTTATCGGAACAATATCGATAATGATATTCGATATAATCGTTAAACTTATAAAGTGAAAACAAAACCGCCCCCGCCTTTCCGAACTACACTTTCGCTTCTAGTGTTGTTTTACAAAAGTAAACGCCATGTATAAAGTTCGATGAATAATAACAAAATATTTTAAATAAAATTAGTGTTGATTCGCTTTATTTTCCTGTTAAGCCGACGTGACGTCATAAACGCCACGTAGCCAAACCGGAAGAATTTTGACACGTTTCCCTTCTACAAGAAGAATCCTTGACTCTTCGACCGCACGATCGAGAAATGTGTTTTTCTTATATATCAATTTAATATTGTCTTAAAATATTTTTAATATATTTGTCAGCAAATTAACGCCTAAATCTATTTATTATCTAAATTTTGATGAGTTGTTCCGCTTTCATCCTATCCTATATGACGTCCCATTCTATTAGGTACAATATTCTGAAATCATCCTAAACTATATCCCTCACTCAACTGATTACATACATATTTTGAACTATTTTTCTTAAGAGATGTAGTTTCGTCATATTTTCAATACCAAGAGTTCAAACTCGGTAAAATTTTGCATGCATATCCTAGAGCCACCTTTACTTCTGGTTTGCCAATTCTTCGTACAGCTATGTAACTCTTTTCAAAATTATGCGGATAAATAATTTTGTATCGGAATTCTTATTCACATATTTAGAAATAAAATACATTATCAAATCAAAATTTGAAGAATTTCATCGAATTCGGAACACATTTTAAATATGGCGAAACTACGTTTGTATAAAGCGTTATAAAGACACTTGCCTTAAGACACAAATGCTGAAATTCTATCAGTAGGAGTGAAAGAGACGCAGCTATGGTAAAATATCGTTCAATTTAGGAGAAAACTAAAAAAATGCTTATTAACACAAAACTAATAACTTAAATCGAAAATATAACTTAACTTGTCCCTCTTAATAAAGATTTGCAATTTTATTGTTATATTTTTATACATATACATAAATGAATAATTAAGATATTTACGTTATACCTAAGAGTTATGTAGAGTCAACTTTGCAATTTTATTCTAGTGAATTTTACAGAAGCTTGTTCCGGAATCAACTTGGCCTAAGAAAATATGATCAATATTAACATACAATTTTTATACCGCTACAAACTAAATATGTTTTGCTAAAGATCTGTTCAAATACAGCTATTAAGCACTTTTTAAAATATTGTTATTTTAATATTGTTAGTTTGTGATTTTGTAATATTAAGCACTTGTCAGCGCTTGCTTCATTTCGTGGCCTTACGAATATAAACTGGTACATTTGTTTTTGCCGCTTAACGCTCACGCAAACGTTAAATATATTAGCTGTTATCCAAAGTCAAAATCAAAATCATTTATTCAATTTAGGCGTCTACGACGCTCTTATGAAGGTCAATTACAAATTTTAGTATTGAAATATTCTACATTGTACTGCCACGTTCAGCAAATAAATAGTATAGAGCCACTGCGAGAAGAACGGGCAAGAAACTCGGGGCCATTCTTTTAAACATCTTTTAACAATGTGTTACATACATACTATATAATAGAGTTATTACAATATTTGTTTAAATTATGTAGGTGACAGGCAATAGCTTGGCGGAGGCGGAATTGTCCAGGCATTTTTGTCGTTTATGTAATCAGAAACTGTGTAGTAGGATTTTTTAATCAATATGTTTTTCACATGCAACTTGAATTTCCCTTCTGTGAGCGTTGTAATATGTTTGGGAACTTTATTATAAAACCGCACACAATTACCTAAGAAGGACCTTTTATTTGTCTTTGCTAATCTAAAACCTGGCACCACTATTTTATCTTTATTCCTAGTATTGTAATCGTGATTGTCACTGTTTAATTTAAATTTACTCAAATTTTTACGAACATACATAATATTTTCAAATATATACAGACTTGGTAAAGTTAAAATATCAATTTCTTTAAAAAGATCCCTCACAGATTCCCTAGGACCCATTTTATATATGGCTCGAATTGCACGCTTTTGTATGATAAAGATTGTCTCTATCTCAGCAGCAGTTCCCCACAGCAATACGCCATACGACATAATACTGTGGAAGTACGCGAAATAAACTAGCCGAGCAGTAGCTACGTCTGTTAACTGTCTTATCCTAAGAACTGCATATGCAGCAGAACTAAGTCTTCCGGAGAGATCATGTATATGTGGATCCCATTGTAAAGTGGAATCCATTTTGATTCCCAGGAAGACTGTCGCTTTGTCAATAGGGAGTTTATCTGGGCCAAGCTTTATGTTTGGTTCAACATAAGGAACATTTGGTAAAGAAAACTTTAAACATTTCGTCTTTTTTGAATTTAGGAGAAGATTATTAGCGGCAAACCATTTACAAATCTTAGATAATACATTATTTACATGCGTCAGTTCACTGTCTTTCCTATCTACTTTAAAAATCAGAGAGGTATCATCTGCGAATAAAACAATATCGCAGAAATCTTTGACCATGCAAGGCAGATCATTAATATATGTTAGAAACAGAAAAGGTCCCAAAATTGATCCCTGTGGTACTCCCATTTTTACCAATGACCCGGAAGAAGTATTGCCATTTATTCCAACCCTCTGTAGCCTGTCTGACAGATATGACTCTATAAGATTCAGAGCTTTCCCACGAATACCATAGTGGGAAAGTTTACGAATCAGAGTGCAGTGCTCTACACAGTCGTATTTGTCATTGCTGATCTGGTACCAAAAAGACTGCAGTTATATCTGTATATATCTGTATATTTTGAAGCGCTCGTAGCGAAGTTTACTTAGCTGTTCTTCACCGATCAGTAAAGTTAAGCAACGTCGCGCGCGGTCATGAGTTCGATGGGTGACCGCTAGTGACATTACTACTGAGCGTTTCCGTGCTTCGGAGGGGACGTTAAGCTGTCGGTCCCGTTTGTCGTCTTT
This sequence comes from Plagodis pulveraria, assembly GCA_963890685.1. Taxonomy (NCBI): domain Eukaryota; kingdom Metazoa; phylum Arthropoda; class Insecta; order Lepidoptera; family Geometridae; genus Plagodis; species Plagodis pulveraria. The sequence goes on along the minus strand of OY982970.1, from coordinate 9,419,134 downwards.
GGATGACAGTCGTTATAGCATGGTGGTAGGGCATTTTGCGAATGCCCGCCTGGCTAGCTACCACCCTCAAGTAGAAAATCTGTCGCCGAGCACCTAACGGTGTGTTCCGGCAGCTGTCCTTGAGAGCCAGTACTTCTAGATTAGCCTGAACAACATCTTCGACCACATCATCACTTACCATCAGGTGAGATAGTGGTCAAAGGCTATCCTCAGGCATAAAAAAAACATATTTTTATATATACTGTCTTCACTGTCTTCACAAATTTGTACCAGTTCACGGCTATTTAACCAGACAAAAGTCTCCGCGACATGTGTTTCTGATTTAACAAACGTTTCACTAGCGATTTCTGTTTGCCGTCACGGAGAGACATGTTGTCGCTTATATACCTAAACCGGCCAATGTAGATGCATGGAAGTTTCTAGAACATGACAATTTAAATGCAAAATATATCTGTGTAATATTTGCAATGAATTTTAATGTGTGTACATAGGCATAATGAGATGGAAATATGAAAGAGTAAAAGACAAAAGATTGCTATAGGAAAAAATAAATTACCATCCCTGGAATAGTTAAAAGTGGCGAGCATAGAAGATAACATAAAATTTAAAAAGGTTTCAGCTTAGATAAATAAAATTCTATGGGAATTATATACTTATTTTACCGACTACAAAAAAAGGATTCGTCTGTTTTTTTTAATGTTTTTTACCTCAGAACCGAGAACTCGAGTGGGTGAACCGATTTTCATGATTCTTTTTTATTTGAATGCTGATGTTTGGCGTGTGGTCCCATTTAAATTTCATCGAAATCGGTCTTTGAGTTACACTCCAACAACTGAAAAGTATTTTCCTATCTTGATGACAATCGATCCCATAAGTAGCAAGGGTATACAAAAAGGGTCTTTATTTTACCTAAAATGGAACGGACTTCAACACTCAAATCTGTGAAATAACTTGTAGAATTTGGTACCATGCGCACAATATTGTGATAATAGGTACTTTTGAACAATCATGGTACCGACTTCAACAAGTTATTTCACACGTTTGAGTGTTGAGGTCGGTTCCATTTTTTAGTATTTTTTTTAATAAGAAATAAATTACAACACTATATTTGATCTACAGCCAAGTGATAACAAGCTTTAGAAACTCAATTCTTCATTCAAATTGATTGCAATGCATTTGTTAAATAATTTGTCAACAATTATTCGAATCTAACGTAAACATGCTGACCATTCACTTTGTATGAATGAATTTGCACCGTATAAAACAATCAGTCGATCAATTCTAGACCTTAACCCTTTCACCGTAAAGTTGTGATTACCTTGATAAGGTCATCAGCACAACTAGACGCTCAGCGAATCAGACATGCAATTATTACTGGAAATATTTGATTGGACAATAAAGTGGTCTTTAACGATTTTCATATTAGTCAATTAAAAACCGGCCAAGTGCGAGTGGGACTCGCGCTCGAAGGGTTCCGTACCATTATCTGTAACTTAAACTAAATGCAAGTTACAGACACTTTTCGCAGTGTCCAATTGAGCTGGGTAGGTACGGCGAAAACTTCTTTTATTGTATGGGAGCCCCTCAATTATTTATTTTATTTGAATAAATTATATTTAAAGAGAACATAAAACTAAATATTCTGTGTATAGTTAAAGCGTCTACCTGTCACCGTTATTAGTATCGAGCAAGAAACGGTAAAAAAATCAAGTTTGTTGTATGGGAGCCCCCCTTAAATATTTATTTTATTTTTAATATTTGTTGTTATTGAGGCAATAGAAATCCATCATCTGTGAAAACTTCAAATGTCTAGCTATCACCGTTCTTGAGATACAGCCCGGTAACAGACGGACGGACAGCTAAGTCTCAGTAATAGGGTCCCGTTTTTACCCTATGGGTACGGAACCCTAAAAATGAATTCAACAATTGGCTTCTTCGAAGTTGATTGAAAGATGGTAGGTCAATTATGACATTTCATTGGTGATACAGGCGGGTTCATGCATGGTCTTCTTATGGCTAAGGTCAAGTTTATACAAATGGTATTTGATTTATGGATGGCGTTTATAACCGTATAATCTTAAATAAGCAGTTGTAAATACTAATTCAGCTCGATTGGCAAAATATATGTTCATAACGTGAAATTACTTAAGAGTTAATCACGCACATTGAAACAGAAGCAATTTCAGATACAAAATAAAGGTTGTATGCATATAACGCGGCCTTCTTGTATCTATGGTGGCTTAATAGTTGATATGCCCTGTGACATTTTCCATGTACTTTATCTTCCACAGCCTCCCCCACCAAGGAGGAGTTTGACATAATACCCCACGCAAGGCAGGCGTCTTTGTGATCGCTACGATCCCCAAGACGCTGAGGATCTGGAAGAGATGTGGGAGTGACATTCTAGCCCAGCACCGACGGGCAGTTTAATTAATTTTAGGATTCCGTACCCAAAGGGTAAAAACGGGACACTGTTACTTAGACTCCACCATCCGTCTGTCTGTCACCAGACTGTATCTCATGAACCGTGATAGCTAGACAGTCGAAATTTTCACAAATGATGGTATTTCTGTTGCTGGTATAACAACATATACTAAAAATCAGCCAAGTAAAGTCAGACTCGCTCACGAAAACTAAAAAAGAGGTTATAATATAGTGTTTAATGTTGTATGGATACACTGAGAAAAACGACTTTCGACCTTTTACCGTTGAATTGTAAATACGTAAGATGAATTCACAACTCTTAAGATGATTTTCACCAATCAATAAAAATGTACCATGTTTTATAATAAACACAACCGTCAAAAACGCCTTCCGTAAAGTATTTTCAGAATTGAACTTGTTATACGATAATAATTGCAGTATTGACCATAAAATATACCTTACTTTTACGGCGGTTTATATACGGTGATTATCACTATAACGTACGACTTAATCAGCCTCATCGAAAAGTCAATATTTAAGAAAGACCACAAAATACACCTTAAATGAAGACGAAAAGAAACATTCGCCTTCACTGACCTCGTTTAACGCCTTCTAGTTGGAAGGCGTTTTTGTACGTATTTACGTTTGGTCGGTTTTTCGCCTTAAACCATATAAATTGGCCGTCATTAGGGCGCTTTTGACTTTAGATTTTTCTCAGTGTAATAGTACGGAACTCTTCGAGCTAGAGTCCGGATCGCAGTTATCCAATTTTTATTATTCCCCATGTTAAAAACGTTAATAAACTAAAAGTCTTAGAAATACAAACACTGATTAAACTAGCAAGTTAGTTTACTTATATTGCAATATGCCATAAGATTACTAGCATGTTACTGCCCCTACGCGCTTTTACTTAAATGATTTTCACATCGCATCGGTCCGTTAAAACAGAAAACAATTGCTGTCTTCAAAGTGGATTGAAAGATGGTTGGTCAATTACGTAATTTAATTGGTGATGTTGCTGAGTTTATTTATGGGCTTTATGCTTAGTTCAAGGTCAGATATTCATTGAATTTTGCGAATAACAATTGAAACTTTTGACTAAAATATTATGTTGTTATGATGATGTATTATTATGTTGTTACTGAAAAACTCAATAATGTTTATAACGTGAAATTATCTAAACTGGTGGCCACTCATATATCTAGATGCATTAATAATATTCAGCGACTCGTTATGCGAAAACATACATATTATCGAGAAAAGTTAGATTATCGGCGGAATTTTATTTTCATTTATTTAGAGGTTTTACGCATGTTTTATGAAACTTGACATTGGGCAGTCGGCTGTGGCAAAGAAAAAAATCTTATTCACGATTTAAAAAGTATACCGGCGAATTTGGCGGTATAGCTCCATAAACTAAAAGCAAAAATGGCCAATTGGCTATAATACTTATACTATTTCTATGCCCACGCTGCTGTCATATGTCATAAATGTTCAAACCAAGGAGTTCACTTTTTTTCCATGACTGGAATCCAACAAATTAAAATCTGCTCAGTACTAGTTTTCATTTTCTATGATAGCTAAGACCTACATTTAAATGGTTTATAGTATTAAATTATGCGCGTATATAAATTGAAACATACATTGGCCTAAGATCATAAATGAATACGATTTGTTAGGTTATTTTTATAGCATAGCTAACATCATTTTGATATCAGTGCTACGTACGATAAATAATAATTACAAAATCCGATATTTCTGTTCCTAAAATCGGTGAAACGTGAACGGGTCACTCCATACAGTCTGTCGCTTTACCAAATAAGTTATAGTAACAGTTGCTGTAAGACCGAATTATTGCACCAATATTACATTTAAAATTGATATCCAGTGTTGATTGATGGTGAATCGGATCAGGGTATAGGAAAAATTGTTTTTATCAAAAAAATGGAACCGCCTTCAACACTCAAATGTGTGAAATTACTTGTTGAAGTCAGCACCATGATAGTTCAAAGTACCTATTATCACAATATTGTGAGTATGGTACCGATTTCGACCAGTTATTTCACACATTTGAGTGTTGAAGTAGGTTCCATTTTATGGTAAAAAAATGTTTATACACTTTTTAGTGAGCCTTGCTACTTAAGGGATCGATTGTCATTCACTGTCAATGAGTAAATCATCAAGATAGGAAAATGCTTTTCAGATGGAGTGTAACTTAAAAACGGTTTGACCGATTTTGATGAAATTTAAATGGGAACACACGGTAAGCATCAGCTTAAAATAAACAAAAAATGAATAATCAAAATCGAAGAAACAAATAAAATACAGACGAACTGAGTACCTTTTTTGATGTCTGTAAAATTAACGGTTAACTGTAAAGATAAGATACTTAATTAATTCTCTGTAAACTTCGATTATTTTCGTTTGTTCCATCGTTATGGCTAAGCGATAAGTTGTAAGTCTTGTTTTTGCTATCTCGACAATCAAAAAATCTGTTTACATTTTTGATTGCGAGTAAGGTTCAATCCATGTCAATCAAATAACAAAAATATCACAAACATATATTTAACTGCTCAGTTGATACCAGCACTATTGATATAAAAAAACCCTAAAGAACTCTCAAAATGTAAACAGATTTAATAGTTTTTTCTGCCACCCGCACAATAAAGTTGGTACCTACGAGTAGCTCCGTATTCAAGAATGCTGTAATATGCATCAATTACCGACCTAGAGGTTTTACGATTTGTAAACTTGTTTAATTACTATTCAATAATTGTACTTGTAAATGTTGGTGTATATAATTTGGTTGTAATATTGAGCGTGTTTATTTTGAGGATGTCATTGCGGAAGCACACTTACTTTGTTATGTATGTAGATAATTATTTAAACACAAATAAAAAAAACACCTAACAGTGTGTTCCGGCAGCAGTCCTTGAGAGCCAGTAAAATAACAGACACATAAGACTTAACACCTGCATGTCTCAGGGTAACGGGCGCAGTGCAATTTATATGCAAGACGTTAGTCCGCTTAACATTACGTGAGTGTCGTGCTTGTTGCGTCAAAATCCCATACTATTTTTTCGTTTATTTTGATGTAGCACCAAAACTATTCTAGCGAGAAAAAATTACTTTACGAAATAAAAGTATGTGTGAAAAGATGTTTTGTAAAATTAAGAACCTGATTCGTATAGTCTCCTAATACGCTACAAATCAGAACCGCGTAAAGCAAAAGAAACTACGAAAGTTTTCCGTTGCACCATTACTTCGAAGCAGTGATGGCTCAGTGGCATTGGCTATGGAATGCCGTGCAGCAGGTCAAGGTTCGAATCCCGACACGGGCTGGAGCTTCACCACATGGTGGAAGGGCATTTTGCGAATGCCCGCCTAGCTACCAAATAGAAAACCTAGCCTAGCACCTAACGGTGTGTTCCGGCAGCAGTCCTTGAGAGCCAGTAAAATTTCACTTATGTAACGGGCACAGTGCAATCGTCGTTGACGAAATGCATCTGTTATAGGCAGAGGTTAGATCACTTAACATCAGGTAGGGCCTCGGGCTTGTTCCGTAACAACAACATAAAAAAAAACTTTATCGTGTAAAAGCATAACTTGTCTCCAGTCACTTGATAGTTTGTAATAAATTACAAAATCACAAACATACGATAGGAAAAATTTAAGTCATGTGCGGGATTCGAACCCGCGTCCATCCACCCCTTGAGCCGGGGTATGCTCTAACCAATTGATATGTCATGTTAGCTCAATTGGTTAGAGCATATCCCGGCTCAAGGGTTGGATGGACGCGGGTGCGAATCCCGCACATTACTTAAATTTTTCCTATCGTATATTTGTGATTTTGTAATGTAATCCGCATAGCAGGCGTTATTGCAAACCTAACGATAATAAAAAAAAGGTTTGTAATAAAACTAACATAAATACGTCATCCAAGTATAAAATCGATATGTTGACAAAACTATGCAAGTAGGTGATTACTGCCGGCTCGTTGCGTGGGTAGTCGAGCCAGTGAAATTTTTAAGCAAACATTGTGGCGCAAGCAAACGCCGGACAAATGGCGCACTAACCTATTGCTACTAGTTTAGAAAATATATTTGTGATAATGATAATACCGGTAGTGAGATGTACTTGTCACAGCTAAATAATTTCAAATTCTTAACGGTGAACTGCGGCCGGCCCGTTTTCCATACAAACGCCGTAGGGTGATCACTCCCTTAATTGAGAATTTAGGTCCAAAATAAAGCCTAACACCGATTGATCTCGTCGTTATCTAGGATTGAATGATGCCGAAATTTTAATAAAATAATTAACTTGAGAATTATGAGCCTCGAAACATTTTCATATAAAGTTTTCGAGGCAACTTAAATATCTTTTTAAAATTTTGGCATCATACAAGCCTAGATAATTACGAGATCAAACTTAAAATCTCAAATAAGGGAGTAATCACCCTACGACGTTTGTATGGAGAAGTGACCGGCCAGTTCAACCTTAACGGTGTGTTCTGGCAGTAGTTCTTGAAGCCAGTGAAATTACATGCACATGAGACTTAACAACTATGTCTCAAAGTGACGGGCGCAGTGCGATTCGTGACTTGTGATGAAATGCATGTTATAGGCAGAGGTTGGTCCGCTTAACATCAGTTGGGCTTCGAGCTTGTGTCACAATAACATATAAAAAAAATACCAATAGACTTTCTTTTTTAAATGTTATTGTGATGGCACGAGCACGAGGCCCACGTGATGTTAAGCGGTGACCTCTGCCTATAACTGGGCCCGCCACCCTGAACATACCATTGTTGAGTCTCTCTATAATTTCACTGGCTCTCAAGGAATGCTGCCGGAACACACTGTTACGAGCTTGGCGACATGTTTTCTACTTGAGGATGGTAGCTATCCAGGCGAGCATTTGCAAAATTCCCTCTCACCATGCGGTGAAGCTTAAGTATCAAGAACTTTCAATATTATAAGGTACTTAAATAATTTTAACTTACCCTAATTTTATAATTTAAAAAATACTCAAAAATCCCCAACGGGTCGGATAAAAATTTTAAAACGCTGCCACATACGTTTTGGTCACAGTTTTTTGGGGGCGAGTCTATTGCCATCTACCGGGAATGGGCAGACTCTGGAATGCTACTGACATTTTTTGTCATAATAAATAAAAAAATAGATAAAAATTATCCGTTACCTACTCCAAACGACCAACGAAACAGTCAAATCTACACTAATATTGTAAAGAGGAAAGATTTGTATTGTTGTACGCAACGAATAAACTTAAAAACTACTAAACCGATTTGGATGAAATTTGGTATGGAAAGAGTTTGAGACTCGGGGGAGGACATAAGGTAATTTTTATCCAACTGCGCAAAAAGAAGTTAACGGTTTTGAGCGATAACCGACATAAATTGATTTGAGCGAAAGCCGCGGCCGGTAAGCTAGTCATAATATAAACCAGAAAGCACTTCAACCGATCATAACGAATTTTATTTATAGCCGATCACGGGTCAAAAATGAAATACCTATACAACATTGCTTAACTCTCTATATGAAATACTTTCATGTTAACCCTTTTAATCTTAAGGTCACATATAAAACTGTTCCCATAAAGGAACATTAAGCACAACATTCAACACATGGTCGTATAAAATCTTCAAAACCATACCTGCGTGTAATCCATCAAGATATTTTAAGGACATAAATAGCTACGAAGGAGGAAGCCCATATATACTTTCAATATAATCGATGGGCAGCATTAATGCTAAGTGAAACAAGGGAAAGGTGTAATTTATTAAGATTTTTAAAGTGGCGTATGATACGAAAATAACATGGAGTATGATAATATTGATGAGGTTAAGAATAAATGATGAGATATTTTCAGAAAGAAAACAGATTTTTACTAACCGACTACAAAAAAGGGGGAGGTTCTCAATTCGTCTGTATTTTTTTTATGTTACCTCAGAACTTTCGACTGGGTGAACCGATTTTGATAATTCTTTATTTGAAAGCCGATGATGGTCGTGTGGTCACATTTAAATTTTGTCAAAATCGTTCCAGCCGTTTTTGAGTTACATTCCAATAACTCAAAAATATTTTCCTATCTTGATGATATAGTCGTTGACAGTGAATGACAATCGATCCCGTAAGTGGCAAGGGTCACTAAAAAGAGTGAATTTTTTTTAGCTAACTAGGAACCGACTTCAACACTCAAAAGTGTGAAATAACATGTCGAAGTCTGTTAAATGCTAAAAAAAAATATATACAGGTGTGAATGACAATCGATCCCGTAAGTAGCAAGGGTCACTAAAAAGAGTGAAAAATGTTCTTTTAGCTTAAAATGAAAACCGATTTCTACACTCAAAAGTGTGAAATAACTTTTCAAAGTCGGTACCTTGCGAAAAAAAAACTATACAAAGTGTACTATGTTAAGTTTTTAAAGGCTGTTATACGAATATATATAAATAATAAAAGACGTAAACAATATCGTCATCCACGATCTGTAAATGCTTAGAAAAAATAATTATCATAATATGTATTCTTTTTTGTGTTCCTTTCAACATAGCAACAAAGAAAATTAACCACGAGCGAGTATCATTACACAATGTTAGAACTTATGAAAATATTTGACAACTTGTCACAACTTGTCACTTGTAACAAGACAGTTATGTCTTCGGTCAAAGAGAGAGAGAGAGCTTCAACGATATAAAGTCCCATTATACTTCGGCTGGATTATGCTTGCTTCAAAATATGCTCGTAATCGATGTTGTTCGTATGACTGAGAATATTATTAATACATCTTATTGCTTACCTCTAGCAAAATGAAAGGCATTACAGAATTCCATTTATGGATGTTAAGTGCCAAAGACCGCAGGAGCGTGGGCAGACCAATTTTAGCTGATTTATATGTTGCTACGATAATGTAAGCCAATATTCTAATGATAATTTGTTAAGAAAGTAAATTATACAATATATACTTCGATGGTCTCTTTTAGTTGTTGGAAGGGGAAGACCTAGGCGAACATTCCGAAATCAGAATGAAGACGTTAAAAAGGCCAAGTCAGAAGTACCCTAAACCGACGCTCATGTATGAAAGTGAGAGTATTTGAATCGAAAGAGATTTGTAAGGATCGTAGTAAGTGGAAATCTGCGGTATCTGCCCCAACGGGAAAGAGGCGTCAGAGCTCAGAACATAAATAAATGTTTAATAATCTTTACATGCAACATAAATAAGCAAAATTATTAAAAATTAATAAACACGAATGTGCCTGCCTAAAAACTTAAAGCATATGTCACTCGGGATAATAACGATATATATCGATCGATTATAACGATACCCCATACATATTAGTTCAGGTATTTAAAAGTGATGGTGGAATAAAGAAAGTCAAATACAATCACGAATAAAAACATTATACACCTTTTGGGCAGCCATGTATAAAAGTAATATAAAATTATTTGTCGATCGAAAAGTCTTGAAAACGTATAATAGCCGACTGTTTTTTTTAATTAGTAATATAGATTTAGATTCTTATTATTATTATAGATTACGTTTCTATTTCTTTCAAACAGTTTGTATGTTTGCGCATCGCCTGAAAACTGTATAAAAATCAAGCCATTTGTTTTAGAAGAAGTAACAATCTGACAGACATATTCACTTGCGCATTTCTATTACTGGTAGAGAGCGCAACCGCAGCAGCGTTCAAATGTTACCGAAGCACGAACTAAAATACTCCAAACTCCAATGAACTACTTTAGTTGAGATGGTTAATCTGTTTCCTAATTTAGACTGAGTTTGGCTTCTGTTATGAAAATATATTAAGCAGTATTAGGGATTTTAGGCAAGGAAAATATTATGGTAGCGTCAGTAGGATTGTTTTTATTCGGCTCGATTATTCTTTCGAATATTTTAGTTAAGAATTCACTCCCGAAAAGTTTCTAAGGAAATGGTGCAGCGAGGAGAGTTCAATGGCTAACTTAAAAAGCTAGTAGCCAATACAATTGACTTTAACACGGGGACATCTGTGTAGTTTTACGACTGGCAACTTACAGAAGATATGTCTTGATCTCTTCTGATTTCTCGATCGTGCGCTCGAAGAGTCAAGACCTCCTGAGGATGCTTCGTGTATAAGCGAAACGCGTCGAAAATTCTCCCGGATAGGCTGCGTGGATTTGACGTGATTGTGACGTCACGTCGGCTTAATAGAAAAATTAGGCGGAATTGTCAATAGATATATTTTTATATTTTTTAAGTGTTTTATTAAAATATTAATTTGAACTTTTCGTAAAATATTTGTTATTATTACAGAAGATATATTTTACGTCATCGTAGTTAAATAATTTAAAATAATATAAAATAATAATAGATACCAATAATTAATAAGACAAATTTCTCTGCACCAGAAATGTAGAAAAAATAAAGACTGAAATTAAACTTTCAAATGTTGATTCAATCGAAAGTCAAATGGAAGATGAAAATGTGCAATAAATTTAAAGCAATTGTGATAAAGGGACAAATGGTATTAATGAAAACAAGCAGTAAAAACTATCTCGTCTGGTTCACGTACTCAATATAGTATTGAAAGACACACAGAACACATAAATAAACCATCTAGGAATAGATCTTTAGTAAGATTTTATGAAGAGCGTCAATGAAACTGTACAACATAGCAATAATAATGTGGCACTTAATGTCCAGACGAAAAACTAACCATTTTAGTCCATTGACAACATAAAATCGTAATGTCGTTGGAAAACCCAAGATATTCATTGAAATGTTTAGTTTGAGAATACATTTACATATACACATTTAGAAAAACTATAGAAAAATATGCAAATAATGGTGAAAATGACAACACCGTGACTGATACGAGCTTGAATATTTGTTTTGGTGTCAGTTTCACTTGATGGTTTTAGTTTTCTTGAAATTTTCTTGACGTTTTTATGTACCATGTAAGTTTTGTAGTTACCTATTTGTAATAAAAACCGGCCAAGTGCGAGTGGGACTCGCGCACGAAGGGTTCCGTAACTAAATATTCTGTGAATAGTTAAAGCGTCCACCTGTCACCGTTATTAGTATCGAGCAAGAAACGGTAATAAAAACAAGTTTGTTGTATGGGAGCCCCCCTTAAATATCTTTTAGTTTATTTTTAATATTTGTTGTTATAGCGGCAATAGAATAGAAACACATAATCTGTGAAAATTTCAACTGTCTAGCTATCACCGTTCTTGAGATACAGCCTGGTGACAGACGGACGGACGGACGGACAGCGAAGTCTCAGTAATAGGGCCCCGTTTTTACACTTTGGGTACGGAACGCTAAACAAAGGGGTCAAACGGTCTGCTTGTTTTAAAAAAAATATACATAGCTTTTAACACTATCTCACCTGGTAGTAAGTGATAATGCGGTCGAAATTGTTGTTCAGGCTAACATAGAATTACTGGTCTTCAAGAATAGCTGCCGGAACACACCAGGTACATGGCGAATTGAGGGTGGTAGCTAGGGCATTCGCAAAATGCTCTACCACCATGCTATAATAACTGCCATCCTAAAACACGAAAGCACTCAGTAGTAAACATCTCTAGCGATCACCCATCCAAGTAATGACCTCAGGCTAAGAGCGCTTCATTGTCAGGCAATATAATTTTCGAGCCTGTCCATATCAATTTGTATTAATTACTCATGTTTTACTGCAACATCTCGAATTCAGAATCTTCTTTCATAAAACGGACTGGATGTAAGCAAATTGTTTCAAATTGGGATGGTATTCAAGCTAGAAATAAAGACATTCTAGTCCGGCACCCCGCGGGGAATAAATATACACTTTTCGTTTTAAGCGCTAGGCAGAAGACCGCCAAAGTTCGCAGAAATTGCGATAAAGTTTTATAAGCAATTTGTCTAGCCCGTAAAACTGCTATTAAGTTGTAGTGACCCAAATGAAACTTATATTGCTTGGCAATTATTAATCTTATATATATTCTAAGCCTCATCAAAAACCCGTACAAAGCGTCTGTTACTATGAATTACATTGAAATGCTATTAGTCGTTTAAATTTCTAGACGTTCGACAAAGCGCTCGTAGCGAAGTTTACTTAGCTTTTCTTAACCGATCAGCAAAGTTAAGCAACGTCGCCCGCGGTCATGAGTTGGATGGGTGACCGCTAGTGTCATTACTACTGAGCGCTTCCGTGCTTCGGAGGGCACGTTAAGCCGTCGGTCCCGGTTGTTATCTTAGGATGGCAGTCGTTATAGCATGGTGGTAGGGCAATTTGCAAATGCCCGCCTGGCTAGCTACCACCCTCAAATAGAAAATCTGTCGCCAAACACCTAACGGTGTGTTCCGGCAGTTGTCCTTGAGAGCCAGTAATTCCAGGTTAGTTATCATGCATAAAAAAAAATAAACTTTCAAACGAATTAAAGAAGTCCCCCGTCGTCGAGTGTTCGTGCTAATTTGTCAATCACGCTTTACATCACCGCACAACCATTGCGTTCAGCTGCTTTTTATGCAAATTCACCCTTAAGATGAATCGATTGCTAGACACCTAGTTAAACGAAAAACTCGTTCGTTACTCAATCAATTAGCCAAGATGTGAATTAATTAAATTAAATTGACAATGTCAGATCGCATTTGTGTAATCGCCAGAAACTGACATAACAATCGAGAGCGGAAATCTGTCAGTGACAAAGTGATGACTGTCAGATGTTTGTCAGAGCCCGGTTATGTTCTCAAACGTCATGTCAAAACCAACTTCAAAATTGAACTTATTTCGTGGTAATATTTTGACATGGTTCCATTTTCACGCTGAAACCTAAGGAACACGACTTTTTTTTTAATATTTTTGTGACGGATCAAGCTCGAGGCCCACCTAATGTTAAGCGGACTAACCTCTGCCTATAACAGATGCATTTCATCACAAGTCACGAATTGCACTGCGCCAGTCACTTTGAGACATAGTTGTTAAGTCTCATGTGCCTGTAATTTCCCGAGTTGTTCACATTGTCAAGTCAGATATGAAGAATCTAACAAGGAACCGTCAGTAATTTTGTATTTATTACAGAATACCAAAAGGTATAACAATAAACTTAAATGTCGACGATATGCACCATAAAACACTAGGAATACATAAATCACAACACTGACACTATAAAAACATTTAATACTGGCTGCAAAATTAAATCATAGGTAGGTATCAAAATTTAAAAAAAAACAATACCGTCTAGTAACACTTTTCAAAATAAAGAAAAACGAACCGATACCAAATTCGAAGCAAATTGCTGTGAAAACAAGTTTTCGTATTCGTAAGTGTCGATCGTTGCGACAACGCGATAGGCGGCGCGTGCGCTGCGTTCGCGACGCGATCTTCAACTGTTTACAGCGGAGCGGAGAGACACTGCACTGCATCTCAATTATCTAAGTAACGACAAACATGTCTAGATAATAGGTACGACTTACAGATATATTATGAGTGTCTACGTAGCGCCTTAAGGGGAAACGGGGCCCGCGAGGAATAGGTAGAAAATTCACAAGATTGACGTTCCGTATTGTCCTGTTTTCACCCTCTGACATACTAAGAAGGATAATTGCTCTAAGTTTTCACCTTCAAAACAGCTGATTACAATTTTTAGGGATTAAAATTTAAAAATGTATACCTAGCCTCCCATAAATTTGTTTAGGTTAAAAATTATTCAAATATTTTTTTCTAATGAAGGCGGTAAAATATGCATTTTTTACATACATGCCCAAAAAAAAGGAGCGTTATGTTTTCTGTGTTCGGGTATGCATATATTTTTGTGAGTTTATATATTCCACCATAACTTCTAAACGGCTTTACCGATATTAATTTATAAGATATCTTTAGATCCGCATTGATAGCGCAAGCGACACTAATTATTTTAAATAATGACGGATTTTAGACGCCATATTCAGTGATAATATATTTTTTATACATACCCTTCGAGTAGTTTATCAAAATAAAGAGCTTTAAAAATTATTTAATAAATATATACTATAGTTATAGTAATACTATAATACTATAGTTAATTTGCAGTTTTAATTTCAATGGAATTTAACAAAAATAAATAATTTGCAGTCGGGTTTTTTTTCTATTTTAATTATTTGTGATTTTCATATTTTCCTTGGCAATAATTAGTTGCTGAAAAATGGAAATAACAGGGGCGTGTCTATAGCAAGCCTAGGTGTTATGGAAAGACAGATTGCTCTAGAGACAATTCCGGGAAGAAAATAATAAAAGAATACACTTGATACTTCCCTCTTAATAGTTCACTACTGACATTTTGTATAAAATGTGATACTTTATAATTTTTTGTAATATTATTACTTGACATAATTGACATCTATATAATTTAATTCTAATGACATTTGATTTGAAATGCATTGTCATAATTTTTCATTAAAAATGTTTGTAGCTAAATTTATTTAATTAGGTGACATTTTATAATAATTTTATAAAAAATATTATATAAGTTAAATGAATTGAGTCAATGTGTGCTGTATATTTATAACAATGTATAAATTATGATAATAAGTGTAAGTGGTAACTGCCGTGCTTATTAAAATAAATAAATAAACATGTACTCAGTTGGATGACAAATAGTAATTTCTTCTGAGAAGCACTATGAGTGCTCAGTTTATGGGTCAGTCTAGTTCAAATAGCTTATAAAAAATGGCAAGGGACTTCAACTTATAAGCTATTTAAAAAAAATACCAAAAAATGGATAGCAAAAAATTACTTGTCGAAGTCGGTACCATGCGCACAATATTGTTATATTAGGTACTTTTGAACCATCATGGTACCACCGACTTCAACAAGTTATTTCACAAGTTTGAGTGTTGAAGTCGGTTACATTTTTTGTTAATTTTTTTTTTCACCCTTTTTAGTGACCCTGGCGATATGGGATCGATTGTCATTAACTGTCAATGACTACATCATCAAGATAGGAAAACACTTTTCAGTTATTGGAGTGTAACTTAAAAAAGGCTTGACGATTTTGATCACACGGCAAGAATCAGCTTACAAATAAAAAAGAATCATCCAAATCGGTTCACCCAGTCAAAACTTCTGAGGTAACAAACATAAAAGAAAACAGATGAATTGAGTACCTCCTCCGGTTTTTGGTGTCGGTAAAAATACACGTGTCTACCAGGGGGCCAAGTCTGCTAATTACATGTTCATATTCAGCATAGATTCATTCAAGATTCATACAAGACAGAATCGGTAGTCTGCTGATCCGTTATGAATATATGATGAATCTAGGCTGGTTTGACGATATTGCCAACAAAAAATGAAAAGACAAGAGTAAAGTAATTCATAAAACAATTTCGTTATTATTTTATTATTTCGTTTCGTTTTCATATGAAACCGAGATTGAATCAATATTGACTCAATATGAACGATATGAAGTTAAGAGTACTACCAAAACTGTCAAAATTGACCAGGCCGCCTCCATTATAGATTCATATTGATTAGCTGCCCAGACTTGACGCCCAGAAGGTATGTTTCATGAGCAGTCCGTTGTGTACCACCACAGTGTCTGATATTCTGTCTCAAAGCAGTAGCAAACACTTGAACATCCCACGAGCAGCCCAACACTTATATACCATCAGGCAATAGATAACATAAAAAACACTACCGTCACATTCATCAACAAATGTACAATAACTTTCCATCTTTCTAACGACAAAAAGTTTCATGCGGAAGAAGCGGAGTTTCCGAAACACATAAAACCTCTGCCGTAATCAAATGCAACAAAACATAATTATTTCTTCCCTTAACATCCTATTTTAAAACTGTAATTTCGTTTTAATCATAAATATACTTTGATCAATTAAGAGCTCATGGAACCGTGGAAAAAAGCGTTCATTCATGTTATTTTCGTTCAAAACCATCATAGCACGCAGCTATGTGAGGACGGAAGCGCACTTCATCGGTTTCCACCCCACGAATCGTAATGGTTATTCATGCTTTGACCCGACGTTTGTGACGGATATGAAGCGTATTATACAGAAATATTTTTGTTTTGACTGTTATTATAATATTTCATAAAGAGGAAAAGAAAAGAGAAAATATATTTTATAATATCCTACAAAAATAGTAAGAACTAAAATTAGAAACAATGTGCAAAAGTTGCCGTGTATCAAAATTGAAAATTAAAATAATAAAAAAAAATATTATAACACTGTTTTCTATCCGAAAATTTATTAAATATTGTTTTATCCGTCAAAGTCGTTGTCAGCTATAAATATGATTGAGTAGTTTGGTAAGTGTTATCAATTATCATTCACTGTGCATTGTTATGATTGGTCAATTCGACACTATGTAGTTGTGATAGTTTTGGGATATCTTAATTATTAATACTCTAATGAAGATAGCTCGAAAAATTATAATAAATATTTCTTTTGTGTGTTACGATCACCTCAATATTCGTATTTTATTTTAATAAATGAACCGATTCGCTTTGCAACTCCAATTGGAGTAGCAAAAAAATATTTTTTTTTAATCTTCTGAACTTTTTTACCACTTTAGGTGTTGAATATACGACTGTTTTTTAATATTTTTAAAGCCCCAATATAATATCTAAAGAAAGAAATATATGATCGATTAAAAATGTATTTTGTTTCAACCTTACAGTTTTTAAAACATTTAACCACCATACCTTTAATTTAAAAAACAAAAAGACTTTATTCGTTACTTATTATGAACCATGGAAGTAGATGCAATTTTTTTGTTTTACTTATCCATTTTTATTTTATTTAATTGAACCACGATTTTTGCCTTTGAGAAGAAATTCCAAGAGTTTTCAAATACATTTTTAAAGAGGTTATCGACTTACAACCTTACACATGAAAAACACCAGCTTTCTAATATAAAAAAAAACCATCAAAACCGGTACACCCTGTAAATAGTAGGTACTGAGGGTAACACACAAAATTAAAAGTACGCGTAAATTACAGACCCACCAACTTATCTGTTCAGGTGGCAGAAAAAATAACTACAACATTCCTTCAAATTGTGACAGTTTGTAGTTGATTTCCATGACCAGTAGCGCCCTCAAAAACTGCACAGTTAAGTTGGTGGTACTATAAGAATCTCCTCTTTTATATATGTTAATCAAAATACAGGCTTCAAATCATTTTTAAACTTTTTCGCCTACAGGCATAACATGTACTGCCGCGTATATTACAAATTATTGGAGCACAATATTTTATGCCCCGGGCGGGAATCGAACCCGCGTACCCCGATTTCATGACGGATACCTAAACCACTCAGACACCTGGGTATGCTCTTTCGAGTGGAAATTTCATGCTCCAATTGAATTACTTTGAATTACTTTTTAAAAAATAAAAAAGTACTGCCCCGGCTTGTTCGAGTAAATCTTGTATACACTTATGAACATAGCATACACTTCATAGTTAATTTGTAGTTTATTCAACTATTTTTCATACAACCACACACAAAGCGATGTAAGAAATAATTATTTTTAACCTTTGACGCGATTTCTTTAATTTATAGCTGCGTTTACTTCAAAGGAAGTATCCGGTAGCGGGAATTTTTGTCGCAGGAGAGAAGCCACGCTACATATTATACAAAATTAATATGCAGTTTATTAACGCTTCCGATAACATCCTCTAAAATCACAAGAGGCACAAAGCTAACGCGCTAATGCTGTTAAACTTGTTTGTGTGTTAGTTGAACCGACGATGACCCAAAGGTAAAAGAAATATGACTATGGTATGAGACGCTACGTAGGAGTTTTGGTTTGAATCCCGCCGCTTGCCACGGGCTTGAGATTCAACGGGTAGTTGTTAAACCATTGATTAGGTAACGATGAAAAAAAAAGGAGTGTTGTGTTAAATTTTTGAGGATTTCCAAATTTGAAATTGCAACAAATTAGTAATTTCTTGAAATAGGCACCATGCTCATTCAAAGAGGTGCACGCTGATGTCAATGGCGGAAAATGCAAAAATTCAGAAAAATCATTTTTAACTTTATTTTAGTATTGTTGTTCACGTGGTCTAACTTTGTACGTGATCAAGTAATTTGCGATATTCAAAAAATATTCTAAACGACATTCAATATAGGTATTTTTTTATATTTTTTGAATTAATTTCATGTTTTGGGTAAATGTTTTTTTTTTTATATTTTTGAAATTACGATTGCATAAATCCAAACGTTTAAAAACAATTTACAATTTATATTCCCCATTTCACCACTTGAACGGGTTGAACTAATTCAAATCGTTCCAGAGCTTATGAAGATATATAAAAGTAGGTAAGTAACATAAAAAAAATACGTTGAATTGAAAACAGCCTTCTTTTAGGAAGTCATTCAATATTACATATTGAGCATATATCCCACTAGGTGTATACAATATAAGGGACAGGGCAAAAAAAAATATACTGTTATCTTAGGTTTTCGCGATTATTACACATAGTAATTAAACAACTTTAAACGGTTTGAATCGCGTATATTTATCATTATTTTTGTCCCGACGTTTCAAACACTTTGCAGTGATCGAGGTCAAGTGATCGTGACCACGATCACTAAATATACGAGACTCAAACCGTTTAAAGTTGTTTAAAAAAAATATACGTCAATATTCTATCTGAAACAGATTGTAGATACATATTAATTACCTACTCGCAGGAAACGCTAGAAGATTTGTATATTTATAGAACGTTACTAGAACTACTGTGAAATTTAATACCAAAGATTTTGTCTATTCCGATTGTCATTAGACAAAACAGCTGTTAATTGAATTTACGTACGGCTTGAGACTTATCTAATTACTTGTTATTACAGTTTAAAATTTTGATGGTTTTTGGTGAGAAGAATAGAAAAGTTTTTTTTTGCCTATATAGAACACAACGGTTAAGTAGAAAAAAGCACTTGTGCGTAATAAACTATATTATGACACTAAAATCAGTGCATTTAAAAGCCCGTTACGAGTAGGTAAGTGTGTTGAAAATAAATTTTACTTTATTTGGGCACTTTACGATATGGCCGGACTCTTGGAGCCACAACGGAACCATAAAATAATAATTTTGCGGCCAAATTGTACTTGGGCCACAGTTTCAACAACCTTTAAATATCAATGACTTTATATCAAAAATTTAAAACATTTAATTAATATTTTAGAAAAATACCTAAAATATATATCTAGTAACAATACCGCCTTATTTTCCTGCTAAGCCGACGTGACGTCACCAACGCCACGCAGCCAAACCGGAAGAATTTCGACGCGTTTCGCTTCTACACGAAGCATCCACAGGAGGTCTTGACTCTCGAGCGCACAATCGAGAAATGACTTTATTAAAATTTGTTGAAAAGGTTTGACTTCAGTGTGTCCCGGCAGCAGTCTTTGAGAGCAATTAAAATAACAGGCATATGAGAATTAATAAACTGTATGTCTCAGGGTGACGAGCAGACGAGACGAATTTACTTAGCATTCCATGGATTCAACGTGCGGATGCCGGGTCCATAGCGTTGCAGAGGAAGAGGCCCCAGTCAAGGTGCCTGGGACTTGCAACCCAGGGAGTAAAGTTAAGGGGCCCCTTTATGATGCATCAATGCTCCCTTTCACCGCTCGAGCCTCCTCCCCTGCCCAACGAAATTTGGTATGATCCTACTAATGCCGCCTTGGATACACGTTCTAGGATGGAAGTTACGGTTGTTCTTGACAGGCCAAGGTCTTTTAGTAGGTTATATAGGGATTTCGCTGGTAAACCTCTTGCTCCGACTTCTACAGCATACAGCATTTTTGTGTGTTTTTTTTTCCAATCGTATATTTGTGATTTTGTAATGTAATCCGTATAGCAGGCGTTATTGCAAACCTAACAATATTAAAAAAAATTGTAGTGCTTTTCATACGTGTCCATCAACAGTTCAGTTGCAGTTCGTCACTAGTGACGTATAAAATATAGCCAAAAAACGTATAGACGTTGGGTCCGTGGGGACCGGGAGCTCATTGTATTTTCCAAAACCTATCAGAGCGCTTGGTCCATGCGCCGCGTGATCAAAATGCTGGCACCTATTTGGCTCAAAGAATAAGCATTGCAATTCAACGGGGCAATGCTGCCAGCATGCTGGCTACGCTGCCAACTGGTAGTGGGCTAGAGCATTTGGACTGCCTATGAGTCTGCAATGACTTATAGTGATCTAAATGCTTTATTGTAGTAGCTGTATAGTGTTGTATATAGTTCGTAGTATTTTGTTAATAAAGCCAAAATACACAAACAAGACGCTCGAAAATAAAATGAATGTGTTTCTGACGGTATTCATGAAGGTACAAAACTGAAGTATCTTGTTCAATTACCTAAAACAAATTTACTTGTGAAGAAAGCTGATGCATTATGAAGCTGCATACCATAGGAAACTTTCTTATCTTATCTGCCCTAATACAAAGACAGAGCTTTTGATAACGCCCAGATAGATAACTCGACATGCACACATCCTTACATTTATAATAAGATGATAAGTAAAAGCTCCGGAATTTTGTCGGCTCTATAAAAGCTTTTACTCAGATTTTCCTATCGACCTACTTCGTGGCTATTATCTAACAAGAGTGTTATCGTTCCAAAATAAGAGCACAAACCAAAAAGAAATAAGAACTAGATCGCACGGGTGTACTTTACACTGACAAAAAGAACTGCCACGCGTAAACAAAGGAGAGTGCGCCCCAGTGGCAAACTCTTTGGGATAGACCAAAATATATCAAAGGTAGACGTTTTGGTGATATTCAACCGCAAATACCTTCTAAAAGAAAAACCTTGGTTTTTCGAACTTAAAAAAGTTGATAAATTGTGTACTTCAATAATAATTCGTTCACGTTTAGGTCATGTCTGTTCTCCGGTTTTTCTTGCTAAAATTAGGGTCAGAGATCACTCTATTTGTGATTGTGGCCTAGAGGAAGGTACTCTAGATCATATCTTTTTCAATTGTCCGAAACTTTCTTACTTTATATGATATTCTAAATTCTTATATCCCTTACCCTGTGCACTTTAAATATCTCCTATCACTTGTTTTCACTCCTTTTATTTATGTTTTAAGTCATTTTATAAAATCTAATAAGATTAAGTTGTAACATACTTTCCCTTAACTTTAATATTTCATATATTTTCTACTAATTAATATTCAATACACTTGCTGAGATATTTAGACCGTTTTTTTTTTCTTAATACGTACACTAGCCACACAGACAAGACATTGGCAGTATATCGTCACAGCAACGATAAGAGCCATTTATGAAGAAGAAGAAGGACAACAGCCGCTTAACCTTGAGAAATCTAAGCGTAGTTTTCTTTATGGATTTATATGAGAAGGTCCTTATCTGCCAACTCATTAGATCTAGTACAATGAATAGTATATTTTTTTGTAATGAGATTGAGGCCTATAAACGGTAGCCTCTGCCTATAACAGATGCATTTCACGTGGATTTCATGCACGCTGACACATACAGTTGTTAACTCTCATGTGCCTGTTATTATACTGGCACTCAAGGGCTGTTGCCGGAACACACTGTTAGGTGCTAGGCGGCAGATTTTCTAAATGAGGGTGGTGGCTAGCCAAGCGAGCATTCGTAAAATGACCATACGCCTTGCGGTGAAGCTCAATGCGGCGCAGCGGTGGGGATCGAACCATGGATCTCCAGCACCGCAGTCCATAGTTGTACCGCTCGGCTATCATTGAATGGGTACACCTCCATTGGATTGATTTTCTAAATAAGTGATAAGTTGACAATGTTTCTTAAGCTTCGATAATAAACAGTATTTTTTATTGCATATTTTTCACCTCTCTATGATGAGGAAAATGCTAAGTACAAAATATCGCATAAATAATATAGTAAATTAGTGATTATCGATAATAGCAAATTAAACCCTGTGTACAGTTATTTGTTAATATGTTTATAAAGGTTTGGATTTATTGCTAATTGGTTGGCCCTAAGTAGATGACGTTGTCGAAAGATGTCTATAGTGGTCTACCCTGGTTGGGTAAGGTTAGTGTACTTTTTAGCAATAATACTAAAGGAATCATGGGATAGCACTCAAATTTACATGGGACCACATGACAAGCACCAGCTAACGAATATAAAAAAAAACATCGAAATCGGTTTACGCTATAAAGTAAACCTGCAGAGATAACACACAAAACAAATTCAATTGAGAACCTACTCCTTCGGTTAAAAATACTAATTTGTTTCATTTTCTATGCTAGTGGAACGATTTGTAGTACATACATATTATTTTCCGTCATTTTACAACAACACAATTAAAAGAGCGCAAAGGATAAAATTGACTCGTAGCGCCATCTCATGATTCCGTACGTACGATACTTTGTAGTTTTTGAAGTATCCGGTAGATGGCTGTGTAGTTTAAAAGTAACGCCATCTATCTTGGGATGGCAAGTTAGGGTAACTAAACACTTTAACTGTGAGACAAGTAATGTTTCCACTCGACAGCAGATGGCGTTACACGATCTTGACACATTTGTATTTAACAAACAACCAATCACAGCGTGAGAACGAAGCAAACAAAATGTGAACAACGCTGATCAGTGGTGACGTAAATTTCCAGCGCACCTCTATTTTCGCCTCTGATAGGTCGGAAGACATTTTGTATTGAAGTTAATAATTTTATCTAAATTGAGAACAGAAATGTCCAATGGGAACTCAAAATCCATTGTTTGGACGACGTTAGAATTCGAGAAACTAGTGGAGTTGGTAAAGCCTCATCCTTTTCTGTATAATGTGCAGGATCCGTCAAGAAAAAACATTTTGGCTAGAGAGTCAACATGGGAACAGATTGCAATGGAACTGTCCAAACCAGGTAAGATAAATACTTATTTACGATACTACTTAGGCCAACCAGATATAGTTGACAAATAAACTCTTACTCAACCCAACATACCAATCTCTAGCTACAGAAATAGGCAGTAAAGGCAAGGTTATTATTATTAGCCTGCAGAGTTACTGTAGAACGCTTATTTTAGTCTCAAGCATGATAAGTGGAAAAATTTGACAGGTAAATAAAAATCAGCTGATGTAAACATGTAAAGTGGTAGGTAGTGGTTGAATTCTCTGGGTGAAGTAGTGTTTCGAACAGGCTATTGTAGGGAGAGTTAAGTCATTGCATTTTATAGGAAGTGAACATTTTCTTAGAGTTGGTTAAACCATGTTTTTCATACAATAATTACAATATTATGGGTAAGTATACTGTATAAATTTTGTTTTCACTAACACCAGAAGGTACTTAATAAGTTGAAATCGGACTGGACCACTATAGCCAATTTATGAATGAAATTCTATTGTTATAATTATCGCCGATGCCAAAGGGTTAACCAAAATCACACTTGTCTTGTACAGTACAACAACTATTGTATAAATTCCAGTGGAGGAATGCAAAAAGAGATGGAGAGCTTTACGAGATGGCTACATGAAGACCGTGAGACTTGGTAACTGGAACAAACCCAAGGTCGGCTTGTTTAAGGATCTTGAGTTCCTCAACGAGACAGATATCACTGAAGAAAGAGAGGATGATGACCAGGAAGAACAAGTTACCGGAATCAAAGACGAGCAACAAGTCATTACTGACAACCAGGAATATTATGAAGTAAGATTTTGACATACTGTAGCTTCTATAATTTGTTATGAAAATTCAGGTTATTATTCGGTTTAAAGCACCTTTGGCTTTGGCTATATACCCAGTATACATATAGCTGAGCATAACAAGAAGAATTCACTGTTTAGGGTATTCACAACTGCATAATATAAGATAGTACCGGTTTCTAACATGACTACTGCTCTTTACGTTTCTTTTGTGTATAAATGTATAAACACTTGTTATTATTCAAATAAAAAGAAATTAATATTAAGAAAAATTGAAACCTAGGTTCCCAGGAAAGACTTATTACTGTTATTTTAAAAAAAACAGAATTTTCTTCCACAAGTGAAAATTATGTAAGTGGCAAGTAAGTTGGTAAATAGGTTATTTATTACCAATTCTGATAAATTTCTAAAGTATGACCTTGAAAATTACGATTCTATTACGGCGACGCAGTGATGGCCAAGCTTTAGGTTCATGGTTAGAATTCTGCCATGGGCAGGATAAAGCTTTATCATGTGGTGGCAAAGATCATTGTTCGCCTCCCTAGCCACCACCACCCTCATTTAGAAAATCTGTTACTGCACAAAGCATCTAACAGTGCATTCTTGTAGTTGTCTTTGAGAGGCAAAGCTGTTTACCCTACCTATACAGGTGAGATAGTGGTCATATTGCTCAAAAGCCATAAATTATAGCTGTAAAAAAAATTAAAAAATACTGTCATCTAACCTATTAAAACAGATTTTTCTCAAAATTTACAGATCACATTGGTGGATACTCCTCAAGACGAGAAAACAAACTACTTACCAAAGCTGCTCATACCACAATTACAGACAGGAGAGCCACCAAAGAAAATCAACAGAAAGAACTGTGGAAGAAAGCGCAGCTTGCCAACACCTGTGGGACTACAGCCAATCAAAATCCTGCCCAAACCAGTAACACTCTTAAACGGAATAAACGGCACAAATCTCATCCAATATCTTGAAGAACAACCAAAGGTAGTTCCATCTCCACAACCCCAAAGATCTGAAGTACTAGACAGTTTGATAGAAAAAGTTCTCAAAGAGCACACAAATGAAATAGACGTGTTCTTTAGAAGTATGGCAGCAAGCGTTAAAAAATTACAACCAAATCTGATACCTAAAGTAAAAATGGAAGTTTGCAATGTAATAGCGAAGTATGAAATGCAGAGCTTTGACAAGAACACTAATAATTTTTGAATGAATTGTTTTAAATTATTTTTGTATAAATGGAGATATATAATTGTTTATATGAAGAAAATGCAGGCATTTCATCATGTCAACAAGAGACATAAGGAGAAAGCACTTTACTATACAGGCAATATAAAGCCTGATATCCACAAAAAGTCATATGAGTATACAGTTCGACCAACTTATCTGTTCAGGCGGCAGAAAAAAGAACTACAAAATTCCCTCAAATTGTGACAGTTTGTAGTTGATTTCCTTGACCAATAGCGCCCTCAAGAACTGCACAGTTAAGTTGGTGGTACTATAGATGTATTTTTAAACAATGTCAACATCATGTCAGACATAGTAGGTTTTGCACTTTCTTATCATATCTATAGAATAACTTTACAGCAGTATCTCACCTGTTTATAAGTGAAGACAACAAGCACATATTGGTAGTTGGCATTGAAAAAAATCTTCATTTCCAATTTATGTGTATTACAATAGAGTTATAGCACTAGTTACAACTTCTTCCTATTCTTACCATAGATAAATGGAGGCAGCATGTATTTTTTGCATCTAATTACTCTCATAAAATGTAGTAATTTCTTAAATCTTTATCCATACCTTCTTCGTGTTTTCTCTGCCCCTATGTATACTATGAATATCAATTTAACACTATTATAGCTACATGTTTTTATTCCTCCTTGTGACATGCCCTATAGTCTATACCATCCAATTCAATACTCATCAACTTTTCTGTCAATGGTGCTTCTTTCAAGCTATGGACACCTCTTACAAAATCTTATCAATTCTAGTTAATACATATCTATCTTAAAACCCATTTCCCAGACATGCATTCTCCTTTCATCTTTTCTATCCCAACATTCAGTTCCATACACGCATAACAATCAAGGCTGGGTGAAAAATCTCGATACTTTAATGTAATTTACATATTAATAAATGTAGATAACTCTGTCATGCCAACCACCAACGTGTGCTGCCCTTAAATGAATTTTAAAAAAATGCTATGACTGGGCTTTAAACTCACAAGAGTTTCGTCCTTCAGATCAGTTTAGCTCTTCCAAATGAGCTATCGTTATGATGAGTCATAGTCTGAATAGGGATCTTCTAAAATGGGAATTGCTCCCAAGAAAATACATCACTCCTCTTTGTAAGATATTTACCCTAAGACACAGTTTTTCAATCATCAGATAAAATATTACAGACTTATAAAATGGTAACTGGCAAAAATTAAAACGAATGAAATTTTCTCTTCAATAAGTAACATTCTTTTTTTTTATTGGTTTTGTATTCATTTATTCTTATTGAATTGTATTGTGACTATCTGTAGATTGAAAAACTGGGCATAAATGGAATAACAAACGAATTATATTATAAAATGAAATAAATAAGGTGCTTTTCAAGTCTAAAGTATACATAAATAATTATAGTTACGTAACAAAGGCTTGTCGACAAGATGAGTTAAGAGTAAAGTCTGTCTAGTGTGCTTCATACAAGTGTAGCTTCAATCTTATATTGTAAACTTTAACTTATATGTTATAACTACATATAAGTTAAAGTTTACAGTTAGTATAGTTAAATACTCGGAAACACAAACCAAGCATCCATCAGGCTACGGACCCATGATCAATCTTTTTGAGTTATTATATTATGATGATTACATAACATATTAAAAATAAACTATAGGAATTATTAGCTATTTTAAAGTAAAATAAATAAAATTTAATTTTATTTAATTATAAATAAATAAAATATCTCTTACATAGTGACAAAAATATAGTTAATAATTTCACTAGAAACTGATTATTTTAATATTTTTATTGATTCAGTAGAAAGAAGTCAGACGGTTCAACAAATTATTCAGAGCAAGTTCAACAACTGTCAAAGTGACAGTTGACATTGTAATTTTCACATTTGATTACATATTTGGTCTACCGCCTTGAAAGAAGTTGTCATTTATTTTATTAATTATTAAACTTCTTGATTACATACCTTACGCACTGTGATAAGCTTAGGTCAATTTCATACACAACGAAACCTATACAATGGTCTTCCATTTTGTGAAGATATTTATTTTCACAAAATGGAAGACTATCCCCTGTTTATGTCGTAGTTAATTAGTACCTAACAAACATCTTGATAATGCTAGAAAAAATAATTTGATAAATGAGCTTTGTTTGAAGACAAAAATGTCACTTTTTAAGCACGGTTGACTTAGATATAAATACTTTCAGAGAGACATTCTAATTTGATAATCATGAGAATACAATCACAATTACGCATTTATTATATGTTTGGGTATTAACATATTTTTTTGGTCCTTCATAATCAGTACCTTAACCCATTGGCATCGGCGATAATGATAACAATAGAATTTCATTCATAACTAGGACATAGTGGTCCTGACAATGCCAACTTATTAATGATCCAAATTCGGGTTTGACAAATAGAACAGCACGGGAGTATTTTGTTTTAATGAATGAGTGACACACCCTTGTTATATTATTAAATTACATAATCAATGTGGTAAGGAAGAGTTACAACTTTTCTTTTTAAACCCATATCATTTGGATCATGTTTACAGCCCCTATCACCATTTAATAATAATGGTCCAACTGGCAGTGGGCTGGAACATTTGGACTGCCTGTGAGTCTGCAATGACTTATGGGTATCTAAATGCTTCTATTGTAGTAGCTGTAGTGCATATAGTTCGTAGTATTTTGTTAGCATACCGACGGTATAAAAAATGAATAATAATAAATGTACCTTATATAATATAGTGCTTAAATTGTTTTTCTAGTTATTCGACTGCAGATTATATTTGGTCGTCATGCTGTAACATTGACCCTTATATTCAGTTTTAAACTTCGTATGTACTGAGCACACTAGCGGGACCATCCTCTTAAGACAAGTCCTAATTACCAGTATAAAAACTATAAATCTGATCTGGAAACTTTTGTATATTCATGTAAATTTGACTAGAGAAGACAATTAGATGTATAATATAATTATAAATAATGATAGTATTATAATAAATAATGTTATAAACAAGTGCCGAATATAAATTAATGTTAAAGATACATATTATGATAATTTTATTTACCTATTAATAAAACACCTCAATACTTGTAAATCAAGTAGAAAATCTGTCGCCAAGCACCTAACGGTGTGTTCCGGCAGCTGTCTTTGAGCCAGTACTTCTAGGTAACTAACCTGAACTACATCTTCGAAGGCAACCAATCAAAGGCTAACCAATATGGAATACAAAAAAAAAACTTAATTTGCAGGCGACGAATTTAACTGCAGCTTAAATATTTATCTGACAATCCGGACGGTAATTTGGGCGTTGTACTTGCATTCGTTAGGGGGATAAATTTGGTGGCCAAGCCAGCAGCACCTTTTGTACCATGTTTACCAGCAGCTAATATTTTATTGATAGCCCACAAGGGTTAGTAACTATCGTTGAATCTGTGGCAGGAGCTAATTAAAATTGATGTCCATTCCCCATACAATGCTGCACTGCAGTACAATACAGTACCGGTGCTTAATATGTGGGATAATGGACGCATTGTGGACGTAATCGCATTCGTTTTGATTATATCTGAACATTTTATTAGAACATGGCCATGGGGGTGATAGTGAGGACTGACTAAACTGAAACGTTAAGAGTTTTGAGTTAGTTAGTCCTTATTACACGGGTTTCTAGCTCGTATAGGGAATGAGTTACAAACCTGAAAAAAATGCTATTTGTGGATAGCATTGACCCAAAGTCGACTATTGGCCTACAAATTTAATTTATTCAGAGAGGTACAAATACATGAGAAAGTAGCCGAAAAAGAAAACATTTTCACACCCTAACCTACGGGGTGTCATCGTCTAGAGCTCATTGTTGTTAAGTCAAGTAGAGTACAAAATTTGTAATATAATATTAATAATTTTCTATATCAAAAATAAATATATGGTGCGCCGTCAAAGTTGTAAATTTAAGTAAAATGAAGTTTTAAATAGGAGTAATGAGTGAAAAAGTATCTCTAATAGTAATGAAAAGTGGATAAAAACCTATCTTCCTAACCAGCAGGGCTATGTGGAACAGGTGAACTCGTTAAGAAATATATTTAATTTAATTTAAAATAAAGGAAATTATAGGTAAATATAACTAAAATAAAGTTATATATATATTTTGCGTAAGTATTATATGGCATAGGTAATATCCGCCGATACAAACAAAAAAATAAAGATATGGTACGCTTTAATATCACAACAATACAATATAGACAAAATTTAACAAGCATATAATGCATACAGCTACACTTCCATTGTATATTTTACTTCAACTTCTTCTTAATGTGGCTTCTGCGGGTTAGCCAAAATTTCGCCAATGTCGTGTGGATAGAGAAAAAAATAATCAAAAAAGAGAGTGATCGGTGGCAGGCCTTTGTACGACTCAAAATGTGGGTCAATTTGGTATCCGGTTTAAGTTAATCTTAATACGTTTTAATGAACGACAAATATAGGAAGATAGCATGCAGTAGACGCACATACGAACACTACTGAGACTAAATCAGTAGACATTGCCATGTTCTATGTACGGGTGCTGTTACTTCCGTTTTTATAAGTTCAATGATAATATCCTCTATTTTACCAACAAATTGTGAAGACGCCAATTCATAATATACCATAGTTCGAATCGTGCCGCGGGCTTGAACTTCACCGTATGGTGGAAGGGCATTTTGCGAATGCCCGCCTGGATAGCGACCACCCTCAAGTAGAAAATCTGTCGCCAAGCACCTAACGGTGTGTTCCGGCAGCTGTCCTTGAGAGCCAGTACTTCTAGGTTAGCCTGAACAACATCTTCGACCACATCATCACTTAAGTGTGATGTGAAATTACAGGCATATGAGACGTAACAACTATGTCTCAAGGTGTCGGGCGCAGTGCAATTCGTGACAGACGAAATGCATCTGTTATAGGCAGAGGTTAGTCCGATTAACATCAGGTGGGCCACAAGCTTGTTCCGTCACAATAACATAAAATAAACCTAGTTTGGAACATGTGATCAAAACCAACAATTTTTTTTTTTTAATGCCTAATAGGTTAGCCTTTGACCACTATCTCACCTGATGGTAAGTGATGATGTGGTCGAAGATGTTGTTCAGACTAACCTAGAAGTACTGGCTCTCAAGGACAGCTGCCGGAACACACCGTTAGGTGTTTGGCGACAGATTTAGACCGCAAAGTCGCCTGTTTATCGGTTTTCTATCGGATGCATTTCGGGGAGTGTGCCACGGAACTGCATGACTTGATTCCGTCATCCCCATTCTATAACCGGACATCCAGGGACACTCAGAAGCGCCACCGCTATATGGTTGATGTTCCATTTTCCCGAACGAAACGATTTGCGTCCTCGTTCATCATACGAACGGCCAGGGAATGGAACACCCTGCCTGAGTCTGTGTTTCCGGTTAAGTACAATATGGGGGTCTTCAAGAAGCGAGTGAATAGATACCTTCTGGGTAAGCGCGCTCCATCATCGATCACATCATCACTTACCATCAGGTGAGATAGTGGTCAAGAGCTACCCAGTTACGTAAAAAAAAAAAAAAAAAAATTCTACTTGAGGGTGGTAGCTAGCCAGGCGGGCATTCGCAAATTGCCCTACCACCATGCTGTAACGACTGTCATCCTAAGACAACAACCGGGACCGACGGCTTAACGTGCCCTCCGAAGCACGGAAGCGCTCAGTAGTAATGTCACTAGCCGTCACCCATCCAACTCATGACCGCGGGCGTCGTTGCTTAACTTTGCTGATCGGTTATGAACAGCTAAGTAAACTTCGCTACGAGCGCTTCTGCGTACTGCAATGCGGTATCGTGAAAGAGCAAAGGAAAGACTCGCATTTGGCAGGGTTTATTCCAATCTTTACTCATATCTACTATTCTGTAGGAAATGCAAATATCGACTTATAGCTACGTTGATATTTACATGCAGTGCCAAGTCTGGCAACCTTTTGCCCAGTCTAGTGCCTGCATCCCCTTTTCAATTTATTTCCGTTCCGACTAACGACCTGTCGAGTTTTACTATGTCGCGTTGGGACTGTCGGAATTTCAGTGAAGCAATTTGACATTACATGAGGATAGCGGTAAAGGTAAAACAATAACAAGTGGAACACGCTCCACGGTCATACACCATTATTGATTTACAATTAATGTTATTCTGGAGAAAATGTTTTTTATCTTTTAAATATAAAGTTCGATAAAAATTTCATGGACGCGTAGAACAATACAAATTATAATATTAATAAATACAAATTGTATAATTTAGGATTACTCAACATTTTGAACAAGTAATTTATAATATAGGTACATAGTTATCACAACACTTTTTTATGTTATTGTGACGGAACAAGCTCGAGGCCCACCAGATGTTAAGTGGACTAACCTCTGCCTATGACAGTTGCAATTCATGACAACTCACGAATTGCACTGCGCCCGTCATATTGAGACATAGTTGTTAAGTCTCATTGTGCCTGTAATTTAATAAAAGCTCTCCAATGTTATCACTTTCCATGGGAAATGGCACAAAAAAAGTCCCTTATTTTCTACAGGTCTGGATCAAATAGCTGTATCTCCTGTTATTTAATTGTTTATGAAAAATATTGGATAATAGCTTCCGCCAGTGGTTTCGCCAGCTTAGAAGTTGGTTATTTAACGCTGTAATCGGGATATAATATCCTATATGTATTAATCCTGAATATAATACTGGTCGAGCTGAATGGCAACGAAATTAATGCATATAATACCACAACACAATAACTTCTGCGTTAGTTAAAAACCTTTTAAAATTTGAGGTAATAAAACTGTCGCGAGTTTTGTCCGTAAGGGCACAGCTTAGGGCTAGGGCGTAATATTTACCGGATATATCTTCGAAGTTTTGAACTTGCTTGAAGTTCGTTTTGGAGTTATGATTGTGCAGAGTGACGAGCGCGGTTGCTAAATAATAAACTTTTAAAAATGTTTGGGTAAACATAATTTAAGTTCAGTCTACAAAATATAGCAAAAGCATGAACAGCGAGCATGTTATTCCTAATAAAATAGCTCTTCAAGTAGCGTGCACGCCACGCAGTCTGCTAGGGGTGGAGATGTATGTAACGCAAGGGCCGCTAACAAAAAATTAAGTAAGGGAATGTGTTCTTCGAAGAATAATATTCGGAATAATTTTCGTTGTTCCAACGATGTACTATATTTGACCGGTCTGGACTAAGTCTCTTTATAACGAAAGACGAAGCGACTGCTGTGTTTTTTTTTTTATGCCTGATAGGTTAGCCTTTTACCACTATCTCACCTGATGGTAAGTGATGATGTGGTCGAAGATGTTGTTCAGGCTAACCTAGAAGTACTGGCTCTCAATGACAGCTGGCGGAACACACAGTTAGGTGCTTGGCGACAGATTTTCTTCTTGAGGGTGGTAGCTAGCCAGGCGGGCATTCGCTAAATGCCCTACCACCGTGCTATAACGACTGCCATCCTAAGACAACAACCGGGACCGACGGCTTAACGTGCCCTCCGAAGCACGGAAACGCTCAGTAGTAATGTCACTAGCGGTCACCCATCCAACTCATGACCGCGTGCGACGTTGCTTAGCTTTGCTGATCGGTTGAGAACAGCTAAGTAAACTTCACTACGATAGTAGACTTGTAGGCAGCCCATACATCAGGATTATTATAAAATAATGGAATAGAATGTAGACTATAATATACATTCAGTACATATACTGTGCTATGTATTCCAAAAATATATAATGAAGTATAACTAGGCGCACTCTATCAACGCCTACATACTACGAATAAATATGTAAAATAGTTTAACTCTCATACAGTTAATGCTTTGATTTCGAAGCAGTGATGGCTCAGTGGCATTGGCTATGGACTGCCGCGCAGCAGGTCCATGGTTCGAATCACGCCCAGAGCTTGAGCTTCACCGCATGGTGGAAGAGCATTTTGCAAATGCCCGCCTGGCTAGCGACCACCCTCAAGTAGAAAATCTGTCGCCAAGCACCTAACGGTGTGTTTCGGCAGCAGTCCTTGAGAGCCAGAAAAATTACAGGCTAATGAGACCTAAGAACTGGACGTCTCAAGTGTGACGGGCACAGTGCAATTCGTCGTTGACGAAATGCGTCTGTTATAGGCAGAGGTTAGTCCACTTAACATCAGGTGGGCCTCGAGCTTGTTCCGTCACAATAACATAAAAAAAAAGTATTATATACCTAGGCGCACTCTATCAACACCTACACACTACGAATAAATATGTAAAATAGTTTAACTCTCATACAGTTAAGAGGCATTTTACATTTTAATGCGGTATACGAAGATTTTAAGCGCTTAATTTACTATCATAGGAAATATCTACAAGTTGTTTAATAATTGATAAAAATAGAATAATCTGTTCTCTTTTCAGTTAATGTACCAGATTTAGAAACATAACATTAATTATTTTGTAGTGACCAATCTCCCGCACCTTGTTTAACGAATTAAAGTACACATAGCCAACTTCAGAGTTCTATCTCTTGTATAAAGATTCATCAAATTAACTAAAAAAAAAAAACTGTGCATCAGGCATATAATCCTGTTGACACATAGTGTACTAGAATATCGATAATTAATCGTCATTGTAGAAAAAAAAATAAAGATCTTGCGCCAATTTCCACGAATTATATCAGCAGTTTACCACGATATATTGCGATTAATAAAGTGTAATTCCAAACAGATATTATATGAAATGAAAGTTCATTCTTTAATTAATCTGATATTTAATAAATTGTGCTATTAACTCTGTTTTGTTAGACAAGAAAAAATATTTAACATAACTCGAAATGCTCATAAATTGAAATGTACAAGCGCGAGGCGATCAGTACCGCGCGAGCGCTCATCGAGGTAGGACCCGCGTTCGTTTTGCCTTGCTCTGACGTCTCGTACGCGGAACGCTTAGACGCAAGTTTATAGTGCGACCACAGAGTTTTGATCATGTCTTTATTTGTTTAAGTAACAAACTATACTTTTTTTTTGTTGTCCATAATATAATTATTGTTGTCTTGTTAAGTAACTACATCTTTAGTTTCTGTTCATCCATTGTGTTAAAAAAAGGAAACGTCACAATTATGCAGCCTTATACAGCGTTATTGGAAAAATGCTAACAACCTCAGAGGGTTGACTTCTTCTTTTTGGTCTGCTAGTTTTTATATTATTCTAGTTTAAAGTAGTAACTCACTATAACTTTTGTTTTAGAAGGATAAGATGACAGGCGAATAATTGATTTCCAATATTTTTGGATTCAGTTAATGTCTATAAGTGAACACAGCGATAACTTCAGCTGGAAATTAAACTACCTTCCTAATTTGTACAAATCAGCCTCCCGACTTTTCCATCATTTGTACAAACCGGGATACCAGTTAGCGGTCGATAGTCGTATTTACAAATTTACCATAAAATCTGCGTAAGTGTTTTCTGCGTAAGTTTAAGTATTGAAGCAGTGATGGCTAAGTGGCATTGGCTATGGACTGCCGCGCAGCAGGTCCATGGTTCGAATCCCGCCCAGAGCTTGAGCTTCACCGCATGGTGGAAGGGCATTTTGCGAATGCCCGCCTGGCTAGCGACCACCCTCTAGTAGAAAATCTGTCGCCAAGCACCTAACGGTGAGTTCCGGCAGCAGTCCTTGAGAGCCAGTGAAATAACAGGCAAAAATGAGACTCAACAGGTATGTCTCAAGTTGATGGCCGCAGTGCAGTTCGTCACTTGTGATGAAATGCATCTGTTATAGGCGGAGGATACCGCTTAACATCAGGTGGGCCTCGCGCTTGTTCCATCACAATGAAATAAAAAATAAAATAAAAAAAAAGTCTGACTTTCATAATCCAAATGGTTTTCAAAAGGATGCATCCTTGCCCATACAAGAAAGAATCCATACTTTTCTGAGATAACGGAAGTATTTTGAATATTTTGATGAAATCTGAAACCAGCACATATTACATTTTGGCCCCAAAATATTACGTCATTTCATATTAATCTCGTAACTACGTCAACAGTTATAAACCTAGAAAAACGCAATTTTGCATATGTATAAGTAATTTTTCGCTCGATACATTTTGCAACGCAAACACTTACCGATGCAAATTTGCGTATTAAATAATCTCGTAACTAATTATAAACTTCTAAACCAAAAAAACTGAAATAGTACAAGTGTATAAATTATATGTAAATAATAATATCAAAGGATATCAATATTGATAATATCAATATCGAAGGACCAAAGCCGTAGGTGGTAGAGTTTTTCAGAAAAAAATATTGCTCTCCAATACAGTTTTCCCGCCAAAGTTCTTAAAACAATTGGGTTGTTTTAATCTTGTTACTTTAAAATATTTGGCGTAAAAATCTGTAACAATTCATGGCTAAAGAACAATAATAAATTATCATATTAAAAGAAGAATCGAAGTTCTAGGTGAGTCTAGTTACGAAAAAATAAAAATAGCTATTAAATTACTATCCCACCATTTTTGTCGTGTGTTCAAACCCCATTTCCAGTATTTTTTTCTATAAAAAGGTGTATTATCATTTATTTTCCATAGATGAAATAGTGAGCATAAGAGTATAAAGTGAGGATTGCATTGGTACCAAGAAGTATATATGTTGATTATAGATTGCATCAAAGATATTCGATTAAAAAACCTCAAAATGTGTAAATCTATACTTACATTTCGCTGTTTGGTCTACTCAAACTAAATGGATGAAAATGTTATTTTTTTAAAGGTATAGGTGATATATTGTGGTATGGGAATATGAGGGTGACATGTTTAAGTAATGGAAAACCAAAAACGTCATGGGACGTTTGTGGTTGGTACTGAGTTGTTTTCCGGATGCACAGAAAAATAAACTTCAATCCTATGCATGGTCATTATGGCAGACAGTGTTAACGACTGGATATAGATACTGTGTAGAGTGTGAACGAGGAAAATAGCAATTTTTGGAAAATTTAAAAGAAAGAGCTTTTAGTCCGCAGCTTTTAATCAATGCCGTTACGTCAAATATTTATATAATTTTAAGCCGTATAATTATTTAATTATTTAAGTTTATTGTTACGATAAATGATTCAAACATATCTATTTTTTATTCATCAAGGATGAAATGTAAATATACGATTCACGATGTAGGTTGACTATTTAATGTACATGCCTACTTCTTTTCTATAACATTAGCAAGTAATCGACAAGAAATTGATTATTTACTCGTGCCAATCACACAATTTTTAAATTCGCAACTTACATTTCTTTATTAATGAGTGCTAGTATCAAAATATGTTACTCACAGTCACGCTATTCCGTCGTCACTTCTTTCGCTTGTGTATGCGATGCGCTGGCATTTACCTAAACTTCAGTAGCGTGATTTTGTGAAATGGCTCTTAATGCTTTGATTTCGGAACAAAACACGCAAAATCTTCCAAATTCAATTGGATTGGTTAATTGATTTGGCGCTAAGAAATAATTGCATCAGATTTGTCGCGACAAGGAAATGTCGTTGCGCCGCACGGTACACTTCAAACGACGCCCGCCGCGGTAAAGTTTGCGTTCTGCTGCTTTTGAGCTTGATTTACATTTCTTTACATATTTATCCGTATCTTATACAGGTATAAAAGTTTGGGGTTGCCAACTATTCGTACTAGAATACGTATTTAGAGAGGGCTATTGCCCGAGCTTTTCTATGGCGGGGTATAGAAACATCGTTGCGCTGGGCTCACTGCAGTTATTTTATGTAAATACCGCCTTATATGTATCGTCGATTAATACAGTTGTGGGTATGTATAACCTAACCTAACCTGCGTAATTCTCACAATAAAATTATGACTATTGAATTTCATCAAACAAACTGTTTGTTTTATTACAAAATTGCAAAAAGAGGAAAAATTATAGGCATGTGTGGGGAATTCCGTGGAGCATGCGTTATTGCAAAAAATATTAAAATTATAGGGTTGCA
The DNA here is from genome assembly GCA_963890685.1 of Plagodis pulveraria. NCBI lineage: Eukaryota > Metazoa > Arthropoda > Insecta > Lepidoptera > Geometridae > Plagodis > Plagodis pulveraria. The sequence continues at coordinate 9,381,862 of OY982970.1, read as the reverse complement.
TCATTGTTAACAAGTTTAAAGCTAATTGCAAAATTTGGTCTTGTTTGTACTAAAACGTAAGTTGAACTATAGGTGTCGCTCCATCCCCATACGATGGTTAAGAACGAGAGGACAAATTAGAGTTATGAGTCATATGACATGTTAGCTTAGCGGTCAGAGCATACCCCGGCTATAGAGGTGGATGGCACGGGTTCGAATCCCGCAATTGACTATAATTTTCCTCTCGTTGTAATTTTTTAATGTAATAAGCGGAGCATGCGTTATTGCAATAATAATAATTTTTTTTTTACTGTTTTGTAAAATTGTTCTCAGAAATGAATGTTACACATGATACATTTTGATTTTAAAATATTATTTATAGTATTTGATACACTGAGTAAAAATCGAAATACCTGCAGTGAAAACGGAAGGGTTGGCAACTTTATGTAAGTACAGGTAAAACTATTTTGCAGCAGAGGTTATTTCTGGGGTGGGGGTGTCTAGACTACCTGGTGAGTTCGCCTCGCCTACCCGATGCAGTTCACGACCTCCGAAATTAATTTTAAATGTTAAACTGTTTTCATTTTTAGCATTGATGAGCGTGTAATTTTGTAATTTTTTATATCGTCTGACGGATACCTGGTAAGTAGGTAGATTTTTGCTAAACGAATGGATCTGATAATTCTACTTGTAATCTTTGCCCAGAACACTGTTTCCTACGTAATGTTCCGCTCAATTAGAGTCCAATTGTTGTTGTCTTTCTCGAACAAAAAACAATCATAATGTAAAAGCTTTGGCCTCAGTTTTGTGGCCAACCTGTTACCTGAAGCCAACCTTACTTGGAAATTGTGAAATACCTACATCGGTTTTTAGGTATATTTAAAAATAATTTCATATTTTTTTACCAAATCATCACGTAATCATATGAAAAAATGCTATATTTAAAAAAAAAAGTTATTGATTTGCGTTTACCCTAATCGCAGATATAAATGATACCGATTTTAAACACTCCAACAGAGTATTCAATATTTTTTGTTAGCCCTAAGCTTACGGCCATTGTTGGTACAGCCAGCAACACAAGTGTCTCTTGAAATATTTAACACTCACAGCGAGCTTCAAAAAGAGCCCTTAGCTCTTGTCAAACCACATCAAAGACTTGCGTTACGTACAGGAACCCTACGCGGCGTATATCCTATCGTAGGGTACAAGTACAATAATGTGTAGTATGGCTCTGCTCTGCTTGCGAGGATAAGCAAGTTTTATTGTTATAAAACACGATACTGACTTTTCATGTTGAAAAGTATGAAATAACTGGTTGAAGTTGATTCAAATCACTCTGAACTTGATTTTCATGTTCCGACTTCCACAAGTTATTTCGTACTTTTCAGTTAGAAGTCAGTAATGTTTCTTTATTTAAAAATTTTTTTTTCTCCCTTTTTTTCTTAGTGCACACATGCTGCTTACAAAAGCAATATTCAAAAACCCACAATACATAGGTAATACTGGCCATCATCGAAAAGACTAACTTTAAGAAGAAGAAAGACTAGACGCAATCATCATGTCATCGAGTTATAACTTATAGCTAGGTTTATTGGCAGATATTTTTTTCTGTTATTTGAGCGTAGGTAAGCTATTCAAGCGATGTTGATGAAATTTAAATGGGACCAACTCGGAAGTACTCTCTACCAACATAAAGTAATAAATTAAAAACAATTCAAAATCAATTCACATTTAGTGAAGTAATCGCGTAACAATCATACAGTCGAATTGAGAACCCCCTTCTTTTTTGAAGTCAGTTAATAATTAAATACTTTTTAATTTTCTTAATATAATAAAACACAAGCGACTGACGGCAATTCAAATTTCGAGTTTTTTTTAAAATGATTTTATGACGGCAATCAACGCCCAACTGATGTTAAGCGGTGGTAACCTCTGCCTATAAATGCGTTTCCGCATTTTTGCACTACGCCCATTACCATGACACATACATTTGTTAAGTCTAATGTGCCTGTAATTTCATAATTATATACTGCCTCTCAAGGAGTGCTGCCGGAACACATTGGTAAGTGCTAAGCGACAAATTTACTACTTGACGGTGGTAACTAGCCATTCGACCATTCGCAAAATGCCCTTTCACCATGCGGAGGAGCTCAAGCCAGCGGTGAGGATCTAACCATTCACCTGTGAGACAGCAGTCCATAGCTAAGTTCTGCCGCTCGGCTATCATTGCTCCAGCAATGCATTTTTTTTATTGCTGATAGGTAAGGCTTTGACCACAATCTCACCTGATGGTAAATGATGATGTGGTCGAAGGTGTTAACAATTACCAGCAGCAGAAGTTTCCATTTTTCCAGACGATTCCGTGTTTTTTTTAACAAATATTAACTAAAAATCATAATATGGCGGCTGAAACGATTACCTTATAATCAATTAAATAATCAATGAATTCCCGATAACATAATTATGAGTATTCCATTACGAACAAACAAGACATTCATGCGTGTCATCAAACGTATAACAAATCAACCACATTTATTTATAAATCAGTCTCGTCTACCAAAACTCTCTGAAGATGATTATCTCTACTCGTCACTATATAAAAGTATACCATACCTCATATAGCTACAAAATCTCCGTTAATCTTTTGAACGTCCTACGTTGGCAACCCGCAATCAGGGTCCCTAACAACCTAAGCTAGGGGAGGAAAGAGGCAAAGCTCTTCATACAAAAGGAGGAAGTAAACCAGCCATTCGAGATCTGTGAATAGGAAACAACAGAGCACAAAGCGGGAGGATGCAGAACTGGGTGGTTACGCACTGCAGTTGTGTCATTATACTATGGCAGGTATCATTGTTGTTTGCACTTAAGTAATGCATCAGTGCATAGTGATTGTATACACAGAGTGTATTTAGGTACAGTCATATACATACAGGTCATTGGGGGAGTCAATGATGAAAGAGGATCGCGTCTAGACTTGTTGTATCAATTTTTATTGTTCACAAATTTTAATGGCACAGGTAATGTCACAACTCACAATTTGAAGCAATGATGGCCGAACGGTAATAGATATGGACTGCCGTGCCGCAGTACCCTAATTCGATCCCCACCGCTGGCTTGAGCTTCACTGCATGGTGGAAGGGCATTTTGCGATTGCCCGCCTAGCAACCACCCTTAAGTAGAACATCTGTCGCCAAGCACCAAACGGTGTGTTCCGGCAGCAGTCCTAGAGATCCAGTGAAATTACTATGACTGAGTTTTTTTTGTTTTATTATATATGAAGTCTCTCAAATCTAGTCATAAAGAAGTTATCTTTCGAATTTCTATAACTTTTATAACGGCAAACCATGCTTAAGCAACGACAACCAACGCTTCTGTTTGAAAAGGCGGAGAATCTATGGAGAATCGAATCTATGGAGAAGATCTATGTAGAACCCTACCGATTAGAAACAGAATAAGTCAGGATGACAAAGAAGTTGGATTTAGAATTTCTTTAATTTGTAAAAACAGCAAACCCATAGCTTAAGCTCAAAACGCATCTGTTTGACAAGACCGCTAATCTATGCAGAATCCTGCTGATAAGACGAATAAGGGATGATTTATATTAGACCGGGCCGTGTCCGGGCCGGGGCGAGGCCGGCGCGGGCCGGAGCGTACGTTAGTAGGCGGGCCCGGACAGGACACGGATCAGGCACTGTCTAATACAAACTGCTTCATACAAAATGCCCCGTCCGGGCCACGTACACGGCACGCCACGGGCACGGCCCGGTCTAATATAAATCTACCCTAATAGGTCAGGATCGCAGTAAATTTGATGATAGCTATCGAGAATGCTGCTGTCTATTAGTTGTCACTTAGTAGATTTTTCTCGGAATGACTCTGTTTGTATTTAATTTATTACCTAACGAGTACTTGATGTTATATCTCAGTTACTTGTATAATTGTACGAGTTTGTGAGGCAACCTTGAAACGTGTGTACTGACGCCGAGTGCGCAAGCTTTCCTACTATCCAAACAATCACTTGCGTCATTGCTCATTGTCGATTGCGACTTCCAAATTGGAACTTGGATTGCATGATAATCAAAATAAATTTGAAAAATTTGTGTTAAAACTTACTAACAAGCAAATGTCCAATTATTACTTGAGACTTCCAACTCAGGGGTTCGATCCAACGGGTTTGATAGGTTTTATTTTGACCCTCTATCTTACCTCATGGTAATTGATGATGTTGTTCAGGCTAACTTAAAATTACTATCTTTGGTGTTTCGCTTTAGATTATCTACTTGAAGGTAGTGGCTAGGCAACTGGGCATTCGCAAAATGCTCTACCACCATGATATAATAAACTGCAATCCTAAGACAACATCCGGGACCGTTTAACGTCCGCACCGCAGCCCGGAAGCTCACAGCAGTAATGGCACTAGCAGCACCTTTCCAAGTCCTGATCGAAGCGAAAGTAGCTTAACTGGTAAATAATGTTAAGAACAACTAAGTAATTGGAACGCTTCACATAAATATCAGATTTGTCATATTCTCCACGTTATCATGGCGTCTTAGTGACCGCAGATGGCAGGGACCACAACATAATCTACTGAGACACATTTTGTTGGTGACTAATTAAGGTTCAAGTCTCCAAAACATGAGAATGGTAAACCAGAGACCTATTAAATATATATAGTAACAGGCAGCCGAAGATATCGATCACTTAATGAACACTATCCGTTCCACCAATCTACAAGAACAAGAGACAGGTGATTTTTCGGATGGTGGCGCAACGAACAGGTGTATTTTACAGACCAGTTGTTTCTATGACCTTGACCGACGTTCTCTTTAATGCTGGACTAGATGTTAGATGGATTATATATTTTCAATACTTTAGTATGAAACGATTTTCTTTTATTTATAGCTAATAGGTTAGCCTTTGACCACTATCTCACCTGATGGTAAGGGATGATGTGGTCGAAGATGTTGTTGAGGCTTACCTTGAATTGAATACACTGTTAGGTGCTTTACGACAGATTTTCTGCTTGAGGGTGGTAGTTAGCTTGAGGCATTCGCAAAATGCCCTTTCACCCTGTTATTATACGTTCTATGCCCTGCGGTGAAGCTCAAGCCGGCGGTGGGGATCGAACCATGGACCTGCGACACCGCAGTCCATAGCTATTACGGCTCGGCCATCATTGCTGGTGGTAGGACAATTTGTGAACAAAACAAGTCGCTAAAATCCCAAGGGTGTGTTTAGGGAGCTATCTTTGAGAGCCAACTAACAATCCGCAGGTATCAAAGTCAAAGAAAATATTAACCACAACCGTGACTAAGGTTAGTTATTCCAGATAAATACATAATACTACCCTATTTCAGAACAAGGAACTGACACATCGTCCATCTAGGCTATCGGATAAGGAAATTGAATTCAAACAGTCACCGATTTAGCGCAAACTGCCGTTTTCATAACACTGACCATTGATGCAAGCTACCTATTGATGTAATAATACTAGCAATTTCACACCTATCGCTGTTACGTCGTAGGTCATTTATGAATGGACTCACTTCGAAGTCTATTCGCACTTACTTTTTATTTAACGTGGATCTATAACGGATTGATTCGTGTCTTTGTAAAACATATAGGAGTTGATTTCGTAGTGGACAAAAATTTAAAGAGTAACCCTTTTTCTTTTTATCCGACTTTAAAAAAAGGAGAAGGTTCGATTACGATTTTGTTGATCTTTTTTATTTATTTGCTGTTATAGCGGCAATAGAAATACATCATCTGTGAAAATTTCAACTGTCTAGCTGGTGGTTCTTGAGATACAGCATGGTGACAGACGGACGGACGGACGGACAGCGAAGTCTCAATAATAGGGTCCCGTTTTTACCCTTTGGGTATGGAACCTTAAAAAGGAGAGTTTTTTTTACAAAAATTGGAACCAACTTCTTACACTGAAAAGTGTGGGCCGACTTTAACAAGTTATTTCATACTTTTCAATGTAAGAAGTAGGATGGATCGATATATTGTAAAAAAAAATGATTAAAATGATATCTCAGTACCAAATCAACTTTATCAACACATTAAAGCCTTATTACTCTGAACGTTATGAAGTAAAATCGATACCTAAGGCATCTTCTTAAAGGCAACCGACAATGAAGACTTCGATTGCGTAAAGCTTTGGCGGTTCGCGAAAAGACGTTGGCTTGTAGATTTGCTCTCTGTTCGGATCTGGGTAATATTACACTTTTAAGACGTACCTACTGTCCGGTTCGGTACCGTGGCGAACACTGTATATAAAAATCGCTCAACTGGTTCATTCAATGTAATGATATTATAGGATGTTTTTGAGACTTCCACGATTTCGCAATGTTTGTTCTAAATACCTAGGGGCTTTTAATTCACAATTGTAATATTGTAATTTGGAACAAAACAATTATTGAAACGACTTTCAATACTGAAGAATAAATAACTTCTGGAAAAAGTGGAAAAAGGTATTATGCTTAAGTAACTGCCTTGTTTTCTACCGACTTAAAAAAGGAGGAGGGGTACTCAATTCGTCTGTATTTTTTTATGTTTTTACCTCAAAACTTTTCTGAGCTAACTGATTTTGATGGTTATTTTTTTATTTGAAACGTTGCCGTGTGGTCCTATTTAAATTTCAGCAAAATCGGTCAAGCCGTTTTTGAGTTACACTCCAATAACTGAAAAGTTTTCCTATCTTGATGATATAGTCATTGACAGTGAATGACAATCGATCCCATAAGTAGCAAAGGTCACTAAAAAGGGTGAAAAATTTTTGTACCATAAAATTAAAGCGGCTTCAACACTCAAATGTGTGAAATAACTTGTCGAAGTAGGTACCATGCGCACAATATTGTGATAATAGGTACTTTTGAACCAACGTGGTACCGACTTCAACAAGTTCTTTCACACATTTGAGTGTTGAACAATTTTGGTATTTTTTTTTTATTAGTACCTATATATTTTTTCACTTTTTTTTCAATGTGATACATATTGCTATTAAAATAGATTGTGTCACCCGCCCGCAATACCGGTTATCATTGGCAACAGTTGCGATACAATTAATAAATGTCATCCAGGTATAGGCATATTGGCAAACATTTTTATCAGTTAATTGAGCGTAACTTAAAAACTACTTGATCGTGGATGAAATATAAATGGAACCAACTTGAAGTTACTTTATCCAACAAAAAATAATCATCATTATTGGATGATACGAGTAGTCGGCCTCGCGCACCGATGGTTCCGTACAAACCTGTAGGTATATAAGCAAAGGTTATGGTATTTTTATTGCTAAATAAGGTACATAAAATTTTAAAATTATTAAACATATTTTTATTATATATAACGTAACTAAAAACGTATGCTTTTCGCAAGTTTTCCTTTATCTGTGCTATAAGACGTTGGACGCACAAAATTTCAAGATTATGAATTCACGTGAAGTACCCTGTACGTTTTGATTCCCTTGCGAGTGACAAAATTTTGCAGCAATTTTGCTTAGAAGTTATATTTTTTCACAGCTCCAAGGGACAGTAGACAGACCTGAGTATTTGATATGAAGTTCCCGAGAAAAAGGGTCTTGACAGACGGACAAAAAAATACAAAGGGGGCCTAAAAGGTTCCGTTTGTCCTTTTGAGGTAAGGAACCCTTAAAAACAAAATAAAATGTAACAATAAAAAATAAAAAATGTAACATGCATGCAAAACATTTTATTTACAAAACAAAATAATTAGTCGACCAATAATATAGGTATATATCCAGAAGTGGCATGTTTTTATACTAATGACATCCCTAGCCCATGATATAGTATCCATTCACCTATATATATACTAGACGCGACATCTCAAACGAGGATTGACTCGTAGAGATGAACGCGCTTTACGTTCGAAAATTGTGTATTATAATCTCTACGAGTGCCTAGCTGCGTGGGGGGGAGAGTATGCCGGCCGGCATACTTGCACAGGTCGACTATCCTCGTTTGAGATGTCGCGTCTAGTATATTTTATATAAGTCAATGATAGTATCATGTATTATTTTATTTGTTGAATGGATGATATTACAATGGTATTGGCGGTCTTTTTACAACGAGCCGAGACTAATTGCTTTTTCATGTACCGAATTTCCGATTAATGAAGGTAGATTACGATGAATGTTACGTATATTAGAAAGTTTTACTAAGATCGTGCGATCTGATCAGAAGATTATGCCTTTCCCTATTCATCGATGCCCTGAACATGGAAGTCTCACACGCATTTATTGATCTATACACACGAAGCAGTGTTGTGGTGCGCAGCAGCGGCTTCTAAGAAGAATGAAACGATACCTGACAACCTGACACCAGACGTGGGGATTATCCCAATGATGATGACATACAGAACCTACGCTAAGAATCTTGTATCGTAAGATCTGCATACCTTTCAATGTCTTGTAGAGTTCGTAGCGAAGTTTGCTTAGCTGTTCTTAAACGATCAGCAAGGTTAAGCAACGTCGCCCGCGGTCATGAAATGGATAGGTGACCGCTAGTGACATTACTACTGAGCGTTTTCGTGCTTCGGAGAGCACGTTAAGCCGTCGGTCCTGGTTGTTGTCCTAGGATGGCAGTCGTTATAGCATGGTGGTAAGGCATTTTGTGAATGCCCGCCTGGCTAACTACCACCTTCAAGTAGAAAATCTGTCGCCAAGCATCTATAATAATAATAATAATAATTTATTTCCAAAAGATGAGATACATTTCTGTTTGTACATAATTAAAAGTAAGGTTGGTTAATAATATTAGGAACACTTGTTAACATTAAGACCCAAACTAGGCGAAGGCCTGTGTCTTGGGGCTCAGAGTACAGACTTAAACGGTACACTTGATTATATTTTATGATAAATTTTAAGAATTATGAGAGTGTATGTACAATATTTCCAAGGAGAGAAAGTTTAACAATAAAAATGGAACTAAGTGGTTTTACGTTCCAATATTTAAGGTTAACAGAGATAAATTGAAACGCTGATACTGGGTAATAAGTGGTATGTGCGTGAATTTGAGTGAGTGTGTAAAACTAATGTAAAGTGTGTGTATGTAAGGATAAGGTTGCCTTGGTTGCGCTGTGCCACAATATTATATAAGGCCTTCTGTTTCATCATAGGATAATTTAAATCTGATCTAATGGTGTGTTCCGGCAGCAATCCTTGAGCGCCAGTAATTCTAGGTTATCCTGAACAACATCTTCGACCACATCATCACTTACTATCAGGTGAGATAGTAGTCAAAGGCATAGTCAAAGTCCTGTCAGGCATATAAACCCCTCCATGTAAAATATGAGCTTTACGTAGCATTAAGTGTAGAAAAGAGAGTGGCACAGAGTAGATCACAGTTACTAACAGAAGCCCGGACTCCTCCCGAAGCGTTAATATCACTTAACTACTGGAAATAGACCAACATGTCCCTAATGCGACTGCATTCAATCCTCCCTCGTTGGAAACCAAGTGAGTCATCGTTATATTACCACAGATATACTTATTGTTGTTACTTTATTGAGCTATGCTTTAATTAATCTGTTTAATTAGTTTTTTATGATATTTTGACAGAATAAGCAGGAGGCCCACCGCCAACCTGATGATCCTTATAAAAGATAACCTCTGCTTATAAAAGATGTATTTCGCCACAAACTGCACTCCACCCGCCATTCTGAGACTTATAATAGATGATTCTCATGTGCCTGTCATATTGCTGGTTTTTAAGGACTGCTGCCGGAACACACTGTTAGGTGCTTGGCGACAGATTTTCAACTTGAGGGCTGTAGCAGGTGAGCATTCGCAAAATGCCCTCTCACCATGCGGACCTGCGGCACCGCAGTCCATACCAACCTAACATTGCTTCAAAAATTCTTAACTAAGACTGCAGTTGAGACTATTGATCCAATATGACTCGCAACTTAGACTGCTTATATATGGGATTTTGCCACGCTCCGTTAGTGAACTAAGTATTTAATCATCAGGTAATAATAATTTCTAAGAATAAATGTATAAGTACACAATGAATAGATTCAGGCGTTACTTTGCGGAAATCCATATTTAATAATAACAAATATTTTTAAAATATTTTACGAAAACATCAAATTAATATTTTAATAAAACACTTAAAAAATATAAAAATATATCTAGTGACAATTCCGCCTAATTTTCCTGCTAAGCCGACGTGACGTAGTAGACAAACGGCACGCAGCCAAACCGGAAGAATTTTCGACGCGTTTCGATTCTACACGAAGCATCCTCAGGAGGTCTTGACTCTTCAATAGAGAAGAGACACAACCAATATAAAAACAACGAATGTGGGTTGATAAAATAAAAGTTTACTTGTTTTAAATTCTGTCCATTAACATTTTATCACTCCATAGCTACGAATAAATGATCATTTATTCAGACAGAATATGGAGTGATAATAGCTCTATAGTAACTATTCTCAAGAATAGACAACCAACACAAAAGCAAAGAATTTCGGTGGTTTACAAAGAAGTTCATACGTTTTAAATTCTGTACGTTAATACAAGTCTGATGTTATTAATGTAATGGATTAAGTCCCACTCTGTCATTTAAGGCAAATTTCACCAAAGGAGGATAAAACTATACTAGGATAACTTTAATCTGCATAACCAACAAAATATGATAGACCTTTGTTAACATATACGTCCAATGATGTTGCAGTATTTTAAAGCTATTATTCACTTTTATGAAATTTGACATCATACTGGCTGTAGCAAAGGAAAGAATTCAAGATTAAAAAAATATACCGTCGAATTTAGCCGTATTTATTTATTAAGGTTTTCAAACACACTTAACACTAAACAAGCATTTCATACAGAATTCTATAGACAAATTATAGCGAAAGTCCAATTACAGGAAAACACATCATGCTTAACGGAAAAATGGCTTATATGTGCAGTGAGTTTCGTATAAGGTGACAAATCACTAATGATGTTTTAACTTACAAAGTGTATTTGTTTGTACATATCTATATCTATACTTATAATAAAACTGTAACAGGTCCAATTCTGTACATTGAAGATTTTTGCAATATAAAAATTGAGAGTACTCTGTAGCTGATACTGATGCCAAAACTGTATTTTTTTTTATTTTTGTCTGTCTGTCTGTCTGTATCCCGGCCGCGCATCACTCCAAAACTACTGAATGGAATTCAATGAAACTTAACACGATTTGAGTTCATACTACGAAGAAGGTTATTGTATACTTTTTATCCCGAAATTCAAACGGTTCTCTCGGGAAAGGGGATGAAAATCAAAATGTACACTAAGTTGTAATTTATTAACGCGTAGTCCAATTTCAATTTTTATTTTTTTGTTAGAATAGTGACGAGTGAGCTCGGAACCCTACGGGCAGCCCGGCACCCCACGGGCAGCCCAGCACCCCATGGGCTACTGAATGGAATTCAATGAAACTTAACACGATTTGAGTTCATACCACGAAGAACGTTATTGTATACTTTTTATCCCGAAATTCAGCACGGTTCCCTCGGGAAAGGGGATGAAAGTCAAAATGATACTTAGTTGTAATTTATGAACGCGTAGTCCGATTTCAATTATTCTTTTTTTGTTAGAATAGTGACAAGTGACCTTAGAACCCCACGGGCAGCTCGGCACCCCCGGGGCCACCCGGCACCCCAAGGGCTGCCTGGCACCTTATGAGCATCCTGGCACCCCACGGACAGCCTGGCACCCCACGGGCAGCCCACCACCCCATGGGCAGCTCGGCACCCCACGGGCATGTCGACATCCTTATTTAGATTTGCCAGCTGGCTAAGATAAAACTCTATAATCTGGAACATTCGCCACAATCAATTTTTTTAACTACGAATATCTATCTTTTGCCGGATACATTATAGAGCCGGCGCAATGGAAGTGTAAATCTAATATATTTTTGTTCTACCGCCAAACAAGGAGAACCTCGGCAAAAAGATACCGTTTTATAATCGAAATTCCAAAGAAACGCACACAGTACCTACTTTTCTTCAAATCAAATCAAATCAAATAGCTTTATTGCATTGTCACAGGTTAAGGAGTATACAGTTCTTACATATATTATTAAAAAAGGACTCTGTAACATACCGAGATGGTGAGCAATATTATTAGGTATACATTTAAAATTTATAATTTGTTACTACTTATAATTATCGATAGACAAATAGCACATGCATTAACAAATGACGATACATACATAATACACATTTTAATTATTGTAAATAAAGGTCAAAGAATTAGAGAATTGGAATGGATTTTAATTATTAATAATGTCAAGGAATCAGATTGTTGTATATCATCGATTGTCAAATAAAATAATATGTCATAATTGCTAATCACTATAATTGTATTTTATCATGTAAGTACTCATCAATGGTATAGTAACATTTTTCAATAAGCATTTTCTTCAGAATCTTTTTAAAATTAGTTAATTCCAATTCCTTCATATTATCAGGCAAATTATTAAATACCCTGGTGGCCATTACATAAATACTTTTACTGAAAAATACAGTTTTTGAAAGACAGTGCGGATTTATTTCAATTTTATTACGAGTTTTACGGGGCCGCTTATTTTCTTTCTGAGTAAATAAATTAAGGTGTTCCTTTACAAATATGCATGCTTCGTATATGTACAGTGAAGGCATAGTCATCACATTTACTTTTTTAAATAATAATTTACAACTGTCTCTTTGAGAGGCTCCAAACATTGCTCTAATACATTTTTTTTGTGATTTAAAAGCTAATATGCTATCTACAGAATTACCCCATTGCATTATTCCATAGCGTAAATTTGACGAGACAAAACCGTGATATGCGGCGAGCGCTGTCTTGCGTGAGGAGATTTGTGTCAGTTTTTTTAGTGCAAATACAAAGCGAGATATTTTTTTGCGCAAACAGTTAACGTGACTTTTCCAATTTACATTAGCATCCAGCATGATCCCTAAAAAGCGTATTTCCTTGACTTGTTCAATTTTTGTATTTTGGAATGCAACGTCTATTATTAATTGTTGTTGTTGTGGGAGATGAAATTGCATACACTTTGTTTTGTCAAGGTTTATGATAAGGTTATTTGCTGTCATCCAATTAATAATATTTGCTAGTGTGCTATTGATTTCTCTCTCAAAATTTTCAGTATTTTCACATTTTAACAAAACAGTGGAATCGTCTGCGAATAATACAATTTTTGCATTCATACAAGTGGGCATGTCATTAATATATAATAGGAATAGAAGCGGGCCTAATATACTACCCTGAGGCACACCATACTGTATGTTTCTTACATTTGATTTTGCTTTACGTTGCGTTTTTATGTCATCAATATACGTAATTTCAGTGTATTGCTGACGGTCGCTTAAATAGCTTTTAATTAAATCTAAAGCTGGACCCCGTAAGCCATAACAATACAACTTTTTGAAAAGTATGTCATGGCATACAAAGTCGAAAGCCTTCGACATATCCATAAAAATAGACATAACTGGCGTATTATCATTTATAGACTCTGATACTGTTCTCATCAGGTCGTATACAGCAGTATTTGTTGATTTGCCTTTTCGAAAACCGTGTTGCTCTGTACAGAAAATATTGTTCTTCTCCATAAAAGAATATAATTTGTTATGGATAACCTTTTCTATAATTTTTGACATAACTGAAACAATAGCTATTGGACGGTAGTTTTCGCAACAGTCTTTGTTACCTTTTTTGAACATAGGTTTGACTACCGTTAATTTTAGCTGATCTGGGTATGCTCCGTGCAGTAAAACTAAATTTATTATATGGCAAAACGGCTTAGCGAGTTGTTCTGCACTCTGTTTTATAACTAATGTAGATATGTCATCGAATCCAACGCTGTTTGTATTTTTTAGATTTTTTATAATTTTAATTACATATTCTACTGATACTGGAGACATATACATTGAGTTGACTAATGAATTGTTACTTTGAAAAACATCATTAGTTGGAATGACATAATTTTTTTGTGTTTTAACCATATCTACATATGTGTCATTAAAAATATTAGCAATTTTGGTTGGATCTTTTATAATATCATTTTTATATTTTATTTCTCTAATTGTATTAATATATGATTTTTTATTGGCATCATTAATAATCTGCCAAGTAGCCTTAGTTTTATTTTCAGCGTTATTAATTATTTTACAATTATTTATTCTTTGTGACGTTTTGATTGTTTTTTTAAGTAAATTGGAATAAGTTTTGTACTTCAGACTGTTACAATTGTTTTTATTTCGTAATGCATCCCAATACAGTTTCCTTTTAATTATACTGGACTTTTTTATTCCGGTGGTTATCCATATTGGTCGCCGTCTTATATTAATTTTTACTTTTTTTACTGGAAAACATAGATTATAATAAAGTTTTACCGTGTCTATAAAACTGTTGTAAGCATCATTTACATCAGTTTTATTATAAATTTCACTGAAACACAAACACTCCACGCAGTTTACAAATAATTTAACATTTTCATCGCAGAAATCTCGTTTTTCTACAAACCAAGAAGTCAAAGTGAAAGTTTTTTTGATAGGGTATTGAAATAACAAGGCTGAGTGATCGGAAATCCCTAAATGTAATATTTCGGCTCGACATCCTTTACCATTGTGGGCAATGTTATCTATGCAAGTTCCACTCACCAATCTAGTACTATTTTTAAACTGTAACTTCAAATTATTAATTGCTAGTAGGTTTAAAAAATCTCTTGTAATTTTATTGTCAATTTTGGTGTTTATGTTGAAATCTGCGCATATCACAATAGTTCTATTCTTAAAATCATATAAATGGTTTAACAGTTTTTCTAGCTGAGACATGAACATTTGTAAATTTTTTCTTTTAGGACTTCTATATATACATATTATTATTAACTTATGTGATACAATTTCAATAGCACAGCATTCGAAAACAGTGTACACAGAAAGTTTGTTTATACTGTTAAGTTCATTATACGCAATACCTTTACAAACTAGTATGCATGATCCCCCTCGTTTTTGATCACGTCGTACATAACTTGATGCAAGTTTATAGCCTGTCAGATTAACGTTGGCTTCATGACCTTCTTGTATGAAATGTTCAGTCAAGCAAATAACGTCGATTTCCTTTCCTTTGTCTTTTAGCAATTCCAGATTAGTTTCAAGTGTATCAGATTTTTTTGGTAGGCTGGCAATATTTTGATATAAAATGTTTAAGTAATTGATATTATTAATCTCGAAAAAAATTAACTGGTTCTTGATTTTCGTTTTCTGTTGAGTGTAAAGTAAAATTTTCATTGTTGCATTTAGTGCCAGGCGCAGTCAATATAGGAAAGTAATATGGGATTGTTCCCTTACGTCTTATGAATAAAGCCCTGTCTTTGTCCTTCTGGTGTTTTTCTATTAAATTTGAGTACGTAATCCGCAAGATATCTCTCAGTAGTTGTTGTGCAATATTTATGGCAAATTTATTTTTGCCTGGCATGCTGTATTTGTAGCCCATGTTCACAAAAACTGTGTGTTTGTTTCTCTTGCAAATATGTTCTAACTCGTTGTTTAAGGTGTCTTCTTTCAGATTTTTGTTGAAAGGTATTTCACATATAAGTATGTTTGTGTTCTGATAAACGCTCATCAATTCCTGTAATTTGCGCGTTAGTCCTTCATAATTCTTATCGTTAACACCTCCTAACAAGATAACGTAGTCATTTTCCGTCAAATCTTTCAATTCTTCTTTCATTACGTTTGTTAAATTTTCCCCTGTATCTCCTGGTTTTAACCAACAAAAAACTTCGTACTTCTCACCTACAAGTTTTTGTAGAAAGTTTTGGACCCCTTTTCCTTGCTGATCTGCTAATAATATAATTCTATGTTTTTGATTTTTCGTGTCTATTTGTGGGTTATGATTGCCAAGTTTTCTTTCTAGTGTCTTTCTAATTACTTTTTTAGGTATGCTTATTCCCTCGTTAATAGTCTTGTAAGGTGTTATATCCATGACATTATTTTCTCCTTGATTGCGTATTGAAGCTTTTTTTGTGCTGGAGCTTTCTATTTTGTCTGTTTGTATGGTTTTACTTAAAGGAATTTTCTGCCCTTACTTGCTGTTAGTAATTGGTGTATTTTTTTTATGATCTTTTAAAGGCGTTGTTTTTGGGGACACGCTTCCTTGGAGTAATTTATTTAAAACTGCATTTTTTGTATGTAGTTCCTTTATCTGCTTTTGAAGAGTAGTATTATCCTCATTAAGTTTTTCTATCTCAATATGTGCACTAGATAGTTCAAGTGTAAGAATCTCAATTTTTTGTTTTAGTTCAGTTGTTTCTGAGTTTTCCATTACGGAAATGTTAGGTAAGCTTCTTGGACTATCATCTATAAGTGTAGAAGTCAATATATCCTCATCATCTGACATCAAAAGGGTTAAGTTTTCTGCCGAGAGATTTTTATCACTGATGTTTTTTATACCACTTGCAAGTATTTTCTTCCCATCTGGATTTGTGGGTATGTTTTCTTTTGTTGGTCCTAGCCTGCGTTTTTTTGTATCAGCAGTGTTCTCTAGACAAGGACAACATCTCCAGAATAATTTGTGATCCTTGGTCATACGTTGAAATCTCCGTTCTGATACCCGGGCACAGGATATATCATATGTATTCTCACATTGAGCACAGGTGATATGCTCTCTATTTTTAATTAATTTTTGACAAACAATACATTTCAAACTAGTTTTCTTAGTATTGGATGCCATTTTATGAAATCGCAATGAACTATTGATTGCTTAGTTTATTTAACTGGATACTATATTTTCCGTATCTTAATAATAATAGGATCCGTTTTAAATATTCAGTTCATAAAAATAATCCAAATACAAAAATAAGATGCAAAAAGAATTTTGTTCTGCACTGGATTTCGATACCCGGATTCTTCGTTTGAAAGTCAGCACTGGCTACGACGCGCAACATTTATTGTGCAAACCGCGAAGGAACTCTTAACTTATTAACTACTGGCTTCTGGAAAAACAAGCTGGGAGTTATCAAACCCATAGTAAAAAGCTCCTTTCTGAGCTATGCTTTACTAAGAGTGCTTCA
Source organism: Plagodis pulveraria (assembly GCA_963890685.1). Taxonomy (NCBI): domain Eukaryota; kingdom Metazoa; phylum Arthropoda; class Insecta; order Lepidoptera; family Geometridae; genus Plagodis; species Plagodis pulveraria. The sequence continues at coordinate 9,364,797 of OY982970.1, read as the reverse complement.
CCACAGAACACAGCGTTGCTTAATATGAGATAAACAGTGCTCAAATGTGAATAATTAGTTTGCAGGTACGGCAATCGCGAACGAAGTCGCAGGTACAGCTAGTAAATAATAAAACTAAAAACAAATATGGCCACTTTGTTACAGCTGATAGTGCGCATTATTACTATTTCCACGCTGCTGTCACTTGTCTTAAAAATCCATACCAAGGACTTGTTTTTTTCACAATAGACACCCAATAAATACAAAATCTGCCACTAGGTTTCACGTTCTCTGGTAGCTGAAGCCTATCATATTTTAATGTTCTATATTATAAAGTAATTCCCGTATTAATTAAAGCCTAGTTTAGTGAAATTGGGTCTTAATTGAGTCATTTTAAAATATATATATTTTGTTGGGTCTTCGACGTTGTGTATTGGATTTGAGGGTGAAATATTTGGTCGAATAAGGGTAAATTGAAATAAGACGTAAATCTGGATCTATCGTTTGTGGTATCTGGTTTAGGGGTTGCTCCACCCCAAAGCCAAATCCAAATTGATTTTCCACCCAATTTGTCTGATTGATTTTGTATCTTGTTCTCGTTTTGATGCGAATATTTTTGCTGAATGATGCTTATCGGTTTTTCCTATTTCATACTAACATTGTAAGTGAAACTTTGTTACTTACCTTTGTAAAAGCTAAACATTATTTATGAATATCTCGAAGATTGCGTAGTTCTTGGAACAATATATAAGATATGTTTTATAAAGGTTTTCAGTGTATTAGTACACGAGGGAGCGCTTTATAGTAAAAAAATAATTACATACAAGAAAAGTTGTGCAAAGCGAGGAATTTATTTTTACCTGCAAAACTACAGTTATCGCGGACCGACTTAGTGCTTGTCTTTATTGTACTATACACGCCGGCATGTCTCTGCTGAACATATCTTCTCTCTATTAGTATAAGTATAAGGGGAAGGATATGCTCAGTATATTTATAATCCCCATGCTCGGTAAGGTATCTCAAACCAATTAGAGCTATGTTGACAGCAGTGCCAAAAACACTGCAGCACATCGAGCCTAAGATATTCGAGGCGAAGAAAGTCTCAAAAGGCCAATATTGAACATGTGTTTTTAGAAAGAGTGTTCGCTTTACAGTTACGAATAAAATATGTGATATTCTAGAACATAATATGACAAAATAGTATATTTTGTCATATTATGTTCTGCCGGATCCGAAAACACTATACCATATATTTCTCTCGGTAGAAAAAACTCATTGACAAAGCTCAAAAATTTCGCTCAATCAAGTTTTGTGTTTATTAAATAGTATCAATACACATTTTAGTTCTAATCATTATGTAGCAACAATGTAACCCAGTACCAGAAAGACTATTTTCGTTTTTAAAGAAATCTCATTTAAAATTAATTTCTAAAAAAAATTGCTCACGCTATGTAAATATTGATTTCTGTTTCATTTACTCGCATGCGAAACGAGGTGCATCCGTCCTACACCCTCCGTCTGACATTTTTCAAAGACAACTTCGTCTTTAGGTACTAAGTACTTATAAGTGGATCAGATAGACCACATAACGCTATTACAATATCTGTAACGGTATCCATCAGTGTTACAGCATTCTAGTGTTACCGATATGATCTACCATTACATCACGCGTAGCTGTACACGTCATAACAATGAGGTTGGGATCCGTTGGCCGCACCGCAAGTGATTCTGCGGCGTAGCACCATTGTTTCGCTCACATTGGCGTTCTGATTACATTGTGTTATCGATTGTTTTGTCGACTAATCGATTTTATAATATCGATTACAAAATGTATCAATGTAATCGACGAGGCATGCGTAGTAGTTACATTCCTACGACTATAACTTTTATTTTTCTTTTAACAATGTTAATCTTTTAACTAAACTCTTTACGCAGTTGATGTTTCAAACTTATAACACGCCTGTATATTACACCAATGGGGGACTGCAATGGTGTCAGTGTATAGCTACACTGACATCATTGCAGTCCCCCGTCTTGTCATAAACATATATTATAAACATTTTTAAAACTTCATTTTAGTAAAATTATATTGTATCTTGTTATGTTAAATAATTGTGTCGAATATTTATTATATATTCGACTATTCTTTTTTTTTTTAATTCTCTAGAGTGTATCTTAGTACCGTGACACATATAAAGTGTTGTTTAAGTAGGTATTTAAGTAGCATTTATTACGAGTAGTTTTCTAATGAGCCCGACTGAAGCTAAATTTTTAATGACTCTTTAAGAATTTACGCCAATTTATTTTTAATTTTCCAAAATGAATATTGCCATTACATAAACATAAAATAAAATATAATGAATCAAATAACTCGCCCTCACTGTACCTAGCGCAAAGGTGACCATTATTATTATATATTTTTTTTTTACAAAAACATACATTTTGAAATTAAAAAGATAATGTATGTTCCCTTATAATAAAACGTAGATAAGAATTAGAAACTTCACATTATACAATTTATGACACTTTTGCGGATGACTGTGCATACATTAGGGTTGACACACATTTCGCGTCACACTTCTCGAAGAGAACTTGACCAGAATTTATAATGCAAAGTAAAACCGCTCATAAAATATACTCGTAGGTAACATAAGAACAGTCTTGTTTTATTACTAAAAAGTATGCTGCTTAAATAATTGATGAGAAGTATTTGCTACACGTTCGGTTGTTGCATCAAGTGCAAGGAGAAGTTTGGCTTCTCTCCAGTTTGGTATTTGTCCAAAATGTCTGTCGAAAGTTCTGTAGATACATGGGATTTGATATCCAACTTGCTACTGTTGTCCTTATCCTTTAGATAGATTTAAGAACATCACTTTTAAAATAATTAAGTTCACCTAATTTGAATTATTATTCACAGAAATACAATACTTGCCAGTATGTACTACAACAACTAAACTGATATCGTCGTAAAATAAAAGGATTATACATATGGATATTTGCATCATAAAGGGCCAAGAGTCCAACTACCCTATTAAGGTGTTATAGAAAAAAAAGTCTATATTTCAAGCTTAAAACAGTAATACTATCTGAGATTCATACCATTTCCGCCGTGAAACAATAATGTTCATATAGCACTATCTCTATCGCACAAATGACTAGGTTTACTGCGTGCATACCGCTCTCAAGTAATTATAATAATAATAATATAATAATAATAATGTTTATTTCACAAAAACTCTATGTAGATTGCAGTAGTTCTAATGAAACTTTAATATAATTATATATGTTAATACGAAATAAATATTAGCATGCAAGGTTAAAATAATGCTGAATTAACAGATGGTAGTTGGTCTCTTCGTTTTCCGATGGTCTTATATATTCCCATATACTTAATTTAAAAAAAAAAAAATTTTTTTTAGGAACAAGCAAAGCTATCTTTTTCTGCCCAATATTTCGAAGTCGGTAAAGATGGAGAAGAAGGCCTATTTCACTTTGAGTTGTTATTAGGATTCAGTACTTATGAAAAGCTGTTTTCTAATATCCGTTTTGCAACTTTATACAGATTTTCTGGGTTGTAAATACACACCATGGCGTCGATAAGTAACACGCAGTGTATCCGTAGTATCATATTCTTGCAGTCGATATTTGCGCATATACTTAGACCAATCATGCATGGACTTTTAAAAGAATTTATTAAAGTACATAACCTTTGATACATCCTAAAAAACTTTTGTAAATAGGTATGTTGTGTAAAGAGAATAAAAGAGGGTCTTGACATATCCGCGCACATATTAATGTCATAATATAATTTGATTAATCTTCGAAGTTTATGTCAGAGATGCATCAATCGTGGTACGCGGGGAAGGATAAAGATGAGATGAAGAATGAAAAGGATTATACCACGTACCTGAGTAGCATTGAATCGTCTACTGCCGGACCGGCTGAGGGTGCCTCCGCGTACGTTCCCATCCGCAAGCTCGACATCACCACCGCCGTCCGCAGCGCGCCTGCGCGACAGCTCGCACAGCTCCGCTATTGGTTGCACCTGTATCACGAAGGTGGTTTAGTGTCTGCTCATTTGCTGACTAAATGACAAAAAATAAAATAAGTAATACTTTGCACATTGGTTAAAAAAAGAATTAATAATAATAAGTTTAGTATCGGAAAACCTTAACTAATTTACATCCACATTATGATTAGAAACTTATAAAAGATAAGTCTTATTATATTATATTACCTAAATGCTAACAAAACAATTAAATAAATTGTGAAAGACTAAATTAGAAGGATCATCATTTGCTAATTCCGAAAATGACATAAAATATTAAGAGTCTGATTGAAATTGACATTTTTTTCACGTTTTGTCGCTGCTTGACCTGCAGTGACAACCCTAGACAGGGTGTACACCTATTTTAAATATTATTGAGTGCTTCCTATCTCACCCAAGAGTAAGGGTGTCTATCATAAGACACACTGCCTCAATGCGGCCGTCGCTGCGCCACTCTATGGTTTCTACTCCGACTCACAAGCAGAGAAAAGAGTTTTGCACGCACGTCATTGAGCCTTATAAATCGCCTTATTGGTCCTAGTTCACCAGTTTACCGCATCTATGTATCTGATATCCGCGAAAGCAGGTGCGGATTTTCTCCATAAAATCCCCTTTCACTAAATAAAAAAAAAAAAAACAAGAAAATAGTACTGCGGAGCAGCCGAATGATGACCTGGAGCAAGTGCGGTTTAATAACACGAATATTTAGTCGACGACGGCACCCGTCTGCAGCTTTGCCCAATATTGATTGAGACATCCAAAGTGCCTAGTCTGCTTGGACGGCTCTAACACCCAAAACTTTCAAGACTTTTGATTGGGTTTTTAATTTTAATCCACGGGGCGAGTGCGGTGTCATAAAACTAATGTTTAGTAGAATGCGCCATTCTGCGGCTTTGCCAGATATCGATTGAGACGTACAAAGCGGCTAGGATGCACGTTAAAAATTTTGGTGGTCATTTCGTTTCGTAGTTCATAATTTCAAAGGTATTTATATGCTTTAGAAGTTATGTCCGGTAAATATAAGGTATTCTATTGTATAGTGAAATTCGCAACTATTCTAAAACAATTTAATATGATTATGAAAATAATTCAATGTAATATTAAAGCATTTCATTGTTTTACTGTATTTGTTTTTTTTTATTCCTGGTAGGTTAGCCTTTGACCACTATACCACCTGATGGTAAGTGATGATGTGGGCGAAGATGTTGTCCAGGCTAACCTAGAAGTACTGGCTCTCAATGACAACAGCCGGAACACACCGTTAGGTGTTTGGCGAAAGATTTTCTACCTGAGGGTGGTAGCTAGCAAGGCGGGCATTCGCAAAATGCCCTACCACCATGCATTATGTAGATTATTGCCTTATTACTTCCCAAAACTGACAATTAAATATTATTAGACGTTTATTTACAGTACTATACACAAAATGTAAATACGTAAAGCTAAACTTTAGTACCAATTTGGGATAAGACCGTAACGAAATGTTCTTAAACCGACAACTTTAACAAGCCCCTATTTCTTTACATTTGAGAGATCTTTACTTTAATACGAATACTACAACATCAGAATAAATTATATGACTTGATAATTAATCATTTATGTGAAGTATTACACGTGTCATCAACTATTAGCGTACTAACGGTCATCGCTATTAATTTCGTATTTTTACGGCGACCAATAAACCGCAACTGCTCATAAAAAAACTAATAAGATATTGATGTGCATTGAACATTCTGAAGCTATTAATCATCCAACAAAATTAATAGCAGTATTTCAACATGAAAGTTTACTCGAGAAATCGCCAAAGCATTTATTAATCGATAATATTACTCGGTCACTTTACTTGAATAACGGCGCGAGACACATTTCTATAATGCTTTACCACTACACTATACATCCTTGTCATTCAAAAGCTATGGACATAAATATTTGATGAATATTGAGACTCACCTTGATTGTAACGTATTCTTGACTTCCTTTAATTAGTTCAATGACCTCCTCTCGACTCTTTTCCTCGACATTGACCCCGTTGACTTCTATGAGTCTATCCCCAGGAAGCAGACCTGTCTCACTTGCGCCTGGATAAGAACCAGGCTCCGCTAATATCACAGATTTGTAGGTCAACTTGCTGTCCAAACTCCGCACATCATTGCACTTGTTGTCACCGTTCAGGAGCCCGTGGCCATTGATCTCACCAATAAACACCCTCTCCTGGACAACAGCACGGCGTAAACTGAAGCCGAAATCATTTCTAGGGGCCTTCTGCCGTTGAATCGTTAGCATTCTGGGTTTGGGAAGGTGTAACGGAGTCAGTCCAGGTAGAGGCAGGTCAATATCATCAAAATTGCTCGTCCTCGACCATCGGTGAAAGCCTTGAGACTCTCCCACAGGTGAGGTAGAAAATGGCGGAGTTGCGAACGACGAGTTCGTTGTCGTATCTGTCAGAGAATCAGCGCTTGGAGACGTTGAAGTGACTCCTAGGTAGCCGTTCCCGTTGCTCTTTGGTACTTCATCCATATCTTGAGTAGTTATAGAAGGATTACTCGAGTTGTTCTTATAATTTTTAAACTGTTGATCGACAGGACTATGGATAACTTTTTTGGTAAAATTCTGAACGTGTTGCATATCATCGCTTGAAGACGTGCTCTTTGAAGGTGGGATGCCGCCGTATGAAATCATCTCATTCTGTTGCGTATTTCGCGCTAGCAGATTGGAATCTTGCCCGTTGACGTGGTCGATCACGTCGCTACTTTGGACGTTGCTCTCTTGGGAATTAGAACTAGTATTGCTTAGCCGAGGCCCTTTGAGGATTCCTCGTTTTGGAGGTCGCGGCGGTATTGGAGGTAGATTCGGCGGTTGTCGAGGACTTGTGTTAGAATTTGGATTATTTAGGGAGTTCAGAGAAGTTTCAGAGCTGTCTGATTGGAGGACTCCTTCTTTTTTCCAAGTGTGAGTCGCCGGGTATCCTGGAGACGTATGGTTATTCTCGTCGCTAAGGTTGGAATTGGAGCCAGAGGTTGGTATGAGCGGATAATTCGAGTAGTTGGAATCCTGTTCCAGATGAGCAAACAGCGAGGCGGTATAGTCCGCTGTAATGCCGGAGGGTAGTTTCTCCTTTTCTTTACGTCTGCCCCGCAATTTGAGAGATCGTCGAACCTGCGAAAGATAAAGCCAATTCAGTAAATTGCGGTAATAACAATGCTAGTTACGGCTCAGTGAGCATGAAGGTCGTGCCTAACAGATTGGCAAATAAAAGGATTTGAATATCACAGTACAGTTCAATGTAGCATTATCGTATTGATTTTTCTACTTGGTTTATTAGTAATCCATCCGTGAATGTTGTGATCGGAGTGAATGGAGCAAAACAAAAGCCAGTGGCAATTAATCAAAGTAGCTGACACCTGCTTATTGATTCTAAACTTGAATAAGTGTGCAGTAATTTTTGCGTGATACCTTACGAATACTTGCGCAGGGTTTCAGCGTGGCGTCAGCAATGTTTGTGGTTTTAGATGCAGTCTAGAGTAACAGTACAACTACCACAGTAGTGTTTACGGTGACGAAACCTAACAAGTTCCTGCGATTGCGCAAAACCGCATTCCTCACGATGAGTGCGCAAAAACGCTGCCAACGAAAGTGTATCAAAACTGGTTTCAGATTTAAATCCCAGTTTAAGCGTGGTTAAAAGATCGAGTAAAATTAGCTAAGTAGGATAGTGGGACTTGCATATTGCAAGATTTTGTATGCTATTGTGGCTTTTGAACGATGAGTAAAAAATAGTCTGTATGTTTGCATTTAACTAAAACATTACAAATTGTCTACTAGAAAGTTTAGAAACATGAGATCATAAAAATGTCTGCTATTAAAACAGTACCGGAATCATTAGAAATAAAAATAAATACAATTTCCAAGGAGGTAATTAATTCACAGGCCAGTGAAATGAAAGAATTATATGTAGAAAACATAAGGTTTTAAAGTGTCTAGTCTCTCAAAGAGATGAATACAATCCATTGAAAAAGTGGTGATGCATCACCACTTTGGGTGGTTACCTCCTAGAGTAGAGAAACAGATTTGTCGTTATTACCTTCAACAAAATGGAAATACATAATTTGAAGTTATAATATGTGCGTAACAGGTACTTACTAAATTCCTTCAAAGTAATTTGTGCTTTTTTGTATTCTGACGTATAAGACAAACATACTTACCGTAACTCTTGGTAAGTCAAGATTTGGATGGAGTATTTAAAGAGGTCTATAGGTATGATCTGTAGGTTTGAAGGAAGCACAATGACGATTGTAATATATTTCTCATCAGATTTTCAGATAATAAAATATTATCTGGAGGGCACTAAAAACGTTTAGGGCAGACGTGCAACTTCAACTTCGTTTTTCTAGTCACTTGTTGATGAAAACTGCTTAGTTCTAATGATGAGTAACTTAGCCATAATAGGCGTACCTACTACTAAAGGTATAGGTATACAAAGCAAATCAAATAAATATTTATATAGTTTAAATATAAGTATTGTAATTAAAATCAGCAAAATATAGTTTAAATCAGAGAAGCTCGAAACACCGAGAGAGAACAACAAAAACTGTGGGATAAGTTAGAAGATTGTAAACATGCAAAGTCTATTTTTTTATATAGCTGACAGGCTAGCCTAGAATTACTGGCTTTCAAGGAAAGCTGCCGGAACACACAGTTAGGTGCTTGGCGACAGATTTTCTACTTGAGGGTGGTAGCTAGCTAGGCGGGCATTCACAAAATGCCCCACTACCATGCTGTAACGACTGCCATCGTAACACAACAACCAGGACCGACGGCTTAACATGCCCTCCGAAGCACGAAAACGCTCAGTAGTAATGTCAGTAGCGGTCACCCGTCCAACTCCTGACCGCAGCGGACGTTGCTTAACTTAGCTGATCGATTAAGAACGACTAACCAAACTTCACTACGAACGCTTCATGTTTCCAAATCTAAACAAGAAGCTTACAAATAACCAGCTAAAGCAGCGGCAGGAATTACGTCTTATTGTAGGCCTCTATACAGATCACTGTAACCTGAATAACTTTCTGCACAAAACTGGAACAACAGACAGTCCTCTATGTAGAGGCTGTATTCGTAAAGAAGAGACCGTGGAGCACGTACTATTGCACTGTGAAGCCACGGAATAAATAAGAGTTGAAACGAAGTCATCACCAGTAACACATACGCCACTGGAGCAGCTACCCCAGCGACCCAGATTCCTTCTCTGATATATCAAGGAGTTGGATTGGAATGGCTTGGGTTTGGGACGTCAATGCAGGACATATGGCCTCCAATAAGAATAGGAATCTTTATTGAGACAGAGAACATTTGAAAGAGATAATACGCGCTCTGATAAATACGAACAAAAGTTAGTGAAAGGGGACATTACTCGTAATAAAACATATAATTGTATAACGATTGTCTGAACGGTAAGCTAGCTCCACTGGTCCACTGAATCGTACAATAAAATTTTAATTGATTTAAATGTACGTTACGATTCATAATCAAATTACATTACATACGATATTTTTGAAAGGAAATGAGATATTATCATTTTTCTTTAAATAATATGACTTGAGAATATATCCATAAGGAATATATAATGCGTTTTGTAATCTCTACAGGCCAGTCTGCTCCGAGGTGATTTAATATAAAATGTGTAGATGCTTTCCACAAGGCAATGATGGCCGAACGGTAATAGCTATGGACGCCGTGCCGCATTACCCTGGTTTGATCCCCACCGCCGCGCGCCGGCTTGAACTTCACCGCATAGTGGAAATGCGATTGCCCGCCTGGCTAGCTACCACCCTCAAGTAGAAAATCTGTCGCCAAGCACCTGACGGTGTGTTCCGGCCTTGGGTTCCAGGGAAATCACAGGCACATGAGACTTAACAACTATGTCTCAAAGTGACGGGCGCAGTACAATTCGTGACTTGTGATGAAATGCATCTGTTATAGGCAGAGGTTAGTCCGCTTAACATCAGAAAAGCATGAAAACAAGTTCTTTTTTCCACCATAGATTACTGGTTTAGACTAAAACAAGTGTAGTATTTTTGTGAAGTGTTTCGGAAAAAACATCCACAGCAAACAAAAACGCCTACATGCGCATCATAGATTACTCGTATGATAATAATTGTAATTCATTCATAAATGCCCGATACCGATTGCGTGTGATACTAACGGGTTGAGAACTTCATTTCTTCAACAATATCTTATTAGACGCTTGATAAAAAAGAGACTGTCTTGAATAATAATTGTACTTTAATCGTGTTAGTGATTTCAAAATAGTTTTGAATCTTCAATTCACAATATCCAAAATAGTAACTTGAAGATAGTTAAAAATTACGTAACCATAGTATTGGTTATATCATTTATGTACGTGTCTATATTATATACATGTACACAATCAATAATTGTTATATTTTTTTAAGTCCTTCGTCTGTGTGTCACAATTGCGCGAAGTGAGGAGCATGGGGAGCATAACAATCAATATAACGAGGGTCCTAGCGGGTTCCTGATAAGTTTATATGGATAAAACTAGCAATAGTTTTCAAAGAATAGTATTATAAAGAGAAACTCTGGTACAGTACAACAGTGCCGTATTATGTCTCACGTAGATTTACACCTTTTTTTTAATGCCTGTTAAACCTATCCACCATAGACAATCTGTCGCCAAGCACCTAACAGTGTGTTCCGGTAGCAGTCCTTTAATAATAACCAATATTCTCGTGTAGAAGTGAAACGCGTCGAAAATTCTTTTCGGTTCGGCTGCGTGGCGTTTGTGACGTCACGTCGGCTTAGCAGGAAAATTAGGCGGAATTGTCACTAGATATATTTTTTAAGTGTTTTATTAAAATATTAATTTGATGTTTTCTTAAAATATTTTAAAAATATTGGTTATTATTAAATATGGATTTCCGCAAAGTAACGCCTGAATCTTTTCATTAGCGGTACTTGAGATTAAAATTACAGACACATGAGACCTAACAACTGTACGTCTCACTGTTACGGGCACAGTGCAATTCGTTGATGAAATGCAGAATTGTTATAGGCAGAGGTAGTAACATCAGGGGGGCCTCGAGCTTGTGCCGTCAGAATGACATAAAAAAAGCTATCATTGCCTAATTTTTGCATGTTCTTTCGTGATTACTACGCCAATTATGAATTGTTTTTGATGATTCTTTTTTGTTTGATATACTCAATACCTTTTACTCATACCTTTTTAAGCAATGATAGACGAGCGGTAATAGCTATGGACTGCCGTGCCGCAGGTCCATGGTCCGATCACCACCACATCAGGCTTGAGCTTCACCGCATGGTGGAAAGGCAGTTTGTGATTGCCCGCCTGGCTAGCTACCACCCTCAAGTAGAAAATCTGTCGCCAAACACCTAACGGTGTGTTCCGGAGCAGTCCTTGAGAGCCAGTAAAATCATAGGCTCATGAGACTTAACTGTATGTCTCAGTGTGATGAGTGCAGTGCAATTCGTCACTTGTGTTGTAATGCATCTGTTACAGGCACTGGGACTTGAGCTTGTTCCGTCACAATTACATAAAAAATACTTCCCAATTAGTCCCATTAAATTTAATGAATAGATTCAGGCGTTACTTTGCGGAAATCCATATTTAATGATAACAAATATTTTTAAAACATTTTAAGAAAACATCAAATTAATATTTTAATAAAACACTTAAGAAATATAAAAATATATGTAGTGACAATTCCGCCTAATTTTCCTGTTAAGCCGACGTGACGTCACAAACACCACGCAGCCAAACCGGATCCTCGATCGTGCGCTCGTAGAGTCAAGACCTCCTGATGATGCTTCGTGTAGAAGCGTAACGCGTCGAAGATTCTTCCGGTTTGGCTGCGTGACGTTTGTGACGTCACGTCGGCTTAACAGGAAAATTAGGCGGAATTGTTACTAGATATATATTTATAATTTTTAAGTGTTTTATTAAAATATTAATTTGATGTTTTCTTAAAATATTTTTAAAATATTTGTTATTCCCATTAAATTTCATCGACATATTCTATCAAGTAGTTTTTAAGTTACAGTAAATTAACTGCAAAACGTATTGTACTGGATAATGTAATGGATACTGCAACTTTGAGGTCATTGGTGAACAGTGTTTTATTTTGATATTGTACGCTGTATACATCACAAAAATAAGAGAAAAAAATATTTGCTCAGCATGATACCGACTTCAACAAGTTATTAGATACGTACATTCACCGTTGGAAGTCGGTTCCGATATTATTTCCAAATATGTTCTTTTCAATGTTCCGAAATGCTTAGACTTGAAAACATATGAAAAATTACCCATTGAAGATAATAGAATATTCTACTGTATCAATTAAATTAGTGAAATATTTCTTTATCTAGAATTAGTGACCATTTTACAGTGATAAGTATACCATTTATTCTAGCTAATAAATCCATATCAAAAATCTTACTCATGTAATTTTAACGACGTAGAGCTGCTAGTGTATTTCCCCTAGTGTTTACTAATAAGGAAAAAACAAACTATCATACCGATTTCCACAAATAGCTGTCATACATACATATATATATATATATATATATAAATAAATTAACTATAATATTATAATAATACCTTTTGGAAATGATCGCTAATCTGGAAAGAACCACAAAAATAGCATAGTGTTTTTGTGCCATCCTTTATCAATTATCAAAAGAAAACCCATTCAACCCCACACACCTGAAATAAGTGTAGGCAGATGATAAAGACACGAGATAACTCAACTTCTCTGAAGCATTGACGGCCGAGCGGTAATAGCTATGGACTGCCGCAGGTCCCTGGTTCGATCCCCACCGCCGCACCGGCTTGAGCTTCATAGCATGGTGGAAGTGCATTATGCGATTGCCCGCCTGGCAAGCTACCACCCTCAAGTAGAAAATCTTTTGCCAAGCACCTAACGGTGTGTTCCTACAGCTGTCCTTGAGAGCCAGTGAAATTACAGGCACATGAGACTTAACAACTATGTCTCAAAGGTGCAGTGCAATTCGTGACTTGTGATGAAATGCATCTGTTATAGGCAGAGGTTAGTCCGCTTGATGCCGTGGGCCTCGAGATTGTTCCATCACAATAACATAAAAAAACTTACAAGGTCACTAAGGGCCATTCCAAACATCTTCAAACTCCCCGTGTGCTCGATCTTCACAAAATTCGCCATAATAACTTCACTGTGTCAACTCACTACCAACAATGGCAGGCAAACTAAACGTACTAATGAATGAAACGAATGTTAACAATAATAAAATTGTGATTAGGATTGTGTTTGTAAACAACAACACCAAAGCCAATGATCCATTTCCATTGTATCGAGAATCTGCACTCATTTAGCCAGAACAGACTATAAAAGATTATTCACAATCATTTTCCTACCCTTATCCCACTTTTTAGTCACGTCATCATGTCGGTAAAATGTGTCTTTCGTTTTCCAAATATGCACCATATTATTACTTAGCTACCGGCTAGGACTCGCGTTATATTTACCGAATATTTCTTGCACCATATTAGGTTACATATAAAGAAAAGAAGCGCTTGTAGCGTAGTTTGCTTAGCCGTTCTTAACCGATTAGCTAAGTTAAGCAATGTCCGCCGCGGTCATGATTTGGATGTGTGAGTGCTTCCGTGCTTCGGAGGGCACTTTGAGAGTCAGTAATTCTAGGTTAGCCTGGACAAAATTTCGACCACATCATCACTTACCATAAGGTGAGATAGCGGTCAAGGGCTAGCCTATAAGCTATAAAAAAGATTATTAAACAGAACCGTTTCGAAGCAATGATGGCTCAGTGGCATTGGCTATGGACTGCCGTCCAGCAGGTGGTTCGAATCCCGCCGCGGGCTTGAGCTTCACCGCATGGAGGAAGGGCATTTTGCGAATGCCCGCCTGGCTAGCGACCACCCTTGAGGGTGGTCGTGGTCTACTTGAGTAGAAAATCTGTCGCCAAGCACCTAACATTGTGTTTCGGCAGCAGTCCTTGAGAGCCAAAAAATTACAGGCACATGAGACCTAACAACTGTACGACTCAGTGTGACGGGCACGACGACGAAATGCATCTGTCCCGCCTGATGTTAAGTGGACTGCTGCCAACATCTGGCGGGCCTAGGGCTTGTTCCGTCACAATAACATAAAAAATAAACATTTTATGAGAAAATCCTCATTATTAAAAGCCTTAAATAAATAAAACAGTTTGTGGGCTAGGATACTTCTTATAATAGGAGAAGGAAAGTCAGTCTACCAATCGGCGATCGTTGCCAAAATTCAAAGGCCATAACAACAATGTTATAGATGGAGCTACGCTACATGTTGGTATGGTGTTTTGAATAATCGCCTGGCTTGCTATCATTCTCACGAAGAAAATTCAAATCACAATCAGAGAAGTTCCACTACATATCATATAATTAAGATATGTAGAACGATAGCCCGCTTCGCAGCCTAATTTAATAGTACTATCGTTTCGCGGGTTTCTTTATCTCGTACGTTTTATTTCAGTCTCCCGTCAATTGGATAAAGCTAAATGAATATAGCAATGACACTGATCCAGTCTGCGGTCATCCACCCCATAATGGAATAAATTGAAGAGGTCACGGTCAAGAACAAGAGAAGTAGGTCGCACATTGCAAGTAGAGAACATAAGAAAGTAATTATACTAAGAATGATTCACGCTTATTTTAGCGAGGTGAGTAAATAATTTTGAGAGATTTTCAGTTAAATGCAAAAACTCAAACAATAACAACGGCATTTCGTAAGCCTGTTTGGAAAAAATCGTTCGCGATGACTAATTTGGGTACGGTGTTTTTGAATTGATAAGTTCAATCCAGCAAATTCATCCACATTTACAAAACAAACTTACAGAAAAAAAAGTATGTCTGATTATGTTTTGTCCGCTCATCCCTTCATAAGGCTAACATGGAGGTGGAAATATGATAAGGTCATAAAATAACAAGGACATAAATTTATCTTTCGACCTAGATATGTAGCCCAAGTCCCATCGGTTGCGATTGTCGTTACTATATTATTATTGATTTTGTCTGCACCAGATGACAAGATTCACCGAGAGGAAAATGTACCGATGGCTGAGCGAGCACCGCCATATTTAGCCACCAAACAGCAATGCGAGTATCGCTCAGTTTTCAGATTTAATGATATAGAGCTACTGAAATTCTAACACTTGCTAAAATAACAAAATATACCGTACCTACAGAAATTTGGCCACAGCAACTATTGTTGCTCTCCTCGTCGCCGCCAAGCGTGGGGATTATGGAAAAGTCTCTCTAAATGGGGGAGGCTGTGTTCAGCACTTCAGCAGGGGACAATCCGGCTAATACAGTAACTATTGTTTTGCATTGCAACTGTACTTCTTGGAGTAGAAAGTGCTATATCAAGTACCCAAACCACACTACAGTGCGACAGTTGGCACGGTGGTAAGGCAATTCGCAAAACTTCTCCTAGCTGTGCTACTATCTTCCAGTAGAACATCTGTCACCAATCAAGTACTAAAATGTTAGTTCTAAAAGCTGTTCCTCAGAGCATGTTTACTATCCTCGATCGAGATGGACTCTTAGATGAGATAGTGTTCAAAATTAACGTAGCAGCTGGTGTAAAAAGAAAGTTAATGACCTCTCACAGTCATTCACATTAGTTTTACCATTATGTCTTAAAAAGATACCCATAGATTTAACTTAAGCCTTTTACCAGATTTACTGAAAGATATTAATTACAATACCATCTTTCCCACCCATCTTATCGTCATGGAATTCACACTAGCTGAACACACACACCGGATCTGAACACCGTGACGTCCGTCTAATGAGTATAACATTCCTACAGCGATTTGGTTACCGAAACCGTTAGGCTTAGCGAAAGGACCCGTTTTTGGGCCACTTTTAAATGTTTTGTACGTAGAGGCTTTTGTTTGTTTGGGTATAAAGATGAAGTGATTTATGTATGTTTTTCGTTTGAAGATATCGTGGATCACTAATGATGTTATTTTACGATCAAAAAGACGATCATTGTAATATTTCTACGTGAGCTGTTTAGTTACCTCCTTGACTGCATCGTTGGTTGAGTGGTTTATAACATCGCTTTTGTAACTCTGCGTCATGGGTTCGATCTTCGGGTAATCCCAGTTATTAACTTTCAGGTTATTCGAATAAAAAATAGACTCGCCTACGATTACATAAGATCAAAGCATATCTTATGGCAAAATGTGTTGTGCGTAGAAAAAGAAACACCAGTAACAACACTTTTTGCTTTAACTGATTTTAAAAATAGTCAAATACCTACTTCGCACTTAGGTACTTACCTAGGTACTACAATAGTTATGTTCGTCACATTTGCCTGCTTTAGGACTCATAATGTGAGATTAAAACTCATACAAATATTACATGATTTTAGAGAATCTTATTACAAATACTTTCTTTAACTGTTTGTTTTGACATAACATATGCCATAAATTAGTGGCAATGTCCTCTAAAACATAAACAATGACTAAAGCAATTACTGTTATTATTATCTGTCAAAACAAACATACTAATCCTTTACAAATACAGATACAGCTCGGTGATATAGCTAAGCATATATGGGTTAGTTATTTATAACGCTGATAAGGCTCTATGATTGAGTATTTTCCGTAATAACTCCTGCTGCACAAGGAAACAAGACACATCGAACCTTCGGGAACAAGAAAACTCAGTTAACATATTTAATAGGTATACACAAAAGTAAACACCACGGTCGTGTTATACCATTCAAAATGTTCGGTTTGACTTGGGGTAGAGTGGTCAGCCACTAATGCTTTGCCGGAATTCCCCTTCAGGGAGGTAAGTTCCAATCGAGCAGCAAATGTCTCAGAGTCTAGCGTATTTGCACAATTTGCAGCAACGTATTAAGTAGACTGACAGAACCAATCTCCCAAGAGTTGGAGACCTACATTTGCTTCAGGATGCTACACGCCGGCGGATATTTAAGTGTACAGAAGAGTCCTGTACGAGGCAGGTGATTGTAAGGTTTGCCACCGGCCAAATCGAACGAAAGCAATTGTACAAATCGTGAGAATAAAATACAAATAAGAAATGGTACCGAAATTTAGGGTTTTTTTTTAGGAGCCCCTCAAAACAAAGTCTATATTGCTTATCCACACGCAGGTACCGCATTAATTAAATACGCGTCACTAGCGCATATCTTGCTCATGGTTGCTCAAGTTGCACAAATTTAGTATAACCAGTTTGATCCATATGCGGGCAAATTTCAAAGAAAAATGAAAATAAGAATGAAATGAGAGGAAATGTGACAATCCTTACTTATATTACAAACGCAAAAGTTTGTATGTATGGATTTTTGTTAATCTTCCACGCAAAACTACTTAATGGATTTTAATGGAACTTTACAATAATATAGCTTACACATCAGAATAACACATAGACTATAATTTATGAAGATATTGTGTGAATTATCCAAAATATAACGATAAGTGTCAAGTAATTAGGAAAAAAATCTGCTATATGCGACCTATTCTGGCGTGCGCTGCAAAAACCTTTAGTATCATACGTACATAATGTATAACGGCAATGTTTATTTTAAATTGCTCTACAAAAAAGCCGGCGACAGCATATCTTATATCGTCGCCGTGGAGGTCAAGGGAGTCAAGCCACAAATTTATAGGATATGAGTTATGTACCCAAATTTGGGAAAATTATTTAGAATAATTAAAAGCGTAATGTTAAAATATCAATTTAATAAAAAAAAAACAATATTTAAGCAAACATAACAATAGGCCGCGCTTGTTTTCTCGTAGTGCAAAAAAAGGTTTCCAACCAAATTTGGGGACATAACTCATATCCTACAAATTTGTGGCTTGACTCCCTTGACCTCCACGGCGACGATATGTGTAAGCAATGATCGGTAAAATAGTGAACCATAAATATGTACTATAAAAATATAATTTATTTCTAATGTATATTTGGTACTAACAAATTCATCCTTATGAAACTAATATTATAAAGGCCAACGTTTTTGAATGTGTTTGTATGTTTATTACTTCTTCACGCACAAACGGCTGGGCCAATTTTGATGAAATTTGGTATGAAGGTAGATGAGGCACTGGAATAACACATATGGTACTTTTTATCATCATCATCCATCGCGGGTGTAACCGCGGGGCGCAGCTAGTATGCAATAAAAACTACTTGTAATACTAGCAAGTATAGAAGTACTAGCTGATATAGCTGTAATAGCTGATGATAGTATGATTATTCATCAAACAAGCTAAACAGCTTTCGATTTCATCATACAGGTAATGAAATGGATGACATTTATTAAAATAGATAGGTACCTTGTATTAAAATATGTTAAAAACACTTTCACTGTCTACCTTTATCGATATATGTTAATAATATAAAGTTTAATATTTAACTGTGATGAAGTATTAGATAATTGTATTATACTTCGCAACTGTTTTTAAACTAAGGGCCTGTTTCAGAATGTTCGAGTAAGTTCCGGTTATACTACCCAGAACATATTTAATAAATAAAACACTATCTTTGCGTTTCACAGTCATCGATTTAGCCTATACATCGGTTAGCTTGAAACGCCCTGCATGTTAACTGTCATTTTTATCATTCAGTTATTTTATGTTCTGGGTAGTATAACCGGAACTTACTCAAACATTCTGAAACAGTGTCTAAGCCTAACACTGATATTTCTGATCATATTTTTTTTTTTCTAGTCACCCATGACTTATTTTGCAGGGAACGACGTGCCTTTTCAGCAGGTGCATTTTAAAAGAGAGGAATAAGAGTTAAATTCAACATACTTCAGTCACAGATTACCTTTTTAGTGAAGTGAAGAATGCAATGGTATAATTATAACCACCCAACCTAACAATTTATTCATATTTAATACTATAGGCCCGCCCCAGCTTCGCACGGGAGTATAACAAAAAATATAAATTGAAACACTTCATAAGTAACTATTATGACATAACTGTAATAGTTATACATATATTATTGCGGATTTTTTTGTAGTTACTCTATAGTCAACAATTTCCGCAGCGCACGCGATATACGAATCTTGGTATTTTTTTCACACCTTGGGTTACATTATCAAAGTTTTCATACGGATCCCAAAGTTTTTGAAAATATTCTATAACCTATGTTCATCAGGGACAGTGTAGGATTCCAATGGTGAAAGAATTTTTCAAATTAGTCCAGTAGTTTTAAAGTTTATTCGTAACGTATAAAAATACAAATCTTAATTATAATATTAGTAAAGAAAAAAACCGACCAACTGCGAGTGGGACTCGCGCACGAAGGGTTCCGTAACTAAATATTGTGTGAATAGTAAAAGCGTCTACCTGTCACCGTTATTAGTATCGAGCAAGAAACGGTATAAAAGGTCAAGTTTGGTGTATGGGAGCCCCCTTAAATATTTATTTTATTTTGAGTATTTGTTGTTACAGCGGTAATAGAAATACATCTGTAAAATTTCAACTGTCTAGCTATCACCGTTTTTGTGATACAGCCTGGTGACAGACGGACGGACGGACAGCGAAGTCTCAGTAATAGGGTCCCGTTTTTACCCTTTGGGTACGGAACCCTAAAAACCGAATAATTTATCATCAATACAAACCATAATATTAAAATAGTTTTGATAAAAAACTAATGTGTACCAATCGATGATTGATAAAATCAGTTCAATAACAATCAATATTGATTAATTTTAATGTGATAACGAAATAGAAAAATAATTATCTTTTTTGTTTGTAGTAACTATCTATTTAATCTCATTACATTGACTTGTATAATGAGCTATTTGGATTTAATCTATTTATTAGAAGCTCCTACTAAAAGTACCTAATTGTTTGATTGCAAATTTTAAAGAAAAATCTAGTTTAGAGGCTTTTAATCAAACAAATTATTTATTGGCTAAAATACATGTCACATAGATTTTAAAATTAGTTGTAGATTTTTTAATTATACTGTTATTTAGGGACTTGTAAATAACATTTAGTTTATGCCAGTCCCATCATAACCTTATAACAATAAACTACAGTTCTACATTTAGTTGTTTTGTTTAATCAGAGTTTTCAATCTACAAGCAAAAATGCGTTTTATTTTTTAATTTATTTAATTACTTACGTCTTATAAAATTCTTCAAGAAACCAGTGAGTCAAAGATCTATTCAATTTGTTACCATCCAATATTTTTCTGCGTTAAGTATACAGTAATAATTTTAATATTGTTAGGTTTGCAATAACGCCTGCTAAGCGGATTACATTACAAAATCACAAATATACGATAGGAAAAAGTTAAGTCCATCCCAATACGATGGTTACAGAACGATAGGAAAGATTTGAGTGATGACATCATGTCATGTTACCTCAATTGGTTAGAGCATACCCCGGCTCAAGGGGTGGATGGACGCGGGTTCGTATCCCGCACATGACTTAAATTTTTCCTATCGTATATTTGTGATTTTGTAATATACAGTAATAAATTGATATTTTATACAAGTCATCTCTGGCACGAACTTCATAGGTTGGATAACAAAAACATCACCAAGCATCATAAAAAAACTCAGGGTGTTGTTTAGTGAAAACACAAATGTCTTTAGTGAAACAAATAAGGCTCTAATTTCACCGTTGATTAAGTACTTGGTGCTTTCACTTTATGTGAATGATACATATTATGTACGTCACATTTAAAATACAGAAAGCATACCAAAAAAATATATAATGATAGACTGAAGCGCTCGTAGCGAATTCACTTAGCTGTTCTTAACCGATCAGCAAAGTTAAGCAACATCGCGCGCGGTCATGAGTTGGATGGGTGACCGTTAGTGACATTACTACTGAGCGCTTCCGTGCTTCGGAGGGCACGTTAAGCCGTCGGTCCCGGTTGTTGTCTTAGGATGGCAGTCGTTATAGCATGGTGGTAGGGTATTTTGCGAATGCCCGCCTGGCTAGCTACCACCCTCAAGTAAAAAATCTGTCGACAAGCACCTAACGGTGTGTTCCGGCAGCGGTCCTTGAGAGCCAGTACTTCTAGGTAAGCCTGTACAATATCTTCGACCACATCATCACTTACCATCAGGTAAGATAGTGGTAAAGGCTAACTTATCAGGCATAAAAAAAAAAAAAAAATCTACCATTTTGCAAATTTAAAATCAGAATGGTAGAAAAAGGAATGGAAAATGAAAAAAGCCTTAAAAACCAAATACTTTATAATTACATGCAAATTTTCATTTTAGAACGCTTAGATGTAAAAAATAATGTTTAAAATAAGGTTTTATGAATATTTTTTTTATTGCTGCCACCTGCCACTGGGCCGTGTCTGCATAACTGCTCATAATATGTTATAAGATTTTTTGTCTAGGATACAAATCCCAGCATCAAGCAAAAGGAATCCACGGTTGATGCTTACTATACTCTGATACGGAATGTCGCTACGTGCGTATTTCAATATCTCTTACTTACTTTCAAAACAAACACCAACAAGAATCTGACCCTGCCATTACCGATAACCATCTAAACTCCATGACAGGCCACTGAGCATTAATTTAAATGCGACCTCGCTTATCACAGCCAAATAATGCCAAAAATAACATGGATACGGATTAAATCGAACTAATGGATTAAAACAGCCGTAGATCAAATGCCATGGGCTTGCACTTTGCGAAAACGAAAGGGCGTAGTTATGGAGTAACCTCTTCGAGACCTCTTTAGTCGACCTATTGCGACAGCACTTAGCATTAGTACGAGATCATATCGCCAGAAGACAGATGGGGTTAACAGCACGATTTAAATTATAGTGTATAGTATATTAAAATTTGTTCCAGTTCATCATTTTCCCATCCTTGATCCACTTTACGTAGGGTCAATAGAACACAAAGGAGGCGTACAGTAACATTCTAAAGTACTAGCTGTGCACCGCGATTTCACTCGTGTAGACAATGAGTAAATATTATGATGATGAAAAGTTTCCTGTTAATCAAAACTATCTATATTCAATACGTAACTACCTACAGATACGATTTATGTAATCATCAATAATTAAATATCTTAAATTATTTAAATATATCCAATATTCGCAGTGAGTACTTGTCTACGACCTGGTAAAATACCTCAGCTTGCAGCAGTATACACTGAAAAAAATCCTGGTCAATAAAGTTAAAATCTAGCTTGATTAAAAAAATAATTATCGTATCGAACAAAAAAGTATTTGAAAGAATAAATTGCCTATTGTTTGTATAATAAAGCTAACATTATTAAACACCATAATAAAGTAACAATTTTCAATAGTAACAAAATACTTTATTGAATTTTAAAACATTGTAACTCCGATCATTCCCTTCTTTTATTGAATAAAGAGACTTGATTAAAGGTTCTGTTTAAAATGACACAACTGCTTACATCAAGTCGTTTTACCAATACGTACATGGAAAATGTATATATGTAAAGAATAAGTATTAAATGTTATCATTTATCTTTAATTCAAATAATAAAATAGTTATTACATTCCATGAATGCCGTTATTTACAATAATTAACAGCATATTACATTTGGAAAAGGTCTTTGTAATAATAACAAAGCACTTGTATGGATGAATAATGCGATTGGATCAATTAAGTAAAATTGTAACCGTCATTACTGTCAATTATCATTTTCGGGTAGTGGGGATGAAACTTCCCCGTAGTGTTGCCAGTTTATCACACTTTACAGTATTTGAAATGTAATTTGAATAGTTTTTTGTTTGTGTTTTTTACAATTTTAAATCAATAAGTATTTGTGTTTTCCTTTCTTTTAATATTAAATGTGAAATTTCTAAACATGATTCCAAGTCACCCCGTGACCACGATCACTGCAAAGTGTTTGAAACGTCGGTACCAAAAATAATGATAAATATACGCGATTTAAACCGTTTAAAGTTGTTTAATTACTATGATTCCATGCATTATCATACGCTAAGCAAATATCAAAATATACTCGTACAATTTTTTTAGAGTCAGGGAATTAAATCTCTTCTTTTCAATTAAACGGACCGTAAGAAATGCTGTTTTTTTTTTCAAACTAATATTTTAAAAGCACTTCTTTTGGTCTTGAGTTCTTCAGTTGACTCGATGATAATATCGTCCTCTATGGGGGTTAAAAATAATGATGCAAAACACAAAATTTGCATTAATCCACCACATTTGTGGCCAAGGAAGGTTAAGATGCAAGGTGCTCATAACCGAGAGACAGGTAAGATTCCCTTTTGCATGATGAACGAACATTACCATTTGGCTTGGGAAGTTAAAAATGTTTGCAAAATTATTTTTTGTGTTGGATCAATTTTGTTTTACAACAATTTTACAACAAGCGATGAGGTTAAATTAAACAGGCATTCTATTACCATTGTTGGTACCAACCCGAGTTTAAATATTATGAGTATAGAAGAAATGGCAAGACATATAGGAAAATTTTATCAACGTACTTCAAAAACGTAATTTTGTTGAAATTGTTTTTAATCTATATTTTGAATTAAACCGATAAAAGATATCTAATATTATATTTTATTTGTATTATCAGCTAAATAATGAAAAAAAAAGCTTAGAATGGAAACATTTAAAACACGAGCACGATTCGAACTCATGAGCAATCCGTCTGTTGGTTCTCAGATTGGTAATACATGTCGGCCATAAGTCTGAATCCTACTTGTGGATCAATTTTTCATACATTGTTTTTTTTTATCTAAGACAATTAAATATTTAGCCATATAATTAAGTTGACCTATTGAAATATCGTTTACAAAATTTCTTTCAAAATAATCATTTACTATTTTAATCATGTTACATTTTTTATACTCACATTTACCATTTGCGTAGAGCACAATGGCAACATTCAGAGCCACGCGAATCATTAAACGACAACAAGTTGAGACTTGTTTATCTGCTGATAGTTGGCGCTGCTTTGAGTAGCTATTTTACTGAATTTAGTTAAAATTAATATTTTTGTGATTTAATTTGTTCTGTGGTAAAAGTCGATAATATAAATTCATATATTAAGCAGTGAATACTCCAGTGTAAATAATGGATGTTGTGAATACGCGACGTAAAGTGTAACAATGGCTGCTTTTTGTCAAGCGTGACTTCGTTAGCTGAGTTCATATTTGAAAGTAAGTACTTACATACCCTATTAACTAAACATGTGTTGGAAAGTGTGGCAGTTGTATATTGCATGTTCCAGAGATAGTACTAATGAACCTGTAGCTAAATATTTGATTGAAGTTGAATAATTTCCTTATAATTTGATGTATATATCCTGATAAAAACTCAACACGTTAATAACCCCTGTTGGTGTTAACAGTTATTTTTTACCGACTAAATGGAAAAACGGAGTCCTAATATTGAGATTTCACTGTTTGTCTGTCCGTCAGAGTATGTCATGAGTTTCTAGCTCCTAATGTCTTATTGTATCTGATCTAGCCAAACAGTGGTGTTACCTATGACATATATGTATATAAGATAATTGTTGGCCATCGGATCTCAGAAATTGTGCAGTGTACAAAAATGCTTTAGTGCCACTTGCAGACACTGGGAAAAAAGTTGGAGAATATAAACTTTCTTTTCTATTTTAGGTCTTTCCAGTTCAAATGAAATTGAGAACAAAATAGCGGAATAAATTCGGCAGAACAAACACGGTATTATGGCAGTCTATTAGAACATCAAGTTTATGTACTTCATCAGAAGACCCAAAATAGACAGTATAATCATTGAAGATAACGTAAGTACTTTTTATTCATAGTACCTACACTTTGTCGCACCTGTAGGCGGAAATTAAAAAAAATCCATTTAAACCAATAATCACTTACTACTAACGCCAAAAATTTTAAATACGCAAAAGGACCTCTTTAAATCATCTAATCCATCATAATATAATCATTTTTAAAGTTACAAATCGCAGCGTATGTAAAGGTTATAAGTGTTTATACTTTAATAAAACCATACCACCCATGGTAAATGTATACTTTTATATACAAATATTGATTATAAATATTCTACGGATAATGACATATTTTTTTTGTTTTAGCTTTTATTTATGCGATGGTAAAATTATCTGTTATTATTGTTTGTTGCAGAATCCACAGCCCAGCGCTGACACCCGCACCAACTAGGTAGTACAGTTAAGGTTGATTTTTCCTGGTTGATGCTTAAGTTAATTTTATCAGCTTATACTAAACCTTACGCGTGTGACTCCCGCTCAATTAAAATATTTGTTACATATGCATATTGTTCGTAATTGATCTCCCTTATAAATAAATATATTGTAACATTTTATTACCTTTGTTTTATTTCTGTATGCTCTATTGTTTATTCCGAGTTATAAAATATATATATATATTGTTCTGTATTTCATACATCTCATATCATATCTCTTATCTCATTCATATCAGTATCAGCCAGTTCGTCATATTAGTGGAGGAATATGGTGTAATTCCCACAGGAAAATATGGGATTAAGGGGGTGCAGTTCTAACCCATTTTAAACACGTTCTTTGTCAAATATTATAATAATACTTTTTCATTTTAAACAGGCCCGTTTAACAGCTGGAAAATAGTCACTTATAAATACATTAATTGACTTCTAAGACATAAACCATTAACTTTTTTAATGCAAAAACGGGCTTGTTATAATGGAATAATGATCTTTATTTCAATTTTCAAACATTATCATTAAATGAAATACTCACATTTTCATATTCAATATATAAATGTTCGAATGCAATTACAAACATTATTAATTATATTAAGTTAGTTGTATGAATGAATCAAGTGCTTAGTTAAAAACATAATTTACTTTATAAACTCAATCACGTAACTTTTTATATTCCATAAAGTACATTTTCTGTAATATAATCGGGTTTATTACATTATTCGTGCAATTTCATAGAAAATAATATGCGGTTTTTTTAAATTTATTAAACATTTGTTCAACGCAATAAAAACACATAATAAAATCAATCAAGTAAGTTATATAAATTAATTATGTGCTTAATTAGCGGAATATTATGACTTGTATTACTTTAACAAGTGACATTATTATAACTCGCAAAGTACTTTATTAACCTTACTAAGCTCTTTATGATATGGTTAAAGCAACAGTTTATGGTGACAATAAGAAGCCTTGCTATAGATTATAAATACTTGTTTCGTGTATAAAGGCGCGCTTGTTTTATTTTTTAATAAAACCATCGTTATTCATAGAATCATGTTACTTTATATGCTCGTATATTAACAAGTTGCTTGACAATCTTTAACAAAATTTTGATAACTGCCATCAAGTTTTTTTCTCAGTGTACACAACAACAAAAAAAACATATTATTCAATTGAATATACAATATAGTAAGATACTAGTAGGTAGCACTAGAACTAAGAATATTAGTTTAAATCAAATCAGTAGCTATATTTTAATTATAAAGACATCTTTGCATATTAAATTAAAAAAAAAAAAGGGAGAGGGTGCTGCGGGCGATATCGGTCACCGGTTGGTGCGATGAGCGCGTGACATATATGTATGTATACACACGGTTGCGGTGCAGCCATAGTAGAAGGAGTCCTTCTACTATGGTGCACCATAGTAGAAGGAGTCCTTCTACTATGGTGCAGCCCCGACTAGCGCACGCTTGGCACGCTAGATATTTGTCATAGTGTGCATTCCGTGGCACGTGCGTATGGGCGCGCACACATACAAGCCGGATTTGATAGCGCTCTATGAATCTAAACTATTTTACTACGGTAGCTACAAAAATGTATAGATTCAGGCTGCGGTAATCGAAAGTAATCTTTTGTCATCTTCAAGTAATCTGTCTATAACTAAAAGAAAACAGTTTACAAGAGAGTATTCCACCAAAATATCAACACAGGTGGATCAATGTAACAAGTAAGTGAAATTTAATTGGATACAGTAACTAAATCACCACTCAGCCAGATGTTAAAGAAAAAAATAGGCAAAAAAGAGCGAAGACCATCGAACTTATTCAATGTTGATTAATTTAAAGATACCGTTCCGTCTAAAGAAATGCCTACAAAACCGGAAGATCTCGTTCCATCGAAAGCAACAATTAAAATCAAGTTTATCCATAACCACGGCCAACTGAATTCAATCAAAATAACTGTATAATAAATTTACGATATTGTAAAGTACCTGTTTACTACAGTTAAGGCCTTTATGATCTATAGTCACTATTATTAGTATATGGATTAATAAAGTTTATAAATCAGAGATAATATAATCTGCAAACGAAATGAGCTAAGGTTTTTTGATGATACCGGATGCCGGATCTTACAAGATTCAATCCGCACTACACTATGGTAAACAATTTTGGTTTTGAAGCAGTGATGGCTCAGTATGGCATTGGCTATGGACTGCCGCGCAGCAGGTCCTTGGTTCGAATCCCGCCCAGAGCTTGAGCTTCACCGCATGGTGGAAGGGCATTTTGCGGATGCCCGCCTGGCTAGCGACCACCCTCAAGTAGAAAGTCTGTCACCAAGCACCGAAAGGTGTGTTCCGGCAGTAGTCCTTGAGAGCCAGTGAAATTACAAGCACAATGAGACTTAACAACTATGTCTCAATGTGACGGGCGCAGTGCAATTCGTGAGTTGTCATGAATTGCAACTGTTATAGGCAGAGGTTAGTCCACTTAACACCAGATGGGCCTCGAGCTTGTTACGTCACAAAAATATAAAAAAAAAAAAAAAAATTGCAACTAGTTAGGTATGCAAATAAACTTCTTTGTAGGTACGTTTTATTTATTATAGGTGAGGCCAGTCTTTGACCACTATCTCAGCTGATGGTTAGTGATGATGTGGTCGAAGATGTGGCTTATTCGTGAACTGGCGAGCGTGAAGCTCGCGAGTGCGCGCATTTTGACACCTTATGGATTTTACCTATTTTAGGGTAACGTAGAATAATTGGCTCTCAAGGACAGCTGCATGAACGCATCGTTAGGTGCAGGACGACAAATTTTCTACTTCAGGATGATAGCTAGCCGGGCGGGCATTCGCAAAGCGTGGGGGTTATGGGAAATCCCTAAATAGCATTCGTTCAATTGTGGATGCCTTCCAGCTGTTGATATAGGTCACCACTCGCCATAATGATGGATGGATTTTTTTATAGTAGCAGATAAACTTGCTAGCTATGCACTAAATCGTCTTTGAAGCTTACCTCCTCCAACCGCAGCGGTTCTTCCAAGCCAGCGGCTAGCCTCTCCCTTTTCTCCCGTTCCTTTCGCTCCTTTTTCTCCCGTTTCCGTTTCTCCTTGTCACCGTCCCGCTCCTCGCAGCCAGCTGGGTCACCGCCCGCCAGGACGGTGGACTTCTTGATGAAGTTGAACATGGCTGCAAGCTGGAACAAAGAATAGAAATATCTTAGTAAAGCAAATCTCAAAAAAAATAACTCTAAAAAGACAACAATATCAACAAACTCCTACGCTTGGCAGGCGGTTTGGGGATCTCAGTGTAAGACGGCAGTTCTTTAGAAGGCGCTGCTACCCACCTTCTGATATTTTTGCCTTCGTTGCATTTTATGACTCCCACAGGAATATATATGGGGTGCAATTCTAGCCCGGCACCCCAAGGGACAGGGCTAGTGGCGGAGAAATTGAATTTTCACCTGGCCAGCTACTACACTGAAGTAGAAAATTTGACAATAATCATCAAGCGGAACTTATAATTTAAAAAGAAAAGTGCGCGACAACTCCACAGAATCCGATTTTTTCTGATTTATATTTTTCTTCCAAATAAATTAGTAACTTCTCCGTTAGGTAATACGAAACAGAAACGGTAATTCTGTATAAAAATAATAATTTAAAGTATAAATAAAATTAGAAAAATAAACAGTACTTTCGCTGATATAATATTTTATTGTTTATAGAATGCATTTCAAGGTACAATCGTGAGTATTCTCATGTCACAATCATATCATGTACTTTTATAATCATTTGTGTGTTGTGTTATTCAGGTTGTGTATTATCATGGGTGTTAGAACATTATTTAATGGTAACAACGGTTGTTAACCTATAATTTTTCGGAGTCTATACTTGTTTCGGAGAGACAAATTAAATTCGACCTATTAAAAAAAGGGTCCTGTGGAGAATTTACACTTAAGTCTCAAAAATTGCAATATTCAATTATTTTTATATCATACGAGTTGCACCCGCGTAAACTATGATAAAAAATGATGCTGCTAATAATGATGAATAGTAAGTACCCTATGTGTTAATCCAAGATATCTATAGATTCATCCAAATCAGTTCAGCCGTTTCAGCGTCATTAGTGAGTTCGGGTTTGAAGGGTATGGGTGCCGATAAAATTACAGGCTCATGAGACTTTACAACCGTCTCAAGGCATAGAACATCTCAAAGTGAAATGGGCGCAGTTAGTCACAAGTCACAAAATATAAAATAATTTTGAAGCAAAGATGGCCTAGCGGTAATATCTATTGACTGCCGTGCCGCAGGTCTCGATCGGAGCTTCACCGCATGGTGGTAAGGCATTTTGCGATTGCCCGCTTGGCTAGCTACTACCCTCAAGTAGTAAATCTGTCACCGAGCACCTAACGGTGTGTTCCGGCAGCAGTCGTTGAGAGCCAGTGAAATTACAAGCACATGAAACTAAACAACTATGTCTCAAGGTGACGGGCGCAGTGCAATACGTCACTTGTGATGAAATGCATCTGTTCTAGGCAGAGGTTAGTCTGCTTAACATCAGGTAGGCCTCGAAGTTGTTCCTTAAGAATATAAAAAACAGGTATATTTTGTCACTTGTGACTATTCTGTTATAGGCAGAGGTTACCGCTCATCACTAGGTGGGCATCGTGCGAGGTCCGTCACAATCCTTTAAAAAAAACACACATAACGACTATTTAATAGAGCTTTTAACACTGACGCTTTCACATGATTGTTTTAACTTAACAGTACAGTTTTAAAAGCGTCCAGCAGATTGACGCCGGCGAGCATGTGTGTTTTTATTTTTAATTAAAAAACTAAAGAGTGAACTATATCAGATAATAATCTCCTTATTCTTGGCGGAAATAGCAATATATTTTTCTTCTTGTTATGGATATTCCGCGCCTACGTTATTTCATAATATCGAGTTTATACAATAGCCCTTTGTTGAAGGATTTGGCTTACAATATAGTAGCCTCAATTATAGGAATTAACTTTCCGTAGTGTTCTTTTCATAAGACGTTTTCAAAAGAATAGCGAAAATTTTTAAAACGATTATGTACACATAAAAAATTGTATAACAGATACATAAATAATATATAATTAATAGCAGCTCTATTTATAATGTAAAATACGTTACATATATGCATTAGTACATTATGTATCGATTCATATATATAACGAATCGAATAAGAATAAAATGAGACCAATTCTATCCATAACAAAACAGTGATCAAAATTATTAATATTATTTTATTAAAATCGGAAATTCATCATGTGAAAAGTACTCTTATTTTCTCTAATTTTCACGCATTATGGACAAACAAAAGGTCGTAACCGCCTTGTGCAGCGCGCATGGAAATTGAACTTTATTTTATTCATATTTTATTTTTCGTTACAAGCTCCTTATTGCTTTGCATCCCTTTTGATTCATCCTTTATATCTCAATGTCAAAGTCATGTGGACCATATACTCCTACATACTAGATACTAGCAGAGTTATACTTCAAACGCTTTACAACAATCCATATGTGCAGCATCCAAACTCATAAAATATGTACTCCAATCTTTACGACTACACAAATACCATTATAGAAGCTTTCCCTCTTTGATTTGCTCTGAAAGCCGAGGTCGTTTAGACAACAGAGTACCCTTTGCAATGCCAACCGCCAGCCGTAAAAATGATGGAAGACTTTGGGCAAAATATGTGCGTATTATTATGAGTCATTCATGAATCAGTTAAATTTTGTATTCGGAGAAGAGAGTATATGGTCGTTTTCAAATGAGAACCGATGCGCCTTTCCATAATAATAACAGATTATGTGAAAGATAGCCGCATCCATCAGCTCCGACTTCAACGAAGGTTCGGTCCACGTAGTCCACCTTTTGTATATACTTAAAAATTAACTCAATAATTACAATGAAGTTCGTTTAAGTACATGGATGTAAAAGAACATCTCAATGGGCGCGACTCACAGAAAGCCATTTAATCATCAGCAGGATGGTGTCCACTGTTCAACATATGTCTCCCCATTTGAGCGGCAATTAGCTACATCCATCGGTTCCATATGACTTCCACAATGTTACCCGTGCACCTATAGTAAGAGGGATACACTACGCTACCTCTTTAGTATCGTGGTCGGCTTTCTTTATGTTATTGGTTCGTTGAACGAGGCCAAATTCTAATTCCTGTGTAGGTGAATTTGGTACTTCAGATTTCAGCGGTACACTGAGAAAAACGACTTAAAGGCTTAAATCAAATTTGACCTTTTACCGTTGAATTGTAACTACGTAAGATGAATTCACAACTCTTAAGATGATTTTCACCAATCAATAAAAATTTACCATGTTTATAATAAACACAACCGTCAAAAACGCCTTCCGTAAAGTATTTTCAGAATTGAACTTGTTATACGATAATAATTACAGTATTGACCATAAAATTTACCTTACTTTTACGGCGGTTTATATACGGTGATTATCACTATAACGTGCGACTTAATCAGCCTCATCGAAAAGTCAATATTTAAGAAAGACCACAAAATACACCTTAAATGAAGACGAAACGAAACATTCGCCTTCACTGACCTCGTTTAACGCCTTCTAGTTGGAAGGCGTTTTTGTACGTATTTACGTTTGGTCGGTTTTTCGCCTTATACCATATAAATTGGCCGTCATTAGGGCGCTTTTGACTTTAGATTTTTCTCAGTGTAGAAATTATAATGTAGTCTCTACACGGGTCTTTGTGATTATTGTAAGAGCTACAATAATCGCAGCATCGCGAAATGTATGCAGACATCTATGTGTGTGTAATTTTACTAGCCACGCTATCCCTTAACCTCGCCGGGGCTGAATTGTTGGACAAAGCGGTAGTCCAGATACGTCTCTCACAAGGAAATCCTCGTTCTTTTATATGTACCTGCCTCTGGCCATTTCTATTCGTCTCTCTGTCTCTATACACTAGTCTCACAAAAGCCGTTGTTGGCGACTGATGATAGACTCAGTGTTATTACTGATACACGAAACTATATAGTACCTAGTTATGACTACATCGGTAAATATACAAATCGTAGTTTATACATTATCAATGAGTTTATAGGCGAACCAGATAAATCGTAGCCTTTGGAACTTTTGGTTTCGATTTATCAGTTATAACTTAAGTTTTAGATTTTAATTATCGTAAATTCAACTCACGGTTATATATAACATAATAATAATAACGATAAGAACTGTTGTATTCACACATACAGCTTACGAATAATCTTATAATTAAAGATTGTTGTGTATTATATTATTTTCTATCTAAAGGGTTTTTCAACAAGAACTTTGTTATCTAAATCAAAACAAAACAAAGAATTTAGATGTAGATAATTCAATTTTTTTATTGTATTACGAAGAGTTTGGCAATTATGAATGAAAAATGAAATCTGGCAAATGTCCACCACGGCACGCTGACAGATGTCGATTCTTTCATCAAAGTTTTTGTTTTGTGACCGTCCTGTTGAAACCACATGTCAGCGATATCCACGTCATCAATAATAGGCCAAAATTTAGTTGTTTGAAACCCCAATTGTTGAGAACGACGAGTAATAGATACATTTTGATCTTCTTGAACACTGTGGCTCACGGCTGCGATATTTTCAGTTGAAAGACCCGGTCGAACACGCGTTGGTGTTGGCACATTTTGTACCGAGCCTGTCGACTCAAATTTAGCGACCAAATTTTTAATAGCGGTCTCAGAAGGACGATTATGTTTCGTAAAATATCACGAATTTTACTAAATGTAACTTTAACAGAATCACCTTTTTCATAGTGGATTTTAATTATTTTAATTGGACTTTCGAGCGAAATTGAATACATTGTAACAATTGCCACAGCATCTACTACGAATACGTCAAAAAACTAAATGCCAAACTGTCCTGCTGTTGGTGTTGCCCCAATTGAAAAACAAAGTTCTTGTTGAAATACCCTTTACTATTAGAGACTAACTTACTGTGCTACCGAGTTGATAGAATTGTTTGGACATGCACTCCCTTTTTTATTTTTGTTTCAGGTAAGTTATTTAATAATAACATAATATGTAGGTATATCTCTACGCTTCTTCCATACCCATTATTATGTTTTGGTACACGGAACATCGGAAAGCTTGGCAAATTTCGCAGATTGTTTGGGCTACAATTTATTTTTAAGCTTCCGATATTTTCAGTATTTACAGACACTATTCAGAATTTTCAGGTTTTATTGCTATATGCTCTGGCATTTTTTTTTCATATACGAGTACATCTTCTATCGGCTTCATCGAATCAGAATCAACAAGTATTGCTGTATCTACGAAGGATCTAACTCTAGGAAACCTACTTGAAATGTACTATGCTACATGAAAAGCTGGCAAAGAGCCTAAACCACCATAAGAGAGTTGATTTGTATGCCACATTGAACCAGCAAATGCTGATTACCGTTCTATTATTCTCTGAGGACGCAGGGGGACTACATCATAAACACGTGCTAAAAGAAAGGCATGCACATACAAAATCACACGCGTCCGCACGCCTTGCAACAATACGCTAAAGTTCAAAATACATACGTATATATATTACAGTTGAAGATAAAGAAAGAAAAACTATCCAGCAAATTGGGAATTCCGTAGTTCCTAATTTTGCCAACAACACACTTGTGATTCATTTTGCCAACGAGATAATTCACCATTCTGGGTGATCTAAAAGAGAGGTAGAAACGAAACTAAGGGTTCTTTTTATTCCGTGACGGCAGTATATAAAACTACAAAACTATTAGCCAGCAAAAGAAATCGACCGGGTCTTATTTATGTACCAAGTACAGTGTCTTATAGGTATTTTTTCGTGTTGTTACATAAAAAATAGAATCATCCAGGCGTTGCACACAGATGCAGTACATAGGAAGTGTTACATTACGACATAATGTCAGCGTGAGAGGGGAACTCAAATATGCAGGCAAGCCGTTGAATCATAGTAGAAAGAGTTGGTTGAATCGTCATTGCTTTGTACATTAGTATGCGTGGTTATACCCATTTAATTCAAAGCACATAAGAATGCGTTGACAGTTATTTAGTTTAGATGGAATCACCATGGGCTAACGGTGTCGGCGACACCTGGCCATTGTTGCTAACGTTCATGGATTATGCAGTAGTTACCTGTGCAGTTATTTCTGTGTGATCTGATTGAATTGTGATTCCTTTGATCAAATAATGCTTGCATTCTTAGGGGATTATTGTCAAGTATTTCTCTGCATCCATCAATACTTACTTTTCTCGAATCAAAATCGTATTAAAGGACATCTTGTCGATGAGACTCTTCAAGTGTTGTGTTAAATTTATGAAGGACCATCCGAAAAAAATAACTACCCAGACCTTGTTGTACCAACCGGATAGTCTGCTGCTGAACACAGCCTCCCCTAATATGTAGGGATTTGCCATAATCTCCACGCTTGGCAGGCGGCTTGGGGATCGCAGTGTGAAATTGATATCTCCTCAGAAAGTGCTGCCCGCCTTCTGGTGCGTTACCCTTAGCCGCCTCTTACGACATCTACGGGTAGAGATGGGGAGAGGGGGAGAGGGGAGGGTGACATTCTAGCCCGGCACCCCACGAGCTAGGCACTACCAAGACTGGTTTATGGAAATTTGACCTCACGGCGGCATACCTGAGTTGAAAATCTAAATATAATAATAAATAAAAATCTAACTAAAATTTAATAATATGTGTGATTCTAAGAAAACTGTATGTACTAAGTCGAGTATTGTAGAACTGTGGCGAAACAATTTATGATATATTTTAAACAAAATTTATCTGATACTTTTTATTAGTTTTAGGGCCTGTTTCAGAATGTTCGAGTAAGTTCCGGTTATACTACCCAGAACATAAAATAACTGAATGATAAAAATGACTGTTAACATGCAGCGCGTATCAAGCTTTAACCGATGGATAGGCTAAATCGATGACTGTGAAACGCAAAGATAGTGTTTTATTTATTGAATAAGTTCTGGGTAGTATAACCGGAACTTACTCGAACATTCTGAAACAGGCCCTTAATATTAAATCTCAAACAGCTTATACAGCTAAAACTACAACTTTGTTTTGAAATATCCCTTTGAAGATAATTTTCATGAGATATGATACTCCCGCGTTTGCATCGTTTTCCTATAGGTAATTATTTATCTCTCGATAATATATTTTATTTTATATACGTATAGATATAGCGGAATCATTACGCTGTCAGGATGTACCTATATTTAAAATTACTGCGATTTCGTTTTTCAATGACGGGCTATCCTGGGGGCTAGAATTGCAGTACAAAGTATCAGATCCAAGGAGTAAGGTTCCGGTGGCCGTGTGAAATAGGCATCCGGCGCGAAATCGGAAAACAAGAGTTCGATTCCCTTCCGAAACAAAGAAAAAAATCTTAAATAATTTGTAACTCAGCACGTGACAGTGCTTGTAATCATAATATTTTTATTTAATTTATGTAAATAATTGACTTTATCTAATTTCAGGTATGGTATAAACACTTATATGCAGAGTACTGCAAGTAGTTATTTTTCAAGGTGGCATATATTAAAAATTCAGTATAATTTAACAACAAGCGATTCCTTTTCATCCATACACCCTTTTAACAAGCACTGTATCACATGGCTGGTCTGGCAACGTTCCACACAGATAGACATACCTATAGGTATATATGTAGGTAATAGCAGCGAACTCATATTACAAAATGTATGGAAAGTTTCAGTGATTCAAATATTGGATGTAGTCATACCTATGCTTAAAAACATTTACTAACAATCTACGAGTGTACCTACATCAATCAAACAAATACTTTTTCTCAAAAATTGTATGTAATGTTGCCATAATATCTCTAAAAAGTATCCAGAAAGTGAACTCTACCGGAGACTTATTCACAACTGTCCAGAAATAAGCGAGATTTTAAATTTCGGATCTCCAACTGTCCAGTAAGTAAGTATGTAATTTAAATTTTTTACTAAAACTTTCATGTAATGTAAAAATAGACCAATGTTCAAAACTAAACGCAAACTTTTTAGTAAAATAAAACAACGACTGGCGGGATTTCACATTCAATTGCGATAATTGTGTATGTGTTTTATTTATATGTGTCTGTTGTTAAACTTTCTCTCATTTTTGAGAACAGCATTATACAAGCCTCAGCCAGTAAGAAAGCCATCCTGGCCTCGTATATAAAAAAAATAACTTATACTTGGCCAGGAAGACTTACTTACTGGATTCTGCAGTAGTGTACTATAAAAACCCTTATCTGAAGATGAGGATATCATCAAACGGAAAGTCCACCGTTCAACAAGATCTCCCCCATTGGGGGGGATTCAACATAATACCCAAGCTTGGCAGTCATACTGGGGATCGCTGTAGAAGTTATCAGTTCTTCTCAACCCTGCTTCCCAACTTCTAGTATTTTTCCACCTCTTACGAAATGCGACATGTAATAGTATCTAGTGCTATTGAAAATTCCGTCTAATATTCCTGCTAAACCGATGTGACTTCACAAACCCCACGTAGCCCAACCATACACTGAGAAAAATCTAAAGTCAAAAGCGCCCTAATGACGGCCAATTTATATGGTATAAGGCGAAAAACCGACCAAACGTAAATACGTACAAAAACGCCTTCCAACTAGAAGGCGTTAAACGAGGTCAGTGAAGGCGAATGTTTCTTTTCGTCTTCATTTAAGGTGTATTTTGTGGTCTTACTTAAATATTGACTTTTGATAAGGCTGATTAAGTCGTACGTTATAGTGATAATCACCGTATATAAACCGCCGTAAAAATAAGGTATATTTTATGGTCAATACTGCAATTATTATCGTATAACAAGTTGCAATTCGGAAAACACTTTACGGAAGGCGTTTTTGACGGTTGTGTTTATTATAAAACATGGTACATTTTTATTGATTGGTGAAAATCATCTTAAGTGTCACAACTATTAACTCTTTGAATTCATCTTACGTAGTTACAATTCAACGGTAAAAGGTCAAATTAAGTCGGTTTTCTCAGTGTAAGAATTATCGACGTGTTTCGATTCCACACGACACGAAGCATTCTCAGATCTTAACTTTTCGAGTGCACGATCGAGAATTAACTTGACAGTGCAACAGTTTACATGTGTGTAAATTATTTTAACTTACACACACTCATGCACCCTATGCGTGTGTGTAAGTTAACATAATACTTTTTTTTTTATTTAGATCCTAGATTTAATTTACACATAAGATAATTTTAATCTAGATTTATTGAATAGTTCCTTGTGAACGTGATATAATCTATCGAATAGTTTTTATATTACACTTCATGAGTAATTTATTCACAGGCAAGTAATTTTAAGTGCAAGGTTTAAATTTATAGTGCAATTTATTTTCATCACGGGTTGTTATAGTGACAATACGGTGATTTTTTAGTTGCATTCACTTTTAAGACCAAATAAATATTTAAATAATCAGAATTAATCAAGAAATGTAATTATATATTACAAGAAATAGAATTAATCAATAAATTTAATTATTACGATAATCAGAATTAATAAATAAATTTAATTATTACAAAAATATGCATCAACATTTATAAACAAAGATATCAAAATTATTGCAACATGTTAGGTAACATTTGCATTCGAAATGTCACAAGTTTAATAAACCAGTCTAGGTTACATCAATGTGAATCATCGGGCATTAGGTGAAGGTCAGGTTGTCTAAAATATACTCGTAGATGTTTGTATCCTTCTTAATAAAATAACAAATAGATAGAAACAAATATTCCAATTAATATTTCAATTACAAAGAAATAATCTGAGTTTTATCATTAACCATGCAAATATCAAATATTATTTGTGAAACTTTCTTACCAGTAAGATACGCCATAAATTTAACTATAAAAATGCCTCCAATTTCGTGACTATTTTATATACCTATATCATATCGATCGATATTATTTAGGTATCCACGATACGGGTCTAGAGCCTAGTGTGGAGCCGTTGTTTCTTAAGTTATTTGTAAATTGTTTAATTGTAGTTCTAATTAGTAATAGAATTTCTTAAGTATCTTATGTACATTCTATTTTGGCAAATAAATATATTATTATTATTGAGTCCAGTTATGATACAGTTAGGTATACTACTTAGAGTTTCAATGCGCGATAAAATCCGGAACGTGGATATTCGCCAAAGAGCCAAAGTCACCGACAAAGCTCTCAGAATTTTTTAGTTGAAGTGGCAATGGGTGGGCCACATTGCTCAACGAACTGATAACCGATAGGGAAGAAAGGTTCCCGAGTGGTTACCACACTACACCGGAAGACGTACAGTTTGTAGGCCCCCCACTAGGTGGACTGTATACTTACTAAGTATACATACATACATATATAAAATCTCGCCTCTTTCCCGTAGGGGTAGGCAGAGACCACGGATTTCCACTTATTACGATCCTTACATATCTCTTTCGCTTCATCTACACTCATCAATCCTTTCATACGGTCGGTTTAGGGTACTCTTGACCTGGCCTTTTTTCAGAACGTCTTCAATCTGATTTAGGAACGTTCGCCTAGGTCTTCCCCTTCCAACACTTCCGTTCACTTGTCCCATGTATACCTGTTTAGTCAGTTACTAAGTATACACGGGGACAAATATATTAGTAACGGATCCCCACTAAGTATAACGAGTGAGATCAGAAAGGAATCAAAAAAAAAAAATCTACACTCTATTATTATAAGGAGGTAAAGTTTGCAATTTCTATGTTTGTGTGATAGAAGGGGCTAATCCGCCTGTGGGGTGCTGGGCTAGAATGTCACCCCCCTTCTCAACACGTGAGTCGTAAGAGGCAACTAAGGGTAACACATCAGAAGGTGGCAGCAGTATTTCTGAGGTACTGATATATCACACTGCGATCCTCAAGCCACCTGCCAATATCAATGCCACGTCATCAATAATAGGCCAAAATTGAGTAGTTAACATCTCGCGAAATATACCCGCTATTATGCCAAAAAGTGATTAAAAACTTTGATAAAGGATCGACATCTGTCAGCGTGCTCGCGATGGACATTTGCCAGATATTATTTTCCACTCATAATTGCCAAACAGTTCTCTTCGTAATACAATAAAAATTTGAATCATCTTCATCCTAATGTAAATAAAACAAAGTTATTTTGTTTTAGAAAATAAAGTTCTTGTTGAAAAACCCTTTGTAACTGATACCATGTCGTATCTCTTCATGGGATCGGATCGGAATACACCGTGGTCATAATTACAATTCTATTTACAAGTTATTAATAGTTTGATTATTATTATTAAATCCCTTAAAATAAAGTGTAAAATAAGATGCAGCAATTGAAATAACTTGTTTTCATCATCATCATCAGCCGCCAAACGTTCACTTGATTCATGAATAAAGGCTTCCCCTAGAGAATGCCACAATGATCGGTTTACTTATAAGCTACTTGTAACCATTGGCTACCCGCGACTTTTAGGATATCGTCAGTCCACTTAGTGGGTGACCTACCAACCCTACGTATTCCGTAGTAATGTGGTAACCTCTAGAGAACCTTTCTTCCCTATGTATGTAATGTTGCCCACACTTTGCCACTTCAACTAGCACGTTCTAAAATATATGTCAGTGACTTTGGTTCTTCGGAAAATATCTTCGTTCCGGGTTTTATCGCAAATAAACTCAAAGCATAGCTCTCTCCATAGGTCGTTGAGCGACTCTGAGCTTGTCCATAAGGACCACGTCTCTGTGCCATAAGCCATCACTGGCAACACACACTGGTTGAACAAGCTTTGGTCTTCAGGCCCTGATGGATGTTCGACGAGAAAATATCGCATAACTTCCCGAACGCTGCTCATCCGAGTTGGATTCTTTGGGCGAACTCTGCGTTAAGTTACTATTATATATGACATTTTATAAACTGTGACTAGTTATTTTTTTAAAACCAATACTAATCAAAGTGTATTAGGTACATATTTCAGGACAATTAAACTGAGACTAATTCAGACCCTACAAATTAAATTGTGATTTAAGCATTGCAACATATAATACGCTACAATCATGACAAGCATATCGTGATATGAATAAAGCAATTGAAGACAATATATATGATATGAATTCCGGGCCCACGGTCAGGCGATGACCCGAATTGCAGACACGAACACGTTATGACCTGATCAGTACAACAGAAAAATAAGTGTAGCTCACACAGTTCCAGATGTAAATTACATATACTCTAGCTTTTAGCTACATACACATTTTGTGCATGGTGGTAGGGCATTTTTGCATGGTGGTAGGGCATTTTGCGAATGCCCGCCTGGCTAGCTACCACCCTCAAGTAGAAAATCTGTCGCCAAGCACCTAACGGTGTTTTCCGGCAGCTGTCCTTGAGAGCAAGTACTTCTAGGTTAGCCTGAACAACATCTTCGACCACATCATCACTTACCATCAGGTGAGATAGTGGTCAAAGGGTAATCAATCAGGCATAAAAAAAAAAATTAAAAACAAAATTCCGTGTTACTGGTCCATGGGTCGATCCCCAGCTTTACCTGCACCGCATGGTGGAAGGGCATTTTGCGATGCTCGCCTGGCTAGGTACCACCCTTAAGTAAAAAGTATATCTATCGCCAAGTAAACGGTGTGTTCCAGCAGCATTCTTTGAGAGCCAGTAAATTACAGGCACATGAAACTTAACAACTATATGTTTCAGTGTGACGCGTGCAGTGCAATTCTTCACTTACGGCGAACTGCGTCTGTTATAAGCAGAAGTTAGTCCACTTAACCTCAGGTAGGCCTCGTGCTTGTTCCTTCAAAATCCCATAAAAAAAACATTATTACGTGCACTAAACCCGTGCCTCCTCTACGTGGTTCAATAGCTTATGAAGTGAAACAACAGCTTGCTTGACACAGACTCATTTATTATCTCTGTGCAGGTACTGTTCGTAACTACCAATTTTGTACCATAATCATACCCGCAGACAATATGTTACAGCTTATACGCTTTATACGCGTTTACATAGTATTTAGCTAGGCCAAATGTTTGTTCGTTTTAATAAACGCCTGTGTTATACTTTTGTTGAGTGTTTCTTGTTTGGCATTTAGCGCACATGAACCTATCTTTAATTGTCACGAAATTGTAGTATCAAATTATATCACCCGGGAAGAACACCATGCTTTTTAGGGCCTATTCCATTTGAAACTAATTTCGTTATTTTCGATAATTTTGATCACATTCTGCGTTTATGGTTGTGATCACTGTGATCGTTTGTAACTGTTCTCCCCTGTTCCATTTAGGATAAGAACGCTAAGAATGCCACAAAAATTTGCCACTTCTGTCACTTTTGACATTAGATGTAGGTAATTCAAACTGTTCCAGTTTCCAGCCTCATAGCGTTTATGGCGAAAATAATGCCAAGACCCAAGTGGAACAACTTTTTGGGAGTGTGATCGTTTTTAGCGTTGTTAGCGAATTTAACTTCAAATGGTAGGCACCCTTATTCGTATGAAGAAATATAAAATAAGTACCATCTAGTTAGCATTCTAGTGCATCCATGTTACACAGAAGTAGGTATTTCAAACCTTCCTGTTCTTCTAGATAAAAACTGGTTAGAGCGAGTTCACCCATTCTAAACGGTGATTAACTCAATGTTGGTAACTTCTATAATTAATAGTACATAACTAGGTACGTTAGGTACTATAACTATGGTCATAAACCGTTAGGCAGTTAGTAGAAACCGAGACATCGTTGTTCAGTTCGAAAAAAAAGCGTAAAAATGGCGTGTTCCGTAACTCTAGGATAGCCAAAACAACATTTTCGATAAAATCTTCAATCATCACTTACCATCAGGTGAGATAGTGATCAAAGGCTGACCTTTTAGCTATAAACAAATAAACAGAACAGGAACATATTGCTTCGGTTTTGTGGCACACCGGCTTACTGACACCCCAAATCCTTGGTAATTTTACGTTATTGTGACGGAGCAAGCTCTAGATCCAACTCATGTTAAGCGGACTAACATCTGCCTATAACAGAAACATTTTGTCACAAGTCACGAATTGCACTGCGCCCGTCACCTTGAGACACAGTTGTCAAGACTTATGTGCC
Source organism: Plagodis pulveraria (assembly GCA_963890685.1). Lineage (NCBI taxonomy): Eukaryota > Metazoa > Arthropoda > Insecta > Lepidoptera > Geometridae > Plagodis > Plagodis pulveraria. The sequence continues at coordinate 9,322,384 of OY982970.1, read as the reverse complement.
TGTAATTTCACTGGCTCTCAAGGACTGTGGGAACACACCGTTAGGTGCTGGGCGACAGATTCTCTTTTTTTGGTGGTATACCCGCTATTATAAATAAAGTGTCCCATTGAATTTATTATACAAACAGATTTGTTAATTCTTGTAAATTGACAAATGTAGATAAGGTAGTAATGACATGACATAAAACCAGTTGCAGAAACGATCTTAAAGTTTTAAAGACGTGATTAAATATTAATCTACAATTAAATCGTTGCTCATAAGAGAATTCAGATAAATTTAATGAAACATTAAATTTAGCTTATGACATGTCATGTGTTAAAAACACGTTGTGGCATTTTGGTATAATTAATATAAAATATTCAAAGAAATGTTTAAAAATAAAATAATTTGACACACAAAATAAATCGTACAAAATGTAAAGAACTTAATGTTTTACGCTTTTTTGCAAAACATGTTGGCTGATAGATCGACTATAAAGTCGAACCAATCAATAAATCTTATCTGTGCTTAAAAAAGATATAAGACATGTTACAAACTTTTATCGAATTTCCATTGAAAAGAAACGTTATGCTAGGTCCAATGGCTCGTAAATCTCGTAATTATGCGGTGAGATATGGCCGTAGTAGTCTGGTCTTTTTTAAACGGAACAGACTTCTATCGCTTATAAGTTTTATGAAATCTTGATCAAGTCGGGTCGGTACCATGCTGATACTAAACATTCTTGAACTCTCATGTTCCAACTTCCACTAGATATTTTATACTTTTTAGTAAAGTCAAATTCCAAATCGTTTAATCTATTAAAGCGTCTGCGACTGTCTTATGAAGGTCGGTTGCAAGATTTAATATTAAAATATCCTACATTATACTGTTACGTTCACCAAACAAATATTATAGAACCACTGCAATCAGATCAAACAGTATTTGGAAGTAGATAAGGTATCTTTTAAAAAAAATATAATGCTTAAGTACAAGATCGTTTGAGTCAATCTCTCACATATCTCACAATAAGTTATTCACCTTCAACGCCAAGATTTTTTACTTGAGGGTGGTATCTAGCCAGGCGGCGAATCGCAAAATGCCCTTCCACCATGCGGTAAAGCTTAAGCCGGCGGCGGGGATCAGGAGAAACCAGAGACCTGGGTCCCAATTCCCTTAGCTATTGACCAAACGCCACAATACTGCGATGCTTCTGCGATCGAACTGCTGTTAATGTCAAATTCGGTAGTCAGCTCATTCTAGCTCCTAATCGCAGTTGTACGAGTATAGCAATCGCGTCGCTATCGTATGGCTGTGCTATGGTTGCCACTGAAATAATAATGAAAACTTCTATCAATCAAGCACCAGTCATAACATCGATACAGTGGTTTTCTAGCAAACAATACATTAAATAAATATATTCACATCATTTACTTATTTTTCTATCTAAAATCCTCCAAAATATTTTATGCCACTGTAGCAACGCAATCGCATACCAATTCAGTCAAAAACTATTGATAGCAAGCCGCTGACTTGCAATCGAACCTAAATAGCGGGCAGACTACGGGTACTGTCAAAAACTACAATTTTCATGCAATTAAGTTGCATTAACGCCGTTCAATACCTAAGAGAATCGGGCTCCTGAGGTATGGCAGTCCATAGCTATTACCGCTAGGCCATCATTGCTTTAGACCTGTCAACCTAGGTCGGCAGCAGCGCCTTCTAAGGAACTGATATCTTAAACTGCGATCCCCTGCCAAGACGAAGACCTGCCAAGCGTGGGGATTATGGCAAATGCCCGTTAATGGGCAAGGCCCTGTTAATGGTTAATGTGAGAATGTGTTTAGCAGTGGACAATCCGGCTGATACAGTAATATACTTATTACTGTCGTCACCGGAACACTAGCCTTATATCGATATGACAGGAATAGAATGCCTGTTGTGGCATCATTAAGGAAGGAAATAAAACCTCGACAAACATAATATTAATAATATACTGCGCAATTCATTATAAATAGAAATACGATGTCATTAATTGAATAGAAATATTCACAATAAAAGAGAATAATACTAATCTCGGTGACCGACCAGAAAGACCGGGGGCGGAGTCGGTACAATATATGTTACATTGTAATTTTTGCATTAACGCCTCCTAAGCGAATAAGCATAGTGTCCCGGACATGCTCTGTCAATTGAGCTATCGTGGTGAGAGAGTCATAGCTCAAAATTATCCATGCGTTCTGTTTAACCGAACAACTAACTACAGCTTGGCTACACTTATCGTTCCGTCCCATAGACGGTTAACAACTACGAGTAGTCGGTAATAGGTCAATAATCAGTATTCATTCGATTTCTGTTGCAATCATGCGTAAGTTTTAATAAAAATCGCAAACAGCAAGGTATAAGCTTTCATCGACGTTGATATAACGTGACTGACCAAAAAATTTTACTTTTAACCATGCGCATCCGTAGTTTATGAAATCTATAGAATTTCATTCATACATTGGACGATATCGTCCACGCGGATACCAAGCTGATAAAAATAATCCACAGTATTATGTCGTATAGTGTATTGCAGTGGGGAACTGCTGCTGAGATAGAGACAATCTTTATCATACAAAAGCGTGCAATTCGAGCCATATATAAAATGGGTCCTAGGGAATCTGTGAGGGATCTTTTTAAAGAAATTGATATTTTAACTTTACCAAGTCTGTATATATTTGAAAATATTATGTATGTTCGTAAAAATTTGAGTAAATTTAAATTAAACAGTGACAATCACGATTACAATACTAGGAATAAAGATAAAATAGCAGTGCCAGGTTTTAGATTAGCAAAGACAAATAAAAGGTCCTTCTTAGGTAATTGTGTGATTGTGTGCGGTTTTATAATAAGGTCAAACATATTACAACGCTCACAGAAGGGAAATTCAAGTTGAATGTGAAAAACATATTGATTAAGAAATCCTACTACACAGTTTCTGATTACATAAACGACAAAAATGCCTGGACAATTCCGCCTCCGCCAAGCTATTGCCTGTCACCTACATAATTTAAACAAATATTGTAATAACTCTATTATATAGTAAGTATGTAACACATTGTTAAAAGATGTTTAAAAGAATGGCCCCGAGTTTCTTGCCCGTTCTTCTCGCAGTGGCTCTATACAATTTATTTGCTGAACGTGGCAGTACAATGTAGAATATTTCAATACTAAATTTTGTAATTGAATAAGAGCGTCGTAGACGCCTAAATTGAATAAATGATTTTGACTTTGACTTTGAATCTAATAAATTGCTAACCATTTATACATTTCATCAAATCAGTTTTGCTATTAGCGATAGGGTTGAGTTACATATTTTAAAATTTATAGAATAGAAACGAAAGTATAAATTTGACATACTCACGATAGCTCAAGTGGCAGAGCATGTCCCGGCTTTAGGGACGGATGGTCGCGGGTTCGATTCACTCGTGTTTCAAATTATACCTTTCGTTATAAATTTGTAGGCTGGATAATATTCGCTAATCAAACATGTCGATATTGGCTATCAGTTTCGCCTCCCCTGCCTTTCAGCAATGCTTTCGTTGTTGGTATAAACCCGTTGCATTTCTGTCAATACTGTAAAGATGGTAAAGATTACTATGTGTGCGATTAAATTCGGAATAAATATAACAATAGAATTGGACGATATTGTCCACTGCGGATGATTAGAGGTCCAATCGATATGTAAGTAATCGTCTTCGTCTTTAATATTATAGGGAGTAATGTCACTTTCCCATAAAGAGACTGTATAAGCAGCACTGGGTTTTTTCAAACGAAAGTAAGTTTTTGTTTAACTGAAAACTAACATAGTTTTTTATTTATTTATAGCTGATAGTCTAGCCTTTGGCCACCATCTAACCTGATGGTAATTGATGATGTGGTCGAAGATGCTATTCAGGTTAACCTAGAATTACTGGCTCACATGGAAAGCTTCCGGTACACACCGTTAGGTGCTTTGCGACAGATTTTCTTTATGAGGATGGTAGCTAGCCAGGCGGGCATTAACAAAATGCCCTACCACCACGCAATTTACATCTAATACACTTGTTTTACCCTACCAATTAGTCTTTACATTACATTCGACGAGTTTGAATATTTGGTATTCTAAATGGTATCAACTATAAAAACGGTAAGTAGAAAGGTAAGACTAATACCATCTCATGTCTCATAAAACTGAATTAACTTCATGCGGCACTTCTTTGAAAAGTATCTCATCCACAATTTATTCGACCACATAAAAACAGTTACGGCTGACACATTCACTGCGACGACGTTCCGCACAATTAGGTGTATTGAATTGATATTTTTTCTCCAATCTTTTTGTTGTGTTGGTAGTAATGAGAGAGCATTGTGTTTATGACAAAAAAACGAAACGATACTCTTGACACGCGCTTCTTTAATAACTTAACCCTGGGGGGAAAGGTCTATAAACTGTGGTGAATAATGAATTTTGTCATTAATTTATGAATGCCGGTTCTCTATCGTGTCAGTGACTTGGAGAAATGTTTGAAGGTTTTTTGAAAGGCTGTAGTAAAAAGTTTTTGTTACGAAGCTGGTTAATTTGTGCTGATTTCGGGCCATAGTCATAAAAAAAAAACTTTTATGTAGAGGCCGGACTGGTTTTTGGCACTAAACAGTTAGACTGTCACCTGACAATCAGGCATTTTACAACGGGAAAATCCGCAAAAACGTGATTCTAAGAACGAACGGCTACTACGCAGTTTTGGTCGTCACTCCATATCTTTTTGGGTAGACAGTGAGTCTGCCTTCATTTAGACTAATCGACTTTGAAATTGACTTCTTTATCGTCGAAACTGTATATAGTTTGCACTTTACTCACAGTGTCATTTTTATACGGATAATGTAAACACAAGTGAAGAAATATACAAGTGTCATTCTGTTCAAGTTTCATGGGTTTCGTATGTTCTTATAGGGCAAAACAAGGCCATACTTATTACTTGCTGTCACTCTAATATCTATCTGTCCGTTCGTATCACGTTGATCTCTTAGAGGATTGACTTATAGTTCTGAAATATGAAGATTTTGTGTAGAACGTGAAGTTAAAATCCAATAAACAAGTTGATTGCAGAGGAAAAATAGCGTGTTATTCTATTATGTTGGAGCCACAAGAGACAATGGTGGGCTTATAGGTAATAAACAATATTTTATGTCAAAGAGGACACCAGTGGTCTGAGAGCAGACGTCAGTTTAAGCATCTTACAAGCCAGGAGAAACGATTTGATACAAAATCTACAAAATTAAAATGGAAGATCAGCAGTGTAGCCCTGTCAAATAGCGTGTTCAACGTGTGTTTCAAAAATCATCGTGGCTGAAACTTTTATTAGAGATTTTCTAGGTTTGGGTGGTTAGGTATATTGCTGAGCTCGGATTTAAATCGGCTTTTCTAGGAAAATAAGCAAATTTATCATACTGTATTATTTATCAAATAGTTTTATTAAAAGCCGTTATCCACGTTAGCAATCAGACTTTATGATTTTTTTCTCAACTTTCAATTAAGTTTTCTACATAGAATTAGTTAGTTGATATGACCTTTCGAAAATATCATATTGTTCAACTTGAAGCATAGTAGGTAAATAAAACTTTAATTCTAAGTTTACCACGGTTGCGCGAAAACCCTTGCCAAATGATTTTCTTTGCAAACAAATCTAAATCGGTCAAATTGGTCCAATTTGTGAAAAGGTAGAAAAATATTGACATTTCAATTTTGTGTTAATTGGTGTATTTTGAAGCCGATAATGTACATACACTGAAATACTGGCAGATACGCTAAAATATATTTTTTTTTTTAAGTCTGGAACCAAAAATACAAAAATACCGATGCCATTTTTAAGTGGTTCGCTTTTCATTGTTATCGTTTAGAACGAAAAAAAAACAATATCGAAAATAATTTAAAATGAAATTATAACAACAACAAATATTTCATAATTAATAATTTATTTGAGATTATAAGATTTAAAATCTTTGTATGTTTTCCTTACTTGCGGATTCGCCATTATCTGGGAAATTTAATACGGGAGTTATAAGTTCGAGAAACCCTGCCCTAGATATATCAATATTATTATTCTTCCTACCCTAAACTCACTCGTTTATGGTACTTTGCACTCCCCTGTTGTGCGCCTAATGTGTAGCCACACCGCAGTCACATCGACGAGAGTAGTGACACGCTGCTAAATAGAGCCATTTTTTCCCATAATCGCAGTAAAGGCTTCGAACATAAGGATATGGAACTATATACATTCGTAAGTAGGGGCCTGGGAACAACTACTTATGTTTTTGTGACGGAACAAGCTCGAGGTCCACCTGATGTTAAGCTGACTAACCTCTGCCTATAACAGATGCATTTCGTCACAATTCACGAATTGCACTGCGCCCGTCACTTTGAGACATATAGTTGTTAAGTCTCATGTGCCTGTAATTTCACTGGCTCTCAAGGACTGCTGCCAGAACATACCATTAGGTGCTTGGCGACAGATTTTTTACTTGAGGGTGGTAGCCAGCCAGGCGGGCATTCGCAAAATACCCTTCCACCATGCGGTGAAGCTCAATCCCGCGACGGGACTCGAACCATGGACCTGGCGCGCGGAAGACCATAGCCAATGTCACTGAGCCATCACTGCTTCACAATATATGACATAATTAGTAAGTAATATCACTTCACTCCGTGAGACACGTGCCACTGCCCACGGCCACTCAAGAGTTGACAATGGCGTGGAATGCGCGACAAGAACAAGATCTGGTTTTAATTACGTGTCAGTATCGTGTCATCGGCTTCACAGTTCACAGTAATGGAATGGAAGATGGTGTCTGTTGTGTTTTTTTGCTTAGTGTATTTTTACGAAGCGCTCGTAGCGAAGTTTGCTTAGCTGTTCTTAACCAATCAGCAAAGTTATGCAACGTCGGCCGCGGTCATAAGATGGATGGTTGACCGCTAGTGACATTACTACTGAGCGCTTCCGTGCTTAGGAGAGCACGTTAAGCCGTCGGTCCCGGTTGTTGTCTTAGGATGGCAGTAGTTACAGCATGGTGGTAGGGCATTTTGCGAATGCCCGCCTGGCTAGCTACTACCATCAAGTAGAAAATCTGTCGCCAAGCACCTAACAATGTGTTCCGGCAGCTGTCCTTGAGAGCCAGTAATTCTAGGTTAGCCTGAACAACATCTTCGACCACATCATCACTTACCATCAGATGAGATGGTGGTCAAAGACTAACCTATCAAGCATAAAAAAATAATTGAAAAAATGTAGATAGAAATATAGATTCTCAAAATTATGCGAAGGAAGGAAACCGATGTGCCATTTCCCTTGTATAAAGTTACCGTATACGTCCAAAGAAAGGTTGGCGGCCCTGGCCATAACATTGAAGCCTTTTACAATTACTCCTATGTCCTTGTGGAGTCCTATATGTTGTTACTTGTTAGCAAAAATATATTTTTCATACGTTCTTGCGTTGTGTTAAGTTTTAGGAGAATACATATTGTACCACACCACATCATGATAAAGATAGGGAGAAGAACTCCTCAAATTGTGTGTTTCCAAACAATTCTACAAACCACTTCTTAAGTTTAGCCAACTCCCTTCCCCACTCCCTAATAATAAAGTTTCTAGTAATTACCACTGTAGCCGTGTTTATTTAACAGCACGTCTGTTTGCGTGACCGTCTGTCTGTACATCCATTTACGTCGTTACTCTCATTACGGTGTATTGTAGGATGGTAACAGATGAAGCTGTTTGCCCAGGGATGTACGACGGATGGGGCTATAGGGGGTATATAGTAAAGGTTGGAGTGAAACACCGCCACTGTTTTTTTTTTTTTTTTAAATATGGTTTTGTAACGGGACTAGACCCAGATCCACCTGGTGTTAAGCGGTGTTAAGCACTGCCTATAACAGACGCTTCGTTACTTGTGACGAACTGTACTGCGCCTATCACTAGGACAAAAAGTTGTAATTCTCTTGTGCCTGTAATTTCACCCCATAAACTTTGAATCGGAATACAGTAATGAGCACATTACTACTTGGGGGCAGATATTAGGTATGGAGATAGTACAACCCCGAACGAACTCGTTCACAAAGAATTCTACTGTTATATTTATGGTCCAAATATACAATGTACTCCTACAAGTCCACTGATTATGAATTCACACGTTATTATTCTTATTCTCACTCACAAAAAATATCGATTTTCATAAAGTAGTTAGAGAGTGAGACGGTAGAAATACATGTTGTTAATAATAACGCTGATCTAAACGCATTTTATTTAAGTTTGCTTCTTTCAAAACCTTCATAAATTCTCATTCGATAAACCTATGCTGTGCCCCATTCTTAGTACGTCCACTACGTATTCTTTATTACGTAAGTAGGTGATTGAACCCGTTGCGTACGCGCACCATATAGGTTCAGTAAACGTTGCGTGTGTGCAAATCGAATTGTTCGGTACCTATGATGATAATCGCGATTTGGGAAGGCATCTAAATATATTTGTCGAAAAGGTAGTTAAGTAAGTACATATATCGCAGCACCTCACCAGTTTCCGGCCACTACTTCGAAAATAATTATAACCCATACGCAAAATAAACTTTTAAATTTATCTACTTTGTTAATTAAAAAACTATATTAATAAGTAACGGTTACCGGCTACTTCACCTAATTCTTGACGACTAGCCGAAGTATAGGTTTCGACAATCACATTTTTGGTGGAGGATTAGATCTTATTGTGTAATAAAATATGTAATTAGTTATTTGCAAAACTTATTTCATGAAACCTAATGATAGTACATTCGGTCAAGAGGAAAAAATGGGACGATTCATATTTTATTACTAAGGTTTTTTCAATATTGTAGGTAACTACATCGTTAATTATAAAATCACATCAATCACAGTTTTCATTCGAAACACACCGGTAGGTGCTTGGCGACGCATTATCTACTTGAGGGTGGTAGCTAGCCAGGCGAGCACTCTCAAAATGCCGTTCCACCATGCGGTGAAAGGCCAAGCTTGGGCGATGGGGATCGAACCATGGACCTGCTACACCGCAGTCTATAACTATAACCGCTCGGCTATCATTGCCTCCAAAAATAACGTCTAATGTTAATTCTATATAAAAGTTGGTAAGATATTAAAGTAAACTAAGTATATTATGCAACAACAGATAATGTTACGATAAATTTATGCAACTAGTTACCATATAGAAAGGCTGAGGTGCGCGAATATCTTGGAAAAAGCTGATAAAATACAGCATTGAAATATGTTTAGCAGTTTGAGTTGACTAAGACACTATATAAAACAAAATAAATGACACATACACACAAACACATATAGAAACACTTAAAAAGGTTTCAATAGTATCCCTTGTCATAGCCGGTTTAAAAACCTGAAGTATTAATAGAAGAATAGCGGCTACCCCGGCTTCGCACGGGTATTTACAAAAAATTCAACAAAAATAACATATTTTTTGATAATATTCCTTAGCCTATGTTCATCAGGGATATAGTAGAATTTTAATTGTGAAAGAATTTTGCAATCCGTTTTTACTTTTATTCCTTGCATATAAAAATACAAATCTTACCTCTTTATAATATTATAGTATAGATAAAAAAAATGCTGCGAAACTTGAGCCAAGTGGCCTTCTGCCGCTCATGTTATTAATTTTACTCAAAAATGTTTGTAATGTGGTCCATTGTTATTAAAACCTTCTTTGAGCAAAGCCGTCGTCCACGCTCCTCGGATAGGCGGCAATAAAGTTGGATGGAATTTCATGACTCTTGAGTTTTAGCCACGCCATGAATATTCATTATTATCGAGCTTTGTTTCAAAAATAGTCAGATGCAATACTTCATACAGAATTTATCTACATAGGTACAGGAATTACAAGCAACATTTCCTAATAAAAAGAAAGTAAAAGCGCGGAGAAGAGGCAAGAACATGAAACGGTGATAATTATTGCAATTTTCCAGAATATTCGTGATATATTATTATACCTATTCTGGCCAGGCTATGATCGCCTCGAGCTTAGCTTAGCTGCGCTCTTAGCCTTCCACCATAACCACAATTTCTGTCCGCGCTATAAAGGCAAGCTTTAATAAAGGCCGAGAACAAAAGTCGAGCTTCGGGCTGCAATGTTGCCTGCACTGTGATGGCCTGGACTTGCTTTTAACCACCATAGTCTGTAATTAATGCATTGTTTGTCAGCAAAGTAGTCATTACAGACCGCGACAGTATGTACTATTTTTAACAATAATTACATATTGTGAAATACAATAGAATGCAGCTGTAGACTAGTCGTTTACGTCCATATCATAATCGCATCGACGCACTTAATTAAAAAAATACATTTGACAGACTGACTGCATATATATACAAATACGAGTGCGAATTGTGTGATACATATCAATTTAATATGACAGCTGTCAAAGTGACATATGAATATTACGAGTTTTGAAATCGCGTGAGCATATCGGGCGTACGCTCACAAGATACGACGAGGACGATGCGACCGAAGAGTTTATCCTATTTACAAACATAAAGGATATCAACACTTTCAATGTCCAGGCTGCTAACAAGGAAGTCTGAATGAAATGGTGCTTTCGCAGCGCTAACAGCTGATCATTCTAAGATACATAGGTATTCGATAAGAAATCGCGTGTGTACTGGCGTTTAGAAAGTGGTGTCAATCAATCAAAATTAGTTACGACTAAGTTTCTCCCTCTACTTTATTCCCTTATATATTGCGATTAACGACTCAGTAAATGGAGATAAAACCGGCAAAGTACGAGTTGGATCTCCCTCTGTGATGCGGCCTCCAGGCTCTCACCGTGAAGGCCCGAGAACACCCGAGAAACGTGAAGTATCGGTAAGATTTTTCGGCGAGACTTCTCGGCGAAAGTCTGGAGTTGGCATTAGGGTTACGCATTGCATCTTTGCATCAACCCGTGCATGAAAAAAATATTGTTTGATTACTTCAATGGTTTGTTGGTCGATAACATACCAATATTTCATTTTCATTGCTGGTTCAATTTTTGGGATAGACACCGTAAGAAAAACACATAGGTATAAAAATATATCTGGAATCTATTCAATGAGCTCTAGAAAATGACAACAAACCAGTTTTAGAGAAAAAAATGTTACACCTACCATCTCATGTACCTACTCCCATAACATATAACTTAAATGATTTTTTACTTTTTGTCATTTTATTAATGACAGGATTGTAACTCATTTTCTTTTACGATCTATAGAGGCCCATGACATATGAACGAACAGACAGACAGCGGAGTCTGATTTGGCACTTAGATACTGAATCCTAAAAAGACAAAACTGGAGAACACACAACAAGCAAAAAAATATTGTACTTAGTAATTCAAAAACACACGCCGAACTGAGGGAGCCCCCTCAGGCCAGTTGAGAGTTAATTGAACCGTTTACCCCGGGCTACCAGGGGGCAAGTGATTACCGCACACCCTGTATTACTGTGTTTACGCTAATTGCCTGGGAAACGCTGTTTAAACCCTATTGAATGGCAATACTGCAGTGGGGTATCAAATCCTATTCACTGGCAATTCTACAAGGAATTGCGGATAGTATTGCTACCAGTGCGTTGAATTCTTTCATCGATTTTATGAACACTTGTTTCTCTTCGATCCATTAGTTAATAAATTATAATACGTCATTAGCATTACGTATTTTAGTAGTTTATAGAAATACTTAAAACTACAATAATATAAGTATTATACTTTCAGACTTTTAAACGAAAATAGATAGTAGGTATTTACCAACGACGGCCATAGTCTGCTTGTTTCTCTTCGATCTAATCGTTCATAATTACACTAGGTCATTAGCATTACGTATTTTAGAAGTATATATAAATACTTATAACTACATTAATAATATGTATTATACTTTTAAACGAAAATAGACAAGTATTTACCGGCTACGGCCATAGTCTATTCCTACCGAATAAAATGATTATAGTACAGTTTTATGTTTTATTTTAACACGCATCTTACTTTGATAGGGCATCACTAATAAATAACATGTTTGATGCCTTATTTTAATACAAATCAAAGACGCCATCAATCAAAACCAAACAAAACTTTGTCAAAACATTGAGCGGAGCACAGCTGGCCCTTTATATCTATGCATACCTAGTTCCACATCCTGAGTAGATGATACGCGTAGTAACTGTCAGGTATTCTGTGATGATACATCGGGTCATTGTACCCTTGTGCGGAAGATGGGAAGTTATACGAGGATATCTGGTGGATGTACCTGGTTTGGACTAAATTAGGCAATTTATATGCCATACAGTGTTAGACAGGAGTGGGGTGATTTTTTCAAGACTGACTGTGTGTAATTCGATCAGTTAGCTATAATACCGCTTTTTTTTACTCTAATAGAGGAACTCGTTCTGATTTCAAGCGCTACAAATACCCGTGTTTATAGGGTTGCAGTTGACCTCTACACTATTATGGTATCGAAACTAAATACTACAATTTGGAGGTGCAGTGACCGAATCGCCGTAAATAGTTTAACGTAACAGTGGGTATAGTTGACATTGAGGTAATAGTTGACACTTTCAACTTTAAAGACATATAAAGACAGTTTTTTCATAGAACAGACCATGTGAATGCATCCTATTGATAGGAATTATATCCAGACACATTATTTTTTTTATTTTGGCAAAATAGGTTCAGCCATTTTATAATAGCGTGTGTTTAACTGCGCGCGTGTCCGTGAATTATATTTTTTTAAATATATCTAACAGAATTTAAAGAGGTGAGTATATTTACATTTATTCAAATTTTTTCATTGCTTTTCCTGATATCCACATAGGTGATGTATAATGTTGTTATTAGTTCACTGCTTATCACCCGAACTCCACTCCTAACCTCGTGTGTGTAATGGCGCCAATTATTTCGTGTGTGTCAATTACTACTTACGCTTTTTTCAATGTTGACCAGTAATTGACATCCCTGTCAAGTACTAATTTTTTAGGTGTAAGTTAAGTTTGCATTGTGTCAGTGATCAGTGTAAGGTGACAATCGTTTCTGTATATAATGAGTATAGTTCTTATTACTAGAACCAATACTTGACAGGGATGTCAACTACACATGCATACAGTGTCAAGTACTGAGTACATATATTTTTTCCTTCCTTCGGAAAACAATCAAGAGCACCGCACTTATATCTTAAAAACAGTACTGAATTTCTTGTGTCAGACTGCTTGTTATTTTTTTATACTTTAAATGATGTCGGATTTTTATAGTCTGCAATAATTTTGATTTATGAATTGTAACTAAATACTGTTTTCTTAGATTAACTAGACTGATATTTATAAGTGTTAAGTATGATTATGATAATAATAAGATACTCTTTGTTGATGGTTTAAATTAATAATCCCTTATTCAAATATTCCGTAGCTCGCGGGGCGGAAAGCGTCCCACCGCGACCCGTTGAATGTAAGAGGTGGAATGGACACTATGAAGTATGCCAGACGATAGATGCAAAAATTTGTTGTATTTTAAAAACTATAGCTCGGATCGTGCTCAAAAAAAAAACGCGAAACGATCGGAAATAGCGGCCCGCGTGTAAAGATTTGTAGAATTTTTGAAAATTTTAAAAATAGAAATGAATACAAACAAAAAAAAATTACAAAATATGATCAAGTATGAATGCGGTAGCCCAAGACTTCTCTGGGTGAGGCTTAAAGTTGGGCTTACTCGATGTTTTGGGGCGGGTGTCTATGCGCTGACGGACATGGGTTCGTGAAGGTCCCCAAAAGCACAAAAAGAAAGAAAGGAGTTTTGGGACAGTATGCACAATACTTTAAAAATGTGTAAAGATAATGAAAGGATTGTATTGATGGATGGGTAGGAAGAAAGCGAGATGGATATGAAAGGGTTCCTGGTGCTTTGGGGATGAACGAGCGAATGAGAATAGACTACGTTTGCTTGATTTGTGTCTGGAATGGAGTCTTTGCGTAACAAACACAATGTTTGACAAGAAAAAGATCCATATGTTTACAAGGGAAGGTGATTCAAGAAGTATGATTGACTTTATTACTGTGGATGAAAAGCTGAGGACGAAAGTATTGGATACTCGGGCGTACCGCGGAGTTGGCATCGATACAGACCACTACCTGGTGGTGAGACGTTTAAATGGTCTTTTCAACCGATGGCGACACCGAGCGCGTGCATCTATACTACAAGTGTGAACTGTTTGGAATGAGTGAATGTTAAAAAATTGCAAGAGAAGGATGTTAAAAATGATTATGTTAATAAGTTGGACTTGATGGTTTAGATAAGTGAAATTAAAGAAATGTGGATAAAATTGAAGCAAGGGATTGTAGACGTTGCCATCAATGTGTGCGGAACTTCTAAAAAGCGAAAAGGAAAAATGCATAAGAATGCGTAGATGGATCAAGATGTACAAAAGGCTGTGAATGAAAACAAAATAACATGGTTGGATTCGTTAACCACAAAAGCTGCCCAAAATGTATAAATGGCAATACATCATGATATACGTTACGTGTAGCAAGAAAGGATTAAAAGAGATTAAAGAAGTTGTAAGTAGAATGAAAGCTGAGCGAAAGGATTTCTGAATATTTCAAGTCAAATGTAAAGTTTTTCTGGAAATCCATAAGAACAGCTCAAGGAAACCATGACCTGAGATCGTCAAATCAGAAGTCATGATGGAAGCATTATAAAAGGAGAAGAATATGTGTTGAAAAGATGGAAAGAGTATTTTGAAAGTTTATTTGAAAGAGAGGGAACACTGGACTAGGTTTCAGGAACCTACATGTGCACATACAAGCGATGATGAAAACGAAATAAACATGGAACAGATTTTGAAAGCGTTAACGAGTATGAAATTAGGTAAGAATCCAGGATATGATAAATTGCTAACGTTAGTGACATTACTACTGAGCGCTTCCATGTTTAAGAGGGCACGTTAAGCCATCGGTCCCGGTTGTTGTCTTAGGATGGCAGTCGTTATAGCATGGTGGTAGAGCATTTCGCGAATGCCCGCCTGGCTAGCTACCACTCTCAAGTAGAAAATCTGTCGCCAAGCACCTAACGGTGTGTTCCGGCAGCTGTCCTTGAGAGCCAGTACTTCCAGGTTAGCCTGTACAACATCTTCGACCACATCATCACTTACCATCAGGTGAGATAGTGGTCAATGGTTAACCTATCAGGCATAAAAAAAATATGTTTAAGAAGGCTCATCCGGCTGTTAGAGAGACTAAAGAGGTTTACATGGGACAAGTGAACGGAAGTTTTGGAAGGGGAAGACCTAGACAAACGTTCCGAAATTAAATTGAAGACGTTCTGAAAAATGGTCATGTCAGGAGTACCCTAAACCGACGCTTATGTATGAAAGAATGATGAATGTAGATGAAGCGAAAGAGATATCTAAGGATCGTAGCAAGTGGAAATCTATAGTCTCTGCCTACCCCTACGGGAAATAGGCGTGATTTTATGTATGTTTATATGTATTAAAGTATTCATTATTAATAAACTCGTTTCTTTATTTGATGTCAACTATTGGATCAACTAATGTCAACTACCCAAACAAATCAATTTTTAGCATGTCAACTATGGGTGCATTTGATACTTTGAAATCATGTATTTTTCATTTTTTATTGCTTGCTCTTCTGAGATAATTGAATAACATGCAATAATCTACATGAAACCCTTTCTTTTAGAATATATAATTCACTTTTACATTAAAACATTTTGATCACCCTACACTGTTCTCAAGTTGACAATTCCGACCTATGTGTCAACTACTCCCCCATTTACCTTAACGCCAATCGATTTCGGTTAAGTTTGTTTTATGTACATTAGATAAAATATATTTTAACATATAAATTTTAATTTGATATTGTACTTGAATTACATTGTGGTCGCATCATATTGTAACGTCTCTATTAATGATTTCATAGAAAAACGATAATGGAGTAAAAGTTATTTTCCGTGGTTCCATTGGCCAATGGGTTCACGGTTAAATGATTTTTTCCCGTAGTCCCAGCAATGGGACATCCAATGGAACTACGGAAAATAACTGGTTCGGTTCATATTTTTATTACAGAAAAAAAAGCTTGAATTCTTAATTAAAGAATTCAAGTTAGGTTAACCAATGAGTTTTTTTTTAAATAAGGAAAATAAGCCTTCATTTTGATAGTTTTTGATTATTCGAACGTTTCTTTTTGTTGACTATCAATATGAAAATGCCAGTAGTTAGTAAAAATTAAAAAAAAACATGGATGAACAATAAAAGTCGATCAGCCATCAAATAATTTAAGTCCTATTTTTTTAATTTTTGGTTAAATATTAGGTTAGGTACTTCACAAGAAAAAAAACTTATATCTCTATAAAGGAGGGGTGTGGGGGTGTTCTATCTACACTTACTTAGCGTTTCTCTCTCCTAAAATCGATGGGCGTTAAACTAAGGTCTTACCACCAGATCAACGGTATGAACTTACCTAGACCATATAATCCTAGACAGTCTTGCAATCATGCGGGTTGTTTATAAAAAATATACGTAGCGCTTTCAAACCCTACTTTTGTCTCCTTTGGGATCTATTGAGCATTCTCCCCCCAACTCCGGTTTGTACATATTGGAGTACCTATCTACAGATCCCTGGATAATGTCTATGACATTCCAGTTGTAATATTTGATGGTGAATGCTACAAATAATAAAATATACCTTTATAACCTATATTGTTATTTTTCTTATTAAGATTATGGCTATTATCGTTTTGTTGACGACAGACCGGCAATGTCTTGTCAGTGTGGGCAGTGTTCGGTAAAAGAAAAAATAAATGGGTCTAAATAACTCAGTCACTGTTTTTTTTAATAGCAGATATACCACTATGTTTGACGAAGATGTTGTTTAGTCTAAACTTGTATTGCTGGCTCTCAAGGAATGCCGCCGGAACACACCGTTAGATGCTTGGTAACAGATTTAATATTAATAAGAAGTAATATATGAATATAAAAAATAATGAAATACATATATTACAACATTATAAGATTTCATTAAATTTCTCGAAATATAAATATAACGAGTAAACACCAAAACCAAAAGTTAAAGGAAAGATTGAAAGTGGATACGGTGCGGGGTATCTTCTCATAAAAACTCGTAAAATTGTTGACGAACACCAAAAATGCAAATTGGAAAGATGCATATCGCATACAGCAAACGTAGAAAAACGCAATAAAAAAATATTATAATTTTTTTTTGTAGCTGATTTTATGTGCCTTCGACCTCTATCTCACCTGATGGTAAGTGATGATGTGGGCCAAGGTTTTGTTCGGGCTAACCTACAATTACTAGCTCTCAAGTACAGGTGCCGGAACACACCGTTAGGTGCTTTACGACAGATTTTCTACTTGAGGGTGGTAGCTAGCCAGGCGGGCATTCGCAAAATGCCCTTCCACCATACGATGAAGCTTGAGCTTCATCGTATGGTGGAAAGGTATAAATACATGTACAAGTAATGATTCGAGCCCGCGGTGGGGTTCGAAACATATGCATAGCCACTATTGCCTTTGGACTGCGGTGCCACAGGTCCCGCCTGGCTAGTAGAAAATCTGCCGCCAAGAGCCATCACTGCTTCAAAGTAAATAACTGGTAAGTGATAATGTGGTAGAAGATGTTATTTAAATTCTTCGCAGGCTCCATTTCCTCTTCAAAGTATGTGGCAGAGGTACACTACATGATACCTTGAGTTATATTATTTCAAGATCGAATTCATTAACACAATCGCCATAAAATGTATTCCAAGATAATGTAAATTGGACCGAGTTGCAATCAGGCTGATAAACAGTTTCATTAACAAAACGCAGTTAACTGGTCACCTAGATTGGTTAGCATATCTGCTTGAGTTAATTAAACTAATAAACAATGTAATTAAAGGCAGAGATAAGCGTGCAGGTATTTTTCCTTTAAGGTAAATATGCGGAGTCTGTTCTTGCATTGCATTGTTATAGTTTTTTTAAGCCAGAGTGTGAATTTATTAACAAAATACATACTACGAACTATATACAACACTACAGCTACTACAATAAAAGTATTTAGATACCCATTAGTCATTGCAGACTCAGAGGCAGTTCAAAAGCTCCAGCGCACTACCTAGGTAGCAGCGTGCCTAGTATGCTGGCAGCATTGCCCCGCTAAATTGCAATGCTATGCGTTGATCCAAATAATTGCCAGCATTTTGATCACCCGTCGCATCGGTCAAGCGCTCTTTACAATTGAACATTGTGTTATGCTGTTTCATGCAGATCCATTATTAGGAGCTTCTAACCAAAAATAAATCAAAATTAGAATGAACAAAATATTATCCCAATGCGCGCTACACGTAACTAATAAATACCTCTTGAAAAAAAAATTGGCCAAATAGGAATCGGACACATGCTTTGGATCTGAAGCTAGAAAAACAATGAAATACGGAACCCCCTGGGTTGGCATGTTTTATTATAAATATAGTATTAAAAAAACGTAGATCAAGCAAACTCTACATGTTAAACAAGACTGTACCTACCTACTACGTACCTTGTTGTAATCACTTAAGCAATTTCCCACAATTATTATCAAACAATCTTACATTATTATAATTTTAGGGTTAATTTCAGGTAAAGTTAATTAACAGCTTTTGATAATTCATGGACCAATCTTTTTGATTTTTAATCATATGCTTGTCGATCGTGAGCTCGTAGAGTCAACACTTCCTGAGGATGCTTCGTGTAGAATCGAAACGCGTCGAATATTCTTCCGGTTTGGCTGCGTGGCGTTTGTGACGTCACGTCAGCTTAGCAGGAAAATTTGGCGGAATTGTCACTAGATATATTTTTAAGTGTTTTATTTAAATAATAATTTAATGTTTTCTTAATATATTAATTATTATTAAATATGGATTTACGCAAAGTAACGCCTGAATCTATTCATTATTATATGCTTATATAATTTAATAGCCGATATCGATTCGTGTTACAAATCTTACCTAATATTTCCGCCTTTCAAACCGCTCCACTACTTCACATGTGTCAATAAGATGTAGTACTACTATTTCAAGAACAGAAGGTCAATGTCTGCGGTCGCGAACACATGCCTACAAGAATTACAATTGTGATCGTAAAAGTGACGCGTAGAGAACTAACCCGATAGAGGAGATATATAGGCAAACAAATTTATGTAACGTAACATATGTATATAAAATACACGCACGGCTATAAGTGTATAGTGAACGTACAAGATACAATACGTACGTATACTTCGATAAAACATACCCTCTATCGAAGGATACGTACAAAACTTAGAAAAACCTGGACCCCCGTACTCGCGCTGTGTTGCACAAAATGGATAGACACAGATGAGTAAGAACAGCCGCGAATGAAGATCAAAACATAACCCGGCACCCCCCGTGGGGTGCCGGGCTAGAATGTCACCCCCCCATCTCTTCCCGTGGGTGTCGTAAAAGGCGACTAAGGGAAAAATACCGGAAGGTGGGCAGCAGCGCCTTCTGAGAATTGCACACAATAACTGCGATCCCCAAGACGCCTGCCAAGCGTGGGGATTATGGCAAACCCCCCCATATGAATAGCACAAAAATAACTCGGCCCCCAGTCCCCGGCAGCTCTATTATTCCTGGCCCTGGTAGCAGGCCAGGTAACGGTGGAGCAGGGGGTGCGAAGAATCCCCAGCAGATGCACGGCTACCAAACTCAAAAACGACGACGTAGAGTTGGTAGGCCCCCCACTAGGTGGACTGACGACATCGTGAAAGTCGCGGGTAGCCAATGGTTACAAGCGGCTAATAGCCGTTCTTTGTGGCGCTCTATGGGGGAGGCCTTTGTTCAACAGTGGACGTCTTCCGGCTGATGATGATGATGATGATTATGAAAATTCACAGAGTGTGAAAACTTTTTTTTATAAAGATATTATACAATACAATATTCTTTATTCTTCTCTCCACAAAGGTATCTTAATTTATTAAGATATTTAATTATAGTACATATTTACCTAATTGACTTTAAAAATGTGTGTGACGTGGGACTGGAAGGGGAAAAATATTATCATATAAATTGCAAGCGCTACTCTAGTACAGCAACTACCTAGTACCACCCACCAACTGTACTTGAAGACGGGGCATAACTTTCAAAAAACCGGCCAAGTGCAACTCAGACTCACACATCAATGGGACAATACCATTACACAATACAGGCTGTATATTAATATGCACCCAAGCGTTTGGCATTTTAAAAACACGTTATTTATATTTTTGCTAAGTTCGATACGAAAATCAGTATAAAAAAAACATAACAGCATGCGCAAGTTTCTATTTAACATTTTTTATCAATCCGACTATGTAGTTCAATCATGCACATACTATAGTTATCATAAGTGCTGTATAACTGATGTAGCTACTGGTGATATGCGGCTAGCCTTACGTCTCCATTCATAATAAAAATGTAATATTTGAAACGAGGCGTCCGACATACAAATTAAGCAGCATGATTCATGTCGACGGCTTTACTATAACGGTGCTAATCGTGGAAATGTAAATGTGGATTTGCTTGCCATATAAACATTTCACGGAATCGGTTTTTATTGAATTTTGGACATAGGTACATGCTGCAGCGCAGGCTCGCAGAGAAATGATTTTGATCGTTTAATTGGTTATGCTTATAGCAAATATTAATTTTGTATCATATTAGGTATTGTACCGAGGCATCAGATCAAGACTTTACTCGTAGTAAGCAGATATTAAAACTTATCGCTAGTACTCTTGCAACGGTTTCGAAAATATTTTTGACCGTCAAAAAAGAGGAGGAGGTCTCAGTTGGGCTGTTTTTTTTATGTTTGTTACCTCAGAACTTTTGACTTGGTCAACCGATTAAGGTGATTCTGTTATTTTTATTTGAAAGTTGATGCATCCCGTGTGGTCATTCAAATTTCATCAAAATCGGACTAGTGGTTTTAGAGTTACAAATCCATGAACTGAAAAGTGTTTTCCTATCTTGATGTTAAAGTCATTGACAGTGAATGACAATCGGTCTCCCATTAGTAGCAAGAGAAAAAAAAATTAAAATGGTGTTTTTTTTAAAGTGCGAAATAACTTGTCGAAGTCGGTGCCATGCGTATACGAAGATTATGTACAGTTATTTTATCATTATAAAGAACACTGTCCCCCAAACAGTTTCTTAAGTAATGAATATGAACAATTATTATATCGTTAAATAAACAATTTATATATATATATATATATATTTACTAATGAATTTGTTTGAAGCCATGATTTGGTTGAAGCAGCAAGCAACGTTTTGGTTCAAATCCTAACCGTCTACTGGTGATATTTTTATTTACTAGCTTTTATTCGTTCTGAACGAGAGTATTGAAATTCTAATATGAGACTACGTTTAACTGAAATTCGGTACTAAACGAAGGCATTTTTATTATGACGAAGGGCGTTTTGGTGCGCAGGTTATACTTAAGGTTGAACTGGCCGGTCGCTTCTCCATACAAACGTAGTAGGGTGATCACTCCCTTATTTGAGATTTTAGGTCCAGAATTAAGCATAATATCGATTGATCTCGTCAGTACCTATGCTTGTATCGTAACGAAATTTTAAAATGATAATTAAGTTTAAAGTTATGAGCCTCGAAAACATTATATGAAAATATTTCGAGGCTCATAACTCTCAAGTGAATTATCTTATTAAAAAAAAATTACGATACAAGCCTAGATAATAAAGAGATCAATCGATATCATGCTTTGTTTTGGACCTAAATCTTCAAATAAGGGAGTGATCACCCTACTACGTTTGTATGGAGAACTGACCGGCCAGTTCACCCTTAAACCAAAACACCTCGAAACAGACTGATCAGATATTCGTCAAACATAACTAACAACTACGACATTAAATGGTGTCGAATAATAAGATCATCGAAATCGGATCAGCCTTATAGTAGCTACTAGGCTTCGAGACAGAAATACATGCACACAGATAAAGGCTTCAAACTTATGACGTTCCTTACAAAATTACAAATTTACGAGAGGAAAAATTATAGTCATGTGCGGGATTCAAACCCTCGTCATCTACCCCTATAGACAGGGTATATGCTCTGACCGAATGAGCTAACATGACAATGACTCATAACTCTAGTTTTCCCTCTCGTTCTTTAACCATCATATGGGCATGGAGCGACACATATAGTTCAACTTACGTTGCACTACAAACAAGACTAATTTTGAAATTAGCTTTAAAATTGTTAATGATGACTCAACCCTATAATTTTAATGTATTTATTTTTTCAATAACGCATGCTCTGCGGTTAACGCGGATTTGAATCCCGCATATCACTATATTTTTTCCTCTCGTTATTTTTTCATTTTGTAATGTAATCCGCATAGCATGCATTATTGCAAAAATAAAAATATTAAAATTATTATGACGCTCCTTTTTGTCATCGTGCATATCAACACATGAAATAAAAATATAGGTAGGTGGTTTAAGCAAACATTATAATACCATGAAGCCTTACAATATAGCATACAATCAGAAAAATCGAAATACTACAAATCTTTATTATTTATCTTACCTATCAAGACTCTACATAACATAACCTCAGTCACCCAGATACCCTGAGCAAGTAGGCTTGTCGTTGCGGTTACATAGACCGGTTGTAAGCTAACACTACTCAAGCTATTCTCATACAATGTTCTTTTAAAAAAGTATTACGTAGAGCAAACCGACCTTGATTTACTTAGTGTGGGAAACTAAAGAAATATAAAATAATTTAAATGAATACTACGCCAGCTACTCTTCACTACACTCCCCCTGTGAATTGTATCAGCCTGATTGCCCACAGCTGAACATAGCCTCCACTTTAAGGCGGCGTTTGCCATAAACCTCACGCTTGGCAGGCGCCTTGGGGATCGCAGTGTAAGACAGCAGTTCCTCAGAAGACGCTGCTATTCATCCTCCAGTATTTTTCCCTTAGTCGCCTCTTACGACACCCACGTGAAGAGATGGGAGTGATCATCACGGGTAGAATTGAACTGCCCCGATATCTTCCTGTTGTAATTCTAAAAGGCGACGTGCGACAAAGGGAAAATACACGAGAACGTGGACGGCAGCGCCTTCTGAAATACTGACACCGTACACTGCAATCCCCAAGACGCCTCCCAAGCGTGAGGATTATGCCATGGGGGGTGGATTTGTCACCCGTAACAAATTTTGCTTTAAGCCATCAAAAATAAATAAACTGCCGATATTTATTCATGTGCCAATACCAAGCGCTCGACCAAGACTACACCAAACAAAAGTGTATTAGATTTAGTATTAAGTTGACCACGTGATGTTTTATAACAAAGGGCATCGAGAAGAGACGTATTCAGAGGATGGTACTACGAACTAATTGGCACCACTATTCTTCAATGAATCACAAGTTTCGATTACAACAGAGTTTATCGTTCATTTAGAGAGGAAACTGGTGCCCGCAGCATTATTATAATGTATAATGCTGCAGGCACCAGTTCCTTTGCATGGTTTGATTATTACCAACTTACAGTTATTACGGTGTTACTGCAACAGTAGCATACAATGAAATATCCACTTCTTTAGAGATATCACGTGAGATAACAGTCCAAGGAGAGACTACGATGGCTATCATAAAATAGAAGTCTACAACACGTCATTCGGTAACAATGTACAGCGATAACGTCAAACTGCATCAACCGGCTTTAAACGAACCCTGAGCACGCAACATAATACAATTAGCATTGCATACGATATTAATAACATTATTGGGTCAGTCGGACAATGAACTTATTTAATTGAAACTATGCCAGCACAATGAGTTAATTGGCACATCCTGCCAAAGTTGGAAATAGAACACTCAGGTTTAATTATGAATTTATTTTTTACCTAGCTATATTTAGTCATCTGTAACAATAGAATGAGAATTTTACTTTCTTCATTCGAAAGAGGACTGCCCGATTCACCTACAATAATTTGTGTGGCTGGACATCTACGAATTATTTTTACCTTTGATGCATAGATTCGAAACGTACGAAAAAATTACTCATTATGTCAAGATTAAATCAACATAATAGAATTTAACCATATGGCAGCATTGAATGTACCTTTATTTATCTTTTGTTACTCTTTATTTATCTTTTGTATCTCGTTTTTATCTTTTATAACTCTTTAATTAGCTTCTGCAACTCTTTATTTATCTTTTGTAACTCTTTATTTATCTTTTGTGTTTCGTTTTTATCTTTTATAACTCTTTAATTAGCTTCTGCAACTCTTTATTTATCTATGGTATATTTTAATTTTTATTTTGTAAATAGTTATTGACTACGCCGCGTAGATTCTCTTTCTGAAATATACTCTATATAGAAACAATATAAACCACTTTTTGAGTATAAGTAGAGAAAACGAATTGTGAGATCTTGGTACAGATCTGTTAACTCACGAAGTCGCGTCTCTTAACGGTAAATTATTGATACACATTTAAAAGGGGAGGTCCCGTTTGTAAACAACGTCTTAGGGTCTCGACAGACGGACTGCTTTCCAAATGTACTATGCAGTTTGGGTGCAGTTGACGTGCAGTTAGCAGTTCACATAAACGCACTTAAGTCACCCGCAATATTGCAGTTGAGATGCAGTCTATCTAGACCTTACGATAGACAATGAGTTCTTCTAACTTATCGTAAAATATGCTATATGTGGTTTTTGAATTAGTATGTCATTAAACGGAATTAATAACGGGAATACCTTACTATTTAACATTGGAAAACTTAAAAATCAATCACATTAAATTTGACTTCAGTATATATGTATTACCTTTGTTTTCTATTACGAGACCCTAGTCATGAAAAAATTAAGTTCCTTACATGAGACACTCTTATTGTGTCATTATTTATTTGTTTGGATATCTTCCATCATATATAACACATTCTTTGTGAAACTTGAAATGAAAGTGAAAATTTGAACCGATCACATGTTACGGTACAAAAGATATCAGCTGTTTCATAGCAGGAAATGGAAGAACAGAGACTGGGTTTACTAACAAGGTCCTGTTTTATTGTACGAAAACCTTAAACCAGCTTTGTGAACAGAGTGCATCTCAAGGCAACTGCAATATGTCGTGGAAATAAGCTCACAAACATCGCTATATATATATATATATTTTATGTTGTTATGTTTACCTACTATAACGCCTGCTTGACGGATAACATAACAAAATTACAAATTTACGGTGGATGGATGGTTCGAATCCCGCACATGAATATATTTTTTTCTCTAGTAAATTTATATCGCTGTATAGGTTGTTAGTTGTTACGTTATGGAGCTCCAGTGTCTACTCTCCAACCACATGAGTAGTCAAGGACAGGACAGTCTGATGGTACTATTATTATACTATTGTTACCAACATTACAGACACTTGCAATTCATAATGTTACAATAATATGAAGTAGGTACAATATAGTCCCTAAGATTCCTACATAATTAACATCTTTAGATTCCTACACCTACAGTGTAAGTGAACCTACAGAAAACCTCTTTTAGATTAAGGTCAAAATGATGGAATTAGCGTAAAATACCTTATCATTTTGCTTGAACTAATTCATGACTCGAATCTATTAAGTCTATTTTCACCTACCTATACATAAGCAACAATGGTCAAACTGTAAAAGATTTCAAAATAGTATTATTTATAGACAATAATGTAAACAGCTTTGTTTAAGCCCTGTTGTTCTATTCATTCACCGTTGTTTATGCAAAAATTTGAGTGTGAAATATCCATAGTTGAAATTGAGTGAACTGAATCTATGCGCAACTCTTTAAATCTATATCCAAAATTATTACTCAAACTAAGTTTGACAAGGAATTGATTTAGAACTTCGAACCCGGAGGCGTCGAGAACATTATTTTCGCCGAAAGCACTGTCCAACAAACACCGCCCATACGGGTAAAGATTTCTATTGTTACTGTTTATACTTGTTTTGGATAAGTAACTTCCCCAGCTTTGATTTAATATAAAACATAGCCTTAGCTGCATGCACCATCTCCGGATATTGTCAATTCGTATATGTTCCGTCAAGTCAAATTATTCCGTTGGAATAATGTTGAGTTATGAAAATAACAACGATTCAACATGTCATAGGTGCAATCCAGCTTAAATAATTACCTAGTATAATATAAAACTTAACACATACCTACTATTAAATTAGAACTAGATTTCGTTCAACTGCAATGTCCGTCGCATTATGACGTCAAGCTACCAGACCGAGTTGAAATGTGCTAAACATGTGATATACCGGTTGACATTGGGATAATCTCGTTGCGTTGCTCGCTGGAGACAGTACTTAACTGTGTTTGTTTGCTATGGCATATGTTACTGCACTCAAATGTAGGTATGACGTTTTAATAAATGCACAGCAATCAAATACTTCGGCAGATGTTTCGAGCTCAGTGAGATTGATCTTGTCCCCCATTGAAATTGCGTTTTTTTCTTATTTTGATAAGTATGTCTTTCACCACAATCTCACGTGATGTTAAGTGAAGATGTCGTCGAAGGTGTTAAACAGGCTTAACCTAGAATTACTGGCTCTCAAGGACAGCTGCTGGAACACACCGTAAGGTGATTAGCGACAGATCTTCTACTTGACGGTGGTCGCTAGCAAGGTTATTTTTTAGTTTTAGGTCTACTTTTTCATATGGTCGTGATTGTCTGATCATTAATTCATTGAACAGCTTGGACCGGTAAAGACGTCATTTTGAAAGGTGCAAAAGAAAATTTTCTAGTTTCAGCTTTTATAATGCTAAACCGTATATCAGAAAGTGCAAGCAATCTATGGTACATACATGGCTCCATGCTGTTATAATTATATGCAACATAACTCAGCACCACATTTAAATTTAAATACTTCACGTTACATTTACATTATCTTCAATAAGCATTTGCAATTATTGTTCATGTGCATTTCTTCCAAGAAAGCTATACTAAATGATTGTTGCCAGTTATCATACGAAGTCGTGACTGCGAACATCGCTTGAAATATTTTATTGACTATCGTCGATTACGCAAGGTCGTCTTCCACGTGTGACATGAAATTTTTACACCTAGGGCGCGTCCTAGGTCATATATATTATTCATTTTTATTATTTATGATTGACCACTTTACATTGATCCAAAAATAGATTGATTAATGATTAGATGTATCACATTTTATTGTCTTTTTATTCATGGAACTGTATGCAATGATCGGAAAACGATACGAAAATATTAGGTTACACATCACTGACGTAAAAGCTGCATGTTTTATACAATTTGGCTGAACCTTAGCATGTTTGCGTCACTCTTCACATTTTTCCAATGGGTGTAATTATTCCTACCCAAAATAAAATGTTATCATCATATTATGATATAAAGTCGCAATTGTTTAAGAGCTGGCAAAGAAAACGCAGAGCATAATAACGATAAGTAAGTATATGGGTAAAATTTATTGGTATCTTTTAAGTGGTCTTTCAGGGTCAACTTCAAGAACTATATTTGAAAAAGCAAGGCATACTAACGATAAGTATATATATGGGTAAAATTTATTGGTATCTTTTACGTGGTCTTTAAGTGTCAAGTTCAAGAACTGTATTTGAAAAAGCAGGGCATAATAACGATTAGTAGTTATATGGGTAAAATTTATTGGTATCTTTTACGTGGTCTTTAAGTGTCAAGTTCAAGAACTATATTTGAAAAAGCAAGGCATAATAACGATAAGTATATATGGGTAAAATTTATTGGTATCTTTTACGTGGACTTTAAGGGTCAAGTTCAAGAACTGTATTCACAAATTACAAGAACAGTGGCGCGCTCAATCCATGAATAGGACAATATTCCCCTATCGATGTACGTGGGCGATAATTCAACTGACAGACTGAGGGGTCAGTCTGCTCAATGATGCAGGGTGCGGAAAATCGATGCATTGATGTTTACTAAATGTAGTCACATTTTGTCTGCGCACCTGTACGTAGTAAGCAGCTGAAAAACTTCTCAGAGTTAAAAATGTTCTTGTAAAATCAATTTGCTAAGTTATAGAACAAAGCTCACAATTCCTTCTAAGATACATGGACGAGTTTCTCCAAAACCATGTAAATTTTTAGATAACTAATATATTCGTTTGATGGATGGCATTGTTTGTGTGAGAAGTATTATTTTCTCGCATTTCGAATGTAGTTCTTTTCGCTTCCGTTGCACCGCGTATTAAAGGTCTAGTCTACCACAAGTAAGTACGTAAGTATTGTTAGCGTAAGTAATGTTTAGGTAGGGCACGTGAATAAGTTACCTCCGCTCCGCGCCTTAGGGCATAATTATTAACAGCTGACAGCCCGGTTAGGGCGTCTTATCGATTAGATAACTAATATATTCGTTTGATGGATGGCATTGTTTGTGTGAGAAGTATTATTTTCTCGCATTTCGAATGTAGTTCTTTTCGCTTCCGTTGCACCGCGTATTAAAGGTCTAGTCTACCACAAGTAAGTACTGACTTCACTTCTCACGTTACCTTAGCGTAAGTATTGTTAGCGTAAGTAATGTTTAGGTAGGGCACGTGAATAAGTTACCTCCGCTCCGCGCCTTAGGGCATAATTATTAACAGCTGACAGCCCGGTTAGGGCGTCTTATCGATTAGATAACTAATATATTCGTTTGATGGATGGCATTGTTTGTGTGAGAAGTATTATTTTCTCGCATTTCGAATGTAGTTCTTTTCGCTTCCGTTGCACCGCGTATTAAAGGTCTAGTCTACCACAAGTAAGTACTGACTTCACTTCTCACGTTACCTTAGCGTAAGTATTGTTAGCGTAAGTAATGTTTAGGTAGGGCACGTGAATAAGTTACCTCCGCTCCGCGCCTTAGGGCATAATTATTAACAGCTGACAGCCCGGTTAGGGCGTCTTATCGATTAGATAACTAATATATTCGTTTGATGGATGGCATTGTTTGTGTGAGAAGTATTATTTTCTCGCATTTCGAATGTAGTTCTTTTCGCTTCCGTTGCACCGCGTATTAAAGGTCTAGTCTACCACAAGTAAGTACTGACTTCACTTCTCACGTTACCTTAGCGTAAGTATTGTTAGCGTAAGTAATGTTTAGGTAGGGCACGTGAATAAGTTACCTCCGCTCCGCGCCTTAGGGCATAATTATTAACAGCTGACAGCCCGGTTAGGGCGTCTTATCGATTAGATAACTAATATATTCGTTTGATGGATGGCATTGTTTGTGTGAGAAGTATTATTTTCTCGCATTTCGAATGTAGTTCTTTTCGCTTCCGTTGCACCGCGTATTAAAGGTCTAGTCTACCACAAGTAAGTACTGACTTCACTTCTCACGTTACCTTAGCGTAAGTATTGTTAGCGTAAGTAATGTTTAGGTAGGGCACGTGAATAAGATACCTCCCCCGCCTTAGGGCATAATTATTAACAGCTGACAGCCCGGTTAGGGCGTCTTATCGATTAGATAACTAATATATTCGTTTGATGGATGGCATTGTTTGTGTGAGAAGTATTATTTTCTCGCATTTCGAATGTAGTTCTTTTCGCTTCCGTTGCACCGCGTATTAAAGGTCTAGTCTACCACAAGTAAGTACTGACTTCACTTCTCACGTTACCTTAGCGTAAGTATTGTTAGCGTAAGTAATGTTTAGGTAGGGCACGTGAATAAGATACCTCCCCCGCCTTAGGGCATAATTATTAACAGCTGACAGCCCGGTTAGGGCGTCTTATCGATTAGATAACTAATATATTCGTTTGATGGATGGCATTGTTTGTGTGAGAAGTATTATTTTCTCGCATTTCGAATGTAGTTCTTTTCGCTTCCGTTGCACCGCGTATTAAAGGTCTAGTCTACCACAAGTAAGTACTGACTTCACTTCTCACGTTACCTTAGCGTAAGTATTGTTAGCGTAAGTAATGTTTAGGTAGGGCACGTGAATAAGATACCTCCCCCGCCTTAGGGCATAATTATTAACAGCTGACAGCCCGGTTAGGGCGTCTTATCGATTAGATAACTAATATATTCGTTTGATGGATGGCATTGTTTGTGTGAGAAGTATTATTTTCTCGCATTTCGAATGTAGTTCTTTTCGCTTCCGTTGCACCGCGTATTAAAGGTCTAGTCTACCACAAGTAAGTACTGACTTCACTTCTCACGTTACCTTAGCGTAAGTATTGTTAGCGTAAGTAATGTTTAGGTAGGGCACGTGAATAAGATACCTCCCCCGCCTTAGGGCATAATTATTAACAGCTGACAGCCCGGTTAGGGCGTCTTATCGATTAGATAACTAATATATTCGTTTGATGGATGGCATTGTTTGTGTGAGAAGTATTATTTTCTCGCATTTCGAATGTAGTTCTTTTCGCTTCCGTTGCACCGCGTATTAAAGGTCTAGTCTACCACAAGTAAGTACTGACTTCACTTCTCACGTTACCTTAGCGTAAGTATTGTTAGCGTAAGTAATGTTTAGGTAGGGCACGTGAATAAGATACCTCCCCCGCCTTAGGGCATAATTATTAACAGCTGACAGCCCGGTTAGGGCGTCTTATCGATTAGATAACTAATATATTCGTTTGATGGATGGCATTGTTTGTGTGAGAAGTATTATTTTCTCGCATTTCGAATGTAGTTCTTTTCGCTTCCGTTGCACCGCGTATTAAAGGTCTAGTCTACCACAAGTAAGTACTGACTTCACTTCTCACGTTACCTTAGCGTAAGTATTGTTAGCGTAAGTAATGTTTAGGTAGGGCACGTGAATAAGATACCTCCCCCGCCTTAGGGCATAATTATTAACAGCTGACAGCCCGGTTAGGGCGTCTTATCGATTACGCCCGGGCCTTTACTAGCCTCGGTCTCTTGAACCGTGCTCGTCGTGCCTGGTGCTGAAAAACGAAGGAGTTTTTTTTTCCTTTTTCTTAAGATTCGTATTTTATTTTGCAAAGGTGCCACGTTATGCTTCTGCTCGCTTTTTCTATCGTAGTCTAGTTCTCGCTTAGTCTAGTCGTATTTCATTGGCAGTTAATAATAAAACAGCCGAATGAAAAGAGCCACATATTACATGTATAACTAATTTCACAGAAATATTTTTACTATAATACCATAATAATATGAGTATAACTAATTTATGATGCTGCGGAATTAATACAAATTTTTAAAAAAATGTCGTGACGTCGATATCATCACGTGACGACATTTCATCACGTAACCCGATTTTAAACTGAAGCTAGGGCATTTTACGAAATAAATGCCACAAACGATCACCCATCCAAGTCATAACCGCAGCGACGGTGTATAACCTACTTGATCGATTAAGAACAACTAGACATCATCCGCTAAGAGCGCTTCCGAGAGCAGGAGTTGAGAAACAAGGCCTTAGAAGGCCTACGGATGTGTTATCAAACAATTAAGACGTTGACAAGTGCTAAATAGCTTTACTTGAACACTTAAAATTTTGTCTATAGAATAAAATTGCAAAGTTGACTCTAAATTATGCTTGTAACGTAAATATCTTAATTATTTATATTAAAATATATTAATGAAATAGTAAAACCTTATCAAGAGGGACAAGAAAAGTTACGATTTACGTTAATAATTTTGAGTTATAAACCTTACTTTCGGATTTTAAACAGATCGCGATTTTGTCAAAGCTGCCTCTCTTTCACTCCTACGCAGTTCGATAGTGACAAAATTTCAGCATTTGACAGATTCTTAAGTCGCGTAATAATGTCGTTACCTTCCTATATTTATAAATTATAAATTAGCTATATTAAATTTATAAATTAGCGGTCCGCTCCAGCTTCGCACGGGTATAAAATATATAGCCGATTAGATAAAAAATGATGTAATTTGATACATATAAATATATATAATAAAATATTAAAAGGTATGTATATACTAATAAAATGTGTACCTACTTACTTATCACATTGAGTGGGATATTGTTAATAAGATAAGGTAATTCAATATCAATATGTAGGTAAATATGTACACATATATGTATATATATATATGTTCTTTTTTAATATTTGATGAAGCTATGATATCTCATTGTTAGTAGCTATGGACATGGACTCCTGCAGAGGGGATTCATAGTTTGAATCCTGCTGCAGGCTTAAACTTTACTGCATAATGCTTGCCTACTTCTATAAAAAAATGTGACCAACCATACAGTTCCGTGTAAGTAAAGCAAATTAGGTGAGCTCTCGTAGCTTTGCTGTTGTTAAAAGCATTGATGCATCATAAAGGGGCCCCTTAACCTTACTCACTGGGTTGCAAGTCCCAGGCCCCTCTGGCTTCTGCCTTTGCAATGCTATGGACCCAACACCTGGGGGCCAAGTCTGCTAATTACATGTTCATATTCAGCATAGATTCATTCAAGATTCATACAACACAGAATCGGTAGTCTGCTGATCCCATATGAATGTATGAATCTATTATGAATCTGGGCTGGTTTGACGATATTCACAACAAAAAATAAAAAGAGAAGAGTAAGGAAATTCAGAAAACAATTACGTTATTCTTTTATTATTTCGTTTCGTTTTCATATGAAACCGAGTATAGTAATACTGACTCAATATGAATGATATGAAGTCTACCAAAACTGTCAAAATTTACCAGGCTGAGTCCATTATAGATTCATATTGATTAGCAAACTTGACGCCCTGCACGGTGAATACATGGAATGCTAAGTAATTTGTGTCATATACAAACATATAAGTTATATGTATATAAATTGTCTTTATTTGGGTAATAACATGCATATTTTAAAAGTTGTTTTATAATTTTGGAAATAATAGATTTTTCCAACATATCTCAAGGGAAAGTGAAATTTAGGTACACAGTAGAGAAAGTCCAGTTAAGAAATTGAATCTCATTTAAAAAGGGTACCCCTCAACATCTGCAGCCTCAGCATTTCTTACCTAGAGGGTTTTGTTTCTTTTAATTGTATTGTAAGGCCCACCTGATGTTAAGAGGTAGCCTCTGCCAGTAAATAACGCATTTATCACATGTAACAATCAGCGCTGAGTCCATCTGCCTGAGACATACAGCTTATTCTCATGTGCCTGCAATTTCATAATTACTTTAGTGGCTCTCAAGGACTGCTGCCCAAACACAGTGTTAGGAGCTGTGCTATAAGACTTTCTACTTGAGTGGGTGGTAGCTTGCCAGGTGAGCATATCGTCACTTAGCAAACAACACCGCTCAAGTCGAATTTTGTCGGCGGTATCGACATTTTAATGCCATTGGCTAGAGCTTCTGTTTGCACATAGAAGCAACCAATCGGATACAACACATAAAATCATATATTGTTAGCCCCGCATTAGAATCACTCTTAGTACTGAACCATTATCAATTCCATATGATACAGTTTTTTCACTCTCCTCTAAAACATGTCAAAATGACTTCAGCAGTGTTGTTTGCTAAGCGACAATATGCAAAATGCCCTGCCACCATGCGATGAAGTTGAAGTGGAACCATGACTTGCAGTATAGTCTTTAGCTATGTATAAAAAACATAGTGGTCAAAAGCCACAAAAATTAATAACTTACAAGTTCACTTAGCATGTCTATGTGGTAATGTTAATAGTGAACAGGGGCTCGATTCTCTTAGCTATTGAACAGCGTTAACGCAACTTAATTGCATGAAAATTGTAGTTTTTGACAGTATCCATAGTCTGCCCGCTATTTAGGTTCGATCGCAAGTTGGTGGCTTGCTATCAATAGTTTTTGACATATTTGGTATGCTGTAAGCTATTTTGTTGCGATTGAGTTGCTACAGAGGCATAAAATATTTTGGAGTATTTTAGATTGAAAAGCAGCTAAATGATTTAAATATATTTATGTAATGTATTGTTTGCTAGAAAACCACTGTATTGATGTTTTGACTGATAGTTAATCGACAGAAATTTTCATTATTATTTCAGTGGTAACTTTTGTAAGCCATAGCACAGCCATACGATAGCGACGCGATTGCTATACAACTGGGATTAGGACCTAGAATTAGCAGACTACCTAATATGACAAAAACAGCAGTTCGATCGCAGAAGCATCGCAGTAGTGTGGCGTTTGGCCAATAGCTAAGAGAATTGGGGCCCAGGTTGGTCATTTCTCCACAAAAATGTTGAAGACAGATGAATATTTTATGTTTGAAAAGGGAGTTATGTATTAAAATTAATTAAAATGCATTTTGAGTATAGATCATTCAGCTAGGTAGCCATTACAAGTGAGTTGTTTATCACGGTATATTTAATAAATCTCAACCCACATTATTTAATAACATAGTAGAAAAGTAAAACTACATTCATTAACATACAACAGGAGTCCCTTTCAATGTTTGTTGATGCAGTGACTGTCCAGTTGACCCTATACCTACTTAGTTTAATAATTTTTATAATAGATAATTTTTTACAGTAATTATATCAACAGATCAGAAAACATAGACATACTATTGCATCATTACAAGCATTTACTGTAAAACCCGTAGAAATAAGATAGAGGATACAAACAACCTAGAGAAACAATAATGTGAGGATACATCTTGTAACTGTACAAAACCAGAGTGTTAGTTAGTCCTCCATATATATGGACCCAGTTAGCATTAATAAGTTGGCATCGTCCTGGACCACTATGGCCTAGTTATGAATGAAAATCTATTGTTATCATTATCGCCGATGCCAATGGCTTAAGAGAGACTCAAAAGGACAACAACAAATCATAATAGGACTAAACAGCAATCTCAACTACAACATCCTCACTGCAACCACATACACTACTGAAACAGCTATGTCAACAACATACAAGCCCTTCTGCTGTTTAGTTACTGGTACAGCTTATGTAGAAGCAGGCAGATTGAAATTCTGAATTGAAATGTCAGTGTAGGCCATATTACTCCAAGTAGAATAAAAATATGACATGGGCATTGCTATCTATTATATAAAGTTGACAGTACACATATAAGTACAGTTTAAAATATAATGTATGTATGCACAATGTTGACCAGCGAACTGGTAAGCATATAAAATAATGGTAATATAGGATGTAGGTAAGGCAACCAACTGATATTATTGAGTTTAAAACTTTGAGCAGATTGAAATAACTTGTTATATATTAAATTTACTTATTACATGTTAAATTTTTAAGTTGTTTTGTGATTGTTTTTATATATATTCTACAGCTAAATAAGTATAATTTTAAACTTTTTTTCAAACATGTAAGTTTAGAAATAATTTTGCAGTTTTTGCAGCAAATGATTATCTTAATATTATTTACATAATATATTGCACACTCGCACAATTTAATTATGCTAAGCCAGTACACGGCGAAAATTATTCGTATTTAATTTCTTAAAAAATATTTCCTATTATTAGTAATGGTCTTAGTCAGTATATAGATATAGCACATAATGTAAATATTTACTCACTTGAGCGTATTTTCAATCCGAACAACTGTGCGATCCACAATCCGAAACCACAACTGACTACACACTATACACTACACAATTTCCAGACATTTTAAAGCACAAGTTCAAAAACGCATTGTAAAAAACACTTGGACACAATTTTTTAATACTTTTACAATGAAAAACACAAATTATTACACAAAGTTCATTGTATGTACAATAATCACGCACGGAATACCATCAGGGTTTTTATGACAGATGTCGAATAGTATTGTTGATCGCGTTCCCGTAAATGCAAACGTTGTAATAGAGCTGTTCCATCAAGCCTCGGACAAAACTAATTATTTTATTTTATCAACAACACGACACAAACGAGAACTGACGGGTCAGCCGACTCGAGCACTCGAACCACAAAGTACGTACGCACACTCGACCGACCGAACGAACGAATCGTACGTCGTACCAGGGTTGCCAACCTTTGAATTTTTTTCCTCGTACAGAAGCAAATAAAAATCTCGTATTTTAGTCACGTGTGGGATTCGAACCCGCGTCCATCCACCCCTTCAGCCGGGGTATGCTCTAACCAATTGATCTACCATGACATAACGTCCAAGAAAAAAATTTTCCTATCGTATATTTGTGATTTTGTAATGAAATCCGCATAGCAGGAGTGCGTTCAGAGGCTCAGAGTGTAGTTGTTTCGTTGTTCGGTTGTTTTGCAACTTACCCTGAGGTATGGAACGACCGGTTGTTTTATAACCTCAAACAAATTGTGACATTGACAGACTTACATCATTATCGTAATAATAATTGCTATTTAACACTATCACAAATTCGTTTTCCATTTTTATTTAAGTTTTATATTTTGAGAAATTATATTAGTATTTATATTTTTTGAGATATATGGGTGAGCGCATCAGATAGAATACGATATAAACGTCAAAGTCATTTCATGTCACGCGTTTTATGGTTAAAAAGTTGCAACCTTCAAAGGTTTGGAACGGTCCAGTTGTGACAACCGAACGCTCTACTCGAAGGCTGTGAACGACGTTAGAGTGAAAAGTTGCACTCCGAGTGCGCTCTAACCAAGGTTCGGAACGCACCCCTGGCGTTATTTCAAACCTAACAATATTAAAAACTTACATAATACTTTACATACTTTGTACCACAGACTATGATGACCTATAACTATGGAGGGTAGAGGAATACCTATAACGTATTCTATCTCTGTTGGAATATAATGAAGGCAATTAATCTAACAAATATGGTCCATATTTGGTAAATTTCAAATTTATAATGAAATTGATTGAATTCGAGTGAGGCGATATCACTGTCTATTGAACATGTTGACATAAATGTTCCCTGCAATGAAAATTATTATTTAAAGTTTCATAACTCAAAATCTCGTGCATTTGTATGAGGATAATATCATCCTCGTACCTCGTACAAAAGACCAGAAATTTCGTAACTGTACGAGAAACCTCGTACGGTTGGCAACACTGCGTCGTACACCCGCACCCCCTTGCTTTTGCTTTTGCCATGTGAGCATAGATCAGACAGAATATGTACATGTGACTCTGTGGCATGGCAACTGCGTTAAAAAAATTAGGCAGGCAAGCCGATATATTGACATATTTCCTAACTTTGTAAAATAAAGTTTGCTCGTCACAACCTTCGCCCTTCTATCATGATATGGAGATGGCAATCTCAGACTGACGTTCCACTCTGCCAAAGCATACCGGTCACTCGACCATACCCATGGACATAACATACCATTGACGTGATTTCTACACAGTTAAAATATCATCTCATTTCATTGCTCTATTTATTCCATCAGCATCATAGTTTTTTTTTAATGTGATTGGAGGGCAAACGAGCAGGTGGCTCACCTGGTGGTAAGTGATCACCGTCGCCCACGAACATCCGCAATACCAGAGGTCTTTAGGATGCGTTTCCGGCCTTTGAGGAAGGAATATGCTCTCTTCTTGAACGCCCCAAAGGTCTGTTCTCTCTCTCTCTCTGTTCTCTGTTCGGAAATACTTCACCAGGCAGCTGGTTCCAAATTGTTGCAGTGCGAGGTAGGAAATGCCGTGAAAATCGCAAGGTTGTGGACTTCCAGACATCGACATGAAATTGATGAAACATCATGCTTTGTTGGGACGTCCGCTGGCGAAATTGAGCTGCAGGTAGTAAATCGAACAGTTCCTCGGAACACTCCCCGTGATAGATACGGTAAAAGATCCAGAGTGATCCAACATCTCTACGCATTACCAAAGGGTCGAGCTGACCGAAGAGAACTTGATCGTCAACTATTCGAGTCCCTCTGCGTTGAATGCGGTCAAATGGAAGAATCTGGTACTGGGGAGCTCCCACCCAGAAGTGAGAGCAGTATTCCATGTACCTCCATATATATAAATCAGACTAATAATCGAGAAGCAATAAGTGTTCAACATTTTTGTGGTTCATTGATCAACCTCCCCACCCTACACATTGTGTTTCACGTGGCTGAGAGCACTTATACGTATCATAACACAATTATTGCGCCACTCGTTTCTCACGCGTTCGATAAGTTTCTGTAGGAAGATATTCTGTAGCAACAGAATAAATTCTATTGTAACAAATATTACATACTTTTGTGAGAGTATGTAGATAGGTATTTCTTGCTGGCCTGGGATGCCCTGTTTTGTATAACGGCACGCGTGTGCTATGAATAAGTATGTAAAATCAGTATTTGAGCCTTCAACTGTTACCGACCGATATCATGCAGATAATAAATTTTATATATGTGCAGATAACCACACGTCGGAGTTAATTATCAGTGATGTTCGTTTTACTATAGATAGTTTACAATCGAAATTACGTAGGCCTCGGTCCAACTAAGGGCGCTGAAGTTAATAATGTCTCACAATTAGTCCTAAAATACACCGCTGACAACATTTTGTTTTACTGGCCACCATATATTCAACTTATGCCTTCAAGAAGGTGTTCATCCTCGTGTTTGGAAAATCGTCCGCATAGTAATGTGCATAAAGAAGTATTAAAGAAAGGTGTTGCAAACTATCGCCCAATCTCAATTTTGCTTGCCTTATCAAAGCTTATATATGTATATGTTTCACAAAGCATATATATATGTTTCACAAAGTTGCCGCTCGATGGCAATGTGTCAACGGATTCTTATCGCGCTATCGTTACATTATCATTTCCGTTACATTTTTCATACTTTGAAAATTTAATAAATAAATATTGTAAATATGCGCTATTGCTTATATACAAAATACCTTGAAACTATTTATACAGACCTCAATAATACGGCTTTTGATACTAGCAAAGATATATCCTACAATAATATATTTTGATGATTTCAAATAAATAAATACATTTGCGTGAAATATTTGTTTTATTTTATATTTCGCTAACATATATTTCATAACCTACCTACCAATATTTTTTTCCATATCAATTATACTGGAATCGATTTCATTGTACCTAATCGATATCACGGAATCAGTAGTACAACACTCACAAATGTCACTATTATTGTGATGGCAATACTGTTTTCATTTGTAATGTTGGTATAAAATTACTTCAAATATGAGTTTCATAGCAACAAGGTCCGTGCCAACTCTTAAAACATTAGGCCGTCTAACATTTGCGTCTATGGTTATAACATTTAGGGTATGTTCCATTTGTCGCTAAGAACGTTAATTTCGATAATTTTGATCACATTCTGCGTCTGTGGTTGTGATCACTGTGATCGTTTGTAACTGTCATCCCCTGTTCCATTTAGGATAAGAACGCTAAGAATGCCACTAAAATTTGCCACTTCTGTCACTTTAGACATTAGATGTAGGGAATTCAAACTGTTCCAGTAGCCTCATAGCGTTTATGGCGAAAATAACGCCAAGACCCATGTGGAACAACTTTTTGGGAGTGTGATCGTTTTTAGCGTTTTTAGCGAATCTAACTTCAAATGGTATGCACCCTTAATATGAACCACTGACACAATATTTAGTCAAAATAATCGAAAATAGCGATAGTGGCGTTAAGTGGAATACGGCCTTACTTGCTCAGTGGACATTCCCTTGTCACAGCACGTTTCGGAATAAGGCAATGGCATGGAAGTAATAAGTACTACGTACAACAGGAATGAGCTCTATATGTACATCTTGCAGCTAAAATAAAGAAAATAAAACCTTATGCTAAGGCCGTAAAAGTCTTGTTGCGCGAAAAATAAAAATGAAGCCGAGTGAGAAGGTAACCACTGAACCCTGTGTCCCGTTCTAACAATGACTTAGAGTTGCCACAGTTAAGGGCCTGTTCCATTAACCGCTAAGAACGTAAATTTCGATAATTTTGATCACATTCTGCGTCTGTGGTTGTGATCACGTGATCGTTTGTAACTGTCATCCCCGTTCCATTTTTGGATAAGAACGCTAAGAATGCCACTAAAACTTGCAACTTCTGTCACTTTTGACATTAGATGTAGCGTTTAAGGCGAAAATAACGCCAAGACCCATGTGGAAAACTTTTTGGGAGTGTGATCGTTTTTAGCGTTTTTAGCGAATCTCACTCAAATGAAACGCACCCTAAGTTGATTTCAATCCTTTCGTTGTTTGTAGAAAAATATGTGATTGATGTAATGTAATGAAGTAAAAACATTTACTCCTAAAATGTTTCTAAATATAAATAATAATTTATTATTGACATGTTAAAGCAATATTATTTGTTGCTACGTGTAAAGCCTTATTAACGCAAACATTTTGCGATTAGCGTATAGGTTTTCTTTTATCTGTATGAAATACGGACACCTGACCTGACAACCCCATTTGAAATCACAGACTCGGACGTTAATAGCGGAGTGTTTCTCGATTTCGTGATATTTTTGAAGAAATTTAGTTAAAATGAGGAATCTTTGTGCCGTGGAGGCTTGCGGAAGCGAGTATTGTTCTGATTGTGGTTTATCTTTTCACAGGTAATAGTTTTATACATAATTTGTTAGTGATGAATTACGGTGACCATGCATGACTATCCAATCCTAGGTCAAGAACAAATACCTATGCATTTTTTATTCCTTTCTCTATTAATATAACTTCGTTTCAATTTCAGATTTCCTAAAGATCCTAATGTTATAGAAAAAATCCACCACATCCTCCTCAATCAATATTTGAAGATCCACGTGATATTCAATTTGTGAAGGCGTTAGCGAATTCATATCTCAATTAACGTTTAACTCATAATGAAAAATTAGAATCAATGAAACATATATATAAGGAATAAGCTAAGGGTTTGCGGCAGAAACTTCACAAGACTGTTTTATTCAGCAATGTCAGATTTAAAATTAAACTTAAATGTAAACTTAACTGTTTTTTTCTTAACTAATTAATTAAATATACCACAATAGCTAGCTTATCGTAATTTTATCTCAGTCCAGCTGCATGTCGTGTCCCACAAGGACCAGTGGTCTACACATAATATTATAAATAGAAATAATTTGTACTTTTGTATGTAACGAATAAACTCGAAAACTACTGAACCGATTTGCTAAATTATTTCACCATTAGAATCCTATATTATCCCTGATGAACAAAGGCAATAGAATATTTTCATAATAAAAGGATTTTTTTAAACTGTTCTTAAATACCCGTGCGAAGCCGGGGCGGGCCGCTAGTAATTATTAAAGCAATTAAATACATTTCAAACATAAGGTATCATATAGCATAGCATGGTATTAGTAGAATACTGTTTTACTGTGTATACATATGTACACGTATATCTAAAAGGCATAATTATATAATGTTTCGTACAAGCTTATGTTATCTGGATTCACTTTTTATTTATTTATAGCTAATAGGCTAGCATTTGAACATTGGCTTTATATTTTATTTATAGCTAGGTTATCCTTCGACTACTAACTCACCTTATTGTACGTGATGATATGGTCAAAGAAGTTATTCAGGCTAGCCTAGAATTACTGGCCCTAAAGGACAGCCGCCACCGTTAGGTGCTTGATGACAGATTTTCTCCTGGAGGGTGGAAGCTAGACAGGCGGGTATGCGAAAATTGCCCTACCTAATTGGGTTGACGGCTTAACATGCCCTACAAAGCACGGAAGTGCTCAGTAGTAATGTCACTAGCGGTCACCCATTCAAGTCATGACTACGGCGGACGTTGCTTAACTTAGCTGATCTGTTAAGAACGGCCGAGTAAACTTTGCTTTGAGTGCTTTACACTTATTGTCCCCATCAAATCACAACTGGCACTATCTAGGTATATGAAAAACTTAAAATAGTAGGTAATAAGTTAACATTAGAAACACTAGGTTATATATACACCTAGGTAAGGGTAGATTTATATTAGAGCAGGCCGTGCCCGGGGCGTGCCGTGCACGTGCCCCGTACGGGCCACGGATTTGAAACGTTACATACATTTTGTATGAAGCAATTTATATTATATTAGACCGTGCCTGATCCGTGTCCCGTCCGGGCCCGCCTACTAACGTACGGACGGGCTTCGCCCCGGGCCCACCCCGTCCACGGCCCGGCCCGGACACGGCCCGGTCTAATATAAATCATCCCTAAGCGTACGTTTCCTTACTTTTCGATGTCTTTTGAAATTGAGAAAAACTTGAGGTTCAGTCCTGTGTTGTTATTTATGCAGCCAAATGCATTGCCCTCATTCTAACCTACCTAATAGGTACTACTTACTACCTATTATGATGTATTATAGCTTTGTACCTAAAGTGTGAGTACGCGAGTGTGAAAAGCAAGCTAAAACAGGAAATGTAACAGGGAATGTATAGTGCTCCATAGGGCAAGTTTATCATTAGCATCTTCGGTTAAAATCCATCTGAAGCAATGATCTGCTGACGTCATAACACATTTTTTTTTTGAATTATTGGCCCTAAATCATATTTCAATATAGTCACCATCGCCAGAGTGGAGAATGGAATGGAGAAGCCCTCTATGGGCGTACTCCACTTGACGCCAATTTCGTTATTTTCGAGCACATTTTATGTCTATGGTTCATACTAAATGTGGAACCATAATGGAAGTAATAAGTACTACAACAGGAAAAAGCTCTATCTGTACATCGTGCAGCTAAAATAAAGAAAATAAAACCTTATGCTAAGGTAGTACGAGTCTTGTTGCGCGCAAAATGAAAATAGAAGTTTACCTACGAATAAAAATGTATTATTTAGCGTAGTAGCGTTTTTTCCTTTTCAGGTACGTTACACTAAAAATTTAATTTTTCTTTTTACTTTTGGAAGTAAAACATCTGTGGCCATTGTTACCTTTGCTAGATTTGGTTTCATTTGGTCCAAAAATCTACCAAAATACAGCTCATTTAGTAAACAAAATACAGCGGATTTGCAAACGTGTCTTCAAAGTGACTACGAAGAAGTAGTAGCTTGTTTATAAATGAATTGCATTGAAAAACAAGAGCTAAAACATCTAAATTATCATACGTTTCAAAAAGCTGCCGCTAGATGGCGCCGTACCAACGGGTTTTGAATCACGCTTTGTGATAACGGGCTCCTACGAAACCCTACACTGCGCGTGGCCCGACACGCACTTGACCGCTTTTATTAGTTATTGTTGGTGATTTGCTACGTTATTAGATTAATTAATAGTACTACATATCCATTCAAATCTATTGGTAATAATCATTTTAAAGGATTTCTGCTACACGTTCCATCTAGCGTCAAGTAGAAATATCAGCTAAAGCACTACATACTTTTGAGAACCGCCACCTGTTGGTGTTTATCTGAAGAAGTAATTTTATTTAAATCTAATGCAATTGATTGGTTTTAATTTTATAACGGTTCTCTATTTTATGGTGCGATTTTATTAACTGGTGAGTGATAAGTCGGAAATTACGCGTATAGGCAGAGTGCAATTTGGGCCTTGCTCTTTTAGTTTTCTAAGTTGCAACAGCACGTAAGAGATAAAAAAAATAGGTTTTGATCAGAGCTTCAAAGTTATACTTTATTTCATAGTTTTTAGTACTTATTTGTGAGTCAAATATAGGTAGGTATGTATGAAAAAATAATATATTTTTGAAAAATATAAATAAAAAAATAATAATACGGTATACGTACGTGATGTTCCGCAATTTCAGATTCTTAACTTGTTTAGTATTTTAGACAGACCACATAGGTAACAATGTTTTTAATATTATGTTCGCAATTACGCCTGCTCGGCGTATTAAAATTATAGTCATGTGCGGGATATTTTTTTTGCCATATAAATAATTTAAAAAATAAGGGTTGATCGTAGAAGGGTGAAAATTGAGGATTGTATGTATTTTTGTATGTTGTATCATAAAAAAATAGAAATTAAAAATTTTGTCTAAAAAATAATAAAAAATTTAGGGGTGGACTACCCCTAACATTTAGGGGGATGAAAAATAGATGTTGGCCGATTCTCATAGATACCGGATAAGCACAAAAAATTTCATCAAAATCGGTCAAGCCGTTTCGGAGGAGTATGGCAACGAAAACTGTGACACGAGAATTTTATATATTAGATAAAATAGTCTAAAAAGGTACAACTAAGACGGCCCCCCGTATATTTACTTATTTTTTTAATAATAAAATATATTTTGATGTCTACTCAATGAGCTCCAGAGGATGACATCCCACTTGTTTTGACTGCCAACTATTGGAACCCTCCGAAAAATAATTTAAATGAATGTATGGTCTATTATTAGTTTTTCGGTCAACATTTAACACTAAATACCTAAATTTCAAGATTGATTAACATTTTTATGGCTTATCTATGCTAGCTTTGAGCAGTACCTATACCTATCTCACCTGATGGTAATTGTTGATGTTATCGAAGATGTTGTTCTGGCGAACCAAGTATTACTTACAAGCTTTCAAGGACAACTGCCGGAACACACTTTTAAGGTGCTTGGCAACAGATTTTATATATTGGGTTGTACCCTCAAGTATAAAATCTGTTGCCAAGGCAAGCACCTGCCTAAGCTAGATAGGTGGATATTCGCGTAGTGCCCATCTGTAACTACAGCAATCCTAAGACAACAACCGGGACCAACGGCGCGGCGTAACGTGCCCTCTGAAGCACGGCAGCTCTCAGTAGTAATGCCACTAGCGGTCACCCATCCAAGTCATGACTGCAGCGGACATTGCTTGACTTAATTGATCAGCTAAGCTAGCTAGCGTACCTAGC
This sequence comes from Plagodis pulveraria, assembly GCA_963890685.1. Classification (NCBI taxonomy): domain Eukaryota; kingdom Metazoa; phylum Arthropoda; class Insecta; order Lepidoptera; family Geometridae; genus Plagodis; species Plagodis pulveraria. The sequence goes on along the minus strand of OY982970.1, from coordinate 9,277,697 downwards.
TAATCAGCGCTTCGTCATCTACATTTCGTGACACACGGACGGATTGACCGGCGACAGACCAGAGCTCTGTTTTGCAAAATGATCTTCATCCAATACATTATAGCAATGTATCGATCGCTGTGTCAATAATAAGTCTGACGCGAGAATGCTGTGAACGAGCAAACTTTCATTCAGGCATTATATGTCATGGATTGTTAAAATTTAGAAAAATTCATCAGTCTGACGCATCAACCTTCTTACTTTACGATTGTTACAGGTGTCGATACCTTGTCCAGTTACTAGTACGATTCTTGCGTGTTTGCTACTAGATATTCGTACATAACGTTATTACTTAAAAGTTGAAACAAACAAGATTTTTGCATGCATTAGGGCGTAACTACTATCTTGTCCTTATGTGGTACCAGTGAGACAGAAGAGCACTTTTACGGGAATAAAATACCTCAAATAAAAAATACTGGATCTTTTCCATCTTCTACTTTCAGACTAAATATCTATATATACCTACTACTTATCCATTATTACTATTATTACTCATACATTGAAAGAAAAGATACTGTAAAGCTTTTTTACTGTGCTATAAAATCCCGCATCATTCCTCATAGTAGTCGGGTAATTTAGAACAGCATCGGTACTTTTCGATGTCTTGGAAAAAAAATATTATCTTTTCTTGCTCCCGCGCCATTTATGGTATATTCTTTGGGGAGTTATTAGTACTGTGCGAATCACCGTACAATCGAATTGTATATAATACTTGGTACCGAGTGCCACTTAGTCTCCGAGCCGACTCGCGTATGATACTCGTCATCTGTAATGTCGTGATGCACGAAGGGCCTAAAAATCATCATCACATTATCCATAGATTATACTTATTATATATCTACGGGAACTTTAGTTTTGATTACGTTCTATATAGCCAACACTACATTCCATACATTTAATTTGCGTACGAGTGTACGAAAATTAAATGTGTAGATTTCTGGTCGTTATCTTCTCCCCCTGAATTTATCTATTACGTATTGGTTAATGTCATAGGTATACCTACTATTCTCAGTCTACCGATCGGCGATAAATCATAATTGTTGGTGGAGTCCAAGCGCGAAGTGTTGGCGGCCTTTAATTACTTAAACAAGAAATCGAAATTTAAAAATATGACCATCAAGTGTCACTTTGACATCTGTCACATCAAATGCCTATTCATTTTTAGAACATTTGCAATAAAAAAATTTATCAACAGAAAAAATATGACTTCAAGTGTAACTTTGATATCAATCACATCTAAGATCTATGCCCTAGTTTTTATTTAATATTTGCTATTAAATATAAAATCCAAATTGAAAAATATGACAAAGTGACACTTTGACGTCTGTCAGATATACCTATATCCCAGTAATTTTCAGAACATATCCAAATCAAATTTGGAATCTATATTAATAAATATGACATCAAGTGTCAGAATAATATCTGTCACCTCTATTACATATATCTTAGTAGATCGAATATTTGCAACGCAAATAATGTAATCAAAATTGAAGAAATTCACATAAATAATTGTATCTAAGAATATTTAATTTCTGTTTTTTTTTCAACCTTATTATGCAATTAAAAACGAGCATTACGGCTTCAAGGATCACATTTGACAGCTGTTACATCAACATCTGCTATATCTTTATTGAAACAATAATTTACGTGAAAAATACTCTTTAATGCCCTTTCTTCTTATGAAATACGTATTGAAAACGAGGGGAAATTTTAGTCTGACTATTCAATGATACCACGGTTAAATAGGAAACAGCACGATACCTCTAAAGGAACCATGTAAAGGTACCACGACAAATGAACGAAATATCTGACATACAGACAGACCGATGGCCGAGGATTAGTAAGGTCTCGTTTTCCAGTACTGAACCCTAAAAGAGCTAATAAGAAAACAATACTTACAACAGTTTGACATGTTTAAGAACAGTATAAAACCAAAAAAGTAACAAAAACTTTTTGTCTGGTCCTATTAAAGTTTTAAAATCCAATATTAATTCTATGATAAATCAACCTACACAATCGCCCGCGTCGAATTGCTTTGTTCGATCCCTGAGTGAGCTGGTTCAATCCGGTTATGTACCCGAGCGGGCGCGGCTGGTATATATTCTATTTGATCTATGGCTCAACCCCCGCGCGCCTTGTCGTGACAAGTTACACACACACATCTGTGAGTGTAGTAGTGAAGCTTTCCTTCTGCACGGTTCTTTATTCATGTGCTGTAAGCTGTAACACCGCTGTTATACACCTACCTTCGTAATAACGGGCGATGCCCCGTCCACCCACTGGACTTTCCTCCTCCACCTACTGCACTAGAGATGGAACCAAATCAACTGCTTCATCGCTATTACAAATAATACTTTTACATACCTATATAGTAGGCTATTAAAGAAATAAAACTAAGTTATACATAGAAAAAAACTGCATTTATTTATTTATAGTATTTATACCAGTGAAAAACTTATAAAACAACAGCAACCCTATCTGCGACTGTATCTCTGCTATGTTCAACAATCAATTTCAGCAAAAATCATTATTGCGTAAAAAAATAAGTTTTTTATTTGCAGTTTTCATAATCGAACAAGTTTTCACTAATAGTACCTAAATAAATATAATTTATGTAGTTGTGCTATATATAATAGAACAATAGGTAAAGGGCGCAGCCCTTCAGTCTTTTGGAGCTTATATTTACTGGACCTTGTAGAGTCTGGTGCAGACTACATCCTTGACGGTGATTACCTGAGAAAGATAAATAAATAAGTATTTGCATTTTGCAGTTTTGTTACTAATTGCCGTATTGCTTGTATGATAACACCGACTAAGTATTAGTCGGGATTTGGAAGTGCAAAGCAGACTGAATCGAGGTCCACCCAAATATTCATGCATTGTTGCTTGGTGGTAGGTATACATCAGGGTTTTATCAATTCTCGTTTCTCCCCTAGGCCGGGGAGGTATCAAGTTTTAAATAATATTTTGAGGATGTACTTGAGAACATATCCTTGTCAAGTAGTTAAAAGTTTTAGCATATTATTATAAAATAATGATTTATTATTATTAATTCATTCAAAGGAAATAAAAAATGGCTAAAAATATATATACGCTTTAAGTTGAGTAAGTTCTCGTTAAACGAAGTCCGTAAATTATATATGATGATTATGTGACAGCTGTCATAGTCACAGTTGATGTTTTATGGATTATATTTTAATTTTTATAATAGCTGTCAAACTCAATAGGGTTTTGTATCTGGTAAAACACCAAATCTTATGAAAGTGATAGACTTAATTTCGAAATTATTAAGCTGTCAAATTAAAAAGGGATTTATCAAGGAAACTATTAATCTAGAACGCAATAGTTTCAATACAGAAATGATAGATCTCAATGACACCTTCATTTAAGGTGAAAGCTGTCAAATTGATGTCTGTATTGATTCAAGACGCTAGTTTCTTCTTTTCGTGTTTTTTGGATTTTGTAGCTAGATCAGGTAAATTTTCTATTTAATCTTGTGATACACCGATTTTTATTTATAGCTGATAGGCTAGCCTTTGACCACTATCTCACCTGATCGTAAATGTTACTGTCTCTCAAGGACAACTGCCCGAACACACCGTTAGGTGTTTGGCGACAGATTTTCTACTTGAGGGACCTAGCTACCCATGCGGCCATTCGCAAAATGCCCTACCACCATGATGTAACGCCTGCCATCCTAAGACAGAGACCGACGGCTTAACGTGTCTCCGAAGCACGGAAGCGCTCAGTAGTAATGTCACTAGCGGCCACCCATCCAAGTCATGACCGCGGCCGACGTTGCTTAACTTTTTTTTTCTGCTAAGCTGATCGGTTAATAACGGCTAAGCAAACATCGCTACGAGCGCGTACTACTAGAGGTGATTAATTTAGCTACGAGTATACGAACTTTTTATATTTAAGGCAGTTTAAGGTTTAATTCCATATTACGTGCAATAATTATTTTAGGGACGAAAGAATTCCATGATCATGTACAATAGTTACCAAACCAAGCAAAAATCCTAATAAATTTATTAACAGTATTTTTGCTTGCTTTGGTAACTATTGTACATGATCATGAAATTCTTTCGTAGGTACAATACCTTACAAAAAAGCTAGAGTCCCATTATCTTGTAATGGACCCTAAAAACTTACCAATATGCCTGTATTATTTTGCTTGGTTTAAATTTTTGCTTGAAACCAAGTAAAAATCCTGTAGAGGATTTTTACTTTACTTTTTACTTTTAGGGTCCTGAAGAGGATTTTTACTTGGTTTCCCGTATGGTTTGGTAACTATTGTACATGATCATGAAATTCGTTAAATTTATTAATAATCTATCACAGACCTGTGTTTTCCACCTTAAGCGACCTAATACAATTTGTCCTTATTTTGCCAGCAAATAGTTATGTGCTGGCTATATAACGACAAATATTAGGAAGTCTCCTATCCATTCGGGGAAATACAGGCATATAGGTAAATTTCATTACAAGACAATGCGAATCTATTTCTGAGTCTCCAAAATCTGTTCGTCCGACATTTTCTTAAAAACTGTATACATACAATATGTAGCCGGATGGAGTTTTTTTGTAAGGTATTGTTAATTATTATTTTAACATTAGTATGGAAGATTGCCTAACAAATAATAATAAAATGTCAAAAATAATAGCAGGTCCCCATACAAGAAACATGTCCTTTTTAATTTTCCGTATTTATTTTTGCTCTATAAAGCGCAAGCGTTAAGCTTGGTGTGATTATATGTAGTATGATATCTAAGGCATAACAATTAATAAAAAAACACGGCAAAATGCGCGTTGGACGGCCCCTGCTAGGGATCTTAAACTGTAGATTTGTTTTTAGCACATCCTGATTGGTACTGAATTCGGGGTGCGCTAGTTGCACTCCAAATTGGGTGATTTTTTTTATGATACTGACCGACTTCATATCCTCAGGTCCAAACTCCCTGATGTAGGTGACCTCGGTGCCATCTGGGCTCTTCTGCAGCTGCTTCAGAGTGTTACCCTCGAACGTGCACACAGACTTCACCTGAAACATAATTTCAATAATAAAGTTTTCAGCGAGGTAAAAAACATCCTATATAATATAACATTCATTCTCTATCGTGAGCTAAATAGCTTTGTTAATTATTATATTATTCACAAACTAGAGATACAAGTTTTTTGAAAATATCGGTATTTAAAAACCCATTAATTAAAATTCTTTTAATATAATGATAAAAATCAAAACCTATAAACTTGGATATTGATACCATCAATATCCAAGAAACACATACATTTCCAAAAAACATCAAAATCGGTGGTTGTTTAGGGGGGTAGAAACGTTTTCTCTTTTTGTATGAAAATTCGAGACTTCCCTCCAGTCTTAAGGTTCTATTCCAACTAATCTGCAGTTTGCAGATGCAGAGTCGCTTAGAATTTTGCAGGCTGAAATTGCCGCGGTTGCGCGCAGTTGCAGAATAGAACCTTTAAAACCGAATCGAGGAAGTTAGTATCAGTGAGCATTGGTTACGATCAGAATAGCGTTAGAACACCTGAACTATTTCACGAGTCGTGGTAGGGAATCTCGCGATGCTCGCCTACCTTCCCGAAAAGATCTCAAGCCGTGTGTTCCAGCAGTTGTCTTTGATAGTCAAATTCCATTCTACGTTAAGTCCGGCACATCAATACGGTAAGTATCAATTGAAATTGCAGTCAAAGGCTAACCTTTACCCACTACAGCGAATGCTTGCGAATGCCCGCCTGGCTAGCTACCACCCTCAAGTAGAAAATCTGTCACCAAGCACTTAACGGTGTGTTTCGGCAGCAGTCCTTGAGAGCCAGTGATTCTAGGTGAGCCTGAACAACTCTTAACGTGCTTGCGAACTGTGACGGCTTGTGACGGATTAATGTGCCCTCCGAAGCACGAAGTTCTCTATCTTGATCTATACAACCCACATTGAACTCTATATGCTAAACTTCTTAATTGTCATAAAATGTATGGAGGAAGAAAATAGCCAGAGCTAAAGGCCATAGATGTGAAACGTATTAGCGGTGTCAGAGCAAAAATCCACAAATAGAATCGCTTTCACTTTTTACCCTGACTGAGCGCAGCGATTCCATATAGGTATTTTTTCCTTTTAAACCGCTCTTCTTCCTTCTTCCCAAATCTCTAGTGAATACGCAGCCTAATGTTCCCTTCATTCTGAAAGGGAAGCTACTAAACAGTTCCTACCTTGGCTCCATCAGCACGATCCTCATCGAACTCTTCACCAGGTTTGAACTTCATCTCGGTAGTCTTGAAGGTTGAGGAGGTGACAAGGTTGTAGGTGTCTCCTTCTTTCTTCAGCTCAACTGTGGGGGTGACGGCATTGGCAGCCTTGCGGGTGATTAGGCCAACGCCTGAAAATCAGATATTTAAGGTTTAATTCTAGGTAAGTAAGTATATATTATAATTGATGTCAAGGGGGACGGTGCAGCTCAATTAGGAGCTTGTAACGGAAAATAAAACAAAATTTGATTTCAACAAAGTACAATCTGCATGCGTGCTGCGCGTGGTGGCTAGGTCCTTTTGTTTGTCCAAAAAACGCGAAATATAAAGAAAATTATACTAAGGTATTTATATACCTATAGATGCGGTTTTCTGATTTGAAAATGTCTAACAAGGATTTGTCAAGGATATAAATGGTCACATTTTAGCAAAAGTTAGATATGAAAATTCATTATTGATGAGGAGTTATGAAATGTCCGTATAAAGTATATGTTTTTTTTCTGAATCCGAACATTGATTCTCTGATGAGGAGTTCATCTTCAAAATGCCCAAAATCAGGGAAACATTGCAGAATTTGCAGACTTTTTGAGACCTTTTCCTTATTATATGATTTTCCCCTTGCTACACGATGGGACGCGAACTTGCTCTTAACTCATACGAAAATCGATTCAGAATTTTTGGGGTACATTTTGAACGGGACGAATATGTTACAATAATATATACATATGTAGGTATAGATACTACTTTTAATATTATATTTAAATGTTAAATTGGACATCTATGCGTTGATTATATTTTCGCCTGAAAGATTTAACTTTTTATATTTTATTTGCAGATATAACAAATAAATACGACTCGACGAGACCAATTTACGTATTGTTGACTGAATTCGAGTCAGTACAGTCCAAAAAGCCAACCACCGTGGAAACACGGAGGCCCCGGCATGGTGCTGCGCCGAGTCGCCCGTGCCGCCATGTGGAAAATCGCCCATTGTAAGTATCATTAATAGAGCTAATGGAATGAACCTGATTTTGGTATTTGAACTTATTCAATGCAGACTTCCAAGCAAAGCTCATCACCACTAAATTCCTACACAATTCTTCCGAAAACATTTGTCAGCTTGAACTTCAGTTATGATTTTCAGTCATCTCCATTCTGCTTATACAACGAAATTAATAAGGATATGTCAACCACGAACATAATTATTACTTATGTCTTGAACGACTCAATATGATCTAGAAAGCACCAAGTTAATCGATGGCCGTATTTTTTGTTTCCACTCACCAAGAATCTTCATGAAATCATCGAAATTCTCACTCGAGAATAATATGTACGACTTTCCTTCCCATACATGCATTTTGCCGTTGATTACAAAGTAGTCTCATAAATAACCGAAGCACAACCTCTGACAAACTTTGCTCTGAGAGTACAACATACAAATTCACAAAATCTAATTATAAAATGCTACGTTTTTAAGTTGCGGATTTTCTCTTAGGTTTTGTCATACTTTTCTCTATGGGTTTTGTTCACGAATTCATTTTGACACTGAATTTCATGCACTTTATGGTCAAGAAGCTTACATCTTCATTAAATCACGCGGTTGAAATAAAAACTCCTTGGGTTGAATAGACAAATTTTTGTTTACGGTGGAAAGGTTGCTATGCTCGACCTATGAACCTCTAGTGTTTAGCTATATTCGAATTGTTTCATAACTGTATTATAGTAGTGTAATTTAGTATTCATCAAAGAAATCCTTCGTAATTATGGCATTAGGTTAACGACCAACCGAAGTGGAGTTACTCTCAGGGGTAAAAGAATAGTATTCACGAGCCCTACATATTCCTGCATATTCTGTGGTCCCGCACAGTAGGTCCTAATCAGTATGCATGAGATGCCTGGCATGCAACGCATCACTCTGATTACTATCGCCATCGATGCACATTAGATCGGCACGAGTGGCGCCATCACCGCCATACATGGTAAACTTAACCTGATATTCCTCCACATAGGTGGGTTACGTTACGTCTGTTACCAAGGATAAGAGAATTATATAGTAGTAGTAACAAATTGTACTGTGTTGGCTTCCATGTACTGATAATGTTAAGGTTTTTATTTAGGTAGTGGTTTTAGGTGACCTTTCTTAGTTTGTGTGAGGGTACACCTGACATTTTCCTCATACAATACCTTCTCGAATTTACCTACTTATATATGTCTACTAGCTGCGCGCCGCGGTTACACCCGCGTGTTGGATGATGATGAAAAAGGTATCCTATGTGTTAATCCAACGCCTCCTCTACCTCCATACTAAATTTCATCAAACTGGTCCAGTCATTTGAGCGCGAAGAAGTAAAAAAACATACAAACACACTCAAACTTTCGCCTGTATAATATTAGTTTGATAAGGATCAAATATGCATTAGAAATAGATTATAATTTTTTGTAGTTATGGTTCACTATTTTGGCATATATATAATGGCTTACACATATAATATGTATGCTGTCGCGGACTATTTAAGATAAACATTTCCGTTAAACATCAGCAATGGAAAAAAAACCTACAAACTAAGATTTAATGTTGGTACTTTATTTACCTACTCATTATTTAGAATCAGTCTTTGGTATCGGATCGGAATCACCAACATCTTGAAACAGCGATGGCTCAATGGCATGAAATGTGAACCGCCGCGCAAGAAATCGATGGTTCGAATCCCTAGACATTTATAGTATGGTGACAGAGAATTTTGCGAATACCAAAGGAAATTCTAAAACTATTGTCGCCAAGAACCTAACTGTATGTTCCGCGGTGTTTGTCCTGAGCCTGTTTACCATTTTCGACAACATTATCACATAACATCTGTATGACATTCGGTATATTCCAGCACCTTTGACTCGCCTATTAATGACCACTATATAAATCCGTCACAAAGCAGGAAGTACGAACGAGTATTACCTACGCCTTATCATATCCCTTCCTTCCTGCTTACTCCCACTGCAGCATTCCTTGGCCGGTCGCAATCGGTCTAGAATACCTAACTAGGAACTGGTCCTTACAAGGAGCATTTTTGTTATTAGTTCCACTTCATAGTTACCGACCAGATGATTCACATGATAGCACGGTAATAAATTGAATCATGTGTTTGCTTCGATTTTGAATTTCCTTTAGTATTTTAATTGTTTTTACTGTTTGTAAGAGTAGTAAGAATCCCTGAAGGTTCTCCCCACGACTTCTTACTGACGATAAGGGGCTATTTTATAGGTACCTAAAACTGTTTTGATCTGTGCTAGGTACCTAGGTATTTCGGGAAAGCTTTGGTCGACATACAAACATCTGTTTAAGTATATTATTATATTATACGCGTTTTTATATTTTCCATAGGAGAATTTTGGTAATTGGGAAGTAGATAAATTAGAATGGAAAGGAGAAGTGAATTCGGCTAACCGCTAATAAATAAAACTTCCGAATCGCCTAATACGGGCAGCAGGTACCATATTATAACCTCAGAGCAATTAGTTTGTCAGAGACTATAACATTAATAAGCGCAAGATACTAGTACTGTTTTCTTGTCTTACCCTGTGATTTTACAATTATAGCATTAAAAATGCTTAAGAGGAAATCTTTCCATACAAAGTAGTTTCGTAATATTTTGCAAACTAATTGCTCGAAGTCCTTGAAATTTCGCAAACATGATCTTGAATCTAATATCTAGGCTTGTGGTTTTTTCTTTTTTGTTATTTTGTGTATTTTATAAAATAAATGTATTTAAAAACACCTACATTTTAAGCTCAACTTCGTGCAACTTATCGACCCTATTTAGGAAAAAGGTCATAAATCAAATTTCACCAAAAGTACGGTCGTAAAAATTACAGTTATAACGAAATGATATGTAAATAAACTATCAAGCCGCAGTTATTTTCAATTAAATAGATTTATTTTTTTAATGTGGTTAAATTAAATAAGATTCTTTCTGTCTGTGCCTATACTAAAAATATTTACTGATCATATTTTTATCAACGATTACCGGGATTTATGGTCACTAATTTGTAAGTTGTGTCCCCAAAGCCCTACTAATAGAATTTTATCATAAGATTGTATAAGCGAGTCTCTGAACAAACACTAACAACACGATCACGGTGTCAATTTTGTCGTCCTAAAAACGCCGGTGCCTGTTGCGCGCGTCTTTAGGTCAAATTGTTTTCAGCACGCATAGATGAATCGATTATTTTTCCTACTCTCTCATTGGTCGAGCTAAAGGCGCGTCGTAACGTCATTGGTCTGACTGGGATGGTGTGACAAAGTGAAGGTTAAAGTCCTTTCAAACTATTTACGTTTCAGTATAACAATCTAATTTTTTGTTTGTGATTGTTAATCTGGTTTACTCACTTTAATATCTTCACATAATGGACGTAATTCTGTTGTGTCATAAACTAAAGTTGAGTTTAAAACAAATGTTCGTACTTTGTTTGTTCTAAAGTACAAAATGGTATAAAGCGTAAAAAATATAATCCTTAAATTATTTTTGTGTAATTGCGGGTACTTTTAAGCAGATTTAGTCTTTGGCCTATTTCGATAAATCCTGACTGAAAATTTAAAAGAAACATTTTAATTTTATTATTATAATCGTTCTCATGTCTTATACAAATTTGGATTTTAGCGTGTACAGAAATAATAACTTTCTTACTCAACTTTATTTTAGTTTCATGTGGATAGCAGAATTACGAATAATATATGTATATTTTAATTGTGTTATTTTATTTTATGTCTAGTTATTATTGTGTATGGGTTTGAATCACCGGATATTAAAAGATTCTTTTTTAATATGTCAATGCACATACTGCTTACCGGAGGGTAGCAGATACTACGATTTACCACTTGTTACGATTTTGCATATCACTTTATCTTAAAATTCGTCATAAACACCTAATAAATGGGACATATAAATTGGCCTTATTCTGGAACGCCTCGAAAATAAGAAGTCTTCCTCTTTCAACTGCTACGTACACACCCGCATAAACCCATCTTCCGAATTCGCACCAAAAAAACTTCTCATACCTCTCATTTCAATGACATTTATGCGATTTTGGTAATACTTTTATCATGCTTAACTTTAACGATCGGAGTATAAAACCTCTGTATGCACTGCAAGTCGTGCCTTTTTAAACACGTTTTCACTGGTCATAAAAGTGTGAAGTGCCTCATTTACCTAATTTCCAGAATTCACTCTCCATTCTACATAATCTCTCTCATGTTTTTCATTCCTGGTAAATTGAGTTTCAGTAAATATAATATTAACTTCTGTACAGACTTAATTGCATACATCGATTTAAAAAAAGTTACTTAAATTTTACTAGGACTAACTTTTATTCCTTATCTTATAAATTATCATTATTCTCTCTTAGTAAAGCTCATGTTCCGACGAAGCAAGTATTACCTTGTCATCGGCTTGGCATAGAGAATATCTCAGCTACCTTTTAAATCTTGCCAACAACTGTCTATGATTAAATTAATCCGCCATGTTGATACCTCATATCATATCCATGTCTAATACCATTTTCGATATTAAACCAATTAGTGTGGAACCCGTGTATCTTTCCAGAATCACTGGATTTCTGAGTTTTCAGAGCTCTTATCAGGTTAACATTTGATAGATAGATAGATAATTCTTTATTGTTACACCACTTAGTAAACAAAAATAGCATGAAAGTAAAAGAAAGCTTACAGTAAATTGTTACAATGGGCTATTGTTATCACTAATAGTGATCTCTTCCAGGCAACCTAAGGATGGAGAGGAAATATGCCTCATACATCGACATTAAAGACCAATAATTATCGCACCATTTCGTCATAATCTTTTTCCAAATCCATAAAAGCGCAGACCTTTTGACGTTTGACCAAATACTGTTCAGTTTTTTAGAAATCCTTCTTGTGCATCCCATATTTTCGTATCGGTTCATTCTATCAAGAATTTCGATTTACAATTTGTTATAAACAGATGCTTGGCTTGTGTCATTATATGGCTGAAGAACAAATAGGTGAGTACATACCTTAATTTTTCATCAATATTTAATACATTATCTATTTTTCATAGTCTTAAAAAATATGAAATTTCGTTCAATTCATTACACCCAAGCCGATAAGATAATGAGCATTACATGTAAGCGTTATATCATATTTAATTTTGGCGTTTATCGTTATCTATCGGTATACATAAAATAAATATTTATATCTTTTTGTGGGAATTATGTTTAGGGCCACACCGGTGCAGAATATCTGATTAGATAATGTATACCGAAAATAATTTCAATAAGTACGTATTCTTCATTGAATGTAATGTTCCTACTTTAATGCATTTTATTATTAATGTTACTCCCATATTTACTGACTATACATTATTTATTAATCCATCTTTCAGTGCCATCCATTGCAAAATATGCTTATTGATATAGTTTTATTTTTTTATTGCTGAGAGCCTTTGACCACAATCTCACCTGATGGTAAGTGATGATGTGGTAGAAGGTGTTAACAGGCTGGCGGAACACACCGTTAGGTGCTTGGCGACAGTTTTTCTACTTGAGGGTGGTCGCTAGCCCTTCCACCCGCATTTGCTTAATTCCCTTCCACCATGCGATGCAGCTCAAGCCCGTAGCAGGATTCGAAGCATTGACCTGCTGCGCGGCAGTCCATACCTAATACCACTGAGCCATCACTGCTTCAAATTTCACATACTTAGTTACTTAATTATTTTCTCTTCTACTCAACGAACGTTATATTATATAATAATTGTAGACTTTGGGCCTGTTAATGTAGATATATCCCACACCAAGTTCTATTTAGCTCGTCAGTTATTTAAATAAATTCCAAAATAGCCTACGTTAATAATAGAGGTCCAACGTCCATTCACGTTAGTTGCATCGTGAGGCGTTGCCAACTCCCGGTTACAAGTGAATGAATAATATTATAACATTGTAAATTATCATTACGTTTGTACACGTAACTAGTGCTTCTATCTTAAATAACATATAAAAACATTTTGGCTTCACAGGTATAGTTACCAAGCTAATGTGTTTACAATTGCAAGTAGTGATAATACACGTAATGCAACTTTGAAATCAATACATTGAACTACTGCGAAGACTCTAATGAAGCAATGATGCCCAAGCGGTCATAGCTGTGGACTGTCGTGACGCAGGTCCCTGGTTCGATTCCCACCGCTGGATTGAGCTTCACCGCATGGTCGAAGGGCATTTTGCGATTGCCCGCCTGGCTAGCTACCAGCCTCAAGTAGAAAATCTGTTGCCAAGCGCCTAACGGTGTGTTCCGGTAGCAGTCCTTGTGAGCCAGTGAAATTACATACACATCACAATACTGTCACTCGTCATTTCCTAAAGCACTCAGAGCAGCTTATAATCTCGTAATACCCTCTGAAAATGATGGTAGATAAAATCAAGTGGGAAAAACTGGTGGGGGTTACGACTACAATCCTCTGCTCGACAACGTCACTATCATGGTTCTACAACTGCACTTTTTATAATTGTACTAATTAATAGCATCAATATTTAGACTTTATGCTCTTTGTTGAGTCCCCTACGTTGTAACAATAAATCACTTCAGAGACAACAATGTCACATCCTTGTATTGATACAGATTGCATCCACGGCGTGGGCACAATGCCCACTGCATCCGGCAGAGACAGTTCAATTGCCACCAATTGTAGTTTGATCAGGGAACTTGAGATCCTTCTGGATTCTATGAGGGCGTTCAACTTTTCAATCAAATGTGATTGAGATGTTTATAATCATGAATAGAATTATTTTGATGATTCTCGTATTATATTGATACGAGTGTCTGTACTGTACTGTATCAGCTGGATTGGCCACTGCAGGACACAGCCAGCATTAAAGGAGGGTTTGTATTATCCCCACGCTTGGCAGGCGTCTTGGGAATCCCAGTATAAGTTATAACCCTCAGTAGGCGCTGCTTTCGGTATTTTATCTTTAGTCGCCTTTTACGACACCCACAGGTAGTAGGGGAGGAGTGACAGTCTAGCTCACTAATAATAACATACTGATACCCCACGGGGAGCACCTATTAGAACTTATTTTTACTAAACTTTTATAATCGTCAAGTTGTTTGCAGGCACAATATATTCCCGATATATTGCCTCATTAATATTTCCGATATCAATATTAGTATAAACCAAACGTTAAAATATAGATTGTGTTTCAATATGGCAATGTTGTGGAGACTGAGAATAGGTATTGTTTATATTTTCAAGTAGAATACGAACTCAATTCATTACCTGTTGTGAATCCATATATTTTAAAGATTAATTACTATTTTTTAGGTATTCTGGTTCCGTAGAAATAATAAAAATAAGGACCCTGTAAACGTATTTTAAGCATGTTTGGTTTTGGTCTATCGAAAAAACGATAGATAATACATATAGCTTTCCCAAATTTAAAATAAACTGCTTTTATGGAAGCTTAAAAAATAATGTATGGAAAAATTTGGTGAGCAAAGCAACTGCAATATATAGATAAGTATTTTTTTAAACCTATTCACTTATCACAAATGCATGTTTTATCATTTGCGATAAAATATTGAAGGTACTAAGTAATTTTTCACATTATGTCATTCGTGCGTCATGGATAATTCTACCACCTATTCCACCTACCTATTTACATTTATTCTAAGTATGTTTGGATACAATCAGTAAATGCGTCATATTCTTAGTTGTAAAAAAGGAAATCGTTCAGCTATCTATAGAAAACGACTCTCAACGTCTCGCATCTTATTGACGGCAATTGAAGCTGATTGTTACCCATTTGACGACAATTGGTGCACAGTGGCCGATGGAGCATAATCGCTAAACTATGTCGGATATTCTCATGACTAATTTGAAAGGATCTTTCGATCGCCGTGGTGGGTCGTACTCTGATGCATTGCCAACGCCCGCATCTACATCTATGCGAACCCTCCTGTTTGAATTATATGCCAATGTATCCGACAACTGAACCTATAAGTGGTTGTGGTTGAATTACATATGAGGACATCCGCTGGAAGTTCGCAATTTTAAGCTTGATGAGATGCTCGCTTCGCTAAAATTACAATCTGCCTGCCACTTCATTCCATTAACATATCTGCCTTCAGTTACAAAAA
Source organism: Plagodis pulveraria (assembly GCA_963890685.1). NCBI lineage: Eukaryota > Metazoa > Arthropoda > Insecta > Lepidoptera > Geometridae > Plagodis > Plagodis pulveraria. The sequence goes on along the minus strand of OY982970.1, from coordinate 9,262,239 downwards.
CGCATCAACTCAAAAAAACAATTAATCGTAAATTCACAGAACCTTACACTTTTTCCTCAGTGACCATAATGTTAAATATTAAGTTTGAATCAAAATATTACACGAGTATAATGTAAAGGTTACCGGAAGTAGGACCGAACAAAGTGGCGTTGTTTGACACCAACAAGCTATTTTACATAAGTCTATTTATTTGGGTGAAACAAAATAGGATAACTGCCGCAGATTACTATTTATAGTATTTTGGTCCATAGTCCGGCTAAGACTTCCTAATATAATGATCATAGTACTTATATTCTAATACGCAACACGTGGCTTTAGTATGTTTACACGACTGCCCAATAAGGAGTGCTATGTTTTCAGGGTTCATGTATGTACGTTTGTAAGTTCCTTTATTCCACAATAACTTTTAAATGGCTTAACCAATTTTGATGTATGTTATATCATTAGATTCGTCTTGATAACCCAAGTGACAATAGGTACCTACATAAAAATTATAATATACAAACTGGCGGATTTTAGAAGCCATATTGCGAGAAAAGTCAAATCCAAAGTGCGTACCCTGGCCTCCGTATTGGCCAATGGGTTCATGGGACGCAGTGAACAACGTCTTCTAATTATCAAAATGAAGGGCTTACATAAGCGATTTCATAAATAAATATTACTTGTGGTTTAAATTTCAATGGAACGATAAAACGCATCATCGAAAATTAATAAATTGCAGTCAATGTTTTTAATTTTTTTTAATTAATTTACTTGTGATACTATTATAATGGTTGAGTTAATATAATATGACGATATATGATATAACTTATAATATAAAATGAGTAAATAATCGATAAACATGTTAACTAGTCTGAGTTTATTTCTTGATAGATTGGATTTCAGGTCCATGTCAGTCATACAGAATATCATATTCGTCTATCCAGGTCCTTGTAATACAAATCCGACCACAAGGATTTAAATATCTAGAATACTGGTCACAATATACCTGTTAATATCAATTACATGTTGCTACATAATGTTATTCACTCAAGTGGTCGAGTCATTCATTACAATACTTTTTATCAGGGGCTTGTATATACCTATTTACAGCGGTATATTTCCTTAACCTATACAAGCAAGAAGTGTTCAATAAACTTTTTTCAGTGATTAAAATATTAATACGGCAATATATATCCAAACACTAAGATATGTAAGATAAGTAATCAAAGGTGGTATTAATAAGCGTATAAATTGGATTAGAAAACTAAGTTAGTCATAGTAACTAAATTGTACGGAAGATTCAAACTCCAAAGCTTACTTTTGTAGATTATAATTATTATATGAAATAATAATGACAATAAAAAAATGGTATATATGAAGATTACCGCATAATCTGATTAACGGATATATTTTGACATAGTAAACATTTTATTGTCATTATTATTTCGTATAACTATAATCTACATAAGTAAACTTTGAAGTTTGAATCTTTCGTACAATGTAGTTACTTTGAGTAACTTAGTATCAGGAACAGAAAAGAGAATAAAGTTGCCTACATTATTTACATAATTTTTATTTATGTATAAATAATATCCCATATTACATTGTACACATCCCATTCTAATGATTCGTTTCGGAATATTAACAAACGGACTAGAAAAGGGCAAATTTTATGACAGTATAAATAAATTCGGCATATGAAATGAAATAAAAACTAAAACGGAGTAATATTATTGTAAAAAAAATAATAATAACTACTTATACACTATAATTATAATGGCACATAATTTGCTAGAATAATATCAAAGTATACGTTGGATGACATTGTAAGAGGAGTTTAAGACTGGCCAATGTTCAAGGTCTGCGAAAGAAAAACGCGAGCCATTTGTTCCTTTTTTCGTATTGTTTTTTGTGTCACTGTGTCTGTGTGTTGGCAAATCTAAGTGAATCATATTTTTATGCAAATTAATGTTTATTGCTACATTATAGTGTGCTATAATATTAATTCATATCTATTTAATTAACGCAATAATGAGTAACTTAAATAACGTTAATTTAAATAAATTATAAATTCCCAACATTTACTCATGTTAAACTCATAATACCCATTTATTTGCGTCGGGGGTTAAAGATGATATGGGTACGGGAAATAAACAAAATTACTATGTTTTCTTACATTAGAGGAGTACCTTTCCACTGGGGAAGTCGGATAATAAAATATGGTAGCTTGATGGTTTAAATAAAAGAATCTGCCATCGATCTTAAAACCTGTTTTAAACAAGTTCGTTCGACAATGAAGAGGTTCCGAGAAAACTCGCGAAAGTGTTTAGTTTCTTACTCATGTAGTTCGCAAACCACACCTTGTTTCAAAGTTAAATAAAGGAGTGCAAGTTACCAGAAAAGTGACAATGACTCGCTGGATTCCTTCACTGATCTTTATCTGAAAGTTAATCATTTAGGTAGATATAAACAGTAACCGGGTCCGGCTTGGCCGACCGTTGAAATTGAATTGCAATGATAAAGTTTGAAACAGCCCGTTGATAAGAAAGGGATATCATCGGCTCCGGTTTGGCCGACCTTTGGAATTTAATTTCAATTATAAAGTCCGCTTCATGAAATACGATAAAAATTGGTCTTTAATATTCTTAGGTTCTTCGCGATTATTACACAAATTTCAAATTCATCATTGACATTGACAACGTTGATGATTTTTTGAGAATTAATGAAAAAGTTAATTGTCATGGGTAGGTCTTGTCTGTACACTTAAGCCTTGTTGAGGGTCTCAATGCTAATGGTTTATACAGTAAAACAATAAAATGTATACACAAACAAAAACAATAAAATATAGTCGCTTGGATACGCAGTAGTTTGTAAAGCATAAACGGGTCTATTCACGCACGAATTAATATCAAAACAATAATATTTTGACTAGTTAGTTACATTGACCGTGTAACGAGTAGTCGATTCTACTCGTGACCACGGTCAATGCAACTTGATCGAAAACAATAATATTTTGACTAACCTCGACGTTTAGTCAAAATATTATTGTTTTTCGTGCGTGAATAGACCCGTTTATGCTTTAGAAACATGACTTTAGTTCACGAAAGTTTAAAGAAAAGTAGTTGTTCCAACTACACTCAAAAAATGTGGCGGGGCTTGATTTACAAATCAAAGTGTTTGAAACGTCGTCTGGATAAGAATAAAATAAAACATAGTGAAAATAAGTTTCCATTACAATTGTTTAATTAACTATTATAATTATCGGCATGAGATTGGTGTAGATTCAAATATAACACTGTATCGTTAAGGCTACCTTAATCTAAATGTATTAAACAAGTGAATAGCTTTTTACTAAAATAGGTATCAAACCGTCATCTTCTGAAGCAAACATTTTAACCTAATATACATATTCGCAAAAATTTATATTAGGTATAAATTTTGTTTCAAAAGATGGCGGTTTCACGAGGACTTATGGACCAAATTCATGAAAATCGATATTTCAGTTATGGATGTCGCAGATAAAAAACGAATAGGTGGAGTCACTACCGCGAGGTTAAGCAATGAAAACCTCTAAAAACGTACATTCATCGAAACAAAATAAAACTAGTATCCCTACCATCAAAGTTATACTTAGACTACCCTACCTCAACAACAAACCTACGGCATAAATTATAAAATAATTAAACGACTTATACTTACACGACATAATTATACGACATATACTTATATCATGTCGTATGTCATGTCATACGTACAAAAAATAGTGCTTAGTTTAAAATAAAACTGTAGGTCTTACTACAAAATATTAGATGTATTCAAACGAACTAGGTAAGATAATATTTTAATAATAATTCAAGTCTATATGTAAGAAACCAGGAAATTGTTACTAATATTTTTGATTTGCCTATCTAATGCGGGTAGGAAAATATATAACATAACTTGTTTATTGTTACATATTTAACTATATAGTAATTATTTATAATATGCCTGCACTTTATTATATTATAAAGTTTAATTAACAGCTACATAAACACATTATATATTTAAGTACATTTTATAATAAAATTATTACTTTTTACAATAAGAGGGTAGGAGTAGTCCTACCGTTACCAAAATGTGTATATTATACTTATACGTTTTTGAACACATTTTTATTTTGTTAAGTAGTTAACAAAATAAAAATGTGTTCAAAAACGTATTACGAGTATGGTTACATTATTGTAACATTATGTAAGTACCCAAAATATATTATGAACAGACAAACAAGAAAGTGCGTTAATAAAAAGGTCATAAAGTAGTTCTCATGATATTTTATAAAACGAGGTAAAAACGCTGGTTTAAATTTTGAACAGTTTATATAAATAATAAACTGATATGGAGGTAGGTAGGTAAAAGTTTATCACTGGAAATTGATACCAACAACATAAGTGCATTAAATTGTCAATAAGGGCGCAGATAAGGTATAGCTGAATGATAAAAATGTTTTATGCAAAAAGTAATATGTCAAGCGTAAAATGAAATTGAAAATTTATTGAAAGAAATGCTTTTCAATGATATACATAGGTATATTGTAATGAACATATCAAGCCTATAAATTAACTGACCTACCTGCAATATTTTACTAGCAGCTTGGAAAGATACGATAAATACCGAACTTACCTAGTATACGTTAGCCCATACGAAACGGATCATTGCGAATATCTAATAGAATTATAACTGTACCTTCCTTCAGTAAATTATTAGTACTGTATCATATACAAATTATTAGTACTTATAGAAAAGACGAAGTAAAATTTTTAAGTTCGTCGGCAAATCTGTTCAGAAAACGCTGGAGATAAAATCTACCGATTTGTATAGTGAAACTAGCGCAGGAAAAATAAAAGTAGGGTGTCGGAATACTGCATCGAGTCGCGTGGTCAATGTTCAAAATGCCGTTGCCACAGCCGCGCCGCGCCGCCGCGCCGGCCGGCATATACATCGATTTTAATTTCTTAAAATTTACGTAAAACTACGGCTAACTAACCACTTACCGATAGCCTTCATGAACTCGTCGAAGTTCTCCGACGAGATCATCTTGTATTTCTTGCCGACGAATTCCATTTTTGTATTTAAAATTTTAAAAGGAGCTAGACGTGTGCTTCTCGTCGACCGGCTAAACCCAGAATGAGTTAACGCGACGCTGGGAAAAGAGAGGAGGACCGGCTAAAGTGAACGAACGCATCACCTCACGTGGTCGGTGGTCGTTTGCGCGCGCATGCGTAATAGGTACACTACACTTGATGTGTGTGTGGGTATGAACTATGAATGCATCAAAAGAGTGAATGATAATGAGCGAATGAATTGACGCCATGCCCTTGATAATGTGGAATAGCCGTGGGGTGGAAATAATGATAATTGAATCAAATGAATGCATAGTCTCCTGAGATCAACAACCGTTGCCAGGGTACAACGGTAAATTGATAAGAAAAGATTAGTTTTATTGTTATCTTTGAATTATTCAACATTTATAAACTAATTAACGTTTTTTTATGTGATTGTGGCGGAACAAGCACGAGGCCCACCGTGTTAAGCGGATTGACCTCTGCCTATAAAAGATGCATTTCGTCATGTAACGAATTACATTGCGCCCGTCACTGAGGCATACAGTTAATAATTCTTATGTGCCTGTAATTTTTCTGGGTCTCAAAGACTGCTGCCGGAACACACTGTTAGGTACTTGAGGGTGGTAGCTAGCCAGGCGAGCATTCGCAAAATGCCCTTCCACCATGCGGTGGGAGGTGGCCGGCAATCCATAGCTATTACCGCTCGGTTTGCTTCATCATTGAAATATAATTATTTTTAAAAAGGTAAAGTTAGGTAGGTAGGATATAAAGATATAAAGAAGTTTTATTAGCCCTTCAGTATTTTTTTTTACAGGCAAGTCCAAAATACATTTGACACATATAACTACTTAAATAATTCTAATTAGGTCTATGTAAATAGTTGATAAAATTATTATAATCGTAATATTTTTACACTTACTAAGTTAAATAATTTACAGTAATTATCAAGTTTGTCCTAAGAACAAAGATTCTACAAGCTGCATTTACATATATTCTTTTAATGTGTAGAAGGGATTGTTTTCAAAAAAGTTCTTAAGTTTAAGTTTGAACAAACTATATTTTAAGGTGGTCAAGCTTTTTGGTAATTTATTATTATACATCAGTATTTTGCGAATAACGACCTTGTTTCTATACTTTAGCTGATCTGATTTTTGGTAGGTACTACCCGAATTTCGTTATTTTTTTATAATTTGCTTTTCGTTATTGCGCAGATTGTAAGGTAAAACCGTTTCCTGCTTTTCTGGAATATCTCTATCCTCATGAATTTCTAATAAACAATTATTTATGTAAAGAGAAACAACTGTCATAATTTTGTCTTTCTTAAAGTGCTCCTTTGCAGGGTTACGCTTTTTCAGTCCATTAATTGTTCTTATTGAACGTTTTTAGGGTTCCGTAGTACCTACAAGGAACCCTTATAGTTTCGTCATGTCCGTCTGTCTGTCCGTCTGTCCGAGGTTTTGCTAAGAGACCGTTTGTACTAGAAAGCTGCAATTTTGTACGGGTATGTAAACTTACCACGCCGACAAAGTGGTAAAATAAAATTTTGAAAAAAAAATTTTTTTAGGATAGCTCCCATACAAGTGATGTGGTTATGAATTTTTTTTCGTCGTCTATCCCATCGAGTGGGATATCATTGAATAGGTATTTTGAAATGATTTAAGGGTTGCTAATACCATTTTACGATTTAATGCTTCATTTACGAAATATTCAACTTTAAAGTGCAAATTTTTGTTCCAGTGGGGCGCCTCCCCCCCCCTCTAAAACCTAAACTGCTAGCTTGAAAAATCTGAAAAAATTCATGATGATAGTGCAGTTCATGAACTTTCAAGGAAAATTATAGCGATCAAGATAACTTTATTACTTTAGCAGTAATAGTCGTTGAACTTGGGTGTTAGATAATTTTGTACCAAATACAAAATTCTTAGAATAAATCCTTTAAAGTTACTAAGATGAAGTAGTGGAAGGACTTAAAAATCGATATACATACTTATGTACTATAGGAAGGGGTGGAGGGGAGAGAGGGGGGTTGTAGCATCCCCCCGGGGGGGTTGGGGATTACGGAAACTATTAATTTTTAATAATAATAATATTAAAAAAATATGTGTATCTACATACATTGGAAGGACTTTAGGTATGGTATATGTATATATTTTGTGCAATGGGGAGGGGGAGTGAGGGCGGAATATTCCCCATTGATGGGAGGGTTACAGAAACCTATAGTTTTTTTAAATACTAACGAAATTTCCCAAAATAAGCTTCTTCTTCATGAAAATAATTAATCCTCTCCCTCTCCGCGTCTCCGACTTATAAAAAACACTGTAGGGGTAGGGCAGACAAGACTGCTACAAAGATGGGGGCTCCAAAAACACTGTAGGGGTAGGGCAGACAAGACTGCTACAAAGATGGGGGCTCCAAAAACACTGTAGGGGTAGGGCAGACAAGACTGCTACAAAGATGGGGGCTCCAAAAACACTGTAGGGGTAGGGCAGACAAGACTGCTACAAAGATGGGGGCTCCAAAAACACTGTAGGGGTAGGGCAGACAAGACTGCTACAAAGATGGGGGCTCCAAAAACACTGTAGGGGTAGGGCAGACAAGACTGCTACAAAGATGGGGGCTCCAAAAACAGCAAGTGACCCATTATGCACGTGAACCACAAGCCAGATTTAACTATCAGTGATGTTTGTTTTACTATAATCAAATGTTTATCAAATCGGAACTACATAGGCTCGATCCAACTATGGGCGCTGGAGTTAATAATGTTTCACCGTAAGTTCTTAAATACACCGCTGACACCATTTGTTTTCCAGTCCAGCATATATTCAACCTAAGGATTATTAAAAGTTGTAGCAAACTATCGCCCAATCTCAATTTTGCCCGCCTTATCGTAGCTTTACTGAAATATTTAAAACGTAGACAATAACAAACAAACAAACAGTGTGTTTACTAAAAAATATTTTAAGTTTTTTAATTTGCTATTACTTGCCGATGACCTGAAAATGTATCATTCTATAAATACTTATCAAGACCACTTAAAATACCAAAAGGATCTGGGCAGATTTTTAGTGTATTTTATTAAATATAATTTTACTCCTAAGACGAAAAACAAATAATTTAATACAAATACAAATTAATTTTATTCTTCCTTACTGTGATACATTTATGATGAGTCTATAACACTAAAACTAGGCTGGTGGCCTGTACCTCAAGAGCCAGGTTCTTCCTGGCTTTAGAGAATCTGTAACACATCTATCACTCCGCAATTTCAGGGTGTTCCCCTAGAAATCGCAGAGAGTATTGGAGTTCTTGGCGTCGACATTTCTAAAGATGTCCAGTTCCGCTGTCACATCGCGAGTAAGGCTGGATTGGCTTCCAAGAAACTTGGTGTGCTTAATAAGGCAAAGCGGTACTTCACGTCGAGCCAGCGACTTCTGCTTTATAAAGCACAAGTTCGCCCTCACATGAAGTACTGCTCTCACCTCTGGAATTGCGCACCAAAGTACCAACTCCAGTCTCTCGATGCTATTCAGCGTCGAGCGGTAAGAATTGTCGACGACCCCGAGCTCTCTGACCGCCTTGAGCCACTGAGCCTCCGTAGAGACATCGGTTCGCTTTGTATACTCTACAGGCTCTATAACGGGGAATGCTCCCAAGAGCTGTTTGAGCTTATACCGGCATCGCGATTCTATCATCGTTCCTCGCGTCACCGGTTAAAAGCTCATCCACACATAATCGAGTCCTGGAAGTCTCACACAGCTCGATTTATGCGCTCCTTCTTACCGCATACTTGCAAAATGTGGAATGATCTTCCATCGGGCGTTTTTCCGCAGGGCTACAGTATGGATTTCTTCAAAAAAGGTGTTAAAAGAGTCTTACAGGGTCGGCAACGCATTGGCGACGCCCCTGGTGTTGCAAATGTCCATAGGCGACGGTAACCGCTTACCATCTGGTGGGCCGTCTGCTTGTTTGCCAACCCATTACATAAAAAAATATATATATATATATATTTTCTTTTATATATACTATTTAGTAACAATTCAAAATTGAACCAATACATTGAAACATATATACATATAGGAAAAATATTTAACGAAATGTTTTTATTCGAAATTAACGTCATTTTGTATATTTTTAATAATTAATATTTACGTGTAGTCATTATTCTGTGGTGTAGTATTGGTGTACGAGTTTAAGTGAATGTTTGTAAGGAATTTGAAAGGTGTATGTGTTGGTGCGTGTTTCTGTATGTTTGAGTATACGTGAATGTGAAGGGTATGTGATTTGTACTGTGTAATTTTACATATGTGTTATGGGATTCTAACTTTGATGAAGTTCAAGTCATAACGGATTAGGTAATAATATTAGATAGTAAATTAGTCGTTCTTGTAAATATTCAAAATATAATAATAACACGTGGTTTAAAAATATTTAATTTTGTCATAAGATCATCTAGTAACTTCAATAACGAATTAACGTATTTATTGCTTAATATTAAACCATTATGAAGAGCTGCTAAATAAATATAAATTAATGCAATTAAACTCTAGAAGGCAACAATTAGATATAATGCTTCTGTATGACCTATATCATAAGTCATAACAGATATGACTGTACAGAGTTGATTGATTAGCTTCGGTACGAGTATAAGGTACTTTTTAGATCTCATACTCGCCGTCTCATAATTATTATTATAAATAAGAATAATTTTTCATTAGGAAAATATTGTGACTGTTTGTTGGTTCTTGAATATAATAATATATGTATATATATATATATATATGCACAGTCCTTCAGTGTCGTTATATAGTTTACACTATATATAGATGTATATATATATATACAGTGTAAACTCAAGGGACTGTGCATTTTATGGCGTTATAGAGAGGTGTCGTTAAATGGAGAGAAGAAAAAAGTTTGTGAGGAACTAAGAAACGTATATTCCAACTTAATAGTCACGATCAACAACAGTCTACACGTGCAAGCAATCACAATTTATAAACAAAAGAACAAATTGCTTAGAAAGTTATAGGTAGAGAGATAAAAAGAAAAAGAACAACAGAACTATTCTATATTATTATAACGGGCTACTACGGAACCCTACATTACGCGTGGCCCGACACGCGTTTGACCGCTTATTGACATTTGAGAACTCTTATTGTCTCTGTAGCATTACCCCAAACAGTAATGGAGTATCTTATTATTGAATGTATATTTGCATGGAACACATAAGTACATGGAACACATAACATCATTAATTCATTACATCTAAATGCAATAGAAAATATAAGAAAGCTATTGACCTATATAGGTCAATGAAGAAAGCATGCATTTCTCTTGCGAGAATTGGACTCATATTTACTAAGTATTTTATTTAATAGGTACCTCACATTATGTAGGTACACACGTTACGTTAATATCTAATACCTACTACCTACTATGCCTACGATCCGATAAAAATAACGTCTCCTTGCATCCAGGATATAGATATTAAGTTATTTCTGTTAAGACGCTCGGCATAGTTTTTAGTGTTATATATTTGTATATCTAGGTAGGTAGGTACATGGAACACCTAACATCATTACATCTAAATGAAATAGAAAATATAAGAAAGCATGATATTCTCATGCGAGAATTGGACTCATATATACCTACCTAGTATTTTATTTATTACCTTACATAATGTAGGTACACACGTAACGATAATATCTATTACCTACTACTACGCCTACGTGCTGATAAAACTAACCTCACCTTGCATCCAGGATATAGATACTAATTTATTTATGTAAAGACGGTTGGAATATATTTTTAGGGTTCCATACGATACGAGATAACGGGATTATATTTATATAATATTTACATACTAAACCTACGCTGTCCATCCGTCCATCTGCATCAGTTCAATCTTCAAAATTCGGCTTTTTCAGAATGTGATATGTTGCAATTTTCACAGAATATGAGATAAATAACCGATGATATGGCGAATAGGAATGCAAAAATAAACACATTTTTTATGAGACTCGTTTTTTCTATCGTTAGAATAGGTAAACTTACGTAAAATCGTCAGTCTTGGTGTTCAATTAAAGACAATATAGTAATGCAACTAATAATAAAATAATCATCCAAAAACGAGTCAGACTCCTGGAGTTGAGTGGACCACAAACTGAATGAAAATAACTGCATTTTTGTAACTTATCCTATATGCTGGCACGAAATACTCGGTGAGCGAGATAGTCACGCACTTGGTCGGTTTTTTGTTATGAATAATGGCCAAGACGGGGTTGTATATAACCATAGAACATATAATAATACTAAGTAATATAACTATTATTTTATGTAGATATCTCCTTATCTTTGGTAGCGTTTATATGGGCAATAATACCGGTGCATGCCAATAAAGTAAAGTGATATTTAATATAAAGTAATATTGTTTATCTACTTGTTAATATATAGAAATATCACTGCCATTTTTAATGAATTTACAATGATATCATGTATATTATTTTACAGTAAATAAATCACTTGAGTACCGGAGCACCACACGATATTGATGAAAAAAGGAAAATAAATTTTATGTCCTACGGCTTACCTTGATCGGTATTTCGCCAGTCAGATTCTAACAACACTGCGAACGAAATAGCTTTTTCTCGAATGCAATTACAAATTTATATACTGACAAATATTGCACGGTTAATATAGGTAGAAGGTATAGAAAAGTCTTTTAATTCCAATGTCTCTGTAAATAAAATAAAAAAATGAAGTACAGAAACTCATTGTTACACAATGGAACCATTGACATTATGAATAGCAGCTTTATCTGACTAATGATTTACTTTATCATGTTTTAAGAATATAATGTCATACTTAATTGAAGAAAATAGGACTCTTTGTGTTCTGTTTTTTCTTTAATATCTTTATGTTAGACTTTGTGGTCATTCATTGGTCAAAGGGGATAAAAAGTTACCGCCTATGAACCTTTGTTTTACTGAGAATGGGAGCTTGCTCTCAAGGACAGCTTACAGAACTCACCAAAAAATGCTTGACGAGAGAGACTTGAGATTTTCTACTTGAAGATCATAGCCATTCAGGCATTTACAAATACCCTTCCACCATGTAGTGAAGCTGAAGCTCACTACGGGACTCGAACGATGATGAAGTAGATAAGTAGATAGCACTATTTTTCTTGTATAGGTACAAAGTTAAAGTCATTTATTAAATATTATGTCTACGACGTTCTTATGAACGTCTCTCTTAAGATAAATTTTGTAAACAATCCGTTTACCCAGGGAATTTATTCAAATTGTATTATTAGTAAATTTACTTTGTATTCTTTAAGAAGAGTTGTAGTACATTAGTACTTAACTGGGGATATAAACAATGTGATCATATTTTCAAAGTACAAAAATAAATGTTATGCAGTGTGTAGTAATTATAAAACGCTGTAATTAGAAAACAATACAATTAGAAAACATTAATTAAGATTGAACTTTTTCTCCTTTAAATTTTGAAGCGCTGGAGCTCGTAGCGAGGTTTGCTCGATCAGCTAAGTTAGGCAACATCCGCCGCGGTCAGGAATTAGATGGGTGTGCGCTAGTGACATTAGGTACTAGTGAACGCTTCCGTGTTTCGAAGGGCACGTAAAGCCGTCGGTCCCGGTTGTTGTCTTAGGATGGCATGGTGGTAGAGCATTTTGCGAATGCCCGCCTGGCTAGCTACCTCAAGTAGAAAACCTGTCGCCAAGCACGTAACAGTGTGTTCCGGCAGCTTACCTGGAGTGCCAGTAGTTCTAGGCTAGCCTGAACAACATCTTCGACCACATCATTACATACCAAGGTGAGATAGTGGTTAAAGGCTAGCCAATCAGCTATATAAAAAAAGAAAGATCAAATAACTAGTCGAGGTCGGTAATAGGATTATATTGCTTAAGGGTATCAGTTATGCTATCGCTTTCAATAAAATGGTTGCCTGGAAGATATCAGTTCCAGCAACAAAATTGCCTTATAAGTGTAACCGTTGTGTCATTAACTTTTATAAAATAGTGTCTTAGGTGCCTAAACAAAGTAACAATATAGAGTTACCTATCTTTATGTTGGTACTGTATCAGCCAGATCCTTCACTGCTGAGTGCATATGCTTGTCTGTACAGGGGTTTCGTACTAGTTGACAGTTCTGCAAAATATATTGTTTATCTATAGTAATTAAACAACTTTAAACAATTTAAATCGCGTATATTTATCATTACTTTTGTCCCGACGTTTCAAACAGTTTGCAGTGGTCGTGGTCACGGGGTGACTGATCACTGCAAAGTGTTTGAAACGGCAGTGATCGTGGTCACGGGGTGACTGATCACTGCAAAGTGTTTGAAACGTCGGGACAAAAATAATGATAAATATACGCGATTTAAACCGTTTAAAGTTGTTTAATTACTATGTGTAATAATCGCGAAAACCTAAGACAACATTATATCGTTAATCCCCTGGTATTTTTTCCTACGCCTTTTACGAGGCTCACAGAATACGAGGGGATGTAAATACCCAGGTACCCGACGGAGATTTAAATGGACACTAGTTTCACAATATATATATATATATTTAAAATAGTTTTCCTTCTTTCAAATCAAAGGAATTATGGATATTTTTTGGGTTGTACCCGAAATCAGGAAAAAATCTATTCTGACATTTTATATTGCAACGGCAGATATTCACTTCGTGACACAGAATAGGAAAGGTGGGTCTAATCATAGAGAAATATATAATTATACTATGTCTTTTCTGTGGATATAATAAATAAAAACCGACCAAGAGTGTGTTGTATTCGCACACTGGGGACTTATTATCAACACACAATGTATTTGTTGTATGTTACTTAAGAGCTATTATCAAAATTTATTTTTCATTAAATTCGTGATTTTTATCATGTGCTTTGGAACTCACGCTGGGGATTGCGATTCGAATAGTGCTAGTCGCCTAGGATTTCGCCGATGTTTGACTTTTACCATAATGACACCAAGATGACCAAGTATATTTTTTGTCTAGTTATGTATAACTTATTTGAAGGGATAATAGAAGGAAAGCGAGGAAGGGGTAGGCCACGGATAAGCTAATTGAGCCAAATAAAACATCAAGTATATTTTATGTCATACTAAGAGGTAAAAGAGATCGCCTTAAATAGATCGAAATGGAGGAGATTCCATCAGTTGCACCGACTAGTAGTAATATTACTAGCTTTCCGGCCGCGTCTCCGACCGCGCGTTTATCGGTTATCGCGCAAAACCATTACCTCTTTTTGCGAAGTTGGATACAAACTATCCTATGTCCTTATTCGATTCTTTATTGCACACAAACAGTAGAGACAGAAAATAATTTTAGTATAAAATATGTACAAAAGCGAGCTTAACCCTAAAAGAGTTCTCTTCCAGCAAACCTTAGAGTAGAGAGAAATGTTCTTTGTAGGTTTCCACTGTGTACATAAAATGAATTATAAATATATTTTTTATTCAGATATTATTAATTATATTTTTATATAATAAAATCCCCTTCCCCGGGTCTCAAACTATTTCCTTACCAAATTTCATCCAAATCCCTCCAGTAGCTTTTCAATTTATTCCTTGCATACAAAAATATAAAAACAAAAATGCTAATCTTGCTTCTTTATTATTTTAGTGAAGACGTGGTAATATATCATAAGGTGGATACTGACGTCTGTGGCTGGATATTCAACATTTTACTCCTGTGGTTAGACTTCGTAACTTTCGTAACCATTCTAGAGATCATGGTATTAGCTATACTCTGGTTTTTAATTCGAGATCGAAAATGTAAACAAAGAGGTTAACAGTGCAAAAAAATGACAAGTATTTAGTAATTTTACTAATTTTGGAAACGGATAAAGGATTAGATATAAAAGAAATATTTAAAGCTATAATTGATAACGTTCGTGTTAACTAACAAAACACTTTTTTATGCGCGTACATATTTACGCATAATATATTCAAGCCTGAAAAAATAGTATAAGATTTTTTTGGTTTTAATTGCCACACTGGCGGGATCGTCGACATTTTCCAGCTGACGTCATTTTTGCTTATTTGTAATTAATATATATTTTTTTACATTTTAATGTGTTTCTTTCCGATTGTTTTTCTTGTTATTGTTGAATTTCGTTGTTATTTGTTAGTGTTTTTATCGTTTATAGTTATTTTTAGAGAGTTGTGTTCAGTTTTTTTATTGTTACGAAAAGATTATTTTCTGGCTCTAAAGCTGGAGCCTCTAAACCAGAGCTCGAACCAGGCTCTTCAATAACGAGAGACATTGTGTCTCTTGTTAAGAAACGTCCTCACAAATCTTAGAGTGCTTCTGAAAAGCTGATGGCGATGAAGGCGTACAAACACACATTTTTTTGCGTGGCTGAAGGTCTTTAATTAATTCAGGGCATTGGTATTTAATGGAGTGTGCTGAAAAAAACACTGACATGTTGTGGATATTGTCAGTTTCAGTTAGAAATATTGTCAGTGAAAATAAGGGCAGCCATGAGTTCACTTCACCAAGAAAAACAAAACCATAGCATACATTTGTGAACAAATTTGATGAATACATTTTTATGCTATACCTACGGCAGATTGTATGTTTTTTTTCGATAAAACAAAATTCCTACTTTAGAAAAGGTAATTAATATTTTTGTACTTTCTCACCAAAATAACAAAATGTATACCTACTCAAGCACAAGTCAAACAATCAAATCCGAAACGTCCACTAATGAACATGGAACCATGTTCATTAGTTGTAGTAGTAGCATTGGGGGGATTTGCCACAATACGCACGCTTTGCAGGCGTCTTGAGGATCGCAGCAGAAGTTGTCAATTCTCTAGAAGGCGCTGCTGACCACCTTTCGTTATTTTTGTGGCCCAACGCCTCATGGGATGCCAGGTAACAATGTCACCCCCATATCTTCCCGTGGGTGTCGTAAGAGGTGTCTAGGACTAGAGAGGTGTATATAATATATAGGTGTACAATTATTTCAATGAAATAAAAATATGTGTAACTTAGCGCCACTACAGATTACCTAAGAACATTTTTGAAGAAAAAATATTGAATACCCCTGATCAATGATATTATATATTTGCCCCTAATCAGTCAGTTTGACAAAGACATATATTGACATTTCTTTGTTTACTTATTAGATCTCGAATTAAAAACCAGAGTATAGTTAAAAATCATTTTGCTCGTATTAGTATCTTTAACAATTATTGGACACCAATGCACCTCCATGATATACCCCCAAAACTGTCAAAATTTGATTTGCACATATTGGCACATAAGCGGAATGAGTTACTAACATTAAACTTAAAAAAGCTTTTTGTAGTAAAGTCGATGGTTAGTAACAGGGAAATTATGGTAACCATCATTTTATATTTGAATTACATGGTTACAAATTTGTATAAATTATTTTTAGGGGGCTCCAATAAGTGAGAAGCCTATATACATAGTACAAATAGTGCGTAAAACAAGTCATCTTAGCCGAGGCTTGATAGTTAAGTCGAGGCTTGATAATAAAATAGGGTTTATGCACGAGCTATACGCCCGGTTTTCACTATGATTTCGAGGAAATTTTTTTTAACCGGCCCTATGCTTTTATTAATAAAATACTACGAACTATATACAACACTACAGCTACTCCAATAAAAGCATTTAGATACCCATAAGTCATTGCAGACTCACAGGCAGTCCAAATGTTCCAGCCCACTACCAGTTGGCAGCGTGACCAGCATGCTGGCAGCATTGCCCCGTTGAATTGCAATGGTTATTCTTAGAGCTACATAGGTGCTAGCATTTTGATCACGCATCGCATCGACCAAGCGCTCTGATAGGTTTTGGAAAATACGATGACCTCCCGGTCCCCGGACGTCGACGGACCCAACGTCTCTACACCAAACGGCTCAAATATGTAACCCACACCGAGGTTAGCATACTTGCAAGTATGCACCTCAAGCGGCGCATGCGCCGCATGCTCCGCCGAAGCAGCCGCGACGCCAGTCATATCTTTCTGAAAACGTGAGGGGTTTCAGAAAGATGTGACGGCGCTAAAGTGTCTACGCAAGTAGCGTCTCACACTAAGGGCCGTCCTAACTTCCACGGAACCAGAGTCATGCTGTCAGGTCTTTTACCCTCGTCACGCATCAGACCGTTCGGTTCGAGAACAGCTACAACATTGGCGCTGGTAAAAGCCCGGGAAATGATATCGTTAAGGCTGGCGTGGCGGGAAATTCGACCAGCACTTCGAGAGCAGAAGAGGCCATGGTGACTGAGTTGGTCAACTCCAGTACCACACTGGCAGTGATGTGCAACACAACACCTTGCACCCAAGCGTAAACTAATAGCGAGACGAAAAGCGGAAGCATCTATAAGGCTACCAGTTTCGTAAGAAGGAATGGCTTGTAACCAAAGACCAGATTCCCACACAGAAACAGGGAGAATACGAGCACGATCTGCGATACTAGGACATTTAAAAGATCTTTGCTCGCATAAGTGCCGATCCCACTGTTTCTGACATGACAACATTTTTGGGAATACAGTATTTTACAAGCCAGTCCCCATGTGCTTTTGGCCTCAGCCAGATATGCTACATCAAAAGAGCCTAAAGATGGTGCAAGTTTTTTTTTTACGAATTTGTGTGTACTCTGTACAGAAGACAAAAAAGCTGGTAATGCCACACTAGACATTTTGCGTATCCCTATTTGCCCCGCAACCTCACAGGGAGGGAAACTTGCAACCCCATCTTGGAAACCCCATCCATCTCATTATTCAAAACCGATATTAACGTATCGTTTAAGAAATTATCTATATAAGCTAAACCGAAGCTCACTGTGTTTCCGCAGCTGACAACATCTCAAAAAGTATGTAAATTTAGGAACGAAAAGGCAAAATCTAATAATAGTAAAAGCCACATGGGCGTTAATTTTGAATAATCTGCTAGAAGCTTCTAAAGTTTTGAATTTGTTCTTCGACAAATGGTGACAAAGATTCGTCAAGAATCGGCGAATCCAAAAGACGGAGCGAACTTTTTTCTACTAATTTTATATTAGGCGGAAGTAAGTTGAACTTTTCAATAACCGAAACTTTTCGGGGACAAGTATCACAAACAAAAAGTTCATATTTGAATAAAGTGTTTTCCAAATAACAACAAAAAATTAACTTTTTGTAGTTCATGGCCAATAAGACAAAAATCGTCTATATATATATTATTATTTATTTTTACCGCACAGTATATCACTCTATGATACTTCATGGCTAATATAATGTTTGATATAATGTTTGAATGGAGACGGAACAGTCTGCCAGTCTCCATTTAGCTTATCTTTCCTTCGATAGTGTTAATTTTATTTATATATATATGTAGTATTTTTAGTAGTATATATATGTAGTACTATGTATTTATATAGTGAAGGTATGTAAGTAAATAGGTATGTATATTTTTATTTAGACATTATTTAATGTAGGTAAGTATGTATATGTATAATTGTATGTATTTATTTAAATAGGTGTAAGAGTGTTAATAATTAGATAACTATTATGTAAGTAATGTTTAACTACGTCGGTCACACTAAAAGTTTTGCGTAACTTAAAAAAACAACATGTTATAAACAAAATATTATGTTTATTGCTTTTCAAAATACTCTCCTTTACATTTTAAACATTTTTTAATGCGATCGAACCATTTTTTAAAACAGGAGGACCACAGATCTGAAGTCATGTTTTCTACGTGCTGATTGAACGCTCTCACTGCCTCTTCGGAGTTGGTAAAAGTGAAACCTCTCATCAAATCTTTGATTTTGGGGAAAATACAGAAATCACAGGTGCTAGGTCGGAGCTATGTGCAGGATGAGTGACGAGTTGTAGTTTTTCGGAAGCTAAAAATGACTTTGTTTTGTTGGCCGTGTGTGAAGAAGCGTTGTTATGATGTAGAAGAACGCGGCTTTTTGGTCGTCTTTCACGAACTTTTTCTAACACCCTGGGTAAACAAATGGTAGAATAATCTTTTGATCTTCAAGTGGAATTGTGCAGATGGGAATCATTTTTTTACCAACGTTCCTCGCCTGCCTCACTTTTGTTGGCCTAGGGACCAACTCTCACCTCTTATGTAATAATAATTTAATCTTCCTGCTAAATTTTATACCTCCACATCAATTAAGCAATCTAACAAACTGTAATAGAATTACTCGTCGTTTTGATGACGTCACAAGAAATTGATCACTCTTTTCGCGAACTCTGACGTACGAACTATTTACTATTCCAGCGACAAATCTGTCATGTTTATCCTATTATCGCAACCCTATATCTTAAAAAAGTTAATTTCTAGCAGCGGATTTAAACTTGATTTTGGGTATTTTACGATAAAAATGGGTTTAATTCATGTGTAAATTACGTGCTATGTTTTTATTTCTATTATTCTTTAAAATAAATACAGCAAAATTTTTGATGAGTGAAACAAAAAAAAATACAGACAGCTGTTGAGCAGCATAAAATAAAATGTCATAAAACTATGGTAAATCTGTTCCTAACATCGTAGTTCGGAACAGTGCGAGCGGGATAACGGTATATTATAAACATCTTGTATCTCGCTTGCACATCCGTGATACATATTTCATTCGTTCTTTAAGTAGGATCAAACCAATATTGCTTTATGCGGTTGTGGGTTGGTGATTATTTTAAGCATGAAACAAAACGCTCCTTTTTTATGATGGTTTCATTAAAGGTGCACTGAGAAAAATCTAAAGTCAAAAGCGCCCTAATGACGGCCAATTTATATGGTATAAGGCGAAAAACACACAGTCTTGCGGAGAGAGAGAACTATTAAAATCATAAAAAATCATTGATCGAAAATATTTTCGACTTAATTCCATTTTCGTTGCGTATGTAGAACCTTGATGTGTGAAAAAAAAAATACTTGATGACAGCTCGCTCCGTTTGTTAGGCTCACCTATTCTGAATGAATCGTTCCAACTTTTTATCGAGGAAAAAACTCAAAATTTTCATCAATGCTCGGACCGCCTTTCCAAAATTAACGCACACATGGTTTTTACAATCATTAAATTCTGTCTTTTTACACCCCAATTCACATATCTGTTGAGATGTTGTCAGCTCTGGCAACATCCTTTGCTACTCGAACACTTGGACGCGACCATCAAAAATACTTTGGCTTCAATTTTAAATGTAAATTTATTAGATAGGGAGTGGCTGCAGGCTTCTCTTCCGGTGTCCATGGGTGGCCTAGGCATCCGATCCACCTCGGGTGTTGCTCTCCCTGCTTTCCTTTCCTCTGTTCATAGCAATAAAAATTTAGTTGAAAAAATTCTCGGCACTAGACTCGTCGATAATGTGAGTCTGAATATTGCACATATGAACGAGGCTAGGGAAGCTTGGACAGCAATATGCCCAAACACTGATTTCCCCAAAACTACATCTTCTCAGAAGCTATGGGACCGGCCGATCTGTGAGCAAGTGCGGAATCAACTTTTAAATACGTGCTCCAGTTCTACAGATCGTGCCCGACTTTTAGCAGTTTCTGAGTGGGAATCAGGTTTGTGGCTCCAGGCCATCCCTTCGCCAAACACCGGAACACTAATAGATTCCTCTACTTTTAGGATTGCTACCTCCCTCCGCTTGGGTGCATCGTGCTGTGCTCCTCACCGCTGCCATTGTGGCAGTAGCGTCGACCAACTCGGTCACCACGGCCTGTCCTGTACGAGAAGCACCGGAAGAATTCCCCGCCACGCCGGACTTAATGACATTATTCGCCGGGCTCTTACCACCGCCAACTGCGCTGCCATTTTGGAACCTAGTGGCCTTGTACGTGGCGATGGTAAGAGGCCGGACGGCATGACTTTGATTCCGTGGAGGATGGGAAGGCCTCTGGTATGGGACGCTACCTGTGTCGATACCTTAGCACCTTCTCATCTTCCCGCACCCCAAAAAGTGGCCGGCGCGGCGGCTGAACTAGCAGAAGGCCTCAAAAGACGCAAATATAGTAATCTCAGTAGTTGTTACATATTTGTGCCTTTTGGGGTCGAAACGCTGGGACCGTGGGGACCGAGCGCCAAATTATTATTCAAAGACGTCTCAAAACGTCTGGTCGACGCTACTTGTGACCAAAATGCTGGCATATACTTTGCACAGAGGATAAGCATTGCCATACAACGTGGCAATGCGGCCAGCATTTTGGGGACACTGCCTAATGGTAGCGGAACATTGGATTAGTTTCTTTTTTTTTTTTGGGCTAATTTTAAGTTTTTTAAGTTAAATATGTTAATTTATACAGTGAAAAAATAATTGACAAATAATTTCCCGCCAATTTTTTTTTATTACCTACTAAAAATATTGCAAGTCTATTAAAAAAATATTACATTCGAAACTCAAATAGTTCCGATTAGCTATAAGTGCAAAACTTTTAGTGTGCCCATGTAGGAAAATGCCAACTTGGATAAATTTTACGAGATTTTTCAGATCGGTTATCTGGCAGAAATTGCTTTAAGCGACCGCCCTTTGTATACGTTTATTTGTTACCTATGTTTTATTGTTATGTTATTTTTAAGGCATGGAATTTTTTTTTATCTATCTAGCATCGCTGCTATTATGTTCGCCGACAATCCTTCAAATTCCAAAGTCGATATCCCCAACATGTCAGCGGTTAGCACACTCCATTAAAGACAAATGCTCGTCCTTCGGCCATGCAAAAAAATTGTGTTTATACGCCTTCGTCACCATCAACTTTTCGCTTCCGAAGATCCTCTAAGATTTGCGAGAACGTTTCTTAACCGGAGATTCAACGTATTTCGTTGTTGAAGAGCCCGGTTCGAGCTCTGGTTTGGACGCTCTAGCCTCGATATTATTATATGTTACGAAGAAACCTAAAAGTTTATTAAAAACTAGGTTCTATTACTCGTTGTTGAGCAGTCTAGATTGGAAGTAAATGGAAATAAACATACATATGAGTAAGACAGACAAATCCCTGCTAACAATATCATATCCTTCAATAATTATCATATCCCTGATATCAGCAAATCCGGTTTCTGTTATCTAATCTATTATACTTATAATAAAACTGTAACAGATCAAATTCTGTACACATATTAAAAAAAAAATATTTGAGAGCACTCTGTAGCTGACACTGATGCCAAATCTGTATTTTTTTTTAATTTTTGTCTGGCTGTCTGTATGCCGGCCGCGCATCACTAAAGGTTTGAATGGAATTTAATGAAACTTAACATGATTTGAGATCATACTACGAAGAAGGTAATTGTATACTTTTTTTCCCGAAATTCAGCACGATTCCCTCGGGAAAGGGGATAAAAGTCGAAATGTACACTTAGTTGTAATGTATTAACGCGTAGTATGATTCCTATTATTCTTATGCCGGAGCCCGGCATCCCACGGGGAGCCGGCCCCCCACGGGCATTCTGGCACCCCACGGGCATTCTGGCACCCCATGGGCAGCCCGGCATCCTTATTTAATTTTTCAAGCTTGCTAAGATAAAACTTTAAAATCTGGAACATTCGCCACAATCAGTTTTTTTAGCCATCTATCTATCCTAGGTTTTTCGCGATTATTACACATAGTAATTAAACAACTTTAAACGGTTTAAGTCGAGTATATTTATCATTATTGTTGTCCCAACGTTTCAAACACCCCGTGACCACGATCACTGCAAAGTGTTTGAAACGTCGGGACAAAAATAATGATAAATATACGCGATTTAAACCGTTTAAAGTTGTTAAATTACTACATCTGTCTATCTTTTGCCGGACATTTTGAAGACTGCGCAATGGACACTTCCATTCCACAATCCAATGTATTTTCGTTCTACCGCCAAACAAGGAAAACCTTGGCAAAAAGACGCCGTTTTAAAATCGAAATTCCGAAGAAACGAACAAATTACTTTGCCTTAACATTTATTGTGCGAACCGCTAATGAACTCTCTGAGCAACTTAACTACTGTCTTCTGGAAAATACAACCTGGAAGTTTTCAAACTCAACGTAAAAAGCTCCTTTCTGCGCTATGCTTTACTAAGAGTGCTTCACCGCAGACCACGGCGTTGATTAATATGAGATAAACAGTGCTCAAATGTGAATAATTTATATATTAATTAGTCTGCAGGTACGGTTATCGCGAACGAAGTCGCAGGTACAGCTAGTAATAAATATGGGCAAACTGATGATATCTAGCATACATACAGACAGCTTCATACAAATACAGGTACATACACACATTCTGCACTCACAATAACTTCAATCACACACTGCTCACACAACATCACATTATGTTTTTTTTTATTTTATTATGTATATCACAGACTGACAAATATCTTTTTATATTTCTTTTGCATATGATGATTGATATGTATACCTATATTATTAAAGTCAAAGTCAAAATCATTTATTCAATTTAGGCGTCTACGACGCTCTTATGAAGGTCAATTACAAATTTTAGTATTGAAATATTCTACATTGTACTGCCACGTTCAGCAAATAAATTGTATAGAGCCACTGCGAGAAGAACGGGCAAGAAACTCGGGGCCATTCTTTTAAACATCTTTTAACAATGTGTTACATACATACTATATAATAGAGTTATTACAATATTTGTTTAAATTATGTAGGTGACAGGCAATAGCTTGGCGGAGGCGGAATTGTCCAGGCATTTTTGTCGTTTATGTAATCAGAAACTGTGTAGTAGGATTTTTTAATCAATATGTTTTTCACATGCAACTTGAATTTCCCTTCTGTGAGCGTTGTAATATGTTTAGGAACTTTATTATAAAACCGCACACAATTACCTAAGAAGGACCTTTTATTTGTCTTTGCTAATCTAAAACCTGGCTCCACTATTTTATCTTTATTCCTAGTATTGTAATCGTGATTGTCACTGTTTAATTTAAATTTACTAAAATTTTTACGAACATACATAATATCTTCAAATATATACAGACTTAGTAAAGTTAAAATATCAATTTCTTTAAAAAGATCCCTCACAGATTCCCTAGGACCCATTTTATATATGGCTCGAATTGCACGCTTTTGTATGATAAAGATTGTCTCTATCTCAGCAGCAGTTCCCCACAGCAATACGCCATACGACATAATACTGTGGAAGTACGCGAAATAACTTGCCCGTAAGAGGCCCCAGTCAAGGTGCCTGGGACTTGCAACCCAGTGAGTAAAGTTAAGGGGCCCCTTTATGATGCATCAATGCTTCCTTTTCACCGCTTGAGCCTCCTCCCCTGCCAAATTTGGTAAGATCCTACTAATGCCGCCTTGGATACACGTTCTAGGATGGAAGTTACGGTTGTTATTGACAGGCCAAGGACTTTCCAAGGATTTCGCTGGTATACCCCTTGCTCCGACTTCTACAGCATATAAATTAACACATAACCGTTTTTGGTTAATTCATTTGTTATGTCATAATATTTGTTAGTTTTTATTGTGTGGTCTTTTGGTATGTTTGTTTCCCATGGCACAGTAAGTTCTATGAGTACTATTCGTTTTAGATTTTTTTGTGTACAGAAATATATCCGGTCTGGATGACGAAACACCAACATCCTCAGAAATTTTGTAGTGTTTTTCATACGTGTCCTTCAAAAGAGTCTAATCGGGAGCTGCGCCTAAGATGGAGTAAGTTGATTTCGATTTTGTAGTAAACCCTTCTTTTACAAAAGCTACCTGTCGTTTGTTCGTGGTCAACCCTTTTTTTGCTCTAGCTACCGAGAGACTGCTCTCACTCACTGCTTCGCGTATGACTTCGAGGACTCTATCATGACGGCGTGAATAATGACCCCTATCAATGAGCACCTTGCATCCTACCAATAGGTGCCTTGCTGTACCTATGGCCTCCCGACAAATACCGCAAGACTTGTCGGTGGCTTTCCCCCATCTTACTAAATTATTTTGGTCTGGGAGGGTCATCTGAAAGGCGTTAAGATAGAATTTTAATAAGGCAGGTGACCAATCGTTTATCGAGGTACGCCACTTTAACGCCAGAGGGATACAAAATTCACCTATGGTTAGCCATTCGCTTTGCATTGCCAAGCTCATTGCATGTACTTTATAGCTATCATTTTGGTCTTGTTGTCGAAAAGATTTTACAACGTCTTTATCCTCAGTTTTCCTACTCGAACCAAAACCCGCTTTGTTTCAAAATTAACTTCATGCGTTGCTCTATTCAAGTTATTGCGATTTTCTGTTATTTGTAATGATATTCCTTGAATTAATTTAAGAATTGATCTTAATGCCCTGGACAGTTTATGTTACGAATATAATATTATCGTAAAAATAAACAAAAACTGAACACAACTCTCTACCAGTAATAATAACAAATATTTTTAAAATATTTTAAGAAAACATATAATTAATATTTTAATAAAACACTTAAAAAATATAAAAATATATCTAGTGACAATTCCACCTAATTTAAAGTAAATTAATTTAGGCGGAATTGTCACCAGACATATTTTTATATTTTTTAAGTGTTTTATTTATATATTAATTTGATGTTTTCTTAAAATATTTTAAAAATATTTGTTATGATTAAATATGGATTTCCGCAAAGCAACGCCTGAATCAATTCATTATCTCTATCAATAACTATAAACGATTAAAACAATAACAAATAACAACGAAATTCACCAACAACAAGAAAAACAATCGGAGAGAAACACATTCGCATCTAAAAGTTTAAACACGAATTACGAAGAAGCAAACGTGGCGTCAGCTGGAAAATGTTGACGACCCCAGTGTGGCAATTAAAAACAAAAAAATTACCCCGGGATATATGCGTAAATATGTACGCGCATAAAAATGTGTTTTCTTACTTAATACTACATTAATAAATTATAGCTTAAAATATTTCTTACGGCAAATGCTTCATCCGTTTCTAAAATTAGTACAATTACTTAGTTCTTGTCATTTTTTGCACGGTTAACACCTTTGTTTACCTTTTTGATATCGAATTAAAAACCAGATAAATAATTCTGTAATTTTATACTACACCGGCAGATATTCACTTCGTGACACAGAAAAGGCAAGGTGGGTATATTAAATAAAATCCAACCAAGTACGGGTTGTATTCAAACATGGAGGATTTATTATTAACACACAATACCGCATGGTGGAAAGGCATTTTGCGAATGCCCGCCTGGTTAGCGACCACCCTCAAGTAGAAAATCTGTCGTCAAGCACCTAACGGTGTGTTCCGGCAGCAGTCCTTGAGAGCCAGTGAAATTACAGGCACATGAGACTTAACAACTATGTCTCAAGGTGACGGGCGCAGTGCAATTCGTGACTTGTGAAGAAATGCATCTGTTATAGGCAGAGGTTAGTCCACTAAACATCAGGTGGGCCTCGTGCTAGATCCGTCACAATAACATAATAAAAAAAGAAAAAACAATAGTTTTGTTGTATTTATTTTATTTTTTAACTTTGTAAAGCTACTCACGCAACCAACACACCACAAACCTTATGCAAAAGTTTTTAGCAGTTGACAAAGTTTGTGTGGAACCTCCCTATATATTTCCTGTTTATACAATGTTTGACTAGGCCGCCCCGTCCGTTTTAGTCTCATATTAATAAACTAGCATGTGTATACTAGCACAGAATAAAACTAGGTAAAACTACTTAAGTTTTTAGGTTGCTTTTGTAGGTAACTAGGTTTGTTGAACGAGCGGGCACGAAGTGCGAGCAAATAATCTCTGCTGCCTAATCTATGTCTGCCATATCGAAAAGTTTCCAAAAATATTACTAAGCTTATTTGTTACCCTTATCAAGAAACAACTTTTTAGTCAGAACAACTTATATGAAGAAACTCAAATTACCTGTGTCAGATCAAATTAATTTCATCAGTTTTCGGAATGTATCTATGCAGATTTCCCCATTGACCCATTCCCCCATCGGCGTGCGCAGTGAACCTTCATTCTATTGCAAGCAAAATATTATGTACTAGCCGGCCCGCACAACTTCGTTTGCGTCACATAAGGGTTAGAGAGAGAGTGCAGCCTAGGCGCCATAATACGAACGCTAGAAATATATTTTTTGTATGTTTGTAATGTTCGCGTAAATATCAGAAACCATTATATTTGTATGTTTGTAATGGGTACTGATAATTTGCCATAAAATTACATTATTTCGCATGCGCTGGGAAAAGTATTGATGATACATAAAAATAGTGTTCTACATATTTATAGTATTCATCATTATCTACAAAAAAATCCGCGACAATATATGTCTATCTTTTATGGTTAACGTACAATAACTAAACTAAACTAATGAAAACATGCTATTACTTATTGTAATTTTTAATTGTTATATGAGTGGAATATCTCGGCTCCGATATGGTTTAGACAGGTGTCGTAAAAACAAAATCTGTTTACTATAATTAATTATTTTTTATAAAACTACTTCCATCAGTGGCTGCTAAACTTGAGAAAGACGCCACTTTTACCATACTTTTACCCAAGCCCCCAGCTGTCTTGCTACGGAACCGGAAACCATCGGTGTTTTTGACTGTAACTCGCAATTGGTCAGCTTTTGTTTTTGTTTTGTTTGTCCTGTCCTCTGGTTAGTGAATAGATAATATTCATTGATTTTGTTGCGTTGCTCTTTTTTATGTGATTGTATGCATTTTCGTCATAAGTTGACGGATTGCACTGCGCCCGTCACACTGAGACATAGTTATCTCATGTGCCTGCAATTTTAATGGCTCTCACGGATTGCTGCCGAAACACACTGTTAGGTGCTTGGCGACAGATTTTCTGCTCGACGGTGGTAACTAGCCAGACGTGTATTCACAAAATGCTTTTCCACCATGCGGTAAATCTCAACCTGATGGCGGTGGGGTTCGAAGTTTCGAACCAAGGAGCTGCGGCACGGCAGTCCAAAGCTATTACCGCTCGGCCATCATTACTAGTTCAAACAATTGCTCCCTTATTGTAATACAGGTTCACTTTGCTATGGGTATCATTTTCAAAATCTACATCTACACTATAATTTTATAAAGAGGAAAGATATGTATGTTTGTATTTTTGTATGTAACGAATAAACTTAAATACTACTGGACCGATTTGAAAAATTCTTTCACCATTATAATTCTACATTATAAACATAGGCTATAGAGTATTTTCAAAAAAGTTGTTCTGTTTTAAAATCCTTGTTAAATACCCGTGCATTGCCGGGGCGGACCGCTTGTATATAATAAATTCTAAAAAACACTGTATCTTAAGCATAGAACATATCATAATAATTTTTTTGAAGCGCTCGTAGCGAAGTTTACTTAGCTGTTCTTAACCGATCAGCAAAGTTAAGCAACGTCGCGCGCGATCATGAGTTGGATGGGTGACCGCTAGTGACATTACTACTGAGCGTTTCCGTGCTTCGGAGGGCACGTTAAGCCGTTGGTCCCGGTTGTTGTCTTAGGATGGCAGTCGTTATAGCATGGTGGTAGGGCATTTTGCGAATGCCCGCCTGGCTAGCTACCACCCTCAAGTAGAAAATCTGTCACCAAGCACCTAACGGTGTGTTCCGGCAGCTGTCCTTGAGAGCCAGTACTTCTAGGTTAGCCTGAACAACATCTTCGACCACATCATCACTTACCATCAGGTGAGATAGTGGTCAAAGGCTAACCTATCATGCATAAAAAAAAAAAAAAAAAAAAAATATCATGAATGTTGCTACTAAGCTACATTTTAGCTACGCTAAAGATATGGGTATGAGGACGAATTAAAAAAAAATCCTTTGAATATTTTAACAGCAAGGAATTGTTCAAGTAGTATTGATTATGCTAAAGAAAATTGTTAGGCGTTCGATAAGTATACAGCACCTGACAATTTTAGTATTTATAAATAGAAAATTATTTGTACACCTTTGGCTCTGCATACCCTTACGAGAAAATGCATACAGAAAGTTATAATACGATACATATATATAAATCACTCGACTAAACTGTGAACTCAAACAAATCAGATATTTTATTTCAGCATGGTTATTATAAATGTATAACAATGTGGAAAGTTCTTATTGTTTCTTTTGTCCGTATTATATTTAATTTACATCGAATAAGAATGCTCACGTGATGTTTATATAAACTGCTACACAGACGCGAGCACGAGGACCTTTAATTGGCTCGATGGTGCTTATTTTTAAGATACTGTAAGCGAAAGCTGTAGGTCTTCTTATAAATAAATAAAATAAAAAGAGAAAATATTAACTTATCTATATTTTTCTTTTGGAAGACTTAGTTTTTACATTAGTACATCGTATCTGTCTCGTAGGATGGCTATAGCTACATGGTCCCCTACGATACGGCTATCATTTACAGCAAAATGAGGATGTAGAGGTGCGGCTTCGACCCCCCGTTCCAGGTGAAAACTAAGAAAATAGGGGATACACACTCAGAATTTGGGTAGATGATTTTTTTTTATTCGAGCGGAGTATCTAGTCAGGCGGACACTCGCAAAATGTTCTACCACCTTGCGGTGATGTTCATACTCGCGGCAGGATTCGAACCCTGGATCTTCTGCACGAGAGTCAGTTGTAATTATCCACTGGGCATCAGATGACATTTTGGAAAATTATTTAGAATAATTAAAAGCGTACTGTTCTGTATCAATTTAATAAAAAAACAAAATTTAACCAAACATAACAAACAAATTGCCGCGCTCTTTTTCTCGTAGTGCAAAAAAGGTTACCAACCTCCTTTCATTGAAAATCAAGAACAAATAAAAATCACAACTCTTTTTTCTAATTATTTCATATGAAACCTTTTTGAGATTGAATTTTTTTATGTAAGCAGCTAAAAACAAAAGAACGCTACCAGGGCAGGTATGGATTTTCATACAACATTCCTTCACTGCTACGGAGTGAAGGAATGAAAATCCATATAACTTTCCCCGCCGAACATTTATAAGGGAAAATGAGGAACTTTATAACATGTTTTTGAACGAGTAATGAGATCTTTTCTGAGTGGGTGAGGTATAAAAATATTTATCTACTTACTTCTTTCTTTATTTAATAGTGTACTTAGTGATAATATTTCAAGCCTACATACAGCCTTCAGTTTTTGAGTACCTAATCAGTGGCTGTTTTAACCATTGGTTGCCTCTCATGTCTAACGAATAACTATAATTATGAAGTCGCTTCGCCCACGAGGGTGTATGTCTGAATAGTTTTACAATTAGGATCTTGTAACGGAAACACATATATTAAATAAAGTTCCATCTCACTCAATGCGCGTGGCGGCGGTATCGCGCTACGATATTTTTTTTTTCCGAAATGAGCAAATTTTTTTTTTCTTTTTGTGTTACTTTGACGGACCTAGCTCGAGGCCCACTTGATGTTAAATGGACTAACCTCTGCCTATAACAGATACATTTCGTCACAAGTCACGAATTGCACTGCGCCCGTCACTTTGAGACATAGTAGTTAAGTCTCATGTGCCTGTAATTTCACTGGCTCTCAAGGACTGCTGCCGGAACACACCGTTAGGTGTTTGGTGACAGATTTTCTATTTGAGGGTGGTAGCTAGCCAGGCGGGCAATCGCAAAATGCCCTTCCCCCATGCGGTGAAGCTCAAGCTGGAGGTGGGGATCGAACCAGGGACCTGCGGCACCGCAGTCCATAGCTATTACCACTCGGCCATCATTGCTACAAATCTATGTGATAATAATACATTCATGTAAACACGAAATTAAAAATCCCGAAATATGGAGAATAAATCTCAATCTAAGTCAGTTCATATAGATTTCACGAATAAAAAATCCAATTAAAACACGTATACATAAATGGCCACGTAGTACCATACGAATATACTGCCAAATACCTTGGAATAACACTTGATGCAAACCTTCGCTGGAAAGCTCATGTGAAAAAATCTGTGAGCTAGAACTTCGTTACAAGAAGATGTACTGGCTACTCGGGAAGCATTCCTCGTTGTCTGTACAAAATAAAATTGTCTTTTACAAGCAAGTCCTTATACCAGTATGGACTTATGGAGCTCAGCTGGCTGTACCAAACAAAGCAACATCCAGAGAATCCAACGATTCCGAAATAAAGTACTCAAAGGTATAGTCAATGCCCCATGGTACATTAGAACTGTCGACCTCCATCGAGAGCTGAAAATGGATGTCGTTGTCGATATAATAAAAAAACATGTAGAAGCTCACGAACATAGGCTTCACCACCACGTGAACTTTGAGGCAATCCAGCTCCTTGACAACACAGACATAGTAAGAAGGCAAAAAAGAACAAAACCTTTTGCTTTAGTGTAGTTATGTGACAGTGATATGTAGTGAAGTGCACAATAAAAGTACATATAAAGAACACAAGAACACATAGTGTCTTCCCCTTAATAGAAACAGTGATGGCTCAGTGGCATTGGCAATGGACTGCCGTGACGCAGATCCATTGGTTCGAATCCCGTCGCGGGCTTTACCGCATGGTGGAAGGGCATTTTGCGAATGCCGCCTGGCTAGCGACCACCCTCAAGTAGAAAATCTGTCGCCAAGTACCTAACGGTGTGTTCCGGCAGCAGTCCTTGAGAGCCAGTAAAATTAAATTACAGGCATATGGGACTTAACAACTACGTCCCAAGGTGAGGGGCGCAGTGCAATTCGTGACTTGTGTCGAAATGCATCTGTCATATGCAGAGGTTAGTCCGCTTAACATCAGGTGGACCTCGTGCTTGACCCGTCACAATAACTTAAAAAAAATAAAAATAGAGACAATAAGATATAGGTGTTAATGGACACATTCTTAACTTTACCCTAATTAGCAGTTTAAGTCAAGCTAAAATTACTCATTAGTCCATATTGCTGGCTAGATTGTAATGCAATGACGTACGAATTATATCATTTTAAAAAAGAAAAACATTTAATATGAACGGATTTGTTAAGGGTGTAATTGGTCACGTTGGTCACAAAAAAAACGTTTTCTAATAAATAAATTAAACCATATTATGATCTTCTGCAGAGGAGTTCACGTTCAAAGTGACCTATAATCAGGGAATCGCCCCTTAATTTAAATGAGACTAAAACAGAGAGCCCCGAATTTCGAGACTGTGACAGAATACTCTGGACCTCACAAATCTCACAATGTCAGACTAACCCGCTACCGCTCTTGAAATACCTACCTTAGCACTTGTTTTGAACCATCAATATATGTATGTGTATATAGCAGAGACGTATTCCGTTCTGTAGAGCTGTGTTGTATATTTTGCTAGCACAAGTATTTAATCTCGAGTTAAGCTACGTTTTCGCTACACAGACTGTGTGACAGATTTTATTGTTTCTGAAATTCATTATTGATTGGTTACTACTTACATACTGGGACGTATCAAAGTACAGTCACGGAAGATGTAACCATTCACCGAGCTGGCTGATATTTTGTAGGCTGTATTAGAATCGAAAAGAAGAATTTTGATACTTTTCGGACAGTTTTGGATACCATTATGCCCGCATTTTTAAGACGGTTCTCGTCGGACTAGCGCAACATGTATGTTTCATGTTGCTTCATATATCGGCGATCTGCTACATAAACAAAACATTTTGCTAAGCGAGGCGGTTCGTTATACCTATTCAAATTTTATGGGAAATAGATATAATTATATATTGTATGTGTCAGTTTCAAAAATAAATTATTTATGAAATAACTAATCAAGATGTGCAAATCAATATACATAAGACCATAACTGTACCTATTTCAGCAAATAAATGTGTAATGTAAATACCTATTGTATCCACAGATGCTCTTGTGCAGTTTGATTGTTGATCCTACAGTGAACGTAGGTATGGTATTTTAGTTAGCAAGAGACAAACACTTAAATCTTTAATGTGGAATTGATTATATTGTGATCAATTGAGAATTATTACAGCTTGATGGGCTTAGGTATAAGGTCGCATAATACTATGATAATCTACGGCACACGTATTAGGCTCTATGCTGAACTTCATGATAATTGCTTACTAATATTGTGTGTAGATACAATAGTTTGTGAAAACTTATAAATATAAATTCTTCACGCTTATTTTTCGAACACTGAACTGATTAGTCTTTGAATTACAGCATGAAAAAGAAACAAATTAATAAACGTTTGTATCTATAGACAATATTAGTAAGCAAGTAGAGTATTAAGTGTAATGGATAAGTCAATAGTGAAATAGTCATCGATGAATTGAATACATATATTATGGAAATATCATTCTATTATAATAAATATTTCTATATTATAAATATTTCTATTTTCGCTACCGAATAAGTAGGCAAACATTTTGCTTTCATTTTGATTTTTAAATATCTTCATATTGTGGCTGCAATTCAGAGGAGGAATATAATAACTGAAGTGTGCGCAAACAATTATTTTATTCAAGTCCAGTAATAGTAGTATTAGTCGGATGGCTAATAATGATTATGCTGTCTGAAATGGAGATTGCATGGATTGTAACATAGCCTAAAGACATCACTTAACCTATAGTAAAATCTATCTCAGATTCGTTGCGAAATACAAATTACATCGACTTAAAATAAACACTCTAGGACCTACACCAAACACAACTACCCAAAATAAATATATGCAAATACAAATGCAGACAAAGGAATTATTTACTACTGAATTTGCATGCCGCTGCAATGAAAACACACCGTAAATGCTCAGAGCACGCATGCGCTGGAAACAGCTCGGCCCCAGCATCAGTGAGCTGCCGAGCTGTCGAGATACACCCGTGCCCATCACCAGGTCTCCAACCCTACCGTGACCTGACAACCGTGCTGTTACCACCTTTGAAAATCGTGAGTAGTAAACTAGTTAGCTATTATCAATATTCGCATTCGTCACTTGCAATACATTAACAGTGTGGTCTGATTTATGTGTTTCATAATGAGAGAACAATAATGGGAGCGCATGTAATACTTATTAGGCTTCATTATCATCACCTAGTCATTATAATTAATTAGGTAGGTATTAATAATGTTGCGTGCAGGCACATGATATACATACAATACAGGGTTATTGGGAAAATACTGACAACCTCTTTTGTTAGTCCTAACAAACATTTTTAGATGAATGTTTTTTTTATTATTATTTTAATGTTTTTGTGACGGAACAAGCACCAGACCTACCTGAATGTAAAAGTGTCTTCTGCCTGTAATTTATTATTTCATATTTTTTATTTTTATTACTGTCCTCGATGTAAATATTCAGGTGGGTATATTCAAGGGAGCTGGTGGACTACCTACGTTTAACAAGACATACAACATTAGTTAATGGCAATTTTTCAATAACCCTGTATACCTATAGTAAAAGGTGTTGGTGGTAGTTAAAGGTACTAAAGTAATAACTCGTATATAGTACCTATATTTTGCTGAAATCTTGTCGAATTAGGAATAATGTTTTTTTTTAATTAGTATGTTCAGGCGATAGTTTGCGGAAACCATATTTAATAGTAACACATATTTTAGAATGAGTCACGAAGCGTCCTCAGAACGTGTTGACTGTCGTGCGCTCGAAGAGTCAAGTCAAGACCTCCTGAGGATGCTTCGTGTAGAACGCGTCGAAAATTCTTCCGATTACTTAGCTACGTGGCGTTTTACATGTTGTCACTTTGGCTTAGCAGAAAAATTTGGCGGCATTATCACTAGATATATTATTTTAGTGTTTATCTAAACTATTAATTTAATGTTGCCTTACAATATTTTTGAATTTTATGTTTGCTTTCGCTGTCATATCATAAAGATTGTAAATGAATAATTTTAAATCGTTATTGTTTGACGCGACCAATCGCATCCAACCATTTCTAATCTGAATGAGAGTAACACTTATTTTACATATTTATCCGTAGGCAGCGCTTTAGTCATCTCGTTACCTCTCCGCGCCTCTAGCTTATAAAAAGCGCTCTGGGGGTAGGGCAGATAAGACTGCTAGAAAATATGGTGTTGGTGCTTGTAAATCCTACTTAATAAAGCCCACTGAATAATCATTTTGGATTTTGACTACGACTTTATGTCAGACCTGATGTTTGACTATACAGGGTTATTTAAAAAATGCGAACAACCTCCTAGAGTTGACTTCTGTTAGTTCTAACAAACATTTTGAGATTAATGTTTGAGTAAAAGACAATGCCCACTCCGAGCTAAGAGCGTCCGCCGCGGCAACACTGGACCGCGCTGCGCTCTCTTTGAATAGAGTTTTGAAAATTTACATCGAGCTAAGTAATATAAAATATGAAATAATAAATTACAGGCACAAGAGACTTTTAACTTCAGGTGGTTCTCGTGCTTATTCCGTCACGAACAAATAAAAAAAAAACAAAAAAATATATTCATCTCAAAATGTTTGTTAGGACTAACAGAAGTCAACCCTAAGAGGTTGTTAGCATTTTTCCTATAACCCTGTATAGTCAAAGTTAGGGGCACCCCAACTTCGATGTTTGAAATCTTGTCAATGATACACCCACCCACACATATCGGGTATCATGATTCCGAAAACTCTGTGATCACATTTTCATGGTTCGACTTCCAAAATTTCTTCAATATCTACTATATATAATATAGTGATGCATACTATTTATAAGATCGATTGTCATTCGCACATAATACTGACCACCATCGCCATCCACGTATAAAACACATAGAAAAATCCATTTCCAGAATTTAAAAAGTACTCGATCGTTGAATGAAATATAAATAGAACCTACTTGGAGGTAGGTATGTACTCTGTACTATACTGTATCAGCCGGATAGTCCACTGCTGAACTCAGCCTCTCCTGAGAAGGGGGTGTTTGCCATAATCCCCACGCTTGGCAGGCGGCTTGGGGATCGCAGTGTAAGATGGCAGTTCTTTAGAAGGTGCTGCTGCCCACCTTCCCGTATTTTACCATAGTCGCCTCTTACAACACCCACGGGTTGATATGGGAGATGCAATTCTAACCCGCCAGCCCACGGTATATTTTATAATAGGTATAGTATTTCTGAACAATCGAACCCCCTGATCACCCTACTATGCATTTTAATTTGATGTATGTTCAACATTATTTAGTGACTAGCTCATTGGTATAAATATCCTTCGAACAAAAGTTGATTTCATAACTTTAAAACCTGATAATTTATATCCCTCCGTCCTACGAGTAGGTATGTTTAATATTTGACTTTATCGCGCTCCCTCAGGCTCTTTCAGTTCAGGAACTCGTTAGTAATAGACGTGTGGGTGGTAACAAACACATATTCAAACTTCCGATTTTTTTTAATAAAATGCTGTTTATGTTTATTATGCTATGGGTGTGTGTTGTTTATAATGATAAGTTGAAGCGCTCGTAGCGTAGTTTACTTAGCTGTTCTCAACCGATCAGCAAAGTTAAGCAACGTCGCCCGCGGTCATGAGTTGGATAGGTGACCGCTAGTGACATTACTACTGAGCGTTTCCGTGCTACGGAGGGTACGTTAAGCCGTCGGTCCCAGTTGTTGTCTTAGGATGGCAGTCGTTATAGCATGGTGGTAGGGCTTTTGCGAATGCCCGCCTGGCTAGCTACCACCCTCAAGTAGAAAATCTGTCGCCAAGCACCTAACGGTGTGTTCCGGCAGCTGTCCTCGAGAGCCAGTACTTCTAAGTTAGCCTGAACAACATCTTCGACCACATCATCACTCACCATCAGGTGAGATAGTGGTCAAAGGCTAACTTATCAGGCATAAAAAAAAAAAAAAACTTGCCTGAAATAAATGGTTTACATAAGTGGGTAAACGATTAATTATAATAGAAGTAGGAAGATACCAGGGTAAAACTAACACCCTCCCAACTCTTTCCGTGGGAGTCATCATAATATATACTACTGTGATATGCCAATAGTTATGTCTATGCTTTCGAAGCAGTGTTGGCTCAGGGGCATTGGCTATGGACTGCCGCGCAGCAGGTCCATGGTTCGAATCCCGCCGCGGGCTTGAGCTTCACCGCATGGTGGAAGGGCTTTTTGCGAATGCCCGCCTGGCTAGCGACCACCCTCAAGTAGAAAATCGGTCGCCAAGCACCTAACGGCGTGTTCCGGCAGTATTCCCTGAGAGCCAGTGAAATTACAGGCACATGAGACTTAACATCTATGTCTCAAGGTGACGGGCGCAGTGCAATTCGTTACTTGTGACGAAATGCATCTGTTATAGGCTGAGGTTAGTCCGCTTAACATCAGGTGGGCCACGAGCTTGTACCGTCACAATAACATAAAAAAAAATGCTTTCTTTTTTTGCGTGCATGCTTCGTGAAGTCGAGACTAACATCTATGATTTTGGTTGGCCAGTTTAGTGATTTATTATTTATCTACCGACTTCTGGAAGGAGGAGGTATTCAATACCTCTGTTTCTTTTTATTGTTACCTCAGAACTTAAGACTGTGTGGCCCAATTTCCATGATTCTTTTTTTATTTAAAAGCTGATGCTTGCCGTGTGGTCCCATTTAAAATTCATTAAAATCGGTCAAGCAGTTTTTGAGTTACACTACAATAACTGAAAAGTATATTACTACTTGATGATAGTCATTGACAGTGAATCGATCTCATAAGTAGTGAAGGTCACAAAAAAGGGTGAAAAACAATTGTTTACCATAAAATAGAACCGCCTTCAACACTTACATGTGTGAAATAACTTGTCGAAGTCGGTACCATGCGCACAGTATTGTGATAATAGGTACTTTTAAACCATCATGGTACCGACTTCAACAAGTTATTTCACACATGTAAGTGTTGAAGGCGGTTCCATTTTTTGGTTAAAATATTTTTAACGTGGAGCGTGGGACCCAGTAGCCGGACTTCAAGGTGGGACCCGGGTAAGGGCTATAGGACGATTTGAGGGGCAGCAGGTCTTCTCGCGCTCTGATTACACGAAGGATAGTGGGTAAACGTAACAATAAAAATAAATTCGGATGGATGGTTGGATGTGTAAGAAAGACGGCCAGCCATAAATAAAATCGAAGCTAATGTTTTTTTACAATTATATATCTGTATTGTCCTGTATGCCTCCCGCATTAGAACTTAGAAGGGGTGTGCCATAATCCGCACGTCCCCATAATTCTCGCAATCGTCTTGGGGATAGCAGTATAAGATGTTAGTTCTTCAGAAGATGCTGTTGCCCAAATTCTGGTAATGTTTACGTTGGAGCCTCTAAAGAATCGCTCAGGAAAATATGCGGGTACTGCTATAGGATATACTGTATCAGCCGGATCGTCGGATCGGAAGCCTTAAGGGGGTATTTGCCATAATCCCCACGCTTGGCAGGCGGCTTTGGGATCGCAGTGCAAGATAGTTCTTTAGAAGGCGCTACTGCCCACCTTCCAGTATAATTATTCCCTTAGTCGCCTCTTACGACACCCACGGGATGATATGGAGGTGCAATTCTAACCCGGCACCCCACGGGGAGGCTATAGGATATGCTGGTGTCCAATTCTAGCCCAGCATCCACGATATTGATAGCAAAAACATTTTAAATATGCTCTTTGCGTTGTTAGAGAAAACATTACCGATCCTTATGATAAAAGTAAGAAGACGCTCAGTATAATAAAAAGATGTATCTCTAAATATCCTCTCTAATCAATATTTACAGACGCAAGTACTCATAAGATTGTTCTTGCGTGACTGTAATTTGATATGCCACAAGATACACTCACAATTGCAAGTTAACTGTACATGTGATACTCAACGGGTTAACTACTTACTAACCGCATCACGTGCCTTTATTCTTTACGGTCAATGAAGGAAAACGGTCAGGACTAGGCGAAGACCCTTATGTATCCTTATGTGTCCTGTAAGTTCGCATGGTGGTAGGGCATTTTGCGAATGCCCGCCTAGCTAGCTACCACCCAAGTACAAAATCTGTCGCCAAGCACTTAATGGCCTAAATTACGGCAGCCGTCCTTGATAGCCAGTACTTCTAGGTTAGCCTGAATAACATCTTCGACCACATCAACACTTACCATCAGGTGAGATAGTGGTCAAAGACAAAAACCTATCAAGAATAAAACCCTTTTTTTTCATCTTCCTGTGGGAATATGTGTGATACCAGTAAATGGGCAGTAACGTAAAAAGCAGTAACTTCTTCAGACCTGCCATCTTACACTCCGATCCCCAATACGCATGCCAAGCGTGAAGATTATTGCAAACCTCCCCATATTGGGCGAGTCTATGTTCAGCAGTAGACTATCCAGCTGATACAGTACCTCCGCAACCTTCGGTATGCTCATAATTCTATAATTTCTATATTTAATAAAAAAAATACAACATTAAACTATACAGATTTATATACTAAGTACCTTTATAGGTAGTTAGTATCTAAATATAATTAGTTCTAAATTCTAATAAATAAATTAGTATCTAAATATAATATAATATTTATAGTACTTATGTACTGGCACTATACGTCTGTAGCAGTACTAAACTAATCACAAATTTAAGTGCCTAAGATCAGGGCGAAAATCGTTTTCGTATTTTCCGAGCGTTTATTTGTTGCAAGAGAAAGAGATAAAAGCACTCCCTTGGATCGTTACATTGTACATTGATTAAATGTTTCCGCCCAACCGAGCGGAGACCGCCGAGCATGTACTTAGAGATTTCAAACTCAGGTTCTGCAGCATGGTTAGAATACTGCTATTTGAGATTGGGGCGTGTAAGGCCGGTCACAATTGATAATAATTTAAGAGTAGAGTTCATGGAGCGCTTTCCATACAAACGTAGTTTTGTCATATTTTAAATACCAAGTGTTCAAACTCGGTGAAATTTTGTGTGCATTTTTTTTTATGTTATTGTGACGGAACTAGCTTGAGGCCCACCTGATGTTAAGTGGACTAACCTCTGCCTATGACAGTTGCAATTCATGACAACTCACGAATTGCACTGCGCCCGTCACATTGAGACATAGTTGTTAAGTCTTATTGTGCCTGTAATTTCACTGGCTCTCAAGGACTACTGCCGGAACACACCTTTCGGTGCTTGGCGACAGACTTTCTACTTGAGGGTGGTAGCTAGCCAGGCGGGCAATCGCAAAATGCCCTTCCACCATGCGGTGAAACTCAGGCCTGGCGGTGGGAATCGAACCAGGGTACTACGGCACGGCAGTCCATAGCTATTACCGCTCGGCCATCATTGCTTCAAAATGATATGCTTTGCCAGTTTTTCGATTTATTGCTTATTATATCCCTAAATGTCAAAATAACAATTCCCATGCAATACAATTTTAGGAATTATTTATGGAAATACTTAATTTTACGGAAATTTGGCAAACCAGAAGCATAGATTAAAGGCTCAAAGATATACATGCAAAGTTTCACCGAGTTTGAACACTTAGTATTTGAAATATGACGAAACTAAGTGAACTCTACTCTTAACAGACTTCCAAAAAAATTGCAGGAGATTCAGAATTCGACGCAATAATTTTTCTGATGTATTACAAATATTGCGTTCGTTTTGAGATGATAGCGTTTGTTGCAGTTTCAAAATTTGCATTTGCACCTAAGCCTCATCACCAATGATTCGTCCCAAATAGAACGACTGATAACACTTTTTGACAATGGCTGTCATTCTCAAAAGATAAAGCGCGCGCGTGATTTGAATTATTTATAAATCAATTGAACAAGTAAAAAACCCGAATACAAATTATTTATTTTCCTAAGGCACTTTATCGTTCCATTGAAATGAAAACTGCGTGATATATATATATTTATTGTATTGTTTTTTAATGCCCTTCATTTGGATATCGCAACAGATGGGTTAAGAAAAATTAAATTTTATTCCTCACTATAGGGCGTCTAAAATTCACCAGTTTCTTTTTAATTCACTTGTGCTATGAAGATGAATCTAATGTTCTCTCATACATTAAAATCGGTCAAGCCATTTGGAAGTTATGGTGGAATAAAGAAACTCACAAACATACATACATGAACCCTGAAAACATAACACACTTTTGAAGCAGTGATGGCTCAGTGGCATTGGCTATGGACTGCCGCGCATCAGGTTCATGGTTCGAATCCCGCCACGGGCTTGAGCTTCAACGCGAGTTAGAAGGGAAGTTTGCGTATGCCCGCCTGGCTAGCGACCACCCTCGAGTAGAAAATTTGCCGTCAAGCACCTAACGGTGTGTTCCAGCAGCTGTCCTTGACAGCCAGTGAAATTACAGGCACATGAGACTTAACAATTATGTCTCAAGGTGACGTGCGCAGTGCAATGCGTGACTTGTGATGAAATGCATCTGTTATAGGCAGAGGTTAGTCCGCTTAACATCAGGTGAGCCTTGAGCTTGTTCGGTCACAAAAGCATAAAAACAAAAAAAAAACTCCTTTTTGGCCAGTCGTGAAATAACTCTAATTTTTTCTCTCGTAAATTTGTAAATTTGTATTGTAATGCAGTCTTCCATACATACAAAGCAAATACAAAATACTATACATGTACAAAAATAGGTTTCAATACATTTAAATGCGAAAAACATATTAATATGATATAAGTCTCTATTATTACGAAGCTCACCTGTCAAACGCGCAGTTTAAAAAAAAAAACCACTAAAGTTCTATCATGGTCATGGGTCAAAATAGCATTTCGCGGCATCACCTCTAATTACTGTTTTCAAAGTTTTCTGAACGGCATAAGAATATGTTCAAAAAACTATTTTTGCCTAGAACGTCCCAAAATGAACGCTCAAAGTGATAACTTTTAGCATTTGAGGGTGTTATTTCTCTTACAGTGATTTTCTTTTTGGGTATGTCCAGTTGGTCCCATTTAAATCTCATCAACGAGTAGTTTGCAAGTTAAACCACAGATTATAAAGGTATACTAGATTGTTAAAAAAGTTCTTGATAATTTTATTGCAATTCTTTGGTGACCAGTATTTATTATGGACCGTACAACTCACGGAAACGAGACTAAAAATATTTAAAAAATTCGTAACTAGACCATGAAACTGTGAGTCTAGTTAGGATTATTATATATATTAGGCATTAAGTCAACTAGTTATTCACACTTTTCAGTGTTGGAAGTCGGTTCAGTTTTATTTTTTTGATATTTTTTAACTTTTTGAAGAACATTTTCTGTTCTCTCTTTCATACTTTATTACAACATGCTTGTGACAATATTCAAATCCCCTTACTTTGGAAAGTATAATAACAATATGCAAATATAGTTGTATGACTGACGACTGTATGTAGGTCAATTCCCACTGACCATAGAGGTCACTCACGTCCCCTTATGAAATAGGAGCGTAAGGAATAATAATCGTCCGTTTTTATTAAGAACGGAAATAATTCCAATTTCCTATACTCTAATTATTACCACTGAATGACTGATTGAGATCATACTTTCATACTGTTATGGTACCGACTTCAACAAGTAATTTCAGACTTTTTGGTATTAGAAGTCGGTTTTATTTTTGTTATGTTATGTTAGATGGGTCCATTTTATAAATAAAACATGTTTTATGTGTCACGAAGAACAAATATCCTATTCCTACTTTAGAGACTACTAGATTTGCTACAAAAAATGCTGTGACATTTTATTGACATTATATATCTAGTACATCGGCTCAATCGATTTTCGTCATAATGTAGGCTGTAGAATAGAAACTAAGATTTCACGCCATAGTTATACTTAGAAGAATAGGTAAACATATGAAATTTATTAATATGTAAAAACTGATCTGTGAACATGTTAATTTTTTATATTGGGGTATGTACGTCTATACTATATTTCTTAGTTTCGATAATTCATATTTAATATTCAGTAAAACATTAATATTGGTAGAATCGAAATATCTACACCATCGATTTTTTCCCATCACTCACCATTGAACATATCGAAAAGGCATATTGACATCACTAATGCCAGTTGTTTTGAAGCGCTCGTACGGTGTGTTCCGGCAGTTTTTATTTCGGCAGAGCCGGTACTTCTAGGTTAGCCTGTACAACATCTTTGACCACATCATCACTTACCATCAGGTGAGATAGTGGTCAAAGGCTAACCTATAAGGCATGAGAAAAAAAACCTCTACTAACAACTATTATTTATTCTG
Source organism: Plagodis pulveraria (assembly GCA_963890685.1). Lineage (NCBI taxonomy): Eukaryota > Metazoa > Arthropoda > Insecta > Lepidoptera > Geometridae > Plagodis > Plagodis pulveraria. The sequence goes on along the minus strand of OY982970.1, from coordinate 9,219,107 downwards.
TGCAGCTATACCCTGCCCCCGAACAGAATTGTGCGATAAGGACAATTGCAGTTGGAATTTCCGCATAATTTGCGTTCTGGGAGAAAGCTGTTATCCTATAGTGAATATTAATCAGATCTAACAGCAGCATCTCATCACGCATATTTTTACTTTGACTCATCACCAGGATAGCTCAATTGGTAGAGCACGTTCCAGCCTGAGGGATGGATAGGCCGACGTTCCGTAAAGGAAAATTTTATAATCGAATCGCGTTCATTATAATTTTCCTTTCTAAGTAATGTTGTAAGGTTACACAAGAAAACCCTCACTGCCAATTAAATACTACACACCATCGTATATGCCTATGTGGTATGGTAGGCAAAGATATCAAAGCATCTACGTTTCATCACATATTTTTTGATCCCCTGTGACCATTTCGAAGCGCTCGTAGTGTAGTTTGGTTAGTAGTTCTTGACCGATCAGCTAAGTTAAGCAACTTTCGCTGCAGTCATGACTTGGATGGGTGACCGCTAGTGGCATTACTACAGAGTGATTAGGAGGGCACGTTAAGCCGTCGTCGGTCCCGGTTGTTGTGTTAGGATGGCTGTCGTTATAGCATGATGGTATTGCATTTTCAGAATGCCCGCCTGGCTAGCTACCTCCTCACGGCAGTTGTCCTTGAGAGCCAGTAATTCTAGGTTTGCCTGAACTTAAGTTTTGACCATATCATCACTTACCATCAGTTGAGATAGTGTCTAAAGATAGCCTATCTGCGATGTAAAAAATATATATGGGGAGAGCGTATTGCCACCTATTGTGCACAATTCTGGACTCCAGACTGGAAAATAAATTTGTCAAAAAAATTATATAACTGTCAGACAAATGAATCGAACCTAGGTCGACGAGATTCCAATGCGGCGTGGACGCTTTACCCTACCAATATCTTAGTTGCCCATAAATATAGAATATAATAAGAGATAAGTATGTTACATCATCTTATGTAATAAATAAACGTGTTGCACGTATCCCGTGTCACCCGTGTTGATATTCGTTATTGCGCTTCTTGCTAATTACGAGTACAGCTTATACGAATCGGTCAGTCAGTACCACGAAATTAAGGAGGCAGTCCATGACTTTTCTTTTCTTCGTGCTCAGTACGGAACGAAATAAATATTACCTTATCTTGTTAAATTATGATCTGGTAAGTATCAGCTTTGTGCGAGTTCGTCAGTTGAAGTAGGTACTTCTACCATACCTATTGCTACCGAAAAGCAGTATTGTTCCCATTACTGTTTCGATTTGAAGGCTGAAATAACAGGCACATGAGAGCATTATACTAAATGTCGTTAAAATCCTTTTAGATGTAACAAATAGACTCAGAAATTATTATTGTTTTTAAATATGGCATAGCAAATGATGTTTGAAAAGACCGTGAAGTCTTTCCCGACGATCAAACTTCCAAAGCAAATTTAAAACTGGGAAAGAATTTTCTGGATTAATAAAATTGGCTCGATTTAACTTGACACCGCCCGTTTCTAAGAACCAATTATTTACACTCGAGAGATAATGGCTTTTTCCAGTAATTGAGGCTCGCGTTTTCCTGCATTTGTAGCGTTGAGAAAAACGTGATGTAGCTATGAAAAATGCCTAGGTAGGTAATTATGGTATGGCTCGTAAACGCAACGTGAATGGCGGGAAAATCAAAATTTAGACATGTTTTTGGTTTTGTTTCTGGGTTTCTAGGTATTATACTTGATAACATAGGACGTGAGATTAGGACAGTATTTTTTGAAATGATTGTCTATGTTAGGAGTAAACGTAATCTATACTTATAATATATTTGATGATTATATGCGTAACTTATATATGGAATCAAGTGCATTTCTGATCAATTACTTTTCAAGAGCAATCTTCATACAAGAAGTATTAGAAGACTATTAATCTTCATACAAGAAATATAAAGTACTTTAAATTAAACTCGCGAATACCATTCCTTCACCCACCCATTGGGGAAATAATAACCCCGAAGGGTGCAGCTGGGCTAAATTTGTACATAGTGCCCCTCCATATGAGTATCTTCTTGAGGGCGTCTTAAGAGGCAACGAATAGGAATATATCACGAGGAGGACTGCAGCGCCTTCTAAAGAGCTGCCATAATACCCACGCGTCGCAAACGTCTTGGAGATCGCAGTAGAAGTTGTCATTTCTTCAGAAGGCGCTGCTTCCCAGCTTCTGGTATTTTTCCCTTAGTCGCCTCTTACGACAACCATGGGAAGAAAGGGGAGGGCGACATTTTAACCCGTCACCCCGCGGGAGATATATAAGTGAATCCATTATCTTAAATTAATTACGCGATAAATTTGCTTCACCTCAGTCTGACACTTACCACAAATCCGTGCTTTATCTTATCCGCTTGCAACAGTGTATTACATATGTTTTATAAGGATAAGTGTCGGAAGATCCAAAAGCCGGCCTGGTGACAGTGCGGTGGAGGCGGTTCATCCCCATTTTTTTTTTTTTTTTTTTTTTTTTTTTTTTTTTAATTATGATAAGCAAGCATTTGACCGCAGTCTCACCTGATGGAAAGTGACGACGCGGTCGACGGTGGAGCATGCTTGCCTAGCAAATACCTGTTTACTCTGTACTTGAAGACTGCCAGATTATATATATCGGGAAATAGAGACGCTGGTAGGGTGTTCCATAATTCGGCCGTACGCATTATAAAGCTAGATTTAAAACGCTTTGTGCGTATTTTCGGCATATCGACCATGTATGGATGCCGTGTTCCTGTGCGTCTTGTTGTCCGATGAAAAAAAGGAGAGGAGGGAATAAGGTTGTGTAAATCGATCGCACATTCTCCGAAGTGTAGACTGTAAAAAACCGATAAACTAGCAACTTTGCGTCTATGCTCGAGGCTTTGGAGTCTAGCCTCCACCAACGCATCGTCACCAATGAGCTTCTTAGCTCGGTTATCTATCGAATCCAAGGCTTCGAGCTGCCCCATCTAAATCCTTGGCTCTCATGACGGCATGCCTCGAATCTCGTTCCAAATGGTGCAGTTGCTGATCGGACACGGATGCTTCGGAGAGTACCTGCACCGGGTTCGGAGATAAGCTCCACCTATCATGAGTGCGGCGGCGCGCCCGTGGATACGGCGCGTCACGCCGTGGAGGAGTGCGTGCCGCACGGGAATCCCATAAGCGCACTCTGACAGTGGAGGTCGGTATTGATCTCTCACTGCCGAGCCTGGTAAATGCAATGCTCGGCAGCGACCATAGTTTGGAAGAAATGGCCTCGTTTTGTGGAGAGAGTTGCGGAGCGGGTTATAGGGAGGAGAGTGAACTCGCTGAAGTTCACTCTCCTCCCTATAACCCGCTCCGAAGAAGATCACCGAGGCAGAAGAAAGCGTCACTAAGCGCACTTGCTTGCGCCCCCTAGTGATGGGTCGGGAGACCCTCCACCAACACCGGGCCAAGCAAGACTGAGAGTGCCCGATTTAACGAGGCACCAAACATACGGTGAATAGCGTTGGTGCGGCAGCGTAAGAATGCGGAAGTGGCCCTGCGCCGCCCCACACAGACAAAAGCTTATCGCTGGGTTTTTAGTGGGTACACTGGCAAATATCGGGGAGTCCCACAACACCATGCGGCTTCCCCCCGAAGAAACCACGTGGTACGATAAAAACCTGTTTCCTATGACCAAAAAAAGGAATAGGCATCGATGATGACGTAACACCTACCAATCTACTTCATGAATCGCGCGCGGAAACACGGCCGTAACCAATTAGTTAAGGCGAATTACTTAATTAGTTAGGGCCAATTTCCTATGTTAGTTCCTATTCTGTGAGAGAATGGTGAACGGCGAGTTTACCAGAGGAGTATCACAATAATAGTAAACAGCTACACCAAGCGGTTTCATCCGCATAGACAATGAGGATAAAAAGTATCCTATGTGCTAAACCTGGATCTATATTCCATGTAAGATTCATAGGTTCCGCCATTTCATCGTGACGGAGTACAAAACTACCTACGCAGTCAGTCTCATCGCTCATATCCTCATACATTTTTGCATTTATAATATTACTGTGATGTAGATAGTTTAGATCCTGGGTACTTTCCATGAATACTGGTTCATCATTGTCTATGCGGGTGAAACCGCGCGTCCATTTAGTGATTAATGACAAGGATAGCATTACTTACATCAAACAGAGACACAGATTCTTAGGTCTAGCCAAAAGATTACGTTGTGAATTTGTGATTATTTAATAAATCCACAATAATTGTGCAATAAATCAATGTGGCCGTAAAATAAGCTTATTGTGGTAATTAATAAAAAAGACGTTTTTTTGAGTTTATTATTACAATTTAATTATTGTGAACCTCACCTAATGATTAAGTGATGAGAGGTCGAAGATGTTGTTCAGGCTAACCTAAAATTACTGGCTCTCAATAAATACTACCGGAACACATCGTTGGGTGCTTACATATTTTTATACTTGAGGGTGGTATAGTCTGGTTTTTAATTCGAGATCAAAAATGTAAACAAAGAAATGTCAATATATGTCATTGTCAAACTGATAGGTCAGGGTATTCAATAGTTTTTCTTCAAAAATATTCTCACAAGTGTGGCTATTAAAAACAAAAAAATCTTACACTAATTTTTTCAGGCTTGAATATATGAGTAAATATTTACGCGCATATAAAAGTGTTTTATTGTTTCATAATAATGCAATAAATTATAGCTTTAAATATATTTTTTACATTAAATGCTACATCCGTTCCCAAAATTAGAAAAATTACCAAGTACTTGTAATTTTTTTGCACGGTTAACACCTTTGTTTACATTTTTGATCTCGAATTAAAAATCAGAGTATAGTTAGGCATACATTCGCAAATTGCCCTACCACCATGCTATAGAAAAAGATTTTATTTTATATAGCCTCCTTACATCCAAAAATCCCAACTAAAAATATTGAAAGGGACCCACGATCCATGCATGTCAATATACCGGCTCGACCCAGGAAAATTTAATTTAATGCTCTCATCCTCTTTCAATTGTCCATTTCACTAGTTCACAAAGCAATATAATTAGCAAGTCACCAATAGATCTTATGCGTGAAGGAAATGACAACAATAACAAACACTAGATATATTTATTGATTTTGTCACTAGATATATTTTTATATTTTTTAAGTGTTTTATTAAAATATTAATTTGATGTTTTCGTAAAATATTTTGAAAATATTTGTTATTATTAAATATGGATTTCCGCAAAGTAACGCCTGAATCTATTCATTCATTATCGAAATGACAACATTTTTACAAAAAAAAAAACAGCTTCTCATTAATAAAATATCATTCAATTGATGAATTCTTAAACGAAAAAATGTGAATTAATAACTAATTTATTTTTTATCATGTGGTCGAAGATGTTGTTCATACTAACCTAGAATTACTGGCGCTCAAGGACAGCTGCCGGAACACACCGTTAGGTGCTTGGCGACTTCCATTGCGCAGTCTCCAAAATATATCCGGCAAAAAATATATAGTTAAAAGAACTGATTGTGGCGAATGTTCCAGATTTTTGAGGTTTATCTTAGCAAGCTTCCAATACTAAATAAGGGTGCCAGGCTGCCAGTGTGGTGCCGAGCTGCCCGTGGGGTGCCGGGCTGCCCGTGGGGTGCCGGAATCCCCGTGGGATACCGGGCTCACTCGTCACTATTCTAACAAAAAAAGAATAATTGAAATTGGACTATGCGTTAATAAATTACAACTAAGTGTACATTTTGACTGTTATCCTCTTTCCCGAGGAAACTGTGCTGAATTTCGGGATTAAAAGTATACAAATTCCTTCTTCGTAGTATGAAATTAAATCGTGTTAACCTCATCATCTACCGAATGGAATTCATCGTCATTGAATTCCATTCAGTAGTATTGGAGTGATACGCGGCCGGGATACAGACAGACAAAAATAAAAAATAAAATACAGTTTTGGCATCAGTGTCAGCCACAGAGTACCTACTCTAATTTATTTTTCAAATATCTTCCATAAAACTGTAATATAATAAATAGATTCAGGCGTGACTTTGCGGAAATCCATATTTAATAATAAATATTTTTAAAATATTTTATGAAAACATTAAATTAATATTTTAGTAAAACACTTAAAAAATACAAAAATATATCTAGTGACAATTCCGCCTAATTTTCCTGTTAAGCCGACGTGATGTCACAAACGCCACGCAGCCAAACCAGAAGAATTTTCGACGCGTTTCGATTCTACACGAAGCATCCTCAGGATGTCTTGACTCTACGAGCGCACGATCGAGAAATCATTCTCTTTTAAAAAAAAAAAAAAATATTTGTTATTATTATAAGTATAGATATAGACGTATTGATGTTTTTTTTGTGTGCCAGAATAAATACATAACACACGGCGTGCATACAAAAATAAAATTCTACCATTTCTCTTACTGTCCTTAGAAGGATACATAATTCACGTTTTCCTACACCAACATGTAAACTTCAGTCTAGGTCTATGAAGGAGATACTCCAGCAAAAATAAACAATCCCCGGTAACGAGGAAAATAAACAATTTCTGGAATACCAGATGTTAATCTGAATAACATTCTGCAATAGTTAATTTGTAACTGATGTAAACAAAGCGACTTGGAAAAATTGCTAGTATTCTATGAAATTAAAATGTTTTGCCGCCAAGTCTAAATCGTGAGTTGCCTTGGTTCAATTCCTGTGTGATATATGTTTTAGTAGTGTTAGTACAGTAAGTTACAAAATACATTCATTCTTCTAATCACTTGTACGTAACCTAAAATTCTATGATAGTACTAATAATACCTACTTAGATTACTTACATACTACTTTCATTATTAAAGGGTCTTTCATTAAGCGTTTCCTATCTTTAAATTTAAATAAAACAAAGTGTGTGTGAGATATTATCAAAATTATTTATTTATTTGAAAGATGTAGTAATGCCATTATGTGTGGAATATGACATCATTCAAATGTCCGCCACGGCTTCTGGGTTGGGTGGAGCGCATGTCCAATTTTCTTTGGCGCATAAATCAGGCTGAATTTGACCTATGGCATAGGTTATGTTGGCTTTGAGGGCCGCTGTAGGCCTGTGGTTTGTGGTTTATACGCATAGACCTGCGACTTAAGAAAACCCCACAAGAAAGTTACAGGCCCAAGTCAAGACGCAAAATTCGCCAAGTTGTGGTCTGTGAAAGGCCGAGTTCTTATGAGCGACGCGAAATCGACTGCCTCGGATTCTCCTGCACACTCTCACGGACAGCGGCAATGTTTTCGGCAGACCTTGCGTTTCGTTGACGTACGGGTGTTGAGCGATCATTTACCGAACCAGTGGACTCAAATTTATCGACCACACGACGAATAGTCCTCTCGGTAGGACGATTACATTAGATTTGGTAAAACAGAATGAATAAATGACAACCAATTTGACAGATGTAGCTTCAACAAGATGGCCGCTACCAACTGTCAAAGTTCGGATGTGCCTATTGGAAGATCTATGTATTTACCTATATGTATACTAATAAAAGATGTATTTTTTTGATAACTCACATTTTTCACACACGCATAACGCTTATCGGTACACTTCATTACTACAACCAAGAGAGAGAACTCAAGAGAGGACATCGTGAAATCTATAACTACTGGGTTACTCTGTCATGAAGTTTTCAAAAGCAGTCCAGTATCTTACAGCACTTCTGGTTATGATGTCTAAATTTTAATGGTTGCGGCCAAAGTCATCGTTATAGTCCGTAGGTAACAAGGGGAACTCCTTATTTATTCATGTCCATATTTACATTACAAACGGTATGTTTACCGTGGGTTTTATCGTTCATGAGTTATCGTTATTTGGCACTGTTGCGCTTTGATCATGAATATACAAAAGAAAAATGCGAAGTGTGAGTGGGACTCGCTCGCCGAGGGTACTAAAGTACTAATGCGATGCTCCGTCACTGGACTCTCCCACTGGTGGGTGGACGGGGAATTCAAGTTTCCCCCTCCACCCACTGCACTAGAGGGCCACCAAAATCATTTGCTTCATTGATATTAAAAATAATACTTTTGCTATTGGATTAAGTCTGAAGAATTGTTCTAAGACACTATATTTGATAGCTGTCAAAGTGACAGTTAATGTTGCAGTTTTCAGTTTCGTTTCTTGTTCGGGATTTTTCAAACAAATCTAAAAAATTAAGATTGCTATGAGGTGTAATCGTATTTTTTTTATACAGTTCGAGATCCTTAGCTGATCTGACCCACGCGTGACCGGATGCAGTAGTTGCGGTCATTGATATTTTTTTCTGTGGTTGCGGTAGTAGTACAAGTGTTAGATTCATAAAATATATGTATAAATTATTGATGTATAAAGACTCAATTTGAAAAAGAATGTAAGCATAAAAGTACGTTATTAATAGTCTGTAGCTGTTTTGCTACCAGGACAGTCGTTCGTTCTTTAACCCGTTCAATTGTTCGTTCAAAAAGTTTTGAAGTAGTCAGTCAGTCGAATAGTGACAGTCGAACGGAGAAGAGCTAACGATTGAACAAATATCCCAAATCAATACTGAAAATAAAAGTAACTGTTACTGTATGGAATAAGAGTGGGATAATACATACATATTATTATAAACCTGGAGTTTCCTTGGAGTAAGCCCCTTACAACTTCAGAAGTGGGATGACAACGTCCAATTGACTTGTTTGTTGGCAAAGGTTTGATATTAAAACAGGTTTAATCATTTACAAGGTGAGTCCAGAATCATTATATTTTATGCCAATTACTTTTTAGTTCGTAATTTGAATATTTCAAATACATGTATATGATACAATGAGCATTGGTAATAAAAACCGTTACTTTTTAAATTTACAAACTTATAATCACTACAGTTTAAGTAACTGGTAAAAGGTGTATGTTACAGCGTCATGAATGTGACGCCAGGATGGTTTGAAACGATTATCAAATTTAATCGATTGTCTTTATAGGAAATAGCAACATTTATCGCAATCCTTCAGAAACGTCAAGAATTTTCTTTTATTGACATTGGCAGTAATGACATTTGACAGCTGACGTCTACAGCATTACTTTTCGGACAGAAGCAACGAAGTTGTCGCCTCGCTATCGAATCCATCACTGTTCTACTTTGTAATCCTTTTTAATCTGCCTGATCACTTGATATTTTGGGGATTTCTGTACGCAAGTGGGTAAGTAGAAAACAGTGCTAGGTATCGAAATCGTAATTTTATTCTGACAACGTGTATTTACCGTTCACGCATACGTGGTCTACACGATGCAATATAAATGTATGTCAGTCATTTGATGGTATGTGCCAAGTAGTTAAACTATGTTTCCTTTTGTTTTCTTTACAAATAAATTGTGCATAATTGCCTAAACTTTGTTCTATTGGTATACATATACTTACTTTTGTCATTAAGAAACGTTGTGTTCAAGTATAAAGAGTGTAAATATTGTGTTGTGCTAAGTTTAGAAAGTTAATGTACTGGTTTTATGAGTGTCCCCTTTTGGTATCCTTTGTATTTAATAAGTACTAATACATTCCGCATATCCCAGGTTGTCATTGTTTGTATACAATGCCGAGGCAAGTGCAATCACGTGGCCGGCAGTCGCGGTCCGCTTCGAGACGTGGATCGCAAACTCGAGACCGGCGTACTCGAGATCGGTGTGTCCGGTCACGCAGCAGAAGGGAGCGCCAAGCAGTGACGCCGCCCAAGTGTTCCCGCGGGCGACGGTTTCGCTCATCTTCAAGGTCAGATTCTACCGTGCGTGATAATCGGCGTAGGCGTAACGAGTCTCGATTACGTAGTGCACAGCGTCCACGAGCACACGCTTACTCTCGTGGTAGAAGTCGTTCGCGAAGTACTCATCATTCAAAACGAAGTAGGCGAACTAGCAAATCACTTAAGACTCCAACACCTGATATGCCACTTAATTTAGAAGTACCTAGTTCAGATGATCGTAGCTTCACCAACTTGCAACAACAGAATGTAAATATTGAAAAAGCGTTAGATAATGGAGGTATACTTAATCAATTGAATCAACAATCAGTTAAAGTATCAGATAAATATGTTAATGATGGTATTCAACTGGAACCATCAGGTTCTAATGCTCAATTAGCTCAAAATTTGAGCACTGATGAGGTGGTCATAAATAAAAATATAGTTGATAGTTTAAATAAATCACTACTAGCTATAGCAACCGTAAACCCACAAAACAAAGAAAAATTTCCGTCAGTCAATGTAGTGCCTGAGTTTGACCCTAAAATAAAGAACCAAACTATTAGTACATGGTTAAACAAGGTAAAGGAATGTGCGGAAATTTACGGTTGGGATAGCAAACAAACTGCACACTATGCATTACCAAAACTAATGGGGACTGCAAAACGCTGGTACGAGGGACAGCCCTCAGTTTTACACTCATGGGAAGTTTGGCAAGAAAAGCTTAAGTCTGCTTTTCCTGTCTATGAAAATTATGGACGACTATTATCGGAAATGTTAGGCATAAAGGCTAAGTTTGGGGATGATTTGGAAGAATATTATTATGAGAAATTAATAGCTTTGAACCGTTGCGGTATTTTAGGTAAGAATGCTATAGATTGTGTAGTTTATGGTATAGAAGACAGATCAGTAAGTTATGGCGCTGAAGCAGTGGGTTTCGAAGACACTGATAAACTATTAGGATATCTAAGAAGTGTAAAGCATGAGAAATTTGACAAAAATACTAGAAAGATTTTACGACCTACCACAGATTTCAGCCGCAAGGTACCAAAGCTAGATTCCAGTAGAACAACAAGATGTTTTAATTGTCACGAAATAGGACACGTCGTGAATAGTTGCAAAAAGCCTGTAGTTAAATGCCAGAAATGTTTACGGGTTGGTCACGATGATTCTAATTGTAATAGGGAGGTTTTAAAGGATAAGGTTGAAGTTAAATCGTTATGACTAGTAGAGGATGAAGAAAAGGCTGACAGCAAATTTTACAAGAAGGTAGTAGTAAATGGTTACGAATTAAATGCCTATGTTGATTTTGGTAGTCAGTGCTCTTTGATTCAGGAATCAACAGCAAAGAAATTGATTCATACAGATAACTGGACCAGTACTGGCCTACCTTACCTACGGGGTTTCGGAAACTCCGTTATACAAGCTAAAGGCACGTTCATGGTTGAATTAAAGGTTGATGATGTAATAGTCGATGTTGAATTAATCGTAGTGCCTGATCGCTATCTTAATCATGAAGTACTAGTGGGTCAAACAGTGACAGAACAATCCCATGTAGAGATACATAAGGACAACAAACAGTTGATTATAAAAACCCAGATAAACTTGAATGAGCAACGTGTCAGCTTGAAAACCATCGATATTATAAATCTATATGGCACTGCAGTCATTAAAGTTTATACTGGCACAAATTTTACAGGGGAAATAGACATAGAAAATAGTCAAAGATTAAAATACAAGGTAGAGGGTGGCATCATTGCAATAAAAAACGGCATTGGTTATATTAAAATCACGAATTCTCAAAACAATACGATACATTTTAATAAAGATGAGATAATATCGCGTGGAAGTGTATACAGTAATCATTTCCGGGCTAGATGCTTAAACGTCAATAAAGTTTGCAAAGATAGTAATCTTTTAAAAGTAGAAGATTTACACATGGGAAACACTTTGAGTACAGCTCAAAAGAGTCAGTTATTAGACTTAATAAATGAGTATAGGGATTGTTTTGCCACATGTTTGTCTGAACTTGGTTGCACTAATATAACTAGTATGGAAATAGAATTAAAAGATAATAATCCAGTCGTATATCGTCCATATCGTCTTAGCCACACCGAAAGATCTGAAGTTAGATCAATGGTCGATGACCTTCTACAAAATGATATTATCAGGGAATCATCTTCTCCGTATGCGTCACCAATAATAATCGTTAAAAAGAAAACTGGTGACAAACGCCTTTGTGTGGATTACCGTGCATTGAACGCTAAGACAGTTAAGCAACATTATCCAATTCCGCGTATAGAAGACCAGATTGACCGGTTATCTGCTAATGTTTTCTTTTGTGCATTAGATCTAGCTTCTGGGTATTACCAAATACCAATTAATGATGAGTCAAAACCAAGAACCGCTTTTGTTACTCCAGATGGTCAGTTTGAGTTTAACAGGATGCCATTTGGGCTAGCAAATGCTCCAGCAGTGTTTCAGAGAGCAATAAATATGGTTCTGGGAAATGCTCGCTTTGATACAGCTTTGGCATACATGGATGATATATTAGTACCATCTGAAAATTTTGAGCAAGGTATGATAAGACTAAGGATTGTATTCGAAAAGCTACGTCAGGCTGGCTTGACCTTAAAACCTCAGAAATGCTACTTTTTCAAACAAGAAGTTGACTATTTAGGGTTTGAAGTCTCTGGAGATGGTATCAAGCCAGGTATACGCAAGGTAGAAGCAGTTAATAACTTCCCTACCCCCAAAGATGTTCATAATGTGAGACAAATAATAGGTTTAGCCAGTTTCTTTAGACGCTTTATCAAAGGATTTTCTCAAGTCACCAGGCCTTTAACGAAATTGTTAAAGAAAAACTCTGTTTGGGTATGGAATGATGAACAAGAACGAGCGTTCAATGAGATCAAAAGGGTTCTATCATCACAACCGGTATTAGCTTTATATTGTCCAACCGCGGAAACTCAAATTCATACGGACGCAAGCAAACATGGAGTAGGAGGTGTCCTAATGCAAAAACAAGTTGATAGACACTTTAGACTAGTCGCGTATTATAGTAGGCAGACATCTCCGGAGGAGTCTCACTTTTCTTCATATGAATTGGAGACTCTAGCGGTCATTGCGACGTTAACAAAATTTAGACCATATGTTCTGGGCTTAAACTTCACTATAGTGACCGATTGCAACTCCCTTAGAGCCACTTTTCTAAAAAGGGACATGATTCCCCGCGTAGCTAGATGGTGGAGTTTAATCCAAGAATATAACTGTGATATTTTGTATAGATCCGGAAACAAAATGATCCACGTTGACGCGTTGAGTAGAAACCCAGTCACAGATGAAACAGGTGTCATAGATGCTGTCGAAACTCGTGATATTATGAGCATCGATTGTGACTGGTTGAGTACTGTGCAATCAGATGATTCCGAGTTAAAACGCATTAAGGATATATTGACGAATTCTAGTTATGATGACATAGATATACAAAGTTCTTTCGTATATCTATAACGAAAGAACTTTGTTCTAAAAAGAGGTCGCTTATTTAGAACTACTAAAGATGGCTTAAAATGGGTAGTACCAAAGGGATGTAGATGGCAAATTTTACAAAAAAATCATGACCAGATTGGCCACTTTGGTTTTGAAAAGACGTATGACAGAATAAAAGAACATTATTGGTTTTCACGAATGAGAAAGTTCGTAAAGAAATATGTGAAGTCATGCTTAGAGTGTGCCCATAACAAAATTCCACCCGGTAAGAAAGAGGGCTATCTCCATCCCATACCTAAAATATCTACACCTTTTCACACGGTCCACATCGATCACCTAGGACCTTTCGTGGGTAGCAAACGTAAAAATACATATATACTCGTAGTTATTGATGCTTACACAAAATTTATTATACTAAGGGCCGTAAAGAATACAAAATCTAACACAACTATTTCGGTTATGAGGGATTATTTTGGCACTTTTGGGCTACCCGCCCGCCTTATAAGTGATCGTGGTTCTTCCTTTACGAGCTCTAAATTCAAATCATTCATGCAAGAACTTGGAGTCCGACATATCCTAAACGCAGTGGCCTCCCCAAGGGCAAATGGTCAAGTGGAGAGGTACAATCGTACGATTTTAGATGCTATAGCTGCACAAAATCACGGTCGGGATGAAAGGTTATGGGACGAAACATTATTACAGGTGCAATGGGGAATGAATAACACTATAAATAAAGGTACCGGAAAGTCCCCAGCAGAAGTTTTATTCGGACTTAAACTCACAAATATTAACGAAGGTAGTATTGTATCGGGGATACAGTCTGACATGGTAAATGTCAGTATTCCTGACATAAGTGATGGTAGTATAAATGAAGTTACTGATGAGGCTATATCAAATATAGAAGAACCATCAGTTAATAATATGGCTGACAATCAGCCACATAAAGTAGATAAGTCTACACTAATAGGATATGATCATAGAAATGAAAACCAACATTCAAATGCAATTGAGGAAAATATTACTAAAATTAGATCGGAGGTAAACAAATTCATCAATAAATCACAAGAATACCAAAAACACAATTTTGACAATAAAAGGAAGGAAGCGAAAAAGTATAAAATTGGAGATTTAGTGAGGATAGAGAGAACAGCGCACACAGTAGGAAAAAGTAGAAAATTATTACCAAAAATGTCAGTTCCTTATAAAATAATCAGAATATTAGATAATGATAGATATGAGGTTACTGACACACCTATAACAAAGAAAGGGAAAAGTACTTACACTGGAATTTTTGCAGTAGACAAAATCTTTCCCTGGATGTGTTTTAAGGAAAGAGATATTTCTTCGGATAGTACATATAGTGATAATGATTCTGATAATAGTTAATTCAATCATAATTTAATCTTTATCAATTAATATGAAACTAAAATTAAGTATACCTTCATAAAAAAAAAACAGAGTAGTTGAATTGTACATCTATGTAATATTTGTATAGTAGATTGATTGAACAAAATGGGTCAATGATACAGATTAAAAATATGAAATATTGGTCTGAATTACCATTAAAATGTTTATAATATATTATGATTGTATAAATATAGATTATCCGATGCACCTTTAATAGGTTAAAGATATATTGTGTATGTCAAAAATGAAATTATAGTGGCATTTAAATGATAATAATTATTGTGTTAATGTGTTGCGTTCATCAGAATATGTACCAAAAGCAACGTGCGTTTCTACATTATGGACAAGGTGTCCGCGCAAGGTACGCAATTATATTTTGGACAAGGTGTCCGCGCAAGGTGCGCATTTACATAATGGGCCATGTGTCCGCGCAACGTGCGCAATTATATGATGGACAAGGTGTCCGCGCGAGGTGCGCAATTATTTATTGGGCAAAGTGTCCGCGCAAGGTGCGCTATTATTTAGTGGGCAAAGTGTCCGCGCAACGTGCGCACTAATATCTAATGTCATTTAATTGTTAACAAAAGTAAAGCGCCAATTGCGCTATCATATAAATTGTAAATTTGCCTAAAACATTTGCTCAATGTCTATCATGATACAATAAAAAGTTGTCTATATTATTGGAACTATTTTGTAAATTTCTTAATTAAACGATTACAATATCATTGTTTATTACAGTTTCTATAAGTAAGGATAATTTAGTTTTAAGCACTACTACTAATATATGTGTGTTCACGAGGACGTGAACTTATATCAGGATGGACGAGCTGTTAGATTCATAAAATATATGTATAAATTATTGATGTATAAAGACTCAATTTGAAAAAGAATGTAAGCATAAAAGTACGTTATTAATAGTCTGTAGCTGTTTTGCTACCAGGACAGTCGTTCGTTCTTTAACCCGTTCAATTGTTCGTTCAAAAAGTTTTGAAGTAGTCAGTCAGTCGAATAGTGACAGTCGAACGGAGAAGAGCTAACGATTGAACAAATATCCCAAATCAATACTGAAAATAAAAGTAACTGTTACTGTATGGAATAAGAGTGGGATAATACATACATATTATTATAAACCTGGAGTTTCCTTGGAGTAAGCCCCTTACACAAGTTTGACGCTTATATTACCGCTTATCACAGAGCAAAAACAAAAGACGTTAAAAAGTACACGTTTCTTGTATGGGAACCCCTTTATATCTTTTTGCTATTATTATTTGTTATGCAAACCGCGATACCAACACATTATCTGGGATAATATCAATCGGCTACCTATTACGGTTCTAAAGGTAAATCTACTGTAATTTTGAAGCCACAAAAGTTATTTGCTGTCGGGTGTAAAAAAAATGTACAAAGGGAGTATATTTTAATTGTATACTAGCGGCCGCCCCGGCTTCGCACGGGTATTTAGCAAAAAATATATGTTGGAACACATCAAAAGTGACATTAAAACGCAGCACTTATCTTGTTTTCGAGTGATAAAATCGCCCCATTGAATTCCGTAATAGACTTAATTTAAATGTTTCTATAGCGTACACTCTTTCGAAATAAATTCACCTTAAATTTGTTTGCGATGACTATTTTTATAATAATTTCTTCGAAATAAAACACGCTCGAAGGATATGTGCGGAAAGCTTTCCCTTTTAAGCAAAAAAATAAGCGACAGACTCGTATAATGTCTAAAATGTGTCTGCGAAATATTCTAATTTCGCACGTTTCCCGAAAATTTCACGTATTTTTCAGGGACACTTGTCCAAAGCAAAAGTAGCCTTATTTAGAACACTCATGGCTGATTTTGCATTGCTACAAATCAATCCAACATTTATACAATATATAATATGTGAATCCGGCCGGGGCATAACCCTCCAACATACGTTAGTTCACCGCGAACCTGCTTACTTTTCTCTCCTCTTCGCGAGCTATGGGCGTGTCTTTTAGTAAGTAAATAAATTCACTGGAACGTACTAATATACTTCTATTTATATACGATGACTAACTGTAATAACTGGACGCTTACCATGGCTTGGTTTATTCGTTTATGTTTTGCTTTGGTTCTGATATTGTTGGCAATGCATTGAGCGCGATTTTTATTATCATCTTTGAAATATAGTGAAAACTTTGCAGCGATGTTAGTTTCGTGTTGGTGATGTTGGTCAAAGCGTCGAATCTAAAGTCGAAATTATTTTATTCAATTCAATTGTTTATTCAATTAAAGCGTATACTTTCTGTTCTTGGAAACAGTTCCCATTAAGGTTAAGCATGTCTAGCCTCTTCGGTCACATCATCACTTGCCAACTTGATAGCGGTCAAGGCTTCAGCAGTAGCCTATAAGGCTTTATAGTGGCGATCAAAAGTAATAGTAAGAAATGTATCAGCTATGGTCATTTTTTTCAATATGTTTGCAGCTCACACTTCCTTAATATATCACGACTTCGACATGTTGTTATAATTTCACCCGGTACGATATGATCGTCTTGACGCACTGCAAATGTAGGACAGGCGTGAGTCGCTTACCATCAGTTCAGTTATTACGTCTCTATTGTTATAGTTACTTCCTCAGACGCAGAGCTTCAAGTAAGTTTGAAAGTGGTCGTAGAAATTTCCGATAAATTAACGCGAGGCCGTGTTTTATTGTTTCTTTTTAGGAAATCATGAAAAATATCCATACCATTGCACTATAGATACATATCCCTGGTTATGTTATACTTATATATCCACAATAACACATGTACGCATTATTTGTACAGCAAAGCAGACAGGCGGGCGTGGGAACGCCTGCGAACACGAGACGAGTCAACGTAGAAAAATATTCTCCGCGGTGAACAACTTCTTCGCTGATTCGCCTCTGGTGAATCAGCTCAAAGGCATCATGGTAAGTACCTACATAATTCTATTGATTACCACCTAGAAGAACTGTTGCTAATTCAAAATAATGCTTCATCCAATTCCTTCATAGCTCTCACTAAGTGGTAATGTTTATAATATATTGGCACCAATATAGCTAGTAATATACACCAAGTCCGTATATTACTAGCTACCTCTGGGCACATAATAAAAAGAACCAGAAGATTCGATATTTCTATTGATTCCCACCAAGATGAACTGTTACTAATTCAAAATAATGCTTCATTCAATTTCCAATGGTCTCACCAGGTGGTAATATTTATTATTGACACCAACACCCTCGTTAGTAGATTACTCACTACATCTGGACACAGAATAAAAAGAACCAGAAGGACTCCGCAAAGCCATTCCAATAAATAAGCGACTCTAGCAACGAATCAATAAAGTGCACTTCGGCTCGCAAAGCATTGAGTACCAAATATGTTCGCCTACAAGGTGTCTCTCTTTCTATCGTATAGGCACGTTTATCTGTGATCTCTTCTGACGCGGCACGCACCGAAGAATAATCCCGTCCGGACGGATACGCCTTTGTACTTGAAGTGTGGAGTGAGTCATACCTGTTCTGGGGTAACAAGTGAGCTTAGTTGGCAACGAGCTTTCATGTGGCACACACTTTTGCATAGGCGTCTTTAACTACATCAACGGGAGGATGGAATAGTCCTTATGTTCTAAGGGAACGCTTGTGAGTTTATTATTGTTACGCTTAGTGAAAACCAACGAATAATATCTGTCATCCATATTTTGACTGTCAAAACTCAAAACCGTCTCAACTTTAAATTTATTACTAAGGGGAAAATAGAAGGTCTCTTTTAATGCTATCATGATAGAACAAGTACGAGGTCCACCCGGTGTTAAGCAGTTACCTCTGCACATAACAGATGCAGTTCGTTACAAGTGAGGAAAGGCACTGCACCAATCACACTGAGACATAAAGTTGTTAAATCTTATGTGCCTGTGATTTCACCAGCACCCATTCCCCTTCAAATCGGAGCACAGTAATGTCATAGTAGAAGGAGTGGGAAGTAAGTTATCTTCATACAAACGCACCGCGCGCGGCTTGTTTGTGTGCGCCATAGTATCTATGCGTCCCGCACGCACACTCTAACACAATCTCGACCCGTTTCTCAGTGCGCCAGCTGGGGCTAACACCGAACAAGTTTCGCGCGTCACGGCTTTTTGGCACCGCTAAATAAATGAAAAATGTTTGATATTAGCATGAGAACTTATTGCTGTGTGTTTGGCTGTCTAAATAATTCATAGATTCCAGAGTTGTCTTTGTTCAGATTACCTACTGAACAGGAAAGGTAAGCAAGTCACTTATTCTATATAGCATACCTATGATTTTTACTTGATGATGCCTACTTATTTTTTTGTTGTATTAGGTATGCCCCGCGTCGCACGTCTCTGGCCCCGCACCCACATAGGTATCGCCAGTCGGTATTTTTTTCATCGTGAAAGGTTTAATCATCGTTTAGGTATAAAACCGACCTCACTAACCTTGAACCCGGACAACACAAGTAAAAAATTTAAAATAAAAACTTCCCGGTCCTTGCCTATTTCTAGGTACTGAATTAAAATTTAGCATATACGAGTACATACATTAAAAATAAGTAACAACCCTGAGACAGGCAAGTATGGTAGGTAATTATATCGCGAATTGGGTCGGAGATGGCCTACTTCCTCACTCTTTCTACTATGGTAATGTTCTCAATACTGTCGGCGGTAGAAATTGGTATGGTGGCAGTACTTCCCCGGACGAATTCGCACAAAGAGTTCCACTGCTACTGAAAGTTTTCTCATATTCACAACTCAGGATACTATCTAATTTTGCTGCCGTGACTGTTGTCCATCCATCACGGGATGAGTAGTAATAAAATATACTGAAACTTTGAGAAGAACCTATTCGATAATAATCACATTACGACATAATGGACGTGTAATATTGGTATTATTATATTTTCTATGGTATTAGGTTCACTTTCATGATATGACGTCATTCCACAAAAAGTACCTCACGTATCGCGACAATTTCAAATGACGGCAATGAGTCTAAAATGTTGTTATAGATCACGTTGACAGCTTAGGTATATTGTGTTGTCAGTTTTCTAAAAATCACGTGGCCAAAGTCGTTGTAAATTGGAAACATCAGTGCTCTGATAGTGACGTTGCGAACAACGCTTATTTTCGTGTGTCGTCATTGATCTAATAGTGACGTTGTAAAACAAGACATATAAACACAAACAAGATAAAGTAACACATACCAGACAAAAATAGCAAATGATCACCAAAATAAAACCCGCATTTTATTGTAAACTTATAACCAAAGTTTCAACATCTCGCTATCCTATTTAAGAAAAAGGACTCCAAATAAATCATTGTTAACCCAAAAGTAGTAAATGATCACCAAAAGTAGTAAATGATCACCAAAAGTAGTAAATGATCACCATAATTAAACTTGCTATAATTCTTCTGGCACATCGCCGGCCGCAGCCGCGGCACGCTCGCTTCGCTCGCTCGGCTCGCGCGTTGTTGTGGTCACAAGTGACCTAACGCTCCTCCTCGCTTCGCTCGTCGTCGCACCTAAATATGACTTTGAGATTTAGTGATCATTTACTACATTTGGTGTTCCATTTCAATTTTTGGTAAAAGAACTAAGGGTATCAAAGCATTTTATAGTGGTCATTATATTTAATCTCTATGGAAAATAACGACGTTTTTTTCATGTTTAGTCAGATTTCTGATAACGACGTTGTAAACCTAAGAACAAAAACCACGTCATTTTAATCCCAACTCGTGAATAGCCTGATGTACATAACAGATTACACGTTCTCAACTCATGTAATGAGAAACCAAGAGCACATTGTACAATATCCGAGATTTCATAGCTAAAACGTAAACGTACATACATAATCAAAAACCATCTGCGGTGTCTATGGTCGTAAATCTCGATGTTTACCATCTAAATTAAACCAACTCAGACTAATCAAATGCGTATATTTACGTACCACTTACATCTACATATCTACATAAATAGAATTCATATAGTACCTACTTCGTATATTAAATTATATACATATGTATATATATCGAGTTTGCAGAGCAGATTGCTTTTATCTACCTACTTTTAGTGAATAAAGGTTTGTATACACTAGGAAACTTCTCGCAAGTAGATTTTTGTAAAACAAAGGAATAGTGAAATTGACCTGAGCTATATCTAGGCCGTGCCCAATATGAGCCAATCCGTCATATACGATACGAAAACTCTTTATATATAGCCTACTATTGGTTATTCTGTGCTTATGCCTAGTTTGCGGAGAAGATTGGTTTTATCCTAAGATGAATGGTTTGTCCGTTCATATTAAGGTGTGTGCAAACTAAGGAATTAATTTTATACATATTTTGTTAAACAAATTGTAATAAGTTATCGAATTGAAAGTTATACCTAGATTACGTTTGGAAATCACTGATGAGCGGTATACAGAATGAATGTAATACTCGTAGAACCACCGAAAAAATGAGTAGAACGAAAGCAAAATATATTGTGTGTAAGTCTCCAGCTTACTCAATTGAAATTTCCTAATTCTGAATATGCCAATATTTAGAGTATATTTTGTGCAATTATGAACACCAACTCAAAATTTTGGTGCCAAATAAACTTTGATGCTACATGTGATTTTTAGTGTGTTAGCTGACGATATGGTCTCCATAGCTGACACATGCTGTATATACGAACGTTAATTAATTAATTTAACGTTACGTCTTCTGTTGAATCGGAACATGTTATTAATTTTCGGCACAAATTGAGAAAAATATACAATAAGGTCCTTTTGCCGTCTTACGGTGTGCCCAACATATTATATCTGACGAAATGAAAGCACTTCGACCCCTTCACCTCGCCAATTCAGGGATATACATAAGCGTGATAAAATTATTGAATTGAGAAATTCATTTGCGGTGGCAAAGCATACTGAAACAAAAATTAACAAATTGTTTATTATTTCTGAGTTATTATTTTACAAAAAAAAAAACCCTTTTACAAGATTTGAGAAATAATTGGCTTCTGTTTAACTAATTTTATTGTTATAAAATAAACAAAATTACACAAGCACCTCCAATTCACGCAGTTGGAACCATGCGTATGCTTCGATTTGTACTAAATGAGCACGAAACTGTATTTACTTATCGAAAATATGGTATGGTTATTGTGGCTATAAAAAAAAATATAGTTCTTTTATAATATTAATAAATATAATAATACTAGCTGTACCGTGATTCTTTGAGACTAATAACTACTTGGATCTACGTCTGTGCTTAGAGATCTTTACATTTTCAACGTTTACGCACGTACAAGGTTATACCAGAGTTTCTCCGACTGGTATAACCTTGTACATGCGTATACGTTATATTTAAATAAAATAATCCATACATAATGTAAAAAAGAACGCTCGTTCAAGTTTTCACAGGAGCTGTCATCGAGAAAATAAAGAAATGGAAATAGTATAGTTGTAATTCAAAGGGTCAGTTTCGCAGCACTCCGCTCGTTTTCGTCTCAAGTTCTCACAAACCATAGTGCTAATAGACTAATGCTATGGCCGCACTCATGGCATAAGTCTATTAGCACTATTGTTTGTTCTGTGGTCTCGTAGAAATTTTCTCGGTAAATAATCCGTCGCTACGCCGTAGACGCTATGCACGCTACGACCTCATTTGCTACGACTCCACGCTCTCTGCAACGGAAAATGGGTTCGCATATCAATTGATTAGAAAACCTCGCCTCTTTTCATTAAAATATAATTTATTAAACACAAAAGCTATTGAACTTTTTATAGCATGGGTATAATAGTAGTTTATGCAACTGTCATATAATAGAGGGTATTAAAACATGTGTAGTTTTTTGAAACGAGCCGCAGGCCAGTTTCAAAATAAGATTACACGAGTGTTTCAATACCTAATTATATGCAGTTGCATACACTACTTTATTTAATCTCATGGCTATAGATAGCTACATTAAATAAATATTACTCAAATTCGTATGTACGAAATAGCGCCAAAATGGAAAAAGTCTGTTATTCGTCTATGGCTCGGAACCAGCGCGTTGCGCGCGCAGCGCGTTCACCAAAGATAATGTGTTGTTAAATTGAATTGAAACCTCCTTGGTCGGGAAACATTGTACTTTAATAATTAAAAAGATGTTAGGAGAATAATGCTTTAATTTAACTATTTAATTTTCTTAAACAGGTATGTAAATAAATTATGCTAATAAAAGTCTGTATTTCATTTCATAATTAGAATATTAAAGAATGAGATTATATAAAGATATTTTATAGTGTAGTTCTTTGTGTTGTGAAATACCTCTATATATTTGAATAATATTTTATTGTGTTGCCATATGTGTTTTAAGGGAAAACATTATTGTGTCGACTTCAAATACGTGGTGAAATAAGATGATGTTGATTCAATGTATGGTGAAAAAGCTCGTAAATATTATACAATGTTTATACGAGTATGCTACGAGTTTTTATTTAAATCAGATGTGGGCAGTAATACGATAACAATTACTGCGTTAGAAAGTAGACAGGTGTAGGTATAACAACCATTTGATATTGTGCATTGAACACTGTATTTTAAATTATTCACTGGATCGGATGCATCCTACGAATAAAGATTTATTCGTAGGATGCAGCCCACACTTTTGTTCCATGATTTAAAATAATTACGCAAAATTGTGTTATTTTTCAACCGGTTTTTATCAATAAACTTAGCAAATAGTTATACAATACTCACACTACCTAAGACTTCACCTGCATGTGTAATAATATGTTTATCTTTTGAAGCAGTGATGGCTCAGTGACATTGGCTATGGACTGCCGCGTGGTGCCAAGGTTCACCGCATGGTGGAAGGGCATTTTGCGAATGCCCGCCTGGGTAGCGACCACCCTCAAGTAGAAATTATGTCGCCAAGCGCTGAACGGTATGTTCCGGTAGCTGTCCTTGAGAGCCAGTGAAATTACAGGCACATGAGACTTAACAACTATGTCTCATGGTGACGGGCGCAGTGCACTTCGACGAAATGCATCTGTTATAGGCAGAGGTTTGTCCGCTTAACATCAGGTGGGCCTTGAGATTGTTCCGCCACAATAACATTAAAAAAAAACAACTACCGTGCAGTTGTGATCCATTTTCGAATTTTCCGTTACGGGTTCCCGGGTAAATTGTAATTTATCTGTCATGTATGGTGTCATATTATTTTAAATCATCGTCATTCCTATTACAGACATACAGAGTCTGTATATATTTGAAAATATTATGTATGTTCGAAATAAAATTGAGTAAATTTAAATTAAACAGTGCCAATCACGATTACAATACTAGGGATAAAGATAAAATAGCGGTGCCAGGTTTTAGATTAGCAAAAGCAATTAAAAGGTCCGTTTTAGGTAATTGTGTGCAGTTTTATAATAAAGTTCCAAAACATAGCGTTGTAATAACAACGCTCAAAGAGGGAAACATTCATGTCCTACTACACAGTTTGTGATTACATAAACGACAAAAATGCTTGGACAAGTCCGCCTCTGCCAAGCTATCGCGTGTCACCTACTTAATATTATATAGTGTGTAACACATTGTTATAAGAAGTTTAAAAGAATGGCCACGAGTTTCTTGCCCGTTCTTCTCGCAGTGGCGCTATACCATTTTTGTTTGCTGAACGTACAATGTAGAATATTTCAATGTTAAAATTAGTAATTGACCTTCATAAGAGAGTCGTAGACGCCTTAATTGAATAAATGATTTTGAATTTGACTTTGATAACCACGAGGCTATCATCCATCTGCCTTCAACGAGTTCTTGAGTATTTTGGTTTGTAGTAAGGGTGAGTAGCGAAGTCTATCCAAAAATGTTAGTAGCAGTCGAACTCTTTGTGGGAGTTCATCCAGGCCAGGATGTACTGCCACCGTACCTATTTATACCTATTGTTTCGGTTTGAAGGGTATCCGGTTAAGGGGGTCCGGTTTATAGGTGAAACCGTCTTCGTGCTTGTTCCATCACGATACCATAAAAAAAATCCATTGCGTTGATCTATTTTTTATGGTATCGTGACGAAACAAGCCCGGGGCTCACCTGATGTTATTTAGCCTAACCTCTGCCTGTAACAGACGCATTTCGTCAACGACGAATTGCACTGTGCCCGTCACACTGAGACGTACAGTTGTTAGGTCTCATGTGCCTGCAATTTTACTGGCTCTCAAGGACCAAAGCTTTTTCTGTGACTAGGTAAGCGACGTCCACGGTGCCCAATATGTATCTATCATCTATAAAACAGGTTAAAAATGTACTCAGGTAACGCAATGATGTAATATAGTATAGTGTAGAACCAAAACTTCTAAAAATGTATTATAAAATGATTTTGATTTTGTATGAAACAACTAGATCGCGGCTCCTGTTATTTCCTCCTTCAAATAATGTTTTTTTTTATGTTATTGTGACTGAACAAGCTCTAGGCCCACCTGATGTTAAGCGGATTAACCTCTGCCTATAACAGATGCATTTCGTCACAAGTCACGAATTGTACTGCGCCCGTCATCTTGAGACATAGTTGTTAAGTCTCATATGCCTGTAATTTCACTGGCTTTCAAGGACTACTGCCGGAACACACCGTTAGGTGCTTGGCGACAGACTTTCTACTTGAGGGTGGTAGCTAGCCAGGCGGGCAATCGCAAAAAGCCCTTCCACCATGCGGTGAAGTTCAAGCCGGCGGTGGGGATCGAACCAGGGTACTGCGGCGCGGCAGTCCATAGGTATTTCCGCTCGGCCATCATGTCATTCATACATGATCTCAGAAGCTTATTTTAAATGTATATAACGTCATTAGGTTTTAGCGGATGTACATCGAGAAACTCGGAGATGGGTTATTATAACTATTTAATAGAAGAATCGCGTTCTTTTGTAAAGTACTTATCTTATTATTTTCTCAGCGTATTTCTGACAATATTATAAATGTATTTAAGATACACAGAAGATAAACTTGTAACTTCGCCCTGTTTGGGTCGGGGTTGATAGAAGTTAAAATTCGATTAGCTACTTAGCAAGCTACTATATTACTCAGTATCTCATGTAATAAGTGGGTACTTTGGCATAAAATTAGGGAATTAGATGAATATACCTTGACAATACAATACAATTTTGTTACCAAAGTACATAAATAAAAGATATAGTGGGTATTTACTTAGATGTTAATATATATATATTTAATATTTTTAGCTCTAGAAGTCTCTTTAATTTTTCTCTTATTTAAAATTGTTTAGATTTCTATTGTCTACCTTTAATTTTAATTTTTTTTATTATTATTTTATATGTGTTGTTATTATTTTTAATCTTTTTGAGCCTTGGGTAAGCCAATTGGGTAACTGTAATGCATACCCAAGAGCATGTATGTAATAAATAAATAAATAAAAATACACTTTTCTGATATTCATCAACAAAAACATTTAGAAAATCCGTTTATAAATAAACTACATTTGATTCAATAAAATCAGTAATTTTTGAAAAGGTATGTGGAGATTTTTTCTAATAACTGTTGTATTGGTAATAGACCGGAAACACACATCACAAACAATACTAGCTTCTGTCTGCGATTACAAATGCGTGGGATACGGTCTTGTTGGTCTTCGAAAACAACGTTTTATAAAATAACAATCAATTCTGTTCTTTTTCGAGCTGCAGACCTGAATATTTCAGGTATTTCGATTCCGACACTCAGTTTTATTCCACGGCTGCTTTATTTTGTTTCTGTTTTCGATTATCATAATTGAAAAACTGAATTAACAGTGATATTGTTATATATACCTTTCCATTCACGAAGCGTCATTCCATATTTTTTGAGTGTAGTTTCAACTACTACTGCCTACCTACGCGATCATATTTTATATTTCATTGTTTTATTGAGAAATATAATTTATCTTTTCTGTGGTATTAACACCTACACTAAGATGTAGTGTACAAACGAGACCTATACATACAGACGCATTAATATTTTTTGTCGAGGGGCGCGCCTTCGTGGTTAATCAGGTTTGTACAACCGTTATTGTGATAGTGATTCTTTTTATTTCTTGTAGGTAAGTCTTTGAACACAATCTCTTCTAATTACTGAATATACCGGCTAGCACTCACGGTGTTTGGTCGTAATCTCCGACCGGTGTTCGAGCAGTAAAGATGCTCATTCTCAAAGAATGCGGGCAGCTTCGAGGTGTCTAGATCTAGTGCGCGTCTAACAGCCCTCAAAGCTGCCCGCATTCCTTGAGAATGAGCATCTTTACTGCTCGAACACCGGTCGGAGATTACGACCAAACACCGTGAGTGCTAGCCGGTATATTTAGTAAATAATTATGTCAACTCACGTTAGTTTTTATGAAAATACAATCTCTTCTGATGGTAAGTGATGATGTGGTTTTAACAAACTTAAACGTAGAATTACTAACTCTCAAGGTTCGCTGCTGGAACACACCGTTAGTCGCTTGGTGACAGATATTCTACTTGAGGGTGGTCGCTAGCCAGACGGGCATTCGCTAAATGCCCTACCATCATGCGGTGAAGCTCAAGAAGCGGGATTCGAACCATGGACCTGCTGCGCGGCAGTCCATAGCCAATGCCACTGAGCCAGCTGTTCCGGCAGCTGTCCTTGAGAGCCAATGAAATTACAGGCACATGAGACTAAACAACTATATCTCAAAGTGACGGGCGCAATGACTTGTGATGAAATGCATCTGTTATAGGCAGAGGATACCGCTTAACATCAGGTGGGCCTCGTGCTTGATCCGTCACAATAACATTAAAAAAATCTAAAAAAAAACTATATACAACACTACAGCTACTACAATAAAAGCATTTGGACTCATAGGCAGTCCAAATGCTCTAGCCCACTACCAGTTGGCAGCGTGCCCAGCATGCTGGAAGCATTGAGAGATTGTTGTTAAAAATATGTTAGAGTATGTTTAAAATGAAAATTGACATAGGATTTCTTATTAAAATTTAAATACAAATAACTAGCACATTTTGTTAATCCTTGTCATATTATATTAACACTTATATAGTTTATGTCAATATAGAATTTAAGCAAACCTTGATATTATTTATCATTTATCAATCTAGCACAGCCCAAGTCAAATCCCAAGCCCACTCATATTCTGAACAGACTTTATATGGTAAGATATCCTCCTTGGCGAAGGGACAACATAGCTTTTGTCCTGTATTGGCATTTGTCCATCTCGTTTTATTGCCCAATACGCGGACGTGCATTGATCACGTGATGTTTTTTTAGCATTTTTTAACTCCCCTTCTCCCTGGTGATACTTGGTGAGGTTTTAAACATACTCCCCTCCCCTTTTGGCGCCGAATACGCTACTACGCACGTATTCGGCGCCAAAATAACAGAATAAGTGGCAAGCCGCAGTAGTAGCGGCGCGCGGGATCTTTGTTTGTTGCCTGGCAACCGCGGATATAATAATACTTGCCATAGAACATATAATAATACTCTCGCACGTCCGTGCGTCCATAGTAGAAAGAGTGGGAAGTAGGCCATCTCCGACCCAATTCGCGATATAATTACCTACCATACTTGCCTGTCTCAGGGTTGTTACTTATTTATAATGTATGTACTCGTATTCGCAAAATTTTAATTCAGTACCTAGAAATAGGCAAGGGTCGGGAAGTTGTATTTTTTACTTGTGTTGTTTGGGTTCAGGGTTAGTGAGGTCGGTTTTATACCTAAACGATGATGACTCCTTTGACAATGAAAAAAATACCGACTGGCGATACCTATGTGGGTGCGGGGCCAGAGACGTGCGTTGCGGGGCATACCTAATACAACAAAAAAATAAGTATGCATCACTCATCATCAAGTAAAAATCATAGGTATGCTAGAATAAGTGACTTGCTTACCTTTCCTGTTCAGTAGGTAATCTGAACATAGACAACTCTGGAATCTATGAATTATTTAGACAGCCGAACACACAGCAATAAGTTCTCATGCGATTATCAAACATTTTTCATTTATTTAGCGGTGCCAAAAAGCCGTGGCGCGCGAACCTTGTACGGTGTTAGCCCCGGCTGGCGCACTGAGAAACGGGTCGAGATTGTGTTAGACTGTGCGTGCGGGACGCATAGATACTATGGCGCACACAAACAAGCCGCGCGCGGTGCGTTTGTATGAAGATAAATTACTTCCCACTCCTTCTAATATAGTGCGTCCTTCATAGATCGATAGTGAGTCCTAGGTATCGCATGTATTATGGAGAAATTATACTCCGTAAACACTTCTTTCAATAGTCAAAATAACTCTTCATTACAATTTTGGTCCGACTGGAATTGTTTGTTTATATGATTTTTAGTACGCACGTGTAGGTAGGTAGCTCAATAGACGTTTTGTTATGAGTTAGAACACGCGTGAGCTCTACAACCGTTGTTTCTCTATTTTCAGACAGAGAAATTTAAAATCTATACTAATGTTATAAAGAGGAAAGATTTGTATTTTATGTAAGTATAACGAATAAACTTTAACACTACTGGATCTATAGTAATTAAACAACTTTAAACGGTTTAAATCGCGTATATTGTATCAGTCAGTTTTGCATGGTGGTAGGGCATTTTGCGAATGCCCGCCTGGCTAGCTACCACCCTCAAGTAGACAATCTGTCGCCAAGCACCTAACGGTGTGTTCCGGCAGCTGTCCTTGAGAGCCAGTACTTCTAGGTTAGCCTGAACAACATCTTCGACCACATGATCACTTAACATCAGGTGAGATAGTGGTCAAAGGCTAACCTATCCGGCATAAAAAAAAATATTCACCCCGTGACCACGATCACTGCAACGTGTTTGAAACGTCGGCGTCGTCGGGACAAAAATAATGATAAATATACGCGATTTAAACCGTTTAAAGTTGTTTAATTACTTTGTGTAATAATCGCGATATTCTAAGACAACACTACTGGATCAAAGTATTTGAAAAATTCTTTAACCATTAGAATTCAATACTATTTCTGATAAACATAGGCTATAGTATATTTTCAAAAACGTAGGGATCCGTACGAAAAATTTCTTTACCTTTGTAACCCAACGTGTGAAAAAAATACCAAAATAATCGTTATATCGCGTACGCTGCGGAAATTGTTGACAATAGAGCAAAGTGATGTACTACACTTTTAAAGAGGGCAGCAATATCTAAAAAAAATCCGTTACAAAAAATACTATATGTCTAACTATTACAGTTATGTCACAATAGCTTCTTTTTATGTGTATCAATTTCCAATTTTAGTTAAACACCCTTGCAAAGCCAGGGTAGGCCGCTAGCATACGTATTATATGTTCTATGTCGCTAGTTATAAATAAAGAAGGAGCGAGTCGGACTTGCGCAAGGAGGATTACCTGTATGCCAACACAGGATATACCGTAAATAAACATAAAAAATAGTACGGGGTTCTCAATTCCACTGCATATTTTTTTGTGTTAGACACCTCAGAACTCTTTGTAGGTTGTATCGATTTTAACGATTTATCTTACATGCGAAAGCTGGTGCTTGTCATATGGTCCGCTATAAATGTGAGTCAGATCTGACTCGCTATTTGAGTTATCTTTAATATGTTTTTTTTAAATGATATTTAGACGGACTAAGCTCGAGGCCCACCACTAACCTCTGCCTATAACAGATGCATTTCCTCACAGTCACGAATTGCACTGCGACCGTCACCTTTGTTTTTAATTTTAATGAAAATAAAAACCCTGTACTATAGACTAACATTAAACCCAATTTAAGCATTAATCAACATTTATTAGGATATTTGGCAAAAGTTAAGAAAAATCACATTCTATAAAAGGTGCACTTCTTAAGTGTTATGAAATAAACAACTAAACTTATTTATTCACAAACAATGATTACGATCTTTGTTCACAAACAAATAAAATTTCTTAATTCTTTAACTTAATTACTAAACCAAAATAGGAATTATGACAGAATTAGTCTTCAAATAGCATCTCACTCAGTACAGTCGCTGCAGATTATTTTGGAACAGTCCAAGCACATTGGCTTATAACATGTAACGTATTTGTACTTTGTGCGTCGTTTCAAATTTCAAATTTCCTTATTCAGACAACTTACAGTCCATGGGTTAGTAGACACATAACTAAAAATAGAACTTATTAACTAGTGTTAGTGTATGGGCAATAAAATAAAAACAAAAACTTTGTTTTAACTGTAGCTGAGGCGTGCCATCCGGGTGAGTGAGATAATAAATTGTAAAGAATTTATTTGATCTATGAAACGTCTCAGCACAGGCGAACAAACAACCTCCGCAACAACTTTCAGAATGCTGTTGGTTCAGCCTTGATGGATACACCTTACAAGTCTATTTGACATTTTCACCAACAACTGACTCAATCCGTCTAGGTTCTGGCGGTAAATCTTAGCCAAGAATCCGTTTCCATCCATAAAATGTCTCCACAAACTTTCTAGCTTGGTGAATGCTCTAGGCTGTGATTATGATTATCTATTGAGGGTAGGTATGTCAACCATGATGTGGCTTAGTGAACGACAATTACGCATCACTGAGGCCAACTCCCATCTCTTAATTCAGTCTTATTTTAACCTTACATTAACAATTTTAATTTGCACTACCAAATGTCGCTATAGTAACTTTAGGGTGAGAGCGGGCTGCATGCATTGAATCAAGACATTAGTTCGATAGAGATAGCGCTATATGAACATTATTATTTTGTGACGGCCGTGGTACGAATGTTAGTATCAATATTTTAAGTTTGAAATAATGATGTTGGTTTCAGTGGGAGTTGGGCCCCTGGTTAATGGCTTGACCATTTAAAACCGTTCTTACCTATGTAGTATCTTTGGTTTCTTTGAAATTCTGTATGTAGATTATCTTGTGGGGGTATTGAAGGTAGACCCGAATCTTGCATCGCAGCTGAACTGCTTGGTGATCTCTGTTGTTGAGTTTCTTCATCCTCAGATTGTTTTGAAGCTGAGTCATGATCACTTGCAAACAGAAATCTGGATCCACTTCTTCGTCGTCCACATCACTGAAGCCTCGCTGGAACTCAGCCTCTATCCACTGACTTGGGATCGTTTCATTTGTGCTACTCGCTTTCGCCTGTTTCCTGAAGCTCCAGGTTGATTCATCTATAATAATAACGTACACAGTGAGTTGACGAAAAAAAGACACTTAGACAAAAATACACTAATACTGAGGTGACGTTTAATAAATCATATACGCAAATACTGACCTCACGTCTCAGGGACACCAAACGGTAGTACAGGTATAGTCCCACCAACTTATCTGTTCAGGCGGCAAGTACTACAACATTCTTTCAAATTGTGACAGTTTGTAGTTCATTTCCTTGACCAGTAGCGCCCTCGAAAACTGCACAGATAAGATGGTGGTACTATAGTGTTGCTGCCACGAACGCGAGCCAAGGATTACTAACCCCCAAGATAAAAATCAAACAAAGAAATGGCGGGGCCATAAACAACGAACGAAAGGACCGTATTGAATCATCTTTGACAATTGACATTGACATACAAGAGGAGGAAATACCTGAGTCTGATTTTTAGCCGTGCGCGAGCATTCAAATGACTGATCACGCCACCGAAACCAGAAGGTAAAGAGAGGGGCGGGAGCGTCTTTGAAAATTTAACGACACGAGACTGTTTTTTGCATCGAGGCCGTCTGTGAGACATCCACGTCACTACTTAAAGGTTATTCTACCTCGAAGCATTGAAAATACTATTGTTTAGGCGTGAATGCACTATATAGCAATTGAAATTACTGGCCGAACAAGCCAAGAAATAATCTCTCGGAGTGACGAGCGCATTGCATGCCAAAAAGGACGAGAACGTTGAAATTCAGTTAAAATGGACAGGCATGACGCTTACCATTACTTCTTATCTCGTTACAAAATTAATATAGTCATGTGCGGGATCCGAACCTGCGCCATCCACCTCTATAGACTTATAACTTTAATTTGGCCTCTCGTTCTTAACCATCGTATGGGGCCAGATTCTTCTCGTATTTTTGTAATGTGTAAGAGCATGCATAAGACAAATTATAATATTAAAAATATGAAAACTTCTGAATATTAAACTATTAGGAACCGGGTAGGACCCGCGTTATATTTACCGGAAATATTCCGACCAGTTTCGGACTGTTTTGAAGTCCTTCGTCTGGGAGTCACGATTGCGCGAAGCGACGAGCACGGGCCTCAGCGCGTAACTGACGTTGCGACGGCGCTGTCTGCCGATTTCCGGTAAATATAACGCGGGTCCTAGCCGGTTCCTAATAATTTAATATGGATAAAACTCGCGATAGTTTCCAAAGTGAAACATATTTGAATATCAACCTTTTAAAGATCTATGGATGGGTGGATGGACAATGGAGGTTAATGGGGTCACGTTATCTAGTATGGAAGTTATGGAACCCTGAAAATTGTTCGTTTTTCATAAATTTCGGAATCCTAGCTTGGGAAGTCGACCTTATGATACAGTTTTGACGTTTAATTTATGGAATTTCTGTCAAAAGCTAAAGCTTGAGACCGAGCTCAACTTTGAGATGAATTTAATTTTAGTGTCACCCTTAGCCGGTATTTAAATGTTTTTTTTTAATTATTATATTTTTTTGATAGCTAGATAGATAGGCCAGCCTTTAACCACTATCTCATCTGATGGCGTGTATCCCATATGGTAAGTGATGATGTGGTCGAAGATGTTGTTCAGTTATATCATAGTTTTCAGTTTTGGAAGTCAGACCCGTTTATTATTTTTTTTAATACAGGGTGTTGTGAAAAATATAATTATTAGTGTCGAAGCTGTGGCACGTTTGCTTTGGGAATAATAGCGACGACAACCGCGGTATACGAACACGATATATGATCTACTCCATTCACACACACACGCACGAATGCTACGTAAAGTCAATGAACGGCTATGTTTTCTCATTGAAGTAGGTAGGTAGGATCCACTTTTATTATGTATAATTTTATCCAAATAATGTTATAATTCTATATAAAACGCATTGTAGCTAAGCGCCTTATCACCGATGTGAAATGTTCTGAGATGTTTCATCAGACTCGACAAACAAGCAGCAGCGGCGGCGAGCCGGGGCCACCAGACGAGTCCTCGAGGCCTGCCAGCAGGGGCCCTCCGTCAGTCGCCATCAGCCCTTCAGAGAGGTGAGTCCATTATCAGACTCGACAAACGGTCAATATCGGAGGCCTGGATCCGTCAGTCTCGAAGTTAAATTACCATGTGAGGTAACTGTTATAACCTTATAACTAACGTTGGGCCACAGAAGCAATGATGTCTCAGTGGCATTGACTATGGACTGCCGCGCAGCAGGTCTATGGTTCGAACCCCGCCTCGGGCTTGAGCTTCACCGCATGGTGAAAGGGCATTTTGCGAATTCCCACCTGGCTAGCGACCACCCTCAAGTACTTAGAACATCTGTCGCCAAGCACCTAACGGTGTGTTCCGACAGCTGTCCTTGAGAGCCAGTGAAATTACAGGCACATGAGACTTATCAACTATGTCTCAAGGTGATGGGCGCTGTGTAATTCGTGACTTGCGAGGAAATGCACCTATTATAGGCAGAGGTTAATCCGCTTAAAATCAGGTGGTGGGCCCCGAGCTTGTTCCGTCACCATAAAAAACTAAACCATTTAACCGATTTTGATGATTATTTCTTTATTTGATAATAAATTTATTGTATGTATAATAATTACAAGCATATTAGGGTCTTCTAATACTACAATTGACTCATAATAAAAGACGTCGTTTATGTTCTTGTAGAATATAAAATATTCTAGAGATGCTGACTCGTAAACTGGAGCATTTGGAATAAACCGAGTGCCGTTCGGATTCGTATCGATTTGTGTAAGCAATTGTGAAGCTTTCTCAGGGTTGTCAACCATTTTATCAGCACATCTTAAATTCGAGTTTTATTACGTATTGCATGACAGAAACCATCATGTGAAATTACCAGCGCATGCGATTGAACGGGTCGGTAGTCATCTCGGCCCATATACCTACTTGGTGCGCAGGAAGAGATTTCACCTAAATTATATTTATTATTTTTATGTGTAATCTCAACCTACGTGCAATTTGCTACATGGTAAATACAGCCAACAGCAAAATTTAACAACGATTGATTGCATACTTATAATTATTTAACGCGACTAAATCGCGATAAACATATATAAATTTATTTACCTCGACGACGTTTCGACCAAGTTGCACTGGTCGTGGTCACGAGCGAATTGAGATGTTGTCAGTGTTGTGTGTCGAGACGATACATTTCTAAATCAAATGCGGGTAGTTGGAGAAAATACCCGCCTGTTAAATACCCATAACTATGTGTTCAAGTCGCGAAAGTCTTAAAGTTACTAATTATTGATTGCCTCGTTAGTGGCTACGACATGAGGGTTTTGCAAGGAGATTGGATGGGTTATGATATGAGGTAGGTCCGGGTGCATCTAGAACGTTTACTATTTAGAATCTACCAAATTAGATATTTTTGTGTAATATAAATAAAATATCGGTATTTAATTAAATGAGCTGTGTCAATTACTAAATGAATTTAATCGGGTGCTTCTTTTAATAAATTTGTTCAAAGCTTGGAAGGCAAAAATTATGCATATATGACTGCAAAATTTTTTAGTATTATTATATGTTCTATAGTCATATATTAAGTTAATTACGGTCTTAATGTGCAATGGGAAGGGCAAAAGCAAAACAAAAAAAGAAATGCAATCTAAACCAGCAACCTGTTCGATGACTCAAAATATCATGGACATTCTTTTTTAATATTGTTGACTTATGCACTGCAATTAAATTTACAATCATATAAGGCCACTTGACCTCAAATTAACAGGGTTTGATTTTTTTTATGAAAAATTTGACAGTTAATACAAAAGTTCATAATAATGTTTGTGTAAGTTATTTTAGGGATATTTGACAATTAGTTGGTTGGTATATACTTACTCTAAATTGCCATTTCTACTGTGTACTCTATGGAACTAACTAACTCTATGGAAAACGACACTGTATTAGACAGATCACGAAAAGTGCATCTCAGTTATATAATCAAAATTATCGACTCACGAACAGCTAGCAGAACGTTTTGGATTATCTTCAAAGTATATTTTTAGTTTCGATAAATCTTGGCATTGATAACCCTATCGCCAGCAGAGGATCTTGTTTAAGCTCTGAACATTTTATAGGAAATATTTCTGAATTGCAAAGCGATCGAATAGTCAACTCTTAACGCTTTTTTATTGCTAACAAGGCCAATTTCTCACTTTTTGGTAAGGACTTGAAATATCTGTAGGCTTCGATAAAATATAAGTACTACAATATGTTTGAAGGAGAGGGTAGGCTTATAATGGGAATTATATATATATATATATATATATATACATAAGTATTAGTAGGTACCCCGTGGAGTGCCGGGTTAGAATTGCACCTCCCCATATCATCCCGTAGGTGTCGTAAGAGACGACTAAGAGGAAAATACTAAAAGGTGGGCAGCAGCGCCTTCTAAAGAACTGCCATCTTACACTACTGCGGTCCCCAAGAAGCGTGGGGAACAATCCCCACGCTCCTTTTAAATACCCCCTTAATAGGGGAGGCTGTGTTTAGCAGCGGACGATCCGGCTGATACAGTACATAAGTACTACACTAACGGTCCAAAAAAAGTACCCAACGAGAGATGTTAATCTTGTTCGGGCAAGCATTAGAAAATGAATAATGATAACGATGTGGATAGCGTCATTAATTGAGATGAACTGGAAATAGCTTGCTGTTACTGTATACATACATCCAGGTACTTAGGTACTTCCAACTGGTGATACCTGCAGTATCGACCTCGATATTATGCGAGAATACGTGATATTAGACTGTCACGCCAAGTGATAGAATTTCGGACATGACTATGGATGGACATATAACGCGCTGTCTAATACTAAAGCTCTCAAGCAGCATAGTTTTCATTACTTTATAGAGTTCACGGAGCGCTTTCCATATAAACGTAGTTTCGTCATATTTTAAATACCAAGTGTTCAAACTCGGTGAAATTTTGTAGGTATGCGTATTGCTGTAATATTTATGTTTCTAGTTTGCCAGTATTTCGATTTATTATTTGTTATATCCCTTAATGCCAATATAACAATCCCCATAGAAAACGATATTTCGAATTATTTTTGAAAATACT
The DNA here is from genome assembly GCA_963890685.1 of Plagodis pulveraria. Lineage (NCBI taxonomy): Eukaryota > Metazoa > Arthropoda > Insecta > Lepidoptera > Geometridae > Plagodis > Plagodis pulveraria. The sequence goes on along the minus strand of OY982970.1, from coordinate 9,182,248 downwards.
TAATTTCACGGTAATCTGGCAAACCAGAAGCATAGATATTAGGCTCAAGGATATACGCGTTACGTTTAAGCTACGTTTCTATGGACAGCGCTCCGTGAACACCTGAGTCTTGTTACGAGTACTTACATAATAGTGAGTCTCCTGAGACTTATTTAATTTATTTTTCAACACCCTTGCTCGTAAAGTGAGCTTTATTATATCGTTCTTAGGGCCATAAACCGAACTATAGCACCCTCGTGCATAATAATAGTATACACTAGTGCGTAATAGAATTATCCCTACAAAGTTAAGTTATTACCTAAATGCAAATTATATGAGAGTAAACAGTGCATTTTCAATGTAAGTGATTGGGTAATTTATCCCTACAAAGTTAAGTTAGTAGGTACCTAACTGGAAATTATATGCGAGTAAACAGAGCATTTTCAATTTAACCGGGTAATACAGATTTGTAACAGCAAAGAGATTTATATGTAATAAACCATCCGGCGCGCAAAAAAAATAACAAACTTGCGCGCTATTTTCCATAATTTTCGCATGTTGTTTGTATCCCATTTGTGCAGTATATATTTTTTTTCCTCGCAAGGGTGTTAAAAAAGCGCGTATGAAACTCGTGAGCAACTTGCTTATTATACACTCGGCTGATTTACGCACTCGCCTACGGCTGCAACACACAGTCTCGTATAATTAGCAACTATTTTTATATTAGTAGTTTATGATACAAGTGAGCTATCACTTGTATCACAAACTACTAATATAAAACAGATAGATAATGAAAACTTATTTTATTACTACCTACTAACTGTTAGTATTTCTTTTAATATTGTTAGGTTTGCAATAACGCCTGCTATGCGGATTACATTACAAAATCACAAATATACGATAGGACAAATTTAAGTCATGTGCGGGATTCGAACCCGCGTCCATCCACCCCTTGAGCCGGGGTATGCTCTAACCAATTGAAAAAAAAAACCTATCATATATTTGTGATTTTGTAATGTAATCTGCATAACAGGCGTTATTGCAAACCTAGCAATATTAAAATTATAAGGTTGCGTCATCATTTACAAGTATAAAACCAATTGCAAAATTGGTCTTGTTTGTAGTACAACGCAAGTGGTACTATAGATGGCGCTCCATCCCAATACGATGGTTAAAGAACGATAGGAAAGATTCAAGTTATGACGTCATGTCATGTTAGCTCAATTGGTTAGAGCATACCCCGGCTCAAGGGGTGGATGGACGCGGATTCGAATCCCGCATATGACTTAAATTTGTCCTATCGTATATTTGTGATTTTGTAATGTTAGTATTTCTAATGACTTCCTTATGTAATGTCTTCATAATTATGTAGATATGCTACCTATCATAGCATGGTGTGATGGCAGAGCAGAGAGACTTTAATAATACCTACTTATTGTAGTTGTACTTATACACTTGTACTAGTAATTAGTCTATTCTTGCTACAGTGAATAATATAATTCTGATTTTGAGGTCAGCCTAACGCCATAAATTTCAAGAGAAATGAAAAAATAACACCCAATTTACAGACGTTTTGGGTTCTAAATTGCTGACATTACCATACGCGCTCAAAGTCGAGTATAAATAGTATGGGATTAAAATGAGGAAATTGTGGAAGCAACTGACAATTACTTAAGTAACTACTATAGCATATTATAAAAATTAAAGGTGGCAACTCGACCATGTGTCGAGTTTTGACGGATTGGAAAGGATTATTAACTCAAAAATATCCGAATTAAATTTAGTTATGAAACTCTTAATTGAATTACCAAAGTTGGAGGGGTCAGTCAGTACATCATGAAGAAACTTGGCCAACATTTCAAGTGCTTAAGCTGAAACTTTGAGAGACCCTTAAAGTTTCGTACTTAGCTACTAAACTGATAAATTGGTACGTGGTAGGTAGGCATGTGAAGGAGGTAGTTTATTATCAGAACTTGTCATTTAATTCAAGCATTAGCACTAATCCAAGCAGATATATTGAAAATTTGTTACCTGAAGCAATAATGATCTCTAATGGATTTTATCGTGATAATTAGAAAACAAGGCCCTCCTGTACGGGTCCCTGTGGGGTTGGGGCTCTCAGGGAGTATAAAGGCTGGCCTGGCATACACGTGGAGGAAAAATTATCAGTTAATTTAGTGAGTGCCGGACTTAAGTCACCTGTGTAACTTTTAAGGCAAAGCAAACCTGTGCCTACCTTATTATCTCACTCTGCTGCATGTCCGTCTGTATGTCACGGGTATTTAAGTCGTAAATATAATAAGTTAGGTACGTACAAATTTCTAAGTTATATAGTTATATTTTTCGTCAAATAGACCCAAAATCACACACCTATACAAAATTTATTCAAGGAATCCTATAAAAAGGTAGCCGATTTTTTTTCTGTTCTACAGTTTTTATTTTTGCAATAACACATGTTTCGTGCATTACATGATAAAATTACAACGAGAGGAAATATTATAGTCAGGTGCGGGGATGGAACCCGGGAGGGGAAAAAGACTGAAGGTGGGCAACGGCGTTGTCTAAAGAACTGCTATTTTGGACTGCAATCCCCAAGCCGCCTGCCAAGGAAAACACTTAACATAATTACGGTACCTAGCTGAAAAAAATAAATGTGGATAGTTTAAGACGTTTCGATGATATTGAAATAATAACTTGTCGGCAGTCGCCTAAGTCACAGAAGTCGAAGTGGTGGAGTATTGAATAAATCATCATCTCTCTGTCCAGAAATATTATTACTAAAAGCATCTGCGTTCCAGTCGAAATAGCGTTACGTTTGCAGTTAGAAATAGCTTTTGCAACATAAAGATTAAGTTTTCTGAATATTAATAGATACGCAAATCCCTAACTGCCCTAAATCTTCTTGTAAAATACCGATCACATCTATACCGCCTATTTATGCCTATATAGTACAGGGCGTCCCACGGCGATGCCGCATGGAGGGAAATTACCTTGAATATTGTAGGTGATACATTTTACTGAAAGAAGACATTATTTAAATTTCAAAATTCAAACAATTTAAACTCCATTCATAGATATTTAAATAATTACATGGTTGAACCGGGAATCCAACCCGTTACACGAGATAAAAAATCATTCTGTAGTGTTATCATACCGCTCGAAAGATTTCATCACAAGGATTATTTTTTGCTAAATAACATTGTGTCAGAAATAAAAGGAAGACATAAATTTTAACATTAGATGTGAAATTATGTTCAGAAAAATTAAAAATTATCATAAGTACCTATTACTAATAAATGTGCCCACGTGAAAATCATTTCCGTATACCGATCGAAAGATTTCATCACAAGGATTATCGTTGCATACAATAATCCTAAAATAAAAATATTTCTTCTTTATAATATTAGTGTAGATGAATATTTCTCACGTCACATTGAGGATTTTCAGGTTAACACAGATATATATACCTATATATATAATTAGGTAAATACGAGATGGTATTGTATGAGGAAAATGTCAGGTATACCCTCACACAAACTAAGAAAGGTGTAGGTACGTACCTAAGCATACTCTGTATAAGGAGGCCTTGTACCATAGTAGAAACTCTTTCTACTATGCTTGTACTGTGTTACTATCTTTCCAAACACGGGTCGTTTACTTTACATTCCTTTATTTAATAATACAGGTTACGAATACATTCGTAGAATACAGGGGGCCAACACCCATCTCTTAATTCAGTCTTAGTTTATCCTTACATTAACATTTTTAATTTGCACCCCACATACCACTATAGTAAACTTACATTACAACTTTTACGTGAGAGCGAGCTGCACGCATTGAACCAGGTCATTTGTGCGATAGAGATAGCGCTATAAGAATATTAATGTTTCGTGACGACTCAGATTCGTACAGTGGCGAATCTGAGTATTCGTATATTAAGTTTGAAATAATGAGGTTGGTTTTCCATAATAGTTTTTAAAAGGTGGGAGTTGGGCCCCTGGTAAGTATCTGTATGTTACAATTAAAAGTAGAGAGCTAAATAGTAGAAAGCTACACTAAGACAAAGATAGCATGATGTAGACCAGTTAAGCACTATTTTTTATCAAAGTAAGATGAGTTCTGCGTGTTCACACATCTTGACCAAGATGTTAAAGCAAAACCCTGTATTTACTAGGTAATATTTTTTAACAAATTACGCTTAATATGTTTGGCGACTTTGCTCGCAATACGTACGTTTTAGGAATGAACAATGCGTGCAAGGAGAAGGAAGACAGTTCACAAATCAACGTTCTGTTAGGATGGCGCGCTGTGGGTCCTTTTTAAAAAAACACTTTTAATTGGCTGAAAACTGATTTAATTACACTGCATGACTTGTATAAAAAGTTAGGAAATTACATTAATAGGTATAGGTGTTGACCGGACAAAAGTTAAGGTTGGACTGCTTTAATAAATCTGGAAAACAGTTTTATATAACTTATATATTGCTTACATAGCATTTACTGGGAACTAAGTCCGTTCATAACATCTCCCCCTTTAAGACGGAGATTTATCTCGCTAAGATAAACGTAGGACATAAAAAGTTGCAGCGAAAATATAAGTTTAAAATTAAAAATAAGTATTTTATAAAATAAAATGCAACTTGTATAATTATGTTTATCCTTATTACTATTCTTACTAATTATTTATAAGCCTCGAAATAGAAATAAGATTTATTTTAATCTTTAATATCTAATAATTACTAATATTACGAGACGTTGAGTCTTTAATAAAATGTCTAAACTGTACTTTATTTTTATTTCAGGTAGGCTTTTTATGGACTTCCTGTCGCATTCAGTAGATTCATTAGATATATCAGATAATTCTATAGATGAAGAAATTTTATTTTCATATTGTTTTGACTTCTTATTATAACATTGATTAAATATTTGGATGCAACAGGATGTTTTACAATTATTTGAAAAACATTGTTTATAAACTTTATACATAATATAAATCAAAATTATCGCAATAATAACATATGTCATTGCCGAATAGTAGTGTCCGTATTTGACAATATGAGATTGACTTTCTACTCGATTAATTTGTTGTTTTAAATTATCTAATTTATGATATGCTAATTTTAAGGATTCTAAATCCATATCTGACAATGTAATAGAAGTAATTGAATGATAACTATTATTTATTAAATTATATTTGCAACAGTCATCATCTAAAATATTAAAATCTATGTTTAATTGACTCGGCAAAATCGTTTTATAATTATGCATCGAATAAAACTGCATGGTTTGAAAATATGCTACACAGTCATTTCTCAAAGATAATATTCCAGTACCTTGTAAGGTATAATCTTGAATTTCATTATTATTGGTACATTTCATAGTTAACTTATTGGCTTTTGATTGTACATAAATGTATCTACCATCATAAAGTTTTTGCCATATATTAATGTTTCCGTAAATTAACTTAAAGTCACAAATTTCAGGAAGTGACAATGTTACTTCTGTTAATAGCTTAGACTCACAGCTAGGGTTGTTAACTGTAGATAAAATAGAAGGCAACGGGCAGATAATATAATCGTAGTTTACATTTTGACACTCGCTTAAATCATTTAACAATGCGTAATTTAATCTATCGTCTGTTATACCTATGTATAGCTTAGAAGGATGGATAAGAACATATGTTTTCAAATTGTATTCATCCTTTGAAGTAGGTAAAGGTAAGTTTTTATAAATGCTAAACTTAGTAGGATTAATTAAAGGTATTCTTATAACAAATATGATCTTATTATTATAATAGTATGACGTTAGTTTAGCTAGATCGATAATAGTATGAATGTTCTCCAAAGATAAGGTAATTGGGAACTCTACGTGTTTTTTGCTTAGTTTGCTAGTAGAAAGTTCGTTATACAACTTGGTAGGAGTTAAAACATAAGGATGCAAAATATTCGCTTTTGCAAACAAAATAGAGTTCAATATTGTGTCTAATATGTTTGACACTGATAAGAGAGAACCTTCGATAACATTAAAAATAGAGTTTATTTTAGCTACTTACATTAATTAAGTTCGAATTAATCTTAGAATTTTCCGTAAAAATATAGTTTAACTTATCTATTTGTTTATTTAATCTAATTTCATTATTACTTAATTGACGAATAGAAATATTAAAATTATTTATAGTAGACTGAACAACATGAATGTTGTCTTTCATCAAAGAAAATATTTGATTTTCATTTTGCTGACAAGTGTTGATGGCTTCATCATATTTTCTTGCATCGTCAGCGTCTAAAGTACCAAAGAAGAACTTAAGGATCTCGCCACCAAATTCGAGTGACCTTTTAAAACGATTTGGATTATTTACGGATATAAGATGAGATAATGAGTCATACTTAAGATTGTTAGCATTAATTAAAATTTCTAAGGGATTAATAGTATCTTTACAATCAATATTTATACCAGCTACATTTTGAGCTTTTTCACAAAACTGTGACATACTCTGAATAGAGTGATCGATTTTAGTTAAGTAAGGTTTTATGGGAATAATTTCAATATGAGTCACAACATTCCAATAGTCATTATAAAAATATGCAATAGAAGTAGGGTCGAAGAATAATCCAGGACTATGCAAAATAGGTTCAATCGGTTCGGAATAAGTCGATTGAAGTATATACCTGAAACAATTATAATAACTTTATGCAGGTTTTATTTCGTTAATGTGGTATTTTACATGTTTTCTGTTTATGCATAGTGTTACGTTATTTTTTCCATTTACTTTAATTATTTTATACGGTCCCTTCCAAATTGGGGACAAAGGTTTGCGTAGCCTATGGTGTTGTTTAACATAAACCATATCTCCGGTTTTATAAGTTTTCTCGCGGGAAGAGGCATCATAATAACGTTTTGAAGTTTCCTTACTTTTATTAATATTTTCTAAAGCTTTTTCACGAGAGTAACGCATTCTATATTGCAACGCGCGGACATACTCTTGATAAGTAGTATCATTATTTGAGCTATAAATACTGCTAGGTATAGTTGGCTTATGGCCATATAACAATTCAAATGGTGTAAACTCCGTGGTACAGTGAGGAGTTGTATTATATGATAAAATTGCAGTTGCAAGGTAGCAATGCCAATCATCTTGGTTATCATTGACGAAGAATTTTAAGTATTCTTTAAGGGTAGCATGGCTGCGTTCTAATGCACCATTTGTTTGGGGATGATAGGGAGTAGAAAATAAATTTTTGATTTTAAGAATTTCAGTTAATTGGCGAAATAGTTCTGATGTAAAACAAGATCCTTGATCAGTGAGGATCATTTTAGGGAAACCAAACAAGGAAAAGAAATGAATGAGATTTCGTGCAACCTCGTCAGTAGTTGCCGTAATCATGGGATAAGCACTTGAAAATTTAGTCAAGTCATCCTGTAGAGTAAGTATATACTTAAACTTTTGAAGGCCTGCTTCAGGCAGAACACCTACAATATCTAATGCCAATCTTTCGAAGGGCTTAGTGCTGGATGACGTAATTACCATTGGTGCTTTATTTGAGCTTCTTAATGGCTTATTGACTTTACATTGATTGCAATCCTTTACAAAACGTTCGATGTCAGCACGCATATTTTTCCAAAAATAGTGTTCTTTAATACGACTTAACATCCGTTTTATACCCGGGTGACCAGCTATGGTTGTCCCGTGGTTTTCCTTTAAAATATTTGCAATTTCGGTAGGTGAAGGATATTGAATTTGATTTTTGTAGATGTGCACCTTAATGTTAGTGCCATGAAACATGTACGATATCATGTTATAAACTTTAACATAGACGAGTTTAGTAAAAGGTTCGGAAAAGTCGGAAATTGCTAATTCTTTTTCATAGTCTTTTTTCGACATGATTTGATCACGTAATTTACGCAATAAATTATAGATAATTTTATAAGAAGTTTCGTCAAAATGGTGAACCTTAGTATATAGGAAATAAAGTTGTTTATCGTTCAGTGTGACCGATCCTACGGTCTCAGGTTCCCGTTCTTTGGATAAGAAGTCAGCTGAGTTATTTAATGCTGACAAAAATTGTTCGCAATGCGGCATAGAGTAGTCGAAGTCCAGAGATGCTGGACATGCAATTAATTTTTGTTTAGCAGAATATAGGCTTTCATTATGCTCTTCAATTTGAGTGTCATTTGCGACCTTGTTCGTAAATTGACTTTTGAAAAATTGTTCATAAGTAGTTTTATTAATTTTGGTATGAGTGATGGCATTAACTGGGTTACGAGACAGAGCGTCTGCATTAGAATTTATTCGACCAGGTTTATAAATAATTTCATAATCATACTCTTCGAGTTTTAATCGCCATCTTAATAAATGTCCACCAGGATCTTTGGCGTTGAACAACCATGTAAGAGGCCGATGATCCGTGACGATTTTAAATTTGTACCCATAAATATAGGGACGAAAGGTATTAACACCGAATAAAATTGCTAGTAATTCCTTCTCAGTCGTTGAGTAATTACCTTCTGCCTTGTTTAAAGTACGAGACGCATAAGCAATTGGCTTGTCCTTACCAATTTCACCTTGAGATAAAACTGCGCCGACGGCGTAGTTAGAAGCGTCCGTTGTTATAATAAAAGGTTGAGTAAAATTAGGATACTGAAGTAGAGGAGCAGAGATTAACTTCTGCTTAAGAAGGTTGAAAGCTTGTTCTTGTTCATGAGACCAGTGAAAGACTGTGTCTTTCTTTAACAACGAAGTAAGAGGCTTTGTTATGTGAGAAAAGTTCTCAATAAAACGACGATAATAGCCTGTTAAGCCAAGGAAAGACTTTACGTCTTTTTGATTTTTAGGTGCTGGAAATTGGGAAATGGCCTTGACCTTATCAGGGTTAGGCGAAACACCTTGATCTGTGATAACATGCCCTAGATAAGCGACTTCACGTCGTAGAAATTCACATTTGTCGGGCTGTAACTTTAAATTTGCTTCTCTAAACTTGTTAAATATTAGTTCTAGCCTTTTTATGTGTGTTTCAAGGTCATGTGAGTAGACTATACAGTCATCTAGATATATATAACAGTGTAGACCTTGTAGGCCAGTAAGGACAGTATTCATGAGCCTTTGGAAAGTGGCAGGAGCATTTTTTAATCCAAATGGCATCCTTGTATATTCAAAATAACCAGAAATACCGTTAGTACTGACACTGAAACCAGTTTTGGCAGTGTCCTTGGAATCCAAACATAGTTGGTGAAAACCAGAGGCAAGGTCAAGGGTAGAGAAGTACTTAGAATGACCAAGTTGGTCCAAGATGTCTGTTATAAGTGGAAGAGGATAAGTTTCTGAAACAGTGACATCATTTAATCGACGATAATCGATGACAATACGCCATTTCTGTTTACCAGAGGCGTCAAGCTTTTATCGGAACTACCCATACAGGAGCATTCCAAGGAGAAGTCGAAGGACGGATTATATTTTGATCAAGCATTTTCTTGATTTGTTTTTCGACTTCGTCTTTGTGAACTTCCGGAAAACGGTACGATTTAACATTAATAGGGGGTGCATCCCCAGTATTAATAGAATGCTTAATTGCATTTGTATGCGTCAAATATTCGCCTTCAAGATGAAAAATATCTGTATATTTAGAAAGACAATTCATTAAAACTTTCTTTTCTTGCGGATTTAAATGAGAAGAACGAATTTGTTCGAGTACCTTTTGTGTGCGATCAATATTCAAAGAACTCAACTGATGAATGAGTTCATGTTGCGAGGCATCTGTTTCTGATGATGGAAGTTCAAATGACGTTAAATGAACTTGAAAATCATTTAATTCGATTTCGGAGTTAGTTGTATTTAAAACAGAAACATTGACGCGGTTATTAGGTTTTATACACACTATACAATTAGCCAAAAATACACCATCACTAATTTTCTGATCCAGTACTAAAGCTTCGCTTCTATTTGCAACATCCGCTATGTTGCTGACTGGACATTCGATGACCATTTCTGACCTCGGAGGTATAATATATGATGGCTTGCTAAAGCAAATAGGTATCAAATTACCTTCTAAATTGGGAGAATTGGTAGAATATTGGATGTCAATTTTAAAATGTTGAATAAAATCACTACCAATTATACCATCATAATTTAAGTGAATGGCATCGTCAATTGCGTGAAACACAAAATCAAACACAATTTTTTGTGTAGGGGAAATTCGATATTCAAAATCAAGTTCAATAGAACCAAGCGATTCACACGTTGAGTCGTTATCACTTAACCCCTTTAGTGTAACTTTTTTTTTTTCAAGAACTGGGCTCTTTAATAAACTTGAGAGTTTCACAATCGAAACTGAAGAGCCAGTATCAATTAATAAGCATAAAGGCTTATCGTTCATATTTGTTTTCAAATAAACGTGAGGGAGAGAAACATTGTTGTTTACATTATTTATCGTAAACGTTCCCTTACGTGAGCAATCCTTAGAAAAAGAACTCGGTTTTTCACGAGATGAAGGGTTGCATTGAGAAAGGTTCGCTGACCTTAATGACTCATAACACTTAGAGTCATAGACATCAATTTTATTTTTAATCAAAGAATTTTCTGTATTTTTATTACACTGTGTTAAAAATAATTTGTGAGCACAGTTATCAAAAGTCTCTAATTTTTTATTACACTGTGTTGGTAATAATTTAGGAACACAGGATTGAAGCCCTTTATTAAAAGAATGGGAGCCTATAAAATTTTCTGAAGGTACATTCTGTGCAACATTGAATTGACCACAATAACGACCTTTAGACCCCTTTGAGGACTTTAAAGACTTTTTGTAATAATTATGAGATGTCTTAAAATTTTTCGTGTCATTTAAAATAGGAAGTGGTTCCGGCAGACACGGCACCGAAACCGAATTCAGTTTAAATTCTCTTCAGAAGATATAACGTGCATATTTGAATTGTTATTGTTACGAGTATCAGTGGATGAGTTACTCGTCGGTGACCGTGAACTTGAAGGTATCACGTTACGCGGCGGATTGCGGTGCATAGAATTATTGTTTTTATATTTGAGCTTCCGACAATCGCCTATTAAATGACCACGCTTTTTACAATATGCACACATTGAATTTGGGTCATAATTAGAATTGTATTTATTTGAGAAATTATGAGAATAATTGTTTTGTTGACCCGTATTTACATGAAACGAATTTGGGAAAGAACTTTTAGGTTTACTTTTATTTTTGTAACAATCAGAAGACGTGTGGCCAAATTTTTGACATATCGTGCACTGTTTAGAAGAAGAAGAAGAGCGTTGAGATAATTTGGATAGCTTAAATAGCTTCTCTTCTTCGATGGCATGAGTAATTGCGTCGGATAATCCCTTAGGATTGCGGCAGCGCACAATGTGTGAAAAGTTTGAGTTCATACCTAATAAAAACGTATTTAAAGCCAAGTCTTCCATAGCGGCTAACCTGCCGATAAGTTCTTTTTCATTCTCACAGCTATAATGTATATCGGACTGAAGCCGTGTGAGACATGATTCAATACGTAATGAATATTGCGTCACATCTTCATTAGGTAGTTGCTTACAATTTTGTAAATCGACTAATAAATGCGTAGAGTGCTTTTTCTCACCGAAAGTCGATTTGAGAAACTGTTTAATTTCAAGCCAATTGTCGAATTTTTTTAAGCAACAGGCTAATTGAGCCTTTCCTTCGAGTTGTGACACGATATATTTTATTAAAACATTCTGTTGGTCTGTACTTGCCAAAGAAATAGCATTTTCGCAATTTGTTAAAAATGCTGGAAGTGATTCCCGATCCCCACTATAAGGTTTAATAAATTTAGTTAAAACAGAGAGTGTGATTTTGTCACTCATTTTTGATTTTGATTTTTGGGGTGTCGGTTCCGAGTAAGAACTGTCTGAGTCGGTATTTGACTCGACTTCTACAGACTGTTCTGGTTTAATTGCTTTAAACATTAATAATAATTAGAAGTTATAAGGCTGTACAGAGCATCAGAATACACAAACACAAAACGCAATTACATGTAAAATAAAAAATGTAAAAATAAAAATATTAGTTGTATAAGTAGATTGAAAATTGTATAAATTGTATAAGTTGTAAATAGTTAGTTAACTTTTTAAAGTTCGTTAAAATTATTTAATAATGTTCTGAATAAGGTTCTGAATCTTGATAATAAAATCTTGAGAATAAAATTAGAAATTCACTTTCACTTTGATATTCACTTGAAAAATACGCACTTTAGATTTGAGTGAAAAAATAGAAGAAACTCACAGTAAGAAGACCGTAGACTTCAGGAACATGTTGACCTTGATGTTGTTACCAAGTGCAGGAAAAGTGCAGCGCGCGGCGCTTGCACGTGACGACGGCTTCGGGTGTCCGGCGCGGCGACTCACGGAGTCGTATTGCGGCTTTCCTCGAAGTCACGTTGAATGTTCCCACAGAATTTAGGTAAATGTGAGCTGATGATGAAGATTGAGCCAAACTTGTCCGTCGAAGATGATGAAAATTGATGATGAAGTTATGCAGGAATTGTTAGTTAGCGGTGCGGGCTCACGCTGAAGAGCAGAGACTTACGCGTTGACCACGAAGTAGACAGCACGAAGGTTTTGGTTGTGATGATGCGGTGCGGGCTCTCGCTGAAGAGCGGAGACTTACTCGTTGACCACGTGTAGTGCGGGCTTGAGCTGATGATGCTCAAGGCTTATCGTCGACCACGTGTGCAGCAGCGCGGGCTTGAGCTTATAGGGCCCAAGACTTACCGTCGACCAACTAGCACGTCACCAAGGACCACAGACACAGGGCCACAAAATATGGATGTCAGGCGGGAATTCGAAAATCGCGACGCCTAACACCTAAAATATCCCAGAATTACGGAAAACCAGGATATACCACTTCTGACACCAATTTGTTAGGATGGCGCGCTGTGGGTCCTTTTTAAAAAAACACTTTTAATTGGCTGAAAACTGATTTAATTACACTGCATGACTTGTATAAAAAGTTAGGAAATTACATTAATAGGTATAGGTGTTGACCGGACAAAAGTTAAGGTTCGACTGCTTTAATAAATCTGGAAAACAGTTTTATATAACTTATATATTGCTTACATAGCATTTACTGGGAACTAAGTCCGTTCATAACAGTTCGTATTCGTCTGTATCTACTTTGCCGATTCAATACGTTTTTGCATAAAATCTAGGCCAGCTGCCACGCCCTCCTAATGTTTTCTCCTTTCTTTCAATAAGTAATTAATACTCAGCAAAATATGACTCTGAAAATCAGATAGCTAGATAGGACCCAAATGTACACTTTCATAAAATTTTGATGTCAAAAATTAATTGAAACTACTCAGATTTGGAGAAAACATGGGAATACAAAACGTTGGTGAAGTGATGGGAGTATGGAGTGCGGAGAATGGGAGGATTCCCATCCTCCCAATGCAATGGGAAAATGCGTAACGAGCAGCATGCTTCACTCACGAGTGGATGAGGTGATGCTGCACATTGGGAACACAACAGTACTTCATTCTTATATTCTTTCCATGCGGAAATTAACGAAATGCATTTACGCATTAAGTCCACCCCAGAGGGAGATGGCCGGATATGTTGGACTCGACACCAACTAGGTGCTCCTTAGCTGCAAGCTACCTACTAAAAACCACATGTTTCTGGTCTTGGATCATTTAAGAAGCTCTAAGTTTCTGGTGGATGACCTAATACTAATATAATGGGTAATATGAGTAACACACTTAGTAGGTATACCTCCACGTGAGCAATAATCTATAAACACTTATTTAATTCCAACAGCCAGCAACTGTCAGAGCGGTCAGCGTCCCCGCCCAGACCACAGCGCCAGGTGACGTTCCTGAAACCTGCTGCAGACACCAACCTCGACCGGAAGGCTTCCATCGTCGATGAAACCACGGGCATCACACGGACTCAAATGAAAGGTCTGTAGGTGTCTAATCTGTGGTGTAATTACATCCCCGTCCAGACTATAGCAGCTATTACCGAATTGTAAGCAGAATAGTGAGCGAGTATGTCACTCGCACACTATTCGTAGTATAATGGCAAACATTCGCAAAAGGCCCTCCCACCATGCGATGAAGTTCAAGCCGGCGGTGGGGATCGAACCATGGACCAGCGGCACCGCAGTCCATAGCTATAGCCATCAGCCATCATTGCTTCGAAAGATTCTGGAACAAGCACAGATCGCTAAAGCATTTATTTGTAGGATAGTGTCGCAACACGCACCCGATGTTAAGCAATAACCTCTGCCTATAAATGCATTTCTTCACAAGTGCACCGCCCCCATAACCACTGAGACGTATAGGTATTAAGTCAATATAATGTGCCTGTTACTGGCCCTCAAGAGTTGGTGCCCAAACACACTGTAAGGTGCTTGGCAAAAGCGAGTATACGCAAAATGCTCTTCTACCACGCGGCAAAGCTCAAGCAAGTGATGGGCATCGAACCATGGACGTGCAGCACGGCAGTCCTTAGCTGTTACCGCTCGGCTATCATTGCTGAAAGATCGTACCTATACTTTTAAAAAAAATATTATTTGTGATTTGCTGAACTGTGATTGATGTCAGACTTTGATTATGTTGTAGTAGTAAATACTGTTTTTTTTTAATTGTTTTTTTTTTTATTGCTAATAGGTAAACCATTGACTACAAGCTCACTGATGGTAAGTGAAGATGTGGTTCTCAAGGACAGCTGCCGGAACACACCGTTAGGTGCTTGGCGACAGATTTTCTACATGAGGGTGGTCGCTAGCCAGGCGGGCATTCGAAAAATGTCCTTCCACCATGCGGTGAACCTCAAGCCCGCGGCGGGATTCGAACCATGGACCTGCTGCGCGGCAGTCCATAGTCAATGCCACTGAGACATCACTGCTTCTGTGGCACAACGTTAGTTATAAGGTTATAACAGTCACGTCACATGGTAATTCAACTTCAATATACCTTAATTTTATAACTATGCATTTTTAGTTACGAGGAATTCTTGTCTTATATTTTTTTTCAGTTTAAAAAACATTGCATGCCGCATTTTTTGCATACCATATTTAAAAATATATGCATTGAAGTTGTGGTAATGAAAATAATATATCATTTTTGAATTATTTCTTTAAGGATGTAGTGGGAATAAATGTAGGTATGAATTTTTACATTTCGAAAACAATTCCCATTTGAAGTCTGATAATAAGCCGTTCTTACTCATTTATAGCGCAATAATAATTTTATTGCATACACTGTTAAACTATTTTCTCAGACATATTTTGGACTAGGTATTTCATCAACATAAAAAACCTATTGCGATTGTTGCTGTGCTACGAATATGATCCGAAGTTTCAAGATGGCCGAAGTCTTTCATATTGCATAAAAGTATTCAGTGGCCACTTAGTAACATAAACTTATCTGTATTATGAATGTTCCAATCTCGATAAGTACATCTTATGTACCTTTTTACAATCTTGCATTTATTCATAACCAACTTGATAACGAAAGTGTGTGCAGCATCAGTACACGATTGCAGATACCCATTTAGGTACTGATTGCGTCTTGATCTTGTTGTGACAACAACCGTATGGAAGACTAACACATATATATTTGGTATATAATGTTACAGGTATTACTTGTTGAATCAACTGACCCCGAACTAGTTGATAGTGAAAGTAGGAATCTACGAACATTGTACGCTTTAAATAGTATTTTGGCTCCATATTCTCTATACTTACGATTTTTAGTCTTGCCTGACAATCGTACCTATAGGCCTGTGTGTCTATATTTTTAATTCTTAATCCACGGTATTTAATAATGCCCTAAAGTTATAGTATTTAATACTTAAGCTACCAGAAAATATTCTCGGTATTTGTGAGACTACCTTATAGCTATGGCAGCGTTTGCTTGGTACAGACTACAGGACCACACTTCATTACCTGATCAGAAAAAGTTTCAAAACTGTACTAGACAGCTTGACGGCTCAAGTTGTCAAGGCTAGGTTGATGGATTACTTAATTGTTCAGAAAAGTGCATGTCATAGTGCGTCATCAGTTTTACGCAGCAGCGGACATGGGGAAATTCTGACGATAGTACCTACTTGATGGATGATAAGCGAGTCTTCTACGGTAAATATTTACACGCTGTAAATAAAGTATTGGGGAAATTGACGCGAACAATGTTGTTTACCAATTCAAGCAGGAAACCGAAACGTTGGCTTATCCTGGCTTATCTGACATTCGTGCGATAACCGTAGACAAGGCAATACATATCACGCGCTGCATCATACATAATACTAAGAAATACGAGGGAAAATGACAAGGTGCAAGTGTAATGTTATAATTAACGAACTACTCGCGTTTGTGCAAAATAAAATAGGTTTGATTGAAGATGAACGGTTAGCTCTCATATGTCTCAGGGGATTTGACCCTTTAGATATTCAAACTGCAAGAGAACTCTTGAGTGGGATTCTGGCAGTTAAAAATCATCGGATAACTCTGAGAAATGGAAGAAAGCTTTCTGCGACTCAAGAGACTATGGAGGAGATTGTGTATCTTATGAAAAGTGTCAGCTCCAATGAATCTCCTATATTCGTAGCTCGTGACCTAAGTAGGATACCACCCCTGGCATTTGATCAAACTGGTGTAACACGCTTGTTGAGAGAAATCGTTGCTGTAAAAGCCGAATTAGAGAAGCTTCGTCAAGGAACTACAGAAGACCCAATTAAGATAGTCCATAAAGAAGTAACATCACATATGATTTTCAGCTTTCCTAAAACTGCAACCTTGACAAGACTTTCAGAGGATAGTAATTCTTTAGCTTTGGACGATTCACCACCTCTGGTGACAACCCCTCCTCCAGAAGTTATTATACCAACGAAAAAAGTTATAACGCATTCAGAAGTTGTAACAACAACGCAAAAAGTTATACCACAAATACAACAAGATACAACGTCATCAAAGACATATCTGAAAAGGCGAAAAAAACGTTTCACGATTAATTTGAAACCAAATGAGCTGAAAGGTAAGTTTCCTAAAATATTCTGTAAAATATAAAGAACAAGGATGTTCCCAGAGGTCCATCTACTCGCAGCTAGACTTTAGGACGTGTAGTAAGTAGGTACTATTACAAAAATTAAACGCCGGCAAATATTTTTGAAATAGAGCAATTCGTTGCCTCTGTGGTACAAATTCAGGTACACAATTCCTGCATGTTGATAAATTATTTCTAGTAAATGTTGTCTGTCTGCTTATGTACCTATACGTATTCGCATCACGTAAACTACCTACGATAATATTCATCGACATTAATAGGTGACATACCTATATCTATTTTATATGTAGGTAATTCAATTCGTTTTCCGCGAGATTCGAAACGCGACACATGAAGAGAGAGACACCGTTTCAAAGTAACAGCAAAATAATGAGTTATTTGAGTGTTTTTCGACCAAGAAAGTTATTTCTGAAAAGCCGTTCGTTTAGCCAGAGACAAAATTCAAATCCTACACTTAAACTCAATCAGTGACCCTAATGTAAGCACAGCTTAATTACCTATAAGAAATAAAAGAAGTATTTCGAATGTCTTTTGGAAGAGAAAAGGAAGTAGTTCCTGCCTCGTCCAAGTTCGCAAGGAACGAATCATGAAATCTTAAAAATGTGTGAAATCCTACGAATAATTATTCGTAGGTCGATACTAGTAAACCTAAATACTTTTTTTGATAGAGACTTTTCAAAAAGTGACTTAAGCGACCTCTTCTTGAAATGGCCATTCTCTTGAAATGTATCCTCTTAATAGGCAAAGTTAGGCATTTAACCGTCTGAGATAGATTTACTAAAAACCCATCTGTACTGTACAGAATCTATTGATGTTGGAACGTAACTACACCTTGTCGTTCTTATAATATACAATCAGAATTTGGATTGTGGGCTTTCCATACAAACGTAATATCCTCGAATATTAAATACCCGCTTATTTATAACCTTGTAAGTAGGTTTATCAAATGAAATAATAAATGCACAAGTTTTCCTTTGCGCAGTGCTAATGAAATTTGATATATCTACCATGTAGGTAGGTACTAATATCATGGGGGTAATAAATTAGGTACTTCCATGCCTACCTTTGAGCAAGTAATACAATGATGCCCACCTATCCTAAAGTTATGGAACGATTATGAATGGGATCTAAGTGAAATTTAGCATGCATGTCCTTAGGTAAGCCTATATCTATGCTACTTACTTATGGTTTGCCAATTTTTGCTTCATTATTACGAACGGTTGTTTCGAATAATTTTAATAATAATAAATATTTATACGGATAACTGGAATATTAGGCTTAAGGACACGCATGAACAAATTTCACTGAGTGTGAACATTTGATAGGCATATTACGAAACTATGTGTTTGTAAGAAAAGCGGTACGCAGTCAAAATAGTGATAACCCAGTGGCAATAGCATATTGGTTGCCATGCAGAGCGTTCATGATTCGAACCCAGCCGCAGGCTTAGGCTTCTCCGCATGCTGGGAGAACGTTTTGCGAATGTCCGCCTGGCTGTAGCAATCACCCTCAAGTTGACTGTCGCAAAGTGTACCGAACGGTATTTTCCGGCAACTGTCCTTAACCACATCAGCACTTAGGTACCTACCATCAGGTAGGATTGTTGTGTAAGGCCTATATTATGCAATAAAAATAGCTTTCCATGAAGTTCACTTTTTCTTAATAACATTACTAAAATGTTTTCCAGAATTCCGCGAAGCATTCCGCCTGTTTGACAAGGATGGAGATGGCACCATCACTAAGGAAGAGCTTGGCCGCGTCATGAGGAGCCTGGGACAGTTCGCGAGGGTCGAGGAACTGCAGGACATGCTGCAAGAAGTGGATAGCGACGGTGAGTTCTGGAAGCTTTGCATTCTGCCTTTATGACAGAGATGGGAGTAAAATAAAATCATCACTGAGGAAGAGCTGGGCCGCATAATGAGTAGGTTGGAGCTATTTGCAAACATTGGCTCCATGTGACTCTCACGTTGTAGCCGCTCACTGGACACCTAGTGAGAACCAATCTACGTTATATCTTCCGGTCATCATTATCACCCGAAATACGTCTACTGTTGAATATAAGTGGGAGGCATTAATGCTCCTTTGAACGGCTATGGGCCATTTATGTTCCTAGGCTTTCCGCGTTGCTTATGAAAACGTTAGTCGAACTTGTGGAGGGCTTATTCCTACACTAGGTATACGGGTCCCGTTTTGGTAACCGCTCGGAAACCTTCCTTCCCCAATCGAGCCTGCCCAGCCCACTTCAACTTTTATTGGCAAAATCTAAAAGCTATATCGGTATTGGTTTTTCGGCCAATCTCCTCGTTTCTGATTTTACCACTCAGTGAAACTCCAGGCCTGCTTTTTCAAAGGCTGTGACTTTGAGCTTATTTAAATTATTCCTAGACCACGCTCCGATGCATAAGTCACAGGAACACATATCTACTGGCTGTAGACTTTTGTCTTGAGGCTGTGCGGAATGTTGGCCATTACGTCGGTTTTAACGCTCAATGGTTATTTTTTGAAATTTCAGGAGACGGCAACGTCAGTTTCGAGGAGTTCGTGAGCATTCTCTCCAAGTCCATGCACGGAGCGGGCAGCGGACCAACATCTGCTGAGCAGGAAGAAAGAGAGCTCAGGGATGCCTTCAGGGTGTTCGATAAACACAATAGAGGGTACATCTGCGCGTCAGACTTGAGGGCTGTACTGCAGTGTTTGGGAGAAGACTTGTCGGAGGAGGAAAGTGAGTGTTCCTGATTAAGATTGAAGCAAGGATAGATCAAAGAGTGTGAGGGTCTGCTATATACCTAGCGATCGGGCAATTTCAGATTTAGGCCACTTCAAGTTACAGCCACAGCATAGTATTAGTGCTTAGGGCATTTTATAAATGTTCGCCTGGTTAGCTACTACCCTCAAACTGAAAATCAGTCGCCAAGAAAACACCACTTGACCAGTTTCACACCTGATGGTAAGTGATGATGTGGTCGAAGATGTTGTTCAGGCTAGCCTAGAATTACTGGCTCTCAAGGACAGCTGCCGGAACACACCGTTAGGTGCTTGGCGACAGATTTTCTATTTGAGGGTGGTAGCTAGCCAGACGGGCATTCGCAAAATGCCCTACCACCAGGTTGTAACGATTGCCATCGTAAGAGAACAGCCGGGACCGACGGCTTAACGTGCCCTCCGAAGCACGGAAGCGCTCAGTAGTAAAGTCATTAGCGGTCACCCATCCAACTCCTGACCGCGGCGGACGTTGCTTAACTTAGCTGATCGATTAAGAACGGCTTAGCAAACTTCGCTACGAACGCTTCAAAACTTCGCTACGAGCGCTTCAGCTAACTTCGCTACGAGCGCTTCAGCAAACTTCGCTACGAGCGCTTCAAACAAACTTCGCTACGAGCGCTTTACTTAGATTTTAGTTACTTAGATTGTGATTATAAGTTATCTATCTTAACCTATCCTAGTGTTATCAACAATAAAACATCTACTGTGGCTTCTTAAATAAAACTGTCACCTGTTAACTCAAGTCAATCTCATCTTTTTACAGTTGAGGACATGATCAAGGAAGTAGACTCCGATGGTGATGGGCGTATCGACTTTTTAGGTAAGTTTTAATAATAGTTTGCATTTCATACATAATATACTACCAAACTTTTTTCTTACTCACCAAATTTATTTGATCTTATTGATTTAAGCTCCGAACACACTAAGCAACTTATAAAGTAATAAAACTGCAATCAAGTAACTCAGTGATAGCCGAGTAATAGCTATGGACTGCCGTGCCGCTAGTCCATGGTTTAATCACACCGCCAGCTTGAGCTTCATGGTTCGCTTAGCTAGCTACCACCTACAACTAGAAAATCTGTCGCTAAGCAAGTAGCAATGTGTTCCAGCAGCAGTCCTCGACAGCCAGTAAAAGCGTGACGGGTGCAGTGCAGTTCATCTGTATCTTGTGACGAAATCCATCTGCTGTAGGCAGAGGTTTGGAATCAGTGATGGCTCAGTGGCATTGGCTATGGACTGCCACGCAGCAGGTCCATGGTTCGAATCTCGCCCAGAGCTTGAGCTTCACCGCATGGTGGAAGGGCATTTTGTGAATGCCCGCCTGGCTAGCGACCACCCTCAAGTAGAAAATCTGTCGCTAAGCACCTAACGGTGTGTTCCGGCAGCAGTCCTTGAGAGCCAGTGAAATAACAGACAAAATGAGACTTAACATGTATGTCTCAAGTTGATGGGAGCAGTGCAGTTCGTCACTTGTGATGAAATGCATCTGTTATAGGCAGAGGATACCGCTTAACATCAGGTGGGCCTCGCGCTTGTTCCTTCACAATAACATAAAAAGAAAAAGGTTATACCATAGGTGTGTCTCGTGCATGTTTCGTCACAATGACATTAAAAAGTAACTTCTTATAATTAATGTCCGTATTGCAATACACACTACCGCAACACGGTAGTTATTATATGTTCTATGACGGTAGTTCGAACTTGTTAAATTTAGGGTTGCCAGGTTTAAAATATACTTCGATATATCGGCGGTAACGAACTCCCTATTACTACCACAGAATAAAAAAGACCAGAAGGATCACTCCGCATTATCCATTCCAATAAATAAGCGACTCTAGCTACCAAGCAATAAAGTGCACTTCAGCTCGCAAACCACAGTACCTGATATTTATATTCTACGACTTTTTCATCAGTCAGTTTTATATTCGTTCAGACAGCCTTTACGGATAAAATGTAATTGTGCCCTAAAAACCGGACAATTATTTTAATCATACATATAGTAAGTTTGGAGTTTTAGCCGTTTTAATTTTGTCTTCTTATTAATACTTCTAAATTATTAATAATTTTGAAGCAATGATGGCCGAGCGGTAATAGCTATGGACTGCCGTGCAGCAGGTCCCTGGTTATCGCCCCACAGCCGGCTTGAGCTTCACCGCATGGTGGAAGAGCATTATGCGATTGCCCGCCTGGCTAGCTACCACCCTCAAGTAGGAAATTTGTCGCCAAGCAACTAACGGTGTGTTCCAGCAGCAGTTCTTGAGAGCCACTGAAATTACAGGCACATGAGACTTAACAACTATGTCTCAAAATGAAGGGCGCTGTGCAATTCGTTACTTGTGATGAAATGCATCTGTTATAGGCAGAGGTTAGTCCGCTTAACATCAGGTGGGCCTAAAGCTTGTTCCGTCACAATAACATAAAAAAAAATTATATCACCTATAACAGTTCGATATATTTTTTTTCAGAATTTGTACGGGCTCTCGGCGAACCTGAAGATGCTTGTGATGATGATGAAGATGAAGAAACTACTGGCACTCCTGACCTGCCTCTGCCGAGGCCAGTACCAGCTAATTAATTCTGAACATTACGATCTCCTGTAAATCAGTCTCATCACCAATTTGTCTTCGCGTAGCAAAGAAAACATGTGAACCTACTAATTATTATTTAATTTATGGTATTACGAACAAAGGTTTTGCCTTCTTAGTCTTGACAGGTTTTTAAGTGGTAGGTATATTATATTAAAGAAGTTTAATTTCACATGACAAAATACGGACGTAAGGGTCGCGTTCCGTTTCACAACTCTTATTCATCTAGCAGAACATCTTCACAAGTTGTGCCAAAATCCGTACCTAGATTTATATAGGTACATAACGAATTAGCTCTAAGTTTGTGTCGCTTATAGCTTTTGAATATTATAATAGCTATAATAACATATTTTAAAAGAAAAACTGAGTTGTTATAAAGTGTAACCATTTTCGATGATGAGAAATGGATACTTGCAATCGCGTAAGTCCTCGTCTTCCCCTTTTGTGTTTTGTACAATGAGGAAGATACACAATTGATTTTTAGCCAAAGCTAACACAGCATGTAAAACCTGCAACGACTGACTTACAAAAAATAGCATCTTATGATAAAGTTAAACTAATATCTTTTCTAAAGTAAATTTTAGCAATGACATCAAGAATTTTATTTTGTAGGAAATAAGAACTTTCAACGTTCTTCGTTAAGTATAAACTATTGATGCTCTGAGTAGTACCCAAGTCTTACTCTATCTCTATCAAGTCATACTTAATCTAATAATAAAAAATATGATTCCGGCAAAAATATCAGCGATCCTCGAAAGTACGCGCGAAGAATCGACAACTTTTGAAGATGCTGCGTACAAAACGTAAATTTTTAATAATACCTCCAGCTAGCCGGTTGGGGTGACATTACTGTCGTCGAGTCTATGTACCTAAGCAGACAATTTTGGCGGAATTATCACATAATATATTTGTTGCCATACAATATGATCGGCAAAGCAATGCCTAAATCAATACATGTATCGAAAGCTTTCTTCGCACGGCGCGTCTTTTTACGCATAGTAACTAATCTGACTAGTTTCTATGTCGAAATAATTTATTAATATCATGAAAGTATCATGTCCTACGTGGCGTTTATGTAGAATTCATAGAGCGCTTTTTATACGAACGTAGTTTTTTTTATGTTATTGTGACGGAACAAGCTCGACGCCCACCTGATGTTAAGCGGACTAACCTCTGCCTATAACAGATGCATTTCGTCACAAGTCACGAATTGCACTGCGCCCGTTTGAGATATGGTTGTTTAGTCTCATGTGCCTGTAATTTCACTGGCTCTCAAAGAATACTGCCGGAACACACCATTAGGTGCATGGCCGCAGATTTTCTACTTGAGGGTGGTCGCTAGCCAGGCGGGCATTCGTAAAATGCCCTTCCACCATTAGTTGTTCGTGCGTTCGCAGTAGTTTCGTCATATTTTAAATACTAAGTGTTCAAACTCTGAAACTTTGCATATCTATCGTTGAGCCGAATGCTATGCTTCTGGTTTGCAAGATTTCCATAAAATAAAAGTATAGTCAAAAAAAAACGAAAATTCGTATTGTGATATTGGAATTGTTATTTTGACGTTTAGGGATAACATACATCGAAAAACTGGCAAAACAGAAGCATAGATATTAGGCTCAGCAATTTGCTACATTTTCACCGAGTTTGAATACTTGGTATTTAGAATATGACGAAACTACGTTTGTATGCAAAACGCTCCGACTCTTAAGGGCCTAGAATCCCTTTTATCGCAACTGAGTGACTTTTCATACATACTGTCCTCTTATCATATGAACATCACTGGTTCTGGAGCATTTCACAATGAGACTTAACAACTATGTCTCAATGTGACGGGCGCAGTGCAATTCGTGACTTGTGAGAATTGCAACTGTTATAGGCAGAGGTTAGTCCACTTAACATCAGGTGGCCCTCGAGCTTGTTCCATAACAATAAAAAAAAAACAGATTCACAAAAAATCATATATAAAAATATCAGACTAGGAACAATTGGTCCAGGTCACATCAGTATATATTATTTGGACTGTACCTATCTAGTGAAAATCCGTTAAAGCAGGAACCGTGAGAAGCTAGCTTAATATTACACACCTAATTATACAAGTATATTCATGTCAGCTTTTAAAACTTAGTAGTGCCTAACTTATTACTTGAAAATTATTAAATATTTAGCATAGCGTATAGTTAGATATACTAATTAATAATGAAACACCAATTTGAATATTTAATTGTAAATAATGCTACATACTCTAACTATGGTTCTGATTGATTATTATGGGAATAACTGCCTGATGACACGGGATTAGAAAGATCAATTGGGTTATTCCCCCACTGGCGGCGAAAAGTGGGGGACAAAAGGATTTTTTTTCCTTTTGAGCCTCATAGGGGAATAATATATAGAATGAAGGACAATTTACCAATAATAATAATATTTGAGGCTGTTATTTCTATCTATCAAGTAGAAATGGGCAGTAAATTGAGAGATATATTCATTGCTTTTACAAATTATTATGAACCAAATATATTTTTACCCGGGCTGGAATCGAACTCCCGATTTCACGCCTTGTGCGGCGTGAAACAAAACAAAAAAAAACCTAGCTCTGGCAAATTTTGTGTTCTAAGAATTTGTAAATGTGAATTTAGCTTAGCACGCGATAGTGCTTGTAAAAATATATTCATTGCTTTTAAATAAACATAAAATGATATACCTATCTACCTTGGTTCTAATAAAATGAGGGTTTAGCGGATATTGTAAGTATTTCTATTTCTCTGGGTGTGTAAGGTAAAAAAAACTTAAAATGATTTAACGAATGAGATATAAATATTAATAAGCAGAATCATAGTTACAATATTGTTTTCTATTTCTCGATATTATCGTAATCATGAGTGAGAAAATGCATAACCAAATATATCGCTTGTAAAGTTGTTGAATAGCTATTTTTGTGAAGATCTTAAAATTTCTCATGTTTTAATAATCCTGGATCAAATATGAGGCAAATATAAGATTTAACAAGTAGGTAATTATTATCCAGGCTTGTGCGTACTGGCCGTCTATCTCTACTTATTTTTATAATGGGTAAATTTTAACTGTCTAGTTTCCAAATAAAACCTCGAAGTCTATGCCTTTGTTGCTCATAATCTACTTTATTATAAACTACCAAAGATAGTTCGGATTTATCGTCATTATTATTCATATCTTAGAAGTACCTACTAATTATCTAAACGATACTTATCATTTTCCTATGAATTAAAACTGAGTAACGATAATTATCTAATTTAATAAAATATCTATTACTAAATTTAAATTCCATATGTGAATAATTCTGTAAGTTCTTGAAAATTACGAGCGCGCGTTATCTTTGCTTGAGTCATACATTATATTTTTTTTTTTTTTTTTTTTTTTTTTTTCATTTATTTATACAGAATCTACAGCTCTTGTTATACATAGATACAACTTATATATATATCTTACAGCCAATAACAGATTCAATTTTTGTAGTCAATATATGTACTAGTGTTCGTGGTGGAATTGTTCAGCCGTCAGCGACAAACAACATTTGTCCTCCTACAATTGCGCTCGTGTTAGAACTGTGCCTGTGTGCCGCTAGAAGTTTGATTTTGAAAGAAGCAGCACGAGCACGGCATATACTTACAATAAGTGTTTAAATCGAAGGTAATATTGGAACGATCATGAGCGTGGATACAAATTTCACTGTAAAGCATCGTTACACGTACCTACATAAAATAAAAGTACTTATTGAAGCCAAGTAAGGCTCAGTTTCCATTGAAGCAAGGGAGTGATCGCCAGTAGCAATGGCTACGGCAGCAGACGCAGAAGGTCTATGGCACAAATCCCGGGCTTGCACTTCACTGCATGATGTGACTCGTTTTTTTGTTTCTGGGATAGTGACGGAATAAGAATGAGGCCCACCTGATCTTAAGCGGACTAAACTCTGCCTAAGTATAAATTGCAGTTCGACACAAGTGACGAATTGCACTGCACCTGTCCCGAGGGTGACAGGTGCAGTGCAATTCGTCTCTTTACACACGTACAGTTGTGTAAAATATTGCGAATGTCCATCTGGGTAGTTACTCGTTACCAATCTCAAGTAGAAAAGGCCGGCAACGCATCCTCAAGACCTCTGGTGTAGCGGATTTTCATAGGCGACGGTGATCACTTACCATCAGGTGAGCCGCCTGCTCGTTTGCCCTCCAATCCAATAAAAAAAACTGTCTGCCAAGCACCGAACGGTGTGTTCTGGCAGCTGTCTTTAAGAGCCAGTAATTCTAGTTTAGCTTGTACAACACCTTCGACTATATCCCTTGCCATGCTTAGTCCTTGGCGACAGATTTTCTATTTGAGGGTGGTAGCTAGCCAGGCGGGCAATCACAAATTGCTCTTCTACCATGCGGTGAAGCTTAAGCAAAAAATAAAAACATTTGAAACGCGTCGTGACTTAACACTATAAAATGTAGAGCTCCATTACATTTTAAGATTTATTCGGTGGAGGCAGAGTTTAGTGTAAACCGCTCATTACACAAACTAAGTCCAGTTTGAGTTGAACCGTAGGTTTTCGCGCATATTTACGTACATTTCAATATACTGTATACCTCAAACTTTTTCTACATATCTTAGTAAGAATTTATCTATTTTCTCAGAGCTTAACTTCTCTATTATATTTAAGCATTGAAGTTCGTGACTAATTCGGTATTGATGTTGTAAGATATTATCTTAAATTATAATACAGACCAATATACAATAAAATGTTCTGATAAATCTACACTTGTTTAATTTTTATATTCTCATTTTCTAAGGTACTTATTAAACATAAAGACGAATTACTAAGCATGGATTCACCGTGCGGGTGCCGGTATTACTTAACAATGCTCGTAAATCTAGAGTGGCTCCTCCAATCCATACATTGAGCAAGCTCGAAGGTTTCTTCCTACTTGAATAGACGCCAATACATTTGTATTGATTTTCATTGCTGGTGAGTCTTAGCTACCAGTAATTTCCTTTGAAAAGCTATTATAATGATATATATATATATATTTATCTTATTGTGGGGGAACAAGCTCGAGGCCCACCTGATGTTTAAGCGGACTAACCTCTGCCTAAAACAGATGCATTTCATCACAAGTGACGAATTGATCTGCACCCGTCACCTTGAGACATAGTTGTTAAGTCTCATGTGCCTGTAACTTCACTGGCGCTCAAGGACTGCTGCCGGAACACACCGTTAGGTGCTTGGCGACAGATTTTCTACTTGAGGGTGGCTCATGAAGTTGAGCAACCACCAATTGAGCAATGGTTAGAGCATACCCCGGCTAAAGGGGTGGATGGATGCGGGTTCGAATCCCGCACATGACCTAAATTTTTCCTCGTATATTTGTAATTATGATCCCATTTTAGATTATTATTTATTTACTAATAGTCTAACTAACCTAGAATATGGACGGATATGACGTCAGCTGCTGGTGAATGTCATTACAGCTAATGTAAGGCCATGCTAAAATGACCGAGAGCTTATATTAGCCAAGTCATCATTGCTGATCGCGCTATAACAGCTTCGACTTTCGGTCTCAACCCTTATTCCAGCTTGTCCATGATGGGTTGTAATGCTGAGCGCGCTGTAATTGGCTGGATCTGCGCTATGCTCATTAACATCGCAATCAGCAACGCACTCAATCCGCGACAGTAATATACTCTAAAGATAGAAAAAGGCGTTTATTGTATTCAATATTTATTCATCAATATAAAATATTTACATCTTATTTCTAAACAATTGATATATTTGTAAAAACATGTAACTTATCTGATAAAGATTAATTTGGCAGGGTATAATTAGTTTGTTCAAGCACCGAGCTCTAAATACAACATCCTCAAGATAGTCAGTAGCGGTCTGTGACGCTAATATTAACAATAATACATATGCTCGTATTCGACAAATGAAGCTATATAACCGACTTAAATCGTGTATATTTAACATATATTTTATCCCTTTTTATAATAATCGCAAAGCAGCTAGGGACACGAGGTTTATTTTTCGATATTTATCAATATGTAAATCCTATACAGTAAGATATGGCAGTGTTATGGTCTTTGTGTCGAGGCTTTCTTGATGATGACATGACAAACTTATATGATCATTTGTGCGTGGTGTGTACAACGTGCTTATGCGCATGCTTCGCCTTCTCCGAGTATCGGCTTCCCGTCGTGTGTAGTAGAAAACGTGAAATTTTGCTCGACAGATTTTGATGTAAGGTGAAACATCCGATGAATACATCGTAGTACTTAGGTTCTGGATGTACACTGGATACTTTTTCACTCCGATTTTATGTTATGTAATGATATAAACCGCTCGCATTTAAGAGAGTAGTAAATACATCTGAAAGTGTTAGAAGGCTAGTCACAGATGGCGCTGTGTGTTTGTTACCTGACAGAAACCTTCTTGACCAGCTTTGATTTTTCTGAATTTCACATGCTCTTTGACGTTATTCAAGAGTTTTCTAAATTTCCGATGCTGGTATCATACCTGGCATGTGGCCTAACTAAAAGAGAAGGAGAAATAAAGATGTGCTTTCCTTCAAGGGAGAGGGCTGATCTAAACGATAACTTACACTTATTTATTACTTTACTTATTTTACCCCTACCCATGGCACTTAAATGGTTTTAGAGGATGATTAGTGTAAATGAAATTAGGTCAGACGAAGTTGCCTATAAATTACCTGACTTACTTCGTAGATTTGAATTAAAATGTAAGGAATCGATTTTCATGATTTTAAATAAATCTATTTATAATATTTTATGATCAACTAATAAAGTATATTCATTTAACAACAACAAATCTTCAGAATTACTCAGATAAATGTAAACACCTTTTTGTTGATATCAAAACGCTACACAGAGACCCATATTTTATAAAATATACACATTGAATATTTCTCTAAATCTTTTGTAACAAACATTTAACTTCATCTGAGTGAAATAATTTCATAGTGTGTATCCCCATTAAATACAAAAAAAAACACCATACCCTAAAAGCTAGAATAAACACACATATTAACGTTTATGATCATGATAGTACGTGCTACTAATACTTTTCTATGTTGATAAACTTATTCCAGAGAAACTATACTAATAATGTTCTTAACACGATAAGAAACACCAACAATTAATTTTCAAGAATTTGTAAAACAAGTATAGAGTTTGACACAGAAGTTTATGCGATTCTGCTGACAATATAGTGTTACGGTAACATCAATATGGTATATCTATACAGGTGGAAGTTGGCCTTAATAAGATATACACTAATCAACGCATAACAATCTTTTCATTCAGTTTTGGCTCGTTTCAATTGTTTTAGTGTCTGTTTTGATAACCCTACTAGACCATTGGTGACTGTAATAGATAAAACTGTGCGTTTCTGGGTGGGTATCAGGCTCATCCACATCAGTATAAGTGGGTCGTCAGTCAATGTTCTACCCCCAGGATTCCTTATTCTTCGCAATCACTGTGTTGACTTTTGGTCTGCTAGTTTTAAACCGCGAAGTAATTTCTGTAATTGATGATGCTCAACACCTATTTCAATTACAAAATCACAAATATTAAAATAATAATAATTATTTAATATAATATTAAATAATTTTAGTCATGTGCGGTATCCCGGACATGACTAAAATTTTCCTATCGTATATTTGTGATTTTGTAATGTAATCCGCATAGCATAGTTATTGCAAACCTAACAATATTAAAACCTATTTCAATGTTTCTTCTAGCATCTTGTACTTTACTACTGTTCTATATCCGAAGGCTCTAATAGTGGAATGATGAGGTTGTATTTCTTGCTGCCGATCTTTTGTGGCGATATTTCGACTTAAAATTGCAGTTCAGGGAGTTTCCGCACTTGTGGAATACCGAGACCACCTCACTAAGTATTGGGTTCATTTTTGGAACTGTTCTCCATCATGTGCTGTGCTTGATACTGGTCACCACTGTCGGTGTTGGCGGTTTTTAAGGTAAGTGTGTTCATCCATTTTTTTTTGTGTTTACAAGTGACCTGCCTGGAGGTAACTATAACGTCTATCTATCACAGTCAGCGTTCTGTATGAAATTGCGTTGCACTCCTCATCGCCTTTATAAGTTCTTACGTCTCGCTCACCCAGTGGTCTTACATATAAAAAACTTATACCTAAACACAGTAGTGTTAGCATTTTTGTAAAATTACCTTATTCAGTATCCGGGCAAACGGAATTGCAGAGTTTAAGATTATAAATATATACTTAATGCATAATAGGATAGTATAGTGGTAGATGATGTGTACGGTCTATAATACTAGAATAGTTAAGGTCTAGAATGTTCCATTTCTTCATTATTTTATTTCTGATTGAAATAGTTTGTTCGGGTTATAGTCACTGACAGGATGGGAATTCCTGTCAAAGATGATTTGTTTTAATACATATATTATTTTAGTA
Source organism: Plagodis pulveraria (assembly GCA_963890685.1). Taxonomy (NCBI): domain Eukaryota; kingdom Metazoa; phylum Arthropoda; class Insecta; order Lepidoptera; family Geometridae; genus Plagodis; species Plagodis pulveraria. The sequence goes on along the minus strand of OY982970.1, from coordinate 9,151,414 downwards.
GTAAAAAATCTTAGATCTTCCTAAACTAGTAATAATAGGTACCTATTTATAAAGGTTTTTCTAAATTGTTTAGCGTATTACAATTGCACTTTTTTTAGTTTGTATCGAACTATTTTAGTAGACAGATGTTTGATTTACCCGCAAATAGTCAATTATTTTTAAACATTAAGAACTTTAGCGGTAGGTGCCTTTTGATACTGCGCTGACTGATGTGCAGTCCGATTTAAGCCATTCGTGCCCATAGCAAGCTCACAGCTGGTCCAAATTGTACGAAAGGTACCAAACGTTTGTACGGTTGATGGTCTGTGCAAAAAGAAATTTTCGTTAACACTATGCTGAAACTGATTTTTATATGGCAGTCCTGGTTTTATCTTTTGTCAATACGAAAAAGCATTTAAAAACCCCATCACAACCATTAACTTTTAAACACAGAGTTACTACGACTGGCTGTTATATAACCACTTCTTTCTTCTACAATCCTTACGGTCCGAATGACGCTTTCTGGCTACATTTTTATCTGTTTCATAATCAAAACAAACAAATAACCTCAACACGAAGTAATGAGTACTACATATCTGAGATTATGTGCGTCCTTCCTACTAGTACCTTGTGCCTTTACACTAAGGGCGTATTCCATTTGACGCCAATTTCGTTATTTTCGATTATTTTGACCACATCTGCGTCTATGGTTGTGATCACTGTGATCGTTTGTAACTGTTCTCCCAGGTTCCATTTAGGATAAGAACGCTAAGAATGCCACTAAAATTTGCCACTTTTGACATTAGATGTAGGTAATTCAAAGTGTTCCAGTAGCTTCATAGCGTTTATGGCGAAAATAATGCCAAGAACTAAGTGGAACAACTTTTTGGGAATGTGATCGTTTTTGCCGAATTTAACTCCAAAGGGTACGCACCCTAAATGTGACTTCTATTTTCTCCAACCGCATCATTAAACGGTGTTGTTGTCAAAAAAATATTATGGAAATAAAGCACCTAAACGACTTTTAGGCTCAATAGTGTCAAATAAGACTTTTCGGCACAATCAGACTACATTAACAGTGGTGATGCTCAGTGCTATCACTCAAAATCAAGAGCGACGTGAGTCCACACTTTGCGCCGTCGATTACATCATTAAAACGTCACGCCACCGACGTTGGCGCGCTTACGCCGATTCCAACCGACTATGAACGCGCTACTGCTGGCATGAATCGGACCGAACAGATATCATATGAGAATCTTGATTAAGACTTATAACTTATATTATAACAGATGCATAGCATAGGACATTGCGTTTAAATAAATGCTAGGGCTCCATCGTTCATGAATTTTTAGTTACTTAAAATTTCATAAGAGGATACATCGCCACCACCTCCATCCACGGCGCAGCACTGCACCGTAAAACGACACGATGTCGCGCCTTGGAGATGGGGCCCGTAGGCCTATATGTTGTTTTACGAGCATAGAGTCAGAGAATTAGATTCGCAAAAACTCAAAAAGGGAAAATGTTAGAAGACGCGATCGGTTCATATTTTTATACTGTAGCACCTAATCGAATAGTTTCCTATAATATTTAGAAATTAGAATTCCTAGTGCCGTTCATGATTACCGGCTGGTGATGGTCTGCGGTTCCATGTATCCGGTATCGCTGAGCGAACGAAGGACCACGTTCCCGTTGGGTAATATAGAGACCCACGTTATGGAGCCGTGGTTCAGGGATATCCGGAGCCAGCCTTCTGGAGGGAACTGCAGTGCTCTGGAAATGAAAACGTTACCCTGTCGATTATTTTTCGTTAGATTGATATGAGTGTTACGAACAAACCCATGGTTCCTGAGGTCGGAGGTCACACTTGTGTAATTTCGGTATAATTCATAAAAATGAATGTGATTTCTTTTACAAGAAACTCTCAAGATAGCCTACTGCCCGGTTTTATTTTACAACCGAAAGATTTGCTTTCGATCATCTCACCTGTTGGTAAGTGATGATATGCGCGAGCATGATAAACATGCTGAACTTAGAAGGTTGGCTCTAAAGAACGCCGCCGAAACTATTTTTGGTGTTTGGAAACTGATTTTCTACTTGAGAGCATACGTAAATGCCGTGCCACCATGCGGTGAAGCTCAAGCCCATGGCGGAATTTGGACTGGCCTATTACTGCTTCTCATCTATTATTCGAATAGGTATTTCATGGGTCCTCTGCTAAACCATTTGCCAGGGGTGATGATGATTTTCTGTAGATTTTTTTGTATGTCATGCAATTGTCTTTGCACTTTTTATAGATTTATTTAGATGTTCATTGTCCCCCAGCCCGAAGTAGAAAGTTGTTTTTTTACATGAGTGGCATAATATCTATAAGTTATGTTTTGCTGTATATAAACAATTATTATGTGCTTGTTTCTGTTCGTAGCTTCGCCCGCGTAAGGTATGGTCAGATCACACGCTACCGGAAACTGCTTAGAAAATGTCTCTTATATTCATCCCAAACCCAAAGTATTATATTTCTTCGAAATACGTTCAGCCGTATTTTACAAGAATGGTAACTAACATATTAACGCAAGAAAGAAATATGTAGAGACATTCTCATATTCTGAACGGAAACATAGTTGTATATTCATCACACCATCATCTTTTTACCCTTATTCTACTCATGTATTCTCTAACAACACAAGCAGTAATGTCATCACTGTGTAGCAGTAATGTCATCGCTGTGAAGCAATAGTGTCAATGTGCATTATTGTATAACAGTTTGAAGGAAATTACAGGCACATGAGACTTAACAACTTTATGTGTCAGGTCAGTGCAGTTCGTAACTTGAGACTAAGGGCCTGTTTCAGAATGTTCGGGTAAGTTCCGGTTATACTACCCAGAACATAAAATAACTGAATGATAAAAATGACAGTTAACATGCAGCGCATTTCAAGCTTTAACCAATGGATAGGCTAAGTCGATGACTGTGGAACGCAAAGATAGTGTTTTATTTATTAAATATGTTCTGGGTAGTATAACCGGAACATTCTTGAACATTCTGAAACAAGCCCTTAATGTATTAAAAAGTTGACAATATACTCACTTGCATACAAAAAACCGTATGACGTTAGCGTGGCAAACCAGCAGCGTATAAGTGTCTTGGGTCTGCTCTGGCGGCGCGCGGTAGAAGTACCTCCGGAAGCCGGCTTCGATCCGAGCGCTGTCCTGGAAGAACTGCTACAAGTGCCAAACCATACTGCATTACTCTTACAACCAGTTGTGCTTTATTCCAGTGGGACAAGGGATACTTTTTTACGTTATTTCTTTGCTTTGCTAAAGGTGTATTATAATTTACTATGTTCTACTTCTACATTTGTATCAAAGTGACGAGGAACAAGAGGTGCAGATGAATTTTGGTAATTGAACCTCAACATTTATCTCGTTCTATTGCGTTCAACTCATTGCCATCTCACTTACTTCTGTGTAAATAAAACAGCAATTATGTTTATAAGAAAATGACAGAGATGAAATATTGAGGTCAATAAACTAAATTGCTCCTGCGCCTTGGTCATTCTTTAGGGTATATTCTATAAGGACATAATTAAATTTAATTACACGAATCACCAAAATTAAATGAATTAAGGTGTATAATGACAGTTTACTCATGTATTTTAAATATAATTCCACTAAATATGAGTGAAAAATTATATGAATATTGAAAATTGACAGACTAAATCTTAATTTTCATTACATTTGAAACATAACTTTAACTTTTCTTAAAAGGTTAATTTTAAATTATTAGATATTTAAAAGATGCACAAACTGGAATGGTACATTAGTGAATGATGGATGGAATAATGCAAAACTGGTTTAGAAAAATAATGCAAGGAAGATGTGCAAAAAAACATGCAAACATGCAAGAATGCAGCAACACCTACTTCAAACAACAATTGCAGGATACGCCACTTAACATCTAATAACATTTTGAGCATCAATTATGAAGCTTTTGTTGTATATATACATGTGTGAGTATATGGAATAATTTCTAGAAAGGATGGTCACCACTGCTATAGTCATTTATTCGGTCGCCGCGATTCGATGCAGCAATATTGGACAGCATCAAACTATCAAATACTTAGCATCTTTGAATACACTGTTGCAGGTACGGTGTCAATTATGTTGCAGAGGAAGAAGCTGGAGTGTGCCTGGAGTCCCAGACACATTTCATTGGTAATCTAGACGTAAGGTTAAGGTGGTCACCTCTGCAACATACTCACATTACAGTAAATGATGAATTCAATGTTTGGCATGGAATAATATTCAAATTACAGGTACAAAAAATTATCAACCAATATCATGGCCAGAGATTTCATTCAGTGCCACGCCAATAATTAACACGTTCTGTGCGGTATGTATTTGTAATGGGGTAATAACTAACTATGTTAGTTATGCCACTCTATCCATTAGACAAGTGGGTAACAAAACATAACGTAAGTGTACATTGTACAACAAGAGCCACATAAATAGCTTCTGATATCAAACATCATAGCGACACAAAGTCCATAATTGTGTCTCATGGTGATGGGAGCAATTCGGCCAGCCACTTTGACAATGCATCTTATATGGGCAGAGGTTAATGCTTAATATCTTTAGGCTTTGTTCTTGTTCAATAACCTTATAACATTAGAAAAACTTTGCAATATTGATAGACTAGATTGTAATTAAGACTATTGTATTTAGAGAACAGAATGTAAATAAGAATAGAGAATGTAATTAGTAGCCACACTAGCAGAATCACACATCATGACACACGACATGTTACAATAACAACAGAAAAATACAGAAAACGAGATAAATAATGCATGCCATAAATTCTTAAATGTTAATTTTTTTTAATAAATATAATACTACAGCATAGTAGTATCTCTTATCTGTACTCTATTGTTATGATTATAATGCCAACACATAATTAGTACAATCATTTTGTACTAATTATGTGTTAATTAGTACAAAATGATTGACAAGGGGGCATTTGCTGACAAAAACATTCACAGGATAATCTTATCATATTTAATTTGGTAGGTAGAAGGGCATTTTACATGCAGTCCTGGCGAGTCTAGTCAGCTAGTAGAAGGCTGTCACCAAGTATGTACAGTTAGGTTCTGGAAGTTATGCTTGTGAGCCAGCTTTCTTTCTAGGCCAAGCCTGATAATTATGATTCACCAGGTGAGATAGTGACTAAAGACACAATATTAGACAGAAATAAAAGCATACCAGACATGAATGCAGTTTTAAAAACAGACACTTACTTTAGGCTCCGGCCTCCAATGGCCCACTGGAGGCTCGGGTGGTATTGGAGCACCTTCCTCAATCAACTGGCAATCTTTAACTTCAATTTCCTTATCAAGGTGCTTAGCAATGATTGTAGCAGTCTCCTGCGCTCTTGTCATGGTTGACCGGACAAGCAGGTCCCATTTTATATTGAGTAACGAGAGGCGCTTGCCAGTAAGATCAGCTTGTTGACGTCCTAAACAAGTTAATAAAGAAAAAAACAATACACATTAAATAATAAAGATGATAGTTAGCTTAGGTTTTTATTTATTTATGATAGGTTAGCTTTAGACAACTGTTTCTCCTGTTGGTGAGTGACCATGTGGTGGAAGATATTCAACAGGACACACCATAAGGTGTTTTATGAGAGATATATTACTTGAGGGTGCCCTTGACATAGGGTGAAGCAACACAACTCCACCAAACTTTGGGCAAGGGACCACCCTGGATTCAAGGCACTTCAACCGTGAGGCGCTCAGAAGGCGTGAAGCTTAAACCTCTGTCTTCAGCAGGCTTTGATCATTGCACCTCTACAAAAAACAGCTCAAAACTGCAACAGAGTTCTAATGAACCTATCATCTATCTGTCATCAAATCCCTATCATCCAAGTGTTTGTTTTATACAACATAAAATAATTGTTATTTTAGAAAATATGAAAAGAAAGAAAACCCAATTTTTATTGCTTGTTTTGCTTGCTTGCTTGGTGTATTTAAATGACCAGAATTATTTTAAACAATGTTATATAAAAAAAATTGTTCGTTGGATACATATCCATGCCATTTACATAGATTGCTTGTACCAGTGTACTACCCACATATGGCAAGACCGATTGACCAACCTTCTAGAGGATGGTGAACACTCATGAAAAACAGTAAGCACTTGCAATTCCAAGCATGTGAGTTTGAGCCTCTTTCTCTCCAACATGATGGACTCGGCACCTGCATGGTGAATCTATGGAATGCTAAGTAATTGCTCTCAATACTAATACTTGTGTCTTACCTAATTCAGTGAGGAATCTTTCTTTGTCTGTTTTTCCATCAACATGGTACTGTCCATGTCGTATTAAAATTAGATGTCGCACAGCTTTACTTTTTGCCTTTTCAATCTTTTCATTATACTTGTTTTCTTCTTCTGGTTCGGCTGATTTTTTAGGACGAACTATTGATTCTGGTTCACGGCTAAAAATATTTTAATATGATTTGAACACATTAAAATAATCTGATCTTTGGACAACTACTTTTTCAGGCACAAAAGATTTGGCATTTTAGTTGGTGGCATATACACCGTGTCCCTAAATTCAACGATAAGCCGGCATCGGTGCATGGACCTACTCATGACTACTCGGGAAAAAATAAAAAAAAAATTATAACTCTTTTTTTTTTTTATTACAGAGACTTTTATAAAGTTGCGCCAACTTTTAATAAAACTTGCCATGGTAGTGTCCATACTTTTTTTTTAACCCAGACTATAGAAAGTGCATAGAATGTTAAAATCTATGAAAACTATAAGAAAAAATAAATTTTTTTTACGATTTTTGTAAAATAACTACAGACTTTCTGTAATTTTAAAGGATTGTGGTAGATAGCCGTCCTTCTTAGGTTGCTAATGCACAAAAAATATCAAAAATATGTCAAAAATTGTGGTCATGGTAGTTGAAAATAGCATAATGGGTATCGAATATCGATGAAATTTATAAAAGTCTCTGTAATTAATAAAAAAAAACAGTTATAATTTTTTTTATTTTTTTTTCCGAGGAGTCATGAGTAGGTCCATGCACCGATGCCGGCTTATCGTTGAATTTTGGGACACGGTGTATATGTAATGGGGTTGATTATTCTGTCTGTTACTTTTATTTGAATACAAGACATATGATGACGCTTTTCATGGGGTGAATATTAAGTTCAATCTAAATATGGATTCAGAGGTCATTCAACTTTGAATAGAGAGGATTGTGATTATTGAAAATTTATATGAACTGGAAGTCCAAAACTGAAGTCATGGGTGGTATATTTAATGAAACTGGTTTTTCTAAATAAATCAATGCCTGTAAATGACCTCACATGTCCATTTATTTCATATAAATTTGGCAACAAGCCCAGACAGTATGTATTCCTAAAATATGGTAATGTTATGAGAAAAAGTTGAATGAAAGCTATACTTACTGGTCCCAATTACTATCCCATTTTACACTGGGTGTAAAATTCGTAGTCCAAGAGTTGTGAACATCGAATTTCTTTACATTTCTGTGACTATTCAACTGGTAATATGCTAATCCGCCGCCAACAGCACCCAAACTAACTATAGCTATTTTATGGAATCTTGACCACTTCGCCATTTTGATTTGTAGTTACTATTTGGTGCTAACACATTTATTTAATAACAATAGTAATGATTAGTTTTACGATTGTATCTCAAGAAATTTATACTATTTTCAAAAATAACCTCACAACAGCAACTCAGCAATTTCTTAGACCATTTGAGAAATTGTGAATTTGACAATTAAATTTGTGTGACAGACTATAGATAATAAAAGTCAGAGAAGTATTAGATTCGTAGGATTTGTACATTTACTATGCGTCAAATTGGATAAATGTTTACCTCTGAGTATTTTCTCAAGTTTGGATATGCTGCTTACGTCGATAAAATGGCACTGAAATGGGCGATGCCTAGACTACTATAATCTGTTCACAAGTTTACGTTGTCCTATCCATCCAAAGGTTGTCTGTAAGAGATTGCTTTAGCGATAAGACCGCCGATTGTATTGCCACTTCACATATTTAATTATATATAGTTGTAAATGTACACTTCTAATTAACTAATTCTGTTTGCTTTATAACTTCTGTAAGTTATTAATTATGTTTGTAAATGTACTTTTTTTTACTTTTGTTGGTATGCAATAAAGAGTATTCGTATCGTATCGTATCGTATAATCTGGTTTTTAATTCGAGATCAAAAATGTAAACAAAGAAATGTCAATATATTATGTCATTGTCAAACTGGCTAGTCAGGGGTATTCAATATTTTTTCTTCAAAAATGTTCAAGTAATCTCAAATCTGTAGTGGCGCTAAGCTTCACATATTTTTATTTCATTGAAATAATTGTACACATATATATACACATCTTAGTCACCTCTTACGACACTCACGGGAAGATACGGGGGTGACATTGTAACCCGGCATCCCATGAGGCGTTGGGCCACAAAAATAACGAAAGGTGGTCAGCAGCGCCTTCTAGAGAACTGACAACTTCTACTGCGATCTTCAAGACGCCTGCCAAGCCTGGGGATTATGGCAAATCCACCCAAAGGAACCATGTTCATTAGTGGACGTTTCGGATTTGATTGTTTGACTTGTGCTTGAGTAGGTATACATTTTGTTATGTTGGTGAGAAGGTACAAAAGTATTAATTACCTTTTCTAAAGTAGGAATTTTGTTGTAGTAGTTCATCAAATTTGTTCACAAATGTCTGCTTAGGTTCTGTTTTTCTTGGTGAAGTGAACTCATCGCTGACCTTATTTTCACTGACAATCTTTCTGACTGAAACTGACGATATCCCCAACATGTCAGTGTTTTTTTAGCACACTCAATTAAATACAAATGCCCTGAATGAATTAAAGACTTTCAGCCACGCAAAAAATGTGTGTTTGTACGCCTTCATCACCTTTAGCTTTTCAGATTTGTGAGGACGTTTCTTAACAAGAGGTACAATGTCTTTCGTTATTGAAGAGCCTGGTTTGAGTTCTGGTTTGGAGGCTCCAGCCTCCATGTTATGAAAATAATCTTTTCGTAACAATAAAAAAACTGAACACAACTCTCTAACAATAACTATAAACACTATTTTAATGCCACATTGTTAACAATGTTTTATTTTGTTTTAATATGAATATCTCACTTGAAGTTAGGTGACGAATGACAATGCTGTAGAGGCCACACTTATCCTAGAATAACTATAGCTCTCATGGACAACTGCCGGAAGTGCCTGAACACACTTAATTTTCCTGTTAAGCCAAATCCGAGAAAAAATAACTTTTTCCACAGCTTATAGGTGAGCTCTTGAATATTGTCTCGAAAACTACTGAATAAATTCACTTCTAAACGTTAGAAGAAAACAAACTACGACCCTTTTAAAAAAATGTATTGTTTAATTTATTTTATTCCTATCTAATATAATATTTAAATATCTCGTAATATTTAAAAATTATTTGTTACTTTTAAATTTGTATTGCCGCAAAGTAACGCCTGAATCTATTAATTTAAACTGTCAAATAAACCAGTCACCCCGTGATCACGATAACTGCAAAGTGTTTGAAACGTCGGGACAAATATAATGATAAATATACGCGATAAAAACCGTTTAAAGTTGTTAAATTACTATGTGTGATAATAGCGGAAACCTAAGACAGCATTAGAATAGCACATCCCATATCTTCCTACGTGGTCCTTGACTGTGGCCCTTATGGACAAGCTCAGGGTCGCTCAACGAGCTATGGAGAGAGCTATGCTCGGAGTTTCTTTGCGTGATAAAATCCGGAACGTTGATATTCGCCAAAGAACCAAAGTCACCGACATAGCTCTCAGAATTTGCAAGTTGAAGTGGCAATGGGCGGGCCACATTGGTCGACGAACTGATAACCGATGGGGAAGAAAGGTTCTCGAGTGGTTACCACAATACACCGGCAGACGTAGAGTTGGTAGGCCCCCCACTAGGTGGACTGACGACATCGTTAAAGTCGCGGGTAGCCAATGGTTACAAGCGGCTAATAGCCGTTCTTTGTGGCGTTCTATGGGGGAGGCCTTTGTTTAACAGTGGACGTCTTCCGGCTGATGATGATGATGATGATGATGATATCTTCCTATGGGGGTCGTAATGAAAATAATTCTAAAATCAATTTGTAGCAGTTTATTTTCTTAAATTCAGTTTCACGTGCATTCCGTTGATAGAAGATGCAGATATGGCTATGGAGAGCTTGAGATCCTTGTAGGACTCCGTAGATGTCACCTCGAACTCCCTCAATACTCGTATGCAGATCGTCTTGATCAGCTTCGTGCCGAAATACCTTCCTAAAAATAAACACAGCCTGTAATCCTTTTAACGTAGGGTACTTAGTAGTGATTACAAATTAATGAGAAAAAATTATAGTCATGCGCGGGATTCGAACCCGCGTCCATCCAATCCGACTCGAGGGGTAAGCTCTGACCAACTCGTTCTTCAACCATCTTATGGGGGTGTAATGTAATCCGCAGAGCAGGCGTTATTGCAAACAACAATATTAAAACTTAGGTAGTGAGTTCAAAAGTGTACTATCCGATAAACCATACCTAAACAACCTAAATATCCTTACACTGATACTCAGCTCAATTTTGAATACATAATCGTTGATTCGATATGCAAGGTCAGAGCAGTCCCTGAGTCTTTAAATGAGAACCCCAAGTAACGTACTGGGTACGTAGGTGATCTGGATGCTCTTCTCGTACACTCAGTGGTTTAAAAATAAATGCAACCCGTCCATATAAAAAGAGCGCTTGTAGCGAAGTTTGCTTAGCTGTTCTTAACCGATCAGCAAAGTTAAGCAACGTCCGCCGCGGTCCTGAGTTGGATGGGTGACCGCTAGTGACTTGAGCGCTTCCGTGCTTCGGAGGGCACGTTATGCTGTCGGTCCCGGTTGTCGTCTTAGGATGGCAGTCGTTATGGCACGGTGGTAGGGTAATTTGCGAATGGCCGCCCTCCCACCCTCAAGTAGAAAATCTGTCGCCAAGCACCTAACAGTGTGTTCCGGCAGCTGTCCTCGAGAGCCAGTAATTCTGGGTTAGCCTGAACAACATCTTGGACCACATTATCACTTACCATCAGGTGAGATAGTGGTCAAAGGCTAACGTATCAAGCATAAAAAAGCCTCTGTTATTGGTAGGCACAATGTATTCCAAGGATCTTCTAAATACACGTGTTTGCTTTGATGTATTCTCATTATAAAGGCATATTCTTCTTCTTCTTCACCCTTCTATTAGTAAAAATCTCTTAGCTCAGTACCAACCTACTGACAGCTTTCATTCACATACATACTCTTTTCGAGAAAAAGTATTTTTATATGCGGAAGAAGGTTTTTTTTACAAAGTGCGGACCCTATTTAACGGTGGAATAAAATGCGCACAGATGTTAGTCGCTTAACCTACATCGGAAACTGATGACTCTCAAGAAATGAAAGAGTAAACTCAAGAAAATACCATTTTTGGATTTTCACGAGCTTACCTAGACAATCCATAGGTCCCAAACTAAACGGAATGTAACAGTTTGGTTGCCGCAGCTTCGAGTTCTTTGGACTAAACCTTTCAGGGTCAAAAGCTTCAGGGTTGCTCCAGAATCGGGGGTCCCGGTGTAGATGGTATATAGGGGCAACGAGTGATCCGCCGGCTGGGAGAGTGCCAGAACCTGGAAAGAAGCAAAGGTGCAGATTAAGATTTGTCTCCCGAAACACAAACTAATTGGTAAGAAATGGTCGAAAATACAGAATTAAATATGGAAGCTGACTCAGAAAGACAACTTCTTTAGATGTTTTTAATCAACAACCACCATAAAGTTGACAGTTACCCCTTCAAGCAATGGCAATACTCTTCAAACTTATCCCTTGATTCTTGTCAAGGTTTCCTCAATCCACCTACAGCAGTGATAATTAATATGCAAGCACTTGCTGGCTAGGGTTGAGGCCAAACTTACTTATGGTAATATCTTCATGGATAGTCCTCTGCAGCATGGCTCCTATAGGGAACAGGCGCAGCACCTCTTTAAACACCATGTCTAAATACGGCATCTGCCTCAGGTCCGCATCTGATATCCATCTGTCTTCGTTACCCATCACTGACATTATTTCAGCATAAAGTTTATCCTGTGCCAAAAAGAAAATCTGTTAATATTATTCAGTGTTGTTGTTGACAAATACAAGCTACTTTACATCACGTATCATTACGTCTCTCGTCCCCGACGAAGTAAACTAAGATCTCGAGTCTAAACACCTCCATCCCCATACGATGGTTGAAGAACGAGAGCAAAAATTTGAGTAAATAGTCATATGTCATGATAGCTCAGTCGGTCAGAGCATACCCCGGCTATAGGGGTGGATGGACGCGGGCCCGACCAAATGCCGCACATGGATATAATTTGATCTCTCGTAAATTTGTAATTTTGTAAGCTAAACACCTACGTTTAGCTTTGGTCTTAAACATGTAATAAGAAATGAACCTATACCCAGGCACAGTTCTGGATGTCTAAAATACTACCTATTGAAAAAACAGGAATCAAACCAGTTGGAACTCGAGATTCTGAATCAGCGCACAGATCTCGTCGTGTTTCCGGGCGGTTGTGTGCTCAAGCTTAGGTACAAAGAAAACGTGCTCGAAGATCATGTCGCCCGCAGCATGTTGAATCAGCCCAGATTATTTTTAATGCCACAAGCTGCAGCCATCACGTCAGATTCCTTACGGCAACATGAAATCCATGTAATGGTATGACCTTCCATGAGTCCTGACCTATATCCGAATGAACTCATTTGAGGTTAAAATAGCACCCCCCTACACCTTCCTGTGGGAGTTGTAAGAGGCGACGAAGCGAAAATGAGAAGGGGATGGACAGCATTGCCTTCTGATGTAAAGGCATCTTACAGAGCGATTCCCAAGCCTTCTGCTAAGCGAGGGGATTTTCCACCACAACGCAAATGTAAATAGGTATAGGTACTCAGCGATCGCGGGATTAAAGTAAATAAAGTAATGTGATATTATAATGTTATTTATGGCTTGCACTTGCGAATTTTATAATCGAGAATGCGACGTTGCCCGATTAGTTTCGCCAATTGGATCCACTGTCCCATATCCACGTTTTTGAAGTAGTGATGGCTCAGTGGCATTGGCTATGGACTGACGTGCCGCAGGTCCATGGTTTGAATCCCGCCGCGGGCTTCAGCTTCACCGCATGGTGGAAGAGCATTTTGCGAATGCCCGCCTGGCTAGCGACCACCCTCAAGTAGAAAATCTGTCGCCAAGCACCTAACGGTGTGTTCCGGCAGCAGTCCTTGAGATCCAGTGAAATAACAGGCACATAAGACTTAACATGACTTAACATACAACTTAACTTATCACATGTCTCAAGGTGACGGGCGCATGCAATTCGTGACTTGTGACGAAATGCATCTGTTATAGGCAGAGGTTAGTCCGCTTAACATCAGGTGGGCATCTAACTTGATCCATTACAATAACATAAAAAAAAACCTGTCGAATACTTACGTAAATTTTAATAATAATAATGTGATGATCATCTTCTTAGAGACTTACTATGTTTGCTGAGTAAAGATACATGTTTTGATGTCTATCGGCCTTTGTTGTAAGTGAATCGGACTTATAAATTTTTTTTTTGTGTGCTTATCATATACCAGGTACCCGTTCGCTACAAATCAGGGGTGACGGTATATTGTATTTACCTGACATTTAGGGTGATATGCCATCATTAAAAGGATGAATGATGAGATTTTAGCAGATGCCTCTTGACTCTGAAAATAAGGAAAATATTGGTCAATACTCTTTTAGGTATAATAATAATAATAATAATAAATACGTTTATTTTCCTTGCAAATAGGTTTACAATTCATACTAAATATCATACAAGCAAAACTAATATTGTTGTCTAATGTAAACCCGCATTGCAAGGACTGGTGCCTGAAGTAGACATAAATAGTCTGTATCACAGGTCACCAGGCCCCACTCAACGGATCTGACATCATAATTAAATATTAGACTATAACTCATATAACATAACTAGTAGGTAACTGGTTTTATACAAAATAAATATAACTATTTTCCAACATATTTTGAAGGTAGTTAAAAATGCTATCAGAGTCATTTCACAGTTTAAAGTGTAGTGTATGTGTGTTGTGTTGGTGTACGTGTGTTGTGTTGGTGCTCGTGTGCGTGAATATGAACTAGTATGTTTATAGAATGAAAGGCTGAGTTGTGTCAACTGCAAGTTGAATGTGTGCACTGCGGAATGCATAGTTTGTATCTTGACGTATTGTAAGCGTGTGCTCCAACCGCATTGTAACATTAGGGGCGTTCGTTTTGGCTCGATTGCGTTTGTAGCAGTTTCAAAAGTGGCATTTGTGTTTTAGCGTTCGGATAGAAGCTTTTGCTATTTTTGACCACCAATTACTGCATGCTATCCGAACGGCTTAAAACATACTTTGACAACCGACAATATTTTAACAATTTTGAAACATGGAATCAATCTCTAAAACTAACAAAACAAGTAGGTACCTACTAAATAATATGGTATTTATATTATATATTTATATATATTATAAATACTATATAAAAAACTTGTGAAACTCTTCAATCGCGCCAAATACAACTGTCAAGACAGCAGTTGTCAAAAAACGATCACAACGATCCCACGGTAAGACATGGGTCAAAAATATCACTTTTCTCTGTCATTTGTAGCGTTTTCAAAGCTATCCGAACGGTGAGCGAAAACGATATTTTTGATCACGAAGTCCCAAAACGAACGGCCCGTGTGTTCATTTTTAGCGTTTTTGAGTGTTATTTTTGGCACCGATAGGCTATCCGAACGCCCTATTTGTAACATTAGTGATATTTGTTTTGACGTGTGCGTGTGTGCGTAAACACATCGATTTGCTTATTTTACTTGCAACAGTATTGCGCGTGTATAGACTGTAGGCTACGTAAATTACGCTAATGTTTGTGTGTTATTGTTATGAGATTCTGTGCAATGAGCTTGTTGTGATTAGCTGTGTGATTATAGTCAGAGAGGTGGACTCATTTTTGAAAGGTAAAATGGAACCTGAAATTAATGTATTATTATATACATCAGCAAAAAAAATAAACATAAATGTTTAGCCAGTGTAAGTTGCTATTTGTATATATATATACATACATATACATGTACATATATAGATGTATGTGTATATGTATGTATATATATATACATATGTGTATATATATTCAGCTCGTGCATGTTAACTATAGAACTTCAAGAAAAACAAAAGACTAGTCGGCAGGCTAAATAGTAGACTACAATCAAGATATATAGTAATCAGGAAGGCACAGATAGTAAGTTTTCAGTTTCATCATAGGTGAGGTTTTTTAAAAAAGCTGTTACGGATTTATTACATTGAGACTTAGATTGAGGGTAAATAGTTAGTTTATTGTTGAAACAGTTATAGAGGTATGGACCCATGAAACAAAAAAAATTATGAGATAGATTGGTATGGAGTTGTAAAGCCTTGCAAACAGTGCCTTTACGGCGCTTGTCCTTGACGGCACTTGTATGCATCATCATATATTTATAAATGGGTCCATAAATCCGTGGACCTAAACTATGCGAGATATATCTGTGCGATCAAGTGTCTGCTTCGGTTACTACTGGGATGGGTGACCGCTAATGTAATTTACCACGAGCGCTCCCGTGCTTCTGAGCCCGGTAATTTTCACAAGGCATATTCATTCGGATCTTGGCAGTCGCGACGAGTTTGACGTTTTTTTTTTTTTTTTTTTTAATTTATGGTAAGGAAGCATTTGACCGCAGTCTCACCTGATGGAAAGTGAAGTGAAAGTGACGAATAGAACGTTTTGGGGACCACTTCTTGATTTGTCTTTTTTTGGCGTGACTAGTTTTGGATTTGACCACTTCGTTAAAGGGCAGTTCTAAGGAGGATTATATCTGCTTTTGATCACTTCTTTATATGACTAAGTTATGTATGGTGTGAGCCGGGAGATGCAGGCGAGCCACTGCCACTGCCTTGCGTCTGACAAGGAGCATTTGGATAGCCGCTGCCAAGTCACAAGTTACAAACAGTAATATAAATAAATATTGCAAGTAGTAATAAAGTTTTGAAGCAATGATGACCGAGCGTTAACAGCTTTGGGCTGCCGTGCCGTAGGTTCATGATCTGATCCCAACCGCCGGCTTGAGATTCACCGCATGGTGGAAGATCATTTTGTGAATGCGAGCCTGGCTAGCAACCACCTTCAAGTATAAAATCTGTTGCCAAGCACCTAATAGTGTGTTCCGGCAACAGCCCTTGAGAGCCAATAAAATTACAGGCAAATGAGACTTAACAACTGAATGTTTCAGGGTGACGGGCGCAGTGCAATTCGTCTTGCGAAATGCATCTGTTATAAGCTGAGGTTGCCTTTTAACATCAAGTGGGCCTAGTGATTATAAAGGAACACTGCCGTAAAAAAACGAAAAAAAATAGTAGTTACAAGATTAGGTACAAAAGATCGGTCGTTGAGTGACTTAAATTACACTAAGGGCCTGTTTCAGAATATTCGAGTAAGTTCCGGTTATACTACCCAGAACATAAAATAACTGAATGATAAAAATGACAGTTAACATGCAGCGCGTTTCAAGCTTTAACCGATGGATAGGCTAAATCGACGACTGTGAAACGCAAAGATAGTGTTTTATTTATTAAATATGTTCTGGGTAGTATAACCGGTCCCCGTGGGGTGCATGGTTAGAATTGCACCTCCCCATATCATCCCGTGGGTGTCGTAAGAGGGGACTAAGGGAAAAATACTGGAAGGTGGACAGCAGCACCTTCTAAAGAACTGCCATCTTACACTGCGATCCCCAAGCCGCCTGCCAAGCGTGGGGATTATGGCAACTACCCCCTTTATAGGGGAGGCTCTGTTCAGCAGTGGACGAGTCGGTTGTTACGGTAAGTATAACCAGAACTTACGCGAACATTCTGAAGCAGGCCCTAAGCCTGATAGCATAACGAAATTTTGAAGCTTTGATAGTAACCAATAAACATTTTTCTTTCTTTTACGGACTGCAGCAATACGAGAGGAGAAGTCCGACTCGCACTTGGCCAGTATTTTACTTGTATTATCGTAAATTATTCACGAAATAGCTATGCGGGATGCAAGACTGCAGTTGTTATTTGGCACGAGTACCTAGGTACTTGTATAGAATCCTGGCCGTTGCGAAGGCTTAAAGGTACGAGACGCAAAATAACTTTGTTACCGAGTGCAACACACAACTTTTCACCTTAGTACAGCGAGGAAAATACTGTTTGGTACAAGAAAAACAGATAGAAAAGTGTTACAAATTGGTATATTATTTTATTTATAGCTGATTGGCTAGCCTTTGCCTAATATCTCACCTGATGGTCCTTTTTATTATGTGCTGATGGTAAGTGATGACATGTCAAAGATGTTATTCAGGCTAATCTAGAATTGCTGGCTTTCAAGGACATCTGTCGGAACACACCGTTAGGTGCCTGGCGACAGATTTTTACGTGGGTTGGAACCTAGCTAGGCTCGCATCCGCTAAATGCCCTACCACCAAGCTATAACGACTGCCATCCTAAGACAACAACCTGGACCAACGATGGCTTAATTGCAATCCAACTCATAACCGCGACGGACGTTGCGATCGGTAAGAACCACTCAGCAAACTACGCTACGAACGATTCAAAAATCTACTGCATTAACTTTTCTGGATTTTTTATAAAGGTTCGAATTCTAAAAACCTTTTCCACAAATCAAATCAACGGTTTATTTGCAAGAATACAGTCATAAAAGGTCTCAAATGTAGACGTAAGTTCTGTGTATTCTGCTTGCAAGCAGACGTGCAAATTTGATTAAATATATTAATTTCACTTAATTATTATTATAAATTAATTATCTCAAGAAAGAAAATAGAAACATTACGATAAACGCCAGTCACATAATGACACAGACTTAGGGCCTGTTTCAGAATGTTCGAGTAAGTTCCGGTTATACTTCCCAGAACATAAAATAGCTGAATGATAAAAATAACAGTTAACATGCAGCGCGTTTCAAGCTTTAACCGTTGGATAGGCTAAATAGATGACTGTGAAACGCAAAGATAGTGTTTTATTTATTAAATATGTTCTGGGTAGTATAACCGGAACTTACTCGAACATTCTGAAACAGGCCCTTAGAATGATAAACAAGACCTATCAGAGCGTGTGAGGTGAAAATGAATTTTCCTATTGCTATAATCATGGTCTGGTCGCTTCTTATATTAAAAGGAAACGGACGAAAAAAAGCTCACCGAAGTAAAAATCGTAAACGTTTCTTGAACAAGCTCGTCGTCATTCAACTCCTGAGACAAAATAAACCTGTCTATTACACTCAGCTCAGTATTGCTCAATGTATCTTCCTCAGGGTCCATCAAGTTAATCTTTTGCTTCTCTGTCAAAGTCTTCAACCTGTCCATTCTGTGCCCCAATATGGCTCTGCTAAACTTTGTAATCATTTTGACAAAGTTCCTTTGATTCCGATAAGAGGGACTGAGCAAGAAGACGGGCTGAATTTGTAGGTACCATTTTGTCATTTTGTCGAAGATTATGTCATAAAGTCTGAAATATAAGAACATTCAGTATGAATATAAGTTTCTGGCCAACTGCGGGTTGGACTCGCACAGCAATGCAAATTATTAAGAAGTTTCAAAAATTGTAGATACCCTATGCAATCGTTCAATTTTATTTTTCAATCAGTTCTAAACACGGAGTGGCTGTACATCTCATTATACCTATTTCATTATATTCTGTTGTTTTTAGGATAGTTTTCTCCACGAAAATACGTTGACTGATGTTAAATATAAGCGTAATTCTCATCGATGGTCAAATTTGGTGGTCACAGAGTAATATTTCCTAAACATAGTATAAAATATAAAAAACATTTTTGGACAGGAGGAGAAAACATCTATTATGCTACAAAATAAATAAAGCTAGTCACAACAAATGCAAAAATCATACCAAAAATTAGCACAAATGGTCAAAAACAGGGCCATTTTTCGTATTCTCATCGTGTCACACTTCCCGCTGCAGTAAAACATTTGCTTACTGCTTTAACAAATTTTATTGTATTTGTATATTACATATACTAAAGCCATCGGAAATACATAACAATATATTGTACACCTTATAGACTAAAAATTATATTTACATCATCATTTTGAATTTAAAACAAAATATGCGGCGGTCACACGATTTTAGGTACTATACATTTGTATAGTAGAATGGCTGGCTGTTGAATTCTAACATCAGTAATCAAACGCAGAGTTCGATTAATTTGAAGCTTAGAGATGGTCGTATTCCGGCACCGTAAAAGTAATTTGAGTGCCACATCATGGCGTAAGAAAAAAAAATGGGTAAATGTGTATTTATACATCGGTATACCGATCACTTGTGTGGGCAACATTTTCATGCATTGTATTTTAGCAATTAAAATCAAAGCTAGCTCATCAAAACGAATGTATGTGAGATAATTATGAAACATTTGATTTAAGATTTCACATCTAAACTTTCCAGAAATTTATCATAAAGTAATATTATCATCACCTTTATGGCATCACTTTCGTGGCGTTTTATTCATGAAGGTGATTTATGCATCGAAAGTGATTTTTGCATTATTTTATTTAGTTATATAGCAACTGGTGAATGTATCTACAAAATCTCCTTAATGTTTTAGGACCGTATTTTGAATTTAAATTAATGTTGTTTTTATAGAGCCATGATTTAAATTAATGTAGTTTTTATAGAGAAAGACCCACATAGTCTGGCTACTGTATATATATGGCATGTTGACGGACAAAAAAAATTACGTTTTGTTGTCCCTCAATCCGTCTGTTCGTTCGTCAGTCCGTTCTTCTCCATCTTCTGTCCGACCATCCGTCTGTCTGTTCGTCCATCCGTCTCCATCTGACACTGCGAACTTCTGTCACTGTTGTCATTTCTAAATACATTTTTGTGTAGTGAGATTTGTTATTTTTTATAGAATAACGTTTTTGTTTTTAAAATGTTTTGTAGTTAAAAATAAAAAAGGGCAAGCTAGCAAAGACTCTAAAACGATTTTTTTTAGGTTTGTTGTTTTATAGTTTATCGGTACGTTTTAAATATTTGAGGGATTTAGAATCCTTTAAAACTTCACATTACGACCAATCAGCCTAAGTTTATCATTATTTGTTTTCACTGAAAACTGATAATTTGTCAATGTTAAAATTAACTTTGATATTACAACTTAAAAATACATATAACTGCGAAAATTATGGCTATATTTTTACTGAATCACTTTCGTGGATCACCGCTCCACTTTCCATGGCATCTCGAACTTCAAAACTATTTTTTCAACGAGAAGCATGATTTGGTTAACTTACAAATAAATTTACTCCTATTATCAAGCACTATATGTTTTTTTCAAAAGTATTTCAAAGAAGCTAAAACTTCATTTTTCCATGGAGGTGATGATGAGAAGCGTTGCTATGATGCATAATGTTATATTCCTCTAATATTGTTACCCAGTGTTGATTTCGATATCCGCCATAAAAACACATATTTATATTCCGTAAATGAACTTTTTCTATCTATAACGGCACAAAATATGCAATTGACGGATACGAAACTCCAAAATTGGTCTGTACTCCGTGCCTACTTTTTGTAAACAGGGTAGGTACTAAATACTGCCCCCGGCCTATGTAAATACCAAGCTATAATATCGTAAATCGTAAATATCGTCATATGATAAAAAAATAATGCTAGAGAAAACCGTGCGTGGATAAAAAGAAAATTCTCGAAATCGAAATTTCCTGTTCTCTCATCCAAAACTTTTTTTATATAGCTGATATGCTAGCCTTTGACCATGATCTAACCTTATGGTAAGTGATGATTTGGGCGTTTGCCTAGAATTACTGTCACTCAAGGACAGCTGCCGGAACACTCATTTAGGTACTTGGAGAGAGATTTTCAACTTGATTCATCATTCTACCTACGGCACGACTGGCGATAGCTAATACTCTAGGCAATCATTGCTTGAATCAATTTGATCTACAGGCATTATTCCGGAAGCAAAAAGGGGAATACATTTGTATGGACAATTGTATCCAGCCTCATGGAACTACGACCGTTTCGCCACTCTACTTGAAATATGAGCTTTCAATACTGTTAGCATTTAATCTCAAGATACATACGATTGAGTCTGAGTAATGATGTCATCTAGGAACGGCAAAGTCATTGTTTGATCTTTAGTTAATCCCATCAATGTTTCTGAAACAGAATATAAGCAATTAAAATGTTTCCCTGGGCAACCAATCTATACTCGGTTCGGACACAAAACTAGTGTTACCAGAGATGAGACCTAGAAACCTAATGAATAGATTCAGGTGTTACTTTGCGGAAATCCATATTTAATAATAACAAATATTTCAAAAATATTTTAAGAAAACATAATATAAATTATTTAATAAAACACTAAAAAAATCTTTATATAAAATATATATATTCTAGTGACAATTCAGCCTAATTTCCTGTTAAGCTGACGTGACGACACAAACGCCACGCAGCCAAACCGGAAGAGTATTCGACGCGTTTCGCTTCTAAACGAAACATCCACAAGAGGTCTTGACTCTACGGTTTGGCTGCGTGGCTAGCCTTTGGTCACGGTCTCACCTGATGATGTGGTCGCAGATATTGTTCAGTCTAACCTAAAATATGTGGTACTCAAGGACAGCTGTCGGAACACACCTTTAGGTGCTTTGCGACAGATTTTCTACTAGAGGATGGTAGCTAGCCAGGCGAGCAATATGCTCTACCATCATTCATCTCAAATGACGAGTGATAACCTTATGCCACAGAATATAAAGGACCTTATGCTATAAAACACCGTGATGTTGCTTAGGAACTACCAGTGAAAACTATATCAAAGCAAGGTAAACGTCAATGAAAAATAAATCCAATAACAAAACCATCTAAAACATATTGTTTATGATTAGAGCCAAAACCTTCTTCAAAAATATATTATGTTCATTTCGGACTGCAATTGGTTCACTTCCCAAGATACGTGTCCATGATATCAGGTTGGCAAGTTCCTTACCAAACCCAAAAGCCTATATACAAAATCGTTCAAGAAAAATAAAAAATACACTACATGGTAAAATAGATAGGACCTGGTAGTCTAAGGTATTATAACGTATGTTAGGTTAACACTCATGACGAGAATCTAATGCTGAATACCCTCCTACTCCTAACCTCCAGGAGGGTATTCAGCAGTATGCCCTAATGACAGAACGCAGGTGACGGAATACTTGGTCTTAATATACGATTATTGTACTGTATAAGAAAGTTTGAAAGCCAGCAAACAATACATATAAAACAGGCCATATACGAGGGACATATAGGTATTGGAGGAGGGTATTCAGAATTTGATTCTCCTCATGAATAACTCATACAGGTACGTTAAATTATCAAAGACATGTTCCAAAATAGGTCTCGAAAATATACATTTATAAATATACTTACGGCAAACAGCATAGCTCGTAGCCCTCACGACGTAATGGTAAACATCAATCATTTCTCCCATCGGTGCTTCTCTGAACGTTTGCAACAGAAGGTCCACTTCTTTGTTGAACGTGTCATTGAAATTCTCAATAGCTCGCTTGCCGTAGTTCGGCGTAGCTATCTTCCGATGCTTCCTCCATGTTGGACCTATTTATACAAAATAGAAGTTAGAATCCCAATACGATGGTTAAAGAACGATTGGAAAGATTTGAGTTATGACATCAAGTCACGTTAGCTCAATTGGTTAGAGCATACCCCGGCTAAAGGGGTGGATGGACGCGGGTTTGAATTCCGCACATGACTTAAATTTTTCCTATCGTATATTTGTAATTTTGTAATACCAAGTTAAAACGAATTCCAAAGTAAAAAAAAAGGTCGAAGTTCACGGTTTCGAACCCGCGACCTTCCATCCTTATAGCCAGGTATGCTCTGCCGATTGAACTATCGTAGTGAGTGCGTCATAGCTCAATTGTATCCTTTCGTTCCTATTGTTTAACCGTATTAAGGGGACGACGCGACGGAACGGTTGAATAGGAACGAATGACAATTTTGAGCTATGACTACGATAGCTGGCAGAGCATGTCACGGCTATAGGGACAGATAGTCTCCGTTTGAATCCCGCTCGTAGTTATTTTTTTTCCTTTCATTGTAATTTTGAAAGCTTATTCTCTTAGTAGTTTGATTTAAGTTAGTTTTCAAAATGTACGCTGGTAGAACCATGCTGATTTAAAACACCGACCTCACAAAAGCATGGTACTTCCAGAAATTATATAAATATATATATTTGACAAGAGCAAATACCATTAAATCATCCCAGGTATGCGAACACATTTTTCAGATACTACAACTTATAAAACTACTCAACCGATTTTGATGAAATTTCTTTGGGAAGGAGGTATATATCCTTTCCAAAAACAAAAGCATATAAATCAGACTACTCTGTAAAAAGTTATGCGGGGTCATACATAAAAAAATATACGCGTCAAGTTACTTACTTATACATACGTCCTCCTTTTTCGGAAGTCGGTTAAGAATGTTATAGAAGGCACTTTCAAATTAATACACAATATGATATCTTTATTACTTTCTTCACTTCGATAGCCTAGAGAAGATATGGTTAAGAATATTTTTGATTTCAATGGGTAGATTATTAGCACGGTACCAAATCAGTGGTAGATTTATATGGTACCGCAGGAACAGGTTTGAGTTTCACTGCATAATGGCAAGGCATTTTGCGAATACTCGCCCAGCTAGATCTACCACCCTCAACACAGAACAAAAAGCTCTCAAATAAAGCGGCACCAAGCACATAATGGCATGTTTGACAGGTGTCTTTGAGTCTTACATTTTACGAGTCTATTCTATTCAGGAAGTCTATACAGTTAAAAAAAGAGAACAATAAAAAGCCTAGGCCTAAGCCTTTTAGGACTAGCAGAAGTCAACCCTGAGAGGTTGTTAGCATTTTACTAATAACCCTGTAAAACCTGAAAGATTTTTTCCGTTTCTAAAAAGCTAATTTTCATATACATTTATTTCATGAAATCGCTCACGCTATTTAAATAATGTGTAGTTCTGTTTTGTTCACTCGCATGCGACACCAGATCTCTCCGTCTTACGCCCTCTGACATTTTTCAAAGACCACTTTGTCTTAAATATTAAGGCACTTATATTAAACGAACATACCGATGTCAGACATTTGTCATGTTGAAGCTGATAAAACAAAGCCTTAGAACTTAGATAATCGTCCAACGCTTTGCTTCTCCAGCTTTCACTTGTTAGTTACCAATAACGATAATGTCAAGTTTCAAAATACCTGATCCGCTTAGTATTCCTCCTCCAAGAACTTCTGCCATGTATTTGTACTGAGGTCCCTTTGAACTCGTCTTCATGGTAGTGAGGAGCACCTGGAACCACAGAATAGAATTTACATCTCAAGCTCAAGGCCCACCTGTTGTTAAGCGGACTAACCTCTGCCTAGAACTGATGCATTTCATCACAAGTGAAGAATTGCACTGCGCCTGTCACCTTGAGACATAGTTGTTAAGTCTCATGTAATTTCACTGGCTCTCAAGGACTAATGCCGGAACACACCGTTAGGTGCTTGGCGATAGATTTTCTACTTGAGGGTGGTAGCTAGCCAGGCGGGCAATCACAAAATGCCCTTCCACCATGCAAAATACCTATAAATAAATTAAAACCACGAGAAACAGAGAACAATTGATTTTCACTGTTTCTCAAACCAGCCACCAAAATTATATATCCCTTAGTTGTTTTGAATTTTCGAAGAGCATTGCAAATTCTTGTAAGAAATAGTTCGGAAAAGTTGAAGTCTTATTTGAAAACTTTGGGTTTTAGATTTAGATTAGCAAAGACAAATAAAAAGTCTTACTGGAATTGTGTGCGATTTTAAAATAAGGTTCTAGTGCTAAGCGAGACGACTACGCGGGCGTCCCGAGCTCTCCTTGAAAAAGACCACCCAATGTGGTTGAAACTATAGTTGGAGCTATCTGACTTTTTTTTTTTTTTTTTTATGCCTGATAGGTTAGCCTTTGACCACTATCTCACCTGATGGTAAGTGATGATGTGGTCGAAGATTTAGTTCAGGCTAACCTAGAACTCCTCCCCCCCCCCTCAACGATGGAGGTCTGGAGGAGGCTAAATTCATCGTACTAGTACTAGGTATAAAATAAGACGTACGTACGACTAAGCCGAAATTTTGTGCTCTAATTAGTTACCTATATTTATATTTTTTTTTTGTTTTTTTTTTTTATATTCTTGATAGGAATGCTTCTGACCACAATCTGACCTGATGGTAAGTGATGATGTGGTCGAAGGTGTTAATAGGTTTAACCTAGAATTACTGGCTCACAAAGACAGCTGCCGGTACACACCGTTAGGTGCTTGGCGACACATTATCTACTTGAGGGTGGTCACCACCATCATGCGGTGCAGCTCCAGCCCGTGGCGCGGTTCGAACCATGACCTGCTGCGTGGTAGTTCATAGCCATTGCCCCTGAGCCATCACTGCTTCAATATAATGTCATAGAAGACGGTACGCGTCGCGTCGTTCGATTTGTTAATGTGATTTTCACTTAAGATATAGTGCTTGTAATCATAGTTATAAAAATATTATAAATATTAATTTTATAGTATACCTTGTAACATATTTGTTCGGACCGATCAACTTATCGGGCAGTTTTCGAACGAACCTTTTTTGCTAGTCGTCTATTGTGATATATGGATTTGCTACGTGAAATTAATTGAGACTTTTTGCAAAATATTCTCTGTTCTTATATTGGTTTGTTTTTTGTTGTTGAATTTGTATTTATTTTGCTACTACTATTTTGTGTTCTACGCTAATAATTTGAACTTGTGGTGAGTGTGCCGCGAGTGTTGTCGTCATCTGGACCCTTTGTTTGGACATTTACTGTCGTGACTTTGGAGTCTCGGAGGACTAGAGGAAGGAAGCAAGATCATCGCCCCCCTGGCAGTAAGTAAAATAAAATTCTAGTTGGTCAACTTAATTTTATTTTTGTAACAGCTAGGTGCGGGCGCCGAGGTCGACACGACTGCATAACTCCGTAAGTTAATTTGATTTTATTTTGTACTTTATTTGTGTTTTATTTCAGCCCGGTGAACTGCCGGCCAAGTTATTCATTCCATATAGATTGTCTAGGCAGAAGAACGCTTCCACTGAACAATACCTGCCTGGGCAATCTGGAAGTTTAACAATATTGCTAAGTAAACTGTAAGAAAAAGAATGGCCGATTTTCTTGTCCGTACTTCTCTCAGTGGCTTTTTATCCTTTACCTACCTCACCACAGAATGTATGCCTACCTCACTATAGTTTATGTAAATTCAAATTACCTATTTAACAGTAAGCAAATGCATGGTTATGTGCTGGCCCTGACAATTATTACTGCTCTGTGAAAATAAATAAAATTTTAATTGCCTACAAACTGAATAAACTTGCCAATTAGTCGTGTTAAAGCACTAAAGCTCGCAGCTGTTACGATTTCTCAGGTATAAAGACTGGTTTATCTGACTGTTGTCTCTCACTGTGGCCAATGACTTTAAACTACCTACATACAAGTAGTGCTTTGAATTTTGATAATTTCTAATCAAAGATAAATCTAAGTATACGAACCAATTCCGAAACTCCTAGTTCTTTTTATGTGTCGACAATAAACTTAACTGATGGCAGACAGTACATCAACATAAACACAAACTTAAGGTAAGTACTCGTATTACAAAATTATCAAGGTAAGTAGTTAGGGACACAAATCTTTCACTCATGAAGGCGCGCCTCTCCACAGTTATTGAGTGTAGTAGCAGCTAATACCGCGTACCCAAGCGAAGTTATACTGATTTACTGAAGGCAGGCCTGGCTCCTTCCGTACTAGGGACAAATACCTAACGGTGTTTTCCGGCAGCTGTCCTTGAGAGTCATTAAGTAATTCTAGGTTAGTCTGAACAACATCATCGACCACATCATCATTTACCATCAGGTAACACAGTGTTTAAAGGCTATAAATAAATAAATAAAAAGTAAAACCAAAACCAAATTAAATAAACTTGTACCTAAATAGATCGAACAAACATTAAATATTATGCCCTTTAAATGTATAGACCAGTGCAGAAGTTTTTGAAAATGGTAAAAATGAAAAATATAATAGTAGGATGAAACTTGTTGAAAAAGGAAGAGCATATAACAAAAGTGAAAGGAAAAATAATTTGCGGGCGATCTGAGGTGGTGAGTTTTAAAGGGTAAAAAACGGTTTATGTCGATTTCCGGAACAACTACAAGTCCTATGAAAAAAAAAATAACAAAGTTGTAGGTAATAAAAATATTTACAACTTTTGTA
Source organism: Plagodis pulveraria (assembly GCA_963890685.1). NCBI lineage: Eukaryota > Metazoa > Arthropoda > Insecta > Lepidoptera > Geometridae > Plagodis > Plagodis pulveraria. Next base: position 9,123,888 of record OY982970.1, on the reverse strand, counting down.
TACACACTTTTTTCACTTAACCTCAAAATTTATGTTAAAAATTAAAATAACATTGTTTTTGATTTTTTATTTTTATCTAATACAAAAAATCTTAACTAAATTTGGTGCAAACTTACCTTTATGTCCCAAACACACTGTATTTTTTTTTATTTAAACCATTATTTTCTCTCCCGAGCTCAGATCGCCCGTAAATTATTTTTCCTTTCATTTTTGTTATATTCTTTTCCTTTTGCAACGGGTTACATCCTTCTATTATTTTTATTAGTTTCAAAAATTATCTACCCTGGTCTAATACGAGTACATAGTAAAACAGTTTTCTGCTAATACAAGATATCTCACGTTTGATGTGTATTTAATTGCTTTAATGGTTATATCTAATATATGAAATTCTCGTGTCACAGTTTTCGTTGCCATACTCCTCCGAAACGGCTTGACCGATTTTGATGAAATTTTTTGTGCTTATCCGGTACTATGAGAATCGGCCAACATCTATTTTTCATCCCCCTAAATGTTAGGGGTAGTCCACCCCTAAATTTTATTTTTTATTTTTTAGACAAAATTTTTAATTTATATTTTTTTATGATACAACATACAAAAATACATACAATCCTCAATTTTCACCTTTCTACGATCAACCATTATTTTTTAAATTATTTATATGGCAAAACAACGTTTGCCGGGTCAGCTAGTGTTCTATATATACGTACCTAGTATATGAGCACAAGATCACAATCACAACCCTAACCCACGTACCACGTCAGAAGAGACATGAGCTACACGATAGAAAGAGAGGCGCCTTGTAGGTGCATATAAATGTTAGCTGTACCCAGTGGTGTGCGATCTGAATTGCTCTTTATTGCGTCGTAGCAGGGTTTCTTATTTATTTAAACGTCTTTGCGGAGAGATCCTTCTGGTCCTTTTTATTCTATGGTAATAGGTACAAAGCTGATGATAATACATGGCGTATCCTTAGGGTTTATTCTTAGGATTTAGGTAATTAATTAAATTGCAAAAATAATTTCGAAATGATCACATCTGATTGGTCACGTCAATGTAATGTTGTTGCGCCGCACGGTACACTTTTTAAATCACGCCCGGTAAGGTTTTGGTCCTGCTGTTCATGAGCTTCACTTACCTACATTTCTTTATATTTATTCGTAGCTGAAAGATGAATATGTATGCAAGTCTGCAACAGTTATGTCTGATCCAAAAATGAGAATAGCTTTGGTGTGTCTAGCTTGAGGTTGAAACTTTAACTAACGCAAAGATAATTTTTGCAGCTTTTCATATGTTAGAACTCAGATGTGTTTACATTTAAATTTCAGAGTCTTTTCACGCTTGCATAGCTAGGTTTATAATAAGATATAATCAATGTACTTATAGTAAAAGATTAAATTTTTTTTTTAATCAGTTTTTTATGTCATTATAATGGAGCAAACTCGAGGCCCTCTGCACTGCTAGAACAGATGCATTTCATCCGCTTTCTTTAAATTAAGTCTCATGTGCCTGTAATTTCACTGGTTCTTAAGGACTGCTGTCGCAACACACCGTTAGGTGCTTGGCGACATATTTTCTACTTCAAGGTGGTAGCTAGCCAGGCGGGCACTCGCAAAATGCCCTTCCACCATGCGGAACGAAACACCAGTTAAAGCAGAGCGGTACTAGCTACGGACTGCCATGCCGCCGGTTCATGGTTCGTTCCACCGGCTTAAGCTTCACCACTTGGTGGTAGTGCATTTTGCGAATGCTCGCCTTGCTAACTATATCACTCTCAAGGAGAAAATCTGTCAACAAACACCTAAAACTGTATTCCGGCAGCCAGTCCTAGTAAAACCAGTAAGGTGCAGTGCAGTTCCGTCACTTGTGCCGAAATGCATAGATACGCATAGATTACCGCTTAACATCAGGTGGGCCTCGAGCATGTTCCATCACAATCCAAATAAAGTAGGAAAACAAAATGTTTTTGGATATCTACGAGTATCTGTTCATCCTACTTATCAGAAAATAATTCAATTGAATAGCTGATCCTTTGACACTGACAACCAATTGAATTGAATTTCTGATTTAGTAACACTACTGAAAACTTAAATATCACTTAGATCTCACCTTTAAGTCATCAGGGTTGCTGACGACAAAGTTCAAGTCAGGTCCTAGCCAGAACCTCACTGCGTCTCCGTAGACGGTGATTAGATCCTTGATTACTAAGATTAACTCTGAAACAAAGAAATAAAGCAAACAAATTAATTATTGTATCGTCCCCACATAAGTACTGCGGTAAGGGTGGACAGATATGTATACATGATGTACAATAGTATATATTAATTAATATACAATAATAATTTTGCAAAGTGGGAGAGCATTATGCGAAATTAGGCTAGCGACCACCCTCAAGTAGAAAATCTGTCGCCAAGCACCTAACGGTGTGTTCCGGCAGCAGTTCTTGAGAGCCAGTGAAATTACAGGCACATTAGACTTAACAACTACGTCTCAAGGTGATGGGCGCAGTGCAATTCGTGACTTGTGATGAAATGCATCTGTTATAGGCAGAGGTTAGTCCGCTTAATTAATAACATTAAAAAAAACGTGAAATAATAACTACTACTTTTAAAATATTTTAAGAAAACATCAAATTAATATTTTAATAAAACACTTAAAAAATATAAAAATATATCTAGTGACAATTCCGCTTAATTTTCCTGCTAAGCCGACGTGACGTCACAAACGCCACGCAGCCAAACCGGAAGAATTTTCGACGCGTTTCGCTTCTACACGAAGCATCCTCAGGAGGTCTTGACTCTTCGAGCGCACGATCGAGAATTTCTCGATTTCACGTCGGCTTAGCAGGAAAATTAAGCGGAATTGTCACTAGATATATTTTTATATTATTTAAGTGTTTTATTAAAATATTAATATGATGTTTTCTTAAAATATTTTAAAAGTATTAGTTATTATTAAAAATGGATTTCCGCAAAGTAACGCCTGAATCTATTCATTATCTTAAAACGTGAAATCTTTTTCTAAGTGTGAAGCGGAAAGTCATTCTACTGAATTAATTCTTTACACTATGTCGTCATTCGCGTGTGTCTGAGAGTACACTACTATAGATTAGATTATAGTTACTATGGCGCTGTGTGGTAGTATTTATTACACTAATAAAGCGTGAACTGGCCGGTCACTTCTCCATACAAACGTCGAAGGACTAGATAAAACTATAACCTCAAATATGGAAGTGATTTGACTATTGTATGGAGAAGTGACAGGCCTGTTACAGCTGCTATGCGTCGACCGGCTTCACTAAGCCACTCCAAAACACAACACACTTCAACTTCTTCCATTTCACCTATGACGACTCATCGAACGCTTATTCAAACGAGATTTCATATATAAGCAAATTGTATTAAGTACACCTATGATTTTACCTAAACCCATTTATACTAGGGAATATTTTAACTATAATTCATTATGTCAAATGACGTTTGATCTAGATTCCATTGTCGACCTACCCCAATCGCGGCGGTGTTATTATTATATACGAGTAACTATATTATAATATAACAATAACGGCGCGCCGCTAAATATCCAACGCTCGTAACTATCGGACTTATCCTAAGCTATAGCTACCCCTTTCCCTTCGTGTATACGAACACGATGTGTATATCAAATGCGGATGTGTAAGGAGGTTTGACGATGCTTAGTAGTTTAGTAAGTATAGCCGTTACTACGTTACTATGTATATAGTTAGTTTCGTGAAAACGGAACGTGGCAGACGACGTCCAGTACCAACAATGTGAAGCAGTCCACTTGCAGGCTCCCTCAGAACCTACGGCAAAAGACGTGCTATCTCCTTTGCCGAAGGTTCTGAGTTGCCTGTCTGTCTTGCCGTCCAGGAATACTAAGTACATCCAGAAATATCAAGCTTTCAAAGTGACTGTCAAAGAAAAAGATGACCAAATTGCTGGCCCTAATCTCAGTCAGATTGCCATGGAATGTGGCAATGCTGTCTCCATTTCGGGGTATTACCCACTGGCAGCAGCATTTCGAGGCGCTATTCACTGGCAGTTTATACGTATATAGTTGGTGAAGGACTCGTATCTTCCCTGATGACCCCCCAGGATGGAGGGAGATATCAGGATAGTTGAACATTTTATATGATCCTAGTATAAAGCATAGCTGTTTAAAAATACTTTGTGGAACTCCTCATTAACAATGAATTTTTATTTCTAGCTTTCGCCCTTTTTATTCTTTGCTTTCGCTAAAATGTGACCAATTATATATCTCTAACACATCTGTGTTGAAATTTTCGAAATCAGACACTTCGGACAATCGTGTTTGTGTGAAATCGACGTATTTTTGTTGTTAGCGACATCTACCTAATTAGCATGAGACTATTTACTTAGGCTGGTAGGTAGGTTGATATACGACCAAATCGATGAAGCCATTTTTTGAAATTGACTAGTATTAATTAGGCGAAACAAATTATTTACAATGGATAAAGGTAACTCCCGATTCAAAACCCCAAAATACCTTCATGGTGTCAGCTGGCTAAATAAAAAAAAAACTACAATCATAACCCTTTTTGAGTTTTGAATACAGTAACACATTACATATTACAAGTTTCGGCATGTAGAACATATAACATAATACATAATAAAGTATTGTAAACCGTTATATTATACAAACTTGGTGAATTATATCTTTTATCAGAATCAGAACTATTTATTGTCAACTGAATTATACAGATCTGCCAGATCTTGCGGAGTACCCACTACGAGCATTCAAAACTAATTATTGCTCAGATTATAGTTATATGAATACATCAATATTCTTATTGTTAAATTGTGATTACGTATGGTATCAAAGAACATTCTAATTTAAATATGTTGTGAATGAAATTAATTATATCATAAATATACATAACAACTAAAGATTATTATGTAATTCAAACTAGTCTGTATGGTAAGTTTAAAAAAAAAACAATTCCATTCCGTGAATCAATAAAATGTCACATTTCACAGATATGCACATAATATTATTGACAACCTATCAATCGTTAATCTATTAATCAATCGTTAAAAAAATAGCTGAATTACGACCACCCTCAGATCAATTAACCAGTTTTATTTAGAAATACTCAATACTTGGTAAGTAGTTAAATATTCACTAACTTAATTTATATGTAAGTGAGTATCAGCTTAATGCACTTAAGTACATAATTATTACACATAGTAATTAAACAAATTTAAACGGCTTAAATCGCCTATATTTATCATTATTTTTCTTCAACCGGTGTTAAACCGTTTAAAGTTGTTTAATTACTATGTGTAATAATCGCGTAAACCTAAGACAACATTATATAATTATTACCTTCTAACATTTACCCTGTAAGTAAACAGCAAGCTTGTTCTACAAGATTGCTGTGATTATTGTTCTGACCCCATTGTTTGACCTGTCTCTACGAAGAAATAAAGACAATCATTGTTTTATTTACTAAGCGAAAACAACTATATATAGACATATATTTATTTAATTTGACAGCTGTTATCTGAAATGAAGATTTTGAAGAAATCTATCGCTTCTGTAATGAAGCTAGACTACTCTAGCTTCATTTTACAGAAGCTTCTGAAATGATGTCCTTCGAGTTTAACAGTTGACATAAAAATAACAACGAAACTACAAAATACGACATCAGCTGTCACTTTGACAATAATTCTAAGTCATGTTTATGTCAAAAGTAGCCGAAATTTCAAATGAAAATTGAAAAATACGCCACTAGCTGTCACTTTTACAGGTGTGACATAATAATTTACAGACTTTCTTTATAGAGCTGTTACCCGCGGCTTCGCTCGCGTGTGTTATAATCTTTACATTATACCATGTAAGATACACACAGTTTCGAAATAGATCAATTTATGGAGCACATACAGATAGCTACAGATTCCGTGCCTGAGCAGACCCTCACCGCTGATATCGTGGTAGTTGGAGATTTCAGTGGCTACCACGCTGAATAGCTCGGTGCACTCGCGCACTAACAATCATTTTCACGACTTTGCTTTGACGTATGGTCTGACACAAAAAGTCACCTGTGTTATGATGACATGATATGATGACCTTCCCCGATGGACCCTCTGCCGAGCCGGATAGCTATTTAGTGTCCGTTAACACTCAGATTGTCAGAGCATTGCCTGATCCGGCGTTCAGAGTCGGTAATACGCCTACCTCGTCCCCGTTACGTGGGCTTTCGACTCGTGAGGCACTATTAGTCAGCAGATTAGTACATTGCAGTTATTTTTTCCATCTTAACCTTGAGGGAAAACTTTGCATTTCATTGGATGACGGAACCTTGAAAAGAGCATAACCTCCTCAAAGGCGCATCCATGAGACCTGGTCGTTTTATTCAGATATTTGCCGTAAAAAGTTGGTTCAAACAAGTGTCCACTTTTTGTCTCAAATCTTTGAAGTTCAGGTAAATCAGCTTAGGTATCGTAGATATATTATAATTATCTACGTGCCTACTTATTCCTTAGTATATTGGTGTCTTGCACACTTATTGTTAGCTTAAATTATATGCATTCTACATCTGCATTAGCTGAGGCAAATATAAAGAAATAAATAAACTGAAAAAAATTCCAACACTGAAAATGTAAAATAGGTAGGATTTGTGTAAGTTCTCGCCGTTGGTATAACAACATCCACAGACAGAAGGTTTGTGCCACAGCCTAAATATCAATTTTGAAGCAATGATGGCCAAGCGGTAACAGCTATGGACTGCAGTGCCGTAGTGACATGGTTCGATCCCCACCGCCAGCTTGAGCTTCACAAGAAAATCTGTCGCCAAGCACCTAACAGGGTGTTCCGGCAGCAGTCCTTGAGAGTCAGTGAAATCCTGTGATTTCACATATGAGACTTAACAACTGTATGTCTCAGGGTGACGGGCGCAGTGCAATTCGTCACTTGTGACGATGTCATCTGTTATAGGCAGGGGTTACCGCTTAACATCAGGTGGGCCTCGAGATTGACCCGCAACATCACAAAAAAAAACTACTGTGGTATAAGTAACCATGATTACCATAACGATCTCAAGGTTATATCAAATTAGCATGGCACCGACTTCTAAAAATAATTTTAGAAGAGTGTTAAAGTCGGTTATGAGTTTTTATTTAATATTGTTTTTTTTCTATCTGACCTCTAATTAGTTAGCCTTGTCCACCAATGGTTTACACCGTAATTAAATAAAATTATCTTCACTTCCAATTATACCATATATTACAGTAATATAGGTGATTACTTAGAACAATTAATGCATATCTGACGAACCATACCAAGACCTAGGTAGATAATCGTTTCCTGGTATAAATAAATTTACCTGTGCCATAAAATAGTAACCTTTTAATATAATTGGTGGTAGTAACAGTAATAACGTCAGTTTCAATGAATAATTAAATAAATCAACTATGCTCAATGTTTTTGAACGGAGTGCCATACTGCCCTTGATAGTTTAAAAGACGTAACTAACATATTTTCCAATATTTAGTTATATATATTACCGGAACGAAGAAAAAAAGACGAATCTGATAAAAAAAATGTCGAACTTATTTAGTTTTGGATTTACCACAGTCAATTAGGATTCTCATTTTAAATTATTATTATTATTATTAATTCTAAGCCTATCGCCAGGGGACGAACTGAATACAAACAAGTGGATAGCCGCTGTCTGGAGACGGACATGCTGCAAAATTGATTACTTTTCATCCCTATATAGTTCATAAGCACACGTGATTCAAGCAAGTTAAGTACATTGCAAAATTACAAATATACGATAGGAAAAATTTAAGTCATGTGCGGGATTAGATAAATTTTTCCTATCGTATATTTGTAATTTTGCAATGTAATCCGCATAGCAGGCGTTATTGCAAACCTAACAATATTAAAAAGTTAAGTACAGATGGACAAAGCGGAGGGTGGGTAAGTTCGTATTAATAGGACAACTTTCCTTACTACTTTAGGTCACGCTATATATTTTCATTTTCGTAGCGCGCCGGGTTAAAGTGTCATCCACCATTTCTTCCTACGGGTGTCGTAAGAGGCGATTAAGGGGTAAAAATACCAGAAGGTAGAAAGCGGCGCCTTCTGAAAGGTGACAACTTCTACTGTGATCCCAAGACGCCTGCCAAGCGTGGGGATTTGGCAAATTCCTCCAACGAGGAATGCCTTGTTCAACGGTGGACCATCCGGGCGATAAAGTAGTAAGTATAGGTACTTATAATGTAGGTATCCTACAATATGAAATAAGCCCTATATTGTAATAATAACAAATATTTTAAGAAAACATGAATAATCAAGAACTTTCTTCTTCAATGTCGCTGGTGTCGTTTAAAGGAACAGAAACATATGATTTTACCGTCAGGTGCGCACATGAATTGCAGAGCGTTTCCCAGGAACGGCAAAGGCTTGGGTCCCGGAAATTTCCAGGACATCTCAAGAAGCCTTTTGTTCTTTTGCCTCCATCGCAGCCAAAAAGTAGCCACCAACCCGATTGTCACGATTACTGGCCAAATCATACTGAAATTTAAAAATGAAATATCATAAAGAGAGACAGCAAAATATGTAGTATGTGGATTTGAATGTTTTTTATATGCTTGATAGATTAGCCTTTGTCCACTATCTCACCTGATAGTAAGTGATGATGTGGTCGAATATGTTGTTCAGGCTAACCTAGAATTACTGGCTCTCAAGGACAGATGGCGGAGCACACCGTTAGGTGCTTGGCGACAGATTTTCTACTTGAGGGTCGTAGCTAGCAATGTAAATTACAACAGAGTAGTAGAGTTATTTACCGCCAGTACTCTTTATTACCAAAGCAGTACTTAGTGATGTGCCGGATCGTTAAAAATGTATATCGACGGATACGAATCTGAATACGGATATTTGGTCTCAAGATCCGCAAATACGGATACTGATACGGATCTTAACTTTCTTACTCAATCATTGTCGGTGCGCGAGAAAAAGAAGAACGATAGTTGACGATTTGAGTGACAGGTAGGACATGTTTCGACTTGCATTGCAATATATAATCATTTTAATAAGCTTATGACAAAGATTTGTGATTGATCCCATTATAAAGATAGTTGATTTAGTTCCTTTAAGTTATGTACTATGGTACTATTCACTATGTTCGCAATATAAAGGTGCCAAATAAGACCTTAATCGCCTATATACCTATATACATTTTCCTCCATGAATCGAAAATTAATAAGTTTAAAGATCCGACAAAAACTAACGGATACGGATGCGGATCTTTCTTCTCCCTCGGATATCCACAGATACGAATACGGATACTTGCGGATATTCGACACATCACTATCACAAGCTATTTTTTTTTTATTTAATTTGTGCTGATTTTGTGATTCTTGGTCTATTATCTGACAAAATGTAAACAAAAATGTAAACAAAGGTGTTAACCGTGAAAAAAAATTACAAGTATGTACTTAGTAATTATACTAATTTTGGAAACGGATGGAGCATTTAATATAAAAAAATATTTTATGCTATAATTTATTACATTAGAATGAAACAATAAAACACTTTTTTTATGCGCGTACATATTTACGCACATATTCAAACCTGAAAAAAATTGTGTAGGATTTTTTTGTTTTTAGTAGCCACACTTGCGGGATCGTCGACATTTTCCAGCTTGCGCCATTTTTGCTTGTTCGTATTTGTTGTGTTCCTCGCCGATGGTTTTTCTTGTTGTTGTTGTTGAATTTTGTGCTATTGTTTTTGTTGTTTATGGTCGTTTTCAGAGAGTTGTGTTTAGTTTTTGTTTATTGTTACGAAAATAATATTTTCGTAATAACGTTGGAGCCTCCGAAACATGGACCCTACGTTTTTAGCGCGTTCGAAGGACGAGCATTGGTCGGTGTTGGAGTGTACTAAGAAAACCGCTGACATGTTGGGTATATCGTCAGTTTCAGTCAGAAGGATGGTCAATTGTCAGAATATACTGGGCATAGCTGAAATATTTGTGTACGACTACATTTTTTTCTTACCTTAATCTTTTGTTGACATGAGAATTGTACATTTTGGATGTTAGCATTTTAAAACCCCAAATTTGTAAAAACCAATCGAGGTAAATATGTGCTACCTCGATTTTTTTATAATATTGTTTTTAACTTCACAGATCTTGTATTTTTATATTTTGATTGGTATTTTATTTGGCATGGTAAGCATACTCTTATCTACTGAGGTCTGAGTTGCCACTCTCAAGTATACTGTAGCTTCTTCCCTGCAACAGGATAGACTTTGCATGCGCATGGTGAATATACAGAATGTAAGAAATATTTTTTTGTGTTCTCATTAACTCTTATCATGTTTTATAAAGATGACCTTCGAGCTTTTGGTAAACTTAAAATTATACTAATTCACAATTCATTTGGACAATATAACAACAAAACTTGCATAAGTTATAAAATAACATTTTATTACAACACGATGACTTTAAAATTAGAAAGGTACATAAATAAAAATTATTAAAATTTTAATATTGTTAGGTTTGCAATAACGCCTGCTATGCGGATTACATTACAAAATCACAAATATACGACAAGAATTTTTTGTTTTTAAATCCCGCACCTGGCTTAAATTTTTCCTATCGTATATTTGTGATTATTAAAATTTACTTGAAAGTTAGTGTATGAACTTTTGGAAGTTTATAATTATGTACGCAGGTATTTTAGATATGCGACTCCAAAATGAAGAACTTCGTTGTATGTATAGAAAATAAATATATCATCATCATATCAACCGAACCATCCACCGTTGGACAAGGTTCCATTGGGCAGATTTGCCAAAACCCCCACAGTTGGCGGGCGTCTTGAGGACATAAGTAAAAGTTGTCAGTTTTTAAGAAGGCGCTGCTTCCTACCTGCCGGTATCTTTGTGGCCCAGCAATAGATGGGATGCCGGGTTACAATGTCACCCCTATTTCTTCCCGTGGGTGTCGTAAGAGGCGACTATGGTAAATATATAATATATTATAGGTATGGAATTATTTCAATGTAATCAAAATGTGTGAAACTTAGCGCATCAGGGTGCCCGGCTACGGTGTAGGTACGTAAGAATATTTTTGAAGAAAAACTATTGAATACCCCTGACCTGTCAGTTTGACAATAACATATATTGACATTTCTTTGTTTACATTTTTGATCTCGAATTAAAAACCAGAGTATAATTACGACTACATTTGTGTTTATGTAAAGGCTAAAAGAACTAGTTTATAACAGAATTAATGTGATTCTCTCAAGTTAATGTATCTTATATGAACATTTTAGTCACTAACTATGTTTATAAGCGTAAATTAAAAAAAAACCTAAGAAAAATACCTTTTAAGTGGGATGGCTCCCGGGGGAGAGGCGTAGTGTTCCATGTTTAAAATTTAAAAAAAGACTAGATTGGCAGGATACTAAGTAAAATTGTACGGGAATTATAAAAAATCTTACAAAAGATTTACTTCAATTTCACAAATTGTTCTAATCCCTCAATTAATTTTATATATGTTTCTTTACTCAAACATGAGTAGAAGACATGAGTATGTACATGCGTAGCATAACAGTGGTTGTCGGTTATATTTTAGATATTGTATTATATAGAATTTTAGATTATGAATTTTGAAAAACTACTATTTTTTACTTTCCTTATATTCGAAATGAAAAGTAGAGTGCTTAACACGGATGAAAGTCATCAATTCCTACTCGGACTATAGCCACCCTCGCTACGCTCGGGCGTCTAAATACCTCGTATGGGAATTGATTCCTTTCGACCCTTGTATAACAATCTACTATATATTACTTCCTATATAATTGGTATTGCCCATATTGGCCCCATGGTAACCAGGATATTATTATGCAAAAGCAAGGCCTGAAAAGATTCTCATAAAAAAACCACGAACATCAAAAATAAATTGTAAGGAATTATATTTTATAAAATATTTATATAAAAAATCATATATTACCTCCTCGCAGCTATCCGTACACTTCCTGTAGATAAACTGAACTGCACGTCTAAGTCTATCTATTAAGAACTTTAAGGAAAAAATATGCACACAATAATTAATAATTTAACCCCGAGTAGCCCTTTTTAATACCACTTTAGTACCTTGTCTAATTAAACAACACTGTAAAGTGATTTTACTATGCTGTTGATATTATTCGATACAAAGACGAATGAAAAACTTCAAATACTGTGACTGGGTGGTAATGCCAACGGTATGGTGAAGCGAAGACTATAATGTTTAGTTACAAAGGTGCGTAGTGCTACTTGTATTGAGTTGCATCACTGTGTGGTTCCGTAGGAAAATAGGGGAATCTGTCGGTATAAATTCACCAGTTATTTGCATTTTTTCTTCCTACACCTTGAGGAATTTGAGGAATTGGAATTGCACGTCGTGCATTTGCTAGAGTCATGTTTTTAATTCACCAGTTCATGTCTTGTAATTTCATTACTGTCACAACTGTATTTAGTCAGAAACTGCACTACGGACATATTATTATATGTTCTATGCTTCGGAGCTAAAATTTGGCACACATCCGCTACTAGGATTCTTTAAGTGTAGAGTGCACGGAGAGCTTTCCATACAAACGTAGTTTCGTCATATTTTAAATACATATAATAAATACATACATTTTATACAATATATTTCAAACTTGGCGAAATTTTGTACACATATTGCCGAGCCTGAATCTATGCTTCTGGTATGCCAGTTTTTCGGTTTATTATTTAATATATCCCTAAATGTCAAAACAACAGTTCCCATACATAACAATTTTTCGAATTATTTTTGAAAATACTTAGTTTTACGGAAATCTGGCAAACTAGAAGCATATTAGATATTAGGCTCAAGGACATACATACAAAAATTCACCTAAATTCGGTGAAATTTAGGTATTAAAAATATGACGAAACTACGTTTGTATAGAAAGCGCTCTGTGAACTCTACTCTTAAGTTAAAATTTATTTGAAAGCGAAATTGTCTTAATTTACAAGAGGTTCACTGTGAAAAATTAAATTTTGAAAATATCATAAGTTCCTTTAATGACATTATAAGTTTCCTTGGACAGTTTTATAAACACCCTACACATGCAGACGAGATATGTAAGATATTTATATTTGACATATTTTCTCATAGTACCTAATTATTTACCAAAAAAGTCGTTAAATATAGGGTTCCATAAAAGAAAACGGAACCCTACTTAGCCTACGCTGTGCCCGTAACTGCCCGTTCGTCGTTCTGTCCAACCTTTAAAAGGATACATCGTTTGATCCGTATTAGCTAGATGGATGAAATTTTTAGAGAAATTGTAAAGTATAGTTATATTATAACCTACCCAACCTACTATTTTTATTGAGATTGTGACGGATAAGGCTCGCATTTATACATCTGCGGAAATTTGAAAAGCTTTAAGGTTTTTTAACCCACTTCAAAAAAGGAGATCGTCTTGATGATTTTTTTTTATATTCGAAAGTTGGTGCTTGTCACGTGGTCCCATTGAAATTTTATTGAGATCTGACGCGTAGAATTTTGATTATCTCTAATAATAACAAGTTTGTTTACTTAGTTTTTGTTTTGGTGTATATATATTGTTTGAAGTTGTTTTTTTTGTTTAAATCTTTGTTTGAAATGAAATTATTGGTCAATGTCATGTAATAGATGGGTTCCTTACCTTACTATTAGAAAATGATCGATCTCTGACTAAACACGAAATCATGAAAACCACTTGACTTCTGAAGCTGAAATAGGGAGGTGACTGAAACTATTTAGTTAGTCGTGTTCCGGCATCCCAGAAGTCAGTTGGGCGGCTTATCAAAAAATATTGGATAATTTATATTTATACATAGATATACCGATCACTTGCGTGGACAACATTTTCATGCATTGTATTTTAGCAATTTAAAAATCAAAGCTAGCTCATCGAAACCCAAAAATGTGCGACATATTTATGTAATAATGGATTTAAAATTTCACATCAAAACTTTCCAGCAATTTATTAAACAGTAATATTTTCGTCACCTTTGTGGCATCACTTTCGTGGCGTGGTTATCTATGAAGGTGATATTATGCCACAAAAGTGAATTTTAGAATTTAGAATATAGTGATTGGTGTGAATTTATTTACAATATTTTGTAAAGACGGTATTTTGAATTTATCGAGCGAAGATTGAGAAATCTACATAGATTGTAGGATCTACATAGTCTGGCCCTGTTTTGTCCGTCTGTCTATCCGTCCGTCTCCATATGTCACTGCAGACTTCTGTCCCTATTGGCAGTACTAAAACAATATGTTAATATTTTAAGGGTTTATGTAGTACTATTTGTTATTTGTATGGAATAACGTTTTTGTTTTTAATATGTTTTCGAACAGGAAAAAGTGCAAGCTAGCAAAGTGTCTAGGTATGTTATGGACAGTTTTTTGTAATAGGTTTGTTGTAATATTAAATATCGACACTTTTGAATGTTCGAGAGATTTAGATCATTTAAAGATTTCATATTATGATTATTAGCCTAAGTTTTTCATTATTTTTTGTCACCGAATACTTATTATGTGTAAAAACAAGATTAACTTGTTATTTCATGAATATTTGCTAGTAAAATAAAAATATATAAACAGTAGTAAATTGTGCGAAAATAATGGCTGTAAAGTTACTGAATCACTTTCGTAGATCATTGCGTCACTTTCGTGGCATATGATGGCTATGAGGCAGTGATGGCTCAATGGCATTGGCTATAGACTGCCGTGTAGCAGGTCCATGGTTCGAATCCCACCGTGGCCTTGAGCTTTACTGCATGGTGGAAGGGCATTTTGCGAATGCCAATCTGGCTAGCGACCACCCTCAAGTAGAAAATCTGTCGCCAATCAGCGTTCCGGCAGCTGTCCTTGAGAGCCAGTGAAATTCGTGACTTGTGACGATATACATCTGTTAGATGTGCATATGTGATGTGAGTCCGCTTAACATCAGGTGGGCCTCGATCTTGTTCCGTCAACATAAAATTAAAAGAAACTAGAACTTCAAAACTATTTTTCTTCCATACGAGAAGCTCAATTTGATTATTATATTGTTATGATTGCAATAACGCCTGCTATGCGGATAACATTACAAAATTACAAATATACGATAGGAAAAATTTAAGTCATGTGCGGGATTCGAACCCGCGTCCATCCGCCCCTTTAGCCGGGGCATGCTCTAACCAATTGAGCTAACATGACACATCAATTTGATTAATTTACATATGAATTTACTCGTCTTATCAAGCACTAATAGTTTTACTTGAAATTTCAAATAAGCAACAAATAAAATTTTCCATGAAGGTGACGATGAGAATCGCGGCGATGAGTATTAGCCTAAAACTTGTGACAGCAGCGTGAACACAGAAATATTCTGTACCATCACATGCAGTAAAGTGGCCATATCGAGGCTCCCAGGCGAACAAAATCAGGCCAGGTGCATAAAACATTTTTATCAGTATTTGCATGGTGGCAGGGCATTTTGCCAATTCTTGCCTGGCTAGTTACAACCCTCTAGTAGAAAATATGTCGCCAAGCACCAAGGTATGTTCCGGCAGCTTTCCTTGAGAGCCAGTAATTCTAGGTTAGCCTGAACAACATCTTCGACCACATCATCACTTATCATCAGGTGAGATGGTGATCAAAGGCTAACCTATCAGGCATAGAAAAAAACCTTCTGGTGTCATTGTTCTCCGTGTTTCCCATTCTTTATTAGGTATATCACTCTAATAATAAGTACAACAAAATAGCTCCATTCAACCAAATACCTCCATTCAACAAAACACCTAATGAATCTAATGATATTTAAAATCAGTACGCATCGTGTGATGACATTGTGAGATATATATGTATTACATTTATTTCACCGAACCGATAATAAAATAACAAAATAAGGCAATTAAAATGCGTAGCATAGGTTTATTGTAGATGCGTATACAGATGTAACAAAACCACTGGCAGGTGAAACTGTGCTATAGTATGTATATTATGGTATTAGAGTCACGTCCAAGCGTCCTCTTTACAAGGAAATTTTCGTTAACTTCAAATAGGCCTATAGTACATATTATGTAAAAATACTGAGCGTGACGAGCGTTTTAATGGTACAAGACGCAATATGACTTTCCTGCCTAGTGAAGCACAGTTTTCACCGCACTGCGAGGAAAATGCTACGTGCAAACGGTATGATGAAGAGCTTACCTAATTTTGGTAACTTTGAAGGTGAACTCTACTAGAAGAACATTGTAAATGTGATTAAGAAAAAATATTTACAGTATCTGGATTCTGGATATTTTATCAACGAATCCGCGATGGAGGATATTTTATAACTTCTTAAAGTAAAACAATATTTGAAATGTAGTTGCTTTCTGATAATTTTTTTGGAACTCTGCTTGTTTTGTAACAAATTTTCACATAATATACCTTTCGCTAAAATGTGACAAATTATATCAATAACAATTCCGTATTTTTTTTATGTAACAACAGCTTAATTACTTACCTCGCTGATATCTTAAAAATCTTCGTACTGTACTTTTTATTTTATATTACTAAACATACTACTACATTTCTTACTTCCAGCTTCAGACACAGGATTTTTTAATAGAATTTCCAAGATGTTGATTCTAAGGTAGAGTTTTTTACTAACATGATAGTTGGTTTATTTGATAAGTACTCTCCCAAGCGGCTCATAAAGGTTAGGGATACACCAAAGCCATGGATAATTAGCAACATAAAGTTTATGATGGCCATGAGAGACGAAGCTTTAAGGATATCGCATATAAAGAAAACGGACTCATCAAACACTCATTATAAATCCTTAAGAAATCTATTCACTACTGCAACGAAAAACGAAAAATCTGCCTTTTTCACCCATTATATTATATAAGAACTTGCATCAGCCGAAAAAAATGTGGAAATTCTTAAATAAAAACAAATACCACTAATAACAATGCATCCGTTGTCATACCAGAACATCTTATAGATGCTGATCCAATAAATAAACATTTTTTGAATATTCCATCTATTACGCAAAATTGTGATGGCATAATTAACTTTTTTAGTTCCAATAAAAAAAACATTAGTACTTTTGATTTAAATCCAGTAACGCAGGAGGTTGTCTGTAAAATTATTCTGAACATAAGCACAAACGCACGATCACGATGGGCTTAATGCAGAGATGAGCAAACTCACATTGCCGGATACTCTGCCAATGATCACGGAAATTATTAATTGTTCTGCCCGAACCAGTGCCTTTCCGAGCTCCTGGAAGGAATTTGTTGTTAAGCCTATCCCCAAGTGTAGTAGAGTAGAAGAGCTTAAGGATTTACGTCCCATAAGCATCCTT
The DNA here is from genome assembly GCA_963890685.1 of Plagodis pulveraria. Lineage (NCBI taxonomy): Eukaryota > Metazoa > Arthropoda > Insecta > Lepidoptera > Geometridae > Plagodis > Plagodis pulveraria. The sequence continues at coordinate 9,106,492 of OY982970.1, read as the reverse complement.
CCGGTGCTGTCTAAGGTATTAGAGAGATTAGTTTTAATACAAGTAGATAAATACATCAGTCAAGAAAATATAACACCAAAATATCAGTCTGGTTTTCGGAAAGGCCACGGCACTGAGACCGCTCTATTGAATGTTTCTGACGACTTATTAACAGCTTCAGATGCTGGGCTTAGCAGTGTTCTCGTTTTGTTGGATTTTTCAAGAGCATTTGAATGCTTAGATCCCCAATTACTTGTCGCTAAGCTCTCGTACTACGGTTTTTCACTCAAAACGTACAATTGGTTTGAAACTTACCTGAACAGTAGAAAACAGTACGTAGAGGTTATTAATCGGGACGGAAGTATAAACATTTCCAATATCGATAACGTGCGTAGAGGAACCCCGCAGGGATCAATTCTTAGTCCTACCCTGTTCTCAATTTATACGGCAGATATGCCTCAACACATTAAACTGTGCAAATACCACCTTTATGCAGATGATACACAGGTCTATTATAGTTTTAAGCCAGAAGATACATTACAAGCATTAGAAAAAGTTAACCATGATTTGGCCGAGATTTATACGTGGGCTAGTACGAGTATGAACTCCCTGATCCTCAATACGTTAAAATCAAAGATGTTGATAGTAGGTACACAAACTCAAGTAAGCAAAGTCATGTGTCAACCCAAAACTTACTATCAATGGGACTGATATACCAATAGTAACGGATCTGGGTTTGATTTTTGATAGTGACATTAGGTTTATTAAACACACTAATGAAAAAATTAGGAACGCGTTCTATAAACTAAAAATATTATATTCCATAAGGAAACAGATTTCGGAAAAGGTACGCATACTGCTGTGTGATTTATTGGTTCTATCTCCTTTTAACTACTGTTGTGCGGTATATGGACCTAGACTATGGGCGAAAACCTACGAATAAATACATTATTTATTCGTAGGCGGAAACAGAACTTGCAATCCAACGAGTCCAAACCGCGTGTGCACGGTTCTGTTTCACCATACCCAGAAGAGAGCACGTGACTCCTTTTCTAGTCAAGCATAATATACTGAATATAAAGACTAGACGAGAACTTCAAATAGCTTGCCTGACTCAGAAAGTTATTTGGAGCCAAAAAAATTTACATGGACCAATAACATTCACACATATGTATACATATGTACTATGTAAAATATTTCAATACTAAAATTTATAATTGACCTTCATAAGGCCTTCGTAGACGCCTAAATTTAATAAATGCTTTTGACTTTGACTTTGAGATTTGGTAAATATTAATTGAATATTTTTTATAGTTCAAAATATACATGATCCTAAGGCACTTTAGATGTGTGTATATGGTATCGATGTTAAACGAAAACTCCGTATGCAAGTATGAAAATCTAAAGGGGTTATACAGGTTCTATTATTACAACATAGCTAATATCATAGCACTGATTTCACGTCAAGATATCGATATCACATCTAAGATCAAAAGATCAAATATTGCATATATAAGGAAGTTGGTCTAGGATTGATGGAGACTGGAGGGAAGTCTCGAATTTTCATACAAAAAGAGAAAACGTTTCTACCCCCCAAAACAATCACCGATTTTGATGTTTTTGGATATGTTATAGATGTTATCAATATCCATTTTTATAGGTTTTTATTTTTATCATTATATTAAAGGAATTTGAATTAATGGGTAATAAAATACCGATATTTTCTCAAAATGTGTATCTCTAGTTTGTGAATTATTTATAGGAAAAATAAAGAAAAAAGAAAACCTATAAACCTAATTTCTCTATGGTTCGATCCCCAACGCTGCCGGCTTGAGCTTCACTACATAGTGGAAGGGCGTTTTGCAAATGCTCATGTAGCCTTCAATCTACCTTTCATCTTCCACTTTCAAGTAGAAAATCTGTCGCCAAGCACCTAACAGTGCATTCCGGAACCAGTCCTTGAGGGCCAGTAAAATTACAGACACATGTGACTTAACAACTGTATGTCTCAGGGTGATGGGCGCAGTGCAATTCGTTACTTGTCACGTGTATGTTATATGCAGAGTGTTATAGGCAGAGATAACCTAGGTACAATCTAGCAGCCTCGCGCCGCGCCTCACCATAGTAGAATGAGTGGGGAAGTAAGTTATCTTCATACAAACGCACCGCGCGCGGCTTGTTTGTGTGCGATATGGTATCTATGCGTCGCCGCACGCACACTCAAACACAATCTCGACCTGTTTCTCAGTGCGCCAGCCGGGGCTAACACCGAACAATGATCGCGCGTCACGGCTTTTCGGAACCGATAAATAAATGAAAAATGTTTGTAATCGCAGGAGAACATATTGCTGTGTGTTCGGCTGTCTAAATAATTCATGGATTCCAGAGTTGTCTCTGTTCAGATTACCTACTGAACAGCAACCTAGTTAGTCACTTATTCTAGCATGCCTATTATTTTTACTTCATGATGAGTGAGATGCCTACTTATTTTTTGTTGTATTAGGTACCTATGAACCGCGTTGCTCGTCTCTAGCCCTGCAACCACATAGGTATCGCCTGTTGCTCTTTATTTCGTCGTAAAAGGTTTCATTATCGTTTAGGTAAAACCGACCTCTCTAACCCTGAACCCGTATGGGTTCACAACACAAGTAAAAAACACAACTTCCCGGCCCTTGCCAATTTTTAGGTACCTACTGAACAAAAGTTATTGCGCGGATTGGGCCGGAGCTGGCCTATACTTCTTCTACTATGGCCTCGCGCTGCCGCCACCACTTCCGCGTCCGTCAGAATGTGTACGCGAAACACCTGTACTGTATTGTCCTTAGTGATAGCATTTTATTCATTTCACGTAGCGTTCATACTCCTGTGAATAGAGTAAACCGCGGTTGTCTTCTTTAATATGCTCAAAGGCAACACGCCACTGCTTAGATAATAGTTAGTAGGTACTGATTTTGTGTAGGTATGTGATAATTAAACATGAGTGGAACACATCTAGTTCTCGATTCCACACCACCCCACGCAGTATTGTTGATATAATAATATCCTCTTTATTTAAGTAACAAAAGTTATTGACGACGTATCCCTTTCTCAGAATATCCTCTAGTTTTGCTCTGGGGTGTCCAACTGTCCATCGAATTATAGTAGTTCGAAGCAATGATGGCCGAGCGGTAATAGTTGTGGACTGCCGTGCCGCTGGTCCCTGGTTTTCGAGGTACATGAGGCCTAATAAATATGTCTCAAGGTGCAGTGCAATTGGTGACTTGTGATGAAATGCATCTGTATAGGCAGAGGTTAGTCCGCTTAACATCAGGTGGGTCTCGAATTTGTTCCGTTACAGTAACTTAAAAAACGTATCGATTTTTACCAATATGACTACTGCTAGCGTTAAGTGGTTTGAGCTGGACTAAACATTTAAAGGATTTTGGAATATGTTCCCAAGGTACGATTAAGTTAAAACACAACATAAAAGTTTGTTATATTTATTATTAATTACGCATGTATTCTCTTATTTCTCAGAATCCTCGGTTTCACTCGTAGGTTATACCCAGCAGTAGGTTTCACAGATATGGCGACGTCCAGCGTCAAGTTGTCTATGGTGCCCACACCTTCCAGTTGGACTCTACGGAGGACACGAACGACGAGGGTCTTGATCAGAGCTGTGGCGTACACTCGACCTGAAATTGCGTTAAAAATTCGGTTATGCTATCAAGGATGGACAAGCAGGATCGCCTGATGGTATATACTCGTACTTCAAGCCTGAGCATGATTGTTATTGGCATCCAGAGACTAATTTAGAATCGTTTGGCATTAAACAGGGGGGGGGGCAAGGGGTACATAAGACAATGCATAGTTTTTGAGTCATGCCTTTTTGTATCACTTCGCTGACCAAATTTTTTATATAACCTAGATTTTTTTGGGGTGTTCTTATTTAGTAGTGGTAATTTCTGCATATTTAACAAGAAAACGAAATAGAGAAATCAATTCTGAAAATATACTTAACCATAAAAGTAAAATTATAAAATACGAGAGGAAAAATTTAAGTTAAGTGCGGGATAAAAAAAAAACCTCTTGTATATTTGTAGTTTTGTAATCCGCATAGCAACCTTTATTGCAAACATAACAATATTATAACATAAAAGCAAGTTTTTTTTTATGCTTAATAGTTTATCCTTAGACCACTATCTCACCTGATGGTAAGTGATGATGTGGTCGAAGATGTTGTTCAGGCTAATCTACAATTACTGGCTCTCACGGACAGAAATCTCAAGGCTCTCAAGGAAGAAGGATTCGCAAAATGCCCTACCACCATGCTATAACGACTGCCATCCTAAGACGACAAGTGGGACCGACGGCTTAACGTGCCCTCCGAAGCACGGTAGCGCTCAGCAGTAATGTCACTAGCGGTCACCCATCCAACTCATGACCGCGGCGGACGTTGCTTAACTTTGCTGATCGTATAAGAACAGCTAAGCTACGAGCGCTTCGATTCTTACCTTTTATTAATTTACTCTTTATTATAAACGTATCAGTGACAGCTCAGTTGCGTTTAATTTTACGTTTTTAGATTGCCAACTAGGTATCTCTCTAACAGTTATCTAGCCTCACTTAGAAAAGTTATCTAGCCTTGTAACTATTATTTGAGTTTTGTTTTTTTACGAGATTATATAGTATAGTAAATAGTTAATTTTTTTATGGTCACCCATTCAGTCATCTGCCAATAAATTCTAATGCGAGATTTGGTCAACCTTAGAAATTACGATAGTTACATTCAAATGTATAGAGGCATTTTTATAAGGCACCTTCTTACCTAAACAATCCATAGCGCCTAAACTGAAGGGTACAAAGGCGTTTGAGTCTCTCTTAGCCACGTTTTCCGGTAAGAACCGTTCCGGCATCACTTTGTAAGGATCCGGCCAGTACCGAGCGTCCCGGTGCAAGTCGTGGATGGATATGACTAGGGAAGTCCCCGCGGGAAGAGTGATTTTACCTGGAAAATGATACGATACGATAACTCTTTATTAACACCAAAAAAACAGGAAATTACAAAGAAACAATAACAATAGTTAGGTACAAAGGGCGGTTAAGACCGCCCTTGGTTGTTTGGAAGAGATCGCTTTTAGCGATAAGTCGCTAAAAGCGATCTCTTCCAGACAACCTTTGGTTGGACAGAGAATAACTTTTCGAGCATGGAGGGTGGTGCAAGTCTCAAATACACAACTACGTAATATAAAATATAAATGAATGTATTACAGTATAAATAAACTACTTAAATATAACCATAATATATGATATATAGTATAATATATATTATATTTATAATACTAATATTGGTATATATATTATAATATGTGATATATATACCTACACATAAGATATATAGTTTAATACATACACAATAAATATAAAAATTTCATAAATTAGAAATAGAACGGTATATAAAAAAAAAATGAATTAAAATAAGGGAAAACGTCAGAGAACAATATTAGTTATAAGTGGAGAGATAGAATTTGGTGACCTGCGATCTGAAAACATTAATGTAACGTTAAGAAAAGGTAATTGAACTTTTCTTTGCTGACAGTAACAGGTTAGAATTAGCAGGCTTATACATATACAGGGTTATTGGTAAAATGCTAACAACCTCTTAGGGTTGGACTCCTGCTAGTCCTCCTAACAAAGATTTTGAGATAAAATTTTTGATTTTATTATTTTTAATTTTAATTTGTTCTTGTTTGTGTATTCGGTGAAAAAACCACGTAATAATATTAATACTGTGGACGACCAGTTGTTTTTTTGGAGAGCTTCTACCTTATCTTCTAGTTCGGCTATATACTTTTTATCCTCCTTTCTTTCCTCTTTCATCTGTTCATAGACCACTTTAATTTCGTCATATTTGCTTGAAGTGTAGTCGAGAGTTTTGTTCTGCTCCACGTGATTAAGCCTTATATCGTCACTTAAGGTTGTAAACCTCGATTCGAACAACTTAATTAATTCCTTCCTCAGGGCGCTAATGGAGTCGCTTATGTTATCGTCAGCGACTCTACGTCTTTTATGTCTCACAACGTTGGGCTTCCCTGTATAACTTGTTGTTGTCATGTCGGAGTCCGACGGTTGACTTTGTCCGGGCTGTACTGACGGTGGAGTTTTATGCATTATAGAAAAAAAAACTATATGTACAATTTCAACGTTTGTATAACGGTTTAAGCAAAACTTTCGATTGCGCGAAAAGGGGATAAACTAGTAGCTACAGCGTACCAACAACACGTCCACTCGCGTGGAGTTCCGAGCGGGAATATGATATCTACAAATAGTCTTGGAAAATAGAATGATTTTTGGGGTTTAGTGGAAAAAGCCGATCCTATTCTTATTTTAATCGCATTGTACTGATTTATTATACGTGTTTTTCTAATGCTAATATAATAGAGGTTTTAGTAAAATTATATTACCATCATCACAGATATTATAGTACTTTTAAGGAATAAGAAATAAAGGTGTCATAAATTCATAAAAAATGCCTCTATATAGCTACTTTACCCGTCAGTATGATATAGTGTGACTAAGGGGAAATAAAAGCACCTTATACGAAGTGGACCTTTTACGAAAAGAACCATTTGCGAAGTGGACCTTAGGCGAATTCGCTACAAGTCATTTAAGTGGACATTTTGCTAAGTTGACCGAACGCGAACAAACACAGATCTTAACAGTCAAATAGGTAAAAGAGAAATTGGATGTTTTTTTCTTTCAGATATGTTCTGAAAGAAAAAACATCCAATTTATCTATTACCTATTTGACCGAAGATCTGTGTCTCGTAGGTTAGTAGTAACGATATTAAATTTAACCTCTGTATTGTCTAATCCCTAAGGAATATGTTTACGCATACCATTATCAATACTTATTTCTTCTTCCACCGTCCTCTGAATCATGGCTGCGATGGAGAAGTACCTCAGCGCCTCTTTGTACACCATGTCCAAGTACTGTAGTTGTTTGAGCTGATCAACCGTTACAGGGCCATCAGTAGCACCAAGGACTTCGATAATTTCGTTGTGCACCTTCTCCTGAAAATAATTTTGATACACATTGAAGTTATGTTGATGTCTATAGGTTTACCAGCTACGTTTTGAAGCAGTGATGGCTCAGTGGCATTGGCTACGGACTGCCGTGCCACATGTCCATGGTTCGAATCCCGCCGCGGGCTTGAGCTTCAAAGCATGGTGGAAGGGCATTTTGCGAATGCCCGCCTGGCTAGCGACCACCCTCAAGTAGAAAATCTGTCGCCAAGCACCTAACGGTGTGTTCCGGCATCAGTCCTTGAGAGCCAGTGAAATTACAGGCACATGAGACTTAACAAGTATGTCTCAAGGTGACGGGCGCAGTGCAATTGGTGACTTGTGACGAAATGCATCTGTTATAGGCAGAGGTTAGTCTGCTTAACATCAGGTGGGCCTAGTGCTTGATCCATCACAATAACATTAAAAAAAAACGTAATTCCTTTTAACTGCCAGAACTAATCGCAAATATGTCTTTTAATTACAATTTTGATCCCAGTCGCGGAACACGTTGACCTCACGTGATCGAATTTCAGGTAAACGCTTAGGTTCATAAAGTAAATCTTTATGCGCACACCCAGTTTATGGAGGGTGGCGTGAGTATACCCCGCGCCAACGCATCGGCAATTGTTTTATATACGAATACGATGGTTAAAGAACGATAGGAAAGATTTGTGTTAAGACGTCATGTCTTAAATTTTTCCTATCGTATATTTGTGATTTTGTAATGAAATCCGCATAGCAGGCGTTATTGCAAACCTAACAATATTAAAATTATAAGGTTGCGTCATCATTTACAAGTATAAAACCAATTGCAAAATTGGTCTTGTTTGTAGTACAACACAAGTGGTACTATAGATGTCGCTCCATCCCATTAGGATGGTTAAAGAACGATAGGAAAGATTTGAGTTATGACGTCATGTCATGTTAGCTCAATTGGTTAGAGCATACCCCGGCTCAAGGGGTGGATGGACGCGGGTTTGAATCCCGCACATGGCTTAAATTTTTCCTATCGTATATTTGTGATTTTGTAATGAAATCCGCATAGCAGGCGTTATTGCAAACCTAACAATATTAAAATTATAAGGTTGCGTCATCATTTACAAGTATAAAACCAATTGCAAAATTGGTCTTGTTTGTAGTACAACGCAAGTGGTACTATAGATGTCGCTCCATCCCAATACGATGGTTAAAGAACGATAGGAAAGATTTGAGTTATGACGTCATGTCATGTTAGCTCAATTGGTTAGATCATACCCCGGCTCAAGGGATGGATGGACGCGGGTCCGAATCCCGCACATGACTTGAATTTTTCCTATCGTATATTTGTGATTTTGTAATAATTTATGTTGTTTTCCTTTCTAGGATATCGGGAACTCGAAGTAAAGGATTAAAGGTGAAACGGAACCAAAATGATTTTAATTTGGAATTAAAACTTGTCGAAGGAACATCTTTATGAGATGCATCTTGGTTCATCAACCCATTTTCAACCCTACTGACAGAATAACAAGAACAATGAATTACCAGCTATGGGTTGAAATACCATATTTAGAAAAGATCAAGAAGAGGAAATGGCAGACCAGGTATCATATATGGCTGCACTTCAAATCACTTAAGGAAGGCTTCTGAATATACGCAGTCAAAAATGGCATAAGCACTATGTCAATAACACCCTTGGAATTACCTACTGATAGAAATTGGCTTAAAGGTTCATGAAAATAAATTGTCTAATCGGAAAGCTGAAGGCTCGAGTCTGAATAGCTAAAGCTTTTTTAACAAGACCGAAGAAGTCATATTTATTTAGTTTATCATATTTATTGATCTTAAGTGTATAATATTATGTTAAGGCGCTAATAAGTGCTAAATAGCTTTACCTGAAATGATGTTTAGCAATATGTATTTAGTTTGATTTAGATCGTATTATCTAAAGCCAAGAAAAGTCCGAAAAACAATTTCTTAAAATTTTCTCGATAGAATAAAATTGCAAAGTTGACTCTTAATTACGCTGGTAACGTAAATATCATAGCAAAACCTTATCAAGAGGGACAAGAAAAGTTATATTTTCGAGTTACTAGTTTTGTGTTATTAAGCTTACTTTCGGATTTTACCTAAACCGATCGCGATTTTACCATCACTGCCTCTCTTTCACTCCTACGCAGTCCTAAAGTGACAAAATTTCAGCATTTGACATGCTGTAATTGAACTTTAGGTATCAATATTGTACGGGATCAGTCTGTGTCTTACTGATTGATGTTCCCAAGTGCGTCGTTTACTGATACATCCAAGAGGGGTTCAACATCATCTTCAATTAATTTAAATAAACGATTTGGGCCGGTATATACATCAACGAAAACTTCTAAGGAGCCTTGTTGGAGTTCTTGGAAGTTTTCGTCAGTGGAGCCAAAGTTTAATCTAGATAAACGTCATGGAATAGGCCATTAATTTATTTTGGTTCACTTCCATCTTATTACTAGCCTACAGGTTGGAAGTGGATATTATATCAACAATAATTCCCAAGCAGCGGTGTTGTCAGTAAAGTGGGACTTAATTTCCTTTACAAATTATTGTAATTTTTTTTTATTCCGGACGGAAATCGAACTCTCGTCCTCCGATTTCGCACCGCATGCCTATTCCATTCAGCCTATTCAACCGGTTCCGGTGGCCCGTCGGTTGCTTAGCACGAGTATAGCAGTGCTTGTAATCATATTTGGCAATTCATTTATTATGGCACCAAAAGCATACCAGACAATCATCCAAATGATGGAAATCTAAAAAGAAAGTAGTCTGTAGTAGTCTGGGTATACTTTCTTTTTTTAGGTTAGATAGGTTTAAGTTATAACCTAGGGTCGCAAAAAAAACAGCTCACCTGCCAATCTGGTAGATGGGCTAGAAACATCAGAACACTTGATGCGATCTTCGCTGACGCCTCTTGACTCTGAAAGTATCAGAAAAACATGGCAGGTACGGCAGTATCTCAGCGTCTCAGTCAACACTTCCAGACATTGGAAAGAAAAATAAATTAATTAATTAATTTATGACATTAGCAATGTGCAATAAATATCTACATAAAAGAGTGAAATAGAGAAATTATTGCTTTACATCATAAATTGGTCTCCGAATCAGCATGTGCTATAATACTGCTAATTTAAGTTAAAACCAGCACCTTGGAACCATTTTGTGCCATCACAAAGGATTAAGAATACAACAGCTCAGATTTTTACAACATAACCATATACATTATTATTAAAATACAATTGTAGTGGCAAAGAAGCGAAGAAAAAAAATCACTCTGTAGTTATATCATACCGATGGAAAGATTTCATCATAAGAATAATTTTTTGCTAAATAACATTCATTTTTCTGAACAAAATTTCACATGAAATTTTAAAATTCATGGTCTTCCTTTTATTTCTGACGCTATGTTATTTAGGAAAAAAAATCCTTGTGATGAAATATTTCGATCGGTATAGGGAAATGATTTTCAAGTGGGTACATTTATTAGTAATAGGTACTTATGATAATGTCAGTTGTATGTCCTTAAGGCAATGTCAGCTTTTCATTTTTCATTGATATAGAGATGATTTATGAGATATAGTCATTGACAGTGAATGACAATCGATCCCATTAGTGGCAAGGGTCAATATTTTTTTTTTTCAAATATATCGCACTTAACAATGTCTCATAACTCCAAAATGCATGGTTTCATACCATAGACTTGCAAATAGACAAGCTTGGTAGTTGAGAAGTAACACCATAACCGAACCGGTTCACCGTGAATACATGTTCATTTATGTCCACCTTCCATATAAAACCACGGTACATAGTTTTCTTTTTTCCTCTGTTTCGTATGTGCTCATACAAATAAACGCTTGCTCTTAAAAAGTGGACTCCTATTAATTAATGGATAAAAGCTGATAGATATATTTCGGCCACTATATGACTGTATACACTGACTCCCCGATTGCCAGTTATATCAATTAAGTACCTACCTAGGTATTCTTATGAAATATAAATATCTTTTCATAGGATCAACTTTTCATAGGAACATAAGGAATGGACTAAATATCACGACACAGGTCATCCTAGTGTGAGGACATACTGATCACCAATAAACTTAATTTTTTCGAATAATAATTATACGTACTATACTTCCGATGTGAGAGAGAAAATCTTATTGTAATTAGGTACATAGCTTTAGTTCTTTTTCATAATAAACGTTATTATTATTATAAAAAGTCTTCATAAAGAAACTACAATAATTGCCTAGAAGCAACAGTTTATATTACTATTGAAGTCTGACAGCTGTCATTCGAAAGTTTTTTTTATCCGACGGTATGCCTTTATTAGCAAAATACTACTATAAACAACACTGAAACTACAACAATGAAAGCATTTAGACAACCTAGAAGTCATTGCAGACTCACGACAGTCCAAATGCAGGCAGCGTCCCCAGCATGCTGGATGCAGCATGGCCCCGTTGAATTGCAATGCTTATCCGAAATTTAGAATGTTATATGATGACAGTTGGATGAGATTTATCACTTCTGTTATAAAACTACAGGTCTAGGAAGAAAATATTCGTTTAATTTATCTGGGATTTGAAGTTTTCTAAATTAGCTGTTTTAATTTCGACAGCTGTCATCGGATATATAAATATGGATTACATTTATCACTTTGGCAAAAAAATCACAAAGCACTCATGAGTATGATAGCTGTCATACAAAATAAAGATCTCGAGATCTACCATTTACATGTTTATATGTAGGAAATAGTCTGGGATCAATAGTTTCCGAGATGTGTCCGTGCAAAATTTGACAGCTGTCAATAGACTGAGATATCTTGATGAGATGTATCACTTTGATCAATAGTTGTAGCGTTAGATAACTTTTAAGTATGACAGCTGTGATACAAAATAAGATTTCTGTAAAGAAACTCATAGTAAATTAAATTAATAATTATTAAATTTAAATCCATCGTTTCCAAGATATAGCCCTGATAAGTTTAACAGCATCTTTCTGGTTTTAATCTATAGTAAATTCATACAGAGGAGTGAAAAGTAGGTGCTTTATAATATTAGATTCATTCTATCATACCATTTTAATAAACTGGTAAGTAAGATACCTACATATGTGCAAAGTCTACTCTAATATTACAGCGTAGGACGCTTATATAAGCATAATATTTATTCGTGGACGCTAATATTACCTACTCCGTAGCAAGACTCAGGATTGACTTGCATTTGTTACACGTACCGTGAACTAATCATTGGAAAAACTAGTAGCTAAATAGTGTATGTTATTACGAAATAGATACTAAGTATGGTTGGAGAAGATATTGTACCAATTGATACTTACAGTGGTAAACAAACTAAATGTCTCCCATTTGATCTCCTGCTCAGTCAACTCTCCAGAGAGGATATATCTATCCACTATTCCTAGACTTTCTTCATTGTCTACTCCAAAAACTTCTAGAGCCTTTCGTCTTCTTCTCACTATGTCTGATGACAGCTCATCTATAATACTCAAGTAGTAGTCTTCTTTCTTCTTTTCTCCTAACAACCAGTATATGAACGGTATTTGAAGCCACCAGCGCGTCATCTTGTTAAATATTTGACCGTATATCCTGCAAAGAATGAAGAAACCTGGTTGTTGCCGTGAAACATGGCGGAAAAATAGTAATTGCCGTAATCAGAGACGCCAATAAAACTACCGTTAAGATAGGTTTAAGCAGTGATGGCTCAGTGGCATTGGCTATGGACTGCCGCGCAGCAGGTCCATGGTTCGAATCCCGCCGCGGGCTTGAGCTTTACCGCATGGTGGAAGGGCTTTTTGCGAATTCCCGCCTGGCTCGCCACCAAGTAACCACCCTCAAGTAGAAATTTTTGTAGATCAATTAAAAAGCAGTAAGTACCTACCTACAAAAAGACCAAAGATTTAATGAAAAAGTTAACTAACGCCTGGAATACGGCAGTCACCTTTTGAAAGTTTAAAGAACTGTGGAAATAAAAAAAAATCTACTTTATTAATAAAGTTAAAATTTAAAGTTCAATAAAATGGGGCTTGCAACTTTCAGTATAGTCAATGTTTGCGTTTTATTTTTTGTTGTATAAATAAGTCTTTGACATCGGTGCCACTTGGGGTTGGGGAAAACCCACAAAATGATGCCGTACTGTAACAAAGGGTGACCATACGCAAAAGAAAAACTGCTAAAATTTAACACGAACTCACACTTGTATTTATTTCTATTCCAAACAATGAAAAAGAGTCAACATATTCTACTTTTGTATTTTAAATGTAGGCACTCAATTTTTAACAGTTGTTTTTATAATTAATATAAAAATCTATTAGACAGTTTTATTTAGAAAAAAAGGAACTAATTTTATTCTCTCTAAGTCCATTATCAGTTGACGCCGGAATTAAAATAGAAATGTCGTCAGCAAATAAAACACAAAGCTCTTTTATTACTTTAGGAAGGTCGTGAATATAAATTTAAAAATTAAACATCGGTCATCCTTCCGTCGGGAATCGAACTATTTATGATTTATGGGTCAGATTTAAAACGTTTTATGCAGCCGGTATGTATATAAAAAATGTATTTATGCGCACATATACTGTTTCAGATCTTTTAAGGAAGATGTAAACCAATCAAAAGCATCTCTGCACACCTCTGGTGGATATGCAGCCTAAGAGGTTGATTCAGATCAATTTGCGGCGGATAATAAAACATAACATGAAAAATAGCTCAATCCTAATGCGCTCTGGACGTGCCAGCTACATAACAACATACTTTTTTTCGTTCATAATATAATAAAATCTCTGAAGGGGAGTTAACCTACAAAATGACTAAACTCACGGAATTGCTCCCTAATTTTCAATAATAGCAAACTGATGCTAATCAGAAAAATATTCTACGTTATTACACTGTGTCGTCAAGGTATCTAAGTAGTTTATTTCATGCAACTAAAACAGAAACTACCATTTCGATGCAAAGAAACTTTTGAAAAGTGAAAAGCAGAGATACTTATAAATATATGAAAACAATGTAAATAGCTGCTGTTCTGTATATGTGCTTTTGGTATGAACTTCGTGATAAAGATAGGGTTGTCGCTCAAGATATACTCAAGAATCTATTTACAAGTATAAAATAAGAGCGAAACATAAATAGTTTTTAATAATCCTGCATGTTTTTGGTAGCATTCTCTAAATGAAAGAAAAATGAGACCAAACTATAGAAGTACAGGGTTCAAAATAGATGACAACAACTCGGTTCCTGGGACAAAGGCATAACGAATAGACTCGAAATTCAACTACTTATTATTTTTATTAATATTATTCTTACCTTTGAGTTTTAAAAACTACTTCATCCAGTCTCTGTAGGGTCTGGGAGTCATCTTTCGAAAGTCCCATTAATGTTTCTGTAAAGAGAGTTTAAATAATATTCTTACAACTTATTACATGCCAGGGTTACGCCCACAACTATTGCCTGAACTTATCAATAAAAATCGTGCATGTAGACATTTACCTATATATATGTATTATCAATTGTGTATTTTGAATACACAATTTTCGAACGTAAAGCGCGTGTAATCTCTACGAATGTCCAGCTGCGTGTAGGGGAGAGTATGCCGGCCAGCTTATTTGCACTGGTCGACTATCTTCGTTTGAGATGTCGCGTCTAGTATATATAGGTCAATGGATGTAGGTAACTACTTATGGAGTACATTTCTATAAGGATGTGAGACGTGGACATAGGAAGATATATATATATATATATATATATATATATATATATATATGTGTACTTATTATTTGAGGTGACAGTTGGTTCAAGTGTTTTCCATTGTCGTGGATCATCTGTGTATGAGATAATAGCTTCGACAGAAAGACTAACTTAAGAATAAGTCTTGACCAGAATTGTTGAGAAGATAGTTTTATTCAAAAGTAATAAAAATAGAAGAGAAAAGATGATTCGACATACTTTTTGAATTAAAGAAAATAAAATAGGAAGTTGAGAAAGAAGCAGACCGAATTAGTTATATGAGTCAAGTTAAAGTAAAGATAGCTCTCATGAAAAGTGGATTTATTTTTTATCAGCTATACTGACACAAGCAAAAGAAGCCTAATAACACTAAGGGTAATTACGGGCTTATATTAAAGAATTACTTATATAGATCTTTTTAATTTGCTTGGATTTTTGGCATCTGCTTAGCAAAATTATCACTTACGGCAAACACACTGAGTTGTCGTCCTGACAATATCTTCGTACACATTTATGGGTACATAGGGATCCTTTCTGCAGAGGTCTTGTGCCAAACGTTCAGCCTCAACATTGAAGATACCTGAGTACAGTTGAACGCACTTCTTGTTGTACGATGGAGTAGCTATCTTGCGGTGATTACGCCAGGTTGACCCTGAAATGAGACAAAGAGCCTGAAACTACTACACGCATGTTGGTTTATTTTAATCTTTTGTCAAAATCTATTCCTAAGGAGATAAGTATATAATATTATACTCATTAGTGGAAAATAGTTATTCGTGCAACAAGAGAGCAAAGTTGTTATTTTCTGCGAGTGCTGATTTTGTTTCCTGAGCAAGCGAAAGATACGCTCGTGATTCTAAAGTTGAATCCTGAGTGTGGCGAGGGATTCAAAGGCACGAGATGCAAAAAACTTTGCTCTCGTGTAAGTTTTCACTTCAGCAGCGAGAACACTGTAGGAGATAACATAATAAACAAGAATAGATTGAAATAAAATGCTCTTTTATTTAAATTAAGGCGTGTTCGGAAATAGCACCCATGATATTTTATTATTCAAAACATATTACGTAACATTTTTGAAACAAGATTATTATTTACTGGTGAAATATCAGTTTTATTTGCAGTAAATACTTATTTTCGTTAAAATACAACAATAAGTTAAAAATTCAATAAATTACATTAAAAGACATAATTATCTTTATTGCAAAATTTCTTTAGTTAGTACGAAATTCCGAAGGTGTTTGTGTTTGAGGTCGAATTCAAAATCGGAACTTCGAAAGCGCTGGTCTTTGTCTCTCTCTCTTTCTAATGGCGGGAAAGAGATAGAGTGTGAATGTTTCGAATTGTATGATTAACCCAAGGCTGAATAGAATATTCGCGGCTATCTGAAATAAATAATTAAAAAGTCTCACTCAGTGTGCAAAATCGCATTTTTCTCTCTGATTTCAGGCAGCAAAACCTACATGTTTGGTGTACTGAAGTGGAAAACGAAAATTTCTTAGTAACAGGTCTGACTGCAGTTGGATTAGTGCCGTGCTTCTGATCGACATGGTGGTGTTCCTGCATAAGAGCGTATTGCGCTTCGATAGACCTAGTCGATTTGGCATCGCTGCAGAGACTACAGTACCGTCCATTGCATAAAGGGTCATTCAACACTCGATAGTCTGCTATAACTAGTCCACTTTTTGTTATTGGTATCCAAGTCTTATCTCACTTTTTCTTCTTCCCTACTGAAATCAGGATTTTTTATGGACATTCCTATCCTGCTATTTAATCCGAAGCCCAGCGAATATTTTGATAACTACCCATTGCGGACTTTCAGCGTCAAAAACTCTGACAGTAAACGTTTTTTTTATGCATGATAGGTTAGCTTTTTACCACTATCTCACCTGATGGTAAGTGATGATAATGTCGTCTTAGATTATCGCGATTATCACACATAGTATGATTTTCTACTTGATGGTGGTAGCTAGCCAGGCGGGCATTCGCAAAATGCCCTACTACCATGCTATAACGACTGCCATCCTAAGACGACAACCGGGACCCACGGCTTAACGTGCCCTCCGAAGCACGGAAACGCTAAGTAGTTATGTCACTAGCGGTCACCCATCCATCTCATGACCGCGGGCGACGTTGCTTAACTTTGCTGATCGGTTGAGAACAGCTAAGTAAACTTCGCTACGAGCGCTTCGATGGTATACTCTAATTACCCAACATATACTGAAAACGCCGATTTATGGTGTGCTTTTGAAACTGTGATAAATGTGACTAATATGTTTAGTAATCCTAATAGAGCGACGCCCGACTCGCACAAGGCCTGTATTTTCTTTCGAGCGCTTCAAAATTCCTAGATAGAAAATGCAAAAAAAAATAGTTAAGAAATAAAAAAATCTAAAATTTGGAACTTACTGACCTCCAGTGAGAATTCCAGGGCCAATATACTTTTTCATCAAATCGTACGCGGGTCCTTTCTGATTCACCTTATTGCTGGTCAAAAGCAGCTGAAACCCAAAATTGTGGTACCATCAGCAAACTTCAATTTTATTCCACTGACGAGATCGAGACTCGAGATTAGAATCAGGGTCGAGATGCTGGATATATACTTCAATCTACTTTCTTCCCATACTTACCTATCCCATTCATCTGGGGTCGGCATATATGCCTTCTTTGACAACACAATAAAATACCAAAAATGTTTTTGCTAAAACTAAGTACCTACTCACAGTAAAATACAAGAACATATTTGTGAAAAGTTTGGTTTCAGTTATATAACCGTCAGCCTGCCTTATCACAACCGTCATTGGGAAATCTCGATTGAAGTAAGCCCAGTGGTTTCCGGTCTTAATCAGAGTTTTCAGAGATGTAGATAAAGAGCCCTGTCGTGCGGCAAAGGTACACAGCAACATGCTCTTACGTCGACGAGAGTTTTGAGACATTCAACTAGAGGATATGTGTCAGTCCTTATACCCACTTTAAGCCGGGAACTGTACAGCATACCTACCGATGATAAATTACTACCTAAAAGCGTTACTGAAGAAGGCTGAGCATACTACTTCAAATTATTCTTCTTATTTTAAGCAATTTCCTAATGCGGCAAAAATAAAAAACTTGCAGTATTTTAACAGTATATAACACTTTAAAATCAGGGCAATTCAGATAGTATACAAGCCCTTTAAAACAGATGCAGGAACTGTCATAGCTAATGTTTATATCTAAATAACCATTGATGTTACATGGTTTTTAAAGATACGATTTTAATAATAACTTTTTATAAGAAAACTTTATATTAATATTTTATAATACACTTAAAAATATAAACATATATCTAGTCACGATTCCGCCTGCTTTACCTGTTTTTCCTTAATTTTCCTAAGTTTTCACTTCTAACATTGTAATCTTTGCGTTTACAAGCTTAGGAATTGAAAATTAATCAGTCTTGTGTGTAGTTCAATTCAGTTTCACTATAGGAGCGTATGTATAAATTTGAGCTATGAATCACTCACTACGATAGCTCAGTTGGAAGAGCATATCCCAACCATAGCCGCGTGTTCGAATTCCATTAGTAGTTAAAATTTTTACTTTCCTTGTAATTTAATACGAATACTTACTCTAATATCTCCAGGATTCTTCAAACAAATATTGAGGTCAGGTCCAAGCCAGAATTTAAAATAATCGCCATATATCCGACTTAGTTCTATCAGTTTATTCAGTTGCTCTGAAAGAAAATAATCACATTAGACTACTTTGAAAAAAAACACCTTCATAACAATAGGGTATTAAACATCATCAAAAAAGCAGGAAAACTTCCACTCTTGAACATATATGTATGTCTTTCCCATTAAAGCGCTCGTAGCGAAGTTTGCTTAGCTGTTCTTAACCGATCAGCAAAATTAAACAACGTCCGCCGCGGTCTTGAGTTGGATGGGTGACCGCTAGTGACATTACTACTGAGTGTTTCCGTGCTTCGGAGGGCACGTTAAGCCGTCGGTCCCGGTTGTTGTCTTAGGATGGCATTCGTTATAGCATGGTGGTAGGGCATTTTGCGAATGCCCGCCTGGCTAGCTACCACCCTCAAGTAGAAAATCTGTCGCCAAGCACCTAACGGTGTGTTCCGGCAGCTGTCCTTGAGAGCCAGTTCTTCTAGGTTAGCCTGAACAACATCTTCGACCACATCATCACTTACCATCAGGTGAGATCAGGTCAAAGGCTAACCTATCAGGCATAAAAAAAAAAATAAAAAAAAAATGTATATGCTTTCCCATTAAAGCGCTCGTATCGAAGTTTGCTTAGCTGTTCTTAACCGATCAGCAAAATTAAACAACGTCCGCCGCGGTCTTGAGTTGGATGGGTGACCACTAGTGACATTACTACTGAGCGCGCACGTGCTTCGGCCGTCGGTCCCAGACTCCCAGTTGTTGTCTTAGGATGGCCGTCGTTATAGCATGATGGTAGGGCATTTTGAGAATGCCAGCCTAGCTAGCTACCACCCTCAAGTAGAAAATCTGTCGCCAAGCACCTAACAGTGTGTTCTTATTTATCTTAGAGATTCAACTAATATATATATTAGTTGAATCTCTAATTTATCACCGATCCACATAGTGATAAGGACTAGATATACTTATACATATATATAAACTATATACATATATATATGTAGCATAGTGGTAAACCGTAATTTTCCAAACACTAACCATCAGAGTTGGATTTATTCAATTCAAATAATTTATTGCAACCAACAAGGATCATGTGACAATATCGTTTCTAACAAATCAAATAAATAGATATCAGGCAAAAGAGTAATTGAATGTCATTATTAATATAATTCATCATAATGTGGCGTCCATACTAAAATATAATAAATCAACAATAATAATATGCAAAAATTTTTTATTAATAAATTATAAATCGATATTCAATTATTAAATGTCATCATTATTAACTATCATATGTACTAAAATAACTAACCATTTATGTCGACCTTTTTTCATATATTTTTTTATGTCTGATAGTTTTACCCTTTGTTCCCTTTTTAACGACTGCCATCCTAAGACAACAACCGGGAGCGACGGCTTAACGTGCCCTCCGAAGCACGGAAGCGCTAAGCAGTAATGTCTCTAGCGGTCACCCATCCAACTCATGACCGCGGCGGATGTTGCTTAACTTTGCTGATCGGATAACAAGGGCTATGCTTACTTCGCTACGTGCGTATCAAACTACCTATGTACGTATCTTTCAGCCTGTTCAATTTCCAAATTGTCGTGCTTACCCTAGACAGACCTACCTAATCAGATTTTAACAGGAAAACATTTGGGACCAGCACAACATGAACCTGGGTATTGTTCTCTCTCTCAATCACAGACATCATTCTTTACAGGTGCATTTACACATACTTCTTATCTAATGCCCTTCATCGATTATTACCTAATCCTTTTACCCATATGACTCTATCGACGGAAGCAAATAAATGAACTTCTCCTGCTGAAATCAAGATTGTCTCCGACTGGTGACAAATGGCTGGAGAGTTCCTAAGATTTCTTAATACACCAATATTGCCAACTACACATTTGACTAGTTTCTGGCCATAACACGAATCCCACAAGCAAGGTATTTCACAATATCGTAGTTTTATATGCATTACGCAATAAGGTAAATAGTTACCGTAAACACTATAAATGGTCCTTTTATTCTGCTACGTGATTTGTAAGTAGATATAATACGAGTGTATTAGATAAACAAGGTAAAGTAATTTTACAAATGAACGAGTAGGTTAAAGTGACAATTATGTATAATCTGATGATTAATGACGGTTTAACTGGTGGAAAAACAGGTAAGACTTGATGGTCTATGCTTATGACAATCGTAATGCTTTGAAGCGGTGACCTTCAGTATTTCGGCTGCATGAGGCGGTCGTTGGTTTGCATTCTACCGTGCTATTTAGCTTCAGGCACTGTGCTTGAGCTGTAAAAACAGTACCTATAAGTAAAAACAATTGTGATTTTTTTACATAACACGCTACCAACTAACCAAATCAAACCTTGGAGTACCAGGAGATAAGAATCATAAAGAAGAACGCAATACCATACTACGTACAAACAATACAGGTGTATTGTTTGTCTAAAGGAGCATGGCAACCTCCTCTAAGTTTCTTATCTCCTGATACTTCAGGTTTAATTTGGTTAGTTTGTAGCATGTTGTATTATGTGAACAAAGTCCACTAAGCAATTTAAAAAAGTCGCCTCTGTGCACCTGGGTGATATATGTGTACATGTATAGTGCCCTCCTCAAGAGCATACGCCTATGGCAGAACCCTATTGCAGACGAACTCTCAAGTCTACTTGGAACAAATTAGTATAAATATTTTCACCCAATTTATCTGGGTATATATAAACCAACGAAACAACTTCAATTTTTTTTTAATGATTATGTTCGATTGTACATCTATTATTTTGAGAATGTAATATTTAGCGAATGTAATATTTTGCGAATATAATATTTTGTGAATGTAATATTATGAGAATGAGGGAGCCAACGTACCCAAATTAAAAACCTGTTGCCATTGCCAAGCACCTAAGAGTGTTTTTATTACCGGATTGTCACGGATCCAGCTCGAGCTCACTTGGTATTCAGCGGCAACCTCTAACCATAATAGATGCATTTCGATCTACACTATGCATTTCGATCTACACTACGAACATCACCCTGAGGCATAATGTAATTTTACCCGCACCCGATCTCTTCAAATCGGAGCATAGTAATATCCCGTGATAATGCGAACATTACTACTTGTAATACTAATGGGGCAGTACTTCCGCAGACGAACTCGTTCACAAAGGTTCTACTGCTACTAGAACTACTAACTACTGCTTGTGTTCTGCTTGACAGTTGAGCCCCAACTTCGAGAGATTCTAAGTCTAGAGAGTAAACATCTACTACATCAACACTTCATGCAATATAGTAGGTCAGTTCTTCAGAGATTTAATTTTAGGTTTCTATGGGTATACTAATGTAATCAACTAAAAAGACGGCAGTTACTTTTTTTGTACAGTTAAGTTTTATCCCTAACCGGGACAAATTATACATACATATATATAATCACGCCTGCATTCCCCGAAAGGGTAGGCAGAGGTGGGTAAACACCCACGTTTCGCCAATGGGGTTTCGGTTCCATGTAATAGGAGGCGAGCCTATTGCCATTCACCGGGAACAGTTTCATTTGTCATCAAACATTTTGTATGAAAAATTATATTCATGAATTGTTGTCTAGGTACTAAATAAAAATATTTGAAGTTTGTTCTGCTGATACATATAACGCGTCCGATTTCCATTTACCTGAACAAAATGATGATTAAGAAAACATCAAATTAATTATTTAAAAAACACTTCTACTAAAAACACTCACAAAAAACAAATCTTTATAAAAAATCTACGAATAAATTCATATTTATTCGTAGTAAAAAATATATAAATCTAGTGACAATTCCGCCTAATTTCCTGTTAAGCCGACGTGTCGTCACAAACGCCACGCAGCCAAACTGGAAGAGTATTCGACGCGTTTCGCTTCCAAACGAAGCAACCTCAGGAGGTCTTGACTCAAATCAAATCCTTAAATATGTCCTTAAATATGGATTTCCGCAAAGTAACGCCTGAATCTATTCATTAGTCTAAAGGAAATTAAAACATCTTACTAAAAAAATATTAGTCATAACTACACATAATATACATGTGTTTATAAAAAAGAAAATAAGAAGAGACCGGTGCATAACCCTGATTAATGTGGCTTAAGCTGCACTTAACCGTACTTGGTCGGGTAAAAATAATGAGTTTGGATTCCCGCGCGGGAGAAATCAGTCGTACAACGGACGAGCTAGAAGGCGAATGTGTGGCTGGTTGGCTAAGATCCTGGTGTTACAGAGGTAAATATCTGATTCATCTCTGCTTGGTTCAGGTGGCATTCTGATTACAATGCCAATTCAAGAGCCTCAGTCTGTCAAAAGTGGCATTACAATATAAATATAATATAAAATATGTTTGTAGTTCTGTGACTGTTTATTTATTAAATGTCAATAAACGCTAAGTCAATCCTACTAATATTATAAACGCGAAAGTTTGTAAGTAGGGCTGTATGTATGGATTTTTGTTACTCTTTCACGCAAAAACTATTGAATGGATTTATATTAAGCTTTAAAATAATATAGCTGACACATCAGAATAACACATTCATAAAGATAAGGTGTGAATTGTCCTAAATATAACGATAAGTGTCAAGTAAGTAGAAACACGTTTTGCCATATGCGACCTATTGTGGCTTGCGCTGCAAAAACCATCATACCGCACCCACTCAGAAAGCGTCTCATTACTCGTTCAAAAACATGTTATAAAGTTCGTCATTTCTCCCTTATAATTGTACGGCGGGAAAAGTTATATGGATTTTCATTCCTTCACTCCCCGTAGCAGTGAAGAAATGTTGTATGAAAATCCATACCTGCCCTGGTAGCATTCTTATGTTTTTTTAGCTGCTAACATAAAAACATACAATCTCTAAAAGGGTTTATATCAAATAACTAGAAAAAAGAGGTTTGATTTTTATTTGGCTCGATTTTCAATGAAAGGAGGTTTGTAACCTTTTTTTACACAACGAGAAAAAAAGCGCGGCAATGGGTTATGTTTGCTTAAACAAACTCTCGAACAGAAATATAATGTTTTCTCCCCTCGATGTGCAAAGTACTATTACTATCACACGTACATAAATAATGTACAACAGAAATGTTTATAATAACAAATATTTTAAGAGTATTTTAAGAAAACATCAATTTAATTATTTAATAAAACACTTAAACAATATTTATAAAAATTATATATATCTAGTGACAATTCCGCCTAATTTCCTGTTAAGCCGACGTGACGTCACAAACGCCACGCAGCCAAACCGGAAGAGTATTCGACGCGTTCGCTTCTAAACGAAGCATCCTCAGGAGGTCTTGACTCTACGAGTGCACGATCGAGACTCAAATAGATATTTTATTTGTTATTATTAAATATGGATTTCCGCAAAGTAACGCCTGAATCTATTCATTATAGAAATGGTTATGTTAAATTGTCCTACAAAAAGCCCGCGAAGGCATATATCTGTATTTGATGTGTAAGCCATTATCGCCAAAATAGTGAACCATAAATACTATAAAAATTGACATATATCTAATGCATAATGTGGTATTAACAAATTAATCCTCATCAAACTAATATCATCAAGGCGATAATTTATTTGTAACCGCAGGGTGCAGCTAGTAGGTATAATAATTTAGATTATTGTTGTAAAGATATGAATATTTCATAATATAGAGCCTATCTATTAAAACTTCTCCACTTTTATATGTGTTTCTGATTCATCTGTAAAAAATGGATTAATATAGCAAAAAAATATTTGTACGTGATACCTTGAAGACTACAACATAAAAACGACTCCTTCGTTCAAATATGTGCTATTTGGTGTAGGTACCGATTTTCATGTGTTATTGTGTCACAGAGCTGAGAATGAAATGAAATTTTGCATATGAATCAGTCGAAGAATGAAATTTTGAACAGTGGTAAATGGCAAGCCTCTTGGTAGGTAATATAGTATCAGATTGTATGAATCCAAGCAGTAGGCACTGATTAACCACTTCTTATAGAAATTGGTTAGTAGGTATTCAATATTAGTGTATTTTTTTATCTCTTCACGGATGAGCATTCGTGTATGGAAAAATAAATTAAGGAAATAAAAAAGCTTTTTATGGCAAATAATACTTTTCACGCAGATGGGGTTGTCCGATTTTAAATTATCAACGCGGATTTTTTAAGGATTGAATAGTTAGAAGTTAAAGTTCACTTTCATTGAGGAAGGGTTTGAAAAGAGCTGGGGAACTCTCACCTCTTATAGCAATAATAACTTAATCTTACTGTTAAATTTTATACCTTCACGTCAATCAAGCAAGCTTACAATCGGTGGAGGAATCGCTCAGCGTTTTGATGACGTCAAAACAAATTGTTCACTCTGTTCGCGAACTCTGACGTTACATTTAATACGAAGTATTACTGTTCCAACGACATATCCGTCATGTTTATCCATCTTAATTAAGTTACTTTCTAGCAGCGGATTTAATCTTGATTTTGACTATTTTAGAATGGGTTTTATTAATGTGTAAATTACGTACAACATTTTTATTTTTATTATAATATTTAAAATATATGCAGCAAAATTATTTGATGAGTGAAACCATAAAAAAAAACTACACACAATTGTTGTGCAGCAGACAATAAAATGTTGTAAAACTATGGGAAAACCCTTCCATAACATCGTAGTTCGGAACAGTGCGAGCGGGATAACGCTATATTATAAACATCTTGTATTTTTTCAATAACCCTGTATATTACGAAATCACAAATATACGATAGGAAAAATTTAAGTCATGTGCGGGATTCGAACCCGCATGTCATGTTAGCAATTGGTTAGAGCATACCCCGGCTCAAGGGGTGGATGGACGCGGGTTCGAATCGCGCACATGACTTAAATTTTTCCTATCGTATATTTGTGATTTTGTAATGTAATATATTAGGTCCTTACATATGAAATTGGCGTTTTGTATGGGAGGAACAAAAAGTCGAATATTTTTTAATATAATATATTTAATTAATCAAAGTATGAACCATTATTTTCTATGCACTTTTGCCATCTCATAGGTAGTTCATTGATCCCTTTACTAAAAAAACCAGTCGGACGGGAATCAATAAAATCTTTGAAGGCGATTTGGACTGCCCCATCGGAGTTGAATTTTTTCCCTTGCAAGAAGTTATCCAAATTTCGAAAAAAATGGTAATCTGTTGGAGCAAGGTCCGGGGAGTACGGAGGATGTCTTAGACTTTCCAATTGAAGCTCTTCTAATTTAGTAGCCGTCTGTAGCGCAGTGTGTGGTCTAGCGTTGTCGTGAAGCAGCAGTGGCGTGGAGCGATTGACCAGCCTAGGTTGTTTAGCCGCTAGCTTTTCCATCATGGTTTGCAATTCCTGACAATAGACATCAGCCGTAATAGTCTGGCCAGATTTGAAAAAACTGTAATGAACAATACCGGCACTAGTCCACCAAACGCTTACAAGTAACTTTTTTGGGGTTAATTTTCGCTTGGGGCAGGATTTGGCTGGCTGGCCAGGATCTAACCATTGCGCTGAGCGCTTCCGATTATCGTAAAGAACCCATTTTTCATCACAGGTAATGATTCGGTTTAAAATACCTTCATTATTGTGCCGGTTTAGTAATGTAACGCAGCAGTCGACGCGCGTTTGCCGGTTTGTTTCAGTCAATTCGTGAGGTACCCACCTTTCAAGCTTTTTAATCTTCCCAATTTGCTTCAAGTGAATTAAAACAGTTTTATCACTAACATCGCAGCCTGCAGCTAACTCGGACGTGGTTTGCGATGGATCCGCTTCCACAATAGCCTTCAACTCTTCATTATCAACTTGAGTCTCAGGCCGTCCACGGGGCTTGTTCTGCAGGTCGAAATTTCCAGAACGAAAACGTTGGAACCAAAAACGAACTGTGTTTTCTTTTGCAACACGACCGCCATACACATCATTCACCCTTCGAGTTGTTTCCGCAGCACTAGTGCCACGGCGGAACTCGTACTCGTAAATAATGCGATATTTAAGGTTTTCCATTTTGTAAAATGAGTGACGCAAACAGAAAAAAACAGAAGAAAAAAAACAAATGAATGACGATCATCGAAGCACAAATACATGAGTCTATAGCTGTACAAATTTGAATTTGGAATTCCTTACCAAAGAGGAGAAATTCGTGATTAAAGTGGCCAGTACGAAAAACGCCAATTTCATATGTAAGGACCTAATATATATATAGCATAGCAGGCGTTATTGCAAACCTAACAATATTAAAAAAACCCTGTATATGCCTTAAATGATTGGATTTGGATCCCTATGTGGTATGGATTGTAAAACTGTGATGCTACATCACTACGTTCAACAATGCAAATTGAACGCTTTATGTTTAAGCGTGAAATGTGATGAGACGGGCATGTTGTTCGACTGACGTCGCCGGTGAGCGTCACACCTAGCGCCTGTCCATTACCACCATGGATATCGTCCTCGTTCTACTTGACACTGCACTGACCTCGTCACTCCGAGACGTTGCTTTTATGTCTCGTTTGCCTTGCTGCAGTGCCATGCATGGGTAAAAACAGTAGCATTTGCACACTGCTGTTTTGAGGCAGGATAACTGACACTGCGGGGATACTGACCAAGACGGACTCTTGCTGAAGGGACTTGTCGCCTGGTCACAAACCTCAGTTATGTATAGAAGTTCCGAGCAGTGAATAATTTTATATAATAGATTAAGAAACGTGAACAATAATTACTGTAAATCAAATATTTAATGATACAAAGTTACACAATTTGAAACCATTCTATATTACGTACTGTATCAGCCGGATCATCGAATGCTGAACACATGTCTTCCCCATTATGGCGGGTTTGTCATAATCCCCACGCTTGGCAGGCGTCTTGGAGATCGTAGTATGAGATATCAGTTCCTTAGAAAGCGCTGCTGCCCACCTTCTGGTGTGTTACCCTTAGTCGCCTTTTACGACACCCATGGGTGAGGGGTGACATTGTAGCCCCACGGGATATTCTATATTAAATTTGACTGTTAAACGATTAAAACATAGCTCTGATGATAGCCTGTCCGGGAGCGGTTTTTTTTGTGATACCGGACGGAGCGCTGCCTAAATAAATGTTGCGTATCGTAAATTTGTGTATTTTACTCGAAACAACTGCGGCATAGTAAAATAAATTAACCTTACCATCAGCTTTGGTCATAAAGAGCAAACTATTCCCAATGATAGGCCAGGCAGGAGGGCCAGGTACTTTTGCAGCCAGCTCCAGCATTCTCCTATGATTCCATCTCCAGCGCTGCCAATATACCAGCAGCAGCAGAATGGATGCAGCTATAATGCTTGGAAGCCAGGGCATTGTAGGTACTGCGCTACCACCTGAAAAAAAAAGTAATTCATCATTCATTTATAAGTACCAACATGAATATTTTTTTTGTGTAAAACACAAAAACCACAAAACTTAAAATATATGTGCCGTTACGAAAAGATAAGGATATTTTAAACTTAGTTTATATATAGACAATGACAATTTCTAGTATATGATATAAAGACAACAATTCCCTTATTTTGGTCACTTTGAAGGTGAACTCAGCTTCAGAGGACCATCGTTTGGATTCAGAAAAAAATAATTATATAATCGACTTGCCAATAAAGCGGCGATGACGGCTTTTTCAACACTCCAATTACTAGGTAAAATATTAAATATATGCATCTGTATTGTACTGTAGCAGCCGGATTGTCCACTGCTGAACACAGCCTACCCCCTTTAAGGCTTTGCCATCATCCCCACGACTGGCATGCGTCTTGGGGATCGCAGTTTAAGATATCAGTTCCTTAGAAGGCGCTGCTGCCCACCTTCCGGTATTTTACCTTTAGTCGCCTCTTACGACATCCACACCTGTGGATGTCGTACAGCAATGGGCGTGACATTCTAGCCAGGCACCCCACGGGGCTATCCATTATATGCATCTGTTTTGAAATATTTTTCGAACTCGTCCTGGATGTTAATGAATATTCTCATCTAACTTTCACTAAAATGTGACCAATTATATCGTTAACAAGTCCGCGTTGAAAATGTTCAATTGGACGACCGCATCCATGTAAAAATATTATTACCTGATTCACCTATTTCCGAAATTTTTCGCTTTTTGAACTTACAAAGTCACAGCCGCCACTGTCTATTCAAATTGGACTTTTGAAGCAATGATGGCCCAGCGGTAATAGCTATGGACTGTCGTGCCCGCAGGTCAATGGTTCGATCCCCACCGCCGGCTTGAGCTTCACCGCATGGTGGAAGGTAATTTTGGAAATCCTCGTCTGGCTAGCAACCACACCTAACAGTGTGTTCCAGCAGCAGCCCTTGAGAGCCAGAAAAATTGCAGGTACAATGAGACTTAACGACAGTATATCTCAGTTTGCAATTCGTACGGACGTAATGCATCTGTTATAGGCAGAGGTTAGTCCGCTTAACATCAGGTGGGATTCGTGCTTCTTCCGTCACAATTACAAAAAAACTTTGTTGAATTCATATTTTATTTAATTTTCTGAATTCTTATTGATCTGCATCACCCTCTTAAAGAGTTTCAGATAAAAATAAATCTACATAAATATATGATATAGGAAAGGGAATTTCTAACCAATTAAAAGTGATATGTTGTCATACTGTGTAGGTACTTGTGAAACACTCACAACAAAGCTCAGTTAAAAAATTAAAAAATAAACATACCTCAGTTTAATAACAGCAGTTCACAACACGCACTAACACGTACTAATTAGTGTCTTAGAACTAATTATTTATCTAATCGCACCGGTTAATTATCTGTATATAATTTGTATCTCAAACGAAAACTTATTTAGTAGTACTTAGTTAAGTATACCAGTATACATAAATAATCTTCGTACGAAAATAAGAACATAAAATAGCTTCCGAAATTGATCTTCGAATCGTATTTTTGTAAGATTAGACTAGTAAGTACAGATTGTTTAAAACCAACTGAATAAAATAGTCACAGTTACATAGAAACTATTATTTATCTATATATAGAGAACAAAGTTTATAAAGGATTGCCTTTCGGGTTCTTAGGCCGTGCGAATGAAATAAATGTGACTGAAGCTCTGCAGCGTTCGAGGCAATTCTTATAGGAAAACTGGTGTCGGCTCTTTGCTCTTGAAACGCTCGTAGCGAAGTTTACTTAGCTGTTCTCAACCGATCAGCAAAGTTAAGCAACGTCGCGCGCGGTCATGAGTTGGATGGGTGACCGCTAGTGACATTACTACTGAGCGTTTCCGTGCTTCGGAGGGCACGTTAAGCCGTCGGTCCCTGTTGTTGTCTTAGGACGGCAGTCGTTATAGCATGGTGGTAGGGCATTTTGCGAATGCCCGCCTGGCTAGCTACCACCCTCAAGTAGAAAATCTGTCACCAAGCACCCAACGGTGTGTTCCGGCAGCTGTCCTTGAGAGCCAGTACTTCTAGGTTAGCCTGAACAACATCTTCGACCACATCATCACTTTCCACCAGGTGAGATAGTGGTCAAAGGCTAACTTATTAAGCATAACAAAAAATATAATCGTGTATTATATTTATGCAAGTTGTGTCACTCAGGGCCAATACCAATGGTTTTTCTGTTATCTACCATTTCTGAATTACATAGTTTAAGACACCGTTAATTTTTTTCGCAGCTAATTTATATGTAAGCTAATTTTATGTACATATTTTATGCAAAAATGTATACATTTCGAATATCTAGTGACATTTCCGCCTATTTTTTTTTCTTGTTAGAAGAGATGCTTCGCTCGTTGCGTAGAATCGAAACACGTCGAAATTTCTTCCGGTTAGGCTATGTGACGTTTATGACGTCTCGTCAGCTTAGCAAGAAAATTAGGCGAAACTTGACATCTACACTAATTTTCCTATATTTATTTTATATTTTTTATATTTTATTTGCCGCTAGTTAGATATATTTTTAAGTATTTTTCTAAAATATTCATTTTATATTAATTAAAGTATTTTTTATTATTTAATATGGATTTCCGCAAACTAACGCCTAAATCTATTAGGTAATACCAAGCCTGTTCCTCCGGCAAGACCCTATGCGCGCGACCCTTTTATGTAAGTATGGTCATATTGATGGAGATATTTTTAACTTAGAAGAAGTATTAACCTTCTTCTAAGTTAAAAATATCTCCATCAATATGACCATACTTACATAAAAAAAACGCGCGCCAAATTGAGAACCTCGTCCTTTGTAGGGTTCTATACCAGAAAACCAAACCCTATCTATTACTAAGCCTCCCAAAAAGCATATTCATATGCAAAATGCTTACCATTATAGATTATATTAATATTCAGCATCAACATCAATATCATCAGCCGGAAGACGTCCACTGTTAAACAAAGGCCTCCCTCATAGAACGCCACAATGAACGCCTATTAGCCATTTGTAATCAATGGCTCCCCGTGACTTTTAAGATATCTTCAGACCATCTAGTGCAGTCATTCCCAACCTTTTATGGACCAGGGACCACTTTTGTTTCTTTTTGTCGGCAGGGACCACAATGTACAAGAAAAAAAAAACAATCCGAAAATTATCATGAATCAAAAACTCAATAGTATCATGCATCAAAAATAGTATTTTAATACAATAAATAACAATTTAGTAGAAAGCCCATAAAAAAATAGATGATATTTGAATCAATGTGATTTATAAGCTTGCATCTTTTGGACCAGTTCAGTGATCCCGGGTCGAAAATTATTGCACAAAGCTACACGCAAATCATAACTCTCAACCTATTTCTGGCCTTGTTTTTAATTATTGCAACAAAACCCTTTTTCATATATAAGTGGTTGAGAAAACAATAAAGAAAAAAACATCGCAAGGCGATTTCTCGAATTTCGGTGTAAGAAATTGCTTTTTTACATATATAAAGACGCGAAGTTTATTTATAAAACTGTTCCTTCGCGATCCATACGTTTTCCGCTCCTCGGTCGGCGCCACCCGCACTTCTCCATTTGTTCGTGGACCAAATTTTGACTCCTGCGGACCATCGGTGGTCCGCGGACCACTGGTTGGGAACCACTGATCTAGTCAGGCCAGCTAACTCTACGTCTTGTATTGTGGTAACCACTCCAGAACCTTTCTTCCCTATTGGTTATCAGTTCCTCGAGCAATTTGACCTACCCATTGTCATTTCAACTTGCAAATTCTGAAAGCTATGTCAGTGACTTCCTTGTCCGGATTTTATCGCGCAAAGCATCAACAAGAGGTCTTGACTCTCGAGACTAGTCTCGATCGTGCGCTATTTAGCTGGCTTATGCCACTCAACCCCAAAGCCTTTGTTCTCAAAACTCTGCGGTCCATACATTCATTCCACCTTGAACCCCAAAGCGATTTTAGGTAACAAATTGAATCAAGAAATATTTCTATACTTCAATTCCACTTCAACCCCAAAACAGTTTTGGTAGAGTCAACAGCAAAATTGCATGGTGCATGTGTTAGAATCATATATTTGTTAAGCTTAGATTCTCTTAAGTAAATAAGTTACGAGAAGTTACTCATTATGTAATTGTAGAATATTCTAAAACTTGTTGATATTTGTCATTTTTAATAACCGCCACACTGAAACCCTTTATGATCTGTATTCATTCTAGACTAGCCAATGACGAACCATCCTGTCTTATTTCGGGTTGGCTGATACGTTGTGGCGGGAACGCTCATGTCTCTGATTGGTTGTGATAAATATGGCTGGTAGTTTAATGGATATGCGACAGACACTTGGCGCCAGTCATTGCTATAAAACCAATGTCTTAGCTTACTGACCTCTCTTTATTCTTCACAAGTGACTGCTGCATCGAGACTTATTGAGTTAAGTACTGTATTATATTATTTAATGTAACGTAACTGATACTCATGTGTTGTGTGTGGGTCTATGTTTGTTGGCTTCCAAATTCGCCCTTTTTATTGTATTATCGTTGTGAAATGTGACTATACAATATTACCTTTGAAGTAATCCATGTGACCCTAATGATGTATTATTCTTATTAAAGTGTTCTATGTGTTCCTATAAACGTTGTGTTTTTTAAGTATCCTTATGATTCCCATTTGTGTAGAAAACCTAGTAAGTGGGATAGTTAAGTACTGAACTAGTAGTACTCATTTACTTTACCTTAAGCTAGGACTCGATTATGGCATCACCGCCTGAAAACATCTTATAATTTAATGAGCCTACATTACAGATTAAATAAATGCTCTCTATCTTGACAAATCTCACACATGCGTCTTGGCGATCGCAATTTAAGATACCAGTTCCTCCGAACCGAAGGTGCTGCCCGCCTTCCGGTTTTTACCTTTAGTCGCCTTTTACTACATCTGATTAGTTGGGAGAGCAGGAGAGCACGATATGTTTCTGCATACACGCGCGAGGCGTTGTCGTCGTCGCATCGGCGATGCTATCTTGTGCAATTGTCGCTTTCATTTACATTTTGACTTACTGACCGCTAATTCTTGGGGTTGGAGAGGAACAAAATACAGAACATTTAATCATACCTACAAATCGTCTTGGGGTTGGAGTCGAATGATTTTTGGGGTTTAGTGGAATAAGCCATTTAGCTATTTTATATTGCGCCTGCTTCTCAAAGTTGTCTGAGGCCAAAAAGTAATAGGTGATAAAAGAAACATAAAACAGATAAGGTTGAGGAAGAATTCTAAATTAACTGACTAAATGGAGTCACGTATTCAACTAGTCCGTTTTACGTGTTGCATTACAGGCCAAAGCAGCTCAAGGGTAACATCTAAACATACAACCTACCTAGTAAATGTTTCATATTAATACGTGCATATAATATATAATAATTGTTTTAACTTATATTCTATGAATTATATAGGTAAGTATGGAATACTTTATGTTGTAATAAAGTTTTAAGTGTCATTAGGTAGGTTCATAAAATCCGCTTGAAGTATGGAGGGTAGAGGTAAGGAGAATCATTTGTGTAGGTACTTTTTTTATTTTTTTTATCTTATTGTGACGGAACAAGCCCGAGGCCCACCTGATGTTAAGTGGACTAACCTCTGCCTATAACAGACGCATTTCGTCAACGACGAATTGCACTGTGCCCGTCACACTGAGACGTCCAGTTGTTAGGTCTCATTAGCCTGTAATTTTTCTGGCTCTCAAGGACTGCTGCCGGAACACACTGTTAGGTGCTTGGTGACAGATTTTCTACTTGAGGGTGGTCGCTAGCCAGGCGGGCATTCTCAAAATGCCCTTTCCACCATGCGGTGAAGCTCAAGCTCTGGGTGGGATTCGAACCATGGACCTGCTGCGCGGCAGTCCATAGCCAATGCCACTGAGCCATCACTGCTTCAAAAACATGTAAAAGTGTCCGTCCAAATGCATTAAATTAGGGTGGCGCCACATTAGCATCAGTGAGAATTTTAAAGAAAGCGCCAAAATCAATAAACGTACTATTCACACGCTTTCTCATAATTATTCTTTAGGTTAATTTACTACATTACTTTGTACTACGCAAGTAGTTCCTTTTCATCATTTTTTTACTCGGTATACTACATTTCGTATCATACCATACCATTTGTCTACACCAGCGCCATTCTGAAAGGATTTCAAAGTGTGTTTTATAGCTGGATACTTTTTTAAGTTTTGTACTATATGAGATGACTCTCCTTACCTCTACCCTCCATAGCTTGAAGATACCTTTAACAGGGCGCGGTCCGATATGCGAGTTTGTAGCAATAGCACACTCAAAGCTGGTCCGACTTGTACGAAGGACACCAAACGTTTGCGTGACTGGTAGGTGTGATTTCAACGATATCGTCATCACTCAGTTAAGTACGGACGGCGGCCAATGGGCATCGTGAGCTCTCCGTGCCAATAGCGCTCTGAGCGCATTTCGGACCAAGCATTGGCTTGTTTACGAATCTGTGTCTCAACAGTATCTAACAAATGAAAAGAAAAAATTCAAAAAATTGAGACCTTTTACAGTTGTTTATCAGCTCGTAATTATCTCTCTCTCAAGTAATCTATCACAGTTAAAAACTGTTAATCTTTGGAGAAGGTAAAGAGGTTATGTATTTGTTTAGATATATGGTTGATGTCACATGCACGCTTTAGCTTGGTCCTAATGGTTAGTATTGGAAACGGCCGTAAGCTAGCTGTTAGCACTATTGGTATTATTATATGTTCTATGCTATTGGTACTAGTGGCGCATCTTTGACAGCACCCTTAGTGTAGACGGGTGAAAACATTGTGACTCTGCTTTCATGACGTCATGAGACAGAGCTCTATTATTCCATATTATTTATATTACTCCAAATTATAACATTGCAACGCTCCCAGTTAATTTTATTCATATGAATAGATGTGTATCGTGCAACTTTAACTTATCCCGAGATTCCGAAATCAAGGGCGCTGAAGCACGTTAAATACACAGCGCAACACAAAATTCAGCCACGCAAAGGGCTGAATTTTCTACCGACTTCAAAAAAGGAGTAGGTACTCAATTCGTCTGTATTATTTTTTTTTTTTTTTTTATGTTTGTTACCTGACTGGGTGAACTGATATTAAAAATTCTTTTTTTATTTGGTAGCTCATACTTGCCGTGTGGTCCCATTCAAATTTCATCAAATTCGATTTAGCCGTTTTTGAGTTACACTCCAAAAACTGAAAAAGTGTTTTCCTGTTCTGATATTATAGTCAATGTTTGTTACCTTAGAACTTTTGACTGGGTGAACCGATTTGATAACTCTATTTTTATTTGAAAGCTGATGCTTGCCTTGTGGTCCCATTTAAATTTTATTAAAATCGGTCGAGCCGTTTTTGAGTTACACCCCAATAACTAAAAAGTATTTTCCTATCATGATGAATTCTCATCGAAGCTCAAATTTGGTGGTAACACAGTAATATTTCCTCAACGGTATAAGATAGAAATAAAATTTGTGAATAGGAAGATAAAACGTGTATTATGCTGATAACTAAAAAAATAACTAGTCTTATTTTAATATTGTTAGGTTTGCAATAACGCCTGCTATGCGGATTACATAACAAAATCACAAATATACAACGAAAAATTTAAGTCATGTGCGTGATTCGAACCCGCGTCCATCCACCCCTTGAGCCGGGGTATGGTTAAACCAATTGAGCTAACATGACATGACGTCATAACTCAAATCTTTCCTATTGTTCTTTAACCATCGTATTGGGATGGAGCGACAACTATAGTACCACTTGCGTTATACTACAAACAAGACAAATTTTGCAATAGGTTTTATACTTGTAAATGATTACGCAACCGTATAATTTTAATATTGTTAGGTTTGCAATACCGCCTGCTATACGGATTACATTACAAAACCATAAATATACCATAGGAAAAATTTCAGTCATGTGCGGAATTCGAACCCGCGTCCATCCACCCCTTGAGCCGGGGTATATTCTAACCAATTGAGCTAACATGACATGATGTCATAACTCAAATCTTTCCTATCGTTCTTAAACCGTAAATGTCATTAACAGTAAATGACAATTGATCCCATAAGTAGGGGACTAAATATAATGATCACCATTAAATGCTTGGATACCCTTAGTTCTTTTACCAAAAATTGTAATCGAACACCAAATGTAGTAAATGATCACTAAATCTCAAAGCCATGTTTAGGTGCGACGACGAGCGAAGCGAGGAGGAGCGTTAGGTTACTTGCGACCACAACAATGCGCGAGATGAAAGTCTTCAATAACTGACTTGATATTTGTATTGTCCTTTGAACATAGTTTGGGTTACACAGCACTTAAATTACTATTTTTATTAATTTATTTTGTAGGAACACATATTTCATGTTGGTTGATGTGAGACGAGAGAGTGAGACAGCTTTACTTATTTAATATGGCAATATTAAACAGTGATCATTTACTACTTTTGGGTTAACAATGATTTACTAAGAGTAATTTTGCTTAAATAGGATAGCGAGATCTTAAAACTTTGGTTCTAAGTTTACATTAAATGGGGGTTAATTTTAGTCTGTTATATGTTACTATATCTGGTGGTAAGTTAAACATAAGCCCATAAGTAGAAAGGTTCACTAAAAAGAGCGAAATAAAATTTTTTACCAAAAAAATAGAACCGAATTCAACACTCAAATGTGTGAAATAACTTGTCGAAGTCGGTACCATGCGCACAATATTGTGATGATAGGTACTTTTGAACCGTCATGGTACCGACTTCGAGAAGTTATTTCACACATTTGAGTGTTGAAGTCGGTTTTATTTTTTTGGTAAAAATTTTTTGTGTTTTGCAGACAATACATTGTTTATGTTGGTATGATATACTTCATTCTCTCATTATTCGAATTATATTTGTGTTATAAAGTCACTGCAAAAAGAACGAGCAAAAAACACGGGGCCATTCTTTTTAAAAGTCACTTTAAAACATTACATAGTATACATAGTAGTATATATACTATTTACTGGCTCACTACTCTCCTTAAACATAAAGTATATCACCAAGCAATTATTAGTTTATTCCGGCAGCTGTTCTCCTATTGTAGGTACGTTAAATTTGTTTATCTTCGATCAAAACATAATTTACCAATGCATTCTCCAAGTTATAGACGTGTCAATTATAAACAAATAAAGTACGTCATGGACACCGTAACGACGTCATTAAAAGACGTAAATAAGTAAAAGTTCTAATTGTAACGACAAAAATCGTTGAGGCGTCTAGTTTTCGTGGGCAGCGGTAAAACATAAGCACATCTTCTTCAAAATAACGTTCGAATAACGTGCATGTGAATATGTCACAATGACCGGCACAAATCACAATGGCCAGATCAGCGACATCAGTGGACTCATCAATTTGCAAGACGAATAGAGTCTATTGTTGTTGTCTTTTCTTGTTTAAGGCGATCACCGTAGTGAAACGCGCACTTTTGGAATCTTTTTTTACTGAAACTATGAGCTCAAAATATGCGAAATAAATATATCGTAATCTTTAGTTCTTTATTTAGTGAGTTTGTTAATTCGTTTTTATTTGAACTTATTAGTTCTTCTGTAATAAATTGTAATCGGCCACCCGTTTTGGGCTGTTTTTTATTTATTTAAGAGGATTAGTTAAAGTTAGGATAACAATTCTTTTTTTATAAAATAGCTTATACTATACTCTAATGAAATATCTACTTACTTGTGTTAAAAACATTTTTAAGAATTTTTGGCACAAAATTCCCTGGTGGCAAGAATAAAATCGCAACGAAAATCAGTCTGCCCGCAGCGCTCGGGCCGTTTGGACGTGGGATCTGTGCCGTTCGTTACGCCATCATTTTAGTGCATTTATTTTACGAATTAATGCAATATTTTTTACCATAGGTTAGTTTGCAAGTTATACATTATTGACCCCCAATCAAAAAAAATATTGAGTGAGTACTTTTCATTATATTGATTTATAATATCTTTATAATAAGTTCTTTGAGCGAGATGATAAAAGTTTAGACACGGCATTGTTAATTCCTATTTTAGTAGGTACCTAGATTTTTAACCCGTAGTACAATATTTCATTTTGTTATTTTTAGGGTACTGTACGTGTGATATGGTGATTTTATAGTTATATGATATTGATTATAATTATATTACTAACTAGAAAATCTGCCGCCAAGCACTAAACGGCGTAAGCCGCTATGTGTCCTTGGGAACCAGTCATTTAGCATGATGATAGGCCATTTTGCGAATACCCGCGTGACTAGCTACCACCCTCAAGTAGAATAACTGTCGCCAAGCACTTAACGACGTAAGCCACTATGTGTCCTTGAGAACCAGTAATTTGGCATGTTGGTAGGGCATTTTGCGATTACCCGCCTGGCTAGCTACCACCCTCAAGTACAGGGACTCGCCAGAGGGCGCTTTGTAAGTAAGCACGTATTGTTAGATGTTCTCCAGTTAAAATATAATAACTCAAGTAATAAGTGATAAATTTACTGTGCAGCAAGAATTAAAATAATGCTAGTATAACAATTCGTTACATCGCGTGTTATCTCATCGTGAAAGTGTGTAGACTTCAAGATAAATGTAAACAAATACTGTGGCAGTGGCAATCATATTGTGTCAATAAACGTTGTGAAAACTACAAAGATCAACCTAATATGGCGAATTCGTATAAGGACACGTTACCAGTAAGTGAATGAAGCAATTCATAAAGAATTGATAGACACATTTATTGAAAAGTAAATAAATCTGATTTAAAATTCCGTTAATTTAAAATGCAATAGAAAGTGGCGCCATAAGACGCCTAACGTATTTTATCTAGAATCATATTGTGTCCATGCATACCTAACACATGAAACAAAATTGATATTTTTACAACTTTGGGTCGCAAAAGCCTGCAGAGGGCGTTAAAAAAAGTATTTGATATCTATCACCCCAACGACGAACCTATAATAAGCCAATTTCACCCGCATCTACAAGGCTACTTGGCGCAGTTGTAAGAAGATCGGATTGCAGAACCTAAG
Organism: Plagodis pulveraria; assembly: GCA_963890685.1. Lineage (NCBI taxonomy): Eukaryota > Metazoa > Arthropoda > Insecta > Lepidoptera > Geometridae > Plagodis > Plagodis pulveraria. Next base: position 9,067,556 of record OY982970.1, on the reverse strand, counting down.
GTGCGTGGTTCGAAATCACGTGTCCTAAATCAATTTTTGTTTTTGCACTATTTGAAATTTTTTTTGTCTAGTTAAATACAAAAATATTAAATCAAGATCGTTTTATATTGTTGTAAATGTAAATACAAAATTTCAAACAGACAATTTTTAACATGCTCAAACTGTAAATATGTATATCATATTGCATGTGCTAATAAGTCTGAAAAGCTATTTTACTTAATGGAACAGGAGAAAAAAATATCATGGAAATGTATTGCATGTATACAAAATAAAGGAAGAAATCAGCAGCATATGATTAATTCAGGAAAAACTTTAAATTCACCTCAAGGACATACCGTACTCAGCAAAACTCCACAGTCAGTAAGCCAAACAGTTTCTATGAGCCAAGCTAGAACTTCCTCATCGCCGGAAAATAATATAACGGTTCATAGCTTCCCAGATCATGAATTTGCCGCGAAACATGAGCTATTACGTATATGAGTAATTCGATCACTATTAGACGCCTCTTAACGATTTTTGGTACAGAAGTCATGATGAATATCCAGAACTTGCCATAATGGTCCTGAATGTTCTTCTCTCGTTCCCAACAACATATTTGTGCGAAACAGGATTTTCAACCTATGCGAAAACAAAATACCACAATAGACTGAATGGCGAACCTAACACGAGACTTAAACTCTCGCCCATCAAACCTGACATCAAACAATTGATGAAAAAGAAATACTTTCTTAATCATTAGTCATTTTTAACTATTTAGGTATTTAAAGTTTGTTATGAAACTACCTAATAAGACTTAACTTATAAGTAGGTACCTTAATGTTACATTGTGCCTACTCTTATGATGATTATTAATAAAGAAGCACACAAAGACTTACTTATTCAGGGTTGCCAGATCCGCGAGTTAAAAATTATCGGAGATTTAATGCAAAATTATCGTGTTTTTATCGCAAGTCCAAATTTACTCTATAAGTTACTCAACCGAGTCTAAAAAGACAATACGGCAAAAATTTAGGGTGTGTAACCTTAATAGACATCGTTAATTATTTTTAAGTAGATTCTAGATCTTAATACGACTTACTTGTCATATTAGGCAATTTTAATGTTGGGCGCCCACCTAATTTTCAGGAAACTATACGCAGGTTGTTTCTGTTGTTCTACAAATTAAATCTCTTAGATAGCTATTATAGTTTATAAAACGTAAGTTATTAGTACATATATAAAACGTAATATTTTTTTATTGAATATGCATCTTATTTTAATTTTAATCAAAAAGTAACTTCTTCCTCAGAATCAGAACACAATGATTGAATTTCTGCGGCAGAGCCATGCAGGCCGGGCTCTGTTTTTTTTCAGGGCCGTATTCTCCTTATCTATTCATACACTCAATCATGCTCGGTTTGGTATTAAATCAATTCAGCAGGTTTTTGCGCTACCACTGTCACAGCCTTCTACGCCCAAAACTATGCCATTAACAGTAGCTGTTATGAGACGGTGTCGGCTTTTTTATAACTTAATTTAAGTATTTTGGAAAAATCAATTCACATTCCACGTTCGTATGATTCTGGACTGCCTTAGATTATAGAAAAATATCACAAAAATTTACGTTCCGTTACAGATACCTGAATTCGTCTCAAAAATATCGTGTTTGTGACAAAAATATCGTAGAAGTTGGATAAAATATCGTGCGATATGTACTTATTATTTTATATCGCATGGTACTCAAAAATATCGTGGATCTAGGATAATTATCGCATGTCTGGCAACACTGTACTTATTTATTTTATTTTAGGATTCCGTCAGATCAGTTTTGGATTTAGTAGTATAATTATACTATTTGTACCATTATATCGTACTGGGAAGTACCTATGTATCGTATCGTAATGCCACTATACTACGCGAAAATATTCATATTCATATTCTTTATTGGTAAAGATTCGCTTCACAAGTCAATATGTTACATACTATATACATTTATATTATTTTACGAGTTGCATTATTATTATAGTATAATGTGATGAGTATAACAATAACGTAAAGAAAAAAATATATATAGGTGAGTACTTACCAGATTGTAAGTACTGAAATAATTGTCCAATAATAATTATAAATTAAAATATTTGTACGAAGTACATTACATAATAATATTTTTGTCGTCATAGAACTCTTTGACAGAGTAAAATACTTTGTCAACTAGTATTCTCTTTAGTTTATTTTTAAATATACTGACGGAAGCCACATTCTTAATACATACTGGCAAATGGTTGTATATCGATGCGCCTTTTACGTAAACTGACTTTTTTGCTTTCACAAGTTTGCAGTATGGGGTTCTGAGTTTATCCCTGTTCCGAGTATTGTACTCGTGAGATTCGCCAATGAGCTTGAACGCGGAGAGGTTCGTGTGAACAAATATACACACCTGATATATAAGTATTCCGGGCACTGTCATGATGCCTAATTCTTTAAAGTAAGGACGAGCCGATACGTCCCACGGTACTTTGGCAATTGCGCGAATAGCGCGTTTCTGTAGAATGAGAGCACGCTCACACTCAGCTGCATCTCCCCACAGTTCAGTTCCATACATTAGAATGGAATGAATTATTGTGAAATAACAGCTTCTGACCGCCTGTTTAGGTGCTGATGAAGTAAGTCGCCTCAGTGCAAAGCAGGCTTGAGCTAGGCGGAAGCAAAGTTGACATATAAGAGCTTTAAAAATATAAAAACCTAGCAATTTAATGTTGGACACTTGCTGTAATACAGTGCCACCAACATTGATTATCATAGGCTCCTGAGGTCTGTTTGATAGATCGAACTTCATGAAACAGGTCTTTTCGAGATTGAGGGCTAGGCCGTTTGTTAAAAACCATGTATGTAGTTGTCCTGCAACAACAGTCAATTTTTGTTTTAAAACCTGTACGTTAGGAGCCGCTACTACAGCTGCTACGTCATCAGCAAACATATATATTTCAGCGTCATTAATGTGACCTGCCTGGAAGGTCATTAAGGAGGATGGAAAACGTGGTATTGGAGAGGCACGAACCTTGTGGAACTCCAAGATACCTCTTCGTTCGATCGCACCCTTCCCACGTCTCCCATGACCACTTGGCATCTATTGGTGACAAAACTAGTCATCAGATCTGCAGCTGGTCCCCTTACACCATAGTGCTCGAGCTTCTTCTGCAGCAGACCACGGTCTGCTGTGTCGAAAGCGCGTGAGAGATCACAGCAAATGACAGCAACATGCCACTGTTTTTCGCGCGCTTGCATCACATTCCAGACAACCTCTCGCACTAAGGATGAGGTGGATCTACCCGGACGGAATGCAAACTGTCTATCAGTAAAGATATTACTACTGTTCAGTACTATGCTTATTTATTATGCTTCAAACGGTCGTTTACGCCAACCTCTAGTATTTTTGCTATCGCTGGTATTATGGAGATAAGACCATAGTTTTTAACTGACGACTTCTCTCCCTTGTTATAGATTATAGATCGGCACAATTTTTACTTTTTTTAAGGAAAGCGGATAGCAGCCATTTTTTAAGTAACGGTTGAATAGTTCTGTTTGTATAGGTGCTAAAATAACAGATACTTCTCTTACAATTTTAGTCGAGATATCGTATATGTCAGTAGTATTTTTTGAAGCTATTTTGAGTCTTATAATGTTCATTGTTTCAGCTACTGTGAAGCGTTTGAAATATACCGAACAATTGTTTGGAGGGTATACATTTGTTAACATATCAAGACTATTTACGACAACCGCTGCTTTCGCTCCAGCTTGAGTACCAGCAGATACAAAAGCCTTGTTAACGTAATTGACCAGTTCTACCTTGCAGTTAAAACTTAGTCCATTTTCTCGAAGCACAAGATCCGTAAAGTCATAATTATCGCAAACTCTCCGTCCTGTTTCCTTATTTATGATGGACCACATTGTTTTACTTTTATTTGCACTAAGATTAATTGTACTAAATATTGTGCTTTTGATAGTGATCATTTATTTTTATATACTATTAACAACTCATCGTATAATGAACATAAATGATTATTATTTGGGATAGAAATTTTTAAATTATTTATGTTTCAAATTAATAATGTCGTCGCTTATCCATTTAGCATTTCTAGTTTGTATGGGTGAAAACCTTATCGGGAAAAATACGTCAATATAACTAGCCATAATATTGTTCAATTTGTTAGCGAGGCTTTCGCACTCAACATAAGATTGCAGTATACTTTGGCAGTCTAAGTTATTTAGTGCAGCCATAAAGTCTTGTTTACGAGATCTACTAAAAAGCCGACGCTGGATATGAGTAGCTTTGCGTTGTTTTTTAAAACCGGAAATACTAACGCGTTGAGCAAAATGGTCACCAATATTTGCATCTATAACCTGAACTTTAACCCGCGCGAGGTCAAAGTAGGTAGACCACTTATACACTATAAGTGGTCTACTAAGGTTGCACTTGCACCTTCTACCCGAGTGGGAGCGTCAATATGTTGAGTAAATCTATGGGATTCCAAAATATCGATTAATTTTCTACGCGTTGGAGTGTCTAATAAATAATTAATGTTTATATCTCCCGCAACAACTGCATTGTAGTTATCGCGATTAATTTTTGCAAGTAGTTCGTCAAAATATTCAAGATATTCGTTAACGTTTGTTAAGTTTGAATGGTACAGTGCTACTACTAAGGTGTTGTATTTGGGTATGTGTATAGCGCAAATGTCAAATAATTGCTCTCGGGACAGGTCTCGGTAATCAAGCAATTCGTTAACCTTTACCTCTGTATGTACAAAGATGCAGCTTCCGCCATAAAAATTTATATCTTCAGGTAAACCACCTTGTATTATTTCTGAGCATTATTACTTTTTATTATCTTCTACCCTTTATATATATCGGAAAGGATTAAAATAAGCGCTTGGGGTGTTATGTCCTAAAATTATCGTTTAAAAAAAATCCCATAGGTGCTCTTGATTGTTCGATTCTACCTCACGCAATCGCTCATAGTGTAAGAGCGTTAGCAAAGTTATCTCGTTAAAAACCAAATCAGGATATAAACTTGGAACTCGCTCCATATATACTTTCTTGCGTTGCTGTAAAAGAAAGTAAACTGCATAACTGCGTAGAAAATATACCGTTTAAGAACATTTTAAGTCATTTCAATGCTAAGGACGAAGTTCTGATTAGCGAATTAGCCGAAATCGACATCCACTTGTATGAACTTGATTAATTCAACTCCAAATCCTTTTATTTCCGGCAAAATTATACCCATATTCACCGAATATAATATATAATCAAACACATTATTACATTGATACCATAAAATACAACTAGAAGTGAATGTCATGTAAATAATAATATTGATGAATTATATTAATGATAACACATTTTGACATTACAAACAAATTATTAAAATTGCATTAAATAAAATAGAAGTCAAATGTCAAGCAAATGATTATAATAAATACGAGTAATAAAATGACAATTTGAAATACATTCACATCTTAATTCTAAATTATGTTCATAAAATACTTATTGAGGTATTTAGTCATATCTTCTCGCCGGCATAGGTACTGAGACATGTCTGGCGCAGCAATGTCGGAGGAAAGGACAGTCAAATCTGGCAGCTATCATTTTCAAAACAGTGTTAGAGCTGGCCCGTACTCTATGCACCAAGGAAGCGGCACGCATGGTCGCGTGGAAGAAGGAGGTGCGCACCTCCGCGAATATTCCCGAGCCGCTACAGAATCGGGGCAGCCCCAACACTACCCTGAATGCGTTGTTGTATAGGACGTGGAGGTCAGGTTTTCTTATTGTAGTCAGCCCACAGGTTGCAAGTGTAGAGTGACGTACAGTAGTTTCTAAAGAGCGTTACTTTAATTTCCTGTGAACATCGTGCAAACCTGCGGGCTATCATAATAGGTCTTACTGACAGTGGCCTCCACTCCCTCTCAATGTCCGCATTGTGTTTGAGATCGGTAGTGAGTATGTGCCCCAAGTACTTAAACTGTTTGAAGATTTCTAGAGGCGCACCGTTGAGCCACACCGGTGGTACAGTCTGGGGCCATTTTGTACCGGCCTCGAAGACCATGCATGCATACGCTTTTTGTTAATTAATGTTTTAATAATTATTTTGTTGATTAACAAACAAACAACATAATCACAAAATCCTATAGGCACACTTTTATTTCACTATATGCCCAAGGCGGCAATCGAACCCGCGTCCTACGATATCGCGTCGGATGCCTAAACCTCCTCGGCCACCTGGACTCGGCATTTCTAGCCAAAATTCTGTGCTCCAATTGTATTACTTTAACCGTCATAGGGGACGGTATACTCCAATATTTGTTAAATATATTTTTACGTGAGGGCTGGCGCCGCGGCTACTTCGGCAGAGCAACTCAAGCGGCGCAAATATGCTAACCTCGGTATGGGTTACATATTTGAGCCGTTTGGTGTGGAGACGTTGGGGCCGTGGGAACCGGGAGCTCATCGTATTTTCCAAAATCTATCAGAGCGCTTGGTCGATGCGACGCGTGATCAAAATGCTGGCACCTATTTGGCTCAAAGAATAAGCATTGCAATTCAACGGGGCAATGCTGCCAGCATGCTGGGCACGCTGCCAACTGATAGTGGGCTAGAGCATTTGGACTCCCTATGAGTCCAAATGCTTTTACTGTAGTAGCTGTAGTATTGTAGTAGCTGTACTGTTGTATGTAGTTTGTAGTTTTTTTTTTTTTTTTGCTTAGCACGCGATAGTGCTTGTTAATAATATATAGAAAAAACACAATATAATCTTACGCTTTACGAATTTTTTTTTTCTAAACGAGAGCACGGGTTATAGAATCGTATAAATACGATATAAAAAAGACATGAAACGTCAAACGTGGTATAATTTTGGACGAATAGTACAACTTTTTTCTATATACTTACAATATTTTTTGAGGGTTTGAATCCAACCCTGCCTCAGGATCTTTGCTTTCCATAAAGGTTTCGTCACTGAAACAGTTTGAGAACTGCTGTTCTTATCTAACCTGTCCCGTATTTAATGAGTCCCTATAATAATTATTGTCCTTACTGCGCACATTATAATAATTGTTGGTAATTTATAAATTAATGTAGTAATTACGAATATATTTTTAATGTAGGGTTTTAATACATAGGATCATTATAGTAGATGTATATTTAATTAATTTACATCACGGAAGAAGTCGGTATCTGGGAAACAAAATGCCTTGGACACCGACACACTATTTATATCGTATAAGTACCTAGTATAAAATGAAATATTTATTATTATTAACATTTAGGCACCTAGTCAAATTTGGGGAGCACTCAAAAGGTTTTTTAAAAACTAAGATTAAAAATACGTCTTGCCGATACTGAGGCTTTAATAATTATGAATAATAAAAATGAACAAAAGGCTTAATGTTAACTTAGGTAGACATGGTGGTCCTAGCAGAAGTCTTACTCAGCATTCGCAAGAAATACATCGATGTTTGCTGAATAAGCCCCCTCTAGTGTAAGGCTGAAAGGCGAGGGGGATGCATAACTACCTATTACCTAAAGATAACCAGAAACTGCCGGGAGTCACAGTCCCAGTCCCTCGAGAGATAAAACCTGTAGAGCAGAGACCGGTGAGCACATCGTCACTGACTGCCCCACAAAGACACACCCCTGCCATTCCCGGAAAAGACAGCCGACAGACCTCCGCTGACCAGGCCTGGCGCACTGCGCACTTTAGCCTACAAACAAAGCTACAAGTAAGTACATTATAGCGCGCGCGCCGCTGTCACCTCGCTCCAACTAGGGGTACGTTCCATTTGAGCGAGATTCGCTAAAAACGCTAAAAACGATCACACTCCCAAAAAGTTTTCCAAATGGGTCTTGGCGTTATTTTCGCCTTAAACGCTACATCTAATGTCAAAAGTGACAGAAGTGGCAAATTTTAGTGGCATTCTTAGCGTTCTTATCAAAAAATGGAACGGGGATGACAGTTACAAACGATCACGTGATCACAACCACAGACGCAGAATGTGATCAAAATTATCGAAATTTACGTTCTTAGCGACAAATGGAACAGGCCCTAGGGGTGCATACCATTTGAAGTTAGATTTGCTAAAAAAGCTAAAAACGATCACACTCCCAAAAAGTTGTTCCATATGGGTCTTGGCGTTATTTTCGCCATAAACGCTATGAGGCTACTGGAACAGTTTGAATTCCCTACATCTAATGTCAAAAGTGACAGAAGTGGCAAATTTTAGTGGCATTCTTAGCGTTCTTATCCTAAATGGAACAGGGGATGACAGTTACAAACGATCACAGTGATCACAACCACAGACGCAGAATGCGATCAAATTAACGTTCTTAGCGACTAATGGAACATACCCTAGAAATGCACATTCGCTCGCTACTTATTGACGACGCGTACCGCGTCATCATCCGCCTAGATTGGTTTTTGTTCTGTCTAGTTAGCTATTAGGTTCGTTAAAATGAAGCAATATAATAATCACACTGCATAGCATGGGGCTCCGTAAATATTGACAAGGATGCATATCTCATGTTCTTCTTACTTTTGAAAAACTTCCTAAGTTTTTCAAAAGTAAATAATACTTACCGTCAGGAAATATTGGTAGGTATTTGCCAGTTCTGTTAACCCTTGTGGTTGCCCCTGATCCAAATGAGATCTGTTCTAATAAAAAAAATCTAATATTGTTCTCCTCCATATGGGTAAACTTCTTGAAAGAATTTTAAACGTTCTTGACGTCCAGAGCTCTTCCAAACTCCATTACATCCTGAATCAGGCCGCATACCTAAAACCAGACTCGTCAGAAAAGCACCCGAATAAAATACTTTAAGTATTGCGACAGTACTAGAAAACATACTTGATCCCTAGGCGCTTTTGATGTGTTTTTTTTTTATGTTATTGTGAAGGAACAAGCGCGAGGCCCACCTGATGTTAAGGGGTATCCTCTGCCTATAACAGATGCATTTCATCACAAGTGACGAACTGCACTGCGCCCGTCACCTTGAGACATTGTTGTTAAGTCTCATTTTGCCTGTTATTTCACTGGCTTTTAAGGACTGCTGCCGGAACACACCGTTAGGTGCTTGGCGACAGATTTTCTACTTGAGGGTGGTCGCTAGCCAGGCGGGCATTCGCAAAATGCCCTTCCACCATGCGGTGAAGCTCAAGCTCTGGGCGGGATTCGAACCATGGACCTGCTGCGCGGCAGTCCATAGCCAATGCCACTGAGCCATCACTGCTTCGAAATCGTGTGTAATTATATTTAGGATAGCGATCTCTTCTTTTACTGCTATCTGTCTGTCAGTCCGTTCACGTGTCACGGGTACTAACAACTAAACGGGAAGAGTGACAAACCTGAAATTCAGATAGTTCGTGATGAATGTTTTTCCAAATATTTAACAAACACGTATAAATTAAAGAAGTAAAAAAACGCGACTGCAAATTAATTATTTTTGTTAAACGTTTTATTGTTTCATTGAAATTAAAACTGCAAGATATATATTAGTATAATATATATTTATTGAATTGATATTTAAAGCCACTCTTTTGAGATACACAACTCGATGGGTTTGGTGGAAAAAAAATATCTCATATTATGGCATTTAAATTTTTTATTTAGATACCTAGTATTAGGTACTTTCGTCGTCAAGACAAATCTAGCGATAATTTATACATTAAAATTGGATGAGCCGTTTCGAAGTTATGGTGGAGGAGTAAAGAAACTCACAAACATACATAATGAATCCTGAAAACATAAAACTCTTTATTTGGCCAGTGGTGTAAAAATGTCTCTATGATATTTTCATGGGGCCTCTAATACATGAAAAGATGCCCGAAAGAAAATGTTTCACACCCAAGCATGTGGTACGGCATATCATCGTCTAGAGTACATTAATGTAGGTATAAAATCCTCTTTGTTCATTATGAACAGAACATTTATAGGTAGATATTTTTATGAAAAAAGTTTTGGAAAACCGCCTAAGTTGTTAATTTATAATATTTTTTTTGTTATTAACAAATATAATGTAGTATAAAATTAATATTAACTTAAACGAAAATAACTGGCTTGCTTTCTATGAGAGAGAGAGAGAGAGAGACAGACAGAGAAACACGCACACGTCGCACGGCTTACAACAATAGCAAAAAGTGTCGTTACAAGTTTTGGTCTTAATTTTTTCCGTCCAGACGTCATCGAAAAGTAAATTCCATATTTGAAATAAGGACATCCAGAACAACATAGATATCGATTTTCATCCAAATTGGAGTAACTTTTCTTACTTTTGACGTCATCGAAAAATAAATTCCAAATTTGTGATAAGGACATCCAGAACAACCCAGATATCGATTTTAATCCAAATTGGATTAACTTTTCTTACTTGGCAGACGTCATCGAAAAGTAAATTCCAAATTTGGAACAAGGACATACAACAACTTATATATCGTTTTTTAGTCAAATCGGAGTAACTTTTTTTACTTGGCAGACGTCATCGATTAAAAAAAGTTCCAAATTCGGAATGAAGACGTCCAGAACAACCTAAATTTTTATTTTCAGCCAAATCGGAGTAACTTTTTTCACTTGGCAGACGTTATTGAAAAATAAATTCCAAATTAGACGTCATCGAATAAAAGTTCCAAATTCGGTATGAGGACGTCCAGAACAACCAAGATTTTTATTTTCAGCCAAATCAGCATTTTTCTTCATTTGGCAAACGACATCGTTATGCAGTATATCTATCAAAATACCTATTCAAAACTCGGTGGCGGGCGCAGTACAATTCGTGACTTGTGACGAAATTCATCTGTTATAGGCAGAGGTTAGTCCGCATAACATCAGATGGGCCTCGAGCTTGTTCCATCACAATAACATAAATATGAGAGAGAAAGAGACAGACAGAGAAACACGCGCACGCCGCACGGCTGGTTCAACGGTAACGGGACACATGTGTCCGCGCGTTCCAGTTCTTAGTTTTTGCATGATATTAGCGATGTTTCATATATTTCATCTGTAGAATGTATGAGACAAAGAGAGATGGATATATTATCATGCTATAAATAACAAACACAAAAAATAGAATGCAAAAATAAAAAAGTTATATTGCTTCCAAAGTGGTCATATTATATTCGTGATTGTCGAGGCTGTGCTTCTATAACCTATTACTCAATATCGAAAGAATGCACAGACTAAATGTATACAAGGAAGCAAAGAGTATTTTAGTGTTCCTGTATAGAGAACTCAATCCATACAGTTAGAGCCAATGCACCTGAGCAGTGACCTTATCTTTTCGTCATGGAGAACGTTTTCACAAAGATAAGTTAGCACCTGAAAAATATATAGTATTTTAGAAGAATATACTTATATTGCTAAATAATCAAATAAAACATAGTTTTTTCTTTATAATACTTTTTATTTCACGTAAATAGAATAGCTACTTTTCGAATTATTCGCATTTTACGAAGTGACTACGATTTTGCCATTTTGAATCTGAGTTTGAAGGGCCGCAATTATATTTAGCCCGCGCCGCGTGTCGCCACGCTGCCTGACGCAACGGTGGGTTATTATATTACATTTGCGTGTCGTGTCGCCGCGCTGCCCCACGAAAGTTCGTCTCAGTCAGTACAGTGGTGGCCTTTCGAGTTAACGTCTACAATGTTTTCTTCAGACTCGGATACGGATTTTGAAGAAAATCTAGCACACCTGCTCATGTTAAGCGTACTCAAAAAGGAAAGAAAGAAAAGGAGATATTGGGTACATCCAATAAATACTTCAAGAGGAAGCCGAAGTGAATATCATTTGTTGGTGCAAGAACTAAAAAGCGATGAAATTAAATTTCAACAATACTTCAGGATGACAAAACAACAATTCAATTAGGTACATACTTTGAACAAGATATTAAAAAGATACATACCAGATTTCGCCGACCCATTGGAACAAAAGAAAGGCTAGCAGTATGTTTGAGGTGAGTAATATTTATTTTGTTTTAAAAATGAACAATTTAATCAACAATTTAAACAATTTTAATTTAAAAAATCAACAATTTAAACAATTGTAATTTTAACAAGTACGAAACTATTATATTAATCATTCAAAGACGGTACTCAATTAAAAGTTGCACCTCTGTAATAAGTGGACAAGTTTCCTTCTCCGGTTGAATTTGAATTTTGAGCCTGAGGATCGAGTATGGACTGGGATTCAGGTGAAAAATCATTTATTTTTGTAGGTGAATTATGATAGTAGTAGGTTCTGGATGGCTCTGGAAGAGGCTGGTTACTTGGCGGAACTACCGTTTGAGAAACTATTCTAAGCGGTGTCTTTACTAAACGTTCCATTTCAATGTTACGAATTTCAGCCTCAGAAATAGCCATATGTAAATCTAATTTAATTTTTGTTTGGTCTAGTTTCGGTAGTGCTTTGACTGCTTTGCTCATACTTAAGAAAAACATGTCTGTTTCATCCAAGTCCAGTTTTGACTGTTGTTTTTATTGCCTCAGACTATGCTGTGTCTTCATCATATCGTAAATGTCTGCTAAATCAGGTTTTCTCTTCAAAGATAAGCTCCTTTGAGAATATGAACTTGAGCTGCTTTGTTGTGACTCACTCTTGAAATCAGGCGGACTTTGAGGAACTTCAGGACTTTCTGCAGGCAATTCCGATGTGATTTTCTCTGCAGATGTCGACAGAGATGATGGCGGTATCAAATTAGTTTGTGTTTCTCATTTCCATGTATGGAATAAAAACCCCATTTGATCTTCGTATTTCCATGGAGTCGCTTGCGTTGCCGCTTGCCCAGATTTAGTTTTTCGTCGTTTTAGTGCACTACAGTATGCGTTGCGTAATTTAGCCCAATTATCTTTGCAATTTTCAACTGAAACAAAAATCTCGTTACTTTAAGAGCTGATAGTGTTAGTATATTAAACAACTAATTCCCACGGAACATAGTTCGAATTTAGTTGTTCATAGTGCCTTAGTACAAGAAGATTTTAGCGATCTATGTTCCTTTGAAACTTAACACTATCAGCCCTTAAAATATTGGTAGACAATTTGTTAACATGGATTATTATATTAACTTTAATATTAGTTATTTGACTTTATTATTTTTTCTTTTTTACTACATTTGATTTTTAATTATTTTTTTTGTCCCCAGGTTTTTTGGCCACTGGTTACTTTGGCCTTTCGTTCAGTGGCATTCAGTTATCGTATGGGTTTTTCCACAGTGAGAAATATAGTCAAGGAAGTATGCGAAGCTATTTGGAAAAATCTAGCACCCATTGTAATGCCACAACCTTCAGAAGAGAGATTGCAAAACATTTTCAAACATATTGGCACTTTCCTCATTGTCTTGGCGCATTGGATGGCAAGCACGTAAACATAATATGCCCAATAAATGCTGGATCAACCTATTACAACTATAAAAAAGATCATTCAATCGTATTGCTTGCTTTAGTTGATGCTCACTATAAATTTGTTATGATAGATAGGGGATAGAAGGGCGTATGGCCGTAACAGTGATGGTGGTGTATACGAAAATTCCTTGATGGGGAAAATGTTCGAACGGAACCAACTGAATGTTCCACAGAATACTCCAATACATCAAAATTCTGAACCTATGCCATATACTATTGTGGCTGATGCAGCTTTTCCTTTAAAAACGTGTCTTTTAAAACCCTACAGTAAAGCAAAGCTTGTAAACAATGATTCTAATAAAGTATTTAATTACCGTTTATCACGTGCTCGAAGAACTGTAGAAAATGCTTTTGGAATTTTAAGAGCAAGGTTTCGCTTTTTTCAAGCACCTATGCAAGTACAACCGGATATGGCAGACAAAATCGTACAAGCTGCAAGTGCCCTTCATAACTATTTGCGTACCGAAAATTCACAAGAAATTGGAGAAAATGATCTAAATTCTAATGAAAGTCAAATTTCTCAAGACGGTCTCTCTAATATTGAAATTGTTGGAAGAAATCACTGTCAAGACGCTATTTTTTATAGAAAAATTTAAAGAGTACTTTGTTTCCAGAAGGACAAGTACCGTGGCAAATGGATATGATCAGACATGGCAGAATAGACTGTCTCATATAATTACACTTTACACTAACTTTTAAATTTCCGAAAAAAATACTTAAGTTTCAACAATTATCATATCGTGGTTACCCACGAATAATCGTCATTAAAAAAATATAATAGTAAATTCACACAATCAACAATATAGGTACTATAAATAAAAATTACTACATACATACATAGCATCACTTTTGCACGATATTCACGGGGAACATCGATATCCATTTTTAATTGATATACCTACTTAAAAAAATAAAATCAATACAATTACATACTTGGTAGTTTTATTTTTAAAGATATTTCCTCCCACGCCGAATTTCTTTTTAATTGGTCTTTATAATCTTTGTGTTTTTGATTGTACAATATTTCATAGTTTCTCACAACTTCAATTAATTCGTCTGACATTTTTATATACTTACACTTCCACTGTTCTACGTCGCCACTCGGCTGTCTGCGCGTGCCCTCGTGTTATTACACTAGACCCGACTGAGCTGACGCCAGGGCACCTTTGATTTTTTTTCCTCGTACATAAGCAGATAAAAATCTCGTATTTTAGCTTTCGAACCTCGTACACACTCATATTATGTGAAAAATGTGATAGAATAAAGAAAAAAGCATTTAAAAGACGTTTTACACAGATAATGCTTCTTTTGAAAGTTTGTTACAAATACATAACTATTTTTAAAAAATTAGATCGTCTTCATTGTGTATGTGTAATAACAAAATATTTTGCTTAAAAATAGATAACTTACATAATACTTTACATACTTTGTAGTTTTTTCAATATACAATATCTTTAACCCCTATAACTTATAAGGTCGTAAATTGGTAAAATCATACATGTTTATTTTTACTAGGTTACCTATGAAGAAAGAAACGTGCCAAAATTCATGTGAATTTTAATATCGATTAACTTGTTTTAAAGTTTTGACACTGGAATTTATCATTTTAAAATTTACACATACACATGCTTAGTGAGCAAATATTTATATAATATTTGCTCACTCAATGGAACACATAACAATTATTATTTTGTTTCCGAACGCAGCCTTTGTAAGGAAAAGTGATCTGTGTGATCTGTGTCAGTTTTTATTTGAATTGAAAGTTTTTAAACAGTTTTATTTTAATTTCGTGCATATCGTAATAGTTTTTTCACGAATTTCTCGACGGCAACTGTTATTTATTAAATAAATTGTACACATACTCTTCTAAGCAAGAAGCAAGCACATAAAATAAAGCCCTTTTTAAAACGCACAGGCACAAGCAGGTGACTCATTTGTATATTCTATTATTTTTTAACCGTTTGTTTGTTATTCGTTTCGAACATTTATGTATTACTACTTCTAGATCAGATAATTAAAAAAAGTAACTGATCTTAATAGCCTGTCTAGATTTTAACATTATAGGTACCTAATAAGTTATATCCGTATTATTGCAGATAATGCCGACAGTTTACACATTCTCTCGAAGCGACCATGAAATACTGCAGGAGCTGCTGCGAGTGTTCAGTTCTGGTCGAGGAACAGCTCGAGAACAGTGGAGCATGCAAGCAGAGATGCTAATGGAACCAGTTGGATGGGATGCTTTATGGAAGTTGTCTAAGGAATTCTGCAAGAGATTTGGTCAGTGAATAATCTGATATAGATTATTGTGTAATAAACTCGTAAGGCCCAACGAATTTTTAAATGAACTAAATACTATTCTCTCTCAGACCCAGCACCAATTCGCACATCATACTCATTACTGCCCAAGGTCCTATACACAGGACAAATTTTTAAATTTAGACTAGAGTGAAACAAACTACCTTTGATATCAATCCTTGTAATATTTTTGGAACATGAAAATGTTAGTTGTTTATAAAAAAAATACTATCAATTAGGTATGTCAATGAAGTGAACATGTGGCTCAACTCAAAGATGCGGCTGGTAAATGTATTATTCTTTCATTACTAAAACTTACTTAAAATCATAATCTGAATATCAATGATTACTTTGTTATTTAGATTACTGCTATTGTTAGTTTATTGTGAGATTAGGCCACAGGTAAAAGAAAAAGGCCTATGGGTCACTGTTCTTTATTGTGTGTGACATTGGTTCTATGTGAATGTTAATGGGTCTCAGTAGTTAGTTATTGTTCTATCGTATCAGTTGCTTATTTTGTCTAAATAATAGCATTTAATAACTGTGTTGCTCGACTGGTCAATGATCTTAGGGGAGATAAGCTGAACAATGCCAATTATAGCCTGGAAAATACAAGGTTACAGACAGGCTGGGTGGACATCAGATAGTTCATCTTCACTAATCTGATTCTGAGCCAACTCCAGAAATTCCTAGCAGAGGCAATGGAGCTTAGGGAGAACACATAGAAATGGTGACAACCATAAGAGCACTAAAAGCTTTAAATATTTTAAAAGCCTTCATCTGATTTTCTTTATTCAATATCTCATTTAAAATCCTAGGTCCTGGTGTCATCTCCATATTCATATATATACATTTGAGGTTGTTAGCCCAAGGTCTACATAATTACTCAGATCACTTCTTATCATGTGGCAAATAATTGATTTAATAAAACCTGTCTGTTGAATATATTATTGCTAACATATTTTTCATTCATGTTTAGGTAAGAGGATACTAAGTAACTATGCACTTTCTCATATCATTTTTTAGATTTACAGAGTTTTATGAGCAGTATTTGTTTAGTTATTAGGGAAAAAAACATACAAACATTTCTTATTTACATGGTTTAATCATAATTATTAATATTAAAAGTATCTAAAAGAATAACTTACTTCCTCTGGAGGTCTTTACACGAAGCTATGACATGGACCTTTTCAGAAGGGGCATCTACAAATTCCTCTCTGGGTAGGCAACAAATCGGCAGCGCAGCAGATGTCCATAGATGACGGTTACCGTATACCATCAGGGGGTCGTCTTCTTGTTTGTCACCCATAATATGAAAAAAATTAATAGTTCTCTAACAATATACTTATTACCATATATTAAAACTCATCAGAGATCAATAATCAGATATTGGTATTGTGTTATTTGGCATAAAATTATCCATAATACAGATGAAAAGATTGATACTGAAACTAATGCATAGTAAATAAATTAATTGTTTCTCTATTTCCAGATGTTAGATTCCCATGCATAGCCTACATAACAGTCACCGCAGTTGACTTTGAAAACCTTACTGCCTGTGTGGATGTACTGAGCGTGCAGCATGAGTCCATCACATTGCCAGAGTCAGTTGTAGATGTGCCACTTATACAACTATGGCCTACAACGAAACAACGAGAGCAGTGTGTGAATGCCTCAAGTACTGCTGAATTCATAGATCTGCTGAGGTGAATATTATTACTACAGAGCTACCATTTAATTGAGTTAGTTACTTAGGTTGGATTACAAAGGACCCATCTGTAATGATGCCAAAAAATAAAATCATGTTGCAGCGTGACACCATTTTTATGCTAACCCTTACTTACCCCAATCTTAATACAACTTTCTTAGACCATGTGGCTATCTCAGGAACTAAGTTTGTGATACTAGGCCTGCTAGACATGTATCTTATTTGTATAAAACTCATTAGCTTAGGGTTAACTAGACTATAACTCAATTGTAATATTATTCAATACATGAAGTATTAATTTTCAAGGTAAAGATTATGAACTGAAGAAGTTTATTTCCTGGTCATGCACAATATTTTTTAAATGTGACTCTAAACAACAGCTGATAACAGTCGAGCACTTCCAAAATGCCCTACCACTCTGTTCACAACACTGTTCAGGACACTTCGTCACCTCCCTGGGCATGGCAATCATTGATGACAGGAAAGGATCCAAATTTATATATACTGATTCTTTTCATTTCATTTCTAGATTCTACTACACTGATATCTGGATGCCATGGGATGACCAAGACGACAAGGTCCTATTGTCCAATACAATAGAGGATCGGATGCAGCTCTGGTCAGACTTACACAATGGTTCCATACCTAACTGTGTGGCTCGCTCTGTCATACTGCTAAGGAACAGTGCCATCGATGCCCATGACAGAATGCGAGTGCTGGACTCTTCGCTGTGTGAAGGAGATCTGGCTAATGATGATGGTAAGAAACTTTATTAAATGAATTTCTAGGCTTTCATTTTCTGGGTATTTGTCATAATCCCCACGCTTGGCAGGCGGCTTGGAGATTGCAGTGTAAGATGGCAGTTCTTTAGAAGGCGCTGCTGCACACCTACCAATATTTTTCCCTTAGTCTTCTCTTACAACACCCACGGAATGATATAGAGAGGTGCAATTCTAACCCAGCATCCCACGGGGAACCTCGTACATATAACCTTGCGTCAAATATAGCAAACATTTTTGGTGGCGTTCCCCGTGTTGGCATGGTCGTAGGGTATTTTGAGAATGCCTGCATCGCCAGTTGTCACCCTCAACTCGCAAATTTGTCCCCAAGTATAATATGGTGGCTAACTTAAAAGTGTCCTTAAAAGAGTCAGTTCCTATTCTAGATCTGCATAATTTAGCAGCTTACCAGGTAAGATTGTGGTTTAACTAGCGTATAATTACCGCCTATTGTTAATGAACAAAAAATTTTGTCAACTTTCTCTACTCTGGGAGTTCTGGCATATAGAAATTGTGAAGATAGAATTCTAATAGCCAATCAAACTCAAGGTCCGGTACTTAAATACTAGATGAAGAACTTTTTGAAGCAGTGATAGCTCAGTGGTATTGGCTATGGACTGCCGTGCAGGTCCATGGTTCGAATCCCGCCGCGGGCGTGAGCTTCAGCGCATGGTGGTAGGGCATTTTGCGAATGCCCGCCTAGCTAGCGACCACCCTCAAGTCGTAAATCTGTCCCCAAGCACCCAACAGTGTGTTCCGGCAGCAGTCCTTGAGAGCCAATAAAATTACAGGCACCTGAGACCCAACAACTGTACGTCTCAGTGTGACGGGCACAGTTCAATTCGCAATGACGAAATGCATATGTTATAGGCAGAGGTTAGTCCACTTAAAATCAGGTGGCTCGTTCGGTCATAATAACAATAACAAAAAAAAGATCTACTGAAGTCATCCATGTTTGACCACACTCCTAACATTTTCCAGGCTTATTCTCTGCACTCTACAAGCAGTTTAGTCGGAATAAGATAATAGCATTTTAAACAGCTTTTTATATGTATTCACTTACGTTGATTTTTAAACTCTCACATCAGTGCGTTTGGTTGCCGATGAAACTAAAAATACTTAAACTGTACTATGTCTATTCTAACTTCTATTCCAGATACTCTTCTACCTCCGAACTACATATCTCTGTGTGCCGAGCTGAATGCAAAGCTCGATGGACTCATGGCGAAATGGACTCTTTATGAGAACCCACTAATCAGGGAACAGTACTTAGCTAAGGTCCGCAGTAAGTGGCAGAAAGACAAGAGCAAGAAACACGTAAGTTGCTATAGTAAGGTACAAATTACGAATAACTTATACTTTTATAGGTTTTGTAGTGCGGTAAGTTTAAATTATACCATCATGAAAAAAAAAACACTGATGTTCAAAATCATCACCTATTCGATAATCATATTCATCCTGATAAATTACACCTGATTAAAAAGTAATTGCAATACATCTATTTCTTTCCTATTAGTCAGCAGACGAATAAACTAAGCATTCCATGGATTCACTGTGAGGGTGGGTGCCAGGTCCATAGCATTGCAGAGGAAGAAATTAATGTGCTTGGGACTTGCAACCCAGTGAGTAAAGTTAAGGGGTCCATTTATAATGCATCAATGCTCCCCTTCACCGCTCGAGACTCCTCCCCTGCCCAACCAAATTTGGTACGATCCTACTAATGCCCCCTTGGATACACTTGCTAGGATAGAAGTTACGATTGTTCTTGACAGGCCAAGGTCTTTTAGTAGGTATTAAGTTGAAAATGCAGTATAAACCTTGTTCACAGTTAATTAAAAACAGAATGTACTGAATTTTAATTTGGCAACAGATCTGAGTAAATTTTGGATGGCTTTTACTATAAAACCCTTTTTTAAAGCTATATTCTTCTAGAAAAAGTATTCTATCGATAAATTTTCCAGGTTGTAGCTCTATGGCAAGGCGGTTCCCCATTCGAATTTGAAGAGATCTCCAAGTTCCTCCGTTCCCGAATCTCCAATGAGCAGACTCTCACGGTGATGGTGTCAGCTGAAGAAGCCCTGACCCTGGAACCGGAGGAGGTGGTTGTCTGTAGCAAGCAGTATGAGATACCTGAGATGCCACTCATGCAGATCTCTATTTGCAGTTTTAAAGGTACAAACAATGAGAACTGGTAAAAAAGAAAATACATACCATGTGAGAGTCGGGCGTCGCTTTATTAGGATTACGAAACATTTTATATTAGCTATAGCACAGCAGGTCATTTATATATATGTAGGTATGTAAAAAATATTGCTCTTTTTGTTCCAGGCGCAACATTAATGGCATCAGACATACGCTCCTGTCTGCTAATGCTGTTGGGGCAATGCCGATTGCAGCACGTGACATTGCAATGCGCGCGAGTGAACACTGCCGTTGTGATGAGGAGTGGTACGTTGCATCTGCAGAACTGTACGTTCGTGGATAACTCTGCCAGTTCACAGGTAAGTTGGCAATGCCGATTGTCGCGTCCTTTCCTTATCATTGTTCATTTACAGACCTGTTCATTCACGAAGGCGCGCCCCTCGCCTGTCAATTATTGATGCACATTTGTACTGGTACGCCTCGTTTGTACACTATGCTTAATGTGGGTGTAATGTTAATGGTACAGTAAAACCAATAAAATGTATAATATGATCGATTAGGTAAGCATTAGTACTTCTTAGGGTATATTCCATTTGTCGCTAAGAACGTTATTTTCGATAATTTTGATCACATTTTGCGTCTATGGTTGTGATCACTGTGATCGTTTGTAACTGTCATCCCCTGTTCCATTTAGAACGCTAAGAATGCCACTAAAATTTGTCACTTCTGTCACTTTTGACATAAGTTGTAGCGTTTATGGCGAAAATTACGCCAAGACCCATGTGGAACAACTTTTTGGGAGTGTGATCGTTTTTAGCGTTTTTAGCGAATCTAACTTCAAATGGTAAGCACCCTTAATATAATTACAAGCACTATCGCGTGCTGAGCGAAAACCACCTTATTGGCACACATTTTTTTTTGTGCCGGACGAGAATCGAACCCTCGTACTCCGATTTTGTACCGTATGCCTATTCCACTCGGCCACCGAAATCGGAGGAAGTGGGTTAAATTCCCGTCCGGAACAAAAAAATGTGCTCCAATTTACAATTTGTCAATGTTAGTATTAGTATATATTTAGAAATAAGCATTAGTAGTTGAAACTTAGTAGGCCACCTAGTGGGGGCACTAGGTGGACTGACGACATCGTAAAAGTCGCGGGTAGCCAATGGCTACAAGCGGTATATCCGCTCTTTGTGGCGTTCTATCTATGGGGGAGGACTTTGTTCAACAGTGGACGTCTTCCGGCCGATGATGATGATGAGTTGAAACTACACTCTAATAATATAGAGGCATGCGCCTTCGTGAGCAGAAAGGTCTGTATACATTTTGGAAGTGCGGGTTCGATTCACGCTAGGGATGAAAATATTGAGCTCTAAAAATTTGTAAATGTGATGTTTACTTAGGATGTGATGGTGCTTGATATTTCAATCTTCTTTTCCTTAGTGCCACGATATGATCGTCACTCAATATTGATGCAATACAAATTTGTATGCTTTGTTGTATGATTCGTATTCTCTGCATTGTCCACTGCTGAACACAGCCTCCCCCATTAAGAGAGGATTTTCCATAATCCTACACTTGGCAGGCATCTTGGGGATATCAGTTTAAGATAGCAGTTCCTCAGAAGGCGCTGCTGACCACCTTCCGGTATTTTACCTTTAGTCGCCTCTTACGACATCCACAGGTAGCGATTGTGGGATGACTATCTAACCCGGCACCCCACGGGCTGGCTTAAGACCTTTAAAATCCTAGGAAAACAATATAAAAAAAAAGAAACTAAGTAATTGTAGGTAATAAATAAATAAATAGATTCAGGCGTTACTTTGCGGAAATCCATATTTAATAATAACAAATATTTTTAAAATATTTTATGAAAACATCAAATTAATATTTTAATAAAACACTTAAAAATACAAAAATATATCTAATGACAATTCCGCCTAATTTTCCTGTTAAGCCGACGTGACGTTACAAACGCCACGCAGCCAAACCGGAAGAATTTTCGACGCGTTTCGCTTCTACACGAAGCATCCTCAGGAGGTCTTGACTCTACGAGCGCACGATCGAGAACATTCTCGATCGTGCGCTCGTAGAGTCAAAACCGAAACGCGTCGAAAATTCTTCGAGAACATTCTCGATCGTGCGCTCGTAGAGTACTAGATATATTTTTGTATTTTTGAAGTGTTTTATTAAAATATTAATTTGATGTTTTCATAAAATATTAATTTGATGTTTTCATAAAATATTTTAAAAATATTTGTTATTATTAATTGTAGGTATGTTATAATTAATTCATAAACACAAACACACCCACGCACCCTCTCTCTCTCACACACACAGACAAACCCTCACACACTCTAACACACACACACCCTCACACACTAACACACACACACACACACCTCAGTTGCTTAAAAAATAAATAATAAATTAATAATGTATAAATTGATAAATTTGTCTAAATTAAGGTCAGTACAATGACTGTTTTGATTGTACAAAAAGAAAAGAAAACTAATATAATTAGGGCGTTCGGATAGCCTATCGGTGCCAAAAATAACACTCACAAACGCTAAAAATTATCACACGGGCCGTTCGTTTTGGGACTTCGTGAGCAAAAATATCGTTTTCGCTCACCGTTCGGATAGCTTTGAAAACGCTACAAATGACAGAGAAAAGTGATATTTTTGACCCATGTCTTAACGTGGGATCGTTGTGATCGTTTTTTGACAACTGCTGGTTTGACAGTTGTATTTGGCGCGATTGAAGAGTTTCATAAGTTTTTTTTATATGTAACTATCAGAAGCCATTAACAATGAAATAATAATAATATAGGTACCTAGTTTTTTGTTAATTTTAGAGATTGATTCCATGTTTCGTACTGTGCAAAATTGTTAAAACATTGTCGGTTGTCAAAGTACGTTTTAAGCCGTTCGGATAGCATGCAGTAATTGGTGGTCAAAAATAGCAAAAGCTTCTATCCGAACGCTAATACACAAATGCCACTTTTGAAACTGCTACAAACGCAATCGAGCCAAAACGAACGCCCCAAAAGTAGGTAATTAATGTCATTTTGCGTGTCTCCTGTATGCTATTACTATAGTATCTCGGCCAAGACCTTAGCCCGAGCTCAGGGGTACACTGAAAAACACTGAAAAACAGCGTTATGATCACATCACAGTGTGAACATAACACATGCTAAGTATATCCATATTGCCCTAGGAAATAATTATGAAATTAATATTAGTATGTTAATTATTAGTTCGTAATATTTTAGTAATTGAATAGTGTAAAAATGTTATTTTAGCGGTAAGAAATGATCATTATATTTATTTATTGCTTACATTATTCTAAAATGATTATTATGTCCAAAACATAACAAGAAAATGTCTCGAAACCCAGTGATACTAACATTTTATTACATTGTTCTTGTTTAGAGCGACTTCGCGCAGGGCATAGTTGCAATGGCAGGAGCTAAGATTCTTCTAGAAGACTGCACGTTCGACAACTTCTATTCGGGGATCGTCGTCCACAAAGGAGCTGAGGTAATGTTCTCTTCTGGCGTACTCAGAGACGTCAATTAAATTTAATTAGCATTACAATCATTATTTTGGTCCGGTTTGACAGTATTTAACGATAATTAGGTTTATATATTCATTCTCAAAAAAGACATTACATATCACTCACTTGAGAACAATTATGAACATAAATAAAATTATCATAGACGTCCTATCTAGTAAGGGTACCTACACTCCCAACGTGTTCATTTGTTCAATTGATTGCTATCTGCAATTAGATAATGAGCTGGTAGTTTTTTAAATACGTTGAAAGAGTTTACATTTTTTATGCGTGAGGGTATCTTATTATAAAGTTGTGCTTCTTCAAATGGAATATTTTTTTGCCGTAATTGGTTCTAGCTTTTGGTAGGATTAAAAAACTAGCGCGACGGGTGCTTCGTTTTGTAGTTTCTTTAATTTTTGTAAGAGAAATGTTACTCTGAATACTTTTGTTCAGAATTTTACGAATAAAAATACATACGATATATATATAATTGCTTCAAGTTCATTATTTTGGTCTCTTTATAAATTTTTGTAGTGGATGTAAAAAAGGGATAAGTAAAAAGCATTTTTACAATTTGGTTTTGTGCAATTTGTAGTTCGGCTAATTTTGTTTTTGAGGCGCAACCCCAAATTTCAATTAAGTTTAGTAGGTGCGGTTTAACCAATGCATTGTAGATGGTGTATCGAAGTCTATGTGGAATACATCGAACTATATTACGGAGTGAACCAAGGAGGGATGAAAGATTTTTTGTTATGTGATCAATATGAGAGTTCCAAGTCAGTAACATAATTAGTGTTAATTAGATTCTAGGATCATGGTAATACATTTTTAGTTTTTACAGCTTTACTGCTGACTATAAGCACTCTATATGTAACTTTAATTGGTAAAGGTGCACAAAAACCCACATTTTGCCCAGTTGTGTGTTTTTAGTTCCCGTTTAATAGGAGGCGAGGCTATTGCCATATGTTGCCCTATTGCAATTTATGTTTCGAATGTATAACCAGACCAGAATAATAAAAAAGGGCAGTAGGTTAGACTATATTTACATGTACTTACATTTTGTAAGTAGATTTAAGTTCCTGAGTATCTTACCTATATAAAAGGATTTTGCATGGTGGAAGGACATTTTGCGATTGCCCGCCTGGCTAGCTACCACCCTCAAGTAGAAAGTCTGTCGCCAAGAACCGAATGGTGTGTTCCGGCAGTAGTTAGTGAAATTACAGGCACAATGAGACTTAACAACTATGTCTCAATGTGACGGGCGCAGTGCAATTCGTGACTTGTGATGAACTGCAACTGTTATAGGCAGAGGTTAGTCCACTTAACAACAGGTGGGCCTCGAGCTTGCTCCGCAACAATAACATAAAAAAAGGTATTGGATGTGTACTGTCAATAGACCCCCTTCCAATAGTAAGTCTGTCGGCCCTATTCTCTGAGACACAAGATTTCTCCTAATTTAGTGTGTAGCCATTCGTGCATTTGATGACATATAATTACATTGTGCCTTTTTTTGCCTGATGGTTAGCCTTTGACTATCTCACCTGATGGTAAGTGATGATGTAGTCGAAGATGTTGTTCAGGCTAACCTAGAATTACTGGCTCTCAAGGACAGCTGCCGGAACACAGCGTTAGGTGCTTGGCGACAGACTTTCTACTTAATAGTGGTAGCTATCCAGGCGGGCATTCGCAAAATGCCCTACCACCATGCACATAATAAACATCGGGACCGACGGCTTGAAGTGCCATCCGAAGCACGGAAGCACTCAGTAGTAAGTAATGTCACTAGCGGTCACCCATCCAACTCATGACCGGGGCGGACGTTGCTTATCTTTGCTGATCGGGTAAGAACAGCTAAGCAAACTTCGCTACGAGCGCTTCAATAAATAGAGCTTAAAATAGATCTATATTTTTAGGTGCAATGATAAATCACATAAATCACATTTTACGAAATAAATTATTATTATCATAATATTTAGGCCAGCAAACTGTTCCTAGACATGATTTTTTCTTATATGCTAATATTTATCAAAGTAGTGATGATGAAAAATACTTATTTACTTCTTTTCCACTGGTTGGTTATTACTTGTTTTTTTTTTTTTGCTCATTTTCTAATTATTTTTTTCTATGACCTCAACTCACTGACTGGCATTTGCAGGTGGAGCTAAGAAACTGTTCTATGAAACGCTGTGGAGTGGGAGTTCAGATGTACACGGGGTCTCGTGTTGAATTGAACAATACAAGTATTGTGCAGTGCAGTGAGCAGAGTATCCGCTGTGAAGTTGACACTGGAGTCAACTGTAAGCACACAGAGTAAGTGACATTCAGAGAATATAAGTAGCTGTACCATCTTATTTGAAGCACTTGTAGTAGAGTCTATTCATTCTTAAGCAGTCAACTTTTTTTTTATGCCTGATAGGTTAGCCGTTGACCAATATCTCACCTGATGGTAAGTGATGATGATATCGAAGATGTTGTTCAGGCTAACCTAGAAGAACTGGCTCTCAAGGACACCTGCCGGAACACCCCCTTTCGGTGCTTGGCGACAGATTTTCTACTCGAGGGGTGGTAGCTATCCAGGCGGGCATTCGCAAAATATCTTACCACCATGCCAAAATACTATATAGTATTAGTATAAGTTTAAGAACCCCGTGGGGTGCCGGGGTGCTCCATTTCTTTCCGTGGGTGTCGTGAGAGGAGACTAAGAGAAAAAAATGCCTGAATGTGGGAAGCAGCGCCTTCTAAAGCATTGAAAACATTTATTGCCATGTCCAAGACGATTATCGTTAATTCACCCAATGGGGAAAACCTCGTCCAACGGTGGACCTTACTGTTGAGTGATGATGATAATGGTTAATATATTTTTTTAGGGTTGCGTACCCTAAGGGTAAAAACGGGACCCTATTACTGAGACTTCGCTGTCCGTCCGTCTGCCACCAGGCTGTATCTCAAGAACGGTGATAGCTAGACAGTTGAAATCTTCACAGATGTATTTCTGTTGCCGCTACAACAACAAATACTGAAAATAAAATAAAATAAATATTTAAGTGGGGCTCCCACACAACAAACTTGATTTTTTTACCGTTTCTTGCTCGATACTAATAACGGTGACAGGTAGACGCTTTAACTATTCACAGAATATTTAGTTTTATGTACTCTTTAAATATAATTAATTAAAATAAAATAAATAATTAAGAGGGGCTCCCATACGATAAAAGAGGTTTTCGCCTTACCTACCCAGCTCAATCGGACACTGCGAAAAGTGTATGTAACTTGCAAGATTAGGGGATAATGGTACGGAAGCCTTCGTGCGCGAGGCCCACTTGCACTTGGGCGCTTTTTTTTTTTTGTTTGTGCAAGTAGTATTTTTACTCAATATTGTGTACGCATATGAAGTTACAAAGTGCTGAAAGTATATTTTTTCGTTGCAGGATCGAAGGTCTTCAAATATTGCCTAACTGCAAAATCGGTTCCGGTAACCTAGCAAAGGAAATTTTGATAGTACAACAGGAAGCAAACATTATGTAAACATTACCATAAACATTTTAAAATTTATTATAAATTAATTTTATGTTATTTCAGCGTAATTCAGTGTTACAGAATGTCTTTATTTTATGTTAAAAACAGATAGTTTGGTGCCATAACATGGTTCATTTTAAAAATAACTTGTTGATGTGTATTTTGTAAGTACTATGTATTAGTTGTTAATGTGTTGAACATTATTTATAAAACTGCATAATATAGAAAAAGTATTGTATGTATAATAGTTTTTATTGCCAGCTGATGACCACAATTTCACCTGATGGTGACTGAGATGGACACAGGCTTAACCTAGAATGAGAAATGGCTCTCAAGGATAGCTGCTGAAACAAACCATAAGGTTAGGTGATTGGCGACAGATTTCCTACTTATAAATTAATAGCTGGCGCCACCAGGTGAAGCTCAGGCGCGCGGCAGGAGTTGAACTATTGACCTTCTGCGCAACAGCTCATCGCTATTACCATTGGGCATCAATACAGCTGCAGTCCATCGTCTTTGCGACTTGCCGTCAGTACGTCAAACTGCATCAAAGTAACGTTGCAAAGTTTCTCTACACAGGTCTTGCAAGCACCTAACGGTGTGTTCCGCAGCAGTCCTTGAGAGTCAGTGAAATTACAGGCACATGAGACTTACTAACTATGTCTCAAGGTGACGGGCGCAGTCCAATTCGTGACTTGTGACGAAATGCATCTGTTATAGGCAGAGGTTAGTCCGTTTAACATCAGGTGGGCCTCGTGCTTGATCCGTCGCAATAACGTGCGAGCTTGTGACAAAACACGATAGTCTTTGGAATTTGTGGTGAAAGTTAATCTAATTTTTTATACTAGGTGTATTGTTAACGAGATTCACGCCGGAACGGCAACCGATAATACGGCGTAGACTCATGTAAACTGGCTATCGGTCTCTGTCTACGCCGTAGAAAATATAGTATACATGGTTTAAAGTAAATAAGGCGGAGGTGCCTTGAAATAAACGAAAATTCTCTAAATTTAAATATATCTACATTATTCTTAATATTGTTATGTTTGCAATAACGCCTGCTCGGCGGATTACATTACATAATTACTTAATTAATTAGGAGTGGATGAACGCGGGTTCGAATCCCGCACATTTTTAATTTTTTCTCGTAAATTTGTAATTTTATAATTATTCAAATTATTACATTTTATTCTCTCAAAGTCAAATAGAAATGTTCTCTAAATTATGGCAGTTCTATTCTGTGCAGGCTAAAATCTAAGTTCCCATAACGCATTTTCAAAATTATGGTCAATTGGACATGTTTCACACAGATTTGTCGTTACGGAATTTGTTGTTCTCTAACCTGATGTAAAATTACTAAAAATTTAATATTACTATCCTATTTTTAGTATTGTCATTCTAAGTGTTACACGAACTACCATACATATGAATTGGATTCTACTGTGATTGATTTATTGACAAAGGAGTTTTCAATATGTGAAAGGTATTCATAGTGAGACTGAGAATAAGTGAATAATTGTTTGATCATCGTGGGCACAACTAAAGTTCTAGTAAAGTAGGTATAAAGGTTTTTAATATGATTACAAGCAAGTGCCTGTAGTGATATTTAAAAATATTACTATGTGATTTTCAAATGTAAATCTATATATGATTTGTAATTGTAAATCTATATATGATTTTAAAATCGAAAATTTCTTTTACAAGTTTTTTGAGTACAAAACTCGATGGCCCAGTTGTTGAGGCACTCGGTGCATGTAATCGGGGCATATGGGTTCTATACCCACACGAAGTAAAAAATTTGAAAAAATAAAATGTTATAAATGTGTTTTAAATAGATTTATGACATGGTTAGTTAGCGTGAAAGTATTTCTGTTACAGTATTAATTAAGATATAAAATAAACATATATCATATAATATAATATAATCAATAAGTGCTACCATAGATTAGAGAACTTTAAATTTAGAGATATGTTATGGAATCTACACTAAAAAGTTTCGGTAGTACCTACACTTAACTGACCACCACGCCACTACCAAAACATCAATGTTGGTAGTACCACGTGGAATCTTTATTCTCCTCTGCACTACTGGTGGTGTCACGGCAACTACCTATATATAAACTACCTTTAATCTTCGCGAAATGTTGGTCTGGCATTGCCGAACATTATTTATTATGCATATTATTTATGTGCATCAACTGTATTTTCTGTTTTGCATAATTATGCAAATTGATTAGCAACAAAAAGCATTGTGCCTTATAAACTTTGTACATAAGTGTGTTGACCTCTTTCACATTATTTAAACATAGTAAAGGGTTCGTTTACACAGAGCGAGCTACTCGTACCATGCGAGTGGAAATGTTTGCACTATTTGCTCCAGTAAAGCCACTGATACTTAACGGATATTGAAAGTTACTGTTAGCGGCATTGTTATCGATTGCAGGTTGAAAATTGCTGTGAATTTTGAGTCTTTTTTTTCTGCCCTTATACCGTGTTACAAGTAGGTGGTGTACTGTACTTATTCACTTCGCTCTATACGCTGTCAGTATAACTACATTTCGTGCATGTATCTTTCTTTGAACTTACAAAACAATAAAAGCTCCACATTAATTTAATTTAATGTTTAAAACGACTAACGTTTCAACTCATTCATCTGGTTTGAATTAAGAAAGAATATCACAGATATATTGATAGGCGAATTTGGTGCATTCCAGCCTAAGCAAATTTGAAACATCTTATTCAAGATGATAATTATTAAAGAGGTCTGCTTTTAAAACTAGACTTGTTAATAATGCATACTAGTTGTTGTGCTAATTTGATATCACTGCCGTCCTGCCTGCCCGTACTAATCCAAATCACTTTTTAACTTAACAGGTAAGTATAATACTCTCGATCAACTTGCTAGTCAATAGCTCGCGTTGTGCAAACGAACCCTTATCTAAATTTTATTATGTGACGATTTTATCTATTTAATTTTAGATTACTTACTAATCTTATGTGATCACGCATAATAAATTATTGTTTAATTCGAATTGATAAAAAAAAATATGTTACCAAGAACTGAATGAATCACACTATATTAAAAACTTAGTTGTTTATATAGGTACCTAGTTTAGTAATGTGTTTGTAATGATTATTATTGAACGAACGAAGCTACGTCTCCGTGGCAACGCCTGATAAGATTTTACTGGAGCTGGGTAGGAAAATAGCACAAAAAAATAAAATTTGTAATTCTTCAGGTTGGGGGATTGTTGTGAAATTTAAGGTCTTGAATTTTAAGTTAGTTTTGTGAATGCTTGCGTGGCTAGCTACCACCCTCAAGTAGAAAATCTATCGCCAAGCACCTAACGGTGTGTTCCCGCAGCTGTCCTTGAGAGCCAGTACTTCTAGGTTAGCCTGATAACGTCTTCGACCACACCATCACTTACCATCAGGTGAGCTTGTGGTCAAAGGCTAACCTATCAGGCATTAAAAAAAAGTAATTACAATACATCGCGCTAACTTGAGAACTACGTACTCAGTAAATTGAAACAAAAAGAATCCTGTCTTCTAAAACAGGACCATATTGATACGTACCTAAAATCTTTTTGTCGTTTCGAAAGCGTGGCAACTTATACACATGCAAACTTTTATAAATTTAATAATATAAGGATATTTCATATTCTGTAAAAATATTAGAACACTTTTTTAGCATTTTAGCATTGTTAGGTTTGCATTAACGCCTGCTATGCGCATTACATTACAAAATTACAATATCCGATAGGAAAAATTTAAGCCATGTGCGGGATTCGAACCCGCGTCCATCCACCCCTCGGGGTTCGAATCCCGGATATGACTTAATTTTTTCCTATCGTATATTTGTAATTTTATGTATAAGCATTACAATGATAAAATTAATACAACTTGGTTACAATATTCTGTTTTAAGTTTCCTAGCATGTTCAAATGGCATTATGCCTGTAATTTTGCATAACCCTTTCTCACATATTTATGCATACAATTTGATTTTGATAACTTATTTTCGCACAACTTTAAATAGGCAAGCTACTGTAATTTTATTGAAATGTTTGGTTGCACATGGTTTCGAATAGATTTCACTTACTTATATATTACTTACTTCCGTTAGTTGCATTGATATTTTTTATTCACTAATTGCTTTGTAAAAACTGCTCCAACTTTAAGCGAAAAAATTGCATGATTTGGCAAGGATACCTACATATTAATTTTCTTATAACGGTTTTTTTTTAGTTGAATATGTTAGTTATATGTAATAGTTACATGAGAAGTCATGTTTATTGTTTCAATAAATTTGTGATATGACATGTTACTTTTATTTCAATAAATACAATACTTTACATTAAACTTTCGTGAACTAAACTCATGTTTCTAAATCATGAACGGCGCACGAAATAACCTCGACGTTTCGATCGAGCTGCTTTGACCGTGGTCACGAGTAGGCTGCTGAGTACTTAGTAAAGTGAGTCTACTCGTGACCACCGTCAACGCAACTTGGTCGAAACGTCGAGGTTAGTCAAAATAAGATTTTGATGTTGATTCGTGCGTGAATCGTTAAAGGAGGTAATTAATGATTTAGAAACATGAATATATATACAATATCCTTATGTTGACCTAAGTATGAAATGCTATACCATTTGGATCGTGGTATGTCTGGACATGATCGAAGATGTAGTATGTTAGTAGAGTAAAGGCTCCATAGTCCGAATAAAAAAAAAATTCGAAGATAGAGCACAGTTTGTGAATTTAAAAAAAATTGAGGTACGTCTCCATGCTCCACCTATCACCTCACCGCCATCTAAGTATAGGAATGAAAGAAAAAAAAAAAAAACTATATACATATAAATAGTTAATAACTAGTAAGTAGAAAATATGTCGCCAAGCACCTAACGGTGTGTTCCGGCAGCTGTCCTTACGAGCCAAAAATTCTAGGCTAGCCTGAACAACATCATTGTCCACATCATGACTTACCATCAGGTGAGATAGTGGTCAAACTGTAGCCTATCCGATATAAAAAAAACTACAATAACCCCTAATGACACTACGGCAAAAACAAATTTGCCATTGTACCATTAACGGTAAAAAAAAATTGCCAAATAAATTTGCCGTGGTACCATCTAATAATCAACGCATTAAATACGTACTGTGTAGTAAAAACAAAAAAAATGGTCTTTGTACGCCTAGATAAAATGGCTCTCATTTACAATTACCGAATTTATAGCACAGGTTAAAAAATTACGGCGTTATTGCAAACATAACAATATTAAAATTGTAGGAAAGGTACCTAGCTCCGCCACGGCGGATTGAGATCGTACCTATCACGAAAAAAGAGCGCTGGCTTGCCTGGATTTTTATTCTGGATTGCGACAACGATATTTGAGTGGAAAACGCGTACATTCGGTTTTTTTACTTTGGTGTATGTTTTTGGAGTGAATGAAAAGGCTAGGGAAACGGAGTGGAAGGAGCACGGAGTATCAGAGGAGCATGAGATACACAATGATGAGCTACACCAAAGGGGTACCAGTCTGAAGACAGGGGGGATGCCCGAGCCTCTCCAGGTAAGTCTATGGAGCGCTCTCGTCCAGTTGCCAACTCGCGCATCACGGGATTTTTGGCAACTTGGCGGGGTAGCCTTTCAGGCTCACTACTTGGGCTCTCTACTAAATGCGGTCGACCACTGGAGGACCCTGCCCTCCCTTTGCGACTATTCTCACGATACAGTGTCATTGTGTCAATCTGGTAAGCTGTTTTTGCTGCAACTGTTCCGATCTGCATTCTCATAACTTGACTTCAATGGACGTTGTTTATGCTCGAACACAGCTCTAGGTTTGTCCAGTGGGCCGTCACCAAAGCTAAAGCCGAAACCCACCATCAGGAAATTGACACCCATTGGTCACGCCGGAGCTACATGTAGAGGCTCAAGGGTAAAACTAAAAAACGAAACGAGGGGTACCTATACTATATAACCCCCCCTCCGCAAAAATTCTCTTAACAAAAAAAAAAGGGAAATGAAGTACTCTTCCTCATCTTCCTACCCTTATCGCATTCATGTGAAGTCGGTATAATATATCTTCTAAAACAACACAGGATAATATAAAATATGTTTTCTCTAACGTAACGACACGTAATAAAACCACATCAGATTGTAAAAGGATTTAGCTTCTCTTTATGATTGGCCGCCTGTCCGATGTCAACCCTCCTTGGGAATGCTCTCGATGTTTCGGGAAATGAGTTTGCGGCCAATGTACAGCAACATCCTCTAACGCCGATGTACACTACGGGTGCGTACCATTTGAGTGAGATTCGCTAAAAACGCTAAAAACGATCACACTCCCAAAAAGTTGTTCCACATGGGTCTTGGCGTTGTTTTCGCCTTAAACGCTACATCTAATGTCAAAAGTGACAGAAGTGGCAAATTTTATTGGCATTCTTAGCGTTCTTATCCAAAAATGGAACGGGGATGACAGTTACAAACGATCACGTGATCACAACCATAGACGCAGAATTTGATCAAAATTATCGAAAATAACGTTCTTAGCGACAAATGGAACATACCCTACGGTGGTATGCGCACTCGTATAATCAATTTATTGGTAGTTTACGATAAACTGTAATCTGTTTAATTAGTACGTGTACATAATACCTACCGATAAGATTTTGTTAACACAAATAGCATTTGTTACTTGTCAATTGAATGATTCATAGTATTTCGTAGTACTTACCTACTTTAATCTTATTTTTAGCTCAATTACCTAGATTCATAATGATAAACACTTTAATCTTTTGCATGATTCATTTAAGTAAGTAATCATTTGAATACATAGAGAACACAATAATAGGTATTGTGTAAGATTATATGAGTGGGTATGACTATATAGGTACGGGAATGGACCTACCCCCATTCCCGTACCTATATTATTGTCCCTTGGTTCTTTTGTGGGACTCGCGCATGAAGGGTTCCGTACCATTATATTATTTTTAGAAATTTATTATTTTTATTTTTAGCAAATAAACGGCGAAAACCTCATTTATTTTATATTATTTTATATTATATATTAATTATTTATTTTATTTTAATTAATTATATTTAAAGAGAACTTAAAACTAAATATTCTGTGAATAGTTAAAGCGTTTACCTGTCACCGTTATTAGTATCGAGCAAGAAACGGTAAAAAAATCAAGTCTGTTGTATGGGAACCCCCTTAAATTTTTATTTTATTTTTAGTATTTGTTGTTTTTATGATTTGTATAAATATATATTTATTTGTTGCATTTTCACAGATGATGTATTTATATTGCCGCTATGAAATGAAATGAAATATATACATATATTTCATTTCATAGCGGCAATATAAATACATCATTTGTGAAAATGTCAACTGTCTAGCTATCGCCGTTCTTGAGATACAGCCTGGTGACAGACAGACGGACAGTGAAGTCTCAGTAATAGGATCCCGTTTTTACCCTTTGGGTACGGAACCCTAAAATGCGTCCTACAGTTCCAGTAAGAATATATTTTCCATTATTGTGAAAGGCGACTAAGGGAGAAATGCGCTTACTGAATAATATGCCACCATATCGCTATCGCGACGTGCCGCCGCTGCTACGCGCCGGCCGCGTTTGCACACCTTATCCGCAAACATTATTTAATTGCGTTTTCCATGCATGAAAATGACACAAATTTACAGTGTCTATATTTCATGCATTCACAATATTGAATATGTGAACACTAATGTATATAATATTTTTTTGAAGGATTTGTAGCTTGGAAAACCAAAATTATTAAAAATCTAAGAATTCCATGACCTAATATGGCACAAATTTATTTATTGGTAATATATAGTTTGGTGATCTGATATTTATTATTTAAATTGTATTTTTTTTTTCGCCCCCTTTTTTACATACTGTCCCTAGAGCTGTTTGCACTGGACGAAAATGACACAAACTGGGTTTGCACACTACGCAGGCTATCTCAGATACCATGCCATCATATTTTTAAACTTTAAATTAAATTTGGCAGTTTTGGTTTAATTTGAACAAATTAGCCACATAACATTGAATTGCTGAAAATGCAAGTGACAGATGTGGCACAAAACGCAAAAATAAGTTTTATAGGTGTGACTGTATCCACAGGCAAGAAATTAGCAACTTCAGATTTTTTTTAACTTATGACCCCAAAATAGCCTAGTGCTATCGGACTACCACTCACGTTAATGTGAGAGGGGTCTTGCTTGCGGCGCGAAACAATGCCTCTTTTTTCCCTATAGGTACCTAGTGGATATACTTCCATCGAGAGCATTCCCAAGCAAGGTTGGCATCAGGAAGGCAACCAGCCATAAATAGCAAGTTTTGTTTTACAATTAATTTCATATGTATTGCTATGTATTGTTAGCGAAAACACTATTGTAGGTGATTATTATTATAGGGTGTAAAAACAGTTGCGAATTTTTTACATAACACGTTACACACTAACCAAATCAAACCTTAGAGTACCAGGAGATAAGAATCATAAAGAAGGTATTAGCGTAACCATAGAATCTGTAGATGTAAAAGATAAAATTCATTGCCGTTTTTGTCAAGTATGTACCTACCTAGTATTTCGAATCGCCTTGCGTAATAATTTAACACTCGCAGTTTATAGAATGCCTGCGGATCCGTGAATGTCAATGCGTGGTTTTATACGCATACATACGGGAATAACATCTGCGTCCGGCGAAAACGGCGGCAGGCATGGGCCACCCTGTTGCTGTTGTGGACGGAGGGCCTGGATCCACCAGTCCCTGGGCAGTGGACGGTAGAGGTCGTCAGCCCGGTCCTGCGGAAGTGGATGAGGCGGCCTCTCGGGTCGTAACTTTCTGATTGGTGCAGTTGCTTTCCGAACACGGATGTTTTGGAAAGTACAAGAAATCCCGGCCTGCCACGAGTGTAGGGCGCCGAAGGATAGATAGAGGGCCAAGGCTTTTTCCGCTACAAAAATGAGTGGTGAATATTAGCACTTAAAATCACTTAATTTTTGTCAAAACAAATAATTTTTATCGGGCCAGTCTAAGTACAAGTATACATACCTAAGTACTTAATTATGCGTATCACATTATAACTGTTTCCCCATTTTATTGGTGAGTCATCTGGACGGAAAAGCAACGTCTATCAGTTTCAAGAATTAAACTTATCAATTCAAACTGATAATTATCTAAATATGATAGATTACATATCTATTGAATAATTTAGAAGTACTTATTAATATAAATACAAATACAAGCAGCAAAACGCGATTATTATCTTTTCTTAGGACGAGTGTCTAGACGATTTGTCCGACTTTATTACTTGCGCTTTGTTTATTACCTTTCAGCATTAAACATATTTGCTAACCCTCTTACGTTGTAACAGAAAAGATTTTTTTTTATTTGAATTTAGTTATATGTTTAAAGTAATCATAGTTTCTCATAAGTAACAATCATGTTCGCTAAGGATAAGCATATGGGACACTTTCTTCTCGATAGCCTGAAACGGAGGCCAGATGCTATTTGTCAGGTAAGGTCACTCAAACACTTATCTACCTACTCTCTCCCAATTACTCATAATTTTAAATAGAATAGGTATATATAATGTGATTGCTCTTAAAGACTAGCCTTGGACTAAAGTCTCACCTGATGGTAAGTGAGAGAATACTGGCTATTAGGGTGAGCTGCCAGAATACACTATTTAGACATATTTTCTACTTTAGGGTGGTATTTAGTCAGGTGGATATTCATAAGACAACAACCGGGACAGACGACGGCTCAATGTCAAAGTCAAAATCATTTATTCAATTTAGGCGTCTACGACGCTCTTATGAAGGTCAATTACAAATTTTAGTATTGAAATATTCTACATTATACTTCCACGTTCAGCAAATAAATTGTATAGAGCCACTGCGAGAAGAACGGGCAAGAAACTCGGGGGCAATGTACCCTGGGCTAGCTGAAACACGGTTGAAGCTCAGTAGTAAGACCCTTAGAGTCCCCTACAGTCCGTCTGGGTGTGTGATACCATTCAAGACGCAGCTCCGTCCCCCCTACACAACCTGCAAAAAAGAAATTTAATTAGTATTATAGTTTGGTATACCGTTTTTCTTCAAAATTTTAGTGAAAATCATCAAATTTTAAACATAATATTGTAATTCTTCAGCCGTTTGTCACTTTTTTGAAGACGCGCACCCGCCCGTAGCGCCAAAAACCCCAAATTAACAAATCTTACTCTTCTTTTGTCCAGTAGATTTTCAGAAGACATTCACACAATACCACTATCAAATCGATTCAGAAAAGCTAGGAGGGCTCAACTAATAGCACTTCATTCAGACTATTTACACTGTTAATTTGAAACGGTATTACCCTCAATTTCAATTTACCTACATCTCTCGTAGGATATGTGATAACCCTGGATCTAGTACTTATGATTTTGAATTGAAAAGAATATGTGTTCCAATACAAGCTGCTCTTTTATCCAGATCGATGCTTCAACTGACGAAGTAGAGACCAACGCTTCAGTCCTCCGCCGCTCCATCCAGCTGGCGAGATGTCTTCGGAAACTTGGCTTCTTGCCAGGGGATGTCATAGCAGTTAGTGGGAGGAACCATCTTGATGTTCACATACCGTTCTATGCTGCGCTGATGAACGGTCTGCCTGTGGCTGGGGTGGACCCTGCCAGAGTTATTCGTAAGTTTATACCATAACAAGCTGTGATAGCCTAGTGGCTATAGCTATGGACTCCATGGTTCGAATTGAGCAGAGGGTTTAGCTTCACTGCATTGGGATAGGCTATTTCGCGGAGGCTTGCCTGGCTAGCTACTCTGTCGCGAAGCACCCACTGGTGTGTTCCAGCAGCTGATCTGGAGCCGGTCTCAATTCTCAACCACATTGTTGAGATAGTGGACTATAGGTAAAGTATAAAAAAAATATCCGTAGGCTTACCTAAGTATTATTTTTCAGATGAGCTGAAAGAGATCTTCAGACTAACGCAGCCAAAGGTAGCATTCTGCGAGCCAGAAAGTTACGACGACTACGTGAACACAGCGAGAGACCTTGGCCTCAACACCAGAGTGTTTACATTCGGAAAAGGAGAACATTCAATGCAAGAGCTATGTCAGATTTATAGTGACGATACACCAATTGAAGAGTTTGAGTAAGATCCTTTTGAAGATTTTCATACACTTAAGTAGTTTTCCTTTACAGTCCGTCCATCCTTCGTGAGCTACGAACTATGAGTCAGTTTTCTCCATTCATATATTAAAGTGTAGCAGATTCATAATCGCTTAGTTGCCTGGTGGTAGGGCATGCGAACAGCTATCCACCGCCCACACTCAAGTCATATCGTCAAGGATCCAAAAATGTCACAAAATTACAAATTTACCAGAGAAAGTGTTAGGTGTCGTTCCATCCCCATATGATGGTCGAAGAACGAGTGAAAGAACTATAGTTATGAGTTATATTGTCATGTTAGCTTAGTCGGTCAGAGCATACCCCGGCTGTAGGGGTGGATGGACGCGGGTTCGTATCCCGCACATGACTATTATTTTTCCTTTCGTAAATTTTGTAATGTAATCATAAAAGCAGGCGTTATTGCAAACATAACAATATTAAAACCCAACAATGTGTCGTGGCACTTGTGAGCAAGTCGCATTCTAAGTTATGCCTGTTTATAATCTTGGACAAAATTTTCATTACTTATATAGGTGAGATGACAAAAGCTAGCCCATTGTTATATTCCTAAAAATTGCGTTAGGTACTTATAAAATATTGGGTTACAGCACAACTTTTATATTTTATTAGGCACCTTTTATGGGTAAGTTTTATATTATACTAGGGCCTGTTTCAGAATGTTTGAGTAAGTTCCGGTTATACTACCCAGAACATATTCAATAAATAAAACACTATCTTTGCGTTTCACAGTCATCGATTTAGCCTATGTCATTTTGATCATTCAGTTATTTTACGTGTTGGTTAGCAACCAGAAACTTTATTAGGACATTCTGAAACGGACCCTATTTTATGTTCTGGGTAGTATAACCGGAACTTACCCGAACATTCTGAAACAGGTTCTTAAAGGAAACTATCTTGTCTGTATATATTTTTATTATGTAGGTACCTACCATTTTTTATGAGTTAAATCTAGTAGGTTTCAATCACCCAATGTATCTAACAACAGACTCTTATAGGGTGGCAAACTTCGACACGGAAAATATATACGCATGGCTGGTCGGCACCGGAGGAAGTACGCAGGTGATCAAAGTGGTAGCTATCAAGCACGAGGCGTGGAAGCAGAAGATGCACCACATCCTTGTCAGCATCTTCGGAACTACACTGCCAGATGAGTGAGTACCTCTACTACTATGGTCTTTTCCAGGGTAAAGACGTCCAACAAAGACAAGACATAAGTAGAAAATCTTTTGCCAATCACCTTACGGTGTGTTCCGGCAGTCCTTGAGAGCCAGTCTAGGTTAGTCTGAACAACATCTTCGGCCACATCATTACTTACCATCAGGTGAGATAAAGGTCAAAGGCTAGGCTAACAGCTATAAAAAAAAAGACATATAGATACATAGATAGATAGTGTACTATTTAGTGTACCACGTTACAATAACTACGACTACGTTACAATATAATAAAATACGGATGCTTACAATCAAGTGTTTTACAGTGGGCGGCCTTATCACTAACAGCGATATTTTCCAGGCAACCTTTGATATACTCGTATGTATATGACATACAGACAAAATAAATGAGTATGAGAGCCGTAAGATGTGATGAAGCGAAAATATCAGAAGGTGCAGCAGCGCTTTCTATAGAACTTGTATCTATAATCAAGTTCTTACTAGCTTTGTAATATGAAGCCTGGCTCACTCCCCACATTAGGTACAAAGATGCAGGTACAAAGCTACAGGTACAAAGCTACAGGTACAAAGCTACAGGTACAAAGCTACAGGTACAAAGCTACAGGTACAAAGCTACAGGTACAAAGCTACAGGTACATTGGCGTATCCGTCCGGACGGGATTATTCTACGGTGCATGCCGCGTCAGAAGAGATCAGAGCTATACGTGGCTATGCGATAGGAAGAGAGACGGATTGTAGGTGAATACAAATATTAGGTACCTAATTCGTGCTTTACGAGCTGATGTGAACTTTATTACGTGGTAGCTAGAGTCGCTTATTAATTAGTATGGCTTTGCGAAGTGAACCTTCTGGTCCTTTTGTGTGCCTCGATTTGACTCGACTCGGGAAAAGCTCGCGAGTCCCGGGGGAATGTGGCGATATGCTGCGTATAAAACCTCGCTTAAGCAGGGTCAGAGCAGTTTTAAGTCTAGTTCACCTAATTCTTTTTTTTATGTTATTGTGACGGAATAAGCTCGAGGCCCACCTGATGTTAAGCGGACTAACCTCTGCCTAGAACAGATGCATTTCATCACAAGTGACGAATTGCCCTGCGCCCGTTAGACATAGTTGTCATGTCTCGTGTGCCTGTAATTTCACTGGCTCTCAAAGGACTGCTGCCGGAACACACCGTTAGGTCGTCGTTCTACTTGAGGGTGGTAGCTAGCCAGGCAGGCAATTGCAAAATGATGCAAAAACCCACCATGCGGTGAAGCTCAAGCCGGCGGTGGGGATCGAACCAGGGACCTGCAGCATGGCAGTCCATAGCTAATACAGGTCGGCCATCATTACTTCAAAATTCGTCTTTAAAATAGTCAGCACCTTTAGACCCTTATTCCACTAAAGTAGTATCAGAATAAAATTATAGTCCTCTTGCAGATGTGACGTTCCCCATAAGCCAGCGCTACTTCTCTCCTCAATCCAGTGGATATCAGGCCCGATAAATGCTCTCGGGATGCCGCTACTCCATCAGACAAAGATCCAGACATCGAAGATCCCCACCACAGAGCATGTCCTAGAGATCATCAACAAATATAAGGTAATTAATTATCTGTGGAAGTTTAACTCTCGAAGGAGCTTGCATAGGAACTGGCATAGTTCATTGTGACCGACCGCTTGGTGCTTGTTGCCGCCTTTGAAAACATCCTCAAAAAACATATGAGAACGTAGCCAAGCTTTTATTCTTAGGTTCGATTAAAAGTCAAAGTTGGTCCCCTTGTACATTTCTGATTTTGCGGTCAAGCTGTTAACTTATCACAATCAGTTTTCGTGCGCGCCTTTTAGGTGTAAATCGTTTCCATAAATATACCCCACTCCCTCGAGAACTACTCAGTTAATCGAGATAAAAGGCACCCTGCGTCCCAAGTAGCTGGTCACCGCAGTTTAATTCACATAGACAATAGTAAAAAGTGATGCTGATGAAAATCATACTGTGTGTTAATCAATATTCTAAGTTTTACCCAAATCAGTGAAACTGTTAAGTTTCAGCGTGAAAGAGTAACAACTAAACACACCTTCTCATTCACAACACACTTCCGCATTTATAATGTTAGTGTAATAGTTTGATAAAGTCATAGTGATATTCATCAAAAGCTGTTTGGAAAACTAAGATAAAGTATTTGGTTTTGTCTTTCAATATTTTGGCAGTCATTTATTTGAACAACAAATGCACCGATGGATCCCTCAATTCCGCTATATATAGAGCTATAATGACATAATTGTCAACTCGTCAATAGTTTTATTCAGGGAGTGCATATCGGTATGAAATATTTAAATAGTACTAGTAAAATAACAGTAAGTACTGAAATTCATATACCAGCCGACGTAGTTACATATCGGTACAAGTACTTAAATAGGATCGGTAAAATATCAGTACTTAAATATGAATACCGAAATAATTACTGTTCATGCGTTTGTGTTATCATATGTCATTTAACCGTTATTTTATTTCTGTACTGAAATATGTTTGCGGGGCGAGCGGGCAGGCGACAGCGGATGAATGAAGAAGAGCGGGGAGGGTGGATGCACGTTGCAACAAGTTCAATCTGTTCAATTAAACGATAGTGTGATATTCCTAATTTTGATTTTTACCGACAAGTGCATGACGCAACAATTGAAATAAAATATCCATCATAGATGGGTAATTTTGAGTGCATTTAATTAATACAATTTGTGTTGGTTAATGGAACATATATAACGAATAAATGCCGTCCATTGGTTCTTCTCATTTAATAAGACATGTATAACGAGTCAAACATATGTAGTTTAGTAAAAAAAACAGACAATCACATGATACAACTTTTTTAAAATATTTTAAGACAATTTTTTTTTTAATAAAACACGTAGAATATAATAAAAAT
The DNA here is from genome assembly GCA_963890685.1 of Plagodis pulveraria. Classification (NCBI taxonomy): domain Eukaryota; kingdom Metazoa; phylum Arthropoda; class Insecta; order Lepidoptera; family Geometridae; genus Plagodis; species Plagodis pulveraria. The sequence continues at coordinate 9,024,854 of OY982970.1, read as the reverse complement.
ATCTAGTGACGATTCCACCTAATTTTCTTGCAAGCCGGCGTGACGAATTTTCGACGCGTGGAATGCCTGGAATCACAAATGCCACGCATCCGAATCGGAAGAATTTTCGACGCGTTTCGATTCTAAAAGAAGCATCCTCAGGAGGTCTTGACTGTTAGAGTAACAGGAAAATTAGGAAAGTCACCTAATATGGAATACCATTTTGGGGTATTACAAAGAAACTTCAATTTATTAAAAAAGTTACTACTAATCAGGCATATATTTATACGTATTAATTGACAGCCTTCTATACAATATATTAATTAATAAAATAAAAACTAACACAAACAACAAAATCCCATATGAATAACCAAATATGGAATAGGTACCCATATATGAAATATAAGTCATCATGTTATTGATTATAACAAAAAAAAACGGTCAAGTGCAAGTGGGACTCGTGCACTAAGGTTTACGTACCATTATCTGTAACCTAATTGTTCGCGCCATCTATTGGCACTTTCTTTCTTTCTACCTCTTACCTTTTCCTACCCTCATTTTCCCACGAAAACGACGACTATCTACGGTTGACATTTCGTGGCTGATGAGTGACCTACTTGTCATTGCAAGTAGTCTGCGGTCGACCCTTGTTGACGGCGGATGCGTCTGTTCCTGTGAGCTCCCTCGAAGCCAAGGAAACCGCCATTTTGTTACTAACCGCGCTCGCGCTGCTTTCGTGTGTGCCCCATCGCACTGGGATATCCGCGATCGTCTCTTTGGAGCTGTGTACTAACAGCTTCCCGCGCTCGCGCCGCGAGTCTACAACAGCGTGAAATAATTCGAAGAGCCACTACATCTGGACACCAGCAGGACGCCTTGGAGTGCCGCAGCTGTGCTCGTCCGCCCGAGGATATCCAGGTTAGTCGCTCGTTTTTCGCTCCTTTTCCTATACAGTCCACTTTTCATCACCTTGTTCCGCATTCTTTCGATTTACCAGTGTCCTTTCAACCCGCGCCCGCAGTTCGGCGTGCTCTGCCATATAGCTTGGTGGCCGCGCTAACATTGTTTTGGTTCCTTCGAGCCGTATTATTCTAAAAAGGCCTAATATTTCACGATATTTGTACTAAAATATTGTGTTCCCGCGTAATTTCCCGTTTTTTTTGTCCCTACATTAATTACATTCTATAAACTGTTAGTATCATTTGCATATCAGATTGTGTATTCCGTTTTCCAAAACCGCTTTTAATTTCGCTATTTCTAAAAATTATATTTTATACAATTAAATTCATTCTGTGTGAGGGTAATCTGCGAGTATTCGTTAACGTTTTTTGACGCAATAGAAATAAAAATGGCGAGCACTAATACTAAAAGTGTAAGTTCTAAGGGCAAAGAAGTAGGCGAGTTCGAAGATGCGACGGCTCTTGATGCTTTGGCGGTCAAACGTTTAACTTTAATCGGCAAACGTGATGCCATATTTGCTCGTTTACAGCAAATTTATAACCGCTCGTTGAACGCTTTCACTGATGATACTGAGAAAGACTTATTTCTGTGTGGAATCATTTCACTGGATCGTTTACAATCTGAGTTTAATGACATTGTAAACGATTTAAATGTCACCGAGTTGACAATCGATCCCACGTATTCCGTAAGTTATCAGTCAATTAATGTTTTTGAAGACATGTACTGCCGCTGTAAGTTTGTTTACAATAAACTCAACCCTCCCGCTATGAACGTCAAAGGTACGGAATCGCATGTTACACCGCAACATAAATCTGTCAAACTACCTAAGTTGGAGTTGATGACCTTTGATGGTAATCCAATGACATGGAAAATATTCCATGAATCGTTCCGTCGCACAATTCATGAAAATGCCGATTTAACTGACCACGAACGTATACAGTATTTAGTAAATAAATTGTCAGGTCGTGCATTATCCGTTATTTCAGGTATTGTTCCAAACGCAGATAATTACCATATAATCTGGTCGACTTTAGTCAACAAGTACGACGACCAGCGTAGTTTAGGTTCCGCTTATCTCGATCAGCTGCTCGATTTCAAACCAACTAGCATTACCGCTTCCGCTAAAAACCTGGAGCTATTTTTAGATAAATTTTGCACAGCAGTGTCAAGCTTACATTCGCTCAAGCTCGATAATTTATCGGATTTTATGTTGTTGCAATTAGCTTTGAAAAAGATAGATTCGAGTACCGCCCGCTCGTTTGAAATGCATATGCGAGGTAAAAGTATGCCTACGTACGACGATCTAATTAAGTTTGTTCGCGAGCAGAGTAAGATATTAGAACGTACGGCGCCCGCTAGCCGCACTTCTGATGTCAACAATAACAAACAGGTTGTCCCTAAGTCTACGCATTCTTTCGCTGCATCGTGCGCATCACAGTGCCCGCTTTGTAATCAATCTGATCACGCTAATTTATATAGATGCCCTGCATTTAATAAGCTTTCCACAGAGGACAGGTTGTCTTGTATAAAACAACATAAAGGTTGTACTAATTGTCTAAGTGTTTCGCATAACTATACCGCTTGCAACTCGCAATATAGTTGCCGTCATTGTGGATGTAAACATCATTCAATGTTATGTCGTAAAATGTTACCTTCCCGGGAAGGAACCCGCACTCTCAACAGAGCTGCCGTCGCGTCATCCGCGCGCAATCCTGCGCCAGCGCAGTCATCGCGCGCACGAGCTGACAACGCCGCCGGCGCCGCCGCCCGCGCGTCCCTGCCTTCCGCCCCGCGCGCTGTTACCGCTCACTGCCCGCTTGCAGATGTTCCGAAGCCTCCCGCTTATCAGTCGCAACAACAAAACATTTCTCTATGCAATAACGTGCGCCCTGTCACTCAACCGACCGCAGATACTACGTGTTTACTGGGAACCGTGCAAGTTTACGCTACTGATTCAAACGGTCGTAAGCATGTAGTGCGCGCTTTAATAGATTCTGCCTCCCAGAGTAATTTTATATCAGCTAATTGTTGCGCAAAGCTTAATTTAAAATGCAATAAGGTTACAAATACCGTTGTTAAGGGCATAGGTTCCGCGTCAAATCCAATTAAGGGTGTAACTTCAACCACATTACATTCGCGACTTGATAATAATTTTATTTCGGTCGACGCTTTTGTTATTGACCGCATCACCGACAACCTGCCGTCTGTGAGAGTTGATACCTCTTGTCTTGCATATCTACACGGCTTGCCGCTTGCTGATAAGGATTTCTCGGAACCGTCCGAGATAGAAGTACTTATTGGGGCTCCGCTGTTTGCGGATATCTTGCTATCGGGTCGTGCCGCTGGTCCGCCTGGTGCACCTACCGCTTTCGAATCGATATTCGGTTTTATCGTAATCGGGACCGCTCCCGTTGCGACCGCTCAAACATATACCGCTTTTAATGATGATAGTCACCGCTCCCGAATATCTCTCTGCGCCTTCGCAGAACAACCGCGCTTGGATATCATTCTTCAGAAATTCTGGCAACTTGAGGAAGTGCAATGCACACCGGCCTTAAGTCCTACCGCTCTCGAAAATGAACGTATTTTTACAAATAATTTTTCCCGTGATTCTACGGGCCGCTACTCTGTAGCGTTGCCTTTCTCCCGCGACCCCGCTGCCGCTTTGGGTAATTCTTTTCTTACCGCTAAGAAGCGCTTTATGCATTTAGAACGCAAGCTCGTCGCTTCACCTCCCCTGCGCGTGGAGTATGATGCAATTATCCAGGAATACTTGCAGAAAGGTTATGTCTCGCTGATAAATAACGACGATAGTTTAGCCGGTTACTACATTCCGCACCATGCGATTGCCAGGTTGGATAAAACCACTACTAAATGGCGCATGGTCATGGATGCAAGTGCGAAAACCGATTCGAGCTTATCATTGAATGACGTCTTGCATACTGGGGATAATTTGCAAAATGACCTTTTCGTTATTCTCTTAGAATTTCGTTTTTATGCAATCGTTTTCACATCCGATATAAAACAGATGTATCTACAGGTACTTGTCAACGAAGAGAGCCGCAAATTTCAGAAGTTTTTATATCGGTTTGATCCCGCTTCGCCGCTGAGCACTTACGTGTTCAACCGTGTTTGCTTTGGCCTGCGCAGTAGTCCTTTTCTCGCGATGCGCGTGCTACGTCAGCTGTGCGCTGACGAGCGCGCTCGCTTCCCGCACGCCGCGTCTGTCATCGAAAAAAATACTTACATGGATGATGTGTGCTATTCCATGCCGTCCTTGCCTGGTAGCTTACAGCTTCGCGATGATCTCCGCGAGTTGCTCAAGGCCGGGGGCTTCGAGCTAGTGAAATGGGCTAGTAACGTACCCGAGCTCACTGAATCGCTTCCGGTCTCCGATCGGCATTCCGCAGTTATCAATTTCGATGAGCCAGACTCGAACTTGAAGGTTTTAGGGCTACAGTGGTTGCCAAGCTCGGACGCATTTATGTTCACCGTGAACGTCGAAAGTCGGCCTGCGACTAAACGCAATATGTTGTCCGTGATAGCGCGTCAGTATGACGTTCTCGGACTCATAGCTCCTGTCATCTTGTACGCTAAATTAATTTTACAAAAGCTTCATGTTTTGAAGCTTGACTGGGATGAGCAACCGCCGCAAGCAGTGGTAGATATTTGGCATAATTATCTTCGCGAACTTCCCGCCATTCAGCAACTGCGATTCCCTCGCCACCTAGGAGTGGAAGAAAATTCGAAAATCACCGTCGTTGCGTTTTCTGATGCTAGCGAGCATGGATATGGATCTGTAGTGTATATTCGAACTCAGTCTGACCATGACTCAACTCCGCTCACTCGTCTAGTATGTGCCAAGTCAAAAGTGTCTCCGCTGAAAACAATTTCAATTGCAAAGCTAGAGCTTTGCGGCTGCTTGCTCATGTCAAAATTGGTTCGCCGCGTTCTCGAAACCTACGAAAAGCGTCATACCATAGACAAAGTATATTGCTTCACCGATTCTATGGTAGCGTTGCAGTGGACTACCGCTTCACCGCACAGATTCAAAACTTTTGTTGCTACTCGTATAACAAAAATTACTGCCGCTATTCCCGTTGACAGCTTCCGTCATATACCTGGAACGGAAAACCCTTGTGCTGATGCACTTTCGCGAGGGCTGTCACCCGCTCAGCTAGTTAACCACCCGCTGTGGTTGACCGGCCCCGCTTGGTTAAGCCAAGAGCCTGCTGCTTGGCCCGCTAAGACAGTAGCTCCCGCTAAGGTTGACTTAAATCTACCTGAGTCGAAGAAAATCGTTTCACTTCCTGTGACACAACCCGCCGTGGAGAATTCCAACCCGCTGTTGAAACTCTCCACCCGCGTTTCTTCATGGCTGATGCTCTTACGTATAGCCGTCCGCATCTATCGCTTCATCAAGAAGCTGCCGCGTTCTAAATACTTCACAGCCGATGAAATGAATTTCGCAGAAATTCAAGTCCTGACAGCTGTACAAAGACATTACTTTGCGGACATTATTCAGAACCTTAAAACCAACACCCGGTGTTCAAACGCTATACAGCGACTCGTGCCCTTTCTAGACGCCGACGGACTCATAAGAGTCGGAGGACGTCTCCGAAATGCGGATCTATCGTACAATCAGCAGCATCCCATTTTGTTACCGCGTAAAGACCGCATAATCGAAATGATAATTGAGCACTACCATCGTCATAACTGTCATACAGTAGCCTAAGCACGAATAACTTGCGAAATCGTAACCGTTTCGTAAACGTATCGAAATGTCACCATTTTGTATGGGATTTGATCAGCGCCTCTACAGTGCGTAAAAGGAACTAAATTTTGGCAGAAAAAAAGGTTTTGACAACTAGCGTGTCGAGATTTTAACGTGAACGCTTTGTCACGTAAAAAGTTTTGTATGAAATCGCGAGCACGAACCTAATACTAACGTAAGCTCGAAGGCTGGCTATCGAGGGTGTGTCAAAAATCTACAAATGTCATGTCACTGAGAAATTTTCAGTGAGATGGCTGACGTAACGTATTCAATTGTGATAAAACTTCGAAAATTCATGTTATTTAAGTGTTTGTTCATTCATAATTTACCTATGAAAAGAGTTACAAACATGGCAGCAAGATTAGAAGTAGTAATGTGCCATTTCGTTTACCAGGCGCAAAGTAGATATTTATTAATTTATGGCATTGGAGGGAAGTGATGCTAATGTACGATAAACCCAATTCAGGACATTTTATTAAACTCTGCATTAAACAGCGTCTATATTCCACCGTTCCAGTCCACATTTACACCAATTTCGCTCGTTGGATATGTCTTGCGGCGCAATAATGTAGCTATGCAATTCTTCATTGTGCATGGTCAAATTAAAAACAATAAGGCTCACAGAAGATCACCTATCCATTCAAGATTTCAAGATCAACCAAAGCCGTCTACAAATGCACCAGAGGAACACAGGCAGCGAAACGAAAGGAATACCAACGGATTGTCAGACTAACTACCTACGAACTCATAGGTGATGACCATGCTCACGCCAACATTCTAACCACTACGAAGAAGAAGATTTTAATGTGAAACGTAGAAGCTGTGTTATTGGACTTTTGGTTCTTAATAAAAAAAAACGAAGTGCAATTGTGCGTTTCATTTATTGGTAGGTATATACCGAACAGTTCGTGGCTTAGGGATAATAGGATCTCTTGTTGGATGTCGTGAATTGCGACTAAGACAAAATTCGTGGCAGCATGCCACTACTTAAGTTGGTGTGAGAGTTGCCACGCATTGAGCATACAACAGTGATGATGAGATGGATCAGTGTGTGCTTCTATTGGTGGCGCATAAAAGACTATTGGGTGGCGAACTCATAGCAGGGCCGTGAGAAGCATTTTTCTTCCCCCTCTGATCTTATAGGCTAGGTAAGTTCGATATCATGCTCTTTTGCCACACTTTTCCTTAAAAATAAAGGAAAGTAGATGAATAAAAAGACAAAACTACACCAACAGTTAAGTAATTTCTTTATTTTTGGTAATGTAATAACAGACACAATCATAATCCAAAAAAAAACCAACCATAAGCTGACTAATACAAAATAAACACTTTAATTATCCTAAAATTAATATGAACTTAAAACAACACCAAGCCTAGACGGTTACAAGTCACAGTACTCCCTATTTGTAGTAACGGCGCATTCATGAAATGCTACGTGGTTTGTCTTTGCAAAACTGTTAGGTAGGTAGGTACATTACTACGCGCTCCAGGTTTTCACAGCATTCTTCTTTCCCAGAACAGACGGTAAAATACCGCTGGAGACGAAAGTTCTGTCGGGAATCATCTTTAGTGAACAATTAGAACTTATGGAATAGGTACACTGCTTGAACTCAATAGCCTGTTGTTCTGCTGAAACACCATACAATTTTGCGCAAAATACACTTCACGCCGGCTGGCGGCCCTGAAGGGTTACTTGAGACTCCTCCCTCTGTTTAAAGGTGTAAATTCTGATAGTAGCTGTTTGTAATTCATATACTAGGTAAATTATCAATGGCGTAGATTCTTGGCTTGAGAATTTATAGCTCATAATTTATATATAACGTTTTATTTTAATACCGCTAATGATGTTACAATAAAATTTAGCTCACTGAGCAAGTAACGCATAGAGAAAAGTAATATACCGGAAAAAAATATGTTTGGTTTTCACCGAATAAAAAGCTAAATTTGACGAATATCAATCATAGAGGAACCAGTCCAGCGTCACCAACCTTAAAATAAGGTAAAGTATTGCAGGTGCAGCGATTTCTGTCCAAAATTACCAAATACGATGTCATTGTCACCTTGACAACTCAACTGGACTGTGATGGCTATAGACTAATCATATTTTTTCCGGTATATTACATTTCTCTATGTCATAATGTATGTCATGGCACTTTGTAAATATATCACCTCAGATACATTTTATTCAAAAATGTTAATATTTCATTGTGAACATCAATGCAATACGGAAATCGCAAAGAAAATGCGAAGCCTGTGGTGTCGAAACACAAATAAAAATGTTTAAACAATAGATTTCCATGAGATCCAGAACCGGTGAGTTGATGAAAATATGTCATTGAAATTACATTATTGTTTCAGAGCTAATGATCGCTTGGTTTTTATTGTAATTTAAGTAGGTATGTGTTATCATGCGAATTGCTGTAATTACATATATTTGTATATAGATTACAAATATTTACGTAACGTAAAGTAAGTTGTGTTGCTCAAGGAAAGTATTTTACCTTTACATACCTTTGTAGTATCGATTTTTTTATAATGTCGGTGGCATGGGTACATATACTTTTTAATAGTGTCAATAAATTAGGAAATATCATATTCGATGCTGGTGATCATAAACCATCATGCGGAATGTTTTATTATGCCACGAAACTTAACATGTGTATTTTAGGGACTGTTATTTACATCTTCAGCTCAAAAGCATTTTGAAACACCAGGTATTATCAATTTTTCTCTACATAACTGGCACAGTACTTGCTAACTGAACGGCTAGAGCAATATTTATTATCTAACATATGTAAATCGACCTAAATATTATACAATTAATAATAAATAGTGTAAATAACGTCATATCTATGCTTGTGATAATAATCTGAGTTGTTTTTTTTTTCAGTTCATTTAAACAAAACTCCGTCGCTTATATACTTTCAAAGTAAATGCTGAATCGATAAAGCTATGGCATGGAATTTAAGGTACTATGTCACCTCAATACTAACATGTGTATCAACATACAATCCCAATTATTTAAATACTTATAATACTATACTCTAAATTGTTTGATTTTAAAATTAACCAACTTTCGAGGCAGTTAAATAAACTTTTTTTGTAATTTCAGATATGCATATGTTACACAGAAAATATTAATTGAATCAATAAATAAAACAAAACAGTACAGAAGAAGCTTCTTGCAATACAAATGAAATAGATCAGCTGCAAGATGAAATTAAATATCTAAATAATTCAACTACTTACACCAAAAAAGTTTTTAAAAGTCTACAGTCTATATATAATTAAAAAAGGTGCGTCAAAAATACTACATTTTATGATTGAACTACAAATAATAATAATTGTTAACAGTTGATGACAAGTTTACTAGTGCAACTTACGTGTAGTATTTTTTACTTTTGCATATACGACAATTAGAAAATAAGTACTTATTATATATTGAAAACTGTTATGTACAATGTAAATTAAAAAAAAATGTATTGTAAAGATGTTCTAGTACACAAATTACTTTGGAACTATGTATGCAGACCTCAATAATACGGTTTTCGATACTAGCGAAGATATATCGCACGATAAAATATTTTGATGATTTTTAATAATACATCTGTGTGAAATATTTGTTTTATTTTATATTTAGTTAACATATATTTTATATACCTAACTTACCTGCAATTTTTTTCCTATATCGATTATAATGGACTCGATTTCATTGTAACTAATCAATTTTAGGGAATCAGTAGTACAACACTCACAAATGTCACTATTATTGTGTTGGAAATATAGTTTTCATTTGTAATGGTTGGTATAAAATAACTTCAAATCTGAGTTTCAAAGCAACAAGGTCCGTGCTAACTCTTAATATTACTTGCGCAGTGAGAGGAACTTTTATAGGCTAAATAAGAATTAAAACCTCTTTTGGAATGAGTTGTTAGGTCTTAGAAAAAAGGTATGATTGTTGTGATTTACGCTGGATGACGTCACTTTTGTAATCCTATCGAGTTCACGTTAGCCAGCAAATGATGCGTCGTACTGTCAACCATCGCCTCTTGCGTAAACGTACGGGGAACTCGATACGATTACGTTACGGAGTATCGAAATGTTCGTGCTTGGGCTACAGGTCCGCACGCTTTGATGTCGATTCTCAGACAACGATATTGGATACTCGCATCCCGTAATATCGTCCGCTCGGTTATACATAAGTGTAACTATTGTTTTAAGGCAAAACCTAAACCTACATTCCCGCTTATGGGAGACCTACCCGCTTGCCGCGTGAACGAATTTAAAGCGTTCACTCACACCGCTGTGGATTACGCCGGCCCAATTTCTATTATTCCAATTAGAAAACGAGGTGTGCGCTCTATTAAGGCTTATTTATGTATTTTCGTCTGTATGTCAGTGCGTTCGGTAAGCGTAGAGCTGACGACAGATTTAAGCAGCTGCAGTTTCCTTTCTGCTTTTAAACGCTTTCTCGCTCGTCGCGGTACCGTTTCTGTCTTGTATTCGGACAACGCCCGCACTTTTATTGGAGCAAGAAATGCTGTACAGTTTTGTAAGTTCTGTACATGTGAAGTTAGAGTTGAGTAGTTGCGGAGTGCTGGCGGTGGACTTGAAGACTTGAGGTAGATAGAGTCAAAACACCGTGTTCACCGTTGTTTTTAATTATTAGTTAGTAAGTAGTTAAATTACATTAAAGGTTTAGGCAATTCACATTCGGTGCGCGTGTATATAGTTAGGCGTTCGATTGATCACTCTCTCTAATATTTTACTGACTGAAGTATAAATGCAATGTGCGCTGTATATATAAATGCAACGCAGATTGCATCACAGTTACTATGCTGGTAAGGAATGTACGTTGGATCGTACATATTGCCAACGCCAAAAAGATAGAAAAGAAAGTAAAAAGGTACATGTGAATTGCCAGTACAAAGTCAACAAATAGTAACTTAAGTGCTAAAGAAAAATATAATAGGCTTTCAAGCTTCTATCGTTATAGGTCGAAGCAGTAAATACCTAACAGTTACAATGTTAAAACGAACTCAAAGGAAACTATATAATTATTATATTTACATTTTGATGCAGATAGTAAATAAACAGTGACGACCTTATCCACTCAGTGGTTTAATCGCCTGCTTGCATTTTTGATTGTTAAGGGCATCCAGTGTAGGTACAGGCTCGTTATCGCTGGTCTCAGGTTTCTTAATCGTTGTCGCGTGCCTTTAATTTCATTAAGTATCTTGTATTTATCTTTAATTTGTCGAAATGGATTTATTTGAAGTTAGGGACGTAGTACTTGTTTCAATCGGAAGTAGCGCCAACTTTACAATAGGTCGTTTGATTATGCCGGTTTGCGTTTTTACGGTAGTAGCTCGCACGCGGCCATCGCTGCCGGGATGAACGTCTATGATTCTACCCAATGCCCATTTTCCCGGAGGAAGGTTATCTTCTTTCACTAACACAATGTCTCCTTTCTGAAGGTTATGCGTTGGTTTTTGCCATTTACTGCGAGCTTGTAGTTGTGTGAGATAGTCGGTGGACCAGGTTTTCCAAAATTGATGCACCATATGTTCAACTAGTTGCCATCTTTGGCGTAAATCTAAGTTTCTATCATCTTGATAGTCCGATAGTGGTAGAGTCAACGTAGGGCTTCCAGTTAGAAAATGTCCTGGAGTTAAGTATGAGTAAAATTCTTCTGGATCTTCTGTGAGTGGACAAAGTGGTCTTGAGTTCATACATGCCTCAATTTTCGCCAGTAATGTAGAAAACTCTTCGTAAGTGAGTTTTTGGTCTCCCAGAACCCTCTTTAAAAAATGTTTCATGGAGCGTACTGCAGCTTCGCACAACCCATTTGCACTGGGCCACGCAGGTACGTTGAAATGCCATTGAACTTCCATTTGGCTGATTTTGTCAAAAAAATCAGATGACAGTTCCATCTTAAATAGTTCAAACTCGTTGCGTAGCGTCTTTGAAGCTCCAACGAAATTAGTGCCGCAGTCAGAGTAGACATGTTTTGGAGTTCCACGCCTAGCACACAGTCTTTGGAAAGCCGCCAGGAATGTTTGAGTGCTTAAGTCCGAAACCAATTCAATGTGGACACTTCTCGTCGACGTACAAACAAAGATTGCTATATAACCCTTTGAGGTTTTCACTCCTCTCCCTTTATTTAATTTGACTTCCACATGCCCTGTATAGTCAACTGCCACATAGGTGAAAGCACGAGATGGAGTCACTCGTTGCTGTGGAAGATCCGCCATAAGTTGATAGTTGTTCGTTGTGTTGAACCGATAGCATCGGACGCAGCGTCGTAGACAAGTTTTCACTGCTCTATTGCCTCCTACGATCCAATATTTTTGACGAATGTATGCGAGAGTGAGCCGGGCGCCGCCATGAAGAGTGGCGGCGTGAGCTTGTTCTATCAGTAGTTGCGTCATTCTTCCGTTTCTAGATAAGATGATAGGGTTCTTCATACCAATAGGTAAGCTGGATTTATTAAGTCGTCCAGAAACTCGTATGATACCGTCTGTATCTAGGTAGGGACATAGTTTATAGATTTTGCTTTTAGTGTTTAAGGTTTGTTTCTTACACAAGTTTTTATATTCTTCACAAAATTCTTTCCTTTGTACATACTGCACAATCGCTTTAGTTGCAGAATGTAGTTCGCTTGTTGTCAAGTAGTTAGGTAGAGCGTCGTATTTCGTCATTGTTGTAAGTAGGTATGTGTTATCATGCGAATTGCTGTAATTACATATATTTGTATATAGATTACAAATATTTACGTAACGTAAAGTAAGTTGTGTTGCTCAAGGAAAGTATTTTACCTTTACATACCTTTGTAGTATCGATTTTTTTATAATGTCGGTGGCATGGGTACATATACTTTTTAATAGTGTCAATAAATTAGGAAATATCATATTCGATGCTGGTGATCATAAACCATCATGCGGAATGTTTTATTATGCCACGAAACTTAACATGTGTATTTTAGGGACTGTTATTTACATCTTCAGCTCAAAAGCATTTTGAAACACCAGGTATTATCAATTTTTCTCTACATAACTGGCACAGTACTTGCTAACTGAACGGCTAGAGCAATATTTATTATCTAACATATGTAAATCGACCTAAATATTATACAATTAATAATAAATAGTGTAAATAACGTCATATCTATGCTTGTGATAATAATCTGAGTTGTTTTTTTTTTCAGTTCATTTAAACAAAACTCCGTCGCTTATATACTTTCAAAGTAAATGCTGAATCGATAAAGCTATGGCATGGAATTTAAGGTACTATGTCACCTCAATACTAACATGTGTATCAACATACAATCCCAATTATTTAAATACTTATAATACTATACTCTAAATTGTTTGATTTTAAAATTAACCAACTTTCGAGGCAGTTAAATAAACTTTTTTTGTAATTTCAGATATGCATATGTTACACAGAAAATATTAATTGAATCAATAAATAAAACAAAACAGTACAGAAGAAGCTTCTTGCAATACAAATGAAATAGATCAGCTGCAAGATGAAATTAAATATCTAAATAATTCAACTACTTACACCAAAAAAGTTTTTAAAAGTCTACAGTCTATATATAATTAAAAAAGGTGCGTCAAAAATACTACATTTTATGATTGAACTACAAATAATAATAATTGTTAACAGTTGATGACAAGTTTACTAGTGCAACTTACGTGTAGTATTTTTTACTTTTGCATATACGACAATTAGAAAATAAGTACTTATTATATATTGAAAACTGTTATGTACAATGTAAATTAAAAAAAAATGTATTGTAAAGATGTTCTAGTACACAAATTACTTTGGAACTATGTATGCAGACCTCAATAATACGGTTTTCGATACTAGCGAAGATATATCGCACGATAAAATATTTTGATGATTTTTAATAATACATCTGTGTGAAATATTTGTTTTATTTTATATTTAGTTAACATATATTTTATATACCTAACTTACCTGCAATTTTTTTCCTATATCGATTATAATGGACTCGATTTCATTGTAACTAATCAATTTTAGGGAATCAGTAGTACAACACTCACAAATGTCACTATTATTGTGTTGGAAATATAGTTTTCATTTGTAATGGTTGGTATAAAATAACTTCAAATCTGAGTTTCAAAGCAACAAGGTCCGTGCTAACTCTTAATATTACTTGCGCAGTGAGAGGAACTTTTATAGGCTAAATAAGAATTAAAACCTCTTTTGGAATGAGTTGTTAGGTCTTAGAAAAAAGGTATGATTGTTGTGATTTACGCTGGATGACGTCACTTTTGTAATCCTATCGAGTTCACGTTAGCCAGCAAATGATGCGTCGTACTGTCAACCATCGCCTCTTGCGTAAACGTACGGGGAACTCGATACGATTACGTTACGGAGTATCGAAATGTTCGTGCTTGGGCTACAGGTCCGCACGCTTTGATGTCGATTCTCAGACAACGATATTGGATACTCGCATCCCGTAATATCGTCCGCTCGGTTATACATAAGTGTAACTATTGTTTTAAGGCAAAACCTAAACCTACATTCCCGCTTATGGGAGACCTACCCGCTTGCCGCGTGAACGAATTTAAAGCGTTCACTCACACCGCTGTGGATTACGCCGGCCCAATTTCTATTATTCCAATTAGAAAACGAGGTGTGCGCTCTATTAAGGCTTATTTATGTATTTTCGTCTGTATGTCAGTGCGTTCGGTAAGCGTAGAGCTGACGACAGATTTAAGCAGCTGCAGTTTCCTTTCTGCTTTTAAACGCTTTCTCGCTCGTCGCGGTACCGTTTCTGTCTTGTATTCGGACAACGCCCGCACTTTTATTGGAGCAAGAAATGCTGTACAGTTTTGTAAGTTCTGTACATGTGAAGTTAGAGTTGAGTAGTTGCGGAGTGCTGGCGGTGGACTTGAAGACTTGAGGTAGATAGAGTCAAAACACCGTGTTCACCGTTGTTTTTAATTATTAGTTAGTAAGTAGTTAAATTACATTAAAGGTTTAGGCAATTCACATTCGGTGCGCGTGTATATAGTTAGGCGTTCGATTGATCACTCTCTCTAATATTTTACTGACTGAAGTATAAATGCAATGTGCGCTGTATATATAAATGCAACGCAGATTGCATCACAGTTACTATGCTGGTAAGGAATGTACGTTGGATCGTACATATTGCCAACGCCAAAAAGATAGAAAAGAAAGTAAAAAGGTACATGTGAATTGCCAGTACAAAGTCAACAAATAGTAACTTAAGTGCTAAAGAAAAATATAATAGGCTTTCAAGCTTCTATCGTTATAGGTCGAAGCAGTAAATACCTAACAGTTACAATGTTAAAACGAACTCAAAGGAAACTATATAATTATTATATTTACATTTTGATGCAGATAGTAAATAAACAGTGACGACCTTATCCACTCAGTGGTTTAATCGCCTGCTTGCATTTTTGATTGTTAAGGGCATCCAGTGTAGGTACAGGCTCGTTATCGCTGGTCTCAGGTTTCTTAATCGTTGTCGCGTGCCTTTAATTTCATTAAGTATCTTGTATTTATCTTTAATTTGTCGAAATGGATTTATTTGAAGTTAGGGACGTAGTACTTGTTTCAATCGGAAGTAGCGCCAACTTTACAATAGGTCGTTTGATTATGCCGGTTTGCGTTTTTACGGTAGTAGCTCGCACGCGGCCATCGCTGCCGGGATGAACGTCTATGATTCTACCCAATGCCCATTTTCCCGGAGGAAGGTTATCTTCTTTCACTAACACAATGTCTCCTTTCTGAAGGTTATGCGTTGGTTTTTGCCATTTACTGCGAGCTTGTAGTTGTGTGAGATAGTCGGTGGACCAGGTTTTCCAAAATTGATGCACCATATGTTCAACTAGTTGCCATCTTTGGCGTAAATCTAAGTTTCTATCATCTTGATAGTCCGATAGTGGTAGAGTCAACGTAGGGCTTCCAGTTAGAAAATGTCCTGGAGTTAAGTATGAGTAAAATTCTTCTGGATCTTCTGTGAGTGGACAAAGTGGTCTTGAGTTCATACATGCCTCAATTTTCGCCAGTAATGTAGAAAACTCTTCGTAAGTGAGTTTTTGGTCTCCCAGAACCCTCTTTAAAAAATGTTTCATGGAGCGTACTGCAGCTTCGCACAACCCATTTGCACTGGGCCACGCAGGTACGTTGAAATGCCATTGAACTTCCATTTGGCTGATTTTGTCAAAAAAATCAGATGACAGTTCCATCTTAAATAGTTCAAACTCGTTGCGTAGCGTCTTTGAAGCTCCAACGAAATTAGTGCCGCAGTCAGAGTAGACATGTTTTGGAGTTCCACGCCTAGCACACAGTCTTTGGAAAGCCGCCAGGAATGTTTGAGTGCTTAAGTCCGAAACCAATTCAATGTGGACACTTCTCGTCGACGTACAAACAAAGATTGCTATATAACCCTTTGAGGTTTTCACTCCTCTCCCTTTATTTAATTTGACTTCCACATGCCCTGTATAGTCAACTGCCACATAGGTGAAAGCACGAGATGGAGTCACTCGTTGCTGTGGAAGATCCGCCATAAGTTGATAGTTGTTCGTTGTGTTGAACCGATAGCATCGGACGCAGCGTCGTAGACAAGTTTTCACTGCTCTATTGCCTCCTACGATCCAATATTTTTGACGAATGTATGCGAGAGTGAGCCGGGCGCCGCCATGAAGAGTGGCGGCGTGAGCTTGTTCTATCAGTAGTTGCGTCATTCTTCCGTTTCTAGATAAGATGATAGGGTTCTTCATACCAATAGGTAAGCTGGATTTATTAAGTCGTCCAGAAACTCGTATGATACCGTCTGTATCTAGGTAGGGACATAGTTTATAGATTTTGCTTTTAGTGTTTAAGGTTTGTTTCTTACACAAGTTTTTATATTCTTCACAAAATTCTTTCCTTTGTACATACTGCACAATCGCTTTAGTTGCAGAATGTAGTTCGCTTGTTGTCAAGTAGTTAGGTAGAGCGTCGTATTTCGTCATTGTTGTAAGTTTGTTTCGTAAGTTTCTGCAAAATCGCATAATCCATGCGGTTATTCGTGTGACCTTAGTCAGTGAGCTTCGTTTATTTAATAAGTTATTGATAACATTATCTTCATTTTCTTGCAGGGTTGTTAATACTTGTTTTTTTTCAATATTTGTTGTAAAAGAGCGATATATGGAAGCTTCTGCTTGGGTGCCCACAAATGTTTGGAGTAGTGTAGGGCCTTCCCACCAGAGTTTGAAGTTTAAAACCTTTTTCGGCGACAACCCCCGCGTAGCACAATCTGCAGGGTTGTTTTTCGACTCGATGTATTTGAAGTTTGAGGCTGGTATGACTTCCGTAATTTTTCTAATTCTGTTCGCGACGTACTTCTCCCATTTAGATGACTCTCCTTGTAGCCATGCCAAAACCACCTTAGAGTCACACCAGGCCCACATTGTGATGTCCAAGTCGCTTAAAGCGTTTTTGCATTTTTGCATGAGTTGTGCTAGTAGTAATGCACCACAAAGTTCCATCCGTGGTAAAGAAAGTTTTTGTGCGAGTGGTGCAACCCTAGTCTTTGCAGTTAGTAGTTTGATTACAGGCAGTCCGCCATCATCGATTGCATGCGTGTATATGACGCACGAATAGGCCATGATGCTTGCATCTGAATATCCCATCAGGTTAATGGTTTTCTGAGTTGTTCCAATCCATCGATGTATTTTTAAAGACTTTAAGTAAGGCAGCTCGTCTCTTAGTTTTTTCCATTCATTTTCTATATCTGTCGGTACCGGTTCATCCCAGGTTAAGTTTTCTTTCCACACCTTTTGGAAAATTAGTTTTGCAGTAATAGTTACAGGTGAAAGCCACCCTAATGGGTCATAGAGTTGAGATATTTGTGAAAGAAGGGATCGTTTTGTAAGTTTTTTAGGGTTTTCGTTAATTTTCCAGTTGAAAGAGAAAGCGTCTGATTGAGGACTCCATCCTAGTCCAAGCGTTTTCATAGAATCTTCATGCTTAAAGTCATAGCTAGTATTTGAAATTTGATCTTCACTTAAGTCTTCGAGTAATTTTAAATCATTACTTGACCATTTTCTTAAGTTCATGCCTCCTCCCTTGAGTAATGCAATAAGTGTTGTTTGAAGTTGTTTCGCACCCTCTAGTGTATTATGCCCGCTAATTAAGTCGTCAACGTAGAATTCATTTTGCAGTACTTTTGCAGCCTCTGGGTACTTATGACCATCGTCAATTGCTAGTTGTTGTAAAGTTCGCATAGCTAACCACGGGGCGCATTTTGTACCGTAAGTCACAGTACATAGGGCATATTCTCGCAGTATTTCAAAGGGACTGTCACGCCAAATAATTTTTTGTAAATTTTGTTGATCTTCGTTAATCCAAATACATCTGTACATTTTTTCGATGTCAGCAGTAAATGCATATTTATACGACTTCCACTTCAGTATAAGAGCTTGAATATCTTTTTGCAGGTTAGGGCCTTTCTCCATAAGATTGTTTAGGCTTTTACCACTCCCAGAGTTGATTTGGGAGCCGTTAAATACCACCCTTAATTTGGTGGTAGTGGAGCTTTCCCGTAGGATGCCGTGGTGGGGTAGGTAACATCCGTCGTTGCCAGATGTTGTAATTTGACTCGCCATTTTCATGTGATCCAGTTCTTTATATTCATTCATGAATTTTTTGTACAATTCACCAAGTTTTTGGACCCTGCTCAGTCGTTTTTCCAGTTGTAAAAATTGTGCAACCGCAGCTGATTTTGAGTTTCCTATGTTTTCTTCATAATTTGGAACCATAGGCATTTTTACAATATATTTTCCATCTGAATCTCTTCTGGTAGTTTCTTTATAGTATATTTCACAGTGGTCATCTTGACTTATATCCTGGATTCCTGGAGTAATGTCTTCATTTTCCCAGTACTTTGATAAATTGGATAAGTTAGTTGTAGTCACGTGACAGTTAAAAGTTTGGTGTTTTCCGCATAAGATCCAGCCTAGTTGAGTTTGTTGAGCAATCGGAGATAGATGATCACCTTTCAGAACTCCATCCAAAATTATTTCTGAGTAGATGTTAGCCCCTAGTAGTAGGTCTATAGAGCTGGACACGTTGTAGTCAGGGTCAGCCAGCTTCAAGTTTTGAAGATGTGGCCAGTTAGATTTCTCAAAAGTACGGTTTGGCAGTTTGTTTGTTAGTTTGTTAAGTACCAGGGCTTGTGTGTTGATTGTGTAGTCAGAATGTATTGATTTGCAGGTAAGTTCCATCAGTCCCTTGCAGGTTCCTGACTCGGAACCTATTCCAGATACTGTCGCGTTATATTTGGTTCGCGGCAGTCGCAGTAGTTGTGCAGCGTTCTCAGTAATCAGATTGACTTGAGAGCCTTGATCCAAGAGAGCACGAAGTTTGATATACCTTCCGTCGTTCGCTTTCACATTGAGTTGAATGGTTGTAAGTAGTATCTCCAAGTCATTTGTGGAGAGATGATGAGATCCCTGCTGCTGTGAAGTAGTTGGGTGAGGTTGAAGGTCATTATTATTTTGTTGATTCATATTATTCCAATGTAGCAAAGTGTGGTGCTTCAAGTTGCATTCCTTGCACAATTTCGCTGAACTGCAGTTATTGTTTCCGTGACTGTATAAACAGTTTTTGCATAGTTTGAGTTTCGCAACCGTGCTGTTTCTAAGTGCACTGTTCATGTGCAGGAACTTCTCACATTGCATCAACACGTGTTCGCCATCGCAAAGTGGACATTTTCCAAAAGATGATAGGTGGAAAGTTTTTGTGTAGTTTTTATTGGTTTCATATAAGGTTGATTTTTTCATGTAGTTTTGTTTGTCGTTTGAGTTCTTGTAGTAAAAGTTCTTGGCAGAAGGTTTATTAAAATTTTCGCTGGATTGCTGTTTTGTAGTAATATTTTGTTCTTTATAAAAACCTTTTGATGTTTCTAGTGCCATAAACTTGCTTTCCAAAAATGATAAGAATTCTTGTATGTTCGGTAGATCCCTATTATTTTGCATTTCTTTCGTATATTCATTGAAAGTCGTAGAGTCTAGTTTCTGTGACATATAGTATACGAGTACAGGTCCCCAGTTTTTAACATCTACTGCCATGTTAGCGAGCCCATTGATGCTTTCAGTTATGATGTCATGCATTTTCTTCAGGTTATATGCATTGGGGTGTTGAATGACAGGTAGTTGTTGCATGGTATTCATTAAAGATGTAAATTGAAGGCGACGATTGTCATACCGTTGAGATAATATTAACCAGCAAGAATCGTAATTCTCAGCACTAATAGTAAGGTGCTGGACCAGACGCAGTGGGTCTCCTCTCAATTTAGATTTCAAGTGTTGCATTTTTTGTGCTTTTGATATTGTAGGGTTGCTGTGAATTGATTCCCAGAAAAGATCTTTGAATGATACCCATTGAATATAATTGCCGGAAAATTCAGGAATGTCAATTTTTGGGGTGGATTGTTGGTAATATAAGTTTGACCAAATTTTGCTATTCAAGCATTTTCTTAATGAGTCGTACTTCTGTTCAATCTGTTCAAATTTTTCGTTGTATTCTGTATATAAGTTAGAACTTTTTAATGCGCCTTCCAGTTCCCAGTGTAGTTTGTCAATGGAGTCCCATTTAGTTTTTAAAATAGAGAGATGATCTTCAACTTCCCATTTTTCAGTAAGGAGTTCCATATTAATTTTTGACATAGCTCTGTTCAGTGCTTTAAAGTTACATTCTTGATTGTTCATTAGTTGTTTGATGTTATCGTTAGTTTCTTCAAGCAGCATCCCGCTGAGATCGATGTTTAACTGTTGTTGTTGCTGGCGGAGTGAAACCAATAATTCATTCATACTAATTTTAGTGGTTTCGTACATTTGCTTAGTTTTTTCGTAAATCCCCTCGGTGCAGTAATTAACACGAATTGGTTGCGTTAACACTTGCAGAAGAACTTCATGCCGCTCGTGAAACTCCACCCATAGTTGCTCCAAGTTTGCCAGACGCTTTTCTAGGTATTCTACAGTTTTCCTGGCAGCACTATCTTTTTTATAGTTGGTGCACAAAGATTTTATGTTCTCAAAAGTAGTAAGTTGTTTATTAAGTAGATCCATTGTAGTTGAAGTTGTTTGATATTATAATTGAAGTTTAGTTAATGCTCAGTTGATGTTACGATGTACTTTTAGTTAGTAGGTAAGTACCTTAGTTTCTTCGGTATTCAGCGGAGAGTTAGATATGTTGCTGGTTCAATCTGGGACACGAAGACGACAGTAGCAGTAGCAATCCCGTAGTCTCCTTCTTCAGACTTCCCTCAGTGCTCGCCGCAGTTTACGGTTAAGCTTCGATGAAACCTGAAGGTCCGTTACACCAATATCCTTGCAGCCGCGACTGTGAATATAACGCCTTCTCAATTTGGCTGGGGAGACCCGCTTGTGGGAGGCCAGCAAACCGATTCGTAATCACAGTTTAAACCACAGGAAACATTAGTGACCTTGTCGAAGGACCAACATGTACAGTTTTGTAAGTTCTGTACATGTGAAGTTAGAGTTGAGTAGTTGCGGAGTGCTGGCGGTGGACTTGAAGACTTGAGGTAGATAGAGTCAAAACACCGTGTTCACCGTTGTTTTTAATTATTAGTTAGTAAGTAGTTAAATTACATTAAAGGTTTAGGCAATTCACATTCGGTGCGCGTGTATATAGTTAGGCGTTCGATTGATCACTCTCTCTAATATTTTACTGACTGAAGTATAAATGCAATGTGCGCTGTATATATAAATGCAACGCAGATTGCATCACAGTTACTATGCTGGTAAGGAATGTACGTTGGATCGTACAAATGCCCTATCTGACGTCTATAAACTCGTAAGCTCAGAGGAGTATAATAAGTCGCTCTCAGACGAGTTATCCGCCAACCGCATAACTTGGAAATTTAACCCACCAAGAAGCCCACACTTTGGCGGAAACTACGAAATCTTCGTGAAAGCTTTCAAGGGTCACCTAGCTAAAACAATAGGTTCACAGTTACTCACCTATGAGGAAATGTTAACCGTGCTTACGCAAATAGAGAGCGTCATAAACTCGCGACCGCTAACGCTATTGAGTGAGGATCCCTCTGAGCCCACTGCACTAACGCCCGCGCATTTCTTGATGGCTGCACCGCTTAAACACTTACCCGCGTGCGCGATCTTAGACGAGCCCGCGCATCTTCTTAAACGCTACACTTTGCTGGATAAGATGATCCAATCGTTCTCTAAACGATGGAAGTTAGAGTACCTTCACCTGCTTCAATCTAGAGGAAAATGGAATACACTTTCTAATCCAATCAAAGTAGGTTCCGTCGTGCTTATTATCACAGACAATCTTCCCCCGCTATCTTGGCCCCTAGGTGTTGTCGAAGAGACAATTCTAGGCGCCGACGGAATATGTAGAGTCTGTCTAGTGCGAACGGCGACTTCCGTTTACAAACGGCCGGTCGTTCGTTTGTGCATTTTACCCACTCAATAACTTACCTACTTGCCCCCTGGTCAACCCGCTATTCATATACCCACTCTATTAACTTATCCAATCTTGGTCTACCTTTAAAAACCAATGGTTTTTAGGCCGGGGGCAATGTTCGCGCCATCTATTGGCACTTTCTTTCTACCTCTTACCTTTTCCTACCCTCATTTTCCCACGAAAACGACGACTATCTACGGTTGACATTTCGTGGCTGATGAGTGACCTACTTGTCATTGCAAGTAGTCTGCGGTCGACCCTTGTTGACGGCGGATGCGTCTGTTCCTGTGAGCTCCCTCGAAGCCAAGGAAACCGCCATTTTGTTACTAACCGCGCTCGCGCTGCTTTCGTGTGTGCCCCATCGCACTGGGATATCCGCGATCGTCTCTTTGGAGCTGTGTACTAACAGCTTCCCGCGCTCGCGCCGCGAGTCTACAACAGCGTGAAATAATTCGAAGAGCCACTACATCTGGACACCAGCAGGACGCCTTGGAGTGCCGCAGCTGTGCTCGTCCGCCCGAGGATATCCAGGTTAGTCGCTCGTTTTTCGCTCCTTTTCCTATACAGTCCACTTTTCATCACCTTGTTCCGCATTCTTTCGATTTACCAGTGTCCTTTCAACCCGCGCCCGCAGTTCGGCGTGCTCTGCCATATAGCTTGGTGGCCGCGCTAACACTAATCTTGCAAATTACAGACACTTTTCGCAGTTGAATATTTCAAGTTTATAACTGTTTTCATTATTATTATTTTTAGCAAATAAACTGCGAAAACCTCTTTTATTTTATCGGAGCCCCCTAATTATTTATTTTATTTTGAATAATTATATTAAAAGGGGATACCTGTCACCGTTATAAGTATCGAGCAAGAAACGGTAAAAAAAACAAGTTTGTTGTATGGGAGCACCCCTTAATTATTTATTTTATTTTTAGTATTTGTTGTTATAGCGGCAATAGAAATACATCATATGTGAAAATTTCATTTGTCTAGCCATCACCGCTCTTGATATAGAGCCTGGTGACAGACGCACGGACAGTGAAGTCTCAGTAATGGGGTCCCGTTTTTACTCTTTGGGTACGGAACCCTAAAAAATATATAGTATATAAAAGACATGGCTTAATTCACTTGCAAAAGCCACATAACTAAGTATCAAACTCTGGACCAGCACAATCATAATGAGCCTAGAGCCCACGCTTTATCCAGCTTTCTCCACAAGCATCCGTGGAAAAGAATATTTAACAGAACATACATTTTGAGTCAGGGAAACTTGGCCCATCATCTCATCGGGTTCACTGTCTTTATCAAACTGGTCAACATCCTGTTCCAAAGAGTCTTCTTCTTCACAATTAGTACTATTTTTCTTTGCTTGTTTTTTCCCTCGCAGATTTCTTTTTATTCTTTGTCTTGGTCAGTTTATTTTATCTTTCTTGTCTTTTAATATTTTTATCTAACAAATCATTCTTGTAGGCTAAAGATGTTATGACTGCTGCTACGTAGCATTTCTTCCTCTGTTAAATACTTTTATTCGTTTCTTTATATTAATAAAACAGGATATATTTTGAAATAAATAGTAGCAACTACCTGACAAACTGTGAAATATAAAGACCTAATTATAGAATATTCCACAATTAGGCAACGTAATAATTATAGAATATTCCATAAAAGACTGTCCATATTTGGACTTTTATACTAATTCAAATGGGTACCCACCAATATCTTCCTTATAGTATGGTATCTTCAATTATTAACCGATAATACTCACTTATTAACATACCTCTAAAATGTTAAACCGACAAAACAAAAAAAACGCCTGCCACACGCGTAGCATACGCGTATCTGACACGATGCGCGAACGCTAAAGTTCGGAAAGTTTCGGAGAAATCAAGTTATTCCATATTAGGATACCATACCATATTTGGTGACTTTCCTCTAATGTAATGTATTCTTAAATTATTTTAAAAAATTTTGTTATCATGACATATGGATTTCCTCATAGTAACGCCTGAATCTATTAACAGACAATAAACTAAATTGCTGAATTTGTAGTATATGTTTACTCATAGGTGTGACACTTATTTCGGAGGTTTGAGGAATTCGAATATGTATGATTTTTTATAAAACGCGTCATTGATTCTTGTTTTGACAACATTTATCTCTAGTCATATAGCGTGGCGTAGCTAGTAACTTAAATGTGTATAAGTACATACGTTTCAAGGCTCGTCGGATATCTTCACTAATTTGCTGTCCTTTTTTTTAGTCCAAGCCGAGACAACTCATCTATTTGAGCTCATATCTAGAGGATGTGACAAAGTATTTGAGAAGCACACCTTCGTCGATTCTTGGTGATGCTCATGATCGCTATTTCAAGTGGCTTCGCTCTTGTTGTTGATCTTGTTATTGGGATCGCCAGAATTCCCGTTAACGAATGCCATGACCCTTCTCTACTGGATTTGTTTATGAGGTCACAGCCCAACCAATAAGAAAAATCAATACAGGTACCACTACGTTCAGTGCCACGTTCAGATCAGGCCAACACCATTCCCTCTGGTAAGCGCAACGTTTGGCACTATCAATATCGGTCAGCTGACGGGGAGCGGGATGCGTGAGTTCTACGCGTCGTCGTACCCTTGGAGACAGCTGTGCTTCTCTTCAAATGATGCAAACTCTGTTGCCATCCAAGCTAAGGAATGCTTTATTTCTATTGCTATCGTACAAGTTGGTGGCCGAAATCGTTCATGGTTCAACAAATCTTGTGCGGCACAATCTTAAT
Organism: Plagodis pulveraria; assembly: GCA_963890685.1. Taxonomy (NCBI): domain Eukaryota; kingdom Metazoa; phylum Arthropoda; class Insecta; order Lepidoptera; family Geometridae; genus Plagodis; species Plagodis pulveraria. The sequence continues at coordinate 8,999,877 of OY982970.1, read as the reverse complement.
TCCAGCGTGCCACCTTTAAATCATGGTCCAAAGGACTTGCACAATATTTAAATCCTCCGTCACAAAAAAAACTTTTAATGCTACGTCCAGATCTATTAAGAAGGTCATTACCGAGGGCAAAGAGGCACAAATCAGGAAGATTGGCAACAAACTTGCAAAATAAACTTGGTATGCTTTATATGGCGAAGCGCTACATCAAGCCAAAGGTTTCTGCATTATTTATAAAGCACAAGTTCAGCCTCACGTAGATTATTGCTGAGAGCACCACTGCCTTTGAAGCTTAAACTGATACTTGGATAATCACCCAAGCATCAGCTTAAGCTTCTTGATGTTTTACAGCGTAGAACCATCAACATATATACCGACTACAAGCTTTCCGAACACCTAGAGCCATTCAATATGCGTAGAGACATTGATTTTTTACGCATGTATATAGGGGAGTGTTCCGAAGAATTATTCAAGCTTATGCCGTTGTCACGGTTTCATCGCCGCACTAGCCGCATTGGCCAGAAATCTTATCCACATATTATAGAGACGCGGAGAGTAGATAAGATGGAAATGCCGAATATGAGATACTGTTTTTATTTATCACTATAATAAATAAACTGATTCACTTTAAAACTCACAATATGTTTTTCAAGTATGGTGTTTAATATATTCTAATAAAATAATAACGTTTTAGTCCTAACTATATTAAATTTATAGTTATAATGGATATAATTGAAAAAGTCAGAATTTGTCTCTGAAGCAAATGGTCTCATACATATATAGATACTAGGGATTGCTAATTTGAGATAGTATCTCATATTAGGTTACTTGAATTTTACAGTTTATATACAAAAGAGAAATAAAACGTATGCAGTGAAAGGCAGACTTTTTACTTCCTGTTATTAATCACATGTTAAAGTAACATGACTCTTTAAAACAAGGGAGTTGTTTTTAATGTGAATGTGACGGAACAAGCACGAGGCCTACAAGGCTCTTGCTATGACGCTTCAACTAAGACCGAAAGTTTGCCATAAATAGTTTGGACAAAACTTTGCTATCTCAAATTTGGTGCTTATCTCATTATAAGCATCTCCACCCTAATGTGCGATTCACGCGATCACCTGCACAATGTGGAACGAGCTTCCTCTATGGTATTTTTGAGCAGTTACAATCAAATCGCGAGTCAATAGAGTCCTCAAAACGTTTGCAACGTATATGTGATGCCCCCGGTGTGTCATAAATCCATAGGTGATGGTTATCGCTTACAATCAACGGCCCGTTTGATTGTTTGCTACATATGGCATGAACAAACAAACTTCTTTTTTATCAATAAAAGTATTTAAAATAGTTTCGAAAATTGTATAAATGTATAAAATCTATGAGCACGTGACTCAGCTACGGGAGAAGCCAAGCGCGGGAAACAAAAATATTATTATTTCTCGAATATTAATTAGTATTTCTTTAATAAGATAACGCACGACAAGAGGATTCGTGTATAAAATAACCACGCTAAGCAAAAACACAGGCATTTGCGCTTCACGCGCTTAGTATTTTAATACGCAATCATTTGTAATGGTAGTTTTTTTTAAGTCAGCAAGGTGATTTTGTCCCCTAATAGTTTTAACTGCAATGTTTCGAAACAGATTTAAATTATATAATAAAAAACAGCGAGTAAATTTATTTTACTGCGTTAATTAATTACATAGTTTCTTATTTCAATGTATTTTATTATTATTTCTTTGTACAATATATTAATATGTTTGTAAGCTTCATATTTATAACAGCGTGGTCTATTCCAGCGTTTTTCAGGATGGGCGGAAAAGAACGTCTCAGATATTAAAAAAAAATACAATTTCGTATAAAATACGATACGAAATACTTACAAGAACAAATTAATAGTTAATGTGTGCTTTATTTCAATATATTATTATTTCTCCTTCAATTCATTACTTGAACTTGAAGCAGTGATGGCTCAGTGGCTTTGGCTATGGACTGCCGCGCAGCATGTCCATGGTTCGAATCCCGCCACGGGCTTGAGCTTCACCGTATGGTAGAAAGACCCGCCTGGATAGCGACCAAGTAGAAAATCTGTCGCCAAGCACCTAAATGTGTGTTCCGGCAGCTGTCCTAGAGAGCTATCAATTCTAGATTAAGCCTGTTAATACCTTCGACCACATCATCACTTACCATCAGGTGAGATTGTGGTGAAGCGCTTACGAATTTTATCGTAAGCCTTTCAACAATAAAAAAAAAACTAAAATTCTAAGTAATAAATTATTTCAATATAAATTCGGTTTTATTGATAACGAGCTTCAACAATAATTAAGTCGGTCATCACCAGGCAATATTCAATATTTCAAAGAATTTGCTTTTCGCGAACCAATCGTAATTCTAAACATCAAGCAAGTCACCAGAATTTCCGATTTCATAATCAACATGTGGAGTCCGAAGGGTGGTCGTACAACTCTTTCTAAAAACAGTTTTTAAATCACACACTGAACATGAAAGCACTGAGATAGACACGCGGAAACAAGCTATTGTAAATAACGAAACTAAAGACAATCGAGAATAACCGAGATTGCTTATGAATACCGTAATAATATGAGTATCAATAATATGTGTACTGTAATTTTACGCTACCCTTATATAAAGGTATGAATGTAATACAACAAAAAAATATACTCCAATATATAGGTATGATTTTAATACAATACTTGTCGCTACAATAAGGGTACAAGAAAAAATAACTGTACTGATATATTTGGATAACTGGAATATAATGGTATGACGTCATACAGCAAATTATTGTACAGATATTCATACCGGTAAACACTCCCTGGTTTTATTAGATATTCAACTTAACTCATGCCAATATTGACACTGGTTTGCAAAATCGATGATGACTTTGTACAGAAACTGGACGGTAAATTCTATAAGCATATTTTTCTCGTCATCGTATTTGCTTTAGTATTGTATTCGTATTGGACTTCGGTTACCATAATATAAGTTTTCTTTTTCAGCCTGTAACTGCAATCATGAACCCGAATCTAGCGTCAAACCTACTGAAGCACGAGACACTTTGCGATTTCAGTTGCTTTGAGAACATCGTGTTAACCGGCAGGAAGGTGTTCGATGACGTTTTGATTGGCCTGAGGGTGAGTCTCCCTTTCAAATAAATATTACAGTATAGACCGGGTTGTAGCGGTAGTCTTTTTTTTTTTTTCACTTGATATGCCTTTGCCCGCAATCTTACCTGATTGAAAGCGAGAATTCGTTCGACGGTGGAATATGCTTGTCAGCAAATACCTATTTACTTTGTGCTTAAAGACTCTCAGATTTTTTCTATCGGGAAACAGAGACGCTGGTAGGTTGTTCTACATTTCACCTGTACGCGTTATGAAGCCGGATTTAAAGCGCTTCGGATGTATTTTCGGAACATCGACCATGTATGGATGCCGCATCCCTGTGCGATCTCTTGTCCGATGAAGGAGATGAGTGAAAAGGGTTGTGTAGATCGACTGCACATTATCCAGTGAAAGCCTGTAAAATACCGATAAACTGGCAACTTTGCGTGTATGCTCGAAGCTCTGGAGTCTAGCCTCCACATCGTCCGTCACTAGTGAGCTCATAACAATTGAGTAGCGGAATTTCCCTGGATGCCGAAATCTAATTATTCCATACGATATTTATTTATTTATTTCGTACACAACACAAATTACAATCATAACAAAATACATAAACATACTTAAGGTTTAGAACTAGATCATAATACAAAACATGTGTACACAAGGAAAAATCGATTTGTGGGGATTTAGAGGTAATTATTAAATAATTGTATTACACAAAGAAATTAATAACTTGCAGACTCAACCGCGATGAATTTCGCTGCTAAAATGCACGCGCGGCATGCATAGGCATTCCTTAACCTGTGTTTGGACTTGGAGCAACTCAACCCAGAGGTTGAGGCTGATTTATTTATTAAAAGATGACTAAGAAAAAACTGCTTGCAAGCGTTCTGCTGTAAAATACAGTACCTACCTTACAGTTAATCGGGTGTTTAAATGGACAAGAGCTCTTGTCCATTTAATACCTATTTGCTACCAAAACTTATATGGGCAAGAGCTCTTGTCCATATAAGTTTTGGTAGCGAGTAGGTATACCTAGTCAGGCGGTGGCTGGCCATAAAACGAAATCAAAACCAATGCGTGCTAGTTGTGTTAACTTAGTATAACACAATGATCTAGTAATTTGTCATCTGTGATTGTACTGGCACAAACTACAGCCACTATTTGAATGCAAGGATAAATACCTAACACAGCAATAATTTCCAGGAAAGAGTGCGCAAAAACGCTGTAGTGTTCGAACTGTACGGGCAGTCAGAAAATTTGGGACCAGTATTAGCGCCGAATCCGTTTGGCCCAGTTGGAAACTGCGGAAGGATGATACCCGGCGTACAGACCAAGGTAAGAACCTCAGTGTACAGATAATACCAGATAGTTATAGGGAGCTGAAGATATTTGTTCCATTTCAATCCACTGAAAAAAGTAATTGATGGATTTGTTTCCGTTTTTTATTCCACTCTAAACCAAAAGTGGGATGGATCAGATTGCACTGCGTTTTTTATTCTACTAATCCTATACGGGGATGGATTAGAATCCACTGCTTTTTATATTCTTGTAAAATAATCCGGCGGCATAAAAGTTGTTGTAGAGAATCATACCCGCGGGTACCCAAGGTACAAAGAGAACTGAAACTTCAGGTACTAACTTAACTGTGTAGGGATAAATTACCCGATTAAATTGAAAATGCTCTGTTTACTCGCATATAATTTGCAGTTAGGTACTAACTTAACTTTGTAGGGATAATTCTATTACGCACTAGTGTATAATATTATTATGCACGAGGGTGTTATAGTTTGGTTTATGGCCCTAAGAACGATATAATAAAGCTCACATTACGAGCAAGGGTGTTGAAAATGTGGTTGTAGGTAGTAGCTGTAACTGTATGTTGTAAACAAATATGATTATTATTGGTTACGACTGGCGCTTAGCCACAGAATGATAAGGACTAGAATGATCACTCTGCAAAGCTATTCCAATAAATAAGTGACTCTGGCTACGAAGCAATAAAGTGCACTTTAGCTTGTAAAGCACGGAGTACCTTATATTTATATTCACCTACGAGACGCCTTCTCTCTTTCTATCCTATTCACGTATAGCTCTGATCTCTTCTGACGCAGCCCGTAACGTGGTCACAGAATAAAACTGAATTAGAAAAATCCCGTCTGGACGGATACGCCGATGTACCTTTTGCTTTGTACCTTGGATACTCCGATGTACCTTTTGTGTAAAGTGCGGAGTGAGCCAGGCCTGGCTTAGATGGTAATTATAAAACCTAGGTTTTATAATTAGCATTTAATTTTTCCTTTGTTTTAGTTAATTGATCCTGACACCGGCAAAGAGATTACAGAACCGAATGTGACAGGCGAAATTTGGACGAGAGGACTTGGTTTTTCTGTGAGTTAAATACATAGACGAGCCATTACTATTTAATAACTGGAACATACAGTTTTACCTAATCTTGTTTTTCTTTTTAATGTTTTTGAATATTATTGTGACGGAACTTGCACGAGGCCTACCAGATGTTAAGTGGTAACCAAGACAAAAAAAAACAGAATCTATATTATGTTCCATATTTTCTTTTTAACCAACAAATACTGAAACCGCAGACTTACTTACGAGGTTTTGAAGCTCAAAACCAGCAATATATTTTTACGGGGTGTTGCAATGCGGAGCCCTATAAGAGCGAGGCCCGGCTTTGAGCACTCAGCCATTTTTCCATGGACAAATCGTTATTGTTTTTGGTCAATTTGTTGACAACACCACTGGTTCCCAAAACGCTAAAGAAATTTTCATTACGTCGTTGTGTGTGGCAATCAAACTGTATTGTTTATCATTCTTGTTTATTGCCGATGTTTGTACAAAACTGCTCTAAGTAAACATTACTTTGACATAAATGTTAAATTGAATACAAAATTAGTGAATAGAATCACTTCAATTGAAACCTTACAAGAACACAAATTGTGACTTCATTCGTATTGTTTACTTTTTATTTTCATTCCATCCAAATGAAAAGTATTATTTTCACTGATTTTGAACCTTAGTTCATAAGTACCAAGTAGTAGTAAGTTTTGAAGCAATGATGGCCGAGCGGTAATAGCTATGGACTGCCGCGCCGCAGGTCCCTGGTTCAATCGCCACCGCCGGCTTGAGCTTCACCGCATGGTGGAAGGGCATTTTGCGATTGCCCGCCTGGCTAGCTACCACCCTCAAGTAGAAAATCTGTCGCCAAGCACCTGACGGTGTGTTCCGGCAGCAGTCCTTGAGAGCCAGTGAAATTAAAGGCATATGAGACTTACCAACTGCGTATCAAAGTGACGGGCACAGTGCAATTCATGACTTGTGATGAAATGCATCTGTTATAGGCAGAGGTTAGTCCACCTAACATCAGGTGGGCGTCAAGCTTGTTCCGTCAAAATAACATAAAAAAAAGGACCTAACCTAGTTTGTTTGATTTTCGTACTCACCGGCAAAGAGTTTCTAATTTAGCCTATATTTCCCCCTTCAGATTACAATTATTGTATTATTTTTCAGTGCTACTACAACGACCCGAAAGCTACAGCGGAAGTATTCACAGAAGACGGGTGGTTCAAGACCGGCGACCTTCTGTACCACGACGAGAAAAAGAATTACTTCTTCGTCGATAGGATGAAGATGCTCATTAAATACAGAAATTATAGGGTAATATATATTTTTCTACCGGCGATATGTTTATTTATATACCAAAACACATTTGCATGGTGGAAGGGCATTTTGCGAATGCCCGCCTGGCTAGCGACCACCCTCAAGTAGAAAATCTGTCGCCAAGCACCTAACGGTGTGTTCCGGCAGCAGTCCTTGAGAGCCAGTGAAATTACAGGCACATGAGACTTAAGAACTATGTCTCAAGGTGACGGACACAGTGCAATTCGTGACTTGTGACGAAATGCATATGTAATAGGCAGAGGTTAGACCGCTTAACATCAGGTGGGCCTCGAGCTTGTTCCGTCACAATAACATAAAAAAAACACTAGGGTATATGTATATACAACACTATAGCTACTACAAATCCGACTATAGTTTCAACCACATTCGGTGCTCTTTTTCAAGGAGAGCTCGGGACGCCCGCGTTGACTTCTCGCTGAGCACTGCGGGCGGCAGCTCGTATCGCGCGTGACTTCATATAAATTCTTACCTGATTGTTTTAACTTAACAATTGTATGTTTTGACAGATCGCACCATCAGAACTTGAAGCTGTGATTAGGTCACACCAAGGCGTGCAAGAAGTGAGCGTCACCAGGATACCTGACGCTGATGATGGAGAGCATCCCGTCGCTTGCGTTGTCCGACGACCAGGGTACACAGTCACTGCTCAGGAAATCAAAGATCTGGTTGCAAGTGAGTCATCCAACACATCACATTCGATTTGACTAATAAGTAGGTCGGTACTTAGGTACTTCTAGGTATAGTCTCGTGAGCTTGGTAGCACTTGGTACCTACCTACCTCTTTCTCCGTGATAGATTTTGTCTAAATATCCTAAGTCCTGAAGTAGAGCAATATAACATAATTACTTAAAAAAAGACTCACAACTTAGAGAAGAGTTTTATATGTAATTTAGTTTTATTTTCTTGGATGACGGTATTCTTTCTATTATTTTGATTTAAAACCAAACCACTGAACCGTTTTTGATCCAATTTCCATGGGACTAATCTGAAATTGGTTATTATTAGGAGGAGGTTTTGAATACGGTGGTATTTTTTTTTTAAGTAGTAAGTCAAAAGCGCCCTTATGACGCCCAATTTATATGGTATAAGGCGAAAAACCGACCAAACGTAAATACGTACAAAAACTCCTTCCAACTAGAAGGCGTTAAACGAGGTCAGTGAAGGCGAATGTTTCTTTTCATCTTCATTTCAGGTGTATTTAGTGGTCTTTCTTAAATATTGACTTTTCGATGAGGCTGATTAAGTCGTACGTTATAGTGATAATCACCGTATATAAACCACCGTAAAAGAAAGGTATATTTTATGGTCAATACTGCAATTATTATCGTATAACAAGTTCAATTCTGAAAATACTTCACGGAAGGCGTTTTTGACGGTTGTGTTTATTATAAAACATGGTACATTTTTATTGATTGGTGAAAATCATCTTAAGAGTTGTGAATTCATTTTACGTATTTACAATTCAACGGTAAAAGGTCAAATTTGATTTAAGCCTTTAAGTCGTTATTCTCAGTGTATTTTCGTCACTTATGAACTCCCTGATAATTCTTTGTTTATATAGAGCATTATACCTTCAAATAAAAAAAGAATTTTCAGTGACGAAAATTTCATCCCACATCAGGATTGAAAACCTCCTTTTGTTAAATCGGTTAAAAATGTCACTGACTACAGAATCGAACTACTTACATACTACTTAGGTGACAATTATAACTCGATTCCCAAAAGATATCGAGAAATCGAGACGGTTGTAACGTGTAGGTATAATAATTGGGTTTTCAAGATAGAAATATCTTTTAGCTTAGACTACGTTTTTGTTGATTTTACCTGAGACTGCGGTAAAGGCATGTCAACCAATTTAAAAAAATTCAATAAAATGTCCAGTTGCTGTTCAATTTCGTGTCCACTCCTGTAAATAACAGATCTATATAGACAAATATTCAACTCCCAACTCAAAATTAAACACTATAGATGGTTTCGGTTGAATTTTATCCATCACTGATGAATTTTTTGATATTTTAGATACATTACCTGATGAGAAGCGACTCCGAGGTGGAGTGGTGTTCTTGGAACAGCTACCAGCGACGTACGCAGGAAAAGCCGCGTTGCTGCAACTACAGAGTCTTGTCCTGAAAATGCCTAGAGAATAAGGTTACATTACAACCACAGAAAAGAGAATATATTTCTCTATGGTTACAACAATGCGTTTGGAGAATCCTACCTTCTTTGTTTGAGATATTTTAGGTAATCTTATTGTAGGCTAACTAAATGATGTTTTCAAGATCTTATTTTAAATATGTAAATGTCTAAGTATAAACTAAGTATTTTTTCAAATGGTCGATTTTAGTGTGCTTCACTGAGCGAGTAATATTTGTGTGTTTTTTTAAGTCTAAAGTTCTCCGAGTTGAAGTCAAACACAAATACAAAATATTTATTTCGGTAAACTTACTATAATTTACATTTTATATATTTGAGACTCTTTTTTAAGTATTAACTTATACTTCTAGGTTAGCCTGAACAACATATTCGACCACATCATCACTTACCATCAGGTGAGATAGTGGTCAAAGGCTAACCTATCAGGCATAAAAAAAAAAGATACCTGTGTTAGAGGGTCTCGCTCTTCCTTATTAAGGTAATTGTGATTATGTAATGAATTACATAGCTATTAACATTTGTATGTGAAAAATGCTATTTACAAGCAAAGAATACTAAAAATGAAGGTTATGGTATTATAAGTATATTTATTATATTAGGTTAAGTAATGAAAAAGATGGCATAGAAATTTAAAAATCCTAATAAATGTACGAACCCTACACATAAGAAGTTTAACGTGAGCATGCCAGGACAAATATTGATCAATCATGATTACCAGGTATTTTGTGGTTGATAATTTATAGATGTAAAGGCAGTCACAAGAAGAGTCAATGAAGTTACATTTGTGTATTTTGAGGCCATATTCGGAATGAGGTTGCTGTTATATTTACTAAAAGTCAAAAAATTAGATGTTATAGAGTCCTTCTTCGGCTCTTGTGTGCGACCAAAAAAGTCGTGGATGTGTTATAGCGCATTTAGTATTTTTAATTTCAGTTTACCATTAAGTCTCGATGTTACGATTGTAACATAGTAAGTATTTCATTGTTCTTGATAATATACTTTTTGGAACGTAGGATTTTTTCGCTACGCTCTAAGCCTATGATCATAGCATTGACCAGTTATCAGAATGAACACTCATTGGTCATACATCGCGTCATAGAGTACCATAGACCAATCAGCGTACAGTATGCAGTCTGTCAAAATTATCAGCGCTTTGAGAATGGTTTCAGAAATTGGGGGTTAGACACATTTGTTCAAGCATCAGATAAAAGTATCAGACTGATTAAATATTAACCAAATGTTAACCGACCAAATATACTAGAAATTAAGTTTAGTTTTTTATAAGCAATATTCGTTCTTTTTATATTGATTGTGTATATATTTATTCATAAAAATAGTAACTATCGGATGATTGAACAACTGTGAGCGATGTGTGTTAACTTAACACTTCTCTGAAGGTTTGTTTAGTGCACTTCCGTTACAGGTACATGTATGTATACGTACAGTCGCCTGCAATAATAAGTATACACTTCGTAATTTTCATAATAATGTGATGGCACTAAATTCTTACCCCCTTACTTATAAAAACATCGCTATGTAGTTGCTAAGTAATGGATAACTAAACAGTGTTTAAGTAATGCTTAAATATTTCTTACTTATAAACGCTACATAGCACCTGTTTAGCTAAGCAATGGATAATGAGGTCGAACGTATTTTAAACTGACAACATTGTACTAAAAAGTATTATGAATGACCTAAATGGCCAAATAGCATGTATCTAGTGCTAAATATCTTGAAATTAAAAAGTAAATATAATACTTTTCTTGGTATAGTCCCACCAACTTAACTGTGCAGTTTTCGAGGGCGCTACTGGTCAAGGAAATCAACTACGAACTGTCATAATTTGAAGGAATGTTGTAGTTCTGTTTTCTGCCACCTGAACAGATAAGTTGGTGGGTCTGTAACTAAATCAGCTGATCAGGAAAATGGGCGCCATCTTGCTACTTAAATATTTAAACATGGGTGGGACGGTGTTTAAATTGACAGCTGATTTAAGCAGTACTTATGTACTGGATAAAGTTATGTAGCGTTTATGAGTAAGAAATTTTGCTAATCAGCGGCTAAGTAATGTTTAAAATTTAAGTAGCGTTTATAAGTAAGGCTGTTAATGATTGAAGTTAATATACACATGAGTGAAACAATTCAATTTATTCTTTGATTTTAAGATACTTCTGTGTACATAGAGACACACATAAGTCCTTGCCACTATTTTGAAAATTAAAATGTGTATACGTATTATTGCAGGCGACTGTACATGTACCATCACTGCTTTAAAACTAATTGTTGTCTTTATTGTGCACGAAAATAATGCTGCAGGAGAAAATCCTCGAAATGGCAAAACAATTTCGGGGTCTCTCGATCGTGAGAGAGATACGTGATCTTTCGACGATGCCCAACATAACATGGACTAAAGTACCAGGATGCGGCCAAACAACTTAGATAGTTGACTTTCGATCCTGATAAGGACATCATAGTCACCACGACAACCGAAGCAGGCAAAGATCTGCGAGACAGGGTAGCGCAACGCATAGGCGATGGAGTCTAATCCAAATTGCATACTCTGACCTTCGTATTGGCCAATGGGTTCATGGGACGAAGTGAACAACGTCTTCTAATAGACGAGGCTCACATGAACCACTTCAGGGCCACCATAATGGCAGCGCGGTTGCTGGAGGCTGAAGATGTCGTCATCATCGGAGATGTTAACCAACTGCCCTATATCAAAAGAGAATATCTCTTCGATATATGATACAGTGTTCCAAATATGTTGGCTTCCATCAACCAACCGTTGTTTTGCACGCATAGAAATCCCATGGATGTGGCATACGCCCTTAACTAAGTGTAATATTAAAGCATTTTGTCCATTCTTTCCTCTTATTGTTAATTAAGTTTCTTAGGGACGAAATTAACCAAATAGAAACTTCAATTTGTTATAATTTTTCATGGTACATTCATGGATATGATACTATATATAGATTAATAAATGTATGAACCGCATACTCAGCTGTTTTATTTTAAAGAAGGATGTCCCACTCTACATTTCCTTACAAAATTACAAATATACGAAAAGAAAAATTTAAGTCATGTGCGGGATTCGAACCCGCGTCCATCCACCCCTTTAGCCGGGGCATGCTCTAACCAATTGAGCTAACAGAGTCATAACTCAAAGTTTTCCTATCGTTCTTTAACCATCGTATTGGGATGGAGCGACATGTATAGTTTAACCTACGTTGTACTACAAACAAGACCAAGTTTGCAATTGATTTTATACTTGTAAATGATCACGCAACCTTATAATTTTAATATTGTTATGTCTGCAATAGCGTCTGCTATGCGGATTACATTACAAAATTACAAATATACGAGAGGAATACTACATTTCCTATTTCATCATTTATTACTAATGATGAAACTTGATGATCTGCTTTAGAAAAGCAATGTTTTATTAGCGCCTTACGTTGCATATGCCTACAGTTACGTCCAATTGGTACTGTTACGTATAAAGGCGGATGATATCCACCTTATTCGCACTAATGGCACTGGAGCTGATACCACATCACATTTGGTTTTATTAGAAATAATTGAGGCATAAAAATATAAATAATAAATAATATAAATAATTAAATAATTAAAATCCTACCATTCGTTTCTCTTGTGGTTTCACTGATAACTGTTAAATAATGTCAGAACGCATTTTTAAAATAATATTATTCAAAAATTTTATCTGGAAAGCATGCAGTAGCTGAGGGGGTGGGGGTTGCTGGCGAGGGATGACAATGCACACGAGTGTCCCAGTGGCGGATTAGCACGTTTGCCGCCAGTAGGCTATTCAAATTTTGCCGGCCCTTCCGACCTGTTCATTGCGATACCCTAAACGGATAAAAGAAGGTGAAGGAATATATTTTATAGTTAAAAGACTAAAAAATTATTCTACGCTTTCAAAATAATTTATATCTTATGAAAAAGTAAGAACTGATTACATTAATTCTAAACCTGTCTAGTAAATTTTCTAAACTAATAACATTTAATATAAACCAGTTTAGTAAATTTTCTAAGCTTCTAAATAAATCCAAGAAATCAATAAATACTTAAATACAGCAGCATACGAATTTCTAATAAGCATGATAGTGATATTGAACATCATTGGATTTCAAAAATAACTGCACAAGTTTCGAAACAATTAGTTTTCTCATCACAAATTTTAAACTTTATGAGAATACTTGTACTATTTTTTGATAAATGGTTACTTAGCAAAAAAGATGAATGTTTCCAGTAAGTAAAGTTTGGTAACATGATAAATATATTTTTTGCTGAAGCTTGATAATTATTGCTACATTTTATTCTTTATTCAACACGAACATTATAACTGAATATCACTATTTTTAAAATAGTTAAGTAATCATTATCAGTATAATATTTGTCTCCGTGTTGTTATATAAGTATTTATTATATAATCATATTTATTTTTTTTGTCAATGAAATTGTAATAGGGTTGTTGACTTGTTTTTTTAAAGTATGTTAAATTATTTAGAACACTGAAATATACACTTAGCATTATTAATTTTTTTTTTTAGGAGTCCTGAAATACTAGAAATCCATCTTTTTATTTCAACTTTTAAAATTGGCGCTAAAACATCATTCAATGGCGGCCTGTATGCTTATGACGTCACTAGGGCAAAAACAAATAGTGCTGAAATGTAATACGTTTTGCTTGCTTGTTGTAGTGTCGTGCGTAATCGATTATACAGGTTGTTCGGCAGATCGTGTACCATAGTGTAGGGGTGTATGTAGACTGAATAAAACAATCACAGAACCAACACAGTTTGAAGCACGGATACATGAGTGGCAGCATTATCAATTATTTTTCATACATGGTAATTAAACAACTTTAATCGGTTCAAAATCACTATTTTATTGAACATTTTTGTAATCCCGAAATGTAAACACTTTCAAGTGTTCGAGACAATGGCGTGCGTGAGTGACATCGGAATAAATATAATGATAAACATAAGCTTTTCCAACTGTTTAAAGTTGTTGTATTACTATGAGTAATAATTGCAAAATGTTTCCATAGATTCTTGTTCCGAGTTTGGGTTTTATTATCTATGCTGATCTTTGATCAAATCTCACGGCGAAATATGATCAAAGATGAATGAGTCAAATGTACGTATTACACTATTAAATATATGGGATCCAATGGATTTGATAGTGAAATAGGGGCCTAAGTAGTAAATCGATAGTGATGCGACATTTTGTAGGTTGCTTGCTATTAGCAATTACTAATGTCAATTGTCACTGTCAAAACCTTTGGAAGCAAACTCTCATGATTACTATTACCTATTCTGTGGCTTTGTTTTTGTCCTTATAACATCATTTCCGCCTTTACTTCCGTTTGAGATCACGTGACCTAAAGAAAATTTAAACACATTTTGTTTATTCAAAATAAAGGTAATCCAATGCAGAATAAATAATTTGTTAATTTCATCGAGTTATGTGCTCCAACTACTATCATGTTAACGTTACACTGTATTTTATTTTAGACTGTGTCAACTACCCTGTTGGAAAAGTAACGTTTGGTTCCCTCGGCCGTCCGACCGCGCCCCGCATTCGCGTGCCTGCTCTTTCTTTCCGTTCAGCCAGACACTCTTTTCTTAGCAAATTATCATGTCATTCGTTCCCAGACCGCACTTCAAATAACTACTTACGCAAACACACAGTATAAAATAAGTATTAGCAGACTGACAAACGTCAAATTCCCTACTTTGACAGGTTAAGTTATATGTTTAAACCTAATAACATTGAGGTATTTATTTATTTTATTATATCTGTAAAACAAAAATATAGTTTTGGGACTAATTTGCCGCCCCCGAGTATCTACCGCCCTAGGCCCCAGCCTACTCAGCCTGCTGGCAAATCCACCACTGGTGCATCCTTGGCTAGTGAGCGCTTCAAAGACACGACGCATCCGACCCGTCTACGAATTTATTATTGTTATACAAAATATTATTTATTTTATATTTAATTTTCAATATATATCTTTTCCCATTATAAAGCAACTACTTCATCTTAGTCACTTTAAATTATTTATTCTAAGAATTTTGTATTTTTTAAATTATCCAACACCCAATTTCAACGACTATTACTGCTAAAGTAATAAAAGTT
Organism: Plagodis pulveraria; assembly: GCA_963890685.1. Lineage (NCBI taxonomy): Eukaryota > Metazoa > Arthropoda > Insecta > Lepidoptera > Geometridae > Plagodis > Plagodis pulveraria. Next base: position 8,984,749 of record OY982970.1, on the reverse strand, counting down.
ATCTGAACCGCTATAACTTTCCTTTAAATTTCATGAACTGCTCTATCATCATGAATTTTTCCAGATATTTCAAGCCAGCAGTTTAGCTTTTAAAGGGAGGGGGGGAGACGCTATACTGTAACAAACATTTGCAATTTAAAGTTTAATATGTCGTAAATGGAGCATTAAATCTACAAACAGTATTAGCAATCCATAAGTCATTTTAAAAGACCTATCCAACGATACCCAACGCAATGGGATAGCAGACGAAAAAATAAATCATCCCCACATTATATATGGGAGCAACGCTAAAAATAAATATTTTCAAAATTTTATTGCACTATTTAGTCAGCTTGATAATTTTACATACCCCTGCAAAATTACAGCTTTCAGCTTTCTAGTAATAATAGTCTCTTAGCAAAACCTCGGACAGACGGACAGACAGACGGACATGACGAAGCTATAAAAGGGTTCCTTGTCAGGACTACGGACCCTAAAAAAACAAAAAATATTTCGACCACTCAGGCCCCAGAACTTCCTGGTTTGATCATTGATATGTACTTAAAATACATACATAGGCAATTTTTGTTTTAACGAAATCTTAACCATACAACCCTCAGAACAAAATATTTTGATTTAACTTCAAGCATATAACTGCTTACAACCGGAAAATGTAGATCTGTTAGTGTGGTTTTGGTTAGGGCCATAATCAAGTTTCATAATCATCATACCAAGAAACTGGTCAAACGATTAGGTTAACCTTTAATATTCGAGTTCAATCAATTCCGAAGAATTTCTTTTCATGGACTGTTAAGGCTGCTGGCACATTTCGACATGTTGGACCCCAGAATTGTACAAAATGTATACTGCATCGTAAAGAAAATTAGTTAGCCTATCATAAAATTGGCAAAACCATGTAGCTAAACCAAAACTTACCCTTCAATGTCTATCGGAAAACATGTACTTACCAAAAAATCTGTTCACGAACTAAAAAATCAATGATATCGACCACTCAGACCCCAGAACTTCCTATACTGATAATTTATACTTTCAAATACATACAGGCTACATTGAGGAGATTAACACAAGGTGGCTTAACCTTAACCCTACAACCCTCAGTACAAAATACACCCAAGAATATTATAATTTAATTCCAAGCATATAACTGCTTAAAACTCGACTAATAAATGTAGATCTATTAGTGTAGTATTAATTAGTTTTACAATCTCGTTTCATACCAAGAAAGTGGCTAAATGAAAGGTTAACCTTGGGTTCGTTAGGGTTTTTTGGCTATGAGAACCACGTCGTCAGCATACAGGAGGTTCCTTGGCAACTGAGCTTGGATACTCTTGGTGATGTGGTCTATTACAATTTTGAAAAGGAGAGGGCTTAAAGCAGAGCCTTGATGCACACCAACGCGGACCTCAAATTTACGGCTAGTACCGGCTGGACTTTTAACATTAGTATTTGGATTATTGTACATGTCCCATCTTATCATTACGTAGTACTCACGAAGACATTGGGCCCTCAATGATTCCCGCACTATCTCTCGCGGAATTCTGTCAAAGACCTTTTCTAGGTCGATAAAAATAAGATGCAAGATTTCCTTGTTCAAGCGATGTTTTTCTGCAAGTATCCCTAAGGCTTGTATCGCGTCAGTTGTTGACTTGGATGGCGACCCCAACTGATTTGGTGTTATTGATGACATAAGTATTATACGTTTATTGATTATGCGTTCCCAGATCGTTACCATCGTCTACCACATCATCACTTACAATCAGGTGAAATTCTGGTCAAATGTTTAACCTTTAATCAATAAAAAAAAGGTTACTTTTATTATTGTGAATTAGTATAATAATAATAATAATAATAATCATTTATTAACAAATACAGATACAAAAATAATGTAGAAAATAGAAAAGAAAATACAAGAATACACATTATAAAAATAAAATAAAAACATTTGTGAAGTATGAAACATTTTGTTAGTAGATATTTTTGATATCTGGTAGGTACGATCCAAAAACCACATCACCTGGGCAAGATCTCCATCCCCGAACTAAGAGTTAACTTGTATCTCAGGGTACGAAGGATCCAATCCCAAACAACATAGGTCTGGAATGTAGCGCTCTTTAATTTAGCCAAAGAAATTATCTAACAAACAAATAGTTACAAATAGTTTAAATAATTACGGTTGTTTCTTTCCTTTATTTCTTTTTGTGAATACCCTTGAAAGATTCTTAAAGAACCTGAGGAAGGGCATCTTATGAATTTTAATGTTATTTACAAAGCGATGGACGTGCTCTGTAGATTTAAAAAGCAAATAAATATAATAAATAAAGACTGTCTTTACATATACAAAAATATTTTTTTTTAAACATAAAGCTTTAAATCTAGCAAAATAATATGTATGAATAACATAGTATAGCTATCACATTAATATTAGAGTAAGTGTCAGCTTTAGTATAGTGAGTGTGATGTATGTAGATGCAAATAATGTGTGATGAGAAGTGTAGAGTTTTTAAGGTGTGTGCTGTATTGTGTATGGAGCAGGAGTTATGCTATGATTAGGTTGTGTGCATATGTGTGATAGGAAGCTTAAAGTTCAAAATATTTTCAGTTTCTGTGTAGTCTAAATTTAATAACCAATTAGTAGTAACTTTTTTGACACTAAATTTAACAAGAGGATAGATATTTAGTATTTTATTTATATAGTTATAGAGTTGAGAAGAAATTATTGGGTAAACTCGGGAATAAAAAGTAGTACGATGTCTTTCAGTTGTACAAACTATATCAAATCTCCTTTTTGTATATTTGAGTTGTGGATCAAATGCAAGAGTTGAGTGCATGCGTAGAGTTATTTGAAGCATGAAAAGTTGTCGAACGGTTAACACCTTACAGTCTGAGTACAGTTGTATTGTTGGATACCGGAATGGTTTCTTAGTCATAACTTTCAACACTGCTCTTTGTGCTCTTTCTAATTGTAGCATTTTTGTTTTTATAGCTCCACCCCAAATTGACACACAGTATCTCAATATTGATTCACATAAGGAGTAATAGACTATTTTTAGTGTATCAAAGCTGGCTGACGATCTAAGTGTTTTAAAAATATAAATTAATTTTCTTGTTCTTGCTGTCAAATTATCGATTTGAGGATACCAATTAATCAAGCTATCGATATGAACACCGAGATATTTAATACTGTGAGTTCTCACGAGAGACGTACAGGAACAGTTAAGAACAGAACTTAAACAAGTGTGTGCCTTTATATCATATTGTGGTGGTGGTTGCTTCGATAGCTTAATAGAAAAAGTAATATATTTTGTTTTGTCTAAGTTCAATGTGAGCAGATTGCTAGCTAGCCAGGACATAACCGTCCTCATTGCTGTCTCAGCTTGATTTTTGGCATCAGCCCAACTATTCCCATGTACTAATAAAACAGTATCGTCAGCATAACAAAAAATATCACAGTTATACAGTGAGATACTACACAGATCATTTATGTATATTTGGAATAAAGTAGGACCCAAAATACTGCCCTGTGGGACGCCATAGTCCAGCCCCTCTTCATCACTTGTCAAACTACCAATTTTTACTACCTGTGTACGAGCTGTTAAGTATTCCTTAAAAATGTTTAGTGCGGTTCCTCTAACCCCAATACTTTCCATTTTAGAGAGGAGTAAGGGGACAGAGACAGTGTCAAATGCCTTGGAGAGATCTAAAAATATGGCCAAGCATGATTCCGTATCATCAATTTTCTTAACGGTCTTATTAATAAAACTGCTTACTGCATCTTCAGTCGATTTACCTTTCCGAAATCCAAATTGATTACCAGCTATAATTTTGTTCGTTTCCAAGTATTTTATTAATCTTTCATTTAATATCTTTTCAAATATTTTTGATAAAGATGATAGTACTGATATAGGCCTATAGTTATTGACACTGCCTCTGTCTCCGGACTTATGTATTGGGTGTACCAACGCTTTTTTAAAAACTTCCGGAAATTGGCCTGTACACAAAGAGAGATTGATGATATGGACTATTAAGGGAATTAATATATGGCATGATTGTTTGAGAATCCTAGATGATACGCCGTCCCACCCCACTGCACAATCATCTCGAAGTCCATTGATGATACTTCCAACCTCAAATTCATCAGTTTCAAATATCACAATAGAATTTGTCAGTTTACATGCAGTGGTTTGAGGGCTATAGCCATTAAGTGGTTGCTTTATATAAGATGCCAATGTACGACCAATATTTGCAAAGTAGTGATTTACTTCATTAATTGACCGCACAGAATCAGATGTTATTGCGAGTAGTTCTTTGGGTGGAAGTACATGACGTTCTAAATGTGTAATGTTTTTTATAATCTTCCAGGTTTTTTTGGTGTTATTTTTTGCCTTATGAAACTCATTTTGCTCGTACACTTGTTTTAATCTCTTGAGTAGATTAGTAAGGAAATTGCGATACCTTTTGTAAGTAAGCTGGACTGTAGGATTATTAGGGTTCTTTTTTTGTTTTTGGTGTAGTCTATCGCGATTACGTATGCAACGAAGCAAACCCTGTGTAATCCATGGTTTAATAATCTTTTTCCTATTTGGAATCATGATTGTTTGAGTATTCTTTTTAATAATGTCACTTAGAATTGATACTAAAGTAGAAGCGGCAGTACCAGCGTCTGAAAGTAACATTAGTGTGGAAAAATCTATATTACAAATAGTTTTATGTATAGCATTGTAATTTACTTGTTTACGTGTAGACTTAGGTTTGTTTTCGAGGTTTGTATACAGGCAGAAAAGAACCGGATAATGATCTGTGACACTGGCCTGAATAACCAATGTTGTTGATTTCTGTTTAGTTTTTATTATGACGTGATCAAGGCAGTTTTCTAACCTTGTAGGTAGAATGTGGCTGGGCAGTAAACCGTGTGATGCTGTTAATTCTAGGTACTCGTCAGAGTTTCTATCTTTACTATCAGGTTTTATGTCAATGTTTGCATCTCCGATGATAACTATGTTGCGAAAACCAGCAAGGGATTGTAAGACTGAATTCAAACTGTCAATGAAATTTTCTATATAATAAAAGGAGGGTGACCTATAAATTGCAATAATAGCGGTGTGTTTTCCAATGCAACACACTAGGCAATTACCGTCCTGAAAATCTGGTTCAATAACAGAGCATTCAATGCAGTCTTTTGTGTAAAGAACAACACCATCATTTTGGTTGTATATTCTATTAGTTTTGAATGACGTATATCCTTCAATCACCGGGATATTAGTTACGTGCTTAAGCCAACACTCTGATAAGGCAATCACATCACAATTGAAATTTATAGATGATAGTAGAGTTTCTAGTTCAATAAAGTTACAGTTTAGACTCCGTATATTGAGATGTAGTAATTTTAACGACCTTTGGTTCAATTTAATATGTTGCACACAATCGATTGCAAAACACGAAAGAGCTGAAGAACAACCCATTGCATCAATGTCTTTTCCTATATTTTCGATGTCAATCATTAGTGTTAAATATTAAATGATATCCCGGAAAACCTTTGTTTTCATTGTGGGATGATATTGCAAAAAATAAAAAGAATATTAAAGCGTTTGATGCAATTGACCGCTCTCCCTGACATTCGTGCTTTGTTGTGATTTTTCGTATTATATAATGTATATATGTAGTGTACATGATGTGGTGAATAATTAATGTGATAGTAGTGCTACGAGAAGATAAAAACATAGAAATTATAAACAAATTACACACTAAACAATTAAGTATAACTATCAGAGTACATAGAATACGGCAACCATATAGTCAGTTGAGGCTAAGAATATTATCAAGATTTTCTGCACTTTGCACATGTATAACTTTAGCTTGATCATCCTTTTGTAATAGAACTTTACCGTCTTTGGACCAGCAGTATTTAAAATTATTTGTACGTGAGAATTCTCTCGCCAGGTAAAATAGTTTCCTAGTATATCCTGGCAAATATTCGACAATGTACACTTGAGATGGGCTTCCTTCGAAGTTCAAATGACGTGTGTTCAACTTTTCACTTCCGGATCTAGCTTTATTAAAATCTTTTGCAGCTGTTAAAAAACTCTTTTTCAAGTTCACGGAAGTGAATTCAGATATAATAGGTCTTATTGAACCGGGTTTCCCTGGATAGCGGTAGACATCCCTGATATCAGAAGATTGAATTGGAACATTAAGAAGTTTTCCAAGCATCATGAGTGTAGTCTTCAGGTCATTAGCGGATTCATTCTTTTCTTGTGGTATGTTTTTAATTTCAACTGCGGAAGGGCGAGATGCACGCTCGAGGTCCTGGATTTGAGTCTTTAGCTGCTCTATTTTCTGACCGTGTTCAATTTTTTCTTTTTGCAATACTTCTATTTGCTTATGCATAGCTTCAAAATTAGTAGACATTGTAGCCACACATTTTTGGAGGTCAACGTTTGTTTTTTGTATTTGGCTGCTTTGTTGTTTTACTTCACTAATATCAGCCATTAGTCTATTTAAGATTTCAGAGTGCTCCTGTTTAGCTGCTTTAATATCATTAACATCAGACACAAGCATTTTAAGGATGGAAGATTGCTCATTTTTAAATGATAGTAGTAGCTCTTTTACATCCTTTATCTCCTCTTGAACGTTGTCGCAGCTATGTACAGGTGGAGGTGATTTTGGTCGGTTTCGTTTGGTACGTTTAGCAGCATTACGGATAGTTTCATCCTTTACCAGCTCTGGCAAATTTGAATCAGACTGCGTTTGTGTCAGTGTGCCATCTACGGACAATGACGATGGTGGCGTGCGGTTTAATGGCATTTTTTATTTTTCTCAATAATATTGTAGCGATATAAGTCTATATATATGCTTATTATATGTAATAAAAATAATAATTTGCTACAAAGTACAAAGCAAAAATAACGGCCTTCAATAGCGCTGTGTTTGGTATTAATATTGATATTGATAAACCAATATTGATTTATTTCAATATATTGGGCGGTATAATAGCAGTAACGCCGATAAGTTTCAAAAAACCGCTATGTTTGGCTCATTGAACAAAAGTTACCACTGTTAGAGAATCACTCACCAAGATGCTGACGCAGAGTCCGAAAATCACTATGACGTAAAAAGCTCTTTATACTCAGGCGCAGGGTAATGTCAAATTTCGCGCGCTGGTTTGCAGTTCGTTTGGCGTTGTGGCATGTGCGCTCGGCTTCCGTGCGGGAGGTGCCGCGTTCAAATCCCACTAAACAACTTCACCAATTATAATTTGCTTTTTCTTCGAAAATTAAATGGTATCGAGAGAATTAAAGCTATCCCACTCTGACCACGCCCAAAAGGTGGTGCTTGTCGTATAAAATCTTCACGAAGAAACGAGAAATGAAAACACACTTCTAAACCAATCGCAAAATTCGTTGCGAAATTTATCAGCACAGACTTATACACGTCCGCTCGCAGCAAAGGCTCGATGCGAATCGCATATATAAGTACAGGATGTTATGCAGACTTAAAAAATACTATCTAGCGACTCCTATGCAAAGTTAGGAACGTTGAAGAAGCCTGACGGCTCTTATACCATGTCAGACCAAGAACAGTTTGAACTTACCAACCCACTTACCAGCCTGGCAGATAGACAATGAAGTAGAATGGGAAATAGGAACTTTGCAAAAGCCTGGCAATAGAGTTAGCCTGGCAAATAAGACTGGGCCTTTGCAGACAAAGTTGTGACTGAAGAAGCTCTTCTTTGGGCGGTGAGTACCTTCCAACCATCATGTAAATTAAAATTTTGCACTTACCGCATTTAGATTTAAATTTTTTGATTGAAGCCTTATGCAAAATAAAATAAAATTTTCAGGGTAGCTACCTGATAAATAGAGCAAGTTTTTAAAAGGCAAACGGTAATTTTTTTTGATGTCATTTAATTTTTTTAAGAGCCCTTGAAGTTGTGAACATACTGGGTAATTATATCTTTCTTGTCACTTTTTTTTAATTTTATTTAAAGATCTAATTATAGTAAATGTTACCATACTGAATTGGCCTAGCTATCAGCTTAGCACACAAAAAAATCAAGCATCTACCGCAAAAATTCACGCCACCATAAATAAAAATCTCATCGTACTCAGCGATAGGTGCAAAAATTAAAAAAAAGTCGACTCCGAAAATACGAAAAGGAACATACATGGGGGTCACTCAGATAGCCCTCTAGGTCCTCTACCTCCCAGCTTCAGTATATCACTTCTTCTTGGGACACCCTGTATATTTTAATCTCTTTCCTTTTGATATATTATATTTACTTGTATTTTTTTTTACTGGTTGTATGCCTTTATTAACAAAATACTACGAACTATATACACTACTACAACTACTACAATAAAAGCATTTGAACTCATAGGCAAACCCACTACCAGTTGGCAGCGTGCCCAGCATGCTGGCAGCATTGCCCCGATGAATTGCAATGCTTATTTTTTGAGCCAAATAGGTGCCAGCATTTTGATCATGCGTCGCATCGACCAAGCGCTCTGATAAGTTTTGGAAAATACGTCTCTACACCAAACGGCTCAAATATGTAACCCACACCGAGGTTAGCAGACTTGCGCCGCTTGAGTTGCTCTACCGAAGTAGCCGCGGCGCCAGCCCTCACGTTGGTTTCAGAAAGATGTGACGGCGCTAAAGTGTCTACGAACGAAGCGTCCCACACTAAGGGCCGTCCTAACTTCCATGGAACCAGAGTCATGCCGTCAGGTCTTTTACCATCGTCACGCATCAGACCGTTCGGTTCGAGAACAGCTGGAACATTGGCGCTGGTAAAAGCCCGGCGAATGATATCGTTAAGGCTGGCGTGGCGGGAAATTCGACCAGCACTTCGAGAGCAGGAGAGTCCATGGTGACCGAGTTGGTCAACTGCAGTACCACACTGGCAGTGATGTGCAACACAACACCTTGTATATTATATTTCACAAGTATATTATACTTTAATATATATATATTGTTGCGTAAATAGAATTTTTAGCTGATGAGAGGAAAATGTATTGAATCACTTACCCAGTGCCGCGTGGCGATAGCTCCTGTTACCGGGCCCGGGTTTGATTCCAGAAAGGTTTTGCAGGTTCTGGCGACTCGTGTATGTTCCTTATGCTAATTTCACAAGCACTTAAAATATTTGGAGAAGATAGTATTATATTCCTCCGCGGTTTGTGTCACACGCGTAAAGTCAGCGAACGAGATGTTGCTGGGAAGACGGACGTCGTAAGAGTGTTTTGTTTCTAATGTGATAGGTGGCAGCACTTGTGGCTGCTGGGAGCGTATACCGCCTGAAGATAGTGCGGATGCTTCAAGTTTATGACCCAATACATTTCCATCTTTAAATTATTAAAGATAATGAGTATTGTATTGTTTGCGCTAACAGGATTAAGAGAAGCTAGATGCTACTTATCCATAAGGCTTGACAAATGCTAATGGTAATACGGAACATGCCGCCGACCTTAAAATATGTACGTATTTTAACTAAATAGGTACTACTACTAACTACATCTAAAACTACAACTAGAATATCTATTGTAAATAGGATAATATCTACCTATTCGAGGGGTAGAGGACAGACCTTCACGACAGGTCTCTTTGTAAGGGAATTACCCATGCGCACTGTGACTACACGAGTAACACCGTCGGTTCCGGGATGTAACTTGTGCACACGTGCCAGACGCCACTGCAAGGGCGGCAGCGAGTTGTCTACCAGCACCACTACTGTACCCTCGGTGAGGGGTGTGTGAGATGACTCGCGGAACCATTTACTTCGTTGGGAAAGCTGATGTAGGTATTCTACGCTCCAGCGTTTCCAAAAATGTTGCACTGCTTGTTGTATAACTTGCCAGCGAGCAAGGTGTGATATATTTTCTAATTCATAATTCACTTCTGGAAGTGAAGTTAATGGTTCCCCGATGAGAAAATGTCCGGGTGTTAGTGGTAAAGGATCAATAGGATCGTTACTTTGAAGAGTTATAGGTCTAGAGTTTAAAACGGCCTCTATTTGACATAGAAGTGTATTAAACTCGTCATAATTTAAAGTTAGATTGCCTGCGACGCGATGTAAATGGGTCTTCATGCTTTTGACCCCGGCTTCGAAAATTGAACCAAAATGGCTTGCGTATGGTGGATTGAAATGCCACGTAATAGAAAGTTGATTGAGTTTATGGGTAAGTTCCGTTTGATTGGTTGCGTTATTAAGAAAAGTGTAGAGTTCCTTGAGATATCTGTTGCATCCAACAAAGTTGCGACCACAGTCAGAATATATATCTGTGCATAACCCACGCCGGGAAATAAGGCGTCGTAAAGCATTGAGAAACGATTCAGTGGATAAGTCAGGTACGACTTCCAAATGCAGTGCTTTTGTTGACGTACAAACAAAGACACTGACGTATGCTTTTATAACTTTAGCATTACGTTGCGGACTAGATTTAAGGTAAAAATGGCCGGCAAAATCAACGGCTACGTGCAAAAACGGGCGAAGAGCACGTACTCTTGCAGAGGGAAGAGGCGCCATAATAGGCTGCGGCGCAATAGGCCGAGTGCGAAAGCATCGCACGCAAAGTCGGGTTTGTGAGCGAATAGCGCGGCGCGCTGACAATATCCAGTATTTCTGAGATATTAAAAACTGTAAGGTTTGCGGACCTACATGTAGATGAGTCAAGTGGTAATAATTTATTAAAAGTTTTGTTATTGCATGTCGCTGAGGTAAAATGATCTGATGCTTAGCATCGTAAGGAAGGTGGCAATGTTGGATTCGGCCGCCGACCCTAAGAAGACCGGCTTGATCTAGAAAAGGTCTGAGTTTTTGAATACGGTTAGAGCAGTTATCGCCATTAGAAATGCGCGATATATCGTCCGCAAATTCTTGTTGTTGAACAAGATAAATTATTTTATGGAGAGCTGTTTTTGTTTCGTGGACTGTAATTGGTAAAGATAATGATATCGTAATCTTATGACATTTTTGAGCTAGGCGCATAAATAGAGAGAATACCCGTAGAAGCTTGGTTAGCGACGAAAATCGCTCGATGAATTGTGTCAAAAATTCAGGTTCGGAAGCTGACGTAGAAACAAACGCAAGTAAGTTTTTACGACGTTCTTCATCGGTATTAAGGTCAACTTTTGAAACTGGCCACTTCGTTTGGTCATCAGAAAGCCAAGAAGGGCCATGGAACCAGTGCTGTTGATTTAACTGTGAAGGTAAGACACCGCGGGACGATATATCCGCTGGGTTATCTTCGGATCTCACGTGACCCCAGTGTGCAGCAGGAACACGTGATGTTGTCTCAGTTATGCGATTAGAAACGTAGGTACGCCACTCATGCGGTGGTGACCGTAACCAAGCCAAAGTGACTGCTGAATCACTCCAGGCGTAAACGTCTTTAATAGATATAATGTCACTATAAGTGTTTAGAATCTTTTCTATCAATTTAGATAGGAGAAGGGCACCTGCTAGCTCTAGTCGTGGAAGACTGACCCGTCGTAACGGGGCAAGTTTCGTTTTTGCCAGTAGTAAGTATACTTGTATAGTACCACATGCATCAATGATACGAAAATAGACGCATCCTGAAATTGCCTTCTCTGATGCATCTGAAAAACCATGTATTTGGACTTCAGTACTGGCCGGAAGTACATATCGCGGTATTGAAATAGTCTGTAGTAAGTGAAGTTCAGATATGAACTTGAGCCAAAGCTCGCTTATTCCTTGGGGTGGGGCTTCGTCCCAGCCTGTTCCAGCAACCCATAGAAGTTGAATCAAATGTTTTGCTAGTAATATGATCGGACTTAGAAATCCTAAAGGATCATATATCTTAGAAATTTCCGAAAGCATTATGCGTTTCGTACATGTTTGAGTTGTAGATTGAACTTTGTAGGAAAAGCAATCTGAATGGGGACTCCATTTGAGACCTAGTACTTTCACTGAAGAATCAGAGTCAAGTGCTGATAAAATATGCGAGTCGTCTTTGTTACATTCATCGTTATGAACAGCAGATAAAAATTCAGAACTATTGCTTGTCCATTTTCGTAACTCGAAAGAGCCTGCTTTGCATATAGCAGTGAGTTCGCGTTGAAGAGAAAGAGCGTTTTCTAGAGTCTGCGCCCCAGAAACACAATCATCAACAAAAACTGAGTTTAGAAGTACTCGAGAAGCAAGTGGATATGAAGCTGCCTCATCCAAGGCTAATTGGCGTAGAACGCGCAATGCAAGGAAAGGTGAACTGGCAACACCGAATGCCACCGTGCATAGGCGGTATTCTTGGACAGGATCAGTGGGAAGTTTTCGCCAAAGAATCCGTTGGAAATCACGGTCTTGTACGCGTAGGTTAATGAAGCGATACATCATTTTGATATCTGCAGTAAAAACAATTTTGTTTAATCGGAATTTCAAAAGAACTTCAGTTATATCTTGGTGAAGTTTTTCACCAATTAGTAAATTGTCATTGAGGGAGCGTCCGGACGTAGTCTTGCATGACGCATCGAAAACTATCCTCACTTTAGTGGTAGCCGCGTTTTTTCTTACTACGCAATGGTGCGGTATATAGTAAGGCGTTTTTTCGCAGTTTGAAGGATCTGGGACTGTCTCCATATGACCCATATCTAAATATTCCTGAAAACACTGGGTATACTCTGCTCGTAAAGCAGGGTCATGCTCAAGTCGTTTTTCGAGTTTGTGTAAACGAGACAAAGCGATATCGCGAGAATCCCCGAGAGGGGGAGCATCCTTTTTGAATGGAAGTGCAACTATATATTTTCCGGTTTCATCACGGCTGTGAGTTTCAACAAAAATCTTCTCACATAGTTCTTCCTCTTTAGTCATTAGTTTGTGTTCAGAAACTGACTCGAATTCCCAAAACTTCATAAGCTGCAGGTCCAGTTGACAGGTGCTTAGGTTTGTATGCACTTGAACAGGAATTGAGTGTGCGATTTTACCATTCAATAAATAGCCAAATATGCTATTGATTGCTACTGGTGTATTGTGTGGACCTTTAATATTGTCATTTAGTAAAATGCGGTCCGTGTAGTCAGAACCAATTAGTAGCTCAACGGGACGTGCCGAACGTAATTCAGGGTCCGCAAGAGGCAAATTTTGTAAGTGCGATATTTGTTCGAAAGTACTTGGAATGGAGGGGACATACGACGTAATCTTTGGTAAGATCAGTGCTTCAACTAAAAGTTTCGGTTCCGTCTTGTCATGAGGCGTAACTTCAACGATGACAAACCCACGCGGCTGCTCGCTTCTATCCCCTATTCCCGACACTGTTGTGCTAACATGCGTGTGAAATCGCGGCAGGCCTAAGCGCTGAACACATGATTCCGTGATAAGAGTAGCCTGCGAACCCTGGTCCACAAGGGCACGCACGGGTCGTGGGGTGTAGGTACTTGAATCTGACGGACGGACGTTAACGAGCGCGGTAGTGAGTAAAACCGTACAATTGTTGTGATGCCCCGAAGATACATGCGAGGGCGCGAGCGCATTCGATGTTTCCGCTACCAAGCTGGCATGCTCAGGGGAAGATTCCGCTTCTAAAGCAAATGCCGGTTTAGGGGAAAATGAATCCGCTGCTAAGCCTGAGGCAGGCGTAGAGGTTTTTGCAACCAAGTCCCTATGTTTAGGGGAGTAGATATCCGCTACCAAACTGGGGGATTGGGGAATAAATGAGTGTTGATTCGAAAACGTCACATTAGATACGTTCTTATCTGAATCTGTGTCATTATGTATAGAAGTGTGGTGCCGCTGTGAGCAAACACGACAGTTGTGCTTTGATTTGCACTCGTTTAAACTATGACCAGCACATAAACAATTAATGCATATTTTGTTTAACGAAATAAATTGTTTTCTTTCAGTTAAAGTCAGTTTATTAAAATGTTCGCATCGATATAAAGTATGTGAAGAATTCTTGCAAAAGGTACATTTTACTTTCGGCGAGTTATCATTAGTATAAGTAGCAGCATGAATGTTCACGGCGCTGGTGTGACGCGCTGGTGTGGCCGAGCGCTGCTGATCTGAGTAGGAGCGGGCGATGACGGAGCGCGCGGCGGCGGCGGCGGCGGAACCCGCGGTGGCCGAGCCCGTGGAGCGCGCGGGATGCGCGAGCGACGGCGCGTATCGAACGGCATTCATCGCACGGCTCTGTACTGAGGATGACATAACTTCCGAGGCCGATAACTCCTTATCGAGGAACTCTAGTAATATATCCACAGAAGGTATTTCACTTGATGACGTCAGAGAAATTTCAAAACGTTTGTGAATTTCAGGGGTAATTTTGCGTAACAAAATATTTAAAAGTATAAAACTCCAATGTTGAACCGGTAGATCTAAAGATTTTAATGCGGTTAAATTCTCATGATAAACGTTAAGAATATGACGTAAGCTTTGTTCTGTGTTTCTTTCATTCATGGGTTGAACGTCTATTATTTTATCTAAGTGTTTAGTAGCAATAATGCGCTTGTTTTCATAACGATTCAGTAATACTTGCAAGGCATTTTCGTAATTAACTTCAGTTATAGGTATTGATTTGATTAAATTAAGTGGTTCACCGCGTAACGACAACAACAAATATCGAAAACGTTCAACGTTTGATAAACTTGAATTATCATGTACTAACGATTTATATAAATCGTAAAACGCATTCCATTCTGTAAGACTGCCGTTGAATGTAGGCAAAGATAACACAGGCAGGCGATGGTGAACCGGTTGCTGTGGCGATGTGTGCGCGCAAACAGCTGATGCATTTGCAATGCTTTGTTTACGTTTGATTTCTTTCGTTTCATCCAGAACGACTTGAATTTTGTAGTATAAATTATCAAATTGTTCGCGAATGGCTAAATGTTCCTCTTTTTTGAATTCACCGTTTTTTGCTGCATATTTTTCGATTTTAAGTTGAACTGCTATGAATTGCTTTTTAATTAAATTTAATTCTTTTACACGGACACGAAATTCGGCTTCATCTTCGGAACAATCAATCATACGCCGAAGACTTGAAATACATAAATCTCTTTCGAAAGTAAGTTGTTCGTATTCCATGATTCTGCTAAGAAAGTAGGTAAACCAGTAATAGAAGTACGAATATTACGAAGAACTTGCGGTGATTGATACGTTAAAGTATATGTTATATTGAAATAGATACGAGTATAGGTATTTATTAATATGTAGTATGTAGTTTGATTGTAAGACTTTTGATGTTAATATTTAAGAATAAGGCTATTAATAGATTAAAACATTCTCACGCGTAACGTAAAGAACGTCTTAGGGATAGTGACCAGTGCGTAACGCTAGTGCGACTATCGCAATACTATAATAGTAATTGACAAGTATTGGCAAATTATTAGATGTTTAATAATTAGTGTATGTGATGTACTATGTACGTAATACATAAGTACGTATGGTGTGTATTGTCGTAAACAGATACAGCTAAATAACTAAAGTGCATATAGGTATATATATACATATAAATCTTAAATACTTTAGAGGCTTATCGCTTTTGCTATCGCGCGCTTGCAGTGGCGCTCCAGCATTCGTGCACCGCTTCGAGTAAACTGCGTTTGTGTGTGAACACTATCTACCCTCGGAGAGAAAAAAATGTTAAAGTGGCAAAATTTCGAATATTATGGCTATTTAACTATAACTAAACTATTGCAATACGTAATATGACAACAGATAAGTACAATACTCAGTGGATTGTTTTAGTACAATCGCTGCCTGAGATTATATTTCGTAATTAGAACCGACGCGTGGGGTTCGTAAATTATTGGAATTTTGTTAGTTCTCAGAGACAATTAGCACAAACAATACACAAGACCATTTGCTATTCGGTTCGAAGGTCCAAAATTATGTTGCGTAAATAGAATTTTTAGCTGATGAGAGGAAAATGTATTGAATCACTTACCCAGTGCCGCGTGGCGATAGCTCCTGTTACCGGGCCCGGGTTTGATTCCAGAAAGGTTTTGCAGGTTCTGGCGACTCGTGTATGTTCCTTATGCTAATTTCACAAGCACTTAAAATATTTGGAGAAGATAGTATTATATTCCTCCGCGGTTTGTGTCACACGCGTAAAGTCAGCGAACGAGATGTTGCTGGGAAGACGGACGTCGTAAGAGTGTTTTGTTTCTAATGTGATAGGTGGCAGCACTTGTGGCTGCTGGGAGCGTATACCGCCTGAAGATAGTGCGGATGCTTCAAGTTTATGACCCAATACATTTCCATCTTTAAATTATTAAAGATAATGAGTATTGTATTGTTTGCGCTAACAGGATTAAGAGAAGCTAGATGCTACTTATCCATAAGGCTTGACAAATGCTAATGGTAATACGGAACATATATATATATGTAAATGTATATATATACTTGTATGTAAATGTAAATGATAAAGATTTATTTCAGTGAAGTTTTCCTTTAGAAACCAAATATATAATAGATGATGACGATATAATAGAAATAACAGATTTCCATATTATTGTGTTTTTCAATGTTTATTTGTTCTTTCGGCATTTATTTTTGTATTGTAGAAAAAAGACAGGATCAGGACGAGGATTTTATTACCGTTGAATTAATTTCAAGTGGACCATGGCCTATACACATATTTGATTTGTATATTCCTGAACATTTAGGTGGACCACCGGCAAGAAAAAGTGCCCGTGGTCCACCCAGGTGAACTAAGCAGGTGGACCACGATCGAATTCCGGATAAAACTTCGCCTCCTGGCCATTTTCAGGTCATGTGAAGCATGTAAGTATATACTTAAATAATGACGGGAAGTCAGAGTCGTGTTTATACCAAAACCAAGTAAAACAGATTACACTGATCCAAAGTCATACAGACCGATGAGTCTTATTAGCTCATTCATGTTAAAAACCTTGGAGCGATTTTGTTATACATTTTTGGAAGTGGACCTTTAGCGGATCCTCTGTCCACAAAAATCAACACGCGTACCAATCTGGTAAGTCTACAAAGACTGCTCTCCACCATGTGGTACACAAGATCGAATAAGCACTGGAAAACAAGCAGTCAGTTTATTAACATTGAAGGAGAGTTTGACATATCCACCTTTTCCAGTTTTAACCATAGACTGAGAAATAGGAGTGTTGATGATAAAGTGAATACTTTTGTCACCAACATGCTCTCTAAAAGAGTAGCGAAAATCCAAACCACTGGGACAAGGAGGTCTGCCCACAAGGAGGAGTTTTGTCACCTCTGCTACGGGTAGTAGTAGTTGTGAATGAGCTGGTTGAACTCCTGAACAAGGATGGCATGGTCACTGTAGGATAAGCAGATGACATAGTTATAATGGTCTCAAGACTATTTGAGGCGACCCTCTGCGAAAAAACGCAGAGGGCTCTTCGCAGAGTCGAGGAATGGTGCCACCGCCGCAGTCTATCTGTGAACCCACAGACAACAGAAATAGTAATGTTTACCCGAAAAACAATGTTAGCAAATATTAAGCTTCCTACGCTGTTTGCAACAAAATTGACCCAAAGTGAGGACGTTAAATATCTAGGCATTTGGCTGGACAGTAAGATTTTGTGGGGAAAACACCTAGAATATATCACAACAAAGGCTACACAATTTTGATGAAAAGTACAAGCTCTGTGGATGGATGGATCTACTCAGTCATAGTACGACCTGCCCTCACTTACGGTTGCGCAGAGTAGTGGCCACGAACAAGTCTAGTGACTACAATAAAGAAACTGCAGCAAATCCTAAGATTGGCTCGCTCTTTGATCAGCGGCTGTATAAAATCAACACAATCAGCTGCTTTTGATGTAATACTAGGCCTGACACCAATGCATCTTCATAAACAGCAAGAAGCCATCGCGGCAGCTCTAAGGATAACGTCAAAAAACCAGTGGATAGGCACTGGACAAATCACAAACCATTGTCAAATACTAGACAAGGCCACTAAACTAATCCCCGAATCAAAGCCAGGCACTGCCAAAGTAGCCAGTACCCACCTTGGCAGTAATAATTACAAACTGGCTACTGAAAACAGTACCCTGGCGGATCTACTACCGTCATACAATATCTACACAGATTAGATGGCGCAAAAAACAAGACTAGTGCAGGTTGCAGTTACTACTCACCGGAATTAGGCATCTCAGACTCACAATGGCTGAATAAGACCACCACAGTAATGCAAGCCGAGGCGATGGGCTTACTGCTAGCTGCGAGGGCAATATAACATCTAGATATAACACCCAGTTTAGAAAGTGAGCGTGAGGACAAGCTCCTTCTTTTTACTAAAGACAGTGCGGCTGTAATATAAAGAAAACCAGTAACCAGGTCTAGAGTCATAGCTGTGTGTCATGTGCCTTATATAAGCTGTCAAACAACTACAGAATAATGATAACATGGACAAGGGGTGCGACCCTTGCTACTTACGGGATCGATTGTCATTCAATGACTATATCATCAAGCTAGGAAAACACTTTTCAGTTATTGAAGTGAAACTTAAAAACGGCCGTTAAAAACCGATTTTAATGACATGGGACCAAAAGGGAAGTCTCATTTTTCAACAAAAAAAATAATCATCACAATCGGTTCACCCAGTCAGAAGTTCTGAGGTAACAATCATAAAAAAAAATACAGACGAATGAGAACTTCTCTTTTTTTTTAAGTCGGTTAATTAATGAAATGAGCAATCCAAGGCCGATAAATGGAAATAAATGGACTGCTTATTATAGAGGAACAATATTCGTGTCATTATAATTGCTAAATATACATCTAATTTGAATTTGTATAATGAACTGAAGAAAACACGTTTATTATGTTAATTTACATAAAACAACCCAGACGAGCAAGTGTCATTAATATTATCAATTAACATTATGGTTTTACTAAATATCCTTATTATTCGCATTACATTAATTTTCATAACTCGAAGATCGTGTATCGTGTGTTTCTCTAATGTTGACAGGCCCTACTTGATTATGCTGACCAACGGAACCTTCTATAATGTTACAATTTAAGTTGTAATAAAAGTATGAAATTATAAGCTTAACTGTAACATAAATTTCTCTGGAGGGACTATAATCAAAGAGCGTGTCGTATGTTTTATCCCATCAAATGGCGACGCTACTGTCGCTTTGGTCTTGCCATTACCACATCCACCAACTGATCAGTATTAAATATTTATTTTTAAAAACTTTCAATAACACCTTAATATCGAATTAAAAGATAACAGTTAGATAGTTAATACTGAACTAATAGTACTTATTTACTTTAAGCTAGGACTAGATTATGGCATCACCGCCTGATAAACATCTTGCTAATCGCATTTAGCCTATATTATAGCTTAAATTCAAGCGATTGTGTGTACCTACCAATTATCTACAGTCCTTCCATAGAAATTTGTGTTACATTTAAGCATATAATTACATCAAACTCTTTAGTTCAATATCTGTGTTGTTCAATTCATAAATATTAAATTATCTTTCGTGAATGCGCATAATCTACCCGTAATTAATGAACTATAATTGATTAACCTTGAATATCACATTTTCTTTTGTATCGTAACTGTATATAATCTACCCGCATTTAACAATAATGCAGATTATGACCTTTCATCACTTTGTAACTATTAAGACATGGGTTGGCAATTTAGCTATGTAATAACAATATACGCTTTGTATTTCACGTAATAATAGATTTGAATGAGATGAAACACTTATATACCTTCCAAATGAGACAACTTTCCAAGGCATTGTTTTGCACATGGCCAGTTCTACAACTGTTTTAGAGCGGCACAAGGCCGCCGGCTGATAGCTAAGTTTGAGTAACAAGATACATAGATTTAAATGTATTAACATTAGTTATTGACCCTAGACATATCATAATTAGATATACCACAGACTGAGCACTTGAGCAGGAAGTCAAAAACTTACTGAAAAGGATAGCGAAGACTTAGGGTGCGTACCATTTGGAGTTAAATTCGCCAAAAATGAGTAAAACGATCACACTCCCAAAAAGTTGTTACAGATGGGTCTTGGCATTATTTTCGCCATAAACACTATGAAGCTACTGGAACAGTTTGAATTTCCTACATCTAATGTCCAAAGTGACAGAAGTGGCAAATGTTAGTGGCATTCTTAGCGTTATTATCCAAAATGGAACAGGGGAGAACAGTTACAAACGATCACAGTGATCACAACCATATACACAGAATGTGATCAAAATTATCCAAAATAACGAAATTAGCGTCAAATGGAACACGCCCTTATAAAGAATAGATAATAAAATACTGATTTAGTCGATTAAATCGATATAAAATGTCACAATTATCGAAAATACACATAAACAATGAAATCCCTTGTAAAGAATCACCCGCGTCTGCAAACCTGGCGATTAAAGATGAATGTAGTTCCTTATTTGCTTGCTGCTATTTATAACATTTTATTTAAGCAAATTTACACCTTGTTGTGAACTTGTAAATCCAGTCGATAAGTCCGATCGTTTTTTTTACATTTTCTGTTGTTTTTTTTAGTGATATGATTATGAACATGAATTTTATATAATATAAACCAGTTTGTGTTGATTTTATGATGTGAGCGTGCGTTATTTATCAGAGAAAATAAGTAGGCAGAACAACTACATTTTAATAAATAGGTAGGTTTTAATATTGTTATGTTTGCAATAACTTTTTTAATTTATTTCACTCATAAATTTGTAATTTTTAATGTAATTCGCCAAGCAGGTGTTATTGCAAACATAACAATATTAAAATTATAAGTTGGCGTCATCATTTACAAGTGTAAAACCAATTGCAAAATTGGTCTTGATTGTAGTACAACGCAAATTGAACTATAGGTGTCGCTCCATCCCGATGCGATGCTTGAAGAACGAGAGGAAAAATGACAGTTATTAGTCATTGTGTCATGTTAGCTAAATTGGTTAGAGCATACCCTGGCTAAATGGGTGGATGGACGCGGGTTCGAATTCATTCTGCACATAACTATAATTTATTCTCTCGTAAATTTGTAATTTTGTAATAAACAAACACAATTTATAAAATACCTACATTTGCTATGTATATAATCGTGCGTTTGTTACGCTTTTGTCTTCAATAAATTCTTTAGCTGTGTAATAACATTTTTTCTTTAGCTTCTTCTGGAATATTTTATCATTTCATACTTTTCGATCATTTAAATTGTTTAGTCATATATTTTCTTTGTTTTTAAGTATGCATTCTAGTTATAAGATCATTCAATCTCCTTGACAAATATGAGCATTTTGATTTATTTGTTTCATCATTGTATGTATAATAAGAGTAAATTATGTTTTCCCATTTTATTATCAAGAAATAAAGAGCATAGAATGTCACCTCTCCTCATCTCTTCCCGGGGGTGTCGTAAGGCAACTAAGGGAAAATACCGAAAGGTAGCAGCAGCGCCTTCTTAGACGTTACAAAACAATGATTAATTTTTGAGGACTGGTCTTCGGCAGCTCTATTATTCCTAGCCTCAGTCACAAGCCTGCTAACGGTGGAGCAGGGATTGCGAAGAATCCCCGGAAGATGCTACGCTCTCATAAACGACGACCATAAAACCTCTTAAGATCAAGTATACTTCAGAATCTCCCGTTTTGATGAGATGATTCTGCCATCGCCGATCTTCAGCTTTATCATTTGGCTTGGCCCAATAGACAATTTTTTTGTGAGCATTTTTGTGCTTCGGTTACGCTTGATTGCGATCTTTATACGATTTGTAGTAAAGGCGGGTAAGATGTGTCGGAATTCGTATATTGAGCTTGCCGTAGTTCGACATATCAGTTGAAGATTGCAGTCTCATCTCATTCAGGTCTTCAATCAGCTTGACGGTTTCTTCTGAGAGGTTCTTCGGTTTATTTCAGTGGGGGTCTTAAAGAACTTGGACTCCCCACCCCACCGCTTGGACAGCTTCTTGATAAATGTGGATAAGCCCTAATGCTTCAACGAAAAATTAGATCGAGTTAATCATGATGTCAGTTAATTAATAATAATATTGTAAAGTCACCTTCCACAACCATAATATAATAAGAAGGGCAAACCATTTTGGAAGAACAAAGCTATCAAACCTAGACCCACAAAAAACACGTGAATAGCAGTTATGTCATACTAAATAAATCAATAATACAGCACTTATAACTCAATAGGTCTCGATGCGGTAGTCACATGTGAAGAATAAAGAGGCTCAGTTAGGTGAGACATTGGTTTTATAGCAATGTCTGGCGCCAAGTGTCTGTCGTATCTCCATAAAACTTCCCGTCATGTTTATCTTAACCAATCAGGGACATAAGCGTTCCCGCCACAACGTATCAGCCAATCCGAAATTAGACAGGATGGTTCAGCATTGGCTAGTCCAGAATCAATACATATAAAACAGGACTTCAGTGTGGCGGTTATTAAAAATGTCACAAATAAGTTTAAGGATATTATATTATTACATAATCTGTAGTTAATTTTACAGTTCTCATAACTTATTTACTTAAGATAATCTAAGTTTAACAAAGATTTAAAGAAATCGACCGCGATTTCTATAAACATATCTAATGTATATATAATTATGATTCTAACACGTGCAAAATAAATCATGAGCTTTGTTAAATATGGTTATATTACCTAAAATAGGTTTTACGCTCAAACGAGAAAATGTTTAGGCATTTTTTTACAGAATTAAGGCTCTGGTTTTAGTGCTCATGTACATTCGCGGTATGAAAAGGTTCGCCAGTTTTCAAATTGATTGTTTAATGTTCTGCGAGCATTTGTTTCTGATGATTTTCTGATGAATGATAATTGTTTTTGTCAATTAGGTATAATTATCAAATTTCTATTATCACTTTACGATGGTAGTGTAGTAATACTTTCTTGCGCTACTCTAAAAGTAGTAAATCTAATAACACCAGGAAATGTATGCCGTCGGACAACATTTTACGTCGTGTCATTGTTAAGGATAAGTTCTAATTAACAAATTAGCCGAGATCGACGTCCAATTTCGTGAACTTGAATAAATATAGAATTTCGTGATGATTTTTGTCTCAACTTAAAAAAACAATAAATTTCTTACAATTTAGGAATGTTTTTTTCTTATTTAAATCAAAAAACGCCGAAAAACCAACCGTTTTTTTTGAATAATATTATTTTCCATGTAAAATATTCTTTGAGGGTCTGAATCCAACCCTGGTTGGAATAACATAACAAACAACACTGTTACCAATTCAAACTATTAATTATCTAAATATGGTGGATAACATACCTGTTGAATAATCAAAATTGAATGTCAACAATTTGAATATGAATTCGAATATTTTAATTTGAATAAGTTAAAAATAGAATGCGTTTAAATTAAGAGTAGGACGAGCTCTCGGCTAACTTCATATAAGTACGATGAGCAGAAAAAGCTTAAAAATAGAGTAACGCCATTTATACGTAATTTTAATTAATAAATTCATATTTTTGAGATTGGCAGCACATACCCCATCTTAATTTGTTGACATCGCGGGCGTCACGGTCTTATTTCTCCGTCAGTTAAATACGCAATACATTTCCGATTGCGTGTTCATATACGCCCTTGTGTTGATCTTCTTGTTTAATTTGTTTTTGTTGACTATTAAATTTGTTTTATTTATTGTTATATTAGTTTTTGTGAACCTTTAAAATTAGTCAATTGATTTTTTTGTTCTACAATGAGCAAGAGTTTTACATCTGCATACATGTTTTACAGCATATAGTTTTACATGATATATTTATGAGATTATCAGATGACGATGATTCGGATGAGTCTGATGCAGTTGGCTATCTGGACATGAGTGTCGTTGAAAAGTTAAGCGATTCAAATTAATATACCTATAAAATATTGCTACCAAATAAAATGAGTTCAAAGTGTTTCTGCGTTTGCTGTACAGTCACCTACTACACGTTTACCTAAGTACGTTAACTTGTTTTTTATTATTTTTTTGCACACTATACCAAGTTCCAGTTGTACGTCACAACATGGCCCTGGACAATCCTGTTGGTATTATAATTTATACAAGCAACAACGCGATATTATATGTTTATTGGCATTTGGACTAGAGTGTCTAGACGATTTGGCCGACATTATTTCTTGCGCTTGTGCCTTAGTAACTACCAGCATTAAAAATATTTGCTAACACTTTTAAGTTGTGACAGAGGATTTTTTTTATATTTCTTTAGTTATATAGGTATAAAGTACTCATACTTTCTTATAGCAATCATGTTGGCTAAGGATAAGCATTTGGGGCACTTTCTTCTCGATAGCCTGAAACGGAGGCCAGATGCTATTTGTCAGGTAAGGTCATTTTTATCTATCTACTCTACTACTATGGGAGCAAATGAAAATGAAATAGAATAAATATAATGTAATTGATATCTAAGACTATCCTTTGACCAAAGTCTGACCTAATGGTAACTGATGAACCGGTTAAAGATATAGTTAAACTGTCATGATTCATGATAATTGTAAAGAAATTTTTAAATAAATATCCGTATTCCCAATAAACACGGCCCAAGAGTATTTAATTATAATTTGCGTGTAAATCACAAGAATTTACCTTGAATTTATGTTGCGATAAAAAATCAGACACAAGATTGCTTAGTCCTGAATACTCATGTTCTGTCAGTAAGCGTCATAACAAAATACCATGACGAACACTGTTTTACCCCTCACAGTAATGACAAAAAGTCGCGCGAGGGAATCATAAAAACTTAAGAATGAGAGGCAATAGTTTCAATAATGAAATGATATTTTTTTGTGAAATTCACGCAAATGTGAATAAATTTTCTAACAACTAAACGGGAATGTTTTGATATCTTTTCGATACTATCATAGCAATTTTAAAGAGCTTTCTCGAATATTATGGTGGGCCCTACGAATAAATAATAAGTCAGAAAATGTAATTCAGAACAAACTCCACACAAAAAGTGGCCCTACTTCAAACCAAAACGACGTATGAGTAAAGAACGAATCATTTCCTAGCTTACAAATAGACATGCTTGGTCATTTAACCAGTCGGTTAAATTCATAACAAATCAACGATTGGTTCGACAGTGTGCTGCAATGCCTGTTATGACAGCTGAGCTTCGAGTATCCATAGTTACTTAGATACTCGAAGCAGCTGAGTAACCGCAGATTGGTCGACGTTATGCAATAAGTGGTCCGCAACAAGTGAATAATAAAACAGTTATATTGTGAAATATTTTTGATAATTTTTTTGGCTTCTTTTTACACTCAATAAACGCTAGATCCGGTCAATTATGATATGTTTATTAAATTTTTGTCTAAAAGTCATTAAAAGAGAATCTTTCTTCGCAATGTAGTGAAGACAGATTCTGAGAAATACAACGATTATACTTTTTATAAGAAAAAACAGTGGCTGTTAATTGTTTGGTGACTATTTTTCAGTTATTCATTCGTGCTTTGCAGTACTTGTTGAAACAAGATAATTTTTGAATTTTGAGTTTCTTGGCTGTTCGTCACTATATTTGGCGTTTATATTATTGTCCTGAAAGTAACATTCAAAATCAGTTTCAGATCTACGAAAAAACAAAAATACCTCAAGATTAAGTGCAAAAAATTATAGTTAAACCTCAGCAATTTATGTTTTTGTGCCTTATGAGCTTGATTGAGGGTCTGCAGTATTTGTTTTATTGAGAACTCAGGTAAATCACACACTTCTAAATTGGCAGTGGGTAAATTTTCCTTGGCCTGTAATTAGTGCTAACAAGAAATTGTATTAATGGTATAGTTATTTCATGAGCCAACAAGCCAAACCTATATAACATACCAATTTTTATCGTTCTTTCTTTATTTATTTTCTATGGTATCTTAAAAAGGTTGATTTCGTGGTTGTTTTTCGTGACGAATCATCGGTTGAAAAAGAAGCTTAATATCAGATTTAAAATAAGAATGTTTTGAATAATAAAACAATATGTAATTACTGTACAAACTGGAACTGCAGTTTTGTGTTACATGGCAGCTTATACCTTATTTTAATGATTTCTATATATCGTTTACGTCAAAATCAATGGAGTATTTCTAACATTCGGACGCATTTTATATAGGAAGGAGCATAAATAGCGATAATGCCATCTAGGAAGTGCAAAAGAAACTACCAGTTTGAACTCATTGACATTAATATGACTGAACAGATCTTGATGAAATTACAAGGAGTGAAAAGTGTGCATCATGAATATTTTTTTTTACTAAAATTTGTGCATTTAAAATAGAATTACTCAATACCACAAAGAAGGAGAGGAATCTCAGACGATGACTCATTGATTGAAAATTTTTGACCAACATGCTAAAGTTAGAATGCGCAGAATGGATATTGGTTTCAACGTGAACTAAAAGAGAACCAACGGGACCGAGATGGCTCAACATGCCCCTGGGCTAGCTGAAGTACGGAAGCGCTTAGTTGTAAATGTCACTATTGGTTACATCCAAAGACGTGACCACAGAACTAAGCTCTGAAAACATCTTTTAGCGTATTTAATCGATTCAGAAAGACTAGGATGGATCAACTACGAGCGCTTCATTCCGACTAATGACACTGTTCATTCAAAACGGTTTTACATACAATTTCAATTAACCAACATCTCTCGAAGGATCTGTGATAGCCATGGATCCAGTACTTATGATTTTGAATTGAAAAGAATATGTGTTCCAATACAATCGTGTAATAACCGGCTCTTTTATCCAGATCGATGCTTCAACTGACGAAATAGAGACCAACGCTTCAGTCCGCCGCTGCATCCAGCTGGCGAGATGTCTTCGGAAACTTGGCTTCTTGCCAGGGGATGTCATAGCAGTTAGTGGAAGGAACCATCTTGACGTACACATATCGTTATATGCAGCGCTGATGAACGGTCTGCCTGTGGCTGGGGTGGACCATAGTAGACTAATTCGTAAGTAACACCATAACACGCAGTAATAGCCCAGTGCCAATAGCTATGGACTCCAGGTTTTGAATCCAGCGGTGGATTGAGCTTCACCGCATAGTAATAGGGTGTTTCGCGGATTCTCGGCTGACTGGCTACTCTGTCGCCAAGCACCTACCGGAGTACTGCGCTAAATAATATATATTTTCTAGTACTGTCGGATTCATTTTAGTTCTGTGTCTCGTAGTAAACGAAAATAGCAATGATGCTTCCCACAAGCCTAGAGCCATCGCCGCGGCACCAGCGGGATGCGCTACGCGACTTTCGTTATCGATATCGATTCGACGATAGATTTATGACTACTTAGATCGAGCAAATTAATTATTGTATGCAATAATAAAACAACTTTATAATAAAATTATACAACTAAAGATGTTTGTTAGGTTTAATAGAAGTTAACCATAAGAAGTTGTTAGCATTTTTCCAATAACCCTATATATGGCCTTCAAATTTGTATTATTTCGTTAATCGCTGTGGACTTTTTGAATACAAATATTTGATGACATCCAGATAATTTTCATGTGTCTAAACAAGCAATTTTTCATACTTTCGGCAATTTGCTGTAAGAAAGAATAATTTAGGTCTACAAAAAATTTGGACAGATAGATTAATAACGATGCCAGGGCGAACAAAAATGTTTAAACTAGAAGTAAAAAAATGTCTAAACGTAGGATATAAGTCCGCAATTAGACGAACCACATGAGAACGTAGATACTTTACTAAGATGAAAATAATAAATAAATCTTATTTGGATTAATTGATTATTTTCGATTTAGTTTATGGTCTAAATATTTAAAGATCATCATCATCGTCAGTTTTTCGAGCTGTAGATTTCCTTTTCATCTTATTAGATACACTGAAGATTGAAAACTCGCCATTACAATCGTAATTATCTTTAGCTTTGTGCAGGGAGGTAACTTGAGTTGTAGGTTTATTTTTCATCTTCTTTGATAAACTGAAGCTTGGAAGCTCGTCATCGCTATCGTAAGTTTCATGAGCTGTACCTGTAGTTTCAGCCATACTTTTTTGGTGCAGTGAGGGTGTGAGGATATAACAGCCCTAGAAATACCAGCTGTCCAAATCTGATCTATTTTGTACACTTCGAAACCATCTACAATATCATCAATATCTTTACTTATTTGCATTTTAGAACGACTTATTATTGAAACATTTTAAGTATTCTTTATTACTTGGTTTTCCAGGTTAAATCTTGAATTCGCAACCATTAGTATTGCAAAAAAGCCGTAATTTCCCTCACATAACAGTTCCCTATGTAATTATTGATCGCTTTGGTCTCTAAAGGCAGAGCGATCAACACCATAGGAATCAATAAAATGCACAAATTCGTTGATTCTGCCTAAACTAAAGATGATATAACAAATTTCGTTTCTACAGCTTAAGAAAATTTACATAATAATTACAATTAGTCTACGCAAACTGAACAGTAAATAGAAAAATAAACCATAGTGATTAATTACTTCGTGAATGATAGCCAGATTTATCAAATGTTTAGCTTGATAACTCGGGAATGCCGAAACGCAGCGCACGACGTCGCAGGTAAGTAGTCGAAGCACAACTGGCCAAAGACCACGACAGGAGAATTGGGCTTCTAGTATGCGTAGCTAGAGATGGGAACATCAAGTCATACCGCGCCAGAGCAATAAACAAAAATCCGCGGACACTTCTTAATTTGCGATGTTAAGTGAAACTATCTAAGGAACATTCAAAACTTTTATAATGACATGATTATATCCTTTTTATTAATCTAGAAAAGAACGCGTGGTGTCAAAATGTTGCTTAGAAAAAAAGTATCACATAAGTGTGTTTTTTAACAAATCCGGAGTTCGGACACCCCAGATCGATAATTTTTTTTGTGGTTTGAATTTTTTATCACATATTTGTAATGCAATGAATTTCATTTATTATTATTTTTTTTATTTATTTTTTTATGTTATTGTGACGGAATATGCCCGAGGCCCACCTGATGTTAAGTGGACTAACCTGTGCCTATAACAGATGAATTTCGTCACAGTCACGAATTGCACTGCGCCCGTCACCTTGAGATATAGTTGTTAAGTCTCACGTGCCTGTAATTTCACTAGCTCTCAAGCACTGCTGCCAGAACACACCGTTAGATGCTTGGCGACCGATTGTCTACTTGAGGGTGGTCACTAGCCAGGCGGGCATTCGCAAAATGCCCTTCCACCATGCGGTGAAGCTCAAGCCCGCGGCGGGAGGCGAACCATGGACCTGCTGCGCGGCAGTACATAGCCAATGCCACTGAGCCATCATTGCTTTAAAATTTTGTCCTAGGTTTGCCTAATAAACTATTAGAAATTGAAAGGAGCGACGTACAGCATACAAGATACTGTTTGATTGCTTGACAATGTTATCAATGTGATCAGATTACTTGAGATCCCTACTGACAACTTCAAGGCCCTTCTGAGATGCCACCGGGGGTAACAGGGATGTTGTCAATCATATATGTGTTGTGGGGTTAATTTCTTCACACAAACAACCCCCACAACTATTATATTTGTAGATTATAGAGCTGGCTCCGAAATCAACCCCGACCCATGCACTTGAGGTATTTTAATAATAAATAAGGTCGATTGGAGCGTAGCGACTAAGCGGCGAAAATGCACTTATAAGTATTATTTTTCCAGATGAAATGAAAGAGATCATCAGAATAACGCAGCCAAAGGTAGCATTCTGCGAGCCAGAGAGTTTCGACGACTACGTGAACACGGTGAAAGACCTTGGCCTCAACACCAGAGTGTTTACATTCGGAAAAGGCGAACATTCAATGCAAGAGCTATGTCAGATTTATAGTGACGATACACCAATTGAAGAGTTTGAGTAAGATTTTTTTGGCGTATGTTTAACTTACCACCAGATATAGTAGGTAACATACAACAGACAAAAGTAGTAAATGTTCACCAAAATTAAACCCGCATTTTAATGTAAACTTATAACCAAAGTTTTAACATCTCGCTATCCTATATTTAAGCAAAATAACTCAAAATAAATCATTGTTAACCCAAAAAGTAGTAAATGATCACCAAAAGTAGTAAATAATCACCAAAATTAAACTTTATATTATTCCTCTGGGGCATCGCCCGCGCCGGTCGCTGCCGCGGCACGCTTGCTTCGCTCGCTCGGCTCGCGCGTTGTGGTGGTCACAAGTAACCTAACGCTCCTCCTCGCTTCGCTCGTCCCACCTGAATATGACTTTGCGATTTAGTGATCATTTACTACATTTGGTGGTCATTTACTATATTTGGAGTACGGTTACAATTACTAACTAAGGGTATCAAAGCATTTTACGGTGGCATTATATTGAATCCTGATTTTTAAATTTTCCTACGTAACTCGCTTTGCCTGGTGGTAGGATATGTGAATGCCCGTCTTGTTAGCGATAACCCTCTAGTATAAAATATGCCGCCAAGCATCGAACGACGTGTTGGCATTCCCATTCTAAACTTGTTTACCTTCTTCGACCACAATCACCGTTAGGTGTAATTTTGGTTATTTTATCATTGATATTTGGTTTACATTCGGCATAACATTTTAGTATATACTTTAAGGTTAACAGAAGAAGGGCCTCATGGCATTGTTTTTAACTACGCTAATTTATTTATTGCATGCGTTAGATCAAGAAGTTTCTAATCACCCACCATATCTAACAATATACTCTTATAGGGTGGCAAACTTCGACACGGAAAATATATACGCGAGTCTGGTTTGTACCGGAGGAAGTACGCAGGTGATCAAAGTGGTAGCTATCAAGCACGAGGCGTGGAAGCAGAGGATGCCCCACATCCTTGACATCATTAAGTGAGTACCTACTATGGCCTCGTTTATAGGGTAAAGACATTCAGCAAAGACAAGACATAAAATAATGCAAAATAAATATGAGAGTCATAAGAGGCGACGAAGAAAAATACCAGAAGGTGAGCAGCAGCACTTTCTGTAGAACTGCTATCTATATTCATGTTCATACAAGCTTTGTAATGTGTAAAGCAGTAGGCATATCATGCTCTCTCGGGAACTACACAGTAATCAATCTGGGATAAAGTGTATCCTATGTTTTAACAAATTATTGGAGCACAAAATTGTATGCCCAAGGCGGGAATCGAACCCGCGTCCTCCGATATCGCGTCGGATGCCTAAACCTCCTCGGCATTTCTAGCCGAAATTTTGTGCTCCAATTGTCTACCAACTACCGTATTTGGGGCCGGTGCGCGGTGTATCCTATGTTCCTAACCAGGCTTTAAGGGACATAATTGTAGAGAAAGATGTTATATTTCGTCTCCAATTCTCGCGTTTTTAGTTCGAGCAATCCTATGATGGCTATAAATTATTAAAAGGACTATCATTTCTCTGTAAATTGTCTATCTATATCTAATAATTTATCTATGACTGAACTACGCTACGAGCGCTTCAAATATCCTTCATCATTAAAATACTACATCAATCACATAAACAGCGATAACGTCCACAGTTTAACAAAGTCCACCCTCATTGGCAGAGGTTTGCCATAATCCCCAAGCATGGCAAGCGTTTTGGGGATCGCTTTCCTTTCGTCGCCTCTTACAACTCCCACAGGAAGATATGGGGGTTCAATTCAAGCTCGGCACCGTACGGGGTGGGACTTGTATAATACTTATTTATTATTTCCTGTCCACTATGGTTACGTCGAAACTTTCATCCGCCTCCTTTGTTTCCATATATTACTGCAGCTCTTATACAAATAGCAGTCGTAATTCACAATAGTTGTGATATAAAAAACGACAACAATTTACACAAACGAGCGAATCACAGATCCACTATAAAAGTAGCTAGGTAGTATCCAACTCTGACAGAGGTCGTCATCAATACCGTCATAGTCAGCCGTTCGATAGGTGAATGGTTGCAGACACACATTACCAGTACATTTGCATTTAAGGTGGCAACACACACACCCTCATTTGAATTTAATATGTTATATTAAATCACTGATGTCAGGTAACTTTATAAAGTTATTACATATATATCTGAATAAAAATATGTTAAGATTCCAGATTGCCCAGGCAGGCATTGTTCAGCAGAGGCGCCTTCCACCTGGACAATCTGTTTTGAATACTTAACAACCGGCGATTCGCCGGGCTGAAAAGGACAAAGTAAAAGTATGGTACAAATACACAATAAGGTTACATACAGATTTACAAACAATAAACTTACACAGGGAGGAATTCGATTGAGCGATCCCACTAGAGTGTACATAAATATTCAACATTGGCCAAGGCAGAATAAATAATTGTTACTCACACGTGGGCGAGGCTCCGATGTCGAGATTCCTCCTCTAGTCCTCCGACACTCCAACGTCACGACACAGTATCATCAAGGCACCAGCACGAAAGTACAAATATCAAAATTATCGCGTAGTACAACAAAAACGCACAACTCAACTTTAAAATACAAAATTCAAATACAAAAATCAAAACCCCGAGTTATTCCAACTGCGTCAAAAAATAAGAGAATGATTAGCAAAACTTCAAGTTATTTTCACATACAAAAATCCACAGATCAAAAATAGACGATTAGCAAAGGGGTGCGTTCGACAACTGCCGGATAAGTTGATCGGTCCGAACATTATAATTTCTTTACAGATGTAACGTTCCCAATAAGCCAGCGCTACTTCTCGCCTCAATCCAGTTGATATCGGGCTTGGTATATGCTCTCACTATGCCGCTACTCCATCAGGCAAAGATCCAGACATCAAAGACCCCCACCACAGAGCATGTCATAGAGATCATCAACAAATATAAGGTATTTTTGTTTGAAAGTTCCCGTGAGTATGAGACATATTAATGTTTTCAATAACCGGGTGTAGGTACTCACGCGTATTGGTCGAGATTGTCGACCTAGGTTTCAGGCATGTCCGATGCCCTTCATCAGGTGAGTTCACGCGTCTAAAAGCTGATCTACACATTTTGCAACCATGGGCACCGCTTTGACGGGCCGATTGTTGCTCACCCCCGTCGGAATTTGCTACTACACAGTCGCTCACCAGTCACCACAGTGTGTTTCGGACTCCCGCGCCGAAAACACGCATCGTACGAAAGCCAAACTACACACGATATCGCTCCTTACGTTTTAAAACTACTATTTGGTATGAAATTTGGAATAAAAATAAGTCTTAAATAATGAGCATGATATAGAAACATAATTTCTTTCACCGGTGTTTCGAATATAAGGAAAGTTTGTTTTTTTAAATATTGATGATATCGTGAGTAGCACCTGCTATAATAGTCAGAGTAGGAATTATTGATTTAAACCCGTGTTTTACCTCTACTTATCATTCTGAATATAGGGAAAGTATAAATAGTAGTTTTTCTAAAATATTTGTTCATAGTAGTTACGTGAGTAACTACTATAACGTTAGTTAACTATAGTTAAGATAAAGCAACCGACTACACTCTGAGGCTTGGAACGCGGCCCAGCGGTGCAGCATGATTCTTTCATTCACAAAAGCAATGCGGCGTAGCAAGACGATTCTTCCAACTCATGGCAAAAATTCTAAATGAATGAAATCATCGAACAAGAAATAATCGTGGTGTCTTGAGAAAATGCAGCTAAATAATATGCAATAATTAACCAATACAATTGAATTCGGAAAGTTAAACGTGTTTTGTTAATTGTGAACTTTACATATTTATTAATAGTATTAGGGCCCGTTTCAGAATGTTCGAGTAAGTTCCGGTCCCAGAACATATTTCATAAATAAAACACTACCTTTGCGTTGCAGTCATCGATTTAGCCTATCCATCGGTTAAGGTTGAACTGGCCGGTCGCTTCTCCATACAAACGCCGTAGGGTGATCACTCCCGTATTTGACACTTTAGGTCCAGACTTAAGCATAATACCGATTGATCTCGTCATTATCTAGGCTTGTATGATGACGAAATTTTAAAAAGATAATTAAGTTGAAAGTTATGAGCCTTGAAAATGTTATATGAAAATGTTTCGAAGCTCATAACTCTCAAGTTAATTATCTTATTAAAATTTCGGCGTCATACAAGCCTAGGTAATGACGAGATCAATCGGTATTATGCTTTGTTTTGGACCTAAATCCGCAAATAAGGCAGTGATCACCCTACGGCGTTTGTATGGAGAACGACTCGGCCAGTTCACCCTTAAAGCTTGAAACGCGCTGCATGTTAACTGTCATTTTTATCATTCATTTAATTTATGTTCTGGGTAGTAAACCGGAACTTACTCGAATACTCTGAAACAGTTAAGGGCCTGTTTCAGAATGTTCGAGTACGTTCCGGTTAAAATAACTGAATGATAAAAATGACAGTTAACATGCAGCGCGTTTCAAGCTTTAACCGATGGATATACTAAATCGATGACTGTGAAACGCAAAGATAGTGTTTTATTTATTAAATATATTCTGGGTGGTATAACCGGAACTTACTCGATTATTCTGAAACAGGCCCTTAGTGTGAAAAAGTCATAGAGATATTCAACAGAAGCAGTTTGAAAGACTAGGATAACGTAGGTATATATTCAGTTTCATTATTCAACATTTTGGCAGTCATCGGGTACCTACATGAACAAGAAATCCACAGATACCTGTATCAATTCCAAAATTTAAATAAAACCATAATTACATCATTGTCAACTCGTCAATAGTTTTTTTTGCAAAATCGATGATGGCTTTGTAGAGAAACTGGACAGTAAATTGTATAATCTTATTTTTATCTATATCATAATTGCTTTGGAAGGTATTTTTTATGTATGTATTATTTTTCAGCCTGCAACTGTACTGATGAACCCGAATCAAGCGTCAAACCTACTGAAGTACGAAACTCCTTGCGATTTCAGTTGCTTTGAGTACATCGCTTTAGGCGGGAGGAAGGTGTTTGATGACGTTTTGATTGGCCTGAGGGTAAGTCTCCATTTGGATTCTGCGTTCGAAAGTAATAGCGAGTAAACTTGTGGGAGTGATTTTTCTTTACTATTCTGTTTAGGGTGGTTATTATAACCATATTGATTATAAATGTTGAGTTGTCCTATTTTGGTGTCGTTAATATACAGGGCGTCCCACGGCGATGCTACATGGAGGGAAAGTACCTTGAATATTGTAGATGGAACATTTTACTGAAAGAAGCCATTATTTAATTTTAAAAAACAATTTAAACTGCATTCATAGATATTTAAATAATTACATGGTTGAACCCGTTATACGAAAAAATAAATCCCCTATGTAGTCTTATCATACCGATCGAAAGATTTCATCAAAAGGATTATTTTTTGGTAGATAACATAGTGTCAGAAATAAAAGGAAGACCATGAATTTTAACATTTGATGTGAAATTTTGTTCAGAAAAATGAAAAGCTGACATTATCATAAGTACCTATTACTAATAAATGTACCCACTTGAAAATAATTTCCCTATTATAATTTAAGTGCATGATAAAGAGCTACATAATGAGTAGGTACCTGGTTGTAAGCAACAAATCGAGCCGTATCCTAAGCCGAAAGCCAAAAATTATTTTAAAAAATAAATATTTAAAAAAAATTTATTAAAAATTTATTTTGTCTATCGCAATGCGGCTGGCTGATTATAAAGAAATAATTCAGGTCTTCCTTTTATTTCTGACACTATGTTATGTAGCAAAAAATAATCCATATGATGAAATCTTTCGATCGGTTTGATATAACTACAGGTTGTTTTTTTCTCGTGTAACGGGTTCGATTCCCGGTTCTACCATGTAATATTTATATATATATATATGAATGCAGTTTAAATTGTTTTTTTAATTTAAATAATTTCTTCTTTCAGTAAAATGTTCCATCTACAATATTCAAGGTACTTTCCCTCCATGTGGCATCGCCGTGGGACGCCCTGTATAATTAGTCAGTTTATTATTATTATATTTATTATTAGTAGTAGTTTCTGTGTTTAGTTGTGTAATTAGGTGTTTGAGGTTCACCTAACCATTAAACATATTATCTATGTTCGTAAAAAAAATAGTAAATTTAAATTAAACAGTGACAATCACGATTATAACACTAGACATAATTATAAAACAGCGATGCCAGGTTTTAGATTAGCAAAGACAAATACAAGGTTTAGGTTATTCTGTGCGGTATTATAATAAAGTTCCCATACATATTACAACGCTCACGGAAGGAAAATTCAAGGTGCACGTGAAAAACACTTTGATTAAGAAATCCCACTACACAGTTTGTGATTCCTTAAACGACAAAAATGCTTGACCAAGTCCGCTTTTGCAGGAGCACCAGTCCTATGTGACTTATACTTGTCCTAACTTTTAGGGCCGTACTATGAGATAAAAGCAACAGTTAACTGTTTAACAGTCCTGATAGTTCGGCGCAAAAGCAAATCTTTGAAGCAAAAAATAGTACCTATTTGACACCACTAAACACACACACGCACACATACATTAACTTTTCATTTTTCACTCACACCAAAACTCACTGTTTCACCTACACTCACACAATAAAAAGCATTATTTAATCTTCATTACACACACACACTTTACAGAGACAAATTACTGTAGGTAGATCTCGGTCTTATACCGGTTATAATACTTTTTTTTTTTGCATCTACATCCAAATGTTTATATTTCTAGCTCAAAGGTTAGTTAGCTCATATTTTGGTTTATAATATTATTTTATATTTTCTGTACTGTATCAGCCGGATAGTCCACTGGTGAACACAGCCTCCCTCAATATGGGGGGGGGGTTTGTTGTAATCGCCACGCTTGGCACGCGGCTTGGGGATCCCAGTGTGAGACATCAGTTTCTCAGAAAGTGCTGCTGGCCATCTTCTGGTGTGTTACCCTTAGTCGCCTCTTATGACACCCACGGGTAGAGATGGGGGGTGAGTCTAGCCCGGCGCCCCACGGTTTAGGGTTCCGTTGCCAAAGATGTCAGCTCATTGTCACCCCCGCCAGCAATCCTCAACCCCTCTCAATTATTATTATTTTAATCAACTTTCAGACATTAACTAACAGTTATCACTAGACTCAGTTAAATCACATTAGAAACATGAATGGTAAGATATTCACCTTTTTTTTTATGCCTTATAGTTTAGCCTTTGACCACTATCTCACCTGATGGTAAGTGGTGATGTGGTCGAAGATGTTGTACAGGCTAACCTAGATGTACTGGCTCTCAAGGACAGCTGCCGGAACACACCGTTAGGTGCTTGGCGACAGCTTTTCTACTTGAGGGTGGTAGCTAGCCAGGCGGGCATTCGCAAAATGCCCTACCACCATGCAGGCTGGCTGGCCATAAAACGAAGTCAAAACCAATGTGTGCTAGTTGTGTTAGCTCAGTAAGACATATATATTTTTTTAATATTGTTAGGTTTGCAATAACGCCTGCTATGCGGATTACATTACATCCATCCCAAAACGATGGTTAAAGAGCGAAAGGAAAGATTTGAGTTATGATATCATGTCATGTTAGCTCAATTGGTTAGAGCATACCCGAGATAGATGGACGCGGTTTCGAATCCCGCACATGACTTAAATTTTTCCTATCATATATTTGTAATTTTGTAAGACATATTATTCTAGTATTATAGCAACTGTGTTTGTACTGACCAGATCTCGGAGGAAGATGGTGAATGTTGGAATGGTGACGACAGCAACTATTTGAATACATCATTAAAGACCTAACACAGCAATTATTTTCAGGAAAGAGTGCACAAAAACGCTGTAGTGTTCGAAGTGTACGGGCAAACAGAAAATATTGGACCAATGTTCGCGCCGAATCCGTTTGGCCCAGTAGGAAGCTGTGGAAGGATGTTACCTGATGCACCGATAGGGTATAAGGTATATGGGAGCTGAAGAGACCTGTTTCTTTTGAATCCACTGTACCTTTGTTCAGTGGATAATTCATCAATTGATGGATTTAACTTCCTTTTTTATTCCATTCTAAACCAAAACTGGAATGGATGAAATTACACTGCGTTTTTTATTCTAATAATCCTTTAAGGGGATGGAAACTGGACTTTAAGGGGAGGGAATGGAAAC
This sequence comes from Plagodis pulveraria, assembly GCA_963890685.1. NCBI lineage: Eukaryota > Metazoa > Arthropoda > Insecta > Lepidoptera > Geometridae > Plagodis > Plagodis pulveraria. The sequence goes on along the minus strand of OY982970.1, from coordinate 8,946,761 downwards.
CACTGTTTTTTATTCATGTTTAGGAATCCAAAGGAAAAAAAGTTGTAGTAAAGAACCATATACCCAAGCGTACCCAAGGTACAGAAGAAACTGACGAGAAAATAATTAACCGATTGCTATTTTTTCAAAGGTCGGACGTATCAAGGGAATAATTTTATGATATCTTTTTTTTATTCATAGCTGATCGGTAACTAAGCCCATAAATAAATACAATACTCTTCGACCACTTTCTCACCAGATGGTAAGTAATGATGTAGTTGAAGATGATGTTCAGGCTAACCTAAAATTACTAGCTCTCAAGGACATATTCCGGAACTTGATTTACTACTTGAGGTTGGTAACTAGCCAGGCGGGTATTCACAAAATGCCCTACCTGCATGCTATGGCGACTGCCATCCTAAGACAACAACTTTAGAATTTGTTTATATAATTATAAAACTTTATAAATTTCGACGAGCATTTACGGTGATGGGGACGTCAAACGTAATTTTAATTATATTACAGATCTTTTCACTCACGAAGGCGCATCCCTGGACAGTTAATTATTAATGCGCATTTGTACGAGTGTAGTGTGGATGTAAATGCTAATGGAACATCCAATAAAACAATAAAATTCAACATACTCACTTGGGTAGGGAGTAGTAGTTGCAACTACATTCAATAATATATGGAGAGGCGCGCCTTCATGAGTGAAAAGTTATGTACAAACTGATGTAAAGTATAACAATAACAAATATTAATAAAGAGCAAATGTGATCGCTAAGAATCCCGAATTGAATAAAAATAAAACAATGTTTTTGGTAACTGCATACAATAAATATATGATAAATATGCTAATCTTGGTAGTGGTTACATAATAATAACAATGTTTTTAATTATATTTTAAGAAAACATTAAATTAATATTTAAATAATACACTTAAAAAAATAGAAAACATATATCTAGTGATAATTCCGCCTAATTTTCCTGTTAATTCGAGAAATTCCCGATCGCGCGCTCGTTTAGTCAAGACCTCCTGAGGATGCTTCGTGTAGAAGCGAACGCGTCGAAATTTCTTCCGGTTTGGCTGCGTGGCGTTTGCTTGTTACGTCCGCTTAGCAGGAAAATTACGTGGAATTGTCACTAGATATATTTTTAAGTGTTTTAATAAAATATTATGTTAATGTTTTCTTAAAATATTTGTTATTATTAAATATGGATTTCCGCAAAGCAACGCCTGAATCTATTCATTATCTTAAGAGGTTATTTAAGCCATTTGGTGTGGAGACGTTGGGTCTGTGGGGACCGGGAGCTCATTTATCAGAGCGCTTGGTCGATGCGACGCGTAAATAAAATGCTGGCAATTATTTGGCTCAACCGCAGAATGAAAAGGACCAGAAGAATCACTCCGCATTCCAATAAATAAGCGACTCTGGATATGAAGCAATAAAGTACACTTCAGCTCGCAAAGCACGGAGTACCTAATATTTATATTCATCTACAATTCAACAAGGCCTCTTACTAATCCCGTCCGGACAGATACGCCCATGTACCTGCATTGACCTATATATACTAGACGCGACATCTCAAACGAGGATAATCGACCAGTGCAAGGATGCCGGCCGGCATACTTTCCCCTACACGCAGCTAGGCACTCGTACAGATTACACGCGCTTTACGTTCGTAAATTGTGTATTATCTATTGTGTATTTTGAATACACAATTTTCGAATGTAAAGCACGTGTAATCTCTACGAGTGCAAAGCTGCGTGTGGGTGTGAGTATGCCGACCGGCATACCTGCACTGGTCGACTATTTTCGTTTGAGATGTCGCGTCTATTATATATAGGTCAATGTGCACCTGTAGCATTCTAGCTAAAGTGCGCAGTGAGCAAGGCGTGACTCAACAAATAAGCATTTAAATGTTACATAAGTGTTAACAAAACTAATGCCAAAATATTTACTAAACTTATACATATTTGAACACTAGCAGGGTCGTTAGTAGCTGTGCTAGGATTCCCTGTGTTACAGCTACTACGATTCCTCTTTCTGGACCTGACCCAGTACTTAAATAGTTAGGCGTTGAGCATAGAACATCAATAATTGAGAGTTGCTCAATGAATAACGTGACAATGCTACCAGCATCCTGGGCACGCTGCCAACTAGAAGTAGGCTGAAGCATTTGGACTACCTGTAGGCCTGCTATGGCCTTTAGTTCCCTGAATGCTTTCGTTCTAGTAACTGTAGTTTAGTTTGTATTGTGTTGTTAACATATATAATTCTTTGTTGAAGGAACACTCGGTACACGACTCGCGCTTAGCTGGTTATTTTAAACCTAGATATTGGCATGTAATGTTTGCTTTGTTACAGTTAATTGATCCTGACACCGGCAAAGAGATTACAGAACCGAATGTGACAGGCGAAATGTGGACGAGAGGACTTGGTTTTTCGGTGAGTTAAATATATAGACGAGCAATAATAACTAGACCATACTGTATCCTTCGCATATGAATTTTAATTTATAACTAGTAGGCTAGCTTTTGACCACTATCTCACCTGATGGTAAGTGATGATGTGGGTGAAGATATTGTTCAGGGTAACGTAGAATGACTGGCTCTTAAGGACAGCTGCTGGAACATACACACGACGATAATAGTCGACTACAGGACAAGAGCACGAAATCAATCCAACTGCAACGAGGCGTGAGACAGGAAGACGTTATTTCTCCAAAACTGTTCACAAATTCGTTGGAGGACGTTTTAAAGCTCTTGAATTGAAAAGAATTCGGCATCAACATTTATGGTGAATACACACTCACCTTAGTTTCGCCGATGACATAGTCATATTGGCAGAATCGCTTGAGGAACTCAGTGCAATGCTCAGCGACCTCAGTAGAGTTTTTCATTAGGTGGGTCTTAAAGTGAACATGGACAAGACGAAAATTATGTCTAATGTCCATGTTACACCCGTACCGGTAGTTGCTGGGAAAGATACGCTCGAAGTTGTTGACAAATACATTTACCTGGGACAGTTACAAATTCACAAGATTCAACGCGATTTTTTTTTAGTCAAAGTTGAAATTATTTATTCAATTTAAGCGCCTACTACGCTCTTATGAAGGTGCCTTTCAAATTAGTATTTATTTTATTTTACTTGTGATAAATTGCAACTGTTATAGGAAGAGGTTAGTCCACTTAACATCAGGTGGGCCTCGAGCTTGTTCCGTCAGAATAACATAAAAACAAAAAGATGAGCTCCCGGTCCCCACGGCCACGTCTCCACACTCTTAATACGAAATTGCATTCATAATTAATAAATAATTCTTTCCCGTATAACCTACTATCGACAGCCCCTTTAGTAAAACAGGAAATTATATTCTTAGCTGATTTAATGATTTAACTTAACAATTGTTTGTTTTGACAGACTTGAAACCTTACAAGAACAAAAATTGTGTAATATAAGAATTCGTATTGTTTACTTTGTTTTTATTTTCATTGCATCCAAATGAAAAGTATTTTCTTTACCGATTTTCGCACATTTCAGACGAGGATATGAGCGTTACTGCCACGTTACAGCGCGCGCTGAAATGAACCTTAGTTCATAAGTAGTTTGTTTGATTATCGTACTCACCAGCTAGGAGTTGCTATTTTAGCCTATGTTTCTCCCTTAAGATTACAATGATTGTATTATTTTTCAGTGCTACTACAACGATCCAAAAGCAACAGCGGAGGTATTGACAGAAGACGGGTGGTTCAAGACCGGCGACCTTCTGTACCACGACGAGAAATATAATTACTTCTTCTTCGATAGGATGAAGATGCTCATTAAATACAAAAATCATAAGGTATATAGGTAACCTTTTTTAGCGGCTTTATGAATATTTATATGCCAAAACACTACGAAGTACGAACTATATACAACACTATAGCTACTAAAACGAAAGCATTTAGACAAAGAAAAATAAAAATAACAACCCATAAACCATTGCTGGTTCACAGGCAGCCCACTATTAGTTAGCAGCTTGCCCAGCACACTGACAGAATTGCCAACGTTGAGCCAATTCCGTGCCAACATATTGATCACGCGTCCCATCGACCAAGCGCTCAGATCACTTTGGCAAATAATTTTTTGAAGCAGTGATGGCTCAGTGGCATTGGCTATGGACTGTCACGCAGCAGGTCCATGGTTCGAATCCCGCCCAGAGCTTGAGCTTCACCGCATGGTGGAAGGGCATTTTGCGATTGCCCGCCTGGCTAGCTACCACCCTCAAGTAGAAAATCTGACGCCAAGCACCGAACGGTGTGTTCCGGCACTAGTCCTTGAGAGCCAGTAAAATGACAGGCACAATGAGACTTAACAACAACGTCTCAATGTGACGGGCGCAGCGCAATTCGTGACTTGTGATAAATTGCAACTGTTATAGGAAGAGGTTAGTCCACTTAACATCAGGTGGGCCTCGAGATTGTTCCGTCAGAATAACATAAAAAAAAAAAAGATGAGCTCCCGGTCCCCACGGCCACGTCTCCACACTCTTAATACGAAATTGCATTCATAATTAATAAATAATTCTTTCCCGTATAACCTACTATCGACAGCCCCTTTAGTAAAACAGGAAATTATATTCTTAGCTGATTTAATGATTTAACTTAACAATTGTTTGTTTTGACAGATCGCACCATCAGAACTTGAAGCAGTGATTAGGTCACACCAAGGCGTGCAAGATGTGAGCGTCACCAGAATACCTGACGCCGATGATGGAGAGCATCCCGTCGCTTGCGTTGTCCGACGACCAGGGTACACAGTCTCTGCTCAGGAAATCAAAGATCTGGTTGCAAGTGAGTAATCCAACGCATCATATTTGATTCGACTAATAAGTAGGTACGTACTTAGGTACTATATATGGTACAGAATGGAAGCTTTCAAAGTCCAAAATTCTTATCATTTTATATAGGGCTGCCAGCAGTTATTGAAAATTAAAAACCGAGCAACTGCAAGTTGGGATACGGCAATGAGCACAGAGAACGAACGTACGGACAGACTAATGGACAGACATGACAGAATGATGTCGAAGTGACAGATGATGACGTATCCCTCGATTATAGTTTAATATTTGAGTACTTAACAAATATTCTAAATACACATACTAAGATCTTAGATGTGATAGATGTCAAATTGACACTTATTGTCATATATCTTGATTTTGAGTTCATGATTGGGTTGCAAATATTCTATTAATAGGTATTTAGATCCAAAGAGCGTTACTGGCATACCTGCTTTTCCTACCAAAAAATATATTCTTTCTACTGGTACCAATCGATAGTGTTAGTGATTACAATCCATTCATATTCTGGAGCAACATGGCCTAAATGACCGACCCGCTGAGAAAATTGATTTTGGAAGTTAAAATTTATTTTAGAATATTCGCAATCACTTTATAATTAAACTAAAAAAAAAACTCTCTTATCTAGATAAATAAAAATAGTGTTAATTTGATATCTGTCAAATCAGGCTAATAGTTTTATGAATATTTGGTATCCAAATATGAAACTAAAATCGAGGAAAACGTCATCACCTGTCACTTCGACATCTGTCATGTCTGTCCATTAGTCCGTTCGGCGTTCACTAGTCTCTGCTTATTGGCGAATCCCGCAGTTGCACGGTTTTTCATTTTCGATAAACTGATTGAAAGCCCTATGAAAAAAGGTAATTTACTTGGAATTTGGAAACTTTCATTCTGTACTATTATTTATTCATGTGGTTGCAACCCTCGCGCGTCATAGCTATGTGTGAAGTATAGTAAAGCTTTCCTTCTGCACGGTTCTTTATTCATGTGCTTTAAATAGTGCTTGTGGGCTTGTTAGCACTTGGTGCCTAACTCTGTCTCTGTAACAGATTTTGTCTATATATGTACAAAGCCCTGAAGTAGCGCAATATAACATATTTTTTAAAAAACAACATTTCACAACTGATAAATGCGAAACACAATTTGGTTTTATATACTTGGATGACAAAGGTATTTTATTTTTTAATTATTTTGATTTTATACCAAACAAACTTTTTGATGATATTGCTATGGAACCAATTTGAAAACATATCCTGTCAAATATAAAGAATTTTCAAAATCAGTTCATTAATGATGGCAACATGAGATAACAAATAAAAATTCATATAAGTAGGTATTAAGAATCTCTTCAATTTGTGAAGCCTGTAAAAAGTCACCGACTAAGATGGAGGCAGAATCTAACTACTTACATACCTACTTGGGTTATAACTTTATTCCTAATAGATATCGGGGTATTGAGACGCTTGTAAGGTGTATAATAATTTAGGGGTTCTCAAGAACAGAGGGCGATAGATATCTATACGTTTTCTAGCGTAGACTATTAACGATAAAATGCTTATCTTCCGATCATACAAATGAATTAAAATAGGCAGTTGCTCTTCATGTCCGTGCCCGTCAATAATTTTTAAACTAATATTCAACAGCCAACTCTAAAATGACAAATTAGAGGTTTGAAATGAAATTTATCCAGTGTGTGATATTTCAGATACATTACCTGATGAGAAACGACTTCGAGGTGGAGTGGTGTTCTTGGAACAGCTACCAGCGACGTACGCAGGAAAAGCCGCGTTGCTGCAACTACAGAGTCTTGTCCTGAACATGCCTAGAGAATAACGTTACAACAACAAGAACAGTTTGGAATCGACCCTTCTTTGTTAGAGATCAATAATATGTCAATCGTTTTGGAAGCTACATGTTGTTTTTTATGATATTAATTTAAATATGTAGTTTTTTTTTTCGGGGAATGTTCCGTCGAGCTTTTTGACCTTATTCCTGCGTCGAAATTTTACCACCGCACATCTCGACACCGTCAAAAGACCCACCCCCACATCCAGCAAGTATGGATATCACACACTGTTCGCTATGGTCGCTCCTTTCTTCCGCGTACTTGTGGGATGTGGAACGACCTTCCTCCGGAGGTCTTTCCGCGAAGCTACGACATGTACCTTTTCAAAAGGGGCATCTACAAATTTCTCTCAGGGCAGGCAACGCATCAGCAGCGCAACTAGTGTTGCAGATGTCCATTGGCGGCGGTTACCGTTTACCATCAGGCGGGCCGTCTACTTCTGTCACCCATAATATTTTAAAAAAAAAAGTCTTGGTATGATCTAAGATTTTTTTCGAAATGTCGATTTCAGAGGGTTTTTTTTTAATCTAAATTTCTCTAAGTTGATAACGTGGATGTGTTATATCCATTGTCATATATCCATTTAGTTTGAGTAGACCGAACAGCGAAATGTAAATATATTTTAAAAATTTTTGATGTTTTTGTTTTAAAATCGGGTTTATTTGGTATGATAACTTCTTGGTACCAATGCTATCCTCATCATCTCAAGCCTATAGGCTTTACGGAAAAATAAATGAAAATAGACCTTTTCATGGAACATTTTACTGGAAAAGGGGTTCGAACACGACGAAAATATGCCACAAAGACGTGTCGATATGCCACAGAGGTTCTATTCCCATAATAACTTAAACTTTCTCATGAGAAATCTATGTCGATTTCCCATAAGAAAGTTTAAGTTATTATGGGAATACTTCTGGACTCATCTATTGGCCCACCTTGTATTTTCAGTTTCGTTTGGTCCTAGCTAAAATTTTATATTAGGTCGAGCAAAAAGTTTTTATGCAGTTTTGAACCTGGCACATTCACAATTTCATTCAATAGTCTTTTTTTGAATTTCGAACACAGAATTTAAAGAAACAAAAGACAATTTGGAGCCTGTTTGTTGATATCAAACAATCGAATACTAAGAAAACTTGGTTTTATTGGTTTACTTGGATTTAATTCTTGAAAAAGTGATTGATATCTTTGGTTTTGCAACAAACATTACTTATTCTTAACATTAAGGTGAGGTTCTATCAATAATCTATGGATACTTCACCTGAAGTCGCCGCCCAAGCTGTGGCACTTATTCAGGCCGGACACAGCCAAAGAAACGTGAGTGCTCAACTTAATTTAAGTCGATCTGCGGTCCGAAATGTTTATCGGAGGTACCTAGAGACTGGCGGCTTTGTTCGTCGCCAAGGAAGGCCACGATCTCGGGTCACAACTGAAAGGCAGGATCGATTCATCGTGACGACCAGCTTGAGAAATCGTCACCTTACCTCCATTGAGATACAAAACCAACTTCGCGACTTCCACGGAGTATCTGTGAGCGCTCGAACTGTTCGGAGAAGGTTAAAAGAACGCGATATGGTACCACACAAGCCAGCTAATGGGCCCAAACTAACGCGAGCCCACCGAACAGCGCGCCTTCATTTCGCACGCAGTCATTTAAATTGGACACAGCAAGATTGGAGCCGTGTACTCTTTTCTGATAAGTTTAAAATTGTGTTACATGGCAATGATGGAAGGAAGAAGGTCTACCGACGTAAGGGAGAGCGTTTCGCACAATGCTGCTTTGAAGAGAGGGTTGCTTATGGCGGTGGCTCATGGACTGTCTGGGGCGGTATATCCGCGAGCGGCAAAACTCAACTTGAGGTTGTTACAGGACCACGGCTGCCAACATTAAATGCTGAAAGGTACATTCGTGAGTGCTTAGAACCTCACGTGATACCATACGCGGACTATATGGGCCCAAATTTCCTTTTTATGCATGACAATGCAAGAGCCCATGCGGCCGGCATCGTCAGGGAATATCTTCGGGATGTGAACATCACACTTATGGACTGGCCAGCCAGAAGCCCAGACATGAACCCTATTGAGCACATGTGGGACGAGCTAAAAAGACGTGTTAGGGCTCGTCAGCCAGTTGCCCAGACGATGCAGGAGTTGAAAACTGCCATAGAAGAGGAATGGGAGATGATCCCTCAAAATTTCATAGAGCGGTTCATAAACTCTATGCCTAATCGTATGAGAGCTGTGGTAGATGCCCATGGAGGCAACACGCGTTATTAAATTAAACCTTTATTTGATAAAACATGTTTTTTATTCAAAAATCAATTGCCTTTAACAAGGCGCATATCCGACTTGTTAGGCGTAGCTCCATGTCGTATGGTATTCTGAATTCAAATTTAAAACAATACGATCGAAAAAGATGGTAAAATGTGCCAGGTTCAAAACTGCATAAAAACTTTTTGCTCGACCTAATATAAAATTTTAGCTAGGACCAAACGAAACTGAAAATACAAGGTGGGCCAATAGATGAGTCCAGAAGTGTATTTACGCTAATAAAACGAATGCGGAATGGACCGAAGTTAAGCATAGTCGATCTCGCCGCGTGCCCAGCAATGTCACTAGAGGTACCGCCACTCCTGGATCAACTGTATGTGCATTATCAGCCGCAGAGAGAAAATCTTATCTGCACTTATATTACGTTGAGATCGGAACAACACCGGAACAGGTTGTTGCTCATCTTAAAAACATCTGTCCTGATGATAGCTGCTGTGCAGAGGTACTGAAGCGAGGTGGATTTCGCAAGCCAACGCCATAAACAGATAAGTAAAAGACGAGATCATACATAATATTTTATCAGAATGTTTGAGGGCTCCGATCTAAACTTGACATCTGTAAAAAATCTATATTATCAGAACGTGCAGACGTATTTGCGTTCACTGAAACTTTTCTGCTTAGTAGCGTACATGACGCGGAAGTGTTCCCTCCTGGGTTCACGGTTCTGCGCCGGGACCGGTCAGGGGACATAGGATTGGGAGAAGTTCTTTTAGCCTTTAGGGATCATTATAAAGTGCAACAAATAGTTGATATTGATGGCTATTCGCACGATATTGAGCTAGTTATAGGAATTATAACATTTAAACTCAAACACATTGTTTGTTGTGTTGTATAAGTCCTCCCTAAATCGAAGGATGAAAAATATGAGAATACTTTTTCTGTGATCGAAAATGTAGTTGATAAATATTAATGGGAAATTAGGTTGTAGTAGTAGGTGATTTTAATTTAAATTCATGTACTCAAACTGTTATTATGCAATATAATTCTATGTTGTCTTACTGTAAGTTGAAGCATTATTGATTTTAAACTAATTTGGCTGTGTTTTAGACCTTGTGCTGAGCAATCTAGGTAGTGAGCAGATTGATGTAAACCAAGCACCATACCCTGTCGTTCCAATTGATATCTACCATCCCCCGTTGTTAGTGAGTTTGCGTTGTATGCGTTCGGATCGGATTCTGCGCGCGGCTTGTCACCCACCCGCTGATTACCATGATTAGAACTTTCGTAACGCTGATTTTCCGTCATTGTGCTTAGAATTAAATTATTAGGCGTGGGATGAACTATTTAAAATATCCGACGTTGACGATGCTGTTTCTCTGTTTTATGCGAAACTGACTGCTTGTTTTGATAAATATGTTCTAACTAAAACTAAATTATATTGTAACTCAAAGTACCAATATCCGACGTGGTTTACGCGTGACATAATTGCTATACTGAGAAATAAATATATCCATTTTAAAAAATATACGCAGTTAAATTTTAATATTGTTATGTTTGCAATACCGCCTGCTATGCGGATTACATTACAAAATTACAAATATATCATAAATTTCCGCACATGACTTAAATTTTTCCTATCGTATATTTGTAATTTTGTAATATAAGCTGTTGAAATTAGATTTTTTGAATTATTTAAATTCTATGGGTAACGAGCAAAAGAGATGATCGATCTGGCTTATGACGACTACCTAAGACGGACAGAGACCGATGCAAAGACGGATCCTAAAAACTTTTGGAGATTTGTTAACGAGCAGCAGGCTTCTCGGCATTCTTGTATTGATTTTGAATACAAAGGACAAAATGTAACAGGTGTCTGTGTGCATTGCATGTCAGTCAATGCATTTGCAAACTATTTTATGTCAGTATTTTTGCCTCACGGCTCTATTTTAACTACGCCTGATGCCGATCGTCAGGCAACAGACCCTTTGTGCTCCTCTCGGATCACCATAGATACCATCACTTCAGACGACTTATTGATAACAATTCGCCGCTTGAAGGCACATTCATTCGCTGGACCTGATGGCATTCCACCTTATATATTAAAACAATGCATTACAGCTCTTATGAAACCGCTGATTGATATATATAATCTTGCATCTGCTTCATATCCCCATATTTGGAAAATATCTCGAGACCCACCCATAGCTAGGAGCGGTGGTGGGTCAAAAGTAGAAAATTACAGACCTATAGCGATTCTATCAGCTTTTGGCAAGGTTTTTGAGACAATACTTAACCGAAACATAATTCAGCAGGCCCAAAACCACATATTCGATCAGCAACACGGTTTTAGAGCTGGTAGATCAACTACAACTAAACACATCCATTTTGTAGACTACGCGGTCACCGAGATGAATCAAAATAAACAAGTTGATGTGGCCTATTTTGATTTCAAAAAAGCTTTCGATCGCGTTGACAACAACGTTCTACTGCAGAAGTTCTCTGCTATCGGATTTGTATCTAAGCTGCTGAGGTTGTTCGCTAGTTACCTATTTATCTGATCGTGTACAATACAATGCGATTAAAATAAGAATAGGACGGGCTCTCGGCTAACTTCACTCATATTCACTTTAATAAGTACGATCAGCAGAAGAAACTTAAAAATAAAGCAGTGCCATATATTTATAGGAAATTTTAAATGAGTGCCCCGAAATTGTTAATTTTAATAAATTCCTATTTTTAAGGTCAGACGCCATTTTGGCTTGATGAAAACGCGGGCGTCAGGGTCTTATTTCTCCGACAATATACTACTACGTGACACGTTTTCGAGTGTTTATTGATCTTCTCGTTTAATAATATTTTTTTTTACTGTTTAATTTGTTCTTGTTGACTGTTTGATATGATTTTGGTGATTGTTATATTTGTTTTTGTTACCCGTTACGATGATAACGATGAGTCTGACTCAGTGGGCCATGAGGACATGCGGCATCGAAGAGCTAAGCGATTCAAATTAAGATACCTAAGTACAAAATATTACTAACATATAAAATCAGTTCAAATTATTTCTGTGTTTGCTGTACCTACAGCTACCTACATCTTCATTTACCCACTTATGACTACTTGTTTTTTACACGACTGCCCACATAAACGTGTGTTAAGTTTACAGGTTTCATGAATGTATGTATGTTTGTGAGTTTCTTTATTTCACCATAATTTCTAAACGGCTTAACCGATTTTAATATACGAGATATCGTTAGATTTATCATGATAACTGAAGTGACACATCATAAAACAATAATAAAGAAACTGGTGGATTTTAGACGCCATATAGTGAGAATAACAATTTATTTTTTTCTTCCAAAGCCATCGTGTTGGGTATCAAAATGATTGACTTTAAAAAAGATTCCATAAATATATTAACTGGCAGTTTTAATCTCAATTGATCGATAAAACTTTTAACGAAAATAAATTATTTGCAGTCGAGTTTTTTATTTTCTTTATTATTTTATACATGTTTTATCATTTATTTTTTTGCACACTGTACCAAGTTCTAGTTTTGACGTCACAACATGGCGCTAGGCCGATCCTATTCTTATTTTAATCGCATAGTTAGTATGTGCAAATATCAGGATTCCGCTCTAACCTTTATTTTCTTTCTCTACCTTTATTAGTCAGGGTGGCATTCTGGGTCCAACCCAGTTTGTCATCATGTTCAATGATTTGCCGAAGGTCGTGAGAACGGCCAAATGATTGATGTTTGCTGATGACCTGAAGCTGTACTTAGGTGTTGGTAGCATGAGAGACTGTGAGGCACTCCAGGAAGACATTGACAATGTGGTAAGATGGGCTGAAGCTAATCACTTATAATTTAACAGCTCTAAGGGCAAAACCATCTCATTTACCCGGTCACTTACACCTATTCAGTACAGCTACCACATATCTGGTGCCAGCCTGGAGCGTGTCACACAAATTATTGACTTATAACTGACTTTAGACATGAAGTTGACATTCAATCAGCACATTGTAGATTTGTATAATAGAGCCTCCAAATCTCTTGGTTTTGTCATGCGGTAGACCTCTAGGTTTCGATAGAAGTGCTATAATTACATTATACTATGCATTCGTGCGTAGCAATTTAGAATACAGCTCACCAGTCTGGGATCCACACGAAGAGAAATATACAATAATGCTAGAACGTGTTCAAAGAAAATTTGCCCTTTGTGTTTATAAAAAAATGTATGGATATTATCCATACTTATTTATATCCGTCGTTATTCGTTGCCGGTATGGTGGGCATCAACACGCTTGAATTGAGACGTAAGTGCGCACTGTATTTGTATCGTAACGAAATTTTAAAATGATAATTAAGTTGCGAGTTATGAGCCTCGCAACATTTTCATATAAAGTTTTCAAGGCTCATAACTTTAAACTTAAATATCTTTTTAAAATTTCGTTACGATACAAACCTAGATAATGACGAGTTCAATCGATATTATGCTTAATTCTGGACCTAAAATCTCAAATAAGGGAGCGATTACCCTTCGACGTTTGTATGGAGAACTGACCGGCCAGTTCAACCTTGGAGCACTACGGAATCAGAGGCAAAGCCGTTGAATGGATCGCTAGTTATTTAAAAGACTAGCTACGCTTCGCGGTGTTCTTGGTCCACTTCAGTTTTTCTTATATATTAGCGATCTCCCGGAGGCAATCCCTCATAGATGTTTATTGTTTTCAGATGATACTAGAATTGTTGTTAAGTGTAACAAGAAGGAAGACGCTCAAAATATTGTGAACAAAGCTCTTTCAGATACTATTAAATGGATGGAAAACCAATGAATTTAAAATTAATATAAATAAAACCAAAATAGTACAATTTAATTCATATAACATAATTCCAATAAAACTTGACATTAAATATAAATCTAATAAAATCGAAGAAGTTGACATGATAAATTTTTTGGGGATTAAAAATAACAAAAACTTAAATTGGAAAATGCATGTAGACCAAGTGTACCAAACTTGAGCGTTACGTTTCCGCTTTGAAGAAAATTAGACAAACTGTTTCCATGGAAGCTGCACTAATAGCTTACCATGGTTATGTGTCATCTTTAATAAGCTATGGTCTAATGCTGTGGGGAAACTCGGTAGATATGGACCGAGTTTTCAAAATGCGCGTACGTGCGATAAATGGAGCCTGGTTCTTAAACAGTTGTAGACTACTATTTAAGAAATGCAATATCCTCCCTCTGTCCAGTATGTATACATTAGAGATGTTTGTGTTTTTATCAAATTCCACCCGGAGTATTTTAGAATGCGCAGTGAAGTAATGACTATAGGTAGAAAAGAGAAAATTTTGTGAACCTGATCTATCAACCTCGTCGTAGTAAAGATATTTATAAAAGAAACGCGTATAGTATGTGTATATATTTGTATATCCAGCTTCCAAGTGTTTTTATTATTAGAGTGACATCAAATTAAGAAATGCATAAGTGACTGGCTCTTGCATACCTAATTGAATACAAATATACGATAGGAATTTCTTTTTTTCCCCACATGACTTAAATATTACCTATCGTATATATGTAATTTTATAAGAAATATATTTGACACCATTATTAATCTAAAATAGTTTTAATTTGGCGAGTATGTCCCCATACTAAGAATGTGATGAGTAATGAGAATGACACAGGAAATGAGAAAGAATAGGTACAGAGCAATACAAAAGGTGACGCCGAGGTATCAGGAGCGGGCAGCGCGTTCGAACTCACAATAGGACTGCATTAGATAAGACAACAAAGGTGATAACGAGGTACTGGAGCTTTTAATAGCTGAAATCTATCTCGTAAACCGTGAGAAATATCAAACCGCGGATAGCACAGATCGATCGGGCGTGGCCGTAAACCCAGGAAAAGACACCAAACCTTTTTTTAGGCTTGTGGAGTCCGCCCTTTCACGAAATGCACCTTAGTTAGCGAAAAATAAGAAAAAAAAGTGACCCAGAACCAGGGTTGGATTCAGACCCTCAAAAAATTATGGTATAAGGAAAGTAAAATTATAATATTTGTCCAAAATTATACTACGTATGTCGTTTCAAGTTTTTTTTCATATCGTATAACGTTTTGTTTTTCGGCAAGGCGAAAATTGACGTCTTTGGTAGAAAATAAAAAAATAAAAATATATTGTACTAGATTGCGTGGAACGCTATATTCGAAAAAGAGATTTTACAATATCTAATATATTTCTGCAATACTTATCGAATATACCATTATCATAATACCATTACCATTTGTCACGAGTAAACGTAATTTTTAATATTTTTATTACGGTATAAGTGTCCAATAAATGTTCAAGATAATACGAGCAATACTATTTAAAACTTGCGAATACCAAAATCATGTAAAATGGATTCGAAACCTATATAAAACCGTGTAAAATCTGTAATTTATTTTGATTTCCCGCCACAGATGTGAGTTTTCAGTTCACCAAATAAAAATGCATTCGTAAATCGTAAGTAATAATATTTTATTCAGTCGAGATAAAAATATGTACATAATCCTATATTCATATCAAGACTGATTGATATCAAGTTCAGGCAAGTGGACGTCGATGTCGGCTAACTCGACAATCGGAACTTCATCCTTAGCATTGACACGACGACGTACAGACCCACCAACTTATCTGTTCAGGCGGCAGAAAAAAAAAACTACAACATTCCTTCAAATTGTGACAGTTTGTAGTTGATTTCCTTGACCAGCAGCGCCCTCGCGAACTGCACAGTTAAGTTGGTGGTACTATACCTATTTTGGAAATGTAATAGGTAGCTGATATAAATTTTCACAGAATATTTGATTCTATGGTGGATTGCCTGTACTGTACTGTATCAACCGTATTGTCCACTGCTGAAGACAGACTCTCCTATTAAAGGGGGATTTCCCATAATCCCAACGCTTGGCAGGCGTCTTAGGGATCACATTTTAAGACATCAGTTCCTCAGAAGGCGCTGCTGCCCACCTTCCGTTATTTAGTCACCCCACGGGCACGGGCCGAAATTAGTACGATTATAGTCCAGTAGGTATATAAATATAGCAACAAAGAAAAAAACTTTCATGTGCGGGTCGTTTTACTGCTAAGGAACTGCTCGAACTGTATGAAAGAAAACGCAAAGGAACTTGTGGAACTGTATAAAAAAATCATACTCTTGATTTTTGATTACATTCTATGTTGGTTCGGAACCTTCGAACGTACTATAACCACGACGCAATACAAGTATATCTATTAGGTACCCTTTTTATGATAGAGCAAAAATAACAAACGTTAAAAATACGATTCACGCTAGACTTTGTACTATAATGACGCCATGTTTGACGCAATACAAGACGCAATACAAGTATATCTATTAGGTACCCTTTTTATGGTGGAGCAAGAACAAGAAAAATACGATTCATGTAGGTGTACAAACGTAGGTAAAAACGGGCTGTTTAGTTTTAACTCTTTATATTATAATTAATGAGACAATCAGCCATACTAACCTATAATCAGTGAAAATATGAACCGCTACCTCAGTTATAATATTACTAAGATACAGCCCTTCAAAAGACAGACGGACACCAGAGGCTAAGTAGGTAATAATTGGGTCCTGTTTTCTAGTACCTACTGTTGCAGATCATGGGAATAGACTTCAAAATGAAACATTCATAATTCGGTTTCGATTAGGTACTCTCGTTGAGAAGAAACCGATAAAGAAACTGACCAGGTTATTCTCTTTCACTTATGCTCTTTTATTACAGCTTCACTTACTTACCTAGACGTTCGGCGGTAGGTATCAAACTGTGGTATCGCCTGAAGCACACAATTATTGTAATAATTTTTATAACGTACATGAATGAACCCTGAAAGGAATTAGCTAAGAATTGTCAGGCGTTGCCACAGTCGAAAATGCCGCTCTGGGTATTTTTGAAGCGCCTGACAGTTTTGCGATCGCTAATATCTTGCGCCCGCGTGTAGGGTAATTTTTAAAGATGTAAATCACCTGATGGTAATGATGTGGTTGAAGATGTTAGTAGGTTCAGGCTAATCTAGTATTACTGGCTCTCAAGGACAGCTGTCGGAATACACCGCTAGGTGTTTGCGACAGATTTCCTACTTGAGGGTGTTAGCTAGCCAGGCGGGCATTCGCAAATTACCCTGCCACTATGCTATAACGTCCTAATATTTATAAGGCGTCTCTCTTTCTAAAACATAGCTCTGATCTCTTCTGACGCGGCACGCACCGCCGAATAATCCGTTCCGGACGGATACGCCGATGTACCTGTAGCTTTGTACCTAAAGTGTGGAATGACCCAGGCCTGGTACTACGCAAGAGGATACAAATTGTTTATTTTCCAACAACAAGATATAAATAATTACTTATATACTAAAGTCCTAAGATAATAACACAGTAGATTTACCTTCCATTAGCAGCCGTACTAGGTTGTACGTATCAGGTGCAGGAAACTAGTAAATGTTTTTACTAGTTTCCTGCACCTGATTTTGACTGACCAAATTATTTATAAAATACTCGTTTCATATACGGGCACCCGTTAATTGACGTCACTTTCATACGAAGTACAAATAACATTATTATGACAAACATTAACACTGGAAGGGTCAATAGTAGCTGTGCTAGGATTTCCTCTATAACAATTAAGTACTTTACGATTCCTGCGTCTGGGCTTAGTAATTAGTATACACTTTACATATAGAATTTACGAAGCAGTGATGGCTCAGTGGCATTGGCTATGAACTGCCGCGCAGCAGGTCCATGGTTCGAATCCCGCCGCGGGCTAGAGCTTCACCGCATGGTGGAAGGGCATTTTGCGAATGCCCGCCTGGCTAGCGACCACCCTCAAGTAGAAAATCTGTCGCCAAACACCTAACGGTGTGTTCCGGCAGCAGTCCTTGAGAGCCAGTGATATTACAGGCACATGACACTTAAGAACTATGTGTCAAGGTGACTGGCGCAGTGCATTTCGTGACTTGTGACGAAATGCATCTGTTATAGGCAGAGGTTAGTCCGCTTAAGAGGATCAGGAGAGATCAGGTGGGCCTCGAGATTTTTCGGTCACAATAATATAAAAAAGCCCGTAGTAAGAAATTTGTTGTTTAATAGGCCTTTTACATTATGCAACCCTCTCACTCGCTCTTTTAAAGATAATTTCAAATAGCAACAATATGGTTTATATTTTTTCAAATGTGGTCAATCATTATTTCGCTGCATGCAACTATTGATGTTCTCAACATATTTTTACTTTGTTACATGTTGCCTTCAATTAGAATTAGAGGCCCAAAATTTAATATAACTAAATTACGCGTTTTGGATCCCCCATTACAGATATCAAAATGAAAATTAGTAGAGAACATCTATAGTTGCATGCAGCGAAATAATGATTGACCACATTTAAAAAATATAAACCATATTGTTGCTATTTGAAATTATCTTTAAAAGTGCGAGTGAGAGGGCTGCATAATGTAAAAGGCCTCTTAACTAGATTATTTGTTGTATTTATGTGAATCTTAAGCAGGTAAACATTTTAAGTTTGTGAAACTTTTACTAATTGCAAGTTTGCTTATAATTAAATCCAGTTTCCCTCATCGCGCTTATACCCAAAATGGCAAATCAACAAACATTCAGCATTCACCATCACTCTACAAGAACGGCAGTAATAAACCATCCGTGATCTATCTTACAAACTCGCTAGACCTCACCCCAATCGACTACCACTTTTTCTGCGACACGGACAATTTTTCCACGGTAGAAAAAAACTCAGGAAGCCATACAAAGTGCCTCTACGCTGTTTTTGGCGTCCAGGCCCACAGCGATTTATGAAAGAGGTTTAAATGACCTTTCTATATATTCGATGGCAGTAATGTTAAGACAACGATTGGTAGATACTGTACATTAAAAAAGAATATTGCATCAAAGGTAAAAAAATCTTTAACGTTGAGAAGTTTGTCACCAAGCAGTATCATATAAATACTTCAATCGTGACATGAGTAGGTAATATATAACTGTCAGTGGAATAGTATAAGAGTAGGCATATATTTATTTAATAAATAGATTCAGGCGTTACTTTGCGGAAATCCATATTTAATAATAACAAATATTTTATGAAAACATCAAATTAATATTTTATAAAACACCTAAAAAATACAAAATATATCTAGTGACAATTCCGCCTAATTTACCTGTTAAGCCGACGTGACGTCACAAACGCCACGCAGCCAAACCGGAAGAATTTTCGAAGCGTGTCGCTTCTACACGAAGCATCAGGAGGTCTTGACTCTACGAGCGCATGATTGAGATTTTTCTCGTCTAAAATTCTTCCGGTTTGGCTGCGTGGCGTTTGTGACGTTACGCAGGAAAATTAGGCGGAATTGTCACTAGATATATTTTTTATTTTTAAGTGTTTTATTAAAATATTAATTTGATGTTTTCATAAAATATTTTAAAAATATTTGTTATTATTATATATTTATTTATCTATAAAAAATATGATGCTATACAAATTTAACAAAGACGTAGGTACTAGCTGTATTATTTTGTGCGACAGAAGTCTAATGACACCTATCTATCATAGATGGAAGGACAAAAGTCATTATACGCGAAATGGAGAGCAATTGCACTTAACTAAGATTGTTTTTATAATAAATAGACCACAGGTACCTTATGTATGTACGTAATAATCTAATAATATACCTATGTATAAATAACTATAGTCCAAACAAACTACAATCAAGTTTAGTTGAGTTGTCAGGCCTCAGTAGCTCGTTAACTGAGAGTGGTGGCGAACGACCGCTTGTTATTTTTGTCCTCAGTGACCAAAGTTCGTGTTTGTGATATATCGTAAAAACAAATATTGTGTCATGTTTGACGAGGATAAACACATGGGACAAATTGTTCTTGAATGTTTGAGGGAGAGACCCAATTCTTTATGTCAGGTAAAATTAAATAACTTATAAGCCGGGTATATGTTCATTCACTTTTTATTTTGATTCGAAATTTGGAAGTGTCTATGAGTAAAAAATATCCTCAAAAACAGGAATATGATACCTACTTAAGTCATCAAAATTTGTCCGTTTCGTAACATTATAAGTAACTTGCATCGTAAATTACGATGATGACAAAAAATATATATCTAATGTATTACGATTCGTAATACATTAGATATATATTTTGTGTATTAATATAGGTAACTAATATAATTATTTAATTATGATATATACATGTGGAGATGTATAGGTACTTACCTATAGCTATAAAAAAATAACACTGTTATTATTCATTATAGTCAAGCACCTAACCGTGTGTTCCGGCAGCTTGTCCTTGACAGCCAGTAATTCTAGGTTATGCCTGTTAACACCTTCGATCATTCATCACTCACCATCAGGTGAGATTGTGGTCAAAGGCTTACCAATCAGGAATAAAAATAAGTATTATGCTATAGCTACAAGTTTACCTAGCACGTACGTAACCTCGTAGCTATAGGATTTATATTTCAATGGTTTTGTGTGTATTTTACATAGGTAGGTTAATATCGATAACGACTAAAAAGAATTTTACGAAAACTATGGTAGGTACCTATTTAGATAAACCGTAAACCTATGATTATTTTTATTGTTATTGTGCCGGAACAAACTCGAGGCCCACCTGGTGTTAAGCGGACTAACCTCTGCCTGTAACAGATGCATTTCATCACAAGTCACGAATTGCACTGCACCCGTCACTTTGAGACATAGTTGTTAAGTCTCATGTGCCTGTTATTTCACTGGCTGTCAAGGACTGCTGCCGGAACACACGTTGGGTGCTTGGCGACAGATTTTCTACTTGAGGGTGACAGCTAGCCAGGCAAGCAATCGCTAAATGCCCTTCCACCATGCTGTGAAGCTCAAGCCGGCGGTGGGGATCGAAGGTACTGCGGCACGGCAGTCCATAGCTATTACCGCTCGGCCATCATTGCTTCAAAAGTTGCACTTTTTTGATGCAAGTGGAGTGGCGCGATGTCTTTGAAGAAATACTAATGTGCGATGTCCTCTCAAGTTGACGTGTATATTTATTATTTCAACCGCCAAGCAGTAGTATTCTCACTGTGATCCGGTTTCAAAAGTATGTGTGCCGATAAAAACAGGCATGTGAGACTTAACAACTTTGTTAAGTCTTAAATATTAGGTCCTTACATATGAAATTGGCGTTTTGTATGGGAGGAACAAAAAGTCGAATATTTTTTAATATAATATATTTAATTAATCAAAGTATGAACCATTATTTTCTATGCACTTTTGCCATCTCATAGGTAGTTCATTGATCCCTTTACTAAAAAAACCAGTCGGACGGGAATCAATAAAATCTTTGAAGGCGATTTGGACTGCCCCATCGGAGTTGAATTTTTTCCCTTGCAAGAAGTTATCCAAATTTCGAAAAAAATGCTAATCTGTTGGAGCAAGGTCCGGGGAGTACGGAGGATGTCTTAGACTTTCCAATTGAAGCTCTTCTAATTTAGTAGCCGTCTGTAGCGCAGTGTGTGGTCTAGCGTTGTCGTGAAGCAGCAGTGGCGTGGAGCGATTGACCAGCCTAGGTTGTTTAGCCGCTAGCTTTTCCATCATGGTTTGCAATTCCTGACAATAGACATCAGCCGTAATAGTCTGGCCAGATTTGAAAAAACTGTAATGAACAATACCGGCACTAGTCCACCAAACGCTTACAAGTAACTTTTTTGGGGTTAATTTTCGCTTGGGGCAGGATTTGCCTGGCTGGCCAGGATCTAACCATTGCGCTGAGCGCTTCCGATTATCGTAAAGAACCCATTTTTCATCACAGGTAATGATTCGGTTTAAAATACCTTCATTATTGTGCCGGTTTAGTAATGTAACGCAGCAGTCGACGCGCGTTTGCCGGTTTGTTTCAGTCAATTCGTGAGGTACCCACCTTTCAAGCTTTTTAATCTTCCCAATTTGCTTCAAGTGAATTAAAACAGTTTTATCACTAACATCGCAGCCTGCAGCTAACTCGGACGTGGTTTGCGATGGATCCGCTTCCACAATAGCCTTCAACTCTTCATTATCAACTCGAGTCTCAGGCCGTCCACGGGGCTTGTTCTGCAGGTCGAAATTTCCAGAACGAAAACGTTGGAACCAAAAACGAACTGTGTTTTCTTTTGCAACACGACCGCCATACACATCATTCACCCTTCGAGTTGTTTCCGCAGCACTAGTGCCACGGCGGAACTCGTACTCGTAAATAATGCGATATTTAAGGTTTTCCATTTTGTAAAATGAGTGACGCAAACAGAAAAAAACAGAAGAAAAAAAACAAATGAATGACGATCATCGAAGCACAAATACATGAGTCTATAGCTGTACAAATTTGAATTTGGAATTCCTTACCAAAGAGGAGAAATTCGTGATTAAAGTGGCCAGTACGAAAAACGCCAATTTCATATGTAAGGACCTAATATAAGGTGCGCATAAAATTATCGGCATATGTGTGATTATCGGCAGAGTGATAGGCGAAGTGGAGTTTGTTATATGTGACGTAAGCATCCGATATAGGCAGAGGTTTCCCCTTAACACCAGGTAGGCGTCCTGAATATTCCATCACAATCCTATAAAAAAAAACTCTGTAGTTAAGCATAATGTATATTTTTAAATCATCCCATTACTTTTATCTTTATTTTTTGTTTGGTACAGTATATAACCAAATTCATCCAATTTAAATGTCATCAACTGTTAACTAGTAGTTTGTTACACTCAATTAACTGATAAAAGTACTGAATGACAATGATAATGTATTGCACCTCTTACCGACGGTGACCAGTATTGTGTGCGAGTGACAAAATCAATCTTGGAAGCCGTAGTGGATGGGTGACCGTTAGTGGCATTACTACAGTTCCCGAGCTTCCGTGCTTTGGAAGCTACGAATAATTATAGTACGGAAGGCACCGCCGCCGGTCTCGGTTGTTGTCTTAGAATGACAGTCTTTACAGCATAGTGATAGGGCATTTTGCGAATGCCCGCCTGGCTAGCTACCACCCGCAAGAAGAAAATCTGTCACCAAGCACCTAACGGTGTATTCCGGCAGCTGTCCTTGAGAGCCATTAATTCTTGGCCTGAACAACATCTTCGACCACATCATCACCTACCATTCGGTGAGGTAGTGGTCAAAATCAGCTAAGTATAAATAAATAAACAAAAAAGTTTGAAAGAACTTGGATGTTAGACCATGAAAAAGAGAGTTTTGAATGAGCAGCGTACTGACTGAATTCAACAAGTATATCTCATACCTACTATTCAGTGTACGAAGTCGGTTCCGTATTTTTTCTGATGATGAAGATGTGGGCATAAAGCCACATTAAGTACGATAAAACATAAAAAAATTTGTAATGCAAACACAACCGACAATTTAGAGTCTATATATAGATAGGTAGGTAGGATGTTATCCATCAAACTTGTTAACTAGTTACTCTTGGCATTCTATTCAAGGTCTATCTACAATTACTTCATTAAGCCACAATATAAGTAACTTATTTAGAAGACTTGGTGATTTGTGTTAGGTTGCATACCTAAATAAGTACCTACTTATAATAATACCCAAACACAAAGTCAAATTGATGTCCAAATGGTCGTTCTGAACTAGGTATTACAATATCTTAACATTTTTGGTTTCATACTTAATCATTCTTATGCAGGTAAAAACTTACATTATATACAAATTATTTGTGCACAAAACTTTTGGCCCGGGCGGGAATCAAACTCGCGTCCTTCGGTTTCTTTTCCTTTTATTTTTTCTCCGACCATTCGGTCGAGTGGACGCGGTTCAATTCTGAATTATAAAGGTACAAGTTGGTAGCGAAGACATGAAGCTGCAGCAAACGACGTGTCGCAGCGACACTTCTGGTTTCTACGTATTTCTATGAAATTCCCTCCGTAATTAGCGACATGAAGCTAGCGACGCGTCGTCGAGCGGCAGACGGCAGTGTCGTCCGAACTCCGACCGCAGATCAGTCAGTAGTGCCGCTGACGCCGGAGGAAAACACGTCGTGCGGGTTTCTTTTCAAAAAAGATTTCTTTCATATCGCGTTTTAAATGGTTTTTGATCAGTATTGAATAAGTTCTCTCATAAGGTGGCTTTTCGTCTTTTTCAGTATAATAAAAACAAGTCATCATCGTCTGCTTCCTCTTCTAATAAAATATATAAAAAAAATGCGATCACTATTCTCGAACACGTCAGACATCTTGTTTGACGGAGCACTCAAAACCAACTGGTTGCCGTCTGCAGTCGGGTTCGAAATCATGACTGCAGACTACTGACGTAACGACGTGTCGTGACGACACGAAGCTACGACATGTCGTCTGCTGCTGCTGCGTGCAGTCGGCTACCAACTTGTACCTACCTTAAGTTGTAAAGAGCTGAGCTTTGTGAGGGCTCGCGTTTATTTTACAACCTGATTCTAGTGGTGTCATCTAGTAGATTAACTACCTACGATGTATTTGAGTATTGAGTTTAGTTCTGTTGCAGCGAATTAAACTCTTTGGTTTTCTAACAGATGGCGTTAGCAGTACAATAACATTCTTTCCTGTTTGCATTATACAAAATTGTTAATGTTCATTTTTTGAATGCGTATAAAATTCTATTTTTTTTACAGATAACTCATCTAGATATGAAGTTAAATTACTTTGTAAAAGCACAAATCTATAGGCTGGATAGTTTTTAAGTAAAAGCGGCCACAAAATGTACAATTTGTGAGAAAGTGATAGGGCTCGCTTCGCTAATAATTGGGTATATACAAACTTCTGAATATGCGTTTTGATCAGTCAAACAACGTGCCGATCAGTACAGGTAAAGGGTTTTTAGGGTATTTTTTATTCAAAATCTATTTAAACCCTATTTTGACTTTGATTTTAATACTTTTATTTACTTATTGTCTAGTTTTGTTAAAACCATCTCAATAGGTATGATTTTGAATTATTTGCATTTCGGATGGAGCTACTGTAACTAATCACTACTGCAGGTTGCGTGTGCTAATATGAGCCTTATTTCAACTGAGTCTGGTTGATAATCGTATTGGCAGGCATAGAGCTCCTAATTTGGTACAGTCGCCTGCAATAAGAAGTATACACATTGTAATTTTCAAAATAGTTGCAAAGAGTTCTGTGTTTCTCTATATAATCAGAAATATCTTAAAATCAAAGAATAAGTTGAATATTTTTACTCATGTTAATGTTAACTTCGATTATTAATAACTAGGCGACATCACACTATTTTGAAAATTACGAAGAGTATACTTCTTATTGCAGGCGACTGTACCTATATGGGCATTAGAAAAACAAAATTGTATTGTCTGTCCAACATGCAAATCCTTGATAGTATATGTTACATTATTATAGTTTCTAATCAAATGCCGTGTTTTTTGTGGAGTACGTACCAATTTTGGAGGTGGTTGGACTTTGATTTCTTGCTCTGAAGTCATACATTCTTCATATATCTTCATGCGTAATCTTTTATATTCTATTTTGTACATTGAGATAGTCAATGGAATGAATGTACTTAGGCCCAGTTTTCAATCACTAAATAGTTATTATTCATAACTTTTTTTTATAGCGGGGCCTTTAATTTCAAAGCTCTACGAAATACAACAACACTACAGCTAATACAATGAAAGCATTTAGACAAATTAAAAGTCATTGCAGACTCACAGGCAGTCGAAATTCTTACTACCAGTTGGCAGCGTGCCCAGCATGCTGGCAGCAGTGCCCTGTGGAATTGCAATGCTTATTCGTTGAGCAAAATGGGTACCAGCATTTTGATCACGCGTCGCATCGACCAAGCGCTCTGATAAGTTTTAGGAAATACGATGATCTCCCGGTCCCCACGGATTCAACGTATCTATCTACACCAATCGGCTCAAATTTAAGCCTACCGAGGTTAGAATACTAGCGCTGTTTGAGATGCTGCTCCGAAGTAACCACATTCGATAAAATGCCCAACCACCGTGCAAAATGCTATATTCGGCCGAGCAGGTATCTGAGTAGGTACTTCTACTTCTCAAGAAATAAAAACATAATTTTATTTTCCATCGTCATCTTCTAGATTGACGCCGCAACTGGGGAAGAAGAGACTAACGGGTCAGTTCTTTGTCGAGTTATCCCACTGGCACGATGTTTCCGAAGACTCGGCTTGGTCCCGGGAGATGTTCTGGCCCTGAGCGGCAGGAATCATCTCGATCAGGTGATACCGTACTATGCGGCGCTAATGAACGGGCTACCGATCACTGGAATTGACGCGACATATAAAAAAGGTAACATTTTTCAGTATCATCATGTATTATGGGAGCCATGCAGATCGATTAGGAGCTCATAACGGAAAATAAAACAAAATATGAATTGAACAAAGATCAATCGTAATGCGCGCTGCACGTCGTGACCTTTTGTTTCTTGAAAACGCGCGTAAATTTGAGACAATTTCTGCTTAAAAGGAATCGGTTGTCCAATTTTAAAATTTTCAACACGTTTGTGTAAAAATTCGACGTGGTTTACTGGTTGAGTTGGAATGTTAGATGTGAAAATTCATTTTGGTGGAGGAGGTGTTCCAAATAATAACTTGTATGAAATAGTTAGGAAAAATCTTCAGATTAGTTACCAAAATGTCCGTTAATATATTTTTACATATAATATATTTTTAAATCCAATGATCCTTTGCAGAAGAGTTCACCTTCAAAATTCAAAATCAAGGATGGACAAACGTTGAATTTAAAATATTATTTTGGTTTTGTTGCTAAGACTGTGGTCCGCGATCGTGGGAACTTGTGATAAATACCCACATTGATATTTTCATATCACACAGACATAACGCGCAGTATTAGTATACAAACCCAAGAAACGAATATTTTCGTTGATATATTTTCGTTGCTTCGCAAAAGTTATATATTTATCACGCATCAATGTCACAAACACGCAATGTATTTAGCCATAGAGAAATATAATACTATTTATTTTCTGTGTATTTATCCATTAGCTTGTCGTATCGTGAAGCCCGCGGGCCCGTACTGAGAACTGAGAAGTCAGCAGCAAAGGGTGCGGTCGTAGTGTATGCTTTCGGAGCATTACGTAAACTATTATTTTAATGGAGAAATTTAAGTTATTGATTTGTCAATGTTCTTGTGTGATATTAATGTGGGTTCAACAATAGCAAATAGTCATATTAAAAGAAAAACTAAAGTTGTAGGTTAAAGAGTTTCGGAAAAAAAATACAATTAAATTACTGTTTCCCTCCATTTTCATCGTGTGTTCAAACTCCTTTTCCAGTAAAACTGTCCATGTAAAGGTCTATTTTCATTTATTTTACCTTAACGCTTATATGATGATGATTGCATTGGTACGAAGAAGTTTATAATTATGTAGACTGGAGACTGCATTCAATAAACTCGATTTAACAACAAAAGCCTACAAATCTGCAAAAACATATTCACATTTCGCTGTTCAGTCTATCAAAATGTCATGAAACTGTTATTTTTGTATGGTAGAAAAGACATATTGGGTAAACAACTGGGTACTAAAAAAAAGTCACGCGGCGTCGAGGAATGAAAAACGTTGCAAATGCATCGACAGATAGACGTCGGACTCTATATACTTTTTTTTCTTATATATATTGTTTTTTTATCTTAGTGATAGTTGTTTCGCATACCATTTCGTGTTTTTTTTTTTTTTGTATCACTTACAGCGTCTCTTTTTTTATCGCCTCCATTAAATAAATGGGTTCTCTAACGTCTCTAGTCAAGAATCTATTGTTTCCGGGATCATACAATCAAGATAAAACATTTCCAACTTTTTGTTCATATATTTTTTTCAGTACTCATCATCTTTTTTAATTATTTCAACTTTCATTTCCACGCTGGTCCAAACCATAAAAATGCATTCAATTTTTATGATGCTTTTTATGAGCTGTTCTTGGACTTAATAATACCAGTCGAGATTGGTATTCATTTTACATTCACATTCATCAGATACCCTGTTAGATTGCGTTACCAGAAAGTGATCTTTTTCTTATTGACACCGTCGTCTATAGACATATTGGCACATGAATATGGACACTTTTTTGTTTGGTGGACAAAGCTTTGCGTAAGTGCAAGGGGTGGCTAGTATTTTTCGCCTGTTCATCCAGCTTTATGCAGTAGTTGCGAAGTAATTGGTTGCGAAGTAACTGGTTAGTGCATTCTATTTTTCTATAACTATACTACGATATAGATTAGCATCAAGTATACTTTTGTAGGTACTGGAATATCCATTGAGCTTCTATTCCACTTAAGGAATCACTGTAATTTTTAAAACCAATGTGATCTTAGCAAAAAATATTGCAATTCGCTGCTTTGGCACATATCATGCAGTACTTATATTTTACTGCCCTAGACAGAACTTTCTTTGTTCTATATCCAATAACTACGGCAGAACTTGATAAAGCTGTACAGTTTTTCTATAGGATCGTTTAGACCAGCACGATTCTGCCATTGGTACTTCGTCAGCGTCTACGTCACCATTTTGTACGGCTAAATCGTATTCCTCCTTTACAGCTTCTTCCATGGACTTCTGTTTTGCCAATTCACAAATCTTTGTATGACATTTAGCGTAAAGATTTTAAGACATACATGGTATCCCGAGAGAAGCTTATACCTGTTCTAGACCTACATAGACAGCTCCTATAGACGAAAAACTGGACGCTGCTGTCTCGTGATTCAAGTCTTTACTATTTTTATTTTGTTTACAATTTTTCACATGTAATTCGATATTACAAATTTTACAGACAAAAGTAAGTTCAGAGTAGAAACCTTTTTTTGTTCTTTCAAAAGTTATAAATATGGTGTTTGGCAATTTTTTTGCATTTTCGTTTTTTTGTGCTCTTAAATTAGAAGTTGTGGAGTATTCTGTTCCGACATTGTCTGGAATTTATTTATTATTCAATTAGTACCGCTTACACGAATTACACTAATGACAATGATAATTATTAAAGAATTATATAAAATTAATGTCAAAAATATAAATATGTCAAAAATAATATTATCAAAATGAAGAAAAAAAAAAACAAAAATAATAGTAAAATATACAAATGTCAATTATAAAGAAAAATAATAGTAATAATACAATATATAATTACTATGTCACGACCTACCTAATTATACTAGATTGTTTCTGTGATGCGACAGACTCACAGTAATGTAAACAATCTCTCATTACAACGTTCCACTCGCCCGCTAGCACATCACAATCGAGTTGAGCGTCAAGTAAAGCATTAAGTGCTGCAAGGGATCGCGGTATCGGGGAGGCCGCATGCGCCACCGTTCTACAGCGTGGTACATCAAACAAGTTGTGTTTCCTAGCCCGAAGATAGTTGTCGGGAGTATAAAGGCGACATAACTGCTCGCTGAGCTCCGGTACATCAACCTTACCGCGCAAGATTTTACACATTGTTCTCAGTTGGTCATGCGCTCTTCTTACTTCCAACGAATTGTATCCCAGACAGCCGTGTAAGAATTCGGTGGGATACATGTACGGGTAGTACCCATACCTACGCTTATAGAGGTATCTCAAAAAGGCCTTCTGAACTTTCTCCAGCATTAAGGTATAGCAGCTCTCATGCGGATGCCATACACAAGCGCTGGCTTCTAGTTTGCTTCGTACAAGGGTACTGAATACGAGCTTAATCACACCAATATCATGAAAATCCCGGGAATTTCGTAGCACGAATCCAAGCCGTTGGTAAGCCTCTTTAGCGACCGTAGCGATATGGTTATTGAATGTCAATTGACGATCAAATGTAACTCCCAGATCTTTTACTAATTCAGTACGCGAAATGACGTCTTGACCCAATTTATATTGAAATTGGAAAGGATAGTTAGTGCATTCTGCCAAACGTCATCTGGGAGCATTTAGAAAGATTGAATTCCATTTCATTTTTAATACTCCATTGATAGATCATATCAACGTCTCTTTGCAATTTTAAACAATCATCAAATGAACTAATCTCCATGTATAACTTCAGGTCATCCGCATACAGGAGACATTTCGCGTACTTTAGTACCTTAGGAAGGTCATTTATCATTATCGCGAAGAAAAAAGGCCCAAACGTCGATCCTTGACTCACTCCTGAAAGCGTGGGATAAGGTTAAGAATGGTAGGAACCTAGACGGACAAACTGTCGGCGCTCGCGGTGATAGTCAGCGAGGAAGCATAGAAAGCGGAATGAGATAATTGGTGAATATAATTGGTAAATATATTACTTGGTGATCTTTTAAGTATAATAGTGCACTGCTTTTTATGATGAAATAAACCTAATTATATTGATACTTAAATAATAGTCTAAATAAAAATAATCATTATAGTCTAATGTAATTGAACGCTTTTCCTGAATTTCCTGAAATGGAACCCTCGTTACTTTTTCTGAAATCTTTTGTTCCGATATTCCTTAATTTTATGGAGAGTATTATTACGTAACACACCAAGCCACATGCCAAGCGTGGGGATTATGGCAGTGGACTATCCAGCTGATACATAATACTGAACAACACTTACAACTACGGTGCAAGTATCATCTTTCAAGTTTTGTTTTCCTGAAATGAAATTGCTTGTTCCCTGAAACATAAATTATTAAGGTTAACTAGAAACGCCTGTGTACACATGCTGTGTACACATGTGCATTTTCAATTTTTTATCGATTTTTAACCATAATAAAAAAAGAAATGCGACATTTATAAACCAAATTGGAAAATCCTTTTACTATTTGTCAGAAAATACTTTCAGATTAGCTCCTTCAAAATTTCATCAAAATCGTTCAGAATTATGCTTTCTAAATCAAATAAACAGCAAAACAAATATGTCAAGAAAAAGACCGAAATTGTGTACCCTAAAATTTTCATGATATGAATAATAATTTATTTACGACAGCAGCAAATTTCACCAAGTGACAAACAATAATTATAAATAAAATATACATGAAAATTTGGAAAATAATCGCTACATGTCATAAATCGGTCCCCAACGCAGAACTACCGCTGGTCTTCCGTTGGGGCCGGTTTGTGTCGGTTGTTCAGTGATGGAACACGATTTATTTTTTTAATTGAAGGTGGTTTAGATTTATTTGTAATCTTCCTTTATTTTTGTTGTGTTAATAAGAATTTTCTTCACCTTTTCCCATAATCTACCTGAAATGGGTAGGAAAATATGTGAAATTAGTCTGTGATAATTAATTCGGAAAAACTACATAATAAATCTCACATACCTAGTTCGTGTACTTGCTCGAACTACACAAATTACCAGTCGTGTCGGACACTCGGGATCCACCCTTATGCTAGCCCAAAACAGATATATGAATATCGCGGAGGTATTGAGCTTGGCGTGAAGAACGGACGTGCGCTCATCTTGAAAACTGACACAGTACATAGTACTTTGTGGACGTTACTATAATATAATGCTTCGATCATAAATATGTCTACGGTTTTTGTTTGCTCGTGCGTCATAATATACTTACCTATAACCAATTACGGGAAGCTACCGTTTAATTCTAAAATGTATTGGCATCGGGGAACGATTTACGCTAGTAAAATGATTGATGTTTAATCTTAAATTACTGCTTTTTAGTTTAAATTAGTAAAAAAGTAATGGTGAATGTATTTTTAATTTCCCACAGTTTCCATCTTAATTAAAATAGCTATCGATTTTTTCTGCCTTAATAAGCTATTTTATTTTATTCTTGTGGCTTTTGGGTATGTTAGTGGCTTATTTTTACGGTTGGTTCCTTACGAGAAAACGGGTCCTTATTCCGCCTACACTCTTCGGCCCGGGTCCTACACCCCTCCCAAGGGGCTATTGTAAACTTGCCACAAAGTAAATTCGTCAAATACAAAAAGTAAACTTGACACACGCAGTAAAAATATTTTTATTGCGTGTGTCAAGTTTACTTTTAGTGTATGGAGTTTACAAAAGTGTGGCAAGTTTACAATAACCTCTTTGGAGGGGTGTAGGACCCGGGCCGAAGAGTGTAGGCGGAGTGTACGTATATACGTAAATTCACCACAGGTTGGTAAGGCTTGTTGTTAATTCGTCACAAGTCTTCATTTTGCAGAAAGTAGCATCCGCAAATAGGGTCAGTGTCAAATAAGGTTAAGAATCTGAAATTAAAAATGTGTGACTAAAATTACAATTCAAATAACGCTTACTACTTTTTTTTTACTTTTATACTTACTAATAATTAATTCGTTACTTGGGACTACCATAAAATATTACAGTCATTATTGCTGTCATTGATAAATATTTTTAAGAGTAACCCTGCTGTGATCAACAAAAATATTTTAAGTGCAACTTTGTTGTAGAGTAATAAAAAAATAAATATCTACTGATTTCATTATATTTATCGTTTGAATTTTCTGCAATCTGTACGGGAAAATCCAATGTGGCAAGTTTACAGTAATTGAAAATAATGTGGCGAATTTACATAATCAAAACAAGACTGTGGCGAGTTAACACATATTTTTTTGTCTGTGGCGAATTTACTTTGGGGCGAGTTTACAGTAACCCCTCCAAAGGGATCCATTAAATTGTAATAGCATATATGTATCATAAAATGTACTGTATCTAGTATTAGTTGACATTTTTACATAATTTTATGCTACCATGCATGACTGGTTGCTTTAGCTAATACATAACACTCAAGTACCCTAATTAAATTGCAAAATTGGTCTTGTTTAGTTAGTAGGTACAACGCAAGTGGTACTATAGATGTCGCTCCATCCCAATACGATGGTTAAAGAACGATATGAAAGATTTGAGTTATGACGTCATGTCATGTTAGCTCAATCGGTTAGAGCATACCCCGGCTCAAGGGGTGGATGGACGCGGGTTCGAATCCCGCACATGACTTAAATTTTTCCTATCGTATATTTGTGATTTTGTGATGTAATCCGCATAGCAGGCGTTATTGCAAACCTAACAATATTAAAAAGATGCATTTCATCACAAGTCACGAATTGCACTGCGCCCGTCACCTTCAGACACAGTTGTCAAGTCTCATGTGCCTGTAATTTCACTGGCTCTCAAGGACAGTTGCCGGAACACACCGTTAGGTGCTTGGCGACAGTTTTTCTACTTGAGGGTGGTAGCTAGCCAGGCGGGAAATCGCAAAACGCCCTTCCACCATGCGGTGAAGCTCAAGCCGGCGGTGGGGATCGAACCAGGGTACTGCGGTGCGGCAGTCCATAGCTATTACCGCTCGGCCATCATTACTTCAAAACTTCTGTGTACATAGAGAGAAATAGAAGTCATTGCCACAATTTTGAAAATTACAATATGTATACTTATTATTGCAGGCGACTGTACCTACTTATATAATAAGCGTCACGTATACAATTTGTGTAATTATTTGATTGCAGATGAGGTAAAAGCTATATTCAAGGTGACAGAACCAAAAATAGCTTTCTGCGAGCCTGAATCGTACGATGACTATGTACAGGCCTCAAAAGAACTAGGACTGAGTACGAGAGTGTATACATATGGGAAAGGTGAAAATTCTATGCGACAGTTGGCTGAAACTTATAAGGATGAGACGCCGATAGACGAATTTGAGTAAGTCACACCCACGAAGAAATTTCTAAAAAATCCAGTAAGTAGCTGAGTTGAAAAAATTTTTTCTCAAAAAATTGTATGTAATGTTGGCATAACAACTCTAAAACGTATCCAGAAAGTGAACGCTACCGGAGACTTATTCACAACTGTCCAGTAATAAGCGAGATTTTAAATTTGGAATCTCCAACTGTCCAGTAAGTACATGCGATTAAAATAAGAATAGGACGGGCTCTCGGCTAACTTCACTCATATTCACTCTAATAAGTATGACTAGCAGAAGAAACTTAAAAATAGAGCAGTGCCATATATTTATACGTAATTTTAAATGAGTGACCCGAAATTGTTAATTTTAATAAATTCATATTTTTATGGTTGACAGCACAGACGCCATCTTGGTTTGATGACAACGCGGGCGTCAGGGCTTTTTCTCCCATTTCTCCGACAGTGTACAACGAGTAGGTACTACGCGACATGTTTCCGAGTGTTTATTGATCTTCTTGTTTAATTTATTTTTTTTGACTGTTTTGTTGTTGTTGACTGTTTAATATGTTTTGGTGATTATTATTTTTGTTACTTGTTACCTACGATGATAACGATGAGTCTGACTCAGTGGGCCATCAGGATTCAGGACATGCGGCATCAAAGAGCTAAGCGATTCAAATTAATAAGTTGGCATCGGCTGGACCACTATGAAATGAAATGAAATATATTTATTTGTAAAAGGCCAAGTTATGAATGAAATTCTATTGTTATAATTACCGCCGATGCCAATGGGTTAAGATACCTAAGTACAAAATATTGCTAACAAATAAAATCAGTTCAAATTAGTGCTGTACCTACAACTTCATTTACCCACCTATGACTAATTGTTTTTTTTACATGACTGCTCACGTAAACGTGTGTTAAGTTTCAGGTTTCAAGTATGTACGTATGCATATTTATAAATATTTAACGGGACTTAATCGCGATAAACCATGTATAAATTTATTAACTATTAAATACTTATAAACATGAGTTCAAGTCGCGAAAGTCTTAAAGTTACTATGTTTGTGTTTGTGAGTTTCTTTATTTCACCGTAACTTCTAAACGGCTTAACCGATTTTAATGTACGAGATATCGTTAGATTTATCTTGATAACTCAAGTGACGCTATGTACATAAAGCAATAAAAAACAAACAGGTGGATTTTAGACGCCATATAGTGAGTAAAACAATTTATTTTTTCTGC
The DNA here is from genome assembly GCA_963890685.1 of Plagodis pulveraria. NCBI lineage: Eukaryota > Metazoa > Arthropoda > Insecta > Lepidoptera > Geometridae > Plagodis > Plagodis pulveraria. The sequence continues at coordinate 8,911,963 of OY982970.1, read as the reverse complement.
CAAAGCCATCGTGTTGGGTATCAAAAAGAAACGCTTTAAATAACGATTCCATAAATATATTAACTTACAGTTTTAATTTCAATGGATCCATAAAACACTAAACGAAAATAAATTATATGCAGTCGGGTTTTTTATTTTCTTTATCAATTTATACATGTTTTATCATTTCTTTTTTTGCACACTGTACCAAGTTCTAGTTTTGACGTCACAACATGGCGCTAGGCCGATCCTATTCTTATTTTAATCGCATTGTAAGTATGTAAATTCATTACAGGACAGTTTTTTTTTCATATCTAGTAATTTGGACTCCACGTATTGTGCATTTGCCAGTGTCATGTTATATACTGGACAGTTAGGTCATCCTCTTTAGATCTGCTTAGAAAAAAAACGTAGTACCAGACACAGATTAGTTTTTAGCCATTATAACATGGTTATAGGAGGGATGCTCCAAATATATATATCTCTCTCTCTCTTTTTGGGATGAAATTTTATGAGTTAGAAATATTTTTCGAGTCTTTAACAGCCATCTTATAGTCTGTGACACTTAACGCCACGCAGAAAAAGTATGCACGTTGCGTTTTGTACTCAACAATGTTATAGAAGTATAGTGTGGGATTATATGGTAATTTCAGTTTATTAATCATGTTGGATTAAAACTTTCCATTCTAAAATTAACATGGAGTTTCAGAAACAATGATTAATTTATTTTTACTTAAATATTCATGTAATGTAAAAATAGAACAATGTTCAAAACCAAACGCAAACTTTTTAGTAAAAAATAACAACGACTGGCGGGATTTCATATCCAATTGCGACCGTGAACATAGATAATCCCAAATAATTAGTTCAGGCGAATCTGATTTGGAAATAGATGGCACTCCTCCTGATTTAAAATCTGAGGCATTCATTTTTGAGAAAAGCATTAGGTATACAAGCCTCAACCAGTAAAAAAGACATCCTGGCCTAGTATATAACCGGTATATAACCGTAAATCATACTTGGCCAGGAAGGGTTACTTACTGGATTCTGCAGTAATGTATTATTTCAGTTGCATGTACTTAAATGGTCATTTAATCATTAGTTTAAAATATGATTCTCATTAAATGTTAACCGACCTAATTTAAAACAAATGAACAACATAAGTACTTTTAATATTGGTTGCGCCAGGATCTTGTAAAAGGAAAACGGTACATAGATATGCTAGAATTATATTTTTATATAGATATAGATTATGATTTTTAGTAAGCAATTTGTTTATTAATGCTGAATAATTTGACTAGGTACCTGTAAGCAATTCCTGATTTTCTCCTCCCTGAGCCAGAAGCTGGGTACGCCCATGAACTTAAGATTAATCTTAGTAATAATAATAGGTATTTGATAACCCTGACAACTTTAACGTTATCACTGTTAAAGTTCACTATATAACAGTAATATTAATAGGAATTTTGGTGCAACCTACTGAAATGACTGAAAAAAAAGTAATGAAATTTAGTCGATAGAATAAATTGTCGTTAAATCTGGCATTTAGCCACTGTGGAGCTGCTATATTTAGTTCCACATTTAATTTAAAGCTGGAGAAAGGTTATTTTTTGGTGTACATTTACAACAGGTGTAGTAAAAGTCTAGGTACAGTCCCACCAACTTATCTGTTCAGGCGGCAAAAAAAAGAACTACAACATTCCTTCAAATTGTGACAGTTTGTAGTTGATTTCGTTGACCAGTAGCGCCCTCGAAAACTGGACAGTTAAGTTGGTGGGACTATAACCTATTATGATTTACAGAGCAGCAAAGTTCGACAAAGACAAGATCTACGCGTGGCTGGTGAGCTCAGGTGGGACCACGGGCGTGGTGAAGGTAGCCGCCATCAAACACGACGCGTGGAAGCATAAGATGACATGCATGCTCATCAGTATGTTTGGAAAAACAGACAGGTTCGTTTAGAAAGGCTGTTCTTTTACTTCTTAGTTGACTCTTTGACCTATGTCTAGAACCTCGTAAGATGCAAACCTACGATTGCAGAGAGTCTACTCTAGTACTACTACTAGTCTCTAGTCTAGTACTCTCGCATAGTGCAGTCAAATACGTTTTATTTCCAATACGCGTGTCCAAACTTCGCCATGTGTCCAATTAGCAGATTGTTCAATAGGCAGATTTTATTACAAAATCACAAATATATGATAGGAAAAAATTAAGTCATGTGCGGGATCCCGCACTGACTTAAATTTTTCCTATCGTATATTTGTGATTTTGTAATGTAATCCGCATAGCAGACGTTATTGCAAACCTAACAATAGGCAGATTTTAGATGGTAGAATAGGCATATTATCCAAGAGGCGTATTATCCAATAGGCATATTGTCCAATAGGCAGATTATCCAATAGGCAGGTTGCCCAGTAGGCAGATTGTCTAATGCGCATTATGTCTACTACGTGTTAGGTTTATAAAAAAATATTAATATAACTACTATCGCAACGAGCTCAAGCGGCTCAATATTCGTCACCGCCAGAATGTTCACTTATCGTCCTACCTAGTTGTATAATATCTGAATTACCCTATCGTCCGAGTGGCAAAGGCGCTATCACCACTTCGTATTCGGTGTTATCATTGACTTTGGTGGAGCAGTGGCATTATTTATGGTCAGCATGGCTGTAGCTTAGGCTGTATAGTCTATTTGCGAATGACCGCTACCTAACCACCCTCAAGTAGACAATCGTTCTGCAGGCGAGTTTCCCTTCTAGACCACATTATCAATCACTTACCAAACCGTGAGAAAGTTGTCAAATAATAGGTTGAGAAAATAAAAACTTTAAGCTAGACTACAATAGGTATTAATAATTTTATTTCTGGAGCCTAGTTCAGATAAACAAAATGAGTAGGAAACGTAATCATCAAAATATTAAGCCCCTTGGTATCCGCGTAGACGATATTGTCCATTTGTGATTGAAATCTATTGTTGTCATTATCTAGAATGCCGATGGATGATGACTGATAGTTATTGTGCAGTAATAAAAAAATAACTGTCTTACTAGGAACAATGACATCAAAGGAATTTGTAAGTGGAAAGTACATAATTCAGTGCACAGAACCTACGGTTGTTATGTATAGGACTGTTACAGAACTTCTCAACTGTCGCTCCCTTTAATTTTATCTGTCGTAAACAGCTCTCGAAAAGGTAAATATGTAGCTTAGATATGGGCACATTGTACCTACCTAACAATCGTACGATGACTTTAAAACAGTTGATAATTTGATAATTCAGTGAATGCATTATTGCATCCAGTGCACACAAATAACTCATATCTTTATAGGTACATTAAATTGCCTTGTTTAATTCAGATAAGTTGTTGTTTAAATAAACACCAAATTAAAGTAACTAGATTACTTAAATGAGGGTGAAAGAACATAAACATTTAAATGACTCATAGCTCACAGCATTTTTATGGTTTTATTCCCAACGTTCGTCCATACTAACAGGTAACGTTCCCCTAAGTGGGGACGATGGGAATTTAAATTCTCAACATGTATGTAAGGAATCGAAATTCCCAACGACCTCACTCTTTATATTAGTTGTAGTGGGGACGATGGGAATGTAAATTCTCACCGTCCCTACTGTCATTTTGCTACTGGGACATTAAAAATATAAATTCCTAACGTCCTTCCTGTTAAAACTAATGGGATGACAGGAATAATTATTCCCACAGAAAAGAGTATATTTTTCTATGATTATTCCCAACGTCACAGATAAACTAGCTTGAGTGTTAATAAGCATAGTTAAAAATAAAAAGTCAACTAAAACGAATCAATTGAAGCGCTCGTAGCGAAGTTTACGTAGCTGTTCTCAACCGATCAGCAAAGCTAAGCAACGTGCGCGGTCATGAGTTGGATGGGTGACCGCTAGTGACATTACTACTGAGCGTTTCCGTGCTTCGGAGGGCACGTTAAGCCGTCGGTCCCGGTTGTTGTCTTAGGATGGCAGTCGTTATAGCATGGTGGTAGGGCATTTTGTAAATGCCCGCCTGGCTAGCTACCACCCTCAAGTAGAAAATCTGTTGCCAAGCACCTAACGGCGTGTTCCGGCAGCTGTCCTTGAGGGCCAGTACTTCTAGGTTAGCCTGAACAACATCTTCGACCACATCATCACTTACTATCAGGTGAGATAGTGGTCAAAGGCTAAGCTATCAGGCATAAAATTTAAATAAAAAAAAACTCTAATCGAGTTATGGCCACATAACGTTCATATGCGTAATTATAATCGCGACGCGACAATTAATGTTCTACTGAAGTATCCACTAATCATTTTTACATCAGCGTCGGCCGCACATGAAAAGGCACGATAAGTTTGATTACAATCAATAATTTACAACATGGAGATTGATGAGCGGTGGCTGCAAGCAATAGAGGTTTTTCGCACGGTTGTGTACTAATAGTGTGTTTACTTATAGTACCAACCAAGGGATTGCTATATGTTGCGTTTTTATTATTATGTTCCATTGCATACAGGGTCCTAACAGGAAACACAGTACCTAGTTTTATTTACTTTAGACGGTGAATTATAAAAATGCTTATGAAACATTATCGATACGTCTTTCTTCCGACCCATGACACCAGGTTTTCAGCCTTCAAGGACTGTTATCGACATTTTTACTTTAAAACAAAACCTATGAAGTAGTTTTTATAGTTGGCTAGTTTTTGACCACTGTTTCACTTGTTAGTACGTGATCATCGATGGTATACAGGCACAGTATTAAGAGAACTGGCTGTCGTAGTAAACGAATCTGCTGGTGCTTGGACTTATATATTCTACTTAATGGTGTTATAGTTGAAGCTTGCGTCAGGATTCAAACATTAGACCACATAACTCCAAACTACAATGAACACTAATAAACATCTTATCACCATCGCCTGACTTGGGAGTCCCAAGTTAAGACTATGTATAGTCGAGAGAAGCTTAGAAGTAGTTTATAGTAGTTATAAATTTTGCATGGTAGAATGGCATTTTGCGATTGCCCGCCTGGCTAGCTACCATCCTCAAGTATAAAACCTGTCGCCAAACACCTAACGGTGTGTTCCGGCAGCAGTCCTTGAGAGGCAGTGAAATTACAGGCACATGAGACTTAACAACAATGTCAACTATGTGACGGGCGCAGTGCAATTCGTGATGAAATGCATCGTTTATAGACAGAGGTTAGTCCGCTTAACATGAGGTGGGACTGAAAATTGTTCCAACATTAAAAAAAAATAAAGAAAAACCTGATTGGTGAGAATGAAATGGTGCTAAGGCAATCAATATTGCGTTGTGCTTTACAGGAAAAATATGCCCCAAAAGCCCGCTCTCAACACATCGTCCATCCAATGGATATCCGGAATGTTCAACGCGGTTAGCATGCTCTTGTTGAATCAGACCAAGATCCAGACTTCAGCGCCACCCACCATTGAACACGTCATCGATATCATCAATAAATACAAGGTATAGACAGAGACTTATTTTATCTATATCTATAGATATATAATAAAGAGGAAAGATTTTTACTTTTGTATACAACGAATATACTTAGAAACTACTGGACCGATTTGTAAAAGTTTCGCCAGCATCTCGTTTATTAGCCAATTAGTCATTATGTATGACATGTCGCACCGTCTTATGGAAATCATGTCGCACGATCATAGGCTTCACATTCTTGCAGTAGTGGAAAGAAAATATACTGGAACATGACTGTGTATCGATCTAAATTTACAGTCACTGATTGCATTGGTGATCCTCAAAGAAATATGGAGTAGGGGCCGATAATCCCGTGTGCTGAAATGGCCGCCCAAACTGTTACTTTTGGCGAATGCAGAGGCTTCGATATTTTTTTTTTAAATGTCAGACAACAGTGCACGATTCATCTATTTTACTATAGTCTTCACACACTATAGTAAAATAGATGAACAGACCGCACAGTGCGTCACCCTCCATGGTGACTACATTTTTAAGAATCGAGCTCCAACCTCCCGCACGACGCTCCCACATACCATGCAATAGTGTCTTTACAATTGAACGTCTTTCTGGCCCATCCTGTACATATAGTTATAAGTACTTACAATTAAGATACATAAATAAAAGGCAACATTGGCCCAGTTTTATTATTTGCGCAAGCTTACTTTATATTTGTCACTAGAGTGCAGTTTCTTATGTTTTTTTTTATTATGCTTAATTCTGTCATAAAACTTGCGGCGCGCTCGCTTCTCTTGCTTCTAGTTTGACTGGGACGCTGATGCAATCCGATTGGGACGCCGGGACAGGAGGTTCAAACCGGACAGTCCCGGTCAAACTGGAACGAATAAACCATGATGTCTCGAGGGATGCACAGAATAATTAAAACAATGACCGATATGGAGCAGAGGTGTAATCGCAATGCAACGTCAAACCACACGTTCCTTATTAATAGTCTACCTACACAAATAGATAGCCTACACTATGCTACAGATACCACCTTAAGTTCTTTTTATCCATAATAAACCAGCATTTGACCAAGATCTCATCCGATGTGGAAAATGGGAGTAGGTATAGTAGACTAATACTAGTTCACTTAAAGCCTCCCAGGGTAGCGTTGAAGCTGGCGAAGATTTCTGTGTAGCCCTCCACAATGTACAAACAACCCCCCTTTGAAGAGGGAGGATTTTCTACGAGTGCGGTGTTTAAGATGATACCAGCAGAGGATCCCGTTGTACTTAAAGTTTGTTGTGTAATACACGAACAATTCTTTTGCGGTGTTCTAGTATTTTACATTTTTCACTTTTTTTTTTACCGGCGGTATGCCTTTATTAACCAAATACTACAAACTATATACAACAATACAGCTACTACAATAAAAGCATTTGGACTCATAGACAGTCCAAATGCTCTAGCCCGCTATCAGTTGGCAGCGTGCCCAGCATGCTGGCAGCATTGCCCCGTTGAATTGCAATGCTTATTCTTTGAGCCAATTAGGTGCCAGCATTTTGATCACGCGTCGCATCGACCAAGCGCTCTGATAAATTTTGGAAAATACGATGAGCTCCCGGTCCCCACGGAGTTAGTTTTTCACTAGAACTTTAGTACTTAGGTACTTATATTATATTTTATTATGAACCCGTGACCAAAACACAAATAATGTGAAACATTATTTCACGTGACGATCAAACCATTTTAATGCCTTTAAAATTACCATAGATATTACTTAATCTAGATTGATTTTGATTTTGCAGCCTGTGTCCACAATGGCGGGTCCGTCGTTTATATACGGAGTCTTGAAGAGCGAAAAGCCATGCGACTTAACATGCTTTGATACTATTGTGTTGGCTGGAGGCAAAATTTTCAAGGATTTATATGTTGGATTGAAGGTATGTTCACTTTATAAGTAATAGCTATGCACTGCCGTGCCGCAGGTCTTTGGTTCGAGCCCCTACTAGCAGAGCTTCACCGCATGGTGGAAGGGCATTTTGCGAATGCTCGCCTGGCTAGCTACCAACCTCAAGTAGAAAATCTGTCGCCAAGCACCTATAACAGTGTATTCCGGCAGCATTCCTTTAGAGCCAGTAAAATCACAGGCACATGAGACTTAAAAGCTTTGTCTCAGTGTGATGGGCGCAGTGCATTTCGTCCCTTGTGATGAAATGCATCTGCTGTAGGCAGAGGTTAACGCTTTACACCAGCTGAGCTTCGTGCTGGCACCGTCACAATAACATTAAAAAAAAAGTGAAACCTAACCCAAACCCAAACTTTTGTGGGCAGTGCCTAAGGATAACCTACTTACTAAATGACATTTGATGCATGGCCAAGGGCATTTGTTTAGGCTTACGATTCAATGGTACCAAGGTTAATAGAAAACAGCATTTTCGTGGTACCATTAAAGGAACTATCTAATGGTACCACGGCAAATGAACGATTTTTTCAACTACTAAACTTTCCGAAAGAACTCTTAATATGGATATGGCGCGCGGAATTTATTCTACTGGTTTGCATATCACAGTTTTTCAGTTATTTATCCCCACTGCCACCGCCTGGCTAGCGACCACCCTCCCCTCAAGTGGAAAATCTGTCGCTAAACACCTAACGGTGTATTCTGGCAGTTGTCCTTGCGAGCCAGTACTTCTAGGTTAGTCTGAACAACATCTTCGACCACATCATCACTTACCATCAGGTGAGATAGTAGTCAAAGGCTAACCTAACAGGCAAAAAAAAAATAAAAAAAAATCGTGTACTCGAATTTCGGGAATTATCCCAACCACGTCGCTCATAAGCAAAAATCTTTCGGTGTTTGGGAATCTATTGTAGACCGTTATTTATTAAATAAATTTAGTAATTCTAGGTACTCCTGAACAACATCTTTGACCATATCATCACTTACCATCAGGTGAGATAGTGATCAAAGGATAGCATATCATCTATTAGAAAAAAATATAAATCATATGTGTCACAAAGTTTAATTCAGATGTGTGAAACGTGACAAAGCATACCTGTTTTTAACATAGAGTTTTTAATGATTTATTTTCAGGAAAGAGTAAAGAAAACCACGTTGTTGATCGAAGCCTACGGTCAGACAGAGAACTTAGGCCCAGTATTCGCCCCGAACCCGTTTGGGCCCATTGGAAATTGCGGCAGACCCTACGACGCTGTACAAACTAAGGTAATTGCTATGATAGTGATGGGATAAGTAATTCCCAGTCGCAGCATTGGGTAGCAATGAAATTGGATTGAAATATATATTATCAACGGATCCATAGCGCCTATCGCCACCGCCTGGGGCTGGTTTGAAAATATGATAGACAGAAATAATAGATTACAGACAGCGGCGTTCTTAACTATACTTAACTTCTAATGCTTAATTTATTTTGAAGCAATGATGACCGAGCGGTAATAGCCCTGGACTGCCGTGCCACAGTTCCGTGGTTCGATCCACAGCGCCGGCTTGAGCTTCATCGCATGTTGGAAGGGCATTTTGCGAATACGCGCATGGCTAACTACCACCCTTAAGTAGAAAATCGACAGTGTGTCCGGCAGCAGTCCTTGAGAGCCAGTGAAATTACAGGCACATATGAGACTTTTAAAAACTATGTCTCGAGGTGACTTGTGATGAAATGCATCTGTTATAGGCATAGGTTAAGTCCGCTTAACATCTGGCAGGCCTCGAGCTTGTTCCTTTACAATGTCATAAAAATAAATTAAAATAGAGTCCTATAATAGTAATAGGCACACACGATTATGAAATTTTCTTGATGGAGTTTATCATTTTATTTTTTTGCAGGGTGCGTTGTTTACAATACATACTTTGTTTCTCAATCATCATCTAACAAAACAGAAACTAGGATAAGGACGTGGTCCGTCTAATTAGCATTTTTTTAAGTAGCGTGCGCCATCTCCCTCTTTTCATTTGCGCGCGAAACTTGAATCGGTGACTGCTGGAGCGCATTATGCTTCGGAGAGGTTTTTTTTTTATGTTATTGTGATGGAACAAGCGCGAGGCCCACCTGATGTTAAGCGGTATCCTCTGCCTATAACAGATGCATTTCATCACAAGTGACGAACAGCACTGCGCCCATCACCTTGAGACATACCTGTTAAGTCTCATTTTGCCTGTTTTTGTGATAAGTTAGTCTCTTCCGCGGATGACGCTAATCAAAGTTATGTATAACAATGACAGGAAACGCGCCTTTAGAGTTACAGCCGTTATGGCATGGTGATAGGTTTTTTTTAGGAATGTCCTCCCGGCTAGCAACTCTATAAGTAGCAAATTTGGCGCCAAACACCTAGCCGGTGTGTTCCGGCATCAGCTATTAAGAGCCAGTTCTCATTCTTAGCATCATTATCATCTACACAAGCATCATCACTTACCATTAGCTCAGACTGTGGTCAAATGCTTGCCCATCGACAGTAATAAAACGATGAGTGTCACCTACTTACCAAATTCGTCAAGATCTGTCGAGCCTTAGTAACTTTAAGACTTTCGCGACTTGAACACATATTTATAAGTATTTAACGGGACTTAATCGCGATAAAAACATTTATAAATTTATTTATTTAACTCGACGTTTCGACCAAGTTGCATTGGTCGTGGTCACGAGCGGACTGAAGAGGCGGGTGTCAACGTCTTGAAAGGCGGGTATTTTCTCCAACTACCCGCATTTGACTTAAAAATGTATCGTCTCGACACACAACACTGACATCATCCACAGGTCTTAAGGAAGGTAAAACGCGTTTGGTGCATTTCCTTATCACTGGATTCCAGGATGCAGCTAACTTAAATGTTTTTATCGCGATTAAGTCCCGTTAAATACTTATAAATATCTGTCGAGCCTTCTTGGAGGTGCTTGGTGACTGATGACAAACACACTCGTGTTTATATACTGTTACTAGTGTGTATGTGTGGGTACACAGTAAATTTGTTCTATACTAGTGTCATCTTATAATGCAGGTTATCTTTTAATAAAATTAATCTGTTTTAGTTAGTAGATCCCGAAAGCGGTAAGGAAATAACAGAGCCAAACGTCACTGGGGAGTTATGGACGAAGGGATTCGGTTTCACGGTAAGTGTGTATTTATTTAATCTACCTCCATTGGTAGAATTGAACTAATAAGCTGGTTTTTATGTATCATCAGGCCGGGCTTATTCCAGAAATCCACTTAGACATCCCCTTGCGAATAGGATTTTAGGACGTTTTGTCTAAAATGTTCGATTCGTTTACATGAAAAATTAAGCCTGTGATTTTGTGGTATTTGATTTTTAAAATATCATCATCTTATTACAATATTCCAACGAGAGGAAATGTTATAGTCATAGGCGGGATATTTTTTCCTCTGGTTGTCATTTAGTAATGTAATTTGCGGAGCATGCGTCATTTAAAAAAAATAGATATCATCTTCCTAATCTTATCGCACTAATGTGGGGTTGGGAACTTTGTAGAGAAATGTTTTTTTTTTATGCCTGATAGATTAGCCTTTGACCACTATCTCACCTGATGGTAAGTGTTGATGTGGTCGACGATGCTGTTTAGGCTTACCTAGAAGTACGGCTCTCAAGTACAGCTGCCGGAACACACCGTTAGGTGCTGGGCGATAGATTTTCTACTTGAGGGTGGTAGCTAGTCAGGCGGGCATTCGCAAAATGCCCTACCACCATGCTGTAACGACTGCCATCCTAAGACAACAACCGGGACCGACGGCTTAACGTGCCCTCCGAGGCACGGAAACGCTCAGTAGTAATGTCACTAGCGGTCACCCATCCAACTCATGACCGCGCGCGACGTTGCTTAACTTTTGCTGATCGGTTGAGCAAAGTAAACTTCGCATACACTCAAAGGCGTTTCAAAGGAGATTTATGGACAAAAAGTCCAATAATCCCCTTTGCAGGCGATTTCTGGAATAAGCCATCAGGCTGAACCACTGAACTATTTTTTCAACTTCTGCTTCTGCAGAAATGCATGCAATCTGAATTTTCAAAAAACTATGATGACATTATAAATTATACAAGTAGAAAATCTGTAGCCAAGCACCTAACGATGTGTTCCGGCAGCTGTCCTTGATAGCCAGTACTTCTAGGTTAGCCTGAACAACATCTTCGACCACATCATCACTTACCATCAGGTGAGATAGTGGTCAAAGGCTAACCTATCAGGCATAAAAAAATAAAAAAAAATAAAAAACTATCAATAATATAATATATTATATATGAAAGAATAAACTTAAAAAAAAAAAATACTTTTAAGATGGAACAGGCTTTATTATGCAATGCGCATAGGCCTTATAAACATCACTTTTTAACAGGTTTAATATAACAGGAAATACTAAAGATACAGGTTAATGAGAATTATTGCCCTTCGCTGTGAATTTTCATTCTTTAACTATGTCCTCTATAATACCCAAAGCATTAACACTATGGTATGTCGATTGTTTTTGCTAGAGGCCTTATTGTGTCGTCAGCCTTATTTGTATTACATACCTAAGATCACCTATAACTTATTGAACGTATGGAGGTCTCAAAAAGAATGGTATTTTTTTTAAGATCTATTCAAAATGAGTGCCTTCCGAAACGCCACAGCAACTATGTCAGTAAACTCTATAATCTTTGGACTACGTCATTTTTATAATTAAATTAACAATTCAAAGCTGTTAATTAGTTGACCGTTAGTTACAACTCAAAGCTTTTAATCAGCTGACCATTAGTTACAACTCAAAGCTTTTAATCAGTTGACCATTAGTTACAACTCAAAGCTTTTAATCAGTTGACCATTAGTTACAACTCAAAGCTACTAATCAGGTGACCATTAGTTACAACTCAAAGCTTTTAATCAGTTGACCATTAGTTACAACTCAAAGCTACTAATCAGGTGACCATTAGATGTTTTACAAAGCTTTTAATCAGATAAACATTAATTTAAAATTCAAAGCTACTAACCAGGCGAATTTTAGATACAATGCAAAGCTGCTAAACAGGTGACCATTAACTACAATTCAAGGTTTCTAATCAGGTGACCCTTAGGTATTATTCAAAGCTTCTTATCAGGTGACTATTGGGAACTATTCAAAGCTTCTTATCAGGTTACCATTAGTACTATTCAAAGCTTCTCAGGTGACTATTAGGTACTATTCAAAGCTTCTTATCAGGTTACCATTAGGTACTATTCAAAGCGTCTTATCAGATGACCATTAGGTACTATTCAACGCTTCTTATCAGGTGACCATTAGGTACTATTCAACGCTTCTTATCAGGTGACCATTAGGTACTATTCAAGGCTTCTTATCAGGTAACCATTGGATACTATTCAAAGCTTCTTATCAGGTTACCATTAGGTATTATTCAAAGCTTCAAATCAAGTGACCATTAGGTACTATTCCAGCCTTCTCATCAATACTTTCCTTTTACTTTCAGTGTTATTACAACAACCCGGAAGAGACTGTGGATGCGTTTTCAGAAGATGGTTGGTTTAAAACTGGTGACCTGCTGTACCACGACGAGAACAATAACTACTTTTTTGTAGAGAGGCTGAAAATGCTCATAAAATATAGGAGTCATCATGTAAGCGCTCATTTCCCATCTCGTATTCCACTTAATATGTTGGCAGTGGATATAAAATGTCTTTCTAAACCTGAAGTTTTTCTCTTCCAAAAAATATAAGGCGTCTCCTATCAGCTATAAAAAAAGGAAGTAGTGGTAAAAAACTAACGTATCACTGTAATTACTCCTGCAATAATAAAGTTACCTGTTCATCAGGTAATAAGTATTATATAATATGTACTGAATTTTCAGATTATTCCCCTAGAACTGGAAGCAGTTATCTTAACTCACGAAGACGTGGAAGAAGTAAGCGTCACCAGCATACCTGACCCTGATGATGGAGAGCATCCCGTCGCGTGTGTGGTGCGACGGCCAGGGTCCACTATTACTGCGCAGCAGATCAAGGACCTTATTGCAAGTGAGTTACTCACACCAAATAAATCTGCGCAGCGAAGTGAAGCCGGTTTTTACACGACTGCCCAAAAAAGGAGAGTTATGTTTTCAGGGTCCATATATGTCTGTCTATGTTTTTTTATTCCACCATAACTTCTAAACGGTCTAACTGATTTCAATGTAAAATATGTAGCGTTACATTCGTCTTGACAGCGCAAGTGACACCTAGGTACATAAAATTAAATTTTCAACACCCTTGCTCGTAAAGTGAGCTTTATTATATCGTTCTTAGGGCCATTAACCGAACTATAACACCCTCGTGCATAATAATATTATACACTAGTGCGTAATAGAATTATCCCAACAAAGTTAAGTTAGTACCAACTGCAAATTATATGCGAGGAAACAGAGCATTTTCAATTTAATCGGGTAATTTATCCCTACAAAGTTAAGTTAGTACCTAACTGCAAATTATATGCGAGTAAACAGAGCATTTTCAATTTAACCGGTAATACAGATTTGTAACATCAAAGAGGTTTATATGTCATCAACCATCATACATTTGCCACGATAAACAAAAACTTGCGCGCTATTTTCAAAAATTTTCATATGTTGTTTGTATCGTAATATATATTTTTTTCCTCGTAAGGGTGTTGAAAAGTGCGTATGAAACTCGTGCACGTTGTTTATTACAAACTCAACTCCATTGCAAGGCCTGATATCGAAGTCTCGATTGTAATAAACAACTTTGCGCACTTGTTGCATAATGTACTATTAAAAAACAAACTGGAGGATTTTAGACGCCGTATTGATAGATAAAAAAAAACACTTTTGTCTTCCAAACCTATCGAGTGGGGTATAAAAATGAAGGACTTTAAGAAACGATTCCATAAATATTATATAATTTGCATTCTTAATTTCATTGTAACGATAAAACTCGTAAAGAATATAAATAATTTGCAGTCGGTTTTTTTTTATTATTAATTAATTTATACTTGTTTAATATTTCTAAACATGTGCTGCATCTTCATCTAAGCCAAGCTAAGCTAACATTAAAGACCAAGCTACGTTAAGTCTGAATTGTGGTACCATCCTTGCTTGATGCCTGAGACTGGGAAAAAATTAACAGATGCAGTCGATGACCATTAAAAAATGTGTTAAAAAATTATGCGAGTTGGCATAAAAACGTACTTTTTAACCGCTACGTATCAACCAAAGTCGGTATCGTCTAGTTATGAATGAAAATCTATTGTTATTATTATTTACGATGGCTTAGACAGGTGTATTCCCGATGTCCCCATTGACCAAATCCCCATCAATGGGGACACCGGGAATAGACCAAAAAGTTAAAAATCATTCCCACTGTCCCCATCGCCTGTCTTACCGTCAATGGGGATTGTAATTTTGTAATATTTTTCAACTATTTTTAATTTATAGTTTAATTAACTGTTTTAAAAAAAAAAATTTTACTCTATTATTAGACGTATATAAATAGTTTTGTTGCGCGGTCACACATTTAATAATGCATGACCTTCAACGCCTTGGCGATTCCGCGGATAGAAAACAATATTGCTGATTGCATTGTTCTAATTTGCTTAGCTAGCTCTCATTGGTTCATTCCAAGTTCCAACCCCATTCTAGAAAACTTTTTCTACTCGTCATTGCCTGTGGTGTGAATAATTTTAAAATTTTATAATTTTGTTTAACTCTCAATAAAAGGAACTCGTTGGAAACTGGTTAGTTCATTTAAAATCTTTAAATTCTAATGTAACTTAAAAAGGGTGAATTTAGATAAAATACGCGAATAAATATGTAAAAGTTCAATATTGTGTAATAAATAGTATAAAAAATGTCTAAGTAATTATAAGGTTCTTCCTAGAACTTTGTCTTTTAACCTATTTGCGATGACATATTGATATAGTATTTATATACAAGAGCGTATCGCATGTTGATATTGTATATATATGTAAATATGTTGTTACAAATATATTATTTATATTCACTTATTTTTTCACTTAAGATTTATACGTTTATAAGGAGACCGTATACGTGCAGGATTTCAGTACACGAAAAAATCGGTCCACAAAAATGGAGCAACGATATCAGCATGTCACTTAAGGAAAAATAGTGTACTGGATCAGTAACAATTCATCTTAGTATTATTTACTACTCCCGAAATATAAAAGTTCTACTGTTATTACTGTAATAAAAAAAAACCGGTATGAACTCTTTCTGTATATTTTTGATTCTATTATTTTATAAAAAAGTTAGTAGTGTAAGCAGAAATAATTTTTATATTTTTGATTAGGTTATATTATGTATAGTTTTCATATTTTATTCAATCTAAAAGTTGTTAATGTCAATTTTTTTTTTTAATTGCGATAAAAGATAATCTTTAATTTTGTTTTCCATTAAAAATTCAAAGTATTTTTAACTAATGGCCAAATTTCTTGCCCGTACTTCTCGCAGTGGCTCCATACATTTTTTTTGCTCAACTCAACGTACAATGTAGAAGTATTAAAATTTACTTAGTAATTATAATATAGAAATTACGCTCTTATGAAGGTCAAGACCTTAATAAGGGCATAGTAGACGCCTAAATTGAATAAATGATTTAACTTTAACTTTGATTACTAAAACCATATTAAATAATACATTAAATTAATAAAACATATTTTTTAAGCATTAAACTAGTTTGTCTATTGTTTGTAAACACTAGACAAATCATGTAAGTGTTTAATAAAAAAGCTACATTTTCTGAATGAATACAAAAATGATTATTAATGATAGTTTGATTTTTTTCATAATTTATTACACACGGTGGAGATCGGTATTTATAAAAAAAACACCTTAGATTTTATAAAGTAAGGTGTTTTTGTTTGGTTAGACACGATTTTAACTAATTATTGTTCGAAGCGAATTCTGAATTAGTGGCAGCAGAATGAAAACCTTTTGATACAGTTATCGTTGCACTATGACGACCTGATTATGGTATAATTCTAATTTTAAGAGATACAGCTATACATTTGAAAAATAAATGTCGGGAAAGTAGCGGGTGTATTAAGTTTATATGTTTTAAAAGTTGACAAATTTATAACCAATATAGACAGAAGTCTGTTAAAATTATTAGTATAAATGGGTATTAAATGAATCTTATATAACTGAAAAAATAAAAACAACGTAATTAGTTCATCTTGTATAGATAATTCAACTGTAAATTTTAAGGATTGTAAAGGATTTGTACCTCCTCGGACATGAACACCGTAATTTGAATGAGGTAATTAAATTTGAAAGCTTGATTAAAATAACTCACCTAAACATACAATGTAACAAGACACTTTTCGATTAGTTATATTAATTACTTTAATTATATGTTTAATAATACATTATCAAAATAAAATAACATACCCATATTATCGACCAACGACGCGAAGGAGAGAATGAAGATTTTACAGGATACATATTAAAACATTTAATATAGCATACTTTCCTAAAATTAAGGCAACGAGTGAGGAATAAACAGAAAAACTTGACTTATTTACATATTGAAAAAATAAATCTATGTAGTAGAATTATCTCAGTAAACAAATAAAATTAAATACTATAGGTAACAATAAGAAACTATTACCAAATACCTACTATAGTATCTACAAAAAAAACACAATTAAGACCTAGGATAACTAAATAAAAAAACTGTAATCTTGAAAAATGATAAATGAGCAGGTAGGGACAAAATAAGCGGCCATCCTTTTTATTCTGAACCCAAAATACAAAATTTAATATCGAATTGTTAAAAGATGAAACGAGCAAAATTGTTACAAAGGTCTCGGTGATAGATACGGTAAAAGAAGTTCAGTTGGGCCTACTTCAAGACATTTGACAACAAGGTCTCGACTTTAGACACAATTTTGTTCCAACTCTTGACAACGTTTTCCCGAGAAATTTAAGCACGGCCGGTACTCCATGTGAGGCCGAAACTGAGCCTTATAAAGTTGCTGGCGATGGGCCGACGTGAAGTACCGCCTCGCCTTTCCAAGCACAAGCAAGCTTTTTCGAGGCTAATTTAGCCTTATCTTCCAAGTGACAGCGAAATTGAACGACGCTCGATATGTCGACGCCAAGTACTCCGATGCTAGTTGAGGGGGCAAGGGGAGTGTCTTCAAAACGGAGGGATACGACAAAGGGGGATAGTTTAGCGGTGAACGCACAAACTTGTGTCTTCTTGGGGTTAAATTGAACTAAGTTCAGTCGGCCCCACTTCGAAACATTAGACAACATGGTCTCGACTTCAGACACAAGTTTGTTCCGACTCTCCACAGCGTTTTCCCGAGAAATTTTAGCACGGCCGGTGTAAGAGGCATCTCCAGAAATGTCATCTATCTGCATAGCATTTAATATCGCTGAGCTACAGCATGTCATTGATGTGCAAGAGAAATTGAGTCGGAGATAGCACACAGCCTTGCGGAGCACCAGCATTGACTGGTTTTGAATCGGAGCATGCACCGTGAACAATATCGTCTTAATATATGTCGTCTTATAGTTATAGTGGGGGCAGATGTAATGGGCCTCACAATGTGAAAAACAAGTGACTGAGATGAATTAATTCCATATCCTTTTGAAACGTAATATCAAACCTTAAATTACGTAAAATTTAACGCACTCTAAGAACCCTTTGAAGTCGGCTTTTGAAAACGTCACTTAGACCTCCGCACTGTCGATCAAACAACATCTACCTGTAACCGAAATATGATCAATGTCTTGGTCGCAGCAAACACCTATTATATTTAGTTACCTATTCAATGTACCTAATCTTCATTTCTTTCCAGATAAACTTTCCGTAACAAAGCAGCTGAGAGGGGGCGTCATTTTCCTTGATCGGCTGCCGATGACGCATGCAGGGAAGGTGGCCAGGGGGAAACTGCGGAAAATTGTCCAAAACATGCACAGAGAATAAATAAATAAATTAAATATATGATTTTGCTTAAATATATGTACATAAATCGTAACTAGGTTTTATTAATAAAAAAGCACCACTTGTTGTTTATACACCGATTCCTGAATATATTATGAACTTCCTACCTACAGGTTTTTACAAAGAAACAAAAAAACATGTAAAGATAATATACAAATCTTATGTTGCTAATCACACACAAATACCTACAGGATGTACGTTATAAAAGTATCTGTGAAATCAAACGCTACATTAGAAAAAGGTGAGTCGGTCATGTTTAGGGTCACGGTTAACCACCAATATGTAAATAAATAGATTCAGGCGTTACTTTGCGGAAATCCATATTTAATATTAACAAATATTTTTAAAATATTTATTAAAACATCAAATTACTATTTTAATAAAACACTTAAAAAATACAAAAATATATCTAGTGACAATTCCGCCTAATTTTCCTGTTAAGCCGACGTGACGTCACAAACGCCACGCAGCCAAACCGGAAGAATTTTGGACGCGTTTCGCTTCTACACGAAGCATCCTCAGGAGGTCTGGACTCTACAATATGTAAAACTGCATTAGCACAGTAATTATTAGTTCAAAGTTTACCTTTACTGCCATTATGAAAAAAGATGTTCACACTTGCATTTTAATGATGTGTAATTTACGAAGAGTTTAAGAAATTAGTATTTTTGTATTAAAACTTAATTTTTGCTAACTGTGGCCATCCTATTGTACACTATTAACCAGGTGGTGGTGATACAATTAACCGTAGTGTACTCATATAATCATTTGATTTATTGGAAAATAATTTATTTGTGTATAATATTACTAATTATATGATATACTTACACTTAAAATCCGTATTTGGTTATTTTTGAAGCAATGACAGCAGAGTGGATATATCTATGGACTGCCGCCGTGCCGCAGGTCCTTGGTTCGATCCCCACCGCCGGCTCAATGTTGCAAACTGCTCACCTGGATAGCTTCCACCCTTCTAGGTTAGCCTGAACAACATCTTCGACCACATCATCACTTACCATCAGGTGAGATAGTGGCCAAAGTATACAGAAAAGGCATAAAGAAACAAGTAGAAAATCTGCCGCGAAGCTCCTAACACTGTTTTCCGGCAGCAGTCCTTGAGAGCCAGTAAAATTACAGGCACGTGAGACTTAACAAATGTTTGCCTCCGCGAGGATCTCCGCTTGGAGCTCCCAGGGGGGATCACCGGCCAACACGCATCCCGCCGTCCAGGACACCGTCCGGTACCCGCGTATCGCCCTCGTCGCGATGACCCGCTGCGGACGACGCAGCAGGGCCTTATTGGCGCGACCGAGGGCGTCCACCCAGACAGGTGCCCCGTACAAGGCCATACTCCGGATCACTCCGGAGTACAGGCGACGACATGTGGCGCTCGGGCCGCCCACGTTGGGCAGCAGCTTCCCAAGGGCGGCTGCGGCGCCTATGACTCTTGGGGCCAGTTGAGTGAAGTGGGCCCCAAAAGTCCACCGCCCGTCCAGGATGAGACCCAGGTACCTCATCTGGGTCCCAACCCGGACCAGGACCCCGTCCAGGTCTATCCTCGTTCCTGGAGGGGGTCCCCCCCGAGGCCCATGGAACATTAGGGCCTCGGTCTTGGAGAGGGCGACCTCCAGCCCCAGGGCACGTATGCGGCCGACCACGAGTGTTGTGGCCACCGTGGCCCGCCGCACCGTCTCCCCGAGGTCCCTCCCCTTGACTACGACTAGGGTGTCATCCGCGTAGCACGCAACCCGCATACTTGCGGGAAACGTGCCGCGGAGCACCCAGTCGTAGCCAATGTTCCACAGGAGCGGTCCCAACACCGACCCCTGTGGAACCCCGCAGGACACGCGACGTCATCTCAGACCGTCGCGTCCCTCCACCAGGACCTCGCGGTCCTGGAGGTAGTCGGCCAACAGCCTACGCAGATACAGGGGCACTCCGTGATAGCGGAGCGCCTCCCGTATTGTCCCGTGTGGTAGGCTGTTGAAGGCGTTGGCAATGTCCGGCGAGACCGCCAACGCCTTTTCCCCCCCGCCAATATCATTATAACCTAAGTTATTAAGTGGATAGGTAATATAACATTATTTGTACAGGAATAAATTTTCTGTTAGACGCGTGTCCTATACCTATACATTCTTATAAATAATTAATGGATGCGACATTAATTAGTATCCTTAAAGTTAGGATAGCTTATTAAACATAGACATTTTATTATAAACGCCTTCTTTTCTAATTATTTTCAGTTTCATTTTAGAATAGTAACCTAACTTCTTTATATTTTGCAATAGGTACCTACCACCAACCTACGAATAAATTATATATGTTATTCGTAGCACCAACCTATGTGTTTTGCAATAAACTCTTTTTACCTAACATAAACATATTTATAACTACCCACAATATTTGGTCAGAAAATGCTGCGTTGTTGTTTATACTACCTATTAAAAAATTAAGCCGCAACTTTTTCGAATCGGTGGAACGCTGTGCCTTTTAATACAGGTATAAAAAAACTTACACTTACACTGTTTTCCACAAAGCATGTTTGAAGATGTTTTACGATCTTTGATTTAGCTACCTAAGTATAAAATTATTAGCCTAGATAAAACATCTTTTATTTCAATTCTAAGATAACCTTTTGTGCCAGATAAATAAAAATTAATAATACCTAATGCTTATTAGGTATTATTAATTTTCTTTCTTCCGTACGTAATTAGAACTTTGATTTTAGTATTAAATTCTTGATGTAATTCTATAGTACTATATATCACAAATATATAATAATATGGCCGACATTTAATTATCTGATTTTCCCTAAAATATTATCAGACAGATGTGTACTTTCGGAGTCTAAATAGAAGTATTTCTAATCGCCCTCCTTTGAATTTGAGGAAATTTACTTACATTTGACACATTTTCCCATACAATAATTACATTATTAGCGTAGACTCAACGTAAGCATAATATAATTTACGAAATATTAGGGCACAAAAGAATTATTCCTTCTTCAAAATTTAAATGTTTCTAATAATTAGTAAATGTCATTTTAGTAATATAGAATCAATAGTATATATAGAAAAAAAATACCATAATGACAAAACGTATTATTTTTAGCAAAAATCCTTACATTAAATAATTTTAAGGTCTTAAAAAGACTGAATTCACTGATTAATTTAATTATAAGCGTAAGTTCGGTAGTCGCTATCAAGCTCTAATTTTTTTTTTTTTAATAATGATAAGCAAGCATTTGACCACAGTCTTACCTGATGGAAAGCGACGACGCGGTCGACGGTGGAGCATGCTTGCCTAGCAAATACCTGTTTACTCTGTACTTGAAGACTTCCAGATTATATATATCGGGAAATAGAGAGCTGGTAGGGTGTTCCATAATTCGGCCGTACGCATTATAAAACTAGATTTAAAACGCTTTGTGCGTATTTTCGGGATGTCGACCATATATGGATGCCGTGTTCCTGTGTGTCTTGTTGTCCGATGAAAAAAAGGAGAGGAGGGAATAAGGTTGTGTAAATCGATCGATCTAATCCACAACCTCAACAGATCCGTCCTTATGCATTTGTAAATCTATATCAGAATGAAAACAGATTGAATCATAATTGTTGTATGCTTAGAAAGAGCGCTAGATTCTAGTTCAAGTTAATTTGCGTCCAATCTTGAAATACGACCTTATGATTGAAAAAAAAAACAAGGGTTAAGATACTTCTGCCTGGAGCTCTGCTCCCATCTCAGGAACGGTCCACCGCAATTCTAGTTACAATCAATGAACTTTAAAATATTATGAATCATTGAATCTTCGTAGAGATATCGTCTCGCTCAGTGTGTTCCATGTAGCTGGCGATACTCGCTCGAGTACTGTGTAACCGTTCCGCGCCGAAGAAAAACAATAATAAACAATACAATTGTATTAGCTCAAAAATTAATTGTAATAAATAACGGTCTACAATAGATTCCCAGAAGATTTTTGCTTATGAGCGACGTGGTTGGGACAATTCCCGAAAAACGGCTCCACGCATTTAACTTTTTTTTTTTTGCTTTTTAGTTTAGCCTTTGACCACTATCTCACCTGATGGTAAGTGATGATGTGGTCGAAGATGTTGTTCAGGCTAACTTAGAAGTACTGGCTCTCAAGGACAGCTGCCAGAATACAACAGCACCGTTAGGTGCTTGGTGACAGATTTTCTACTTGAGGGTGGTAGCTAGCCAGCTTCGCAAAATGCTCTACCACCATGCTATAACGACTGCCATCCTAAGACGACAACCGGGACCGACGGCTTAACGTGCCCTTCGAAGCACGGAAACGCTCAGTAGTAATGTCACTAGCGGTCACCCATCCACCTCATGACCGCGGGCGACCTTTGCTGATCGGTTGAGAACAGCTAAGTAAACTTCGCTACGAGCGCTTCAAAAGCATTTTTATACATGACCGCGGGCGACCTTTGCTGATCGGTTGAGAAAAGCTAAGTAAACTTCGCTACGAGCGCTTCAAAAGCATTTTTATAATCAACATTAAAATCAGTTATACAGTGAAGGGTACATAAAAATTCGTTTTGGGAGATCGTTTCTACATAATCATGATCTATGTAGTCATAACTTGCTCCTCTTCATTCAACGGTTGTCTGGAAGAGATCGCTTTGAGCGATAAGGCCGCCAATTGTTCACTATTTTTAAGTCAAATATTTTTAATTTTAGTTTAAGGTGTTCAATAAATAGTTTATCTATCTATCTATGTAGGTATTGCTTGAGAGCGATAAGAGGTTACCGGACGGTATCGTGGACAACGGCCATCCTCCTCGCAGGTGACCCTCCCTGAGAACACCAGGCGGAGGTGCTCGCAGAGGATTAGATTGATTAGATTACCGTGTATTAATGAAATCGCGGGGCAGATATCCCGGTCCAGACGAGGATTTGCGGAACAGGGAAGCCGCTCATGTTGCCTGATCCAAAGATCGAGGGTCTCCAGTCTCCAGGTGCCGGCTTGTTGACCGTAGAGGCAGTTCGTCCCCACCTAGGTCGCTAGCTGATAGGCGGCATGGCCTCCCTCTCGTTGCAAATAGTGCAGGTGCTGACCGGACACGGATGCTTCGGTGAGTACCTGCACTGGATTGCGAGATGGGCGCCCACCTCCACCTGTCACGAGTGTAATTTACATCCTAATTTACATACAATATGTTGTCAGCTGCGAAAACACAGTGAGGTTTTTTAAAGCTTAGACAACTTAGCAAAAGATACGTTAGTGTTGGCTTTTAATGTTAAGATAGGGTTTGGACAAGCTTCCCTTCCTGTGAGGTTGGGGGCATAGGGATACGCAACATTTTGCTTCTGTACCAGTTCACACGAATTAGTAGAAAATTCTTACATAATTATGGCTTATAGATTTATGGCTTACTATTGCGTTAAATAAGCACAATGTCGTTACTAAAATTCATCTATGTGCTATTTATCTTTGTAATCAAAATTTAGGGTTTTCATTTTCTCAGCAGTTACATAATTTTTTAACTAAACTTAACGATATAATTATGCACAACCCGAATGACAAATATTTAATATTAGGTGATTTCAATTTAAGTTCTATCACATGGACTCCAATTGCTGACTTACATTATTTGTTGCCCTCATCCGCTAACGGTAGTGATGAGCAGGTTTTGCTCGATGATTTACAATTTCATGACTTACGCCAATATAACGGAATTTTAAACAACTATGGACGAATTTTGGATTTGGTTTTATCAAATGATGATGTAATTGTCTCAGACTGCGATGACCCCTTGGTGAAAATTGACCCATATCATAAGGCTCTGCGTGTTGTGGTACCGTTTATAGGAATTTCAGGCTTGAAACCGCAATCTTATTTGAAGTACCTATACAACAAAGGTAATTATGTTTCAATCAATAAAGAAATTAGTGAAATTGATTGGCTCCATGAATTATCAGTTCGCGGGTTGGAAGAGGCGGTTTGTTTCTTTTATTCAACTCTGGAAAGACTGAGAAAAATGTACATACCTACGAAAAGTATTAAATATGACGCTTACCCCAAGTGGTATTCGTCAGCGTTGAAAAAAGCTTTAAAGGAAAAATATAAATATCTAGTAAAATACAAGATATATGGAAATGCATGCAATTTAAATACATATAAACTTCTACGAGAAAGAACTAAATTACTTGAAACACAATGCTATGAATTAATAAATTCTGTAGAAAACTCAATCGAAAAGTCGCCTAAAGCTTTTTGGTCATATATTAAATCGCGTTCGAAATCAAATTCTTTCCCTCGTAACATGAATTATTTAGATTCTGTTGCAACTACGGGCGAAGACATTTGTAACGCTTTTTCTACTTATTTTCAATCAACTTTTTTAAACCAAGATTTGAACTCACGTTCATCGGTAGACATTTTGAACGCTATTTCCCACAACTCGCAGACTGATATTTCGCAAATTGAGGTGAACGTTTCAATTATAACGAAGCTTTTAAAATCATTGGATCCCTCCAAATCATCGGGTCCTGATGGCATCAGCCCTCATTTTTTTATAAATTGTGCAGAAAATATATCTGTCCCAATCTCCATTCTTTTCACTAATTCTCTTTCAAAGGGTCAATTTCCAACAATTTGGAAATCTGCATTTATAACGCCAGTTCATAAGAAAGGGTCAAAGACTGACGTTACCAATTACCGGCCTATTTCTAAGCTTTGTATTGTAGCAAAAGTTTTTGAAAGAGTCGTTTATGACCAAGTCTATGCAGTTCTTAGGAACTCGTTTCATGACTCGCAGCATGGATTTTTGAAAGGTCGCTCCACTGTTTCCAATTTAATCCTATTTAACGACTATTTAACAGAATCAATGGAAGGTGGTGGACAAATAGATGTAGTGTATACCGATTACAGCAAAGCATTCGACAGAATTGACCATAATACTCTATTGTTCAAGCTTTTCAGTGTAGGTATCAGGGGGGACTTACTACGATGGTTTTCCTCCTATATAGAGAAAAGGTCTCAGGCTGTAGTGGTGAGCAATTATATATCTAGCTGGGTCACCATACCCAGTGGGGTACCCCAGGGCTCGTTGTTAGGCCCGTTGATTTTTGCGATTTTTATTAATGATATTCATTTATGTATTCATAATTCATATCTTCTATGTTTTGCTGATGACATGAAAATATTTAAAGCAATAAAATCCCCAGAAGATGCTTTCAAACTACAGGCTGACTTACATCGCCTTGACCACTACTGTCAATTAAACAAACTAGATCTTAATCCAACCAAATGTGCCCTTGTCACGTTTTCTCGGAAACAAATTGAAATCCCTACATCATACACCCTTAAACGGCAATCTTTGGTAAGAAGCTTCGTCATTCGTGACCTTGGGGTTGTTCATGACTCTAAATTATTATTTGATGAGCATATAGATAGTATTGTTAATAAAGCTTCCAAATTGTTGGGATTTGTAATGAGAACATGTACTTCATTCAATAAAGTGAAGACTTTCAAAATATTATATTGCACTTTCGTTCGTAGCGTATTAGAATATGCTTCACAAGTGTGGAACCCCCATTATGAAACTTATATCGTACGAATTGAGCGGATTCAAATGAAATTCATAAAATATTTATGTTATCGTCTAAAAATACCGTATAAATCCGATAATTATCTGTTTTTGTGTAAAAAATTCCATCTTCTTCCTCTTTCTAAGAGAAGAGAAATTGCGGACTTAACGTACCTTCTTAAAATTACCTCGAACTCCGTTGATAGTTCAGAACTATTAAGTAAAATTAATATACAAGGACACTCCAAAGTGTTAAGGTTTAATCCCCCTATAAATGTCCCAAAGGTTATCACTAACTATAGAAAGAATTCGTATTTATTGAGAGCAAGTAATAACTTTAATGATTTATGTAAGCGTTACGATATTGACCTATTCTGTACAAGCATAGCGTCGGCTAGGCGACTAGTAAGCAGAGAGTTTTTTGATTAGTTATTCTATTATAATTAACAATAAATAATTCAGTTGTGGTCTTTCATGTTCACAATATTTATAATTACTGTATTACCTAACCGTGAGGACCTTTAATTGGCTTCATGTTTTCTATGTACTTTTTCTAAAATGATATATTGCTGTTGGTCTTCCTAAGATAAATAAATAAATAAATAAATAAATAAAATAATCTTTAGCCTCTTTTGATGGAGTATATCTGGCTGAGGCTACAAACGCATTTGGAGATTGGCTTGTTACTGAACTCCCTTAAATTTTGTACTCTCAATGACAGTGGGATCGACTACATATGCGAGCTAGCTCGGAAAGAGCATTTAAATACGTATACTAGCATCGCAAATCGTGCTCGTATTTTCGCTGTGTTTGTGGGAATCTGGTCTTTAATTACAGGCCATCCCTTTTTTCAAAACTGGTAGCCTTTTAGATCCAACCACTTTTGGTTTCGCTATTATAGCTTACGTCTGGGTTGCAAGGTGTTTTGTTGCACGTCACTGCCAGTGTGGTACTGCAGTTGATCAACTCGTTCACCATGGAATCTCCTGCTCTCGAAGTGCTGGTCGAATATCCACCACAACAGCCTTAGCGATCAACGTTGCAGCTAATCTCGAACCGAGTCGTCTTTAGCGTGACGATGATGAAAGACCTGACGGCATGACTCTGTGTCCGCAAAAGTTAGCGGCCTTTATTTTAGTGTGGATAAAAAATATAAAATTGAGTGTTGATGTAGATATTGTTTTTTAAGGAACAAATTATAAGGAAAACCTACCTGTTATGCTAATGACTAAACATTCTCGAATACTGATGTAGGTAGGTACTGGTTTTTACAATATTGAGGAAAACCATTACATTTTGTTATTTGGATTATTATCAGAAAAGACAAACTGTAAAGTTTACACAAATTACATAGGCTGTAACCTACACGTAGCGTGTTCATACTTTCTAGAATAAATATTATTGTAAATATAAATAGCACATATTAAGGAGAATTGGTCTTGTGTTTATTTTACTTAAATAAAATATACATTCTGTGCTAAAAATCAGTTCTACAGCTACTAAAAAAACTCCTGAAAATCCATTGTTCTGGTCAACACTTCTCAACCAATAGAAGTTTTTCAGAGCAAGAAGATCAAACATTTATAACAATTACAATGTTACAAGAAGGTATCTCCTACTAGAAAGCAAGTGCCTGTACCCCTAAAATAGTTTTATTAAACCAGGTAGTACATGTAACTCAGTAAGTTCTTGCACCAGAACCAGGAGGAAGAGGCACTGCAGTACTGACCCGTAATAAAGCTGATTAATTGAACCCTTAATACTTTATTACGCGCTTCAGTCCGTAATAACATACAGTTCCATGACTTCGCATTAATTGCTAATAAGTACCTATATCCGCAAGCAACTTTAACATGCCAATTTCCATTCCCTCACCTACATAATATTTTATGGAGTCTGTTTTCATATGACGAATTGCTCTCCGAGCAAGACTCGGAGTGGCTTGACTGATTTCTCTCCTGGTGTAATCATTAATCAGACCATTAGAACCGCCTTAATGATTCTTATATTAGGTCTCATCAAGACATCAATTATTTTTTTGGCATTGCGCCAGAATGTTGAACTACACTGATTATCTCTCTTGAAACCAGGTAAAAATCCTTCAGATCCTAATACCGAACGACCCATTGCACTATCACGTGTTCTGGCCAAGGTCATAGAAACCTTTTCCAAAAATAGTCTGGAATGATTAGTTCAAAACTGCGGGGGTCTTCTTGCCAAATCTTTGTTTAGTTTTCGTATGAGCACTTACGACGGTCTTGGCATTTTAGAGCCAGAAATATTAATACCTAGATTTTAAAATACCTTTTAGTACCTCTGCCTATGACAACGTGCTTCTTCCGGAACTCAATAACAAAGTGTTACAGCTGAGTCTCCCAGTGAGGAAAGTTCAATTCATATGTTACCTTATAATGCAAAGAACTGTCATAGTTATAACACCAAACTCTTTCTCCAACCATCGAACAGTATTTAAAGGTACACCAACAGCTTAGTACCCAATAGGGTATTAATTCTTTGTAGCTTTTTAATGTAATGACTTAGGACTGTCTATTAACCAACGAATAACAATATTGTTATTCGTAGGTTAATATCGTATAATCGTAATTAAACAACTTCAAACACGTGCTCACTGGTGACAGTCACCCCGTGACCACGATCACTGCAAAGTGTTTGAAACGTCGCGCGTCGGGACAAAAATAATGATAAATATTTTTTTTTATAGTTAAAAGTTGTTTAATTACTATGTGTAATAATCGCGAAAACCTAAGACAAAATTTATGTTATTCATAGCTGTTAACTTAACATTTAAAAATTAGATAATTTTCCAAAGCAATTCGGTCAAATTCCTTGTAGTTTGGCTGTATATTAGACTGACCAACACACCTCACTCCATAGATGTTATTTCAAAATGTAAGAAAACCATTAACATCCGACGCTGTCAGGAGTATGACGAGGCCCACCCTTTCTTAACAACCCACACGTAGCCATGTATTTCCTTGGTCAAGAAACAGTTTGTAATATTTTGGTCCTTGGACTATATTCACGTAAATTGATGATCCAATCTCTACTTAATTATTTTTTTTTATATATATTTATAGCAAAATATTTTAATAGATCTTCCAAGAGAAAGAGGGTTGCATCATATTATGTAGGTACCCTATAAATGCATATAATAATTAAGTTATGTGATAATAACTCTATGCCACATGCTTCAAACTTATTTATTGTTGCTAATGATTTAACCATTGGAATTTCTTAGAATTGCAGTTGTTTTTTTATCACTACGAATAAATAAGTTTTATCGTTATAGATGAACCTCCCCTTTTACTATCCCTGCTAAATGCAGTAGCTATTTTGTATTGAGGTATATTTAAGAGGGATTATGTGCCCTTTTTTAAAAACGTCCCGGTTAAATATATTACATCTGTATTTAAATCGTCGTTTTCTCATAAATCATTTAATGCGACTTCTATAGATTGTGATTTATTTATTGCGCATTAAAATATCGCGGGATATTTTGGTGAAATAATGTAAAATTTGTGGTAGATTAATTCACGAAAAAACTGATTTGAGTTATTTTTTGATTTTACACTGTCATTTGGTATGCTCATCTTAGATATTGATTTAAAATAGTAAGGTGTGCCCTTGTTTGAACTAGCAAATTTGTTATTTACATTCGGTTTGTCGACTGAAGCAGATTGTGGTTTTATTTTATTTTAACTCCGAATTTATATCCTCGCAGTCTATTTTCAAGTTAATTGCTTTAGCTCGTAAATATGTGGAGTGGTGATAATTACAAATAGCTAATACTATGCCTACTCCTAAAAAAATACGTATATAAAAAGTATAAGTAAATATATCACGAATTATTTTATTGATATACATACATAGTTATATGTACTTTTATTTCAATACCTATTTCATAATGTCTAAAGGAATTAAAAAATCCGCCCAAGAGCATCGATTGCGAACAAATGTTTGCTTATATAATACTTACCTTGGTCGCAGGTCAGTAGACCACGACTTTGGTCTAAGAATTAGCCGGAAAAGACGCAGCGGGCTCGAGTACCGCATGCTACAAGTCTCAGTTAATACAATTGGCACGTAGTTGGCTTTTAGGCTACTTTGTTAGGCTAGGTATCTCAGTGGAAATTTGGCTACTTATGCTGTAGAAAATAGCCACATCAGGCGCTGGGTTGTTGAGAACCCTGGGGCTGACGCTGTACGCCAGTATTAAATTCAAATTTTATTATTGTTGGTTTTATTGTTTGAAAGTTTATCCAAGCAGTCTACAAGTAAGGAGAAGATATTTTACGATATGTAATATGTCGGTTGATCACCTAATTATATTTTTACTCAGCAATGACATTACAGAACTAGACATCGGAGCTCACTCAAAAAAGTCCGAATTCAATGAGCATGAAAACAAAAAAATGCATTTGAATCGCGCGTCAGTCTTCGTTCTTTACGTTGTACGACGTGAAGGCTGACCGCAATGGCATACGTTGTCAAAACATGTAAAAACTACACAACCAAAATAAATAAAGTTAATCGTAAGTAAAGGATTTTTCAACAAGAACTTTGAGTTCTAAAACAAAATAAAACAAAGAATTTGGATGAAGATGATTCAATTTTTTATTGTATTACGAAGAGAAAAGTAGGCAATTATGAATGAAAAATGATATCTGGCAAATGTCCACCACGAGCACGCTGACAGATGTCGATTCTTTTATCAAAGTTTTTAATCACTTTTTAGCAAAATGGCGGAAAACCCCTTATATCATATTTTCCATAGGTATTTGTTTTACTATGTGAACAATAAACAATATTTAATATCAAAATATGGCAATAAATCAGAGTATTTCCATCAAAATATTTTAATTAGGTAAGGTTTAATTACAAGTATATCACGTCATCAGCCCAGTTGAACAAAATATTTATAGTACCACCAACTTAACTGTGCAGTTCGCGGGGGCGCTGCTGGTCAAGGAAATCAACTACGAACTGTCACAATTTGAAGGAATGTTGTAGTTCTTTTTTCTGCCGCCTGAACAGATAAGTTGGTGGGACTGTAAGTACCTACACCTATGATAAACTTGTCAAACAAGATACGCGCAACGGCTGCTAGTTAAAACGTCGTTATTTATTCCAAACAAAATTAAGTGTTATTTAAATGGAGATATGATTCAAATTCAGATACATCAGTTATATTTTGAACTAAATAAAAAAAATACCTATTATAATTAATTATTATATACTGATCCAGTCGTAAAACATACCAAATTCAACAAAAAGTAATAGTACTTAATACAACAACTATTGTTTTTTTTTTTTAATTGCTTATAGGTTAGCCTTTGACCACAATATCTCACCTGATGGTAAGTGATGATGTGGTCGAATGTGTTAAAAGGTTTAACCTAGACTCACTGGCTCGCAAGGACAGCTGCCGAATCACACCATCAGGTGCTCGGCGACAGATTTTCTAGTTGAGGGTGGCCGCCAGCCAGGTGGGCATTCGCAAAATGCCCTACCACCTTGCGGTGAAGCTCAAGCCTGCGGCAGGATTCAAACCATGGACCTGCTGCGTGGCAGTCCATAGCCAATGCCACTGAGCCATCACCGCTTCAAAAACTTGACATCGTGAGAGAGGTAAGTTGTTATTCCTTAAGTTGGTTATTCGAGAGGTAGAGATCATAAAATATGTGATTTGTGTCTTTGAATAAAATATATAAGAAGCGTATTCGAGTGATCTAAAGCTACTAATTCTGGCAATATGTGAATATTTTTTTACTAAGAAATGAGTGTTTTTTTTGGTACAACAATTTGCCCGTAGGTACCATATTTCTTGCATTCACCAAATAGGTGGCATAACTTGTAATTTGTAATGTTTCCTCAAACACAAATATCATAAACAACGCCCGAAAATAGCTTAAAAAAGAGATTCGAGTGACAAATGTTGATCTCCTATTGTGGACGAGAATGTTTGTTTAAGAAAACTGAGGACACCTTTTTCAGCTGTATTGTTAGATGACTTGTCGTCCATAGTTTTTTAATGCCATTGGCTTTTAGGGGTAAATAATGATATTATCATATGCATTTATTATATGATTCCGATATTAATATCTAATATACTTATAAAATTCTCGTGTCACAGTTTTCGTTGCCATACTCCTCCGAAACGGCTTGACCGATTTTGATGAAATTTTTTGTGCTTATCCGGTACCTATGAGAATCGGCCAACATCTATTTTTCATCCCCCTTAATGTTAGGGGTAGTCCACCCCTAAATTTTATTTTTTAGACAAAATTTTTAATTTCTATTTTTTTATGATACAACATACAAAAATACATACAATCCTCATTTTTCACCCTTCTACGATCAACCCTTATTTTTTAATAGCCATTTTAGTAATTTAATCATTTTTCCTCTTTATATGGCAAAACAACGTTTGCCGGGTCAGCTAGTCATATTATAAAATAAGCAATGATGGCCGAGCGGTAATAGCTATGGACTGCCGTGCCGCAGGTCCCTGATTCGATCCCCACCGCCGGCTTGAGCTTCACCGCATGCTGGAAGGGCATTTTGCGATTGCCCGACTGGCTTGCTAACATCCTCAAGTAGAAAATCTGTCGCGAAGCACCTAACGGTGTGTTCCGGCAGCAGTCCTTGAGAGCCAGTGAAATCACAGGCACATGAGACTTCTCAACTATGTCCCAAAATGACGGGTGCAGTGCATTTCGTGACTTGTGATGAAAATGCATCTGTTATAGGCAGAGGTTAGTCCGCTTAAGATCAGATCAGATCAGTGGACCTGGAGATTAGGCCGTCAAAATAATATAAAAAGAAAAAAAGGAATACATTGTCGAAATTATTGAAATCTAGGACAGTTATTCCTCTTTCAGGGGCAAAACTGGCAGAGAGAAGGATGGTCATTGTCACTGATCATTTGTGTCGTTATCATATTAATATAACACCACAGTACAGTCGTTAAGTATATAGTCCCATAAGATTTTCTTTCAAAATAATGAAGGTTTTGAAGCGCTCGTAGCGAAGTTTACTTGGCTGTTCTCAACCGATCAGTAAAGTTAAGCAACGTCGCCCGCGGTCATGAGTTGGATGGGTGACGCTAGTGACATTACTACTGAGCGCTTCCGTGCTTGAGAAGGCACGTTAAGCCGTCGGTCCCGGTTTGTTGTCTTAGGATGGCAGTCGTTATAGCATGGTGGTAGGGGATTTTGCGAATGCCCGCCTGGCTAGCTACCACCCTCAAGTAGAAAATCTGTCGCCAAGCACCTAACGGTGTGTTCCGGCATCTGTCCTTGAGAGCCAGTACTTCTAGGTTAGCCTGAACAACATCTTTGACCAGATCGTCACTTACCATCAGGTGAGATAGTGGTAAAGGCTAACCTATTAGGCAAAAAAAAAGGTAATAATACGACTCACTTTGTATTAATTTAAAAAAATCATACGTCAATATATTCAAAATTACTTCTATGACGTTAGATATATTTTCTACCTAGTAGATGTTGTAGGTAAAGTTGGCAGGTACTGTGTGGTTTTCTTTAAGTATCAACAATATAACAAACCATATCACCAACTTAGTTTCGTTTACATAAATATAAAACATTTGTAAATCCGAGAGCTTTTAATTTCTTCGTGTTATTTAATTACATACCTCAAATAGTAAAGTATAGTATGGTTATACTCGTATACGAAAAGTCTTCATAGTAGCCAAATTCCAACAAAATACCCTTTTCCCTTTATATCACCTTATTTACCTTATGTTATGAATTTTCCTTACCTTATTCTATCTACTATATACAAGTTATGGCTGCAAATATTGACCAAAACATGTTTTAAGTCCTATAATATACCTACTTTGATATTACCAAATATATAAAGTACATATACTAGCTTTCCGACCGCGGCTCTGTAGTGTCGCGTAAAACCATTATCCTCTATGTACGCAGTTGGATAAAAACTATCCTGTGTCCTTCCCCGGGTCTCAAACTATTTCAATACCAAATTTCATCCAAATTGGATCAGTACTGTTTAAGTTTATTCGTGACATACAAACATACAAATCTATCCTCAATATAATATTAATATAGATAAGATTTTTAAAATTTGCTGATATTAATGGATGTTTAAATAAAATTTACTAGGTAATTGAAAACACGGCGCTATATACGATTATACAGTCATACGAGTAATGTTTGTGCTAAACGTATTGGTAATTAATAAAAGAAAATATTATAAGATATATTACAAAATTTATTTCATATAAACAATTAAAAAGCTTTTAAGGTAAGAAGGACGTAGCTTACGCAAAATATTTCATCAAAACGGGTGTAGTAAATAATGCAAATGTAACAATGTTAGTTACAATACATGCGTCCGCCGGAGCAATAACTGTAGGAGGAATATCTGTGAGCCCTGCAGCATTCGTTCCTCTCTGGTCCGGTCCTGGAACACACCTGGTCGCACGGTCCGACACGAACCGCAGCCTCAGTAGTGGAGATGGCCAGAGCGCTCATCACGATGAGGAGAAGCAGAACCGACTTCTTGTTGTCAAACATGTTGATGTTTAAGATGATGTTTCTCTTCAAAGACAAACTTTGTAGTGTTTGCAGACACGATGTACGGGTATTTATATCATCCTACTTGAACGTCTTCAAGCCTCGTAAGCAGGTGTACAGGTTTTATAAGGAAAATATAGTCCACGATCGTACTTATTTTTTGTAGATTACAGAGGAACAAATTTTAAGGAAAATCAATCCGTAAAAACTTACCTTAACCAGACTAAACAAAAACTTGTTTCTAGCAACACACAAATTTATAAAGGCTTTTAACACAGATTATTTAGGCAATATATTTTGAGTATTATCGTCATATTTTCAAAGTCGCGCCTTGTACACCTACACCTAAAGAATAGCAACTTTTTATTTCCTTTATAGTCTACATAAACACATTCATATACCACATATTATTTATTTGATAGTTTATATCATTAATTTCCTGGTTCATGTACCTACTTATTTTTTTCTATTATTGTATGTTTGATTTCTCTGTAATATTAATGCTATACACGAATTCCGACACGGGATTGTAATGTTGTGCATTTACTTATCTATGATCTTATTTTAGTTTCTCTATTAGTCCACCATAACTTTTCAATGCACGTAGGTACATGCTTGGATTCATGGGTATCTTTGGCCACTAGCTCACCTGATGGTAAGTGATGGTGTAGACGGAGATGTTGTTCAGGCTAACCTAGAATACTGGCTCTCAAGGACAGCTGGGGAAATGCACTGCTAGGTAGGCAGGGCGGGCATTCTAATAATGCCCTAGCACCATGCTATAACGACTGCCATCCTTAGACAACAACCGCGACCGACGGACGACAGCTTATGGCTAACGAGCCAAAGCACGGAAGCGCTCAGTAGTAATGTCACTTACGGTCACCCATCTAATTCATGCCCGCAGTATATTACGTTGATGAGTTCAAAACGACTAAGCAAGGTTCTAGCTACGAGTGCTTCAATTTTCATTCTTCAAGTTTGTTTAGCTTTCTTCATTAACTAGGTAGTTCAAATATAAATGCTAACCTTTTCCACTGTCTCACCCGTTGATTAATGACAAAGTATGTATGCAGACTACCACTATAGACACCATAAGTGAAATAAATTGTACATAATTCGAAGGAAAAAACGCATCAAAATCCGTATTTGATGCGATTTTTTTTAATAGATATAATAATTCAAGAGAAAGGTTTATATGTATAATCACAGAGATCTATGTGTGTATAATACATGCATAATTTAGAGGTTTCTAATGTGATGTCAAGAGTAGCCTCTAACCTTTGAAGAGTCTTGAAGCAGTGATGGCTCAGTGGCATTGACTATGGACTGCCGTGCAGCAGGTCTATGGTTCGAATCCCACCGTGAGCTTGGTCTTCACCGCATGGTGGAAGGGCATTTTGCGAATGCACGCTTGGCTAGCGACCACCCTCAAGTAGAAAATCTGTCGCCAAGCACCTTATAGTGTGTTACGACATCAGTCCTTGAAAGCCAGTAATTTTAGGTTAAGCTTTTTAACACCTTCGACCACAACATCACTTACCATCAAGTGAGATTGTGGCCAAAGGCTTACAAAAAAAAAAAATAACCTCTAAAGAAAACATGCTTGTATTGTCTAATGACAAAAAAGCTGTGAACTTTGTAAATAGGTAAATACATACAGTAGTAGGTATATTTAGTGTCAGCATTGTACCTGTGCGAAGCCGGGGAGAGTCGCTAGTAAATAATAAAACGAAAAACTGGCAAACCAGAAGCGTAGATTTTTGCCTCAAGGACATGTACGCTAAATATCAACCATTTCGAGCACTTGGTATTTACAATATGACGTAACTACACTCGTATGGATAGAGCTACGAAGATATCTGTCAAATAATTTGTTTAAACCGTAAAATAGTAGATTATGATACAAGTGAGCTAAGTTGCTCATTATACACGAGGCTGTGTGTTGCGTAAATCAGCCGAGTGTATAATGAGCAAGTTGCTCACGAGTTTCATACGCACTTTTTCAACACCCTTGCGAGGAAAAAAAAATATATTGTACAAATGCGGTACAAACAACATAAGAAAATTATGGAAAATAGCGCGCAAGTTGTTTTTTTTTTACGGGGCTAATTTATTATCGTTGATTATATACCTCTTTGATGTTACAAATCTGTATTACCCGGGTTAATTGAAAATGCTCTGTTTACTCGCATATAATTTGCAGTTAGCTACTGACTTAACTCTGTAGGGATAAATTACCCGATTAAATTGAAAATGCTCTGTTTCCTCGCATATAATTTGCAGTTAGGTACTAACTAAACTTTGTAGGGATAATTCTATTACGCACTAGTGTATAATATTATTAATTATTATGCACGAGGGTGTTATAGTTCGGTTTATGGCCCTAAGAACGATATAATAAAGCTCACTTTACGAGGGTATTGAAAACAATGTTTTGTGACGAGGCTTTCAAAACAGGCCGACATCACCAACTTCTTCGTCATTGGTAAACTTTCCATGAATTTCTTGTTTAATTTTATAACATATAATAATTCGACGGGGCCAAATTCGGACTCATGCACTTGTCTTTATATACAACGTTCACAGCTTTTTGTTATTAGACAAACATGTTTTCTTCAGAGGTTACTCGTCAAAGGTTAAAAGGCTTCTCAACCCCTATACCATAGAATAAAATGCCAATACCCGCAATAAATTCATGATAATATGCTCGAAACTAGGGTCGTCGTATTCGTTTTTTTTTTATGTTATTGTGAAGGAACAAGCGCGAGGCCCACCTGATGTTAAGCGGTATCCTCTGCCTATAACAGATGCATTTCATCACAAGTGACGAACTTCACTGCGCCCATCACCTTGAGACATAGTTATTAAGTCTCATTTTGCCTGTTATTTCACTGGCTCTCAAGTCCTGCCGGAACACACCGTTAGATGCTTGGCGACAGATTTTCTACTTGAGGGTGGTCACTAGCCAGGCGGGCATTCGCAAAATGCCCTTCCACCATGCGGTGAAGCTCAAGCTCTGGGCGGGATTCGAACCATGGACCTGCTGCGCGGCAGTCCATAGCCAATGCCACTGAGCCATCACTGCTTCAAAATCCCGAAAGTGAATGTTTTTGCCGGTTAATTTATAACATTTAAACCTATTGTTATGCTTTGAATATCTTCACAGCCGTTAAAGTACCGAAACCCCACTTGTGTAGGTCAGCCATCGCACCGTGGTTATGAACCGGCGCGTTGTCGTGCATAACACACCTCGAGCTGTATATATGTTCTATGTCTCGAGTCCATTTTCTCTTTCTTGTTTCCTTGATGGCATATTTTAGCTCTTCGACGTATTTTCCAGTGATGTGGACGCCTTTTTCGTTTAGTAATGGAACTCAATAGGGTATTTTGGGATAAATACCTCCTCCTCCAATCTTCAAGCGCGGCATATTAATATTACGTCTTTTTGTGTACTGTACTGTATCAGGCGGATCGTCCACTGCTGAACACAGCCTCCCCTATTAAGGGGGTATTTGCCAAAAACCCCACGCTTGGCAGGCGGCTTGGGGATCGCAGTGTAAGTTGCCAGTTCTTTAGAAGGCGCTGCTTCCCACCTTCCAGTATTTTACCCTAAATCGCCTCTTACGACACCCACGGGATGATATGGGGAGGTGCAATTCTAACCCTACACCCCACGGGACTTGTTGTGTACCTCCGCCATAATAGATATATTCTAAACCCTGTATATAGGGGCCCGAGTCTAGGGCAGTCGATCAGAATAGTTTTTCATTTTTTTTTATTCATGATAGTGCCTTTGACCGCTATCTCACCTGATGGTAAGTGATAATGTGGTCGAAGATGTTGTTCAGGCTAACCTGAAATTTAAAAAATGTAGTTAGAAATACTTGAGAGCGTCAGATTTTAAGCTGACAAGTGTGCATTTCATAATGTGATAATTTGACGTAATGTAAGGAGTTACAAACTCGAAATAAAAACGTCACCTCTACGTTTTCGAGTGCGGTTTTATTATTTATATTTGGATTAATTACTTCAATTCCCCGTGGGGTGCCGGGCTAGAATGTCACTCCCCCATTCCTATACCTGTGGGTGTCGTAAGAGGCAACTAAAGGTAAAATAGCACCGGCAGGTGGGCAGCAGCGCCTTCTGAGGAACTGTAACTTAAACTGCAATCCCCAAGACACCTGCCAAGTGGGGGGATTATAGCAATCACCCCCTAAATGAGGGAGGCTGTGTACAGCAGTGGACAATCCGGCTGTATATACAGTATACTATAGTATATAGGTTCAGTTCTAGGATAACGGGGAATATATAATAATTGAACGATCGATAACGAAGTTCGAGCGAAGCGTCTCTGCTTTAGCTTTCACAAAAATGCTTTCGTATGTCCGATTGTTCTCCTCTACAGGTCGCGTTTTTGAACAGATTCTTGTGAAATTATGTGAGCAGGTTTGATAATTCCGTAGAATTAGCTCGGGGTGTTTAACCTGTTTGAACTATTAATAAACTTTAGACTCCTGTACCGCTGGTTACAAAACAAAAGACTATATATTTATAGTATTACAATATATTTGAAATCATCAGTCGTGTTTTTTTATTGTTAAATTATCTATTTTTTTTCTTTCATTACTATCATCGGTAATTTGTTCTTAATTAGTTTATAAATTATGTACCTACCTATAATCTAACTACCGGTTGCGTGCTATTTACGAAACGAGTAGGTCTTCCTCATTCCTTCCATCTTACAACTTAGATATTTTGTAATGTGATTTAAGCTTAGCACGCGATAGTGCTTGTAATAATATTTATAAATAAGTATATACTTACTTCTGTTTGTTTTATAGTTCTCGTTAAGTATTTTTGCATAAAATAAAAAAAAAAAATATTAAAATGTTAGGGAAATGAAATAACACTATCCTCCAAAATTATACCACTTATTTGCAATAAAGTTATACACTATATCACTTTTTTTAATATTGTATTTATACGTTACGTTTTTCGTCATTTTTTGTTTTGAATCAAAATAAAATGCATTTGTAAATGGTTAATAATATTTTGTTTTACTCATTTGCGACAAATATATGCATGAAATCCTGGCATATTAATCAAGTTCACACAAATGGACAATCTCGACTGATTCGTCAATAGGAACTTCGTCCTTAGCATTGAAACGACCTAAAATGTTGTCGACGGCATAACTTCTATGCAATTATGATATTTACTTTTCTTTTACAGTACCCATCGCAAGAAAGAGTATCAGAGGGTCCATAGAGCGAGTTGCGTTTTTTTTTTGCCAGGTTAACTTTGCTGAACCCTCTTTCACAATTTGCATTTGTATGAGGTAAAACCTGGCAATCAAGAACATATCTGACAATTTTTGAAAAGAATCGTTTTCAGATTTCACACCAATCACTTAATTTCGCCTTTTCCGATATTATAGGGTAATATCTATTAAAAATTAAATAGGGCTCACCAATTAATACAGGTCGGTCAACCTGAATATAAAAATATATAATTGGTATTTTCGCGTAGTCATAGAACATATAATAATAGGCATAGTATAGTGAAATTACTAGACTCCTCCTCTCCTCCTTGAGTCGTTTCCCCAATGCTGGGGGTCGTGACCACATCATGGTTTCAAAACCTTCTCTTTTATTATTTCTCTCCAATTGCTCCTACTTTCAGCAACGTGCACGGCTTCTGAGGCTTTAATGTTAAGCGAGGTTTGGATTTGGTCCGTCCAGCGTATAGGGCTTCTACCTCTGGGTCGTTTTCCCTCGACTTTTCCCGTGACAATCACTTTAAGTAGGTTGTCACCAGGTTTGCGCGCGATATGGCCATAGAAATCAAATATCTTGCGGAGGCACACATTCGATAATCTTGGCCTTTTCTCAATTTTGAGCTCCTGTAGTATCGAGATGTTCGTCCTGTGTGCCGTCCACGAGATACGCAGCATCTTTCTGTAGCACCACATTTCAAAGGCCTCAATGCGCCTGCGATCAGCGGCTTTTAAAGTCCACGTCTCCGCTCCGTACAGGAATATGGAGAACACAAGGGATTCAACGAGTGAAAGTTTTGTCTTCCTTGTAATGTTTCGGTCCTTCCATATTCTTTCAAGCTGTGACATGGCACCCTTGGCCATTCCGATACGCCTGCGAATCTCATCTTCACACGATCCATATTGTTGTTTATACTAGAGCCCAGGTAAATAAAGTGATTCACCGTTTCAACATTAAGTGTCCCACTAAGCTCTAGTTTGGATGTGCGATCCACCACCATAATTTTTGTTTTGGACCGGTTTATTGATAGACCCATCTCGCCACTGTACCTCTCCATTCTGTTGAGAAGAGAGCACATCTCCGTTTCATCTGCTGCAAAAAGGATGGTAT
The DNA here is from genome assembly GCA_963890685.1 of Plagodis pulveraria. Classification (NCBI taxonomy): domain Eukaryota; kingdom Metazoa; phylum Arthropoda; class Insecta; order Lepidoptera; family Geometridae; genus Plagodis; species Plagodis pulveraria. The sequence continues at coordinate 8,871,061 of OY982970.1, read as the reverse complement.
CGTCAGCGTATCGCAAGTTGGTGATCTTGTTGCCATTAATATATAAGACTACGTACCATGAAATAATGGTACGAATATTATAAGTAATTATACTACGTAATCAACACTGCTAACGCTACTCGATGGCGATGTCATGGAATCCCGGTTAATATTTCAGTGCTATCAACTTCGATCATAAAAATTTGCGGTGTGCCTTGTGCTAACTTTTAGATATAAAAGGTTAAAATTGATATTTATTTGTATACCTTTGATACAGCCATCTATTCATTTGCCTAACTAACAAAATATTTTTTTAGTCATAACTTATAATATACCTTAATATAATTATATGCTATAAAATAAATGTTTGATATATGGTAACTAGATTACACTCAAAATAATGTAGACTTAGTGCTTATTGCGCTAACGTAAATTCGAGAGTCAAAGTCGCGTTAAGTTCGTATCTGTATGACAATTTACACTTAATTCGTAATCTTACAAATAAATAGATATTTTAACAATTCAATTCTGCTACACATCCACACTAAGTGTCGGGTAAGAGTACTTGCATACGTCGGACTTTTTGTAGAGCTGATTATCAGGAAGACTGAAATTCTACACGTTTAAGGAACTTTTTGTAGAACTTGTGCGTTTACCGTATGAAATTCGGTATTTTATTTACGCCAAGGAAATTCTCTAAAAAGTCGGTTACCGAGTGTCTGACGTAGGAAAAGTTGTAACGTTTCACGTTTTTGTGACATCCAGTAAATTCAATATCCACATCTTAATAAACACATCTTAAAAAAATTACACTCAGGCAGAGAAATGCGGGCCCCTTTCGCGCGCGGGCCCGTAGCAATTGCTACTCTTGCTACGTAGTTAATCCGGCACTGATTATACCCCCTAAACATTTATTTAAACAAAATTATTATAATCAAAGCAATGGTAGTATTTTATATAGTGTTTAATTTAATTGTTTTTAGAGAAGTCTAAATACTTAGATAATATGGGGTTAAAGTTTGTACTCAAAAAACAGAAGTGGCGGAATTTCCGCCTAATTAACGATAACAACTAGGACTAGTAAACAAAAAGACCTTGAATTCAATCTTGGTAACATTAGTCTTATTCTAAACGCCCCGCCCTATCCTCACCGCTTGTTTGATTGATTGCTGAGTTGGTTAGTTTATAATTATACTGTGGTTGGTTTTTCACTGTTCGTTAATATTTTTTTAGGAACAAATCGGGAATATTTGTGATATTTCATATAAAATAATTGCCGGTCATAATTTGGAAGTATGATTCGTAACATACATTACGTAACAATTACATAATATAAGTATATATTCTGCACATTGGAAATAAGGTTTCCACAACAGTAACGGTCCATTTGATTTGTAAACCACCCAGGTATTTAAAAAAAAGTTTTCATACTAGCTGGTATATGGGCTGATCCCACTGTATCTGAGAGAAGGATAAAATGTTAGTGAATTTCGTATTTGGACAAGCCAGTCTCCATGTGTACCTATTTGGCCTCAGCCATATATGCTACATCAATAGAACCTAAAGATCATGCAAGATTTTTTCTATTACAAACAATAGAAAAAATCTTGCATGATCTTTAGTCCTTTGTCACAGTACACACCTTGGTGTGTATTGTGTTTCTGCGGCTGACAACATGTGTTTCTGCGGCTGACAACATTTCAATTGTATGTAAATTAAGTTTAGGAACAAAAAGGAAAAATCTAATAATAAAAAAAAGCCTAGGGCGTTAATTTTGAATGATCTGCTTGAAGCATTTTTGAACTTTTGAATTTGTTCTTGGACAAATAGTAATAAAGACTCGTCTAGAATTGGTGCAACCAAAAGATGCAGCGAAGTCAGCGATGAGCGATGTTTTTTCTACTAATTTTATGTTAGGCGTAATTTAATTGAATTTTTCGATAATCGAACCTTCCGTAAACACTTAAAAAGTTTACATTCAGAAATTTTTTTTCAAGGCCAATAAGATGAAAATTGTCTACCAAGTCATTCAATACAGTGTTCGCATCGCGTCGCCCCATAAGTTTCTGTCATCCTAATACCAATTGAATTATTGAGTGAATGGCAAGAATAAAGGTGGCGCAGACCATTATCCAAGAAAAATATTATTGTATTATGGCCCAGACCATCATCCTGTTGACATCCTATTAATAGTGAAAATTCAACGCAAATTCACAAAATTTAAAATTTTGTATATTAAGGCAGTTCTTATTCTGTTCTTCCTAAAATCCACATTCGTCTAACGCTCAGATCATAGAAATAGGGGAGATTTGCTTTCATATAATCGTTCGTGTTACGATGTCTCCGAGATTCTCCCATTTGTTTCTCTAACACAAAAACAATAACTATGAGACACTTCCTCAAATTTCTCACCCTCACTAAGAAACTTGCAGCAATACCAATAAACCGACAAATAGCACACATGCAAAAAGAGGCCGGCATCGCCCTGTAGTTACGGATTGTGAATAAGCACACATAAGCAAATATTAGAGATGTAAAATTATCATCGATGTAAAAATTTCGATTAAATTTGGTAAAATTAACTTACTGTACTGTACTGTATCAGCCGAATCATCCACTGCTGAACACAGCCTGCCCTATTAAGGGGGTATTTGCCATAATCCTTACGCTTGGCATAGGCGGCTTGGGGATCGCAGAGTAAGATGGCAGTTCTTTAGAAGGCGCCGCTGCCCACTTTCCAGTATTTTTCCCTTAGTCGCCTCTTACGACACCCACGGTATGATATGGGGAGGTGCTATTCTGACCCGGCACTCCACGGGGCAAGGCCTAAGGATTTATTTACAATGAAATAAAACCATATAATTCGAGTAAACAATTTTATTGTCCAGTAAAATGTAAAGATTTGTTTAACACCTCTTCAGCCTCTTAGATATTTTCGGTGTTGCGTTTTTTTTGTTAAATAATGTAGTCTTACGGTAATGTATTTCTCCATCAACGCTTTTATAAGCATTGGCAATGTTATTTATTGGTTGTTAGATAAAAAAATATAATTTTTCAATAATATTCATACCTATACAATGCCGTAGCGATTTAGATATGAACAATTGCTAAAAAATGTTTGAAGACATTTTTATTTTGTTTATTTATTTATTTCAATTGCTTATGTAGGTACTAACAGCTTACGCCAACACATACATTAAGCCATCAAGATAGCATCCGGATACAGTAACTTTAATACTAATTTACTTACATAACTATGACACCTATAATTACAATAAAACACATCGACATCTCTGTTCTGAGCAATCAGGGCATTAAGCAAGTTGATAGCTTGTGACGTAGGCGCGTTCTGGGAGGTTTGGGTGTGCACGTGTGACGCTGCGAATAGCTGACGAACGCTGCACTCGCGCGACTGTCGCTGCCGATTCGGTGCGACCAGGGCTAGGCGAGCCAGTGCACTCGGGTTATGTATTTGACAATTAAGAAGCTGATAGAAATGCAATAGTAGAGCACATTTGCGTCTAAAAACCAACGTGTCAATACCTAACATTCCAGACACAAACAGAGAAGCATATAGAAAGGGATAATATTATCCGTATAACTTACAAATAGCGAGCAAACTTTTTGCCATAGCATTGCCAAAGCAAAAGAGCTTAGATAATGTATAATCAAAGCAAACGGGTATTATTAATTCCTGAATTTTATATATCTTCAGTGAAAAGGTAGATGCTAGCTAACGAACGTATTTTTGGGATGTAAGTAATATATATACATAATTATTGTATGTAATATTTTTGTCACTGCATTAATTGATAATTTTGAAATCAGTGAGAAAACATATTACCTATTAATAAATTATTATTCATATTAATCACAAACACACACGAAAAGTAATCTATGAAAAACCCCCACACCAGTTTAAATTCTATTTGATCTATGCCCCACACTTCTAATCTGTGCCCTGCATTATTATTGGGGCGTTCGTATAGCCTATCAGTTCCAAAAATAACACTCACAAACGCTACAAATTATCACACGAGCCGTTCGATTTGGGACTTCGTGAGCAAAAATATCGTTTTCGCTCACCGTTCGGATAGCTTTGAAAACGCTACAAATGACAGAGAAAAGTGATATTTTTGACCCATGTCGTACCGTGGGATCGTTGTGATCGTTTTTTGACAACTGCTGGTTTGACAGTTGTATTTGGCGCGATTAAAGAGTTTCACAGGTTTTTTATATAGTATTTATATTTTATGTAGTAGGTACCTATTTGTTTTGTTAATTTTAGAGATTAATTCCATGTTTCGTACTGTGAACAGTACGAAACATGGAATTTAAATTGTTCACATATTGTCAGTTGTCAAAGTATGTTTTAAGCCGTTCGGATAGCATGCAGTAATTGGTGGTCAAAAATAGCAAACGTTTCTATCCGAACGCTAATACACTTAAATGCCACTTTTGAAACAAGATAGCATCCGGATACAGTAACTTTAATACTAATTTACTTACATAACTATGACACCTATAATTACAATAAAACACATCGACATCTCTGTTCTGAGCAATCAGGGCATTAAGCAAGTTGATAGCTTGTGACGTAGGCGCGTTCTGGGAGGTTTGGGTGTGCACGTGTGACGCTGCGAATAGCTGACGAACGCTGCACTCGCGCGACTGTCGCTGCCGTTTCGGTGCGACCAGGGCTAGGCGAGCCAGTGCACTCGGGTTATGTATTTGACAATTAAGAAGCTGATAGAAATGCAATAGTAGAGCACATTTGCGTCTAAAAACCAACGTGTCAATACCTAACATTCCAGACACAAACAGAGAAGCGTATAGAAATGGATAATATTATCCTTATAACTTATTGTACAAATAGCGAGCAAACTTTCGCTGTACGCGTTCTATCATAATCGTGTATTTTTTCTCGTGTGGATCCCAAATGATTGAGTTGTATTCTAACTTGCTACGTACATAGGCATAGAATAATATAATAATAGCGTTCCTATCCTGAAATCTGGTGGATTGTCGCATAACAAAACCGAGTGATTTAAACGCTTTACCACAAATATTTGTTATATGCTTGTTAAACTTTAATTCGACATCCATTGTAACACCAAAATCGAGAATTTCTTCAACGCGCTCCAGGGAAACATCTGACATGCGGTAGTCGTACCTGATGGGTGTCTGTGATCGTGTGAAAGAAATAGTTTTGCACTTGGAATTATTAAACTCCAGGTGATTACGCTCTCCCCACACGACCACACTGTCAATATCCCTCTGCAACGCGTCGCAGTCATCAACGCTGTTTACACCCAAGTAAAGTTTGATATCATCAGCGAACATGAGACACTCAGCGGACTTGACAGCTTCCGGCAAATCATAAATCATGATCAGAAACTGTGTTGGGCCCAACGTGCTACCTTGACTGACCCCAGAACAGGTCACATAAGGGTCAGAGCGGAATCCAGCTAGCTGGACATACTGCACACGGCCAGAGAAATAACTGGAAAAAAACTTTGTCGTTTGATAGAATGGAAATAATAACTTCTGTTATTATAGATATGATTATAACATCATTAGATGAAAATATAAGTTCATCTTTATCCTTTACTTTTTGCTACGCACATTTTTCGACCGTTTAAAGCACTTTGGCTCAAAGTGTTACTAGCAGGTCGTGCTACTTTTGGTTGGGAAACAATTTGGACCCCTTCCTGTCGCATTAATCCACCGTTCTTCAATTTTTGGATCCTTTGGATAGCTAAAATATTAAAATAAAAACTAAATTTTGCTGATACATTAGTTGTATTATAAATTGACGACACAATTTTTTATTATAAATATTAATACGTTTTTAAATTATTCAAGTTAAGTTATCATAATAAGAATAATCTTATACGCCTGAATCGGTCGGTAAAATATCGATATTTGAGTTACTGATAGCACCGCAGAGCGCATCTCTATTCAACGGACGCGTGCAAGTTGCAGCGGCCGCACCACGTACATATCGTATAATATTTAGAGTAATCATAAAAACTTACCCATTGCGCTGCTAGAACAAGTAATGCATTGATTGATTAGTACTAAGCAAGCAATGGTTTGACTGTCTAAAAATTATAACGAGATTGGTGCTTCATCACGTTTTAATACCACGACATAGTGTTTTACTCATTATTATAGGAAAAATCAATATTTTTTTGTATTTACGTGTGAAAGGAGATGCCGTCGTCCCCGTAATACACATTAGAGCTCGTATTTTTCCAAAAAAAAACACAGGAAAACGTGGCATTTTGCCAAAACTAAGTAGCCAAGTCGTTCGCTGCTGGAGTTCAACTAGGAAAAAATCCGGATCTGGCATGTTTTAGGCCAGAATGCGTTCGCACGTGCCACGCCCCCTTAACCCATTTCCCTTGTTTCTATGATCTGAAGTCTAACACTTAAAATGGCCATTCTAGAAAAAGGATTATTATATTCTATTGTAGGTAATTTTGCATCAGTTTATAGAATATGGTCTATCTATTTAGATTTTAGAGAATATTAAAAGAATTTTAAGTTTACAGAATGTGTAGGGAATCGACACTATCATAACGTTATTTTGGTGTTATATTTATTTTTACGGTTTGCCATAGCATTGCCAAAGCAAAAGAGCTTAGATAATGTATAATCAAAGCAAACGGGTATTATTAATTCCTGAATTTTATATATCTTCAGTGAAAAGGTAGATGCTAGCTAACGAACGTATTTTTAGGATGTAAGTAATATATATACATAATTATTGTATGTAATATTTTTGTCACTGCATTAATTGATAATTTTGAAATCAGTGAGAAAACATATTACCTATTAATAAATTATTATTCATATTAATCACAAACACACACGAAAAGTAAGCTATGAAAACCCTCCACACCAGTTTAAATTCTATTTGATCTATGCCCCACACTTCTAATCTGTGCCCTGCATTATTATTGGGGCGTTCGTATAGCCTATCAGTTCCAAAAATAACACTCACAAACGCTACAAATGATCACACGGGCCGTTCGATTTGGGACTTCGTGAGCAAAAATATCGTTTTCGCTCACCGTTCGGATAGCTTTGAAAACGCTACAAATGACAGAGAAAAGTGATATTTTTGACCCATGTCGTACCGTGGGATCGTTGTGATCGTTTTTTGACAACTGCTGGTTTGACAGTTGTATTTGGCGCGATTAAAGAGTTTCACAGGTTTTTTATATAGTATTTATATTTTATGTAGTAGGTACCTATTTGTTTTGTTAATTTTAGAGATTGATTCTATGTTTCGTACTGTGAACAGTACGAAACATGGAATTTAAATTGTTCACATATTGTCAGTTGTCAAAGTATGTTTTAAGCCGTTCGGATAGCATGCAGTAATTGGTGGTCAAAAATAGCAAAAGTTTCTATCCGAACGCTAATACACATAAATGCCACTTTTGAAACTGCTACAAACGCAATCGAGCCAAAACGAACGCACCTTATGTCAATGTCAAAATTCACAAATGTCAACTACAATTGATAATATGATTTTGACAATTCACCTTTTGCATTTAGGGTGACCAACGCAACAGGATTCTGCTATTTTAGCAGAATCCCTATTAGAACGGAACAAGTTATTTAATGTCAATTCAAGTCATTAAATTAATGTCCACCTAATGTTGCATGTTCAATACTTAATTACTTGTAAATTTCTAATATGTGTGTTAATTTGGTGTTACAAGCTGTCGTAAATAAAATATATATATATTTCATTTCATTTCATTTCAGTTATAATAACCTGTAATTTTGTATCAGGATTTAGTAAAATCTTAGGTTAGGACTTGAATGAATTACGCTCGTTTCGTCGCGAGTTTGTGCTGGAGTTTATACAATGTTCTAAGAAACATGATTGTCCATGGAAGTACGAGTACACCAGCAGAGACTTTAAAAATGAACTGCTAAAAACGTCCGCGAACCTCCCGGGCTATAAGAGGGCCTTCCCTCTCCCAAAATCCGGTGGAGCTGGTCGGCCAACAGTGGCGGCCAGCATCTATGTAAAAAAACGTCCGTGAACAATAACATTTTAGAGATCTACCAATAACATGATCACAAGTAAATTACTGATGTTAAATATACAATTCATCCCTGCAAGTAGTAGATAAAAGGTTCAAGCTAGTATGAGAACTGGATCAGGGGCCGACGAAGTATATAAACTCGAGTTATGGTCAGTGTTGGATTTCGTAATATAATTATACTATTTGTACCATTATTTCATGGTGTGTAGTATTGGAATGTAACCATACTACGCGAAAATACCATAATTCTATATTAATGTCGACCGACTTGTATTATTGGTGAGCCCTATTTACTTTTTAATAGATATTAAAAATTAATACCCTATTATATCGGGAAGGGCGAAACGAAGCGCTTACTGTTATATCTAAAAAAGCTTCTTTTCAAATATTTACAAATTTGATTACCTGGTTTTACCTTACGCAAATGTTAAATGTGAAATAGTGTTCAGCAAAGGTGACTTGGCGAAAACTTAACTAAGAAATAAACTTGCAACTCTTGGCGAGTTGCGTTCACTCGCTTTTGATCTTTGCGATGAGTACTGTAAGAGAAAGTAAATCTAATAACTGCATAGAATTTATGCCGTTGACAACATTTAACGTCGTGTCAATTCTCAGGACCAAGTTCTGACTGACCAATTAGCCGAGATCGAAGTCTACTTGCCTGAACTTGATTAATGTGCTTAGATTTCATCTAAGCATATTAATCAAGTCACACAAACAAAAAACACCTAAACTCTAAAGATAATAGATAAAATATAAATAAAAAACATGTTAACTCAAACGTGGTATAATTTTGGATGAATAGTATAATTTTATTTTCCAAGTAGAATAATATTTGAGGGTCTGAATCCAACCCTGGTTATGGTACAACACAGACTTGAAATTACTGAACAACTTTTCTATTTCTGATTTACAAATACGAAATATATATATTTCGTAAAATCCAGTTACCTAAGGCTCATATCCAGCACAGAATCTTCTCCTGATGTAACAGTATATATACCCAAATAATAAAGTAACCACAAAGTACTTACTATGTAAAAGTAACTCCGTCTGGAGGCACGCCATGACTTCGCCAACGATGAGAATCTGACTATTTTGCTCACCAATGGATCACCAACGAAAGCTAACGAGCCAGTGAGCTAACAATTTAAACCGTGGCTCACTTATTTGCAAATGGATCACCCCCTTTACATCGTAAGAATATATATCGGACCGGAAAATTTAAGATCACAATAAACCGAACAGTGAGCATTAGTAGAATCATCGATTTCAATCTGGTCACACTTTTTGCGTTCGCGAAAAATTGAGTTCAGGAGGAAGCGTTTGTTGATTAAAATAAATATTGTTTTTGAAAAATGAGTGTTGTATTTGCCATATAAGTAAGAGCCATGGATGAACACGAGTTTTACAAACAGACGGTGCAACACTTGGCGCGGTGCTTGTCTCATTTAAACCCAACACCATGGGAAAAGGTCAGCGAAATTACGACACCCATTCGATATGTTGTTTTTCCTTCAGATATGCTTATTACTCTGGTTACTTTAGTAATAACTACGTTATTTGTCTGCTATATATACTTTGACAATAAGCGATTACTTCTGCTACTAATATTATATTGCTTCTCTACTACTAATAGTTACCTTAGAAATATTCTCCAATCTATGAATATATGGCAATGACCTCACTGAAGCCTTATGATTCATCACATTGTTTATTTGCATGCTATGTATCAACAGATTCACACCATACATATATCAAGTAGAGGAATAACTGTTAAGTCATAATTAAATAACAGAGTATTGTTTTCATACATTAATTAGCCCATTATGCCATGTATTGTATACCAATAACTTTTTTTTAGCAAAAATGGTTTTGCTTGTTTACTGTTATCTCACCTGGTTTTAAGTGAATAGTAATAAGTGGTAGTAAGGGAAAATACGAAAACACACCGAAAAATGTCTGCAGTCGTCTTTCTCTATGTTGGACTTAGGAATGTTCCTAAGTCCAAGATTAACCCATTGGCATCGGCGATAATTATAACAATAGAATTTCATTCATAAATTGGCCATAGTGGGTCAGTCCGATTTCAACTTATTAATTGGACCACACACAAAATAATAGCCATGAATTTAAGATGATGAATAAGAGAAGCTAAGTGAAGCATGCATTAATGCATAATTTTTACAATGCAGTGCTTATTAAAATAAAGACATAACACTAGTCTGAGATGAAATTAAATAACAGAAACGGGCACAGTCATTCTGGATTTGTTGAATTAGTTTTAAGTTTTTTACTCTTAGCCTGCATCCATATAATTTAACAAGATGAAAATAATGAACTCACAGGTCGTTTCACTATTTGAATAGATAGAATATTGGAAAGGTTGAGTTTAGTAAAAAAAATCTATTTTGACTTTTTTTTATAGCTGATAAGCTAGCCTATGACCACTATCTCACCTGATTGTAAGTGACACTGTGGTTGAAAATGTTGTTCAGGCTAACCTAGAATTACTGGCTCTCACAGCTGCTGTAACAACTACTCTCATAAGACAGTGAACAGGACCAACCTTCGTGCCCTCCAAAGCATGAAAGCGCTCCGTAATAATGTCACTAGTGGTCAGCCATAACTTAACTGATTGGTCAAGACAAAGCAAACTTCGCTACAAGTGCTTCGTAATTTGTACATGAATAGACCCAAAAGTGTAATTTAGTGTAATCCGTTACCAAAAGATGGTATCATAAAATTTGGGTATCACTATTTTTGGATAGGTTCACTATTTTATCAGAAATAATAAATAATTGATAGGAAATGTCTCAAAAGGTTAACTTACTAAGAAAATTCATAAGTATATGAGTATATATAATAATAACAGAATAAACTATGTAACCTAAAGGAGTTCAGTTGGATGTATTGTAAAAATATTTTGAAACACTCATTCTGAGTGACAGTTAAAAAGGTTTTGAGTATGTGTCCTATTACTTTTTGATAATTTAATCCAAATAACACTTTAATATTCCAGGTCAACACATTGTTTATGCTGTGCCCTCAAGCTGGCTCATCACTGATTGTGACTCCTCGCAGTCAAGAGGCATCCATTGCCCTTGGTCTATACTTCATGCAGAGTGGTCTGCAGCACCAGGACAAGCTGCTACCCTACTTTTTAAAGGTTCTGAAGTGTCTTACAACTGCACAGTTTGAGGAACCATCATGTAGGACTAAGAATGCTGATCGTAAGTACATACAAAGTTAAAATCTCAATACCATTTTCATTGTTTTTTGCTAGACTAGCTTTTGACCACTAGCTGATGATGGTAAGTGATGATGTGGTCAAAGATATTGTACAGGCTTATCTAGAATTAATAGCCCTTGCTACCGGAATACTCCGTTAGATGCATGGTGATAGATTTTCTACTGTGGTACCTAGACAGGCGGTCAACTTACCCTACATCCATGACTAGACAACTCCCCAGCAAGTGTTAAAAAAACTATGGCTCATTCATAAATAATTGAATTTACTAACAGTTTTTTGGCTTTGGGTGCTTACTGTTGTGATATTTAGGTACCAGAAATTTCCAAAAACTACATATGTAGGAAGTCATAATTGTACAAAGCATCAAGAATGCTCCATTAAATGAAGCAAATACAGGCTTATAGATTTTGACTACAAACCTATTCAAAACAATATGGTTAAACAGAAACAATTATAATATTAATTTTGAGACAAATTACTTAGCAATCCACTGATTCGGCATGCAGGTGCTGGACCCATTGCACTGCAGAGGATGAGGTCCAAGTCTCAAGTGTCTGGGATTTGAACCCAGGGAGTAGGGCTAGGGTGGCCCTTTATGATGTCATCAAAGTTCCAATCCACTTCTTGAGCCTCCTGCCCTCTCTAGCCAAATTTAGTTAGGCAGGGGTGGATGCATTAATGCAAGCTAAATGTATATAATGTTAATTAAGTATATACATTTTTGATTGGAAAAAAATACTAATGGTAGATTCTCCTTTGAAATGTGTTGGTTGGTATATGCATTTATTAAATATTTGGAAGATAGCCCCTAATCCGCTGGATGACGGTACTATATAAGTAGATCTAAACTTTACAGAATGTAGGAAACTTGCCAGTGCCAGTGAACAATAAAATGACAATAATCCCATTCCCAAAACCGGCCCCAGATCCAATGGTCCAATCCAGAATGGTGGTGTTATGTTAGTAGATCTACCTCTTAAATAAAGTAGAAAACATTCTGGTGAACAAGACATTTATGTCAATTCAATTCCCAAAAAAACATACAATATGTTTGTTGTTTTTTATACATGACATGGTATGTTTATTTGGTATGTTGTGTCTGAATAAAGATGTCCATTATGAATATACTGATTAAGGACTATAATATCTTTTGCATAGGGTTTTTTTAATTGTGGTTATGGGCAGCAACAGTCACTTACTATTTCTTAAGTAAATAACTATTTTGGCTCCAAAATAGTTATATCTACTTATGAAATTGTTATATTTTTTGCCAATCCGCTGTACTATAGTGAGTGCTTAAGGTTGAACTGGCCGGTCACTTCTCCATACAAACGTCGTAGGGTGATCACTCCCTTATTTGAGATTTTAGGTCCAGAATTAAGCGTAATACCGATTGATATCCTCATTATCTAGGCTTGTATGGTGCCAACATTTTAAAAAGATACTTAAGTTGTAAGTTATGAGCCTCGAAAACTTTATATGAAAATGTTTCGAGGCTCATAATTCTCAAGTTAATTATTTTACTAAAATGTCGGCATCATACAAGCCTAGATAATGACGAGATCAATCGGTATTATGCTTTATTTTGGACATACATCCTCAAATAAGGGAGTGATCACCCTACGACGTTTGTATGAAGAACGGGCCGGTCAGTTCACCCTTAAAGCTTAAGTTGGCCGCGCCTTAGGTGTCTCGGGGGCGGCGAGCGGGCGGGTTGCCTAGTACTCGCAACACACACACGCACATTAGACAGTGATGACCAAAGCAAGCGCCCCCGCCTCTCCACCGCTCACATACCTAAGGCGCGGCCAACTAGTTCCGCGCGCACTATAACACATATCTTGTGAAATTTTCAACTGGCTTCCTGTTCCTATTAATGTTACAAAGATACAGCCCTTTAATGTCCATACGAACAGACTGCCGAGGCTTAGTTATGGTCATCTTTTTCCTGTCCAAAAAATCCTCTAATTTTCGATTAAAGCGTCAAAGCTGTTTTAAAATAATACTAAAGCTAGTTAAAAGAGCTTCATATGTACTGGTTGAATAAATTTATAAACAACCTTAGTACATACTTTCACGCTACGAATAGGGTTGCAATGATCATCAAAATTACTAATTATTGAGTGAAAATAATTAAAGTAATGGTCGGGATTAGAACCCGCGTCCATCCACCCCTATATCCGGGGTATGCTCTGACCAACTGAGCTAACATGACAATGACTCATAACTATTTTTTCCTCTCGTTCTTTATTGATCCATCGTATTGGGATGGAGCGACACGTATTAGTTCAACTTACGTTGTACTATATTACAAATTTCTCTAGTAAAATGTGTATTTTCATAATGTAATCCGCAGAGCAGGCGTTATTGCAAACATAACAATATTAAAAAAAAATATCAATATGTCGATTACGATCCCGATTATAATTATCTAAATCAATAATCGACAATTCCGATTATCACTATGTGAAAAAATAAAATGTATTAAAAAAGTTGTTGTACAATAGTATCATTTTCAATGGTCTTTTCATTCCTTTTCCAACTAACTAACATGTAATGACTTGTTGCATAGTAAACTAAAGAACCCTGTATGCTATGAAAATATCTGAAAAAGTATTTGGTATTCCATTAACATACATATTTACTGTAATATACTGCATATTTATTTTAAAGAGATTAACCGAATAAGATGAGCCCGTATTACCATGCGGCGTTTTCTATCCTTTTTAATTAATTTTAGGAAAGTGTGCAATAATCGGTAATCGAAAAATAATCGTATTATTATCAGGTTTTCCGATTAATCGTAATCGGACTAATAATCGCCGATTAATCGTATCGTAATCAGTTGCATCCCTAAACGATTATATTGCTTGAGTTTTTCCTTGCACATCTCTGGTCGATACGCACTCTTATCTTGATAAACATTCGTTATAAGTTTGAAGCGCTCGTAGAGAAGTTTACTTAGCTGTTCTCAACCGATCAGCAAAGTTAAGCAACGTCGCGCGCGGTCATGAGTTGGATGGGTGACCGCTAGTGACATTACTACTGAGCGTTTCCGTGCTTCGGAGGGCACGTTAAGCCGTCGGTCCCGGTTGTTGTCTTAGGATGGCAGTCGTTATAGCATGGGGTAGGGCATTTTGAGAATGCCCGCCTGGCTAGCTACCACCAAGTAGAAAATCTGTCGCCAAGCACCTAACGGTGTGTTCCAGCAGCTGCCACATCATCACTTACCATCAGGTGAGATAGTGGTCAAAGGCTAACGTATATGGCATTAAAAAAAAAAGTATATATCCGAAAAAGAGGGAAAAAAAACAAAATTTAATTATTATGTTAATTTATAATCTTCAATATAATACAATCCAGTATTTTGAAGAAAATCATTTATTAACAGAAATATAATGATAGTGACTTTGATTATTTGCCAGTGCCAGAGCTAGATCCAGTTCCTGATCCGCTACTTCCAGCACTCGCTCCACCTCCAACAGATCCTCCCATGGACATGCCCATTCCAGCTGTCAAATCAGAGAACATTTATTATAGAGAGGTACTATTATACCTGCCAGCGGTTACATAATTTATGGTTGAAGCATTGTTGCAACTAATATATTACTGACCTAGGTCCTACTCCCTCACAAACGCGTTGTAAGCAGTATATTTCTCTATATAAACGTTGTCTTCCAAAATTAAGTGCTCAGAATTATTGTGATAACTCCAGGAGTCACCAGACTCAGTACTAGTATACACTACAGGTGGAACCTTTGCCCAAATTAATAGCAAAAGCAGATAAAATAAATGTGTGTGTGTGTCCATAACTTGTTTGTTGTAAGACAACTGAATAGGTCCACACCACAGTTCGTAGTGGAGCTTTCGTAGTCGTTCTTAATAGATAGATAAGGTTAAGTAAAGTAATATATGATGCGGTCAGTACTTGGATGGGTGACTGCTTTTTGCTTTTTCTTTTAAGCGCTTCAGTGCTTCGGAAGGTACGTTAAGCCGTCGTTGGTTTCAGCTGTTGTCTTAGGATGGCATTCGTTGGGCTACGTCCGAAGCCTTAGGGAGTTCTAAAAACTGATGGCTGGGTATTTTGCAATGCCCGTATGGCCAGTTAACACCTTCATAAAGGAAATCTGCCGCCAAGCACTTATCAGTATGTTCCAGGAACTGTCCCTGAGAGCCAACTTCGATTCTAGGTGAATCCTGTTTTCGATCATCGATTACGATCACCACTACAATTAGGTGAGATTTTAGTGAAACATTTAGCTTATTAACAATTTAAAAATAGAGTTATAGTTCTCCTGAGTGGCCGGTTGTACATTATATATCCCTACTACTAATAAGGAAAAACCAGAGAAAAAAGAAAATTGCTTTTAATGTGATTTTTTTATGGTATTAATTAAAGCGCCACGTCTGTCCAGTACATTTGCAGTGTCACCATCCTCGGTCTGCATGACACTGCACTGCACTCGTCTCGCCGAGAAATTAGTTCTTAAATCTCGTTCATTTGCTACAGTACCCTTCACGCATAAACACAGTAGCGTTTGCACAATACTGCTTCAAGGCAGAATATCTGACATTGCGGTGGTACCCATCAAGACAGACTTTTGCTAAAGATACTTAGTTGGTAATAATAAGGACTAATGGTAGCGGGTTAGAATCCCGAACGTGGTTAAAAAGGTTTCCTTTCGTTTTTGATTTGTTAACTGATTCGCGTATCCATTATTAAATCAAAATATGATTACAAGCACTATTGCTAAGCGAAAATCATAATTTGCAAATTTTTGGAGCACAAAATTTTATACCCCGGGCGGGCATTGAACCCTTATCCTCCGATTTCGCGCCGGATGCATAAACCACTCAGCTACCGGGCACGCTCTTTCGAGCCGAAATTTGTACTCCAATTGTATACTCTAACCGTCACAGCGGACGGTGCGCGGCCATCAACCAGACCTCATCTGTTTAAAAGAATTCCTTTTTAACTCTTAACTCTCGGAATGATGTCGCTACCTTCTATATTTCTAAATATGATTACAAACACTATTGCGTGCTAAGCGAAAATCATATTTTACTAATGATTGAGATGCCTAAAAAAATTTAATGTTATAATTAATAATATGTAATTAGAATTGATACATGCCTTGGCCACTCACGCCACCTCCCCCACTTCCGGCTGAAAAAGAAGAAACTTAAATGGATGTATTATTTCTTAGCATAAAAAGTGTTGGCGTATATATAGAAGGATATATACCAACCGCTTCCAGGACTTGTGTATGTGTAATTATATGTCCAGGATTCTGAAATTTTCATTATTTACTCCATGACTCCCATTATACACCCACACCTGTACTGTGTGAGTCAGCTGATTGATTAATTTTCCTAGCAATTCACAGTGGAAAAGAGCTTAGCAAAGCGAGGTCTTTATACAAGCATGCGTACCGCATGGGTGTATAATGGGAGTCATGGATACATACAAACACCCTATAATCATCTAAGATCCCTAGAACAGACGTTCATACTCAGACCTATATGTGCCCTCGGCCAGGATTCTAACCTAAGACTCCGGGCTTTGCAGGCAGAGCAACTACCAAATAAGATATATTGCAAGGAATATCAACATCTCATGATAATCAACAAAATAGTAGCCTCAGTTTTGACTTATCAAATACCAAGTGAGCAAGAAGTGGAGCTGTGCGTTTTTGACCTATTGAATTGCGCAAAATTTGCGTGTCTGTTCTGAGAGATAACATTTGGGCAATTATATTGGTTAAATCCTCTCCAATGATCCTCCTCCAATTGTTTTCATCGTACCTATGCTGTGTGGGTCAGCTGATAGTTAAATTTTTCCCAGTGGAAAAGAACTTAGCAAAGCGATGTCTTAACACATACATTACGAGCGAGAAATTAGTTTGACGATAAAATGAGAGCGAGCGAAGCGTGCGAGATATATGCGCGCCGCTCACACCACCACACCGCAAAGCACACTCCTCTTGCCTGACCCAGACTGTACACTAAATACTCTACAGTCCTCAAATTAGAATCAAACCTGACATTAAAAGCAATCTAATTTTGTAATATTTTCTCCAAAACCATGCGAGTCGATAGAAAAACTATATATCTTTAACTTAACTGTGTACCTAACTAACAGTCGATATACATACCAGTTCCTTGCTGCATGCTCTGTAAAATAAATAAAAAAAATCGTTAAAATAGAGGTGAAAGTGTGGTAAGTTTTCTTGAAATTAATTTTATTTAGGGGGTGCTAAAGCCTGTCTCCAAGAGTCAATCCATGGCTTTCTTGACAATGATGGCTTAGTATCATTTTACTTGTGATTTTGTATCGTAGAAGCAACAAACAATTGTTCTATGTAATACATATATTAGTAAATTGTTTTATTGATAATGACAGTCGATCTGTATCCATGGTGTAGCATTTTTTTAATACCTGACTGGGTAGCACTTGACCACTATCTCATCTGATGTTAAGTGATGATGCGATCGATAATGGAGTGTGCTTACCCAAAAGATACCTATTAACATTCGTTGTTACCACGAGGAAAGAGTGATGCTAACCTAAATTGGTCATTAATAACTGCATAACTTGTTTTTGTTTTTATCAAATATGGATTTTCGCAGAGTAAAGCCGATATATTAATAAAATTATTTACCATGGGTATATGATATTAACAATAAACCATTCAAGTTTCTGACGAAATACACGTTTTTATTAACACATAGTGAATATTATAATGGTATCATCATTCATCAATACACTGAGAAAAATCTAAAGTCAAAAGCGCCCTAATGATGGCCAATTTATATGGTATGAAGCCAAAAAACCGACCAAACGTACAAATATGCCTTCCAACAAGAAGGCGTTAAACGAGGTCAGTGAAGGCGAATGTTTCTTTTCGTCTTCAATTAAGGTGTATTTTGTGGTCTTTCTTAACCTTCCGTAAACCACGTGGGTAAAAGTTACGTCCTGCACTATGTGGGGTTTCCTATACCCAAAATCATTCTATGTATATATATAGAGAATATCTTTTTCAAGTTTATTTTATACATATTTATATGGTTTTCGGACTATTAGGAGATCTAAATAAAATAAATTTGTTTAGTAAAATAAACATTTTTAATATCTTTAGGCATTGTAACAAAAATAGTACTTTTTTAATAACTAAGAGGAGACCATCTGTTTTTATTTAGCCTTATAAAAAAATAATTAAATAAAACCTTCTAATTGCCCTTTATTTCAGGGCCTAGTGAGATAAGAAACAATAATAAAATAAAAATACCTAAACATAATTAGTCTTCATGAGATTCCAGTTGGATCAAATCTGCACAATTTTTCCAAAAAAAATATGCGTGCTCTTAGCATATATGTACTTCGCACCGCTCGCAACCATACTTGGTCTTTCGATCTTTACTTCTCTCTCATTCCAAACATCTTGTAACACGTCTTAGCATCTTCTTTGGTTGTTCCACACTTGGTTCACCAAATAAGACTTCCATATGCGCTTACAAGAATCCCTTGGAATTCGTGGATTATCTTTGCGGTTTCTCAGGTGGTCTTCAATCAAAGCCATTCCCAGATCACGAATAAACTTCGGCCACTGTGAGACCTGCAAACAAATACACAAACGATTAAAGTAATTAAAAAACAAAATAAATAAATATTTATATAAAAATAGATATATTTTGCATGTCAAACTGCTTACCTTTTAGACGACGTGCTGAACTACGTGGGGTTTGTGACACCCTGCCACATTTTGTGGGTGACTGTCTGTTGCGCCTGCGATGCTACTGCTACATCACTGTTACTATGCGACCCTTCAACGTCGTAACTCCAGCTACTCGATGTTTCGTGGAATTCGCGCAGCCGTTTAAAAAGATACGACGATTTTAGTTTTGCTGGGGTTTATTAAACCCCACGTGGTGCACGTTAGGTTAAATATTGACTTTTCGATGAGGCTGATTAAGTCGTACGTTATAGTGATAATCACCGTATATAAACCGCCGTAAAAGTAAGGTATATTTTATGGTCAATACTGCAATTATTATCGTATAACAAGTTCAATTCTGAAAATACTTTACGGAAGGCGTTTTTTGACGGTTGTGTTTATTATAAAACATGGTACATTTTTATTGATTTCGCTTTGCGTGGTGAAAATCATCTTAAGAGTTGTGAATTCACCTTGCGTAGTTACAATTCAACGGTAAAATGTCAAATTTGATTTAAGCTCCAAAGTCGTTTTTCTCAGTATACTCATTAAGGTATAACACTGAATTTATTATGATGATATAATATATTATATTCATATAAGTAGTTAAGTTTAATATACATGTATTGTATATGCTATTATAGTTATTTCTTATTCAAGGTTGCAAAGTCATTGTATGGCGCGAGCACATATATTGAAACTTAATGAAGCGAGGGATTCAAATAAATTAAGATTCATATAGAATCCTGAGCGTAGCGAAGGTTTCCAAGGCATGAAGATGCAAAATATCTTCGGTGCCGAGCGAAACACACAATTTTTTCCCTCATTACAGTGAGGAAAATGCTATTGGTGAAAGAAAAGCAGCTCATAAAATATAATAAAGCAGTTACTATTTACATTATAAATGAATAGAGAAAGAACTATAATTTGTAATATAGAAGGTATTTTTTTCTGGTACTTAAATAAAAGTTCCAATTTTAAATACATTTTCCACGCTAGCGGTTAAAAACTATTCCACGAACATTTCGAATGATAAACAACACCTTTCCTTTGAACTTATGGAGTGAAAAGTATTTTGTTGAAAATAGCGTATAATAATGATGTATGATAGCGATAAGACTCCCTATTACCTATGCTACAATCGAATTAGTATATTAAACACTATATGTTTATATAAGCTTGGTAGACAATAAATTCTCTGTATTTAATAAGTTGGCATTGTCAGGACCACAACGTCCTAGTTATGAATGAAATTCTATTTTTATCATTATCGCCAATGGGTTAAACAAACTGAGGTATGTATCATAATGAAAATCTATTATTAGCTTTTTGTTACTATAAGTTTTATATATAAGTTACTGCAGCTGTTGGTTTTCTTACATTAAATGAATTATTACGAGTAAATATATTTTTATCACTTACATTTCCAACCAGCATTACAACTAAAACCAGGACAAAGAAATGCTTGAACATGTTATTTTTTTTATTGACCCTGTACTGTTTTGTATAAACAAACGATAACTATAATACCTCCGGCGGTGTCACACAGTTTTATACTATGGATTCGGTGTAATTTTCATAGTTTACATGCAATTTAGTATCTCAACAAATGATGATTGTGAAATAATCGTTCGGGGATATTTCCACTACGCATATGATAATATATATAAATAAGCAAATGCTGTGTGTCTGTATGACTTCATAGTGGTATTATAAAATGAGATTCTATCGTTTCTACTATTGTTAGTAGTTTGATGACTAGTAACTATTATTTAATCTGTGGCTGATACCACGCGCTGGTAATGAATTATATCACTACATAGTATAAAACAAAGTCGCTTCCTCTGTCCCTATATCCCTATGTATGCTTAAATCTTTTAAACTACGCAACGGATTTTGATGCGGTTTTTTTTAATAGATAGAGTGATTGAAGAGGAAGGTTTAGGAAATTACTAATCAATAAATTGGAATAAAGGAGGTGTACCGCCTTAATTCAGGACATGAGGAATATATGAACCATTTTGCATCAAAATTAGTTTAGTCAGCCGTTTTATACGTGAATGGCAATAAACAAAAGATGACACCCACCTAATGTTGTCGTGACCATGGTCAATGCATCTTGATCGAAATAAAACAAATATTTTGACAAAGTTT
Organism: Plagodis pulveraria; assembly: GCA_963890685.1. Taxonomy (NCBI): domain Eukaryota; kingdom Metazoa; phylum Arthropoda; class Insecta; order Lepidoptera; family Geometridae; genus Plagodis; species Plagodis pulveraria. The sequence continues at coordinate 8,849,891 of OY982970.1, read as the reverse complement.
TTTATATTAATTTATGCGTATGCTTGTTAGTGATTTATACACAACAAACAAATATATCCGCATTTATAATATGAGTTTGATTGAGGCGCTAATCTTAGTTTTAAAGCACAATAACTTTTTTATAGCAGATATTTTTAGAACAGCAAACTAAAGCACCTAATCCGCTGATAAAAAACTAGAATTATTATAATAGTTGAAATAATTTAAATATAGAGCTATTAAATGACTACAATGTCATACATACGTATTTTAATAATCGGGATATTATATATAAGTATGTATTTATAGAAAAAACATTTATGTATTGTCCAAGGACCCATCGAATAACGTGGATGTCATTATACTTTGATAATATAAATACTTCCTGGTGCCTGATGGAATGGACATGCTTATCCATACGGCTCTGCTTGTTATAAAAGGTTAATAGATGTTTATAGGTGCCTTGGATTGTGATGGGAAATGAAATCTAATACATAACAAAGGTTTTTCCTTTCTAAAGTAAGGTAATAATTTATTGTGATAATTATTTTAGGGAGGGATTTCAATCATCTGATAAAAAACTTCACGGAGAAAAATCTAAAGTCAAAAGCGCCCTAATGACGGCCAATTTATATGGTATAAGGCAAAAAACCGACCAAACGTAAATACGTACAAAAACACCTTCCAACTAGAAGGCGTTAAACGAGGTCAGTGAAGGCGAATGTTTCTTTTCGTCTTCATTTAAGGTGTATTTTGTGGTCTTTCTTAAATATTGACTTTTCGATGAGGCTGATTAAGTCGTACGTTATAGTGATAATCACCGTATATAAACCGCCGTAAAAGTAAGGTATATTTTATGGTCAATAGTGCAATTATTATCGTATAACAAGTTTAATTCTGAAAATACTTTACGGAAGGCGTTTTTGACGGTTGTGTTTATTATAAAACATGGTACATTTTTATTGATAAAATGTTAAGCGATAATTTTTTTTTTTAAACAAACAACAATAATATTGCACTCTTTATATCGGTTTTGTATATAATTATGTAAAAAAGTATGTAAAAGGGCGTTATTTCTTTTTCAGGAATACCTATGGCCGAGAAATTTAGCTTCTGCCTCAACACGCTTCTCTCCGACGTGGCAGCAAAACAACAGCCCCTCAGGGAAGAAATCATCACAGCCCAAATAGAACTCATGTCCAACTTAACGAAGACCATCTTAAACTGTCACGAAGGGAAAGACTACGGTACTAACTTATCAAAACTGCAACTGTGCAAAAGTACGATACCAGTGTTAATAGGACTGGCGAGGTCTATGGGCAGATACGCGACTGTCGACCCACCATTACTGTGCAGACTATTCCCACAACCACCGAGCCCGGTGAAAACGAAAGAGCCAGAACCGAACTTCGAGTATTCTACACTTGATAAGAAGAGGAAGTTTAATCAGTTTAGACCAATCATACCCAGATCGTTATCGGGGAATCTGAATCCTAACAATGAGCATATTTTAGAAAATGGAAACGACACAGTCGATAGCACAGGCGCCATTTTAAAGCGTGGGTCTCTGCATAGCTACAGCTCAGTTCCTTACGATCCTACTACGTACTTCTTCCACAAGTTCGGATCCAGTTTTAACCAGTTTCCGTATATGAGATTCTCGGAGTCCCCTGAGAAGAGGATCAACGTTCAGTTTTACGTGACGTATCTGCAGACGATACTTTCGCTCGCTAAGAAGATACTTACCAAAGATTTGTTGGCGTTTTTGGATGAGGAAGCTGAGGATATTTATGCTTCAGGGCAAATTCAAGTAAGTGAAGATCTTTTTTTATGAATATTCATTGTCGAATTGTACATGGTAATACAAACAGTGTCAAAATGTATCTGAAAACGTATATACAATTAATGTACATTGTCACATCTGTATTTATATGTGAAATACTTATTGACCAACTTCACAAAAAGGAGGTACTCAATTTGTATGTTTGTTACCTCAACACTTTTGACTGCGTGAACCGATTATGATGATTCTTTTCTTGTTTGAAAGCTGATGATTGCTGTGTGGTCCCATTTAAATTCATCAAAATTGGTGAAGCCGTTTTTGAGTTACACTCCTATAACTGAACAATGTTTTCCTATCTTGATGATATAGTCATTGACAATCGATCACATAAGAAAGGGTCACAAAAGCGGTGAAATTTTTTTTTTGTACCAAAAATTAGAACTGACTTCAACACTCAAATGTGTGAAATAACTTGTCGAAGTAGTTACCATGTGCACAATATTGTGATAATAGGTACTTTTTAACCATCATGGTACTGACTTCAACAAGTTATTTCACACATTTGAGTTATGAAGTTGGTTCGATTTTTTATTTTATTTTATTTATTGTAACAAAATCCACAGCTCTTTGACTCTAAACATAATAAAATATAAACTTATAGCCAATAAAGGATTTACATTTTTTTCAATCAACATATATAAATACATACGACTGTCACTTATTTATTTTAACTCAAATATATACCAAAAAAAAAACTGGCTGAAATGCACGTAGGTACTCGTATTAAAATGTGTGAGTGTGTGTGTGTGTTTGTGTGAGGGCGTGCATGAGTGTGTATGTGGGGGAGAGGAGGGTTGGTGTGGAGAAAGGTTGTATATGTCACATTAAGTTTTTTATTATCTGAGTGTTTTGTACACTTTTTGCTTAAAGCTTCCCTTGGCCTCATAAAAAATGTCTATATTGTCAAACTTTTTATTGTAGCAGTTATGCAATCTGTTTACAATTGAATTTTGAGCATAATTTGTGCTGGTTTGTGCTATTGCGAACAACTTAGTATGTCTAGTACGAGTTTTTGGAGTAAAAGTTAAAATTTTTGACAATAATTCCGGGCAATCTATGTATCCGTTACATATTCCATGTAAGAAGGACATATCAGCTAAAATCCTCCTGCGTTACTATAAGTTACTGTAACACCGATAGTTTAAATGCTTTACAAATTTATTCTGAATACTTTCTACGCTGACAGTGTGTATAATGTATTGGGGGTTGCACACAGTGGTACAATATTCTAGTATGCTTCTTACATACGAATAGTATAAAATCTTCAAGCAGTCTATATCTGCAAAGGGGCGACTAACTCGTAATACAAAGCCTAGACTTTTGTAGGCCTTACTGACTATAATTTCTGTATGCTCCGAAAACGTTAGTTTAGAGTCTACCTGAACACCAAGGTCTCTAACTTAATTAAATTTATTTATTTTAACATTGTTGACTTTATAAGCATAATAAGTTGGATATTTTTCGTGTAAATGAGACAAAAGAGCATTTACTTAAATTAACACCAATACGATTGTCAGCATAGTACTGCCTTAGTCTACCGAGATCCTCTTGAAGGTTCATACTATCGAAATTATTTCTTATTTTCATATAAACTTTAGTGTCATCTGCATATAATAGGAAGTTTTGGTATTTTATTTTTATTTACTACCGACATCAGGCCTTGCTCACTCCGCACTTTTGGTGCAAAGCTACATTGACGTATCCCCCCGGACGGGATTGTTCTACAGTGCGTGCCGCGTCAGAAGAGATCAGAGCTATACATGGCTATGCGATAGGAAGAGAGACACCTTGTAGGTGAATATAAATATTAGGTACTCCGTGTTCTGCGTGACTTTATTGCTTCGTAGCTAGAGTCGCTTAAATATTTGAATGGGTATTTAGAAAAGTAAAAATTGGCTAGCAATAAATAATATCATGATGATAAATATTTAGCCCGTGTGGTGCCGGGTTAGGATGTCACCCGCCCCCATTGCTACTTCTGGGTGTCGTAAGAAGCGACTAAAGATAAAATACCGATAGATAAAGAAAAAATAATATATAATATAACAGCAAACTAAAGCGGGCAGCACCGCCTTCTGAGGAACTGATATCTCAAACGGCGATCCCCAAGACGCCTGCCAAGCGTAGGGATTATGGCGACCCCCCCTAAATGGGGGAGGCTATGTTCAGCAGTGGACAATCTGGCTGATACAGTATAGTAAATATGATTTCATAAGTTAGCCGTAAAACCGTCAAATACATATATTAAAAAATACCTGTAACAAATTTAATCAATTCAATCAGAATTTAAAAAGGATATTAGATAATGTTGCCTTAGATTTTCGCGATTATCACACATAGTAATTAAACAACTTTAAACGGTTTAAATCGCGTATATTTATCATTATTTTTATCCCGACGTTTCAAACACTTTGCAGTGATCGTGGTCACGGGGTGACTGTCACCAGTGAGCACTTGTTTGAATGACAATTATACGCGATTTAAACTGTTTAAAGTTGTTTAATTACTACGGATATTAGATATCGTAAAAAAAGTCTTGACTTGCGGTGTAATTTCTGGCATGATTAAGTACAATGGACGACCCATCAACATTTCAAATTTTGAACTTTCACAGATGTCACCGGTCATCTTAACTGATATTTTATAACGACGTCATTTTGGTGTTGCAACTGTAATTATAATACAAAATCCTTTAATTTTACAGGTTTTTCCGTACAAATCGTTCTCGGAGACTTTAAATCTAGTGATGGTTACTCTTTTGAGAGAAATTCTACAGCATCAGAAAGACTTGCCGGGACCTTTTACCAAAGATGTTCAGGTATGTTTATTTTATTAATAGATAAAATAAAAATCTGTGGTCTCTGCCTACCCCTACGGGAAAGAGGCGTGATTTTATGTATGTATGTATATAATAAGAAAGTCTTATGAAAAGTCTAAAGGCTTATGCACGCTATATGTGGTCGAAACTACTCGTTTTGTTCTTCTACTTCTTTCTGTCACCTGTCATGTTGTCCCAACTTTCATACATATAATATACTTCTTCTTGTCCATCCAAACATTATTTGGCCTACCCCTATATCTGTACAGCTTACTCGAAATGTATTTAGTTACTTTTAATTGATCATTACTTACAAAACACTAACCTCTAAATTTATTAAAATAAAAAATAATAGGTTTATTTTTATATTATTGTGACGGAACCAGCCCGAGGCCCACCTGATGTTAAGTGGACTAACCGCTGCCTATAACATTGCACTGTGCCTATCACACTGAGACGGACAGTTGGTAGGTCTCACTGGCTCTCATGGGCTCCTGCCGGAACACACTGTTAGGTGTTGGCGACAGATTTTCTACTTGAGGGAGGGGAGGGTCGCTAGCCAGGCGGGCACTCACAAAATGCCCTTCCACCATGCGGTGAAGCTCAAGCCCGCGGCGGAATTCGAAGTATGGACCTGCTGCACGGCAGTCAATAGCCAATGTCACTGAGCCATCACTGCTCCATAAGTACTTCTAAATAACATATGCCGCTATAAAAATGACTTCCGCAAAGTAACACCTGAGTCTATTAATTAATATTATGATAATGCGTGGTAATAGTAAATTTATAACATTTACAGGAATTTGTAAAATGCCTGTTCTTAAGCGGTCAAACCGAGCTGCAGAGCCGCCACCATGACGCTTCCGAGCGCGAAGACAGAGAGAGCAACTTCGCGACGGTCAACAAGTTCAAGACAAACGTAATGGCCAACTCGGCATGCGTCGACCTGCTAGTTTGGGCCATTGGGGATGAGACTGGTAAGCAATGACTTAATAAAGTTATTAACTAAAACAGGCTTCTAGATACAGGTCTTCACTTTGAAAACTATCGCGAGTTATATCCATATTAACTTATTAGGAACCGGCTAGGACCCGCGTTATATTTACCGGAAAGATTCCGGCCAGTTTCGGACTGTTTTGAAGTCCTTCGTTTGGGAGTCACGATTGCGCGAATCGACGAGTCGCTTTAAAACGCGGGTCCTAGCCGGTTCCTAATAAGTTAATATAGCTACAGGCCTGTTAAATATTCCATTTTTTTTTAGAAATGTGTCAATGCCCATAAACTGGATCATTCTGGCACATTTAGAAAGGTTCTATCCAATTTCGTCCACAGCGCGTGGACGAAACGTCAACTACTTGATATCTTACTGGAAAGTTGAGAACCTGTCCATATGAGGTCCATGATGCGATGCTCTGTTTTGATTCGAACCTAAGCAGTTCTAATCCGCAATGCTCTTCATAGGGTTAGCATACCATGTCACCCCGATGAGACACCGGGGAGTGATTTGCAGAGTTGCAGCGGATATACCATGCTCAGATTTCGGTGTGTTACTATTTATGTTCTTGGGAGTCAGTAACGTGTGAGAATTATCAGCTTTTATTTTAACTGGGTTTCTTTTTGAATTTTTTTATTGTTCTGAGGAAAAGTAACCATTTCGGGTACATATTGAAGTGTCGCCGCCGAAAGCCGTCTCTCTTACACGGCGCAATTCAAGACTGACTCAGCGTTTCAGGTCTATAGTATAGGTGCCTGATCGTGTCAACCCAGGAGCTTGATGTAACTAGAGACGAATTTACTTAGCATTCCATGGATTCACCGTGCGGGTGCCGGGTCCATAGCGTTGCAGAAGAAGAGGCCCAAGTCAAGGTGCCTGGGACTTGCAACCCCGTGAGTAAGGTTAAGGGGCCCCTTTATGATGTATCAATGCTGCCTTTCACCGCTCGAGCCTCCTCCCCTCCCCAACCAAATTTGGTAAGATCCTACTAATGCCGCCTGGGATACACGTTCTAGGATGGAAGTTACGGTTGTTCTTGACAGGCCAAGGTCTTTCTTATTATGACACAATAAGATGTATTTTTATTAATGTATCTATGTATATATAATTAATATAATTATGATTTCACAGTGGATCAAGAATTTGACGTCCCAGCTCTTTTAAACGCTCTAACAATATTAATAGGTACACGGGTTTGAGAGTGCCCCCCGTTAAATAACAGCAGTTTAAATTTTTCCAACTAATCCAAATCATAAATGATTAAGACATAAATGCTAAACAGTAGTTGCTAAGGTTTACGAGATAATTTAAACAACTTTAAGGTGGAAACTAATGTAAATCATATTTAAACACGTATTTGGTGTAAAATATAAGCAGAATTTATTAAGCACAAGACATGACATAAAAACATTTTTATAAAACAGCAACCGAACACAATGTCAGTCATTTCAATAAATTGGAGTCGGCCAGGATTAGCAATAAGGTTTTAACCCTCCAACACGCCCTCTTAATCCTGGAGGACTTCAAGCATATCTCGTACAAACGACAAGTGCTTACAGCTAGGCAGTGCCTTCGTGAGCACATCAGCAGTCATCTGCTCTGTTGGCATGTACATCAGTTCTAGCACCCTATTCTCAACAGCTTCACGAATATAGTGATATCTAATGTCCACATGTTTTGTTCGCTTATGGAACACTGGGTTACTAGCTAGCTTCGCCGCAGACTGATTATCACTATACAGGGTTACAGTGTGACATTGACCTATCAACTCAGCAAGAACCGCACGGACGTATACCGCCTCTTTGGCAGCTTCAGACAAAGCTATATACTCCGCCTCGGTAGACGAAAGTGCGATACACGATTGCTTATAACAACCCCAGGAAATAACATTCCTACCTAGCTTATAAATATACCCCGTGTAAGATTTACGATCCGCCCCGTTAGCCCAATCAGCGTCAGTAAATCCATAAACATGAAATTTATCATGTTCATCACTTTTTCTGTACACAAGACCTAAATTCATTGTGCCTTTTAAATACCGCAATACACGTTTGGCCGCTGCAAAGTGTTCCGCTGTGTAGCAAGTATTAAACTGACTTAAGAAACATGCAGCAAATGAAATGTCAGGTCTTGAGATCACAGCTATATACAATAAACATCCTATCAGCTCCTGATACGGTAGTCTACTCTCGTGGGTGGCGCTATCAGAAAACTTCAGACCTACATCTAAGGGCGTCTTAGCAACTTTACAGTCACTCATACCGAAACGTTCAAGAAGCTTTTCAATATAGGTTTTCTGACTCAGCTTCAACTCACGACTAGTGCGCTGTACTTTGATGCCTAGCATATGTTTAACCTCACCTAAATCTTTAATTGTGAAGTGAGACTTCAGTGACGTTTTTATCTTATCAGCAAGCTCGTCACAGTCGTAAAAAACGAAAAAATCGTCTACATAGAGAGCAATAATAATGGTTCGCTTACCCACTCGGCGACTGAAGATACAGCTCTCATACTTGCTCTGCGTGAAATTCTCTGCGAGTAAAACTTCCTTTACCTTATCGTACCAGGCACGTGACGCCTGCTTTAACCCGTACACAGCTTTCTTGAGTCTGTAGACCATATGCTCATTGCCTTGCTTGACGAAACCTTCAGGCTGTGACATATAAATTTCTTCACTCAAATTGCCATTCAGAAAAGCTGTCTTGACGTCAAGGTGATCAATCTTCAGATCTAATTCAACCGCAAGAGACAACAGCATTCTCAACGAACTATGTCGCACAACCGGAGAAAAAGTATCCATGTAGTCAATTCCGAACTTTTGGGTAAAACCCTTTGCACCAATCGCGCTCTATAACACGCCACTTTGCCATTGGCGTCACGTTTGATTTTAAACAACCATCGATTCTTGACAATATTCTTGTCTGCCGGTCTGTCAACTAGCTCCCAAGCCTCATGCTTATTGAACGAATCAATCTCATCTTGCATAGCTTGCCGCCAAAGCTTACTATCACTCGATTGCAAAGCTTCCTTGACATTCGTCGGCTCACTCAACTCTGTCTCGAGCGCAGACATCGTCCTCGGTACTCTCGGCCGTAAATTATAGGCTGGTCCGTCAGATGGTGGCTTCCGTGGCATTCTGATTGTATCAGTAGATGAACTCGGCACCTGCTCGTCAGCCTCAAACCACACTTCAGGCTCTACCGTTCTCTCCGCCTCAACCTCAGCCTCTACAGTTGGTAGTGATGGCATCTCCACCTCAAGCTCAGTCCCAGACTGATCACGAACATCCGCATCTTCAACGGTATCTCCGTCATCACTAGTCGGAAAGAAGATCTCCACGGGCCGTTTACTCTTGACACCTGGAAAAATTGTTTCGTTAAAAACAACATCACGACTACGAAAAACTATATTTTTCGCCGAATCGTAGAGCCTATATCCATTACCGTCATATACAACGCTTGCTTTTTGGTTCAAGCTTATTCCGCTTCACTTTATCAACGTGAGCATAAGCTTCGCAGCCAAACACACGTAAGTGTTTCAAGCTAACCTTCTTACCTGTCCAGGCTTCCTCAGGAGTTCGCCCTGAGAGCCTTTTCGAAGGTGACACATTTATTAAATGTGCAGCAGTACAGGCAGCTTCTGCCCAAAACTTGTGGTCTAGGTTCGAAGTATACAAGAGGCACCTTACTTTTTCTAGGAGGGTCCTGTTTAGCCTTTCCGCACAACCGTTCTGTTGAGGACTGTAAGGCACAGTTACCTGATGGACTATCCCCTTACCTTTCAAAAAACCTTCAAGGTCTCTGTTCACATACTCGGTCCCATTGTCCGACCTCAAAACTTTAACTTTGTCACCAGTCTGAGTTTCGACTAGCTTAATAAAGTTTTTCGTGTATTCACTCACCTCGCTCTTACGCTTCAGGAAATACACGAACACCTTCCTCGAATGATCATCCAAGAATGCCAGGATATACCTCTTGCCTCCAAGCGAATTCACCGGCAACGGACCATACAAATCGGTATGGATTAAATCCAACCGCTTTACAGCCACAGACTTCTCAGGATTGCTGGGAAAAGGAAACCGAGCTTGCTTTCCCTTTAAACAAACTTCACAGGCAACGTCTTTACAAGGGTCGTCCTGAAAACTAATATCATTAGCAAGTCCCTGCCTCAAAAGCTTCATATTGTTGGCGCTTAAATGGCCAAGTCTTTGATGCCAAATTGCAGTGCTAGTAGTAAGATTCGCCCTTAGACTGCAGGTCTGAAGTCTGTAAGCCCCTCCAACGTCATTTGCCTTAATCAAAACATCGCCCAGCTTAGAAATTGTACAACCAGTAGTATCAAAATTAACAATACAACCATTCTTAATCAATTGCGAAACAGATATGAGATTTACAGACAGCTTAGGTATATACAACACATCAGTTAACGTCGCGCTATCCGACAACTTAACAGTACCTATACCTGTACACCGCAGTTTATCTCCACTAGCAATGGTGACGTGACCATCTCGCGATTTGAAGTCTGTCATCAAATCACGCCTGCCAGTCATGTTATTTGTAGTCCCCGAGTCTATGTACCACGAAGATTCCGAGTCAGTTCCAGTACTATATGCTGATAAGACACAGTTTCCTGAAGAATCCTTCGCGTTCCGGCAATCTTTCTTCAGATGTCCTTTCTGTCTGCACTTCCAGCACCACGGTTCTCTCTTTCTAGCGGAATTATCCTTCGCTTTTGACTCATCCTTGTGCTGCTGCGCTTTTCTCGTCCAGGAGTCACTCGTACTAGCGCCTTTTCTTTTAGAATACAAGCACTCACTCGAATCTCCACGAGTAGTCCAACGTTGATCCTGTAGCAGTTTCGATTTGACTAGATCAGCAGTAATGACAGCTCCCGAATGCTCTAGTGCCATGATCATGGGCTCGTACTCTGTCGGTAAACCTTTGAGCATCAACGCACCAAGAAACTCGTCATCAACAGGTTTGTTCATATTCGCCAATTGCTGCGCTAATGACAATATTTCATTGACGTAAGCTTCCATGCTAGAATAGTTCTCCAGTTTGATAGCGCACAAGTTCTGAAGAGTTCTCACTCTTGAACCGAGTCCTTTATCATCATATGCACGTTCCAGTGCATTCCAGGCGTCTTTCGCCGTATCAGCTGACATCAAATGTGAAAAACATGACTTTTCAACGCCCAAGCAAATTTTAGATTTTGCAATTTCGTCACGTCGATTTTTCACTTCGGACGTTGTTTTGTCATCCTTATCGTAACCGCTTATACAGATCCATAAATTGTCGTGAATCAATGCATTTTTCATAACAAATTTCCACTCGACGTAATTTTCACGTCCGCGTAATTTTTCATGTGAAAAACTATGATTTTTCGTTTCCGACATATTTACAATAACGTTGCACTATTTTTGCTGAACCATAACCAAATGTAAATCATATTTAAACACGTATTTGGTGTAAAATATAAGCAGAATTTATTAAGCACAAGACATGACATAAAAACATTTTTATAAAACAGCAACCGAACACAATGTCAGTCATTTCAATAAATTGGAGTCGGCCAGGATTAGCAATAAGGTTTTAACCCTCCAACAGAAACTCACGTCTGTGGCAAAATATAAAATTTAAACAGTTTTATCGCGCTTGTACCTGGGCGTGGTAACCATTATGTGATGATTGTGGTATTCGCGAGTTTAAAATTATGTTCTGAACCTATTGCGAGTCTGGCGTTCGCTGTATTTACAATGGCGCCAATCAGAACGCCTAGCTGTCATTTTTGAGTCGAAGTTGGCAAAATTGTCTTTTGAAATGGCGTCGATGTTCTTCGTTTGGTGCGTGTTTTTACTCTTAAACTTTGTGAATGATTTGCGGTAATGTGTGGTCTGTATTGATCGTATTCTCTTCAAAAGTTATTAACACCGATGTACATGATTCCATAAATTTGAATATTATAAATTAATCGTCAAAACACCGGGATCGAATACGTTATCCGGTTTTTTAGCATTTCAGATGTTTATCATCAGGGCGAGTGCGCAGCTGCGTCTGCGAGCTCCCAGCGGGCATAATACAAACCTGGGTTGACGTATTCGATCGCTAACGTGAATGTGTTGCCGGTTAATTTATAATATTTAAATATGTGTGATAATAACAAGAATAGAAATTATTGCTGATGGAAAAAGATAACTTCCAGTGGGACTTGTACCCGCAACCCCCACCGTCCTGGTGCATTACCAATTATGCTATGGAAGCGGGAGCTGGACAGTCGAAAATTATCCATCCGTTTGAATGCACGTCTTTTTGACGTTGGCGACATCTACCCAAATAGCAGAGCACTATTTACTATTTGCTTGTAGGTTGATGTACGATCATCTCTGAACACCAAATCGATGAAACCTTTTTTATTTCGACTCTATTATTTTATAAGAGCATTGACGCATGCTAAGGAAAAACATAGAAATTATTTAATAATAACTTTGCAGTGATCGTAATAACGTGTAAACTGGTCACGATTTAATCCGTTAAAGTTGTTTAAATTATGTTAATGCTGAACTTGGACTTATCTCTTCCTACCTTAGCTTTGTTGAGGTATCTTAGCGTTATTGCTACGTAAAGAAGAATGGCAGGTTTCTATAGACTTTAATTCGGCGCGATAGATGCATACGCTAATGAATACGTATGGATAGAGTAAAGAAGTATAACGCTATCGCAAATTCTATATCTAAAAGATGATTATAATAAGATAAAGGTATTTTGTGTTGATATAGGTATTCTAAAAACAAAAAAGGCACAAATTTACTTAGGATGGTCCGATCAAAGAGATTACAAAATTAGAACGATAGGAAAAGTTCGAACCATGACGCTCTACCAATAGAACTCTGAAACTGTCGTGCTGATGAGTAATAGATCAAATTCGTGGTTCAATTTTTTCTTAACCTTATAATTTTGGTAAGCATGTCCACATTGATGGCGTTGAAGCAATAAATACAATATCACGATCAAAAAGCTTTCCCGCACATGACTATAATTTTTCCTCTCGTAAATTTGTAATCTTGTAATAGCTTGCATCAAAATGCTTGTAAAATCTTTAAGGCACCATAGCGTACATTCGTCGTGCCTTGGCATATTAAATATAGTAAGGGTAATGCGATTACTAAGCTTAAAAATATATTATTATATCCATCGCTGTAGAATTGATATAATATACTGTTATACAAGAGCCACAGTCAACAAGTCACAAGTAACATAATCGTAAATTCTAACTTTCTACTCCCGTTCATACAAATGAAGCTAAATATATAGATAATTCAAGTTTTCATATTGTGTATGGAAAGCCGTTTCCCTTAAAGGAGTGTTATGAATTTAGCTTCCATGTGAGTTTCTTTATTCAAGTAAATAATTTTTTTTTGGCACTCCAGTCGGGCCTTTTTTTAGCTTTTTACGTAAACTTTACCATTCTTCTTTATATTGTCCAGTTCATACTAGGTCCTAATTCACAGAATTTGTGATGTATCCACATAAATTCGACAAAACGTGTTATGGTACCGGTTTTGTATATATTTTATTTGAACTTAATTGAGACAGAGATAAGTTTGAGCTCTCTTTATACTATTTCAGCCTAAACATAAGTAATTATAATATAACATAATGAAGTACTGGATGTCGCGCGATCGATATGCGTCTTGCACGGTAGACATTATAGATAGTATTACAACTTTTCATTGATAAAATCATACTAAGGTTGAGTTGCATCAGTTACAAGACAAATTAATTATTCCGAATAAGATTGTCTAGATATGGAACGTTTTTCGCTGATTTAATCATTGTCAAGTTTATGCAAACAATCCTAAGTGTTATAAAAAAAATTGTCTTACAACTAAAAAAAACCATATCATAGCGCCTATACTTTTAAACATGAAAATGTGGGTAGTTAACACGTTTCTTGGGGTATGTTTTGAGCTATGTAATTGGGGGTGACCAGATCGCCATCTATCGGACATTGGTCCAGACTCTAGAGAACTACTGAGAACTTATTTGAAGATTTATAAACATAACAATGTTATGAACAATCGTCACCAGCAATAAGATAAAAGAATACATATTTCAGAAAAATAATATTCACAAAAATGATAAAGAGCAATATGATTTTTTTTCAAGGGCATGGCTAAGTGGACTTAGTGTGGCAATCAATATTGGTTCTAATTTTGATAAAATTCAACATCCCTAAATCAACTCTGTTTATTATTATTATATTTGTGTTTGCATCACCAAACTGTGTATGAATAAACATTTAAAGCCATACATATTATAGCTTTTGATCTAAAATGTTTTAATAAAACTATTTTTACTTGTATATATTCAAGGTTTTTTATATTCGGAGAGTTTCAGAACATTTTATTTACAAATATAGATACTTTTTACTGACTCAAGTTATATACGTGCAGAGTAAATGTAAATCCATAGGTTCCCGAACTAGCGTCAGCTGTGGTTCAGGAACCATATACTGTATGTTGGTTACTATACTATACATACGTAGTTTTCATATTTTATTCAAGTCATAAATAATTTAATAGCTGCTTCCATTCTATGCAACCTTTATTTAAATTGCTGTAAGTCGTGAAAGACGCGCGACATCAGTAATTAGTTTAATTCTTAAAATATATGTTACGTAATATATAATTGTGTGCATTCAACCAACTGTTAATATGTCTAACAAATCATATTATAATTTTCGAGAGCAGTATCACAGATAATATAGCACCTACTACAGCAATATGATAATTCGACGAAGTAAGATATGTGTAATCTGTAGAACCATATCAAAAAAATAGGTTTGGCATTATTTTTCTTATTCTTTATACGAGAGTCAATAAAAACCATAAATGTTTGTTCAGAATCATATATATCTTAGATTAATACAAAACAAAAATTTATGTCATGCAGGAGGAGGAGTTTCTTAAAGAGTTATGACCGTGAGAACTTATTAAAAAAAACATTATGTAATATTAGTCGAAATTGCGAGCGCTCGAGGGGTTTTAAAATAACAAATATATCAGTATATAAATCGAAAGGGTATATATACCATATAATATATCGCCCTGTACGTGATTAGTGAACTGAGGTTCGGTCTAAGTTTAAAAAAAAATCCGTTTAAAAATGTAATAAGGATTTGAAATTATAATTAGACCATAGAACCTAAAGTTTTCTATATCATGTTGTGTGTGTTTTGTTATCGAAAAACGTTTTACCAAGCCTACGTAAGTTTACAAATCGAAAGGGTATATAGAACACATAACACCATGTATGTAGTTTATACTGTGAGGTTCCGTATGAGATCCAAAATTTAAAATATTCGTTTAAAAATTTGACATGTATTTGAAATTATAGTTACATCATAGAATCTTAACTTTTCTATATCATGTGCATGTGTTTTGTGTTATCGAAAAACATTTTACCAAGCCTACACAAGTTGGAGGATAAATAGAATAATGTCAGAATCAAACCACATACATTCAAAACGCATTAAGTGTGAGAAAGTAAATAATGCTTCGAGTAGTTCAGTTTCCCTTGAGTTTTTTCTCCATTAATGTTTAACTACCCTCAAAGAACTTACTTCAAAGTTTTATTTCTCAGGATAATGTTTAGTACTTTTTTTTACAGGCGCTGATTCGTTATGTGGACGTTTAACTGAAAAGATAAACTCCAATCATAATCACAAGCTGATATTGGCTCATATGCCTTTATTGATGGTCTGCTTAGAAGTAAGTATACTGTCATCTATTTTTATTTACATAAAATGTGGTTTGCTTAACTTTCGCTGCGAACGTAATATTTTTTTTATTATGTTGACGAAACAAGCTCGAGTCCCACCTGATGTTAAACGGACTCACCTCTGCCTATAACAGATGCATTTCGTCACAAGCCACGAATTGCACTGCGCCCGTCACCTTGAGACATAGTTCTTAAGTCTCATGTGTCTGTATTTTCACTGGCTCTCAAGGACTGCAGCCGGAACACACCATTAGGTGCTTGGCGACAGATTTTCTACTTGAAGGTGGTCGCTAAATGCCGTACAACCGTGCTAATGAATAAACCTTCCACCATGCAAATCATCAATCGATTTTATTATTTTTCTGAATGTACCATAAGCATTTACATTCATACTAAGGCTCGTATCAATAAGTGCATATCAAAGCGTTCTTAAGATTGACAGAGGTTCCATACATTAAACTGCATCTTAAGATGTATCTCATCTAGAATTTTGTTCAATTCGTGTGAGACGAATTTAATTAAATTCGTCTTTAATTAAATTCGTCTCACATATCAAGCGGAACCGATATCGTCCATTTATGAATGAAATTCAATTGTTATCATTATCTATGATGCGCATGTATTTATAAATGGATTCAACGTGCGGGTGGCGTTGCAGAGGAAGAGGCTCAAGGCAAGGTGCCTGGGACTTGCAACCCAGGGAGTAAGGTTAAGGGGTCCTTTATTGATGTCATCAATGCTCCCTTTCACCGCTCGAGCCTCCTCCCCTACCCAACCAAATTTGCTTGGTTCCTACTGATGCCGCCTTGCATACACGTTCTAGGATGGAAGTTACGATTGTTCTTGACATGCCAAGGTCTTTTAGTAGGTTACTTACCCCTTGCTCCGACTTCTACAGCATATAAACGAGTCTCATCCGTAAAAATGTGCATCAATAATTTACTGTTAAACGCGCCTTCGTCTGTTAACAGATTTGTATTGTAACCAGTAATCTTTAAGAAAAGCAATAAACCGACGTGTCTCGTGGATTTTACTTTTATTAATCGCAATCGGCCGATCGTTGAATTGGCCAGATCACGATATGGCTGGCCATTTCTTGAAATGCTGGCACATCGTGATATGGGCGCCAATATCCCCATGTGTCCAGTAAAAAGTCGGCCGGATCGACAAGAACAACGTATTTGTCGATATTCCCAGAACACTGGGCCGATCGTGAAGTTGTGATCAAATGTATTGTTTTGTTGGATGTGTTGACTTAGACAACATAATGCACGAGAATAACATAAGACTAAAAAAGTTACGGACAAAAACAATAAAATGTCCTACAAACTACAGTAAAATCATAGCCATAACATCGTAGATCGGAACTGTGTGAGCGGTATAACGCTATATGAGACACATCTTGCGTCTTGTTTGCACTTTCGTGATATATATTTCATTCGTTCTTTCCCCTCGCTAAGTAGGATCAAACAATATGGAGACGATTGTGAGTCTGTGATAGTTTGTTTCTACGTATTTTAAGTATGAAATAAAACGCTTCTTTCCTATGATGTGGATGTAAAAGATGGGAATTGGCCCCCGGCTTTACATACAAGGCTGCCTTTACACCAGAGAAATGAACTATGGATGCGTGCGGTATCCACGAATCAGATCTCTTGATTTGTCAAGTAATTACTAAATGTTTTTAAAAATCAAATAATCTGATGCCATAGATATCCATAGCTCACATCTCTGGTGAAACGGCATTCTAAAAAGATTTTAAGTGCTTGGAATGCCTTCGTTAAGGACTTTTTTTTACCCATTGTTTTTTTTTTTGTATGCTCGACAGGTTAGCCTTTGACCACTATCTCACCTGATGGTAAGTGATGATGTGGTCGAAGATGTTGTTGAGGCTAACCTAGCATTACTGACTCTCAAGGTCAGCTGCCGGAACACACCGTTAGGTGCTTGGTGACAGATTTTCTACTTGAGGCTAGCCAGGCGGGCATTCGCAAAATATCCTACCACCATGCTATAACGACTGCCATCCTAAGACGACAACCGGGACCGACGGCTTAACGTGCCCTCCGAAGCACGGAAGCGCTCAGTAGTAGTGTCACTGGCGGTCACCCATCCAACTCACGACCGTGGCGGACGTTGCTTAACTTTACTGATCGGTTAAAAACAGCAAAAAGCTTCGCTACGAGTGCTTAAATTATTTGTTCTATTACGCTAGCCTTTGTTTACTTGTTTGGTCAATGTCTTTTCGTCGATAATATTTACTACATGTTTGGAAGATTTAAATGTAGCTAACGTTATATTATCATCAATATATTGTAATGTCCATCCGTGGGGTGCAGGGTTAAAATGTTACCTCCCCATTCCTTCCAGTGGGTGGCGTAAAAGGCGACTAGGGGAAAATTGCGCCAAATGATCAGCATGCCACTTCTCACGTGAATGTGAGTAGGGTATTGTGTACATTAGACGCACAACAGGGCTGTATACCATCTTAGTACCCTGCCAGGCTTTCATACAATATGTTCTTGTGATCCTGTCTTATATGTTGTTAGCGGAAACACATTATTCGTTAGATGTTCTTTTGTTTTGTCCAATGTGTTAGAGAAAACATTTTGTGTCACCCTGAAACCCCCTGTGCCCGGTAAATGGCAATAGGCTCGTCACCTATCATCATATCCCTCAGGGGACCAAAAACCAATTGGCAAAACGTGAGTGTTTACACACCTCTGCCTACCCTTACGGGGAATACAGGCGTGACCATATGTATGTATATTGTAATACCAACAAGTCAATAAAATATCCCTTAGCCAATGCTTCTTTTGAGTGGCCGTGAAAGATGAAAACATTGTAATAAATAAAAATTTTGTAGTAAATATTTTGATGCTCCTAGAAGTTAACAAGACTCATAACGTTAAATATAGTTTTTACTGTTTGTGTTTTTCAGGGGCTCGGTAAATTGGCAACGAAATTTCCGACGATAGCGAACACATCGATATACTGCCTACGCGACTTTTTAGTAACGCCGTCGCCGATATTATTCAAGCTTCACAAGCTGGAGCTCGAAAAAACCGGGAAGGAACATATGAAAGTCACTTGTGAGTATTGACCTAGTTATTACTATCCGTAGGGAAAATAAAGGTCAAAATTTCTCCTTCCGAATTGTGATGTTACGTTATGATTTGAGGTATGGAACTGCAGGCCGTTTATGCATTTATAACTATAATACTAACAGCATCGCGTTGATAAACAAGGTTTTTATCTATGAAAATAAGTGATTACGTATGGATCTCGTTGCTATCATTTGAGATTGAAATCGCGTTTTGCTTACTGTATTTTCCAATCAAAGTTAACACTGAATATCAAACATTTTCTTCATCTTTTTTTTATTGCTAATAAGTTTACTTCGACCATAACTTCACCAGCTATAGGTGAGATTGTGTTGTTAATGCCCAAGGTAACTAGTTTTACTGACTCTTATGGTCTGCTTCTGGATCACGTCATTAGGTTTTTAACGAAGATTTTTTGTTGTGAATGGTATCTACACAGACGGGCTTCGCAAAAAAAGATCTACTGCCATATCTAAGCTCAAGCCCTCGGCTGGAGCTCGAACCATGGATCTTTTGCGTTCCATAGTTATTTCCCCTGGGCCATCACAGCAGGCGTGGTCGAAGTTGAGTTAAGGTACCAATATCCCCATTCGTAGGAAGCCCATCCCTGATTGGTACCAAGGATCAACCCTCTAGTAGGAAAGTTATTACAAATTGGTTGCACTCTTCACACCAGCATTACACAACGTAGAAATTACTATTGAAACAACGTGGTTTTCACATTTCTGTAAATAATATGGAATAAGTCACTCAGATAGCTCCGACAATAGTTTCGACCAAATTGGTCGGATGTAGTCGAAACTATAATCGGAACTACCTGACTCATTAAGTGAGTTTTCATGTATTATTTACTAAAAATAATAGCATGTTTGTTTTTTCTCTGGAGTTCAGCAGATTTTTATTGCAAATATGTAAAACTTGTATCATATATGCTACATTAATTCTTTACAGATATTAAAGAGATCTTTATGATTTTCCAGTGCAAGGCAAGGAGTTAAAAGGCCTCACAGAAACAGGCGTACCGGTCAAGTCGACTCCGTTTGAAAAGCTTCGAGACGCAGCCATAGAGAACTTGTGCGTGGCGCTAGAAGCAGCTCTTACTGTCGACCCGTACTGCGTTCCCGCTTTAGTTGGGTCTGTGAGTAATCGGCTGTTCACTGCTGAGACTAGCGACAGGTAAGAAGATTTACATATAGAAGAGCCTGATTTGGTAATGTATTTTTCAACACCCTTGCTCATAAAGTGAGATTTATTATATCGTTCTTAGGGCCAAAAACCGAACTATTACACCCTCATATTACACACTAGTGCGTAATAGAATTATCCCTATAAAGTTAAGTTAGTAACTAACTGCAATTTATATGCGAGTAAACAGAGCATTTTCAATTTAACCAGATAATACAGATTTATAATATGAAAGAGGTTTATATTATGTAATCAAACTTGCGCGCTATTTTCCATAATTTTCGTATGTTGTTTGTATCGCATTTGTGCAATATATATATTTTTTTCCTCGCAAGGGTGTTGAAAAAGTGCGTATGAAACTCGTGAGCAACTTGCTCATTATACACTCGGCTAATTTACGCCCTCGCCTACGGCTCGGGCTGCAACACACAGCCTCGTGTATGATGAGCAACTTAGCTCACTTGTATCACCATCTACTATTTTTATTTAGATGCGAAGCACGGATTTATTGGAACTTGAAAAGCTTCGTATCAAGGCCAGAGAATGTGTTATGCTACATCCAGACTCTCCCAGAACTCCCAAGAACATTATTTTGAGGCAGTGATAACCGAGCGTTAATAGCTATGGCCTGCCATGCCGCAGGTCCATGGGCCGATCCCCACCACCGGCTTGAGCTTCAGCACATGGTGGAACGGCCTTTTGCGAATGCTCGCTTAGTTACCAACCTCAAGTAGAAAATTTGTCGCTAAGCACCTAACAGTTTGTTCCAGCAGTCCTTGTGAGCCAGTTAATTACAGGCACATGAAGCAGTGTTGGCTCAGTGGCATTGGCTATGGACTGCCGTGCAGCAGGCCCATGGTTCGAATCCCGCCGCGGGCTTGAGCTTCACCGCATGGTGCGGGCATTTTGTGAATACCCGCCTTTCTAGAGACCACCCTCAAGTAGAAAATCTGTCGCCAAGCACCTAACAGTGTGCTCCGGCAGCAGTCCTTGAGAGGTAGAAAAATTACAGGCTAATGAGACCTAACAACTGGACGTCTCAGTGTGACGGGCACAGTGCAATTCGTCGTGACGAAATGCGTCTGCAGGGGCTTGTTCCGTCACAATAAAAAAAAAGAAACATGAGACTTAAAAACTGTTTGTCTCAGTGTGATGGGCGCAGTGCAATTTGTAACTTGTGCCAAAATGCATCTGTTACAGGCAGATGTTACCGTTTAACATCAGGTAGTGTCGTGTTTCGTCACAATCCCACAAAACAAATACTCCCAAGAAACGTGGATGTGAATAGTAACCTCACTTTCTCGTTCTCGGCTCGTTGTCTCTGTTTTTGCCCGATTCATAGAGCTTCTCACAATCACATAACACTCTTGCTCTGTCTCAGTACAATACTCCGATCAATAAAGTTTAGTACATAAAGTGGTGAGAGTAGGTGTTTGTGTAGATTTGTTCTCGCGCTCGCCAGAAATCTCGGCAAGATTTCTTGGCGAGTCTAAAGGCAGCATTAGAGGCACCCAAAAGTAAAGAGAAAGTTGATAAAGTTGCCAGTTTAAGACCATTTTTGTTTCGGGCCCTAACTGTATGAAGCTGTATGCTGTATGAAGTACGATGGCAATTACTGTGGACGACGGCGCAGTTGCTCCATAGTTAGAATCTTGGCTCGACCTTGGGCTTCATCGTGTGATCGTAGGGACTTTACGAATGCTCTACTGTCCAGCTTACTACCCCTTCCATGAAATCCAAATATCATTCTACGATTAGCTCGAATAATCTCTTGAACCACATCATCACTCACAATGGATGGGATTGTGGCTGAAGGCTTGCATTTGAACGTTTTACTACGTTTGATTTCAGTGAATCTTCACTGATCAGCACCAACATAGTGATAATGTTGGGACACGTGGCCGTCGCTCTGAAGGACACTCCGAAGACCACGGATACCATCCTACAGTTTTTCCAGCAAAGGTAAATTGTATGCAGTAATAGCGGTGGTGGTGGTATGGTTTAAAATATGTAGCATTAATAAGCGGTGAATAGGCGTGCGGCTTTTCTGAAGTCTGTGATATGATATACCCTTGTCGATAAACTCTGAACACCTGAAGTATCTCGAATGGTTTGTCTCTCTTTCTTAACTTGAAATAATATTGAAAAAAAACACGCAATTTGTACGTAAAATAAAATCATTCTTGTGTGCTTGGTGACCTTATAAACGAATGTGTATTGAAATACCTGCTCCTTGACTTTACGATTGGCTTAGCCGAAAGTCTCCGTATTGAGTTTGGTGCAATTCACATATTGTTGCGAAAGTGCAATTATATGACTTTAAATATTCTGCTTCGCTATATTATTATGGGAGAAATGTACACAATATATATATCTATGCCAAGCTGATTTGAAATGTCATATCATAGGGCTTTCGCCCTAAGAAAACGGCCTCCACATCTTCCCCATATAGCCGTCCCTTACCACCAGAACCATTTCATATCACCTTTGCATCGGTAATTACACATTTATCACAAAGCTATATAATGATAAAATCTGACTTACAAGAGCTCCAAAGTTATGCACGTTTTACCCGGTATCCACACTTCGACTGTCGCTCTTGCTAGCTGTAAGTGCACTGACAGCCGCCATCTTGTTCCCCCACCCATAGTACTAACTACCGTCATTTGACGTTTTAATTATTAACGGAAGTATATATTCAATTTCCTATTTGATCGATTTAGTACTTTTAATGTATTATAATATTTTAGATATTATTTTATATTCGCGTTCGCGACACACCCGCCGGCGAAACATATTACTGTCTTGCCAAAAGTTGCTTTGTTAACTTTTTTAATAATTGTCTTGCTTTGATAGCTGCTTTTCTTTGTGGTCGAGATCGTGTCTCCTTTACTGGGGACTTAGACATTTCATTGTCTACTAATGTGGATGTCTCCTTTGCTGGGGACTTAGACATTTCATTGTCTACTAATATGGATGTCTCCTTTGCTGGGGACTTAGACATTTCATTGTCTACTAATGTGGATGTCTCCTTTGCTGGGGACTTAGACATTTCATTGTCTACTAATATAGATGTCTCCTTTACTGGGGACTTAGACGTTTCGACATCTACTCGTATCGACTCTGAGGTTTTATCATTTACTGGGGGCTGAGATGATTCGTGATCTTCTAAGCACTCATTATCAAGTTCGAGGGGATACAAGTGAGCTATTGAACGCGTTAGTATATGCCTATTATCAGTACGGACTTTCGCTACTCTAATATGACCATCTCCGCTCCTAATCAGTTGAGTAATCCTTCCAACTTTCCAATTGGCTCGGTTACTGCTGTCACTCTTTATCTGCACTACTTCACCTACTTTTGGTTCTCTATTACATACTACACGTGGCTCCTTATGAAGCGAGCTCCTTTGTCTCAGGTATGGTAGGTATTGTCCAGTAAACATTTTTGAGAACTCTTCTATGATTTTTTGACCCATCTTCCATCCCTGGATTAGGTTTTCCTTTGTGCTAGTACATGGTCCTAATATCTGTCTTTCAGAGCTTTTAGTAACTACTGGGCCTCCAACACGTAGGAAATCAATCGGAGAGAGCACATGTTCGACTTCATCCGCTACATATGTCAGTGGACGTGTATTTAGAACCGCCTCTATTTCTTTTACTGTTGTTAACAGCTGCTGATCATTAAGTAGATGCTTTTCTAGTGTCCTCTTCATACAGTGCTTTATCAGACTCATTAGCCGTTCATAAAAGCCACCAAACCAGGGGGCTAGTTCAGGAATGAAACGCCATTTCACCTGGTTCTCTATGCATTGATTGCCAGTCATAACATCAGCCATCAACTTCATCTGTGTAGCATTGTCAGATGTTATTAACAAAGGCAGCCCTCTCACAGCAACAAATCTTCTAATAGCTAGGTTAAATTCCTCGGCCGTAAGATTATGCACGACTTCCATGTGTAAAGCTCGTGATGATAAACATGTCAGTACACAGATCCACCGTTTCTCTCCAGAAGATATCTTTAAAGCACCCATATAATCTGTGCCTGTATATGAAAATGCTGGACAACATGTCACCCTTTCTTCGGGTAAAGGTGGCATCGGTGGTAGTTTGAAAGGCCCCCCTGCATACTTATGACACTGTGTACATTTTCTGATGACCTTTTGTACTGTAGACCTGCCTTTAGGAATCCAAAACCTTTTCCTCAGTAGAGCTAATGTATGAGAGACTCCTACATGATAATTTGTTTCATGAATACTCTTTATTGTTGAATGAGTGAACTCTGCTTCTTTTGGTAACAATATTGGAAATTTCTGTTCCTGTGACCATTCTGCGTTTTGGAATCTACCTTTACATCTTAACAGGCCTTTCTCATCTTTATATAACTGTAAAGATCTGGAAACATTGGTTGTCCTTCCGGTATATTCCAGAGGGAAATAACGCTTCTGGATGTCCCTTATCCTGGCAGACTCTTCATCACAAACGGGTTCCATTTCCTGTACTTCCTCTTGATTATCATTTTCCTCATTACATACATCATGTTCACCTACGAGAGTAAGGACCTCCCCAGCAAAGAAAGTGCTATCTGTGACAATTTGCACTGGCCATTCAGATTCATTATTTTTCAAAAATGTGGTCCACATTGCCATATAGTTTGCAATAGAGGTGTTGCATGAGGTCTAGTTCCTATGTCAGCTGGGTTATCTTTAGAGGGCACATATCGAAATTCTGTTTCTTTATTTTGCTTTATCTCAGTAATTCTTCTAGAAACAAAAGGAGAGAGCAGCTTATTACTTTTTATCCAGCTTAATACAATTTGACTGTCAGTCCATAGTACCTGTCTACTAATTGAGAGTTGCAATGATTTATTTATGTATTTCAATAAGCGGGAACCAATCAAAACACCAAGAAGTTCTAACTTGGGGATCTTGAGGTGTTCTTTTTCCTTTAGTGGTGCTATTCTACTTTTTGACATGACAAAGTAAACTGATTTCCTTTCAATATCTCGTAGATAAACAACAGCTACATATGCCTTTTCTGCCGCATCCGTGAAACAATGCAGTTCAAACCTGCTTCCTGCGAGACAAATATAGCGGGGTATCTTAATTTCAGGAATCTCTATCAACCCTTCCGAAGCTATTTTCCAAAGTTGTATCATATCTTCAGATAATGATGTGTCCCATTTTATTTTCTGTCTCCATAAATCTTGCAGGAAGAGCTTGATTGGCATTAGTATAGGAGAAACTAATCCACATGGGTCATACACTGAACCGAAGTTCCGAAGTACATCTCTTTTGGTACGTATGGCAATATTTGCTGCACCAGTAGAATTAAATTTGAGCTGCAGTGAATCTTCCACAGTATTCCACAGCATACCAAGAACCTTACATTGGTTAATATCTTTTGACTTCAGTTCAGGTGGTAATTTCTTCATGAAGTCAGTATCATTCGATAACCAATCCCTTATGTTCATTGAAAGCTCATCAAATATGTCTCTGGTTTTCACAAAGAGCTCATAAGCTTCTTCTGTAGATTTTGCGCCGGAAACCAAGTTGTCTGCGTAGCACTTGTCTGCTATCAGCCGTAGTAGATCAGGATTCTTCTGTTTTATATGATACCTAATGGTAGCAGTTAATAAAAATGGACTAGAAATTATCCCAAACGGAATCCTGGAAAACCTCATATGAATAATATTATCTGGTGTGACCTCGCGTTTAGTGTCTTTAAGCCAAAGAAAACGTGTAACATATCTGTCATTTTCCTGAAGCCCTATCTGCAAGAACGCTTTTTCAATATCTGCTGTTATACCAACTTTGTGTATCCTGAAATTTATCAACAATGCAGTAAGGTCTTCCAACATCAATGGTCCCTTATAAAGACATTCATTTAAGCTGTGGTGTCCTCTAATTTTTGCCGAAGCATCATATACAATACGACCATTTTAACCAGCTTGGTGGACTATGTGATGCGGAATATAGTGAATAGGTGGATATGTTTGGTGAACTGGTTCCAGTGTTGGTACTACTTCAATAATATCATTTTTTATTTGTTCATTTAGGATGGTTTCATACTCTTGTATTGATTTCTGATGTAACCCTTTTATTAGACTTTTCACTCTTCCTAATGCCAAGCTATAGTTTGTTGGTAGATCTGGTGGGAATTCAATCCAAGGCCATGTGACATAATATCTACTATCTCTCATCTGAATAGTGTGGTTGAAGTTTTCTATAGCTTCCTCATCTCGTTTAGATTTTGGTGAATCCGTGATTCCGAGAGCCTCAATTTCCCATATCTGATTAACAATACTCTCTTTAAGTGGTAAGTCCGGTGTAGCAAAATTGTTGCTTAAGGCATGCACAGCTTCTTGGGAGTAAGTAACTACACTCATTGTAAGTTTACTTGATTCCTCAGGTCGGTACCTTCCCGCAGTTAGCCACCCAAAATCTGATTTAATTATGAAAAGGTGTTCATTTACTTGTACCTTTTCACTATGTACAAATTGAAAATAAAAATCATTACCTATCAGAAGATCAATCTGAGTACCCATTGAGTAATCATCTGCCAAAACTACATTATTTTTGAATTTTTTTTGTATTAATTTAACTAATAACTTCAAAGAATAGCTGTCTCCTACTCGTTCTGTAATTAAAGGTATAACATTAACTTCTATAACTTTACAGATACCTGATTGTGTAAGCAAATTTAAGTTAACCAAAGGACTAATAATTTCTTTTGGTTTATTCGACCCAAAAGTGTAAATCATTAAACAATTTTCTTCTACACATTGAAGTTTCAATTGTTTAGCTTTACTACAAGTTATATATGATCTCTGACTACCAGAATCAAAAAGTGCACGACATTTTATAAAATTATCCTTTTCATGGCCTTGAGCTGAAACTATTGCGGTTTGTAAACTAGTGTTATGACTAACCAGGGTAGTAGTAGGGTTCTTCTTATTATATTTGAACTTATCACAAAGTGCCCTATTGTGGCTGTTCTTCTTACAATGAAAGCATCTCCGTTTACTTTTACAGACTTTTGAAAAATGACCCTCTTTTAAACAGATGAAACATTTTTTCTTCTCCTTAAGTTTATCCTTTCTGCTGCCTAAGGAGAGAGGGCATTCTTCATTATAATGCAATTCTTGACAGAATATACAAGGCATGAGGGTCCTTTTCTTCTTTGGAGGTTCGCGATTAAACTCAATTTTCCTTTTCTTATTAATTTGTTCCCTTTTGGGTAAGTAGCGATAGGTGCTAGAAGACTTTGAAGTGTCAGTTGCAGATACTAAAGCTTCGGTTGTAAATTGCTCAACAGGCATTACACGATGAGACATTTCATTAGCACGGATGAGTAGCTCCAGATGAGACCGTATATTACCTACTGTCCTCTCATCTTCTTTAAGGCGAAGGTTAAGTTCATACTTGAAGTTTTCCGGTAGTTTGCTCAATATAACAGTCCGTAGGTGGTTGCCCCATGTATCCTCACCTAGAGCATTAAGGACTCTAAGGTGGCGTTCTATTTCATTGTAAGTCCTTCTGCACTCACTTATGTCCGGACTGCATGTTTTTAAACTGTATAAAGCATTGTAGTGAGAGTCTACCAGAACAGATTTATTACCATAGCGGTCTCTTAGTGCTTTGAGCGCTATCTGATAATTAAGATTTGTTGCTTGAATACCTTCGATAACTTCTTTAGCTTTCCCCTCAAGAACAGATTTCAAATATAACATCTTGTCGACATCACTCAAGTCTCTGCTATCAATGTTTGAATAAAACGTATCATGAAATTCTTGCCACCGCAATATGTCCCCATCAAACTTGGTCAGCTCCAGGGTTGGAAGCTTACTTGCTTTCTGTTCCGGCCCACGAGAGGACTGAGAAGACGAAAACAGCTCTAGTTCAGCCAGCAAGTCCTCGCATTCCAGTTGGAATTGCGTTAGATGATTAACTACTTCTTCAGAGTCATATATTGTAAAGAAATATGTAATTTCTTTTATAAAAGTTTGTAATTTTTTCCTAAATATATTAATTTTTATTGGACAGTGATTATCCTGAGTGAATGTCCGGCATTGATTTGCTAATGTTTCTAATTGATCCCTAATCAGGTTGACCCTATACACTGAAGCGTGACTCGTAGAATTCTCCATCTTATTCTGAATACTGCAGAAGTGAAATTCAGTTGTACAAACCAAATCATATCTCACAGAAAACAAGTGCATGAAAATATCAGGTTAGCTCTCGCCGGCCCCCAATATTAAGTTAGGTATTTATTAACAAATTACTTATTTTTCCTATGACTGTACATTCAAAAAGATTTACTCTTTAATGATTTGTGAATCTTAATATGGAAATCACAAACGAGGTACCCAGTAAACTTTTACATTAGGCGTTCACACGACCTCATAACGCCATGTGCGTGCCTTTGTACCAATAAAATTATGAACTTATAGCCTTTAAGTAGCTCAATCAAATGAAATAACAAGCTTTCTATGGAAATCAATGAACTACGAACCTTTATTTTATCAAATCAATAATACGATTACAAATTCGTAGATTAGTAAGAGCGGCCGGCGAGGCGTCCTGGCTTCCTTATGCGATGAACCCGTATTTACCAAAAATTACTCACCGGTTGTACAGGATTCTCCGCAATACTTTATTAGATATCTATTACACACTTAATTTGCACTAAGAACTCTAACTAACGCTTATTTAGAGATTTTTTATAATGACGCAATATATCACAGAAAATATATTTCTCAAATGACAGAGTGAAGTGCAGTAAAGGAAGTGATGATGATAATCCTTATGACAGGTGAAGCAACATTGACAAAACACGAGACAGACTGTAATGGAACGTTTCGACTCATGTGACACATTGGAATGCGATAAATTCTATTAAAATTGTCGATAGCTCATCTCTCGTATCCCTCGTTTAATATTATTATCTTTATGTATTATTTTATTCTACGTGATAAAGAACGTGAAAGAAATATTTACGTAATGTTGGCAGCACTGTTTACCGCCATGCACCTCATCTAGTCTTTGAAAAACCTCTAGTCGATACGCAACAATTTAAAGTTACTGTGCTATTTTGCACACGGCAGCTATTCAAATAAGGATATTTTATAAATCCAGGATTTTTTATCATATTCCTTAGACAACCCATCGACCATTTTACAAAATTTTCATTTGACTACATGAACAAAGATTTTGTAATAGCGCCATCTCAGGCACCAATGTGGCTCCACTACTTTCTTTTCGCACTGTCATGTTTTACCGACAGAAGGGGCGGGAAATTTAAATGCGAGGTTGGCGGCTATTTTAAATTTTACTCGATAACACTTTATTTCGACCAAC
The DNA here is from genome assembly GCA_963890685.1 of Plagodis pulveraria. Taxonomy (NCBI): domain Eukaryota; kingdom Metazoa; phylum Arthropoda; class Insecta; order Lepidoptera; family Geometridae; genus Plagodis; species Plagodis pulveraria. The sequence goes on along the minus strand of OY982970.1, from coordinate 8,820,831 downwards.
ATGCACACTATATAGCTACCTTATCTGCGTTTTCTTTTTGAGAACGTGTTCATGATTCAGATTTCTTTACTTGAAATCATATCAACTGACATACATTTTATCTACGTTTCCTTTATTGAAAACGTGTTCATAATTCCGATTTCTTTACTTGAAATCATATGAATTGACATACATATTAAAAATTACAGCATATATTTATATATATTACACTCAGCTTGATTTTCAAATTAAGAATTCTTTTTTAGAAATCTCAATACACTAGTTATCTCTTTTGAAAAATTACCACGTGATTTCTTTTTGAGAAATCAGTTTCGAAAGTTTTGTCTTTCTGAAAACTAACACGTGGTACTTTATAGAGAAAATTAACACGATTTCTTTTTGAGAAATCTTTCTCCCGCCAGGGTTCAGATCCCAGCATCTCCACCGTGTTGCGAAAGTGCAATTATATGACTTTAAATATTCTGCTTCGCTATATTATTATGGGAGAAATGTACACAATATATATATCTATGCCAAGCTGATTTGAAATGTCATATCATAGGGCTTTCGCCCTAAGAAAACGGCCTCCACATCTTCCCCATATAGCCGTCCCTTACCACCAGAACCATTTCATATCACCTTTGCATCGGTAATTACACATTTATCACAAAGCTATATAATGATAAAATCTGACTTACAAGAGCTCCAAAGTTATGCACGTTTTACCCGGTATCCACACTTCGACTGTCGCTCTTGCTAGCTGTAAGTGCACTGACAGCCGCCATCTTGTTCCCCCACCCATAGTACTAACTACCGTCATTTGACGTTTTAATTATTAACGGAAGTATATATTCAATTTCCTATTTGATCGATTTAGTACTTTTAATGTATTATAATATTTTAGATATTATTTTATATTCGCGTTCGCGACACATATAATGGTCTTTTCCCTTTCTCAGTTTTTATTGTTTAGTTAAACCTTTATAAAAAAAAACTAAATACAACACTGCATCTACTACAACGAAAGCATTTAGGCAACCAGAGGCCATTGCAGGCAGTCCAAATGCTCCAGCCCACTACCAGTTGGCAGCGTGCCCAGTATGCTGGCATCATTTCCCCGTTGGATAGCAATATTCTTTGAGCCAAATAAGTAACAGCATTTTGATCAAGCGCCGCAGTGACCAAGAATAAGATTCGCGGTCTCCACGAACCCAACGTCTCAACACCAAACGGCTAAAATATGTAACCAGTACCGAGGTTAGCATACATGCGACACTTGAGTTGCTCAGCCGAAGTAGCCGCGGTGCCAGCCCTCACGTTGGTTTAAGAAAGATGTGACTGCGCTAAAATGTCAACGCATGTAGCGTCCAACACTAAAGGCCGCCTGTATTTCCATGGAACTAAAATCATACCGTCAGGTCTTTTATCGTCGTTACGCGTTAGACCATTTGGTTCGAGAATAGCTGCAATATTAGCGCTGGTAAAGCTGGTAAGCCCGGCGAATGATATCGTTAAGACTGGCGTGGCGTGCACTTCGACCAGAGCAATAGAAGCCATGCTGACAGAGTTGATCAACTGCAGTATCACGCTGGCAGTGATGGGCAATACGTTTTGTACCCAAGCGTAAGCTATTAGCGAGTCGAACAGCGGATGGCTCTATAAGTTTACCAGTATTGAAAGAAGGGATGGCGGTGAATCAAAGCCCATACAGAAACAGCGAGAATACGTGCGCGATCAGCGACCCTAGGAAATGTATCTAAAAGATATTTCTGATCTAGTTGGCGGAGCGTTCGATCCCACAGTCTCTGGAAGGACAAAACCCTAGGGAATTCAGTGCCACACTAGAAATTTTGCGTAATCGACTTTCGTGCGGAGTCCCGTAACCAAACCCTGCGATCTCAATATTTAAAACCAACACTAACGTATCTTTTAAATTTTTTTTAAGCTCTAATGAAGCAAGATTTTGTCGAGAACTCTGATTTCATTTTTGTAAAGCAAACCTCGTTTGAATACACAAATAAAGGTGTTAAAATGAGAAACTTAAAAGATTGATAAAATCGTGTAGATTGGTATCAGTGGCAAAATTTGCATGATATTTAGGGCGTTCGGATAGCCTATCGGTGCCAAAAATAACACTCACAAACGCTAAAAATGATCACACGGGCCGTTCGTTTTGGGACTTCGTGAGCAAAAATATCGTTTTCGCTCACCGTTCGGATAGCTTTGAAAACGCTACAAATGACAGAGAAAAGTGATATTTTTGACCCATGTCTTACCGTGGGATCGTTGTGATCGTTTTTTGACAACTGCTGGTTTGACAGTTGTATTTGGCGCGATTGAAGAGTTTCATAAGTTTTTTATATAAGTAACTATCAGAAGCCATTAACAATGAAATAATAATAATATAGGTACCTACTTTTTTGTTAATTTTAGAGATTGATTCCATGTTTCGTACTGTGCAAAATTGTTAAAACATTGTCGGTTGTCAAAGTACGTTTTAAGCCGTTCGGATAGCATGCAGTAATTGGTGGTCAAAAATAGCAAAAGCTTCTATCCGAACGCTAATACACAAATGCCACTTTTGAAACTGCTACAAACGCAATCGAGCCAAAACGAACGCACCTATTGACATGCTTTCAATGAATCGTTAAATATCACGTCGATCGTCATATCGAGTTGTGAAAAGTATACAGTGCTTGCTATTCGCAGACTTTTGTAACCCTTGCTTGTGTTGGTCATGTACATACAGGCACGCACACTGCTGTTATGTGTATGAACATGATCGACCGCGTGTTAGGTAATGTATTACTAGTCTATGAGTTATACTAACATTTGCTTATAAAATACAATAAAAAGTTTTTGTAATTGACACCAATCGTACATCTTTGTCACTTTCCTTTTCGCACAAGTCAATGACCATCGTTGCGCAAGCGAGAGCACAATAACACCGTTAGCAATATACAAATATGAATGATTGTGGTTAAGTTCAATGACGAAATTTCTTTCCACTCGGTGTTCATACTTTAGTTTCTAATTCCGTGGCGGTCGCAGCTACGAACGAGTGGCGCCATCTTTTTCCAGGTTATGTCGAACTCCATCGTCTTTGGACACTCTGATAGTGGACCAATTGGGCTGCATGGCGCTCGCCAGTCCCGAAGGACCAGCTCATGATGAGATCATGCGCATGTTCACTGTCATCACTGTAGAAGCTGCTAGCGCCGCTTACCACCACACAGACGACCGGAAGCAGTACAGGTCAGTTGAAGAATCATCACTGATAGTAAGCCAGCTGGGCTAACCATTCTTGTAAGACCAAGCAGCCTTATAGCTTACAAAATGGTAATATGAAATCATTAATTTTAAAGAAAATGTTTGCTTAGCCGTTCTGAACCGATCAGCAAAGTTAAGCAACGTCCGCCGCGGTCATGACTTGGATGGGTGACCGCTAGTGGTATTACTACTGAGCGTGTAGGTGCTTCGGATGACGCCTTAAGCCGTCGGTCCCGGTTGTTGTCGTAGGATGGCAGTCGTTATAGCATGGAGGTAGGGCATTTTTGCGAATGCCCGCCTGACTAGCTACCACCCTCAAGTAGAAGATCTGTCGCCAAGCACCTAACAGAGTGTTTTGGCAGCTGTCCTTGAGAGGCAGTAATTCAAGGTAAGCCTAGCCTCAGGCATAAAAAAACGAATAGAACTTTATGATGACATTTGACTCCAGAGTGAGCATTGCTCTCAAAGCAATGGTTTAGTCATTTTTAATATATAATATACTCAATAACGGACAATAACCGACGGCTTAACGTGCCCTCTGAACACTGCAGCTCTCAGTAGCAATGCCACTAGCGGTCACCCATCTAAGTCTTGACCGCAGTAGACGTTACTTAAGTCAATGATCAGAGAAAGAACGACTGAGCAAGCTACACCAAGTGCTTATTGCGTCAACGTAAATTCGAGAGTTAAAGATGGGTTAACTTTGTTTTTGTATGACAATTTACACTTAATTCGAGTTTAACTCGCGTTTCCTTGTTGGCGCAAGTGGGCCTAAGAATGCTTCAAAGTTAAAACTTGAATAATATATTAAACTTCTGTGTCGTTGATATAATATTTCCTTTATTTCACAGACATGTATCCGGTGCCGTACTGAATGCGCTCGCAAACATTGCGGCGAATGTTCGAGGCACGAGCGCTCGCCTCGAGCTGCTGACGCGACTTCTAGAATTGTTCGTGCAACTAGGACTCGGCGGTGAAAGGGCGACCGACAGATCGCCTGCTCCTGTATTGAAGGCATCGGGCAGTGCTGGGAATCTTGGTGTTCTAATACCTGTCATTGCTGTAAGCATATTCCTTTATAATATATACACACCCACTAAGTACAATATTACTTTAATAGTTGTTATATCCCTTTTATGCCGTACTGTTCCCGGCTAAACAATAAAAACAGCTGTTCCATATCCGCCAATTAGATGTCGCTAATAGTGACTAAAGGGCAAGATTAGCTAACTTCAATTGAACCCGTTACTCTAGAATACCGTCCTGTTGCATTTCCAATGATGCTATGGAAGCGGGTGCTGGACTGTCGAATTTTACACCTTTTTATTGTTTGAATCACGTCTTTTAGACGTTAAGGTTTAATTACGTGGCGAGCAAATGAGAAACTAAAAAAAAACTTGAGCATAGACCTGTACCTACTTCTCATAAAGCCATGTGTCTTGCACACCACAGGTCTTGGTAAAACGTCTACCCCCCATCAGAAACCCAAAGCCCCGTCTACACAAGCTGTTCAAAGACTTCTGGCTGTACTGCGTGGTCATGGGATTCACTGCTGCAGACTCAGGTACATATCCGACAGTCAAATCTAAACGTCTTGAATATTGTACTACCCACATTATGATGCTAATGTTTCATGGTTCATTGGACTAAAATACTTTCGGTGCACTTTTTCTTCTATAAAGATCAGTATGTGAAAGTGGAGTGGAGAAGGGTTATATTTCTGATAAGTACAATTTTTTGGGTACGCCGTTGTTTGTTTTGTTTCAACATTTTTTTTTATATATTGTGTCCAATGATTCATCAGATTAAGAGTTATTTGTTATGCAAAGGCTTAAAGTTGTTAATTGGCGAAATACTTTTACTAAAACCTGAGGAACATGGTTCAAAAATATATTAAAGCAAAAGCAGCTAATAAAATTATGTAAGTTATCATAATGATTTTGGCTGCTCTTGCAATTGTGTTAATTTTTATTAAATAACTTTTAATTAATAAAAATTAAAAACAAATTACTAGAATTCGTATTAAAAGCATTTTCCACGCTAGCGGATAAACGGCAGTTTACCTCACAGATTTCGAATGGTAAACAACAGCTTTCTGACCTTGTAAGGTAAAAAAAAAATATTTTGTCAATTAAAACAATCAAGTATGTGTACATTGGTATTCACAACAAATGTGTATTTATAATCTTGAGGAGTTTTTAGAATCAGGACTATAAGATATTTATGTCATCAACAATCGTTTTAGCGCTATTATAAGCGTATCCATTATTAGTTTAAATAAATATTAAACTGTTCAATCCCATCTACCTATATGTATTAATCCTTATGGAACATTTAAAAAGTTAACGGATTATGCAGGATTGGTACACGGGTATAAATTCATGTATTACCGTGGCAATATTGAATCTCCACTCCACTTTCACGCTCACACCTATTAAAACCCTGTATCTTTATCTCTATCGATATGTAATATACATTTTACTGTTTATGTATAGACGTATTTAAACATCTTGTTGTCTCTTCTTCTATGGCGACACCTGTAGCTATGCGAAAGAGTGAGTAACGAAGCTTAGTAGTCAGTTGATAGAGTTCTATATGTGTTTTTCTTTTGTTTTTAACGATGATTTTTGTTATGGTGGTGCTATATTGACCAAGCAACGAAATTTAATTAAAAAGCGTATTAGAAGACTATCAAAGTAAAACAAAACATTTTTTTTACCGATTAACCATGTAAATAATTTTTGCCTAACTTTATTTGTTAAAGATCGTTGAGAAGGCCTTTGTTACGGGTCTTTATGAACTTAATATAGAAAACAAGAGCTATTTTTACTCTGTTAATAAACCTTGACTTTCCGTCCGTTTGTCCGTCCCCTCAGCCGTCCAGCTTTGTAAACTTATTCGCTTAGCAGGGGTTAATGCAAATGTACAATGTTAGAATTATCGGGTTGCATAGTAAACAAGTTCATAGCTAATTGAAATATTAGTCTTGTTTGTAGTTCAATTCAGTTTGGCTGCAGAAGTTGCTCCGTCCCCTGACCAATAGAAACGAAAGGATACATTTTAGTTTTCTATATTCATCAAAATACTCTTACGGGAAATTGAAGCGAAAATTGATAATTGTGTATCATTTTTTGTGAAAATGGTACATAGGTGATTTGATAATTTGCCTCTAAAATCATTATCATACTCGAATGACACAAACTGTGTGCTTTGACCATTAGCGTTTTTGGCACTTTGCGTCGAAACGAAACCAATCATTCTCTGCTATACATAATTGTTTGCTAATTTGCTGTTTTATGGGCAAGGTTAAGATAAATCCTTGTTGATATAGCACCACGCAAAAGAAGTTTTGAAGAGTGAAATTGTAAAGTTTTTGTAGTGTGTGAGTTTTTTTAATAAGAGTGTGCTTCAATCGATTGTAGTTTAACGCATTGTTAGTCAATTAGTTTATTAATTTGTAGGTACAGTTAGATTTCTGCTTTATGAGTTATTATTTTAATTAACATGATGCGTTTTGTTTCTTTTGTCAAAGCTGTTGTGAGCTTTGAAATTATGTAAATAAAGCGTGCCGAGTAGTTATCAAAATGGTGTACTAAATGTAAATAGAGTTTATTTTTATTTCTGCCGTATTATTAAATTCAGATGAAAGGTTTGCGTTGTTATTCAAATATGGTTTTTGATCGTATTTTGTTTACTACCACTAAATGATCGCAAAGAGTCTTAAAGAGGTTTTAGAAATTTGTTGTAGTGTTGTGTGAAATAGACGACAAGTTTGTAAGTCTGCTGGTCGTATTTCATACAACAACAAGACAATAGCCGATGACTAATTATATGCAGACAGCTTGAAGTTTTTATATTGAATGTTACAATCCAAGCAGCGAATGCACTAAGGAATAATTAAATGAATATATATGCGGGTATATCGCCGATCGTCCGGATGATCCCAAGACTGTAACATAATGTTAAACAGAATTTCGGGTCTATTTGCGCACGAATTGAAGTCAAATAGTACTTACGCATTCCATGAATCCATCCCGTGGGGTTATCTGATAGATCATAAAAGTATATGTACATGGGAATATAATTTTTCGAACAAACATTATGAACGTATCAACAACCGTCTTCAAATGTATGTTGTTTGATCGACGACTAACTACTTCGGCTGTCTGTATATTGATTGGCACACACTGAACACCCCAGCACCGTATCAATATTGCCTCAACTCAAGCCGTTCAGTATTATTTGTATGAAAGTCCATACTAATCAACGCTATATCTAGCCTCTACTTGGGACAATCTCGCCAGTAGCCAGGTAAATAAGGCGAGGTAACTCTGATGCGGTGTCGAGGTGTCTGCGTTGTTCTTTATTAGGATCTATTCTAAGAAGACCTTTATATGCATAGGTAAGATACTCATTTTTATAAAACCTAATACCCAACTTGATTTCGTAACTGAATTTCCAGGATTATGGCCACAGGAATGGTACGCGGGAGTCAAAGAGATAGCCGTCAAATCTCCCTTCCTTGTCTCGCAAACGTCACTCCGTTCGGAAATGCGTGAATTACAATATACTTCAGCAGTGCGCAATGACTCTGTGTCTATGAATGAGCTTCAAGAGTTGAAGACGCAGATATTGAATTTGTTAGATCACCAGCCGGACGTGACTGTGATTGTGAACAAACTGACGTTTGCACCGTGTATGTACATACTGAGTGTGCATTGGTTAGAGACTTTAAGGTAAGATTCACTTCAAGGATGATGTTCTAAGTTTGAATATAATGGAACCCTTGTCAATGAAGGGTTTTGTGATGGTAGTTAATATATACAACTCTGAAGAACATTACTAGGCGATTAGCAATTGAAATGCAAACGTCTCAATTTTGAAACTTTTTAGACTGCTTTGTTAGTGGGGAGGACCAAACGTTGCAGGAAGTTTCCTGAGTTCGATTTTCGGGTCGGACAGTTGTTCCAGGAGTCTGGAGTCTAGAACTGTGCCTGGAAGATGGCCATAGGCTAGTCCAGGCAAAAATGTTCTGGTCCCATGTGAAGAACATATCTGTATCTTTCGTTAGAATACTGATTATTTATCTGTTTATTTTTATATGTCTAAAGATTGTACTTATCGAAAAAATGTTTATTTATTTGTTTCTTTTAAATGGCTTTAATTTTGCACTTTTATATACTTTTGTGCATTAACTATGAATTGATTATTAGGGAATGTACATGATATTCCAAATTGTCTTCTTGTGAACAGTTAGAATTAGATTGGTTGCAGGGTATCCAATTCACCAGAGCCTGGTCTACAGCCGATCATAGAGTACTTGAGCGATACAGCGCTGCAGAAGGATAAGGCTGGCATGTGGCAGTGTGTTGCTTCGTAAGTATTTTTATGCTTCCAAGAGTATAATTGTTGTTGTAAGATAGGACGTACTTATTTGACATTAGATAAAATTGTAGATAATAGTAGATTATGATATAAGTGAGCTAAGTTGCTCAGTATACACGAAGTTGTGTTGCAGCCCGAGCCGTAGTCGAGGGCGTAAATCAGCCGAGTGTATAATGAGCAAGTTGCTCAAGAGTTTCATACGTACTTTTTCAACACCCTTGCGAGGAAAACAAATATATATGATGCTTGATTACATATATACCTCTTTGATGTTACAAATTTGTATTACGCGGTTAAATTGAAAATGCTCTGTTTACTCGCATATAATTTGCAGTTAGGTACTAACTTAACTTTGTAGGGATAAATTACCCGATTAAATTGAAAATGCTCTGTTTACTCGCATATAATTTGCAGTTAGGTACTAACTTAACTTTGTAGGGATAAATTACCCGATTAAATTGAAAATGCTCTGTTTACTCGCATATAATTTGCAGTTAGGTACCAACTTAACTTTGTAGGGATAATTCTATTACGCACTAGTGTATAATATTATTATGCACGAAGGTGTTATAGTTCGGTTTATGGCCCTAAGAACTATATAATAAAGCTCACTTTACGAGCAAGGGTGTTGAAAAAAATACTATCGACAATTTTGTAACATGAAAGTATATCACCATTAGATACCATCCGGTGAGATTGTCGACGGCTAATAAGGTGTATTCCCGATGTCCCCATTGACCATATCCCCATCAATGGGGACAGCGGGAATTGAATTAAAAAAAATGAAAAACATTCCCGATGTCCCCATCGCCCAAATCCCCATCAATGGGGACACTGGGAATAGACCAAAAAGTTAAAAATCATTCCCACTGTCCCCATCGCCTGTCTTACCGTCAATGGGGATTGTAATTTTGTAATATTTTATTACAAAATTAATTTAACCGGCCATGTACACAGACGGTTCCGTACCAATATAGAATGTGCCACAAAATCGTAATTTTTTAAATATAGTTCGAGATCCATATCGGAAGTCCTACCCGCCCATGTTTTTTATTATATATTGTTGTACATTAGATAATGGACTAAATTCACACCAAGTTTGACATTTGTATGTATTATTACATTACCTACTAGGTAATCCGCCATACTTACTTATATAGTGTTAAAATTTCAAACGGATACCTAGTACCGTTTCAAAATAATACAGTCTTTCATGGTCGAACGGACAGACGGACGGACATCCAAGGCTTAGTAATAGGGTCCTGTTTCCTAGTAAGGAACCTTAAAAAGTTATTTTTTGAATATGTTTTTCTCATAATGCTGTATTTGGCTTTTCAATATCATCTCGAAAATCGCAGTTTTACATTAACCTATAACCTAACCTATATTTGGCATGCCACTATCTCACGTCGATGTATTAGCACCGTGTTGCTGAGTATTGGGCGTAAAATGGCTATTCACGCCTTCGATCTTTGCGTTGCTACAAGGAGACTTGGTGTCAGACAGGACGCTGGCAGTACAGTAAAATCTTCCTTTACAATATGTGCATGTCTTTGTGTTAACGAAAGTTAAAAAGCGTATTTTACCCACCCAAACTTTATAGTGGCACAAAGATGATGACGATGCTTTATTTTCAGCGTGGGCGACAAAGTGTTCCAAAAGTTCCTGGACGTGATGTCAGACAAAGTGAAAGACGAGTCTCGGGAGAGGGAGCTCGAATGTCACGCTCAGTTCCTCTTGGTCAACTTCAATCATATACACAAGCAAATCAGACGGGTGGCTGATAAGTGGCTGGCCGGTTTGGTCGATCGGTTCCCACATTTACTTTGGAATTGTCAGGTAAGACAAGGTTCTTCAATCATCAGTAAAAATATTTAATTTGACTGATAAAATGTTAATGAGAGCCTACATTTTCCAGTCCGATTATTATTCTTACTGTACTGTATCATGCGGATTGTCCACTGCTGAACTCGGCCTCCACCAATTAAGGGGAGAATTGCCATGCCACGCTTGGCAGGCGTCTTGGTGATCGCAGTTTAAGATATCAGTTCCTCAGAAGGCGCTGCCTGTATTTTACCTTTTTTTACCTTTATTTTTCGACACCCAAAGATAGCAATGGGGGGGGTAACATTCTAGCCCGACACCGCACGGCCAGCCTGTTATTGTTATTCTTCTTCATCATCATCGCCATCATCGGCCGGAAGACGTCCACTGTTGAACAAAAGCCACCCTCATAAAACGCCACAAAGAACGGTTACTAGCCGCTTGTAGCCATGGGCTACCCGTGACTTTAACGATGTCGTCAGTCCATCTGGTATTATTATTCTTACTAGGTAATATTTGGAACATTTGATTTAACATAATTTTCAAAATTATTTGAATTTTCTTTAATTTCTATTTTAGTAATTTTACTCTTAATATTGATTTTAAATTAACGGACATTTCCTACGTTATTTGTGCTGTTTTTCTTGTACCTAGCATTTTCTCGCTGAAGTGACATGAAAAATCGTGTGTTGGATCAGCAGTAAAGTTATTTTGCGGGTCGTACATATGAAATTTTCGCTCAGGATTCTATATTTTGAATCACTCCCTTCGCTCATTTAAGTCGCTTTAACAAAATATAACCGACTTCAAATATAAAATACGTAATAATAACTCAAATACTACTCAGTCAGATCTCACTCAAATTTAAATGGGACCACATGACAAGCACCAGCTTTCGAATAAAAAAAAAACATCAAAATCTGTACATCCTGTAAAGAGTTATGAGGTTACAAGTACAAAAAAAACAGTCGAATAAAAAACCTCTTCTGAAGTCGATTAAATAATATAAATTGTAACGAAAGTTAAGGTTAGGTAAGGTCCGATAAGATTTACTTTGTTTAGCCGAGTGGTTTCGCAACTTTCGGACTTTTACCCTCAGTTTGTGAAACATTATTTTGTCGATTGTGTCGCGTTGATTAGTTGACAGAATAAATACTATACGTTGATTAGTCAGTGGTATTCCATGACGCGATAGAAGACCAATGAGCGTTCAGTAAGTATTCAGTCTGTTTATCAAATGATCAAGGCTTTGGTGCACGTTCCAGAAATGGGGTAAGGCTAGTATTAATAAATGCGATCAATTTTCAGATGCAGTTTTTGACAGATGTCATACATTAAACGTCAAAATACATTAAACATCTCAAGATCGATCTCAACTTTGAGATGTATTTAATACGGAGTCGCATTTTCAAGGAGTACGTGCGCTCTCGATAGCGCCATCAAATAAAAGACCATCTAAAACTACCCGCAAATAACTAGCAAATATTATTATTTTCAGGTGCTATGGTCGATGCTAGACATCCTACAGGTGCTAAGCTTCAGTTTAGAACTAGACGCCAATCAGGAAACTCCTCTGTTGAAAGTACCGGGCACCGATTTTACATTGCAGTTGCAAGATACATTGGAAGGCAGAGAGGTGAGAATTGGGCCTTATTCCAAATAGTATAAAGTCAAATATATAATTTAATTTTATGTCTTATTAAAAAGCTAATAAGGCTGAAGTTCCGAATAAAGTGTATTGTTTTATTTCTAATGAACAAGGAACCTCAATTTGTTCATAAACACTGTTAAATCAGTATATATTATGTTACTCTCCGTCACAAATTATAATGGGTAAAAACTGTCCCAGCATTCGGTTCCCTCAGTATTCCCTTAATATTCAAAATATACTGATTTGATAGTAATTAAACAACTTTAAACTGTTTAAATTGCGTATACTTATCATTATTTTAATCATGACCATTCAACCCTTTGCAGTGATGGTGACTCGGTTTTATTTGTCACTTTAGTTATTTAGAAATTATTTTGTAATACCAAAAGAAATTTACTAAGAGCGCAGTATTCGCTCAGTGTCCAGAGGGCTTGCAGATTTATGTCGACCATGGGATTTAATGATTTGATAACAGGATCCAATTCAGGTAGTCCTTGCCAACATCTCTATTGAAATTTGAGTACTTTATGATCATCGCCTCGCGTAACAATCTTGGCATAAACGTTAGCTTAATTACTATGTGTGAGAATCGCGTAACCCTATGAAAACATTATACTGATTTGATTCCTCCACTGTAAAAATTTTAAAACATTTGTGGTTTAAATAATAATAATAAAAGAAAAGTTCATTTGCAGAGTATTGTAAAAGATTTCGCTGATCGTTGCCACGGCATCGTACAAGAAGCAATGAAATGGGCACCACAATCTACAAGGTCGCATCTTCAAGAATATCTTAACCAGGTAAAAATCTTCACAAATCATACTTTATTTTATTGTTGTGAACCTGACCCGGTTGGTACTTAGGCAACGCTGTTCGATTAATCATATAATCATTTATTCATATATAATTACACGTCAAAAGGCAAATTATAAATTATTAAAACACTGCTCGTAAGTCTGTCGACTTCAAAATTGTATTCTTAATTTTTAATTTAACTGCTATACTGATTGTAATATTGATTGTGTATAATTTGCCTATTGAAATGTTATATGATAGTTTTTGAATATGATTTGTAAAGAAGTTTATTTTTAATGAATAGATTTAGGCGTTAGTTTGCGGAAATCCATATTTAATAATAACAAATATTTTATAATATTTTACGAAAACATCGAATTAATATTTTAATAAAACACTTAAAATTATTAATTTGATGTTTTCGTAAAATATTTTAAAAATATTTGTTATTATTAAGTTTATGTTTCTATAAATGATTGATTGATAAATGGAAATCTGTCGCTAAGCACTTAAGGGTGTGTATGTGTACCGGTAGCTGTCCTTGTAAATGAGCTCCTTCCTGTTCTAGGTACATCTGCGTAAACTTTTGTTGGTCAAGGATGCTCTTATGTTCTGAAGTTATTGCCTTCCCGCTTCCTTCTGCCTTATTGCTTCTCAGGCAGAGCAAACATTAAATATGTCAGTCTATCATACTAATATTGTATCTTTGTTACTCTTTCACACTGAAACGGCTGAACTAATTTGGACGAAACTCGGAATATAGATAGTTTGGGTTCTTGATTAACATATACAATAATAATGAATAGATTCAGGCGTTACTTTGCGGTAATCCATATTTAAATAACAAATATTGATAAAATATTTTAAGAAAACATCAAATTAATATTTTAATAAAACACTTAAAAAATATGAAAATATATCTAGTGACAATTCCGCCTAATTTTCCTGTTAAGCCGACGTGACGAACGCCACGCAGCCAAACTGGAAGAATTTTCGACGCGTTACGCTTCAACACGAAGCATCCTCAGGAGGTCTTGACTCTACGAGCGCACGATCGAGAAAAAGATATTATTGTATTTTCTAGATATATTTTTGTATTTTTTAAGTGTTTTATTAAAATATTAATTTGATGTTTTCATAAAATATTTTTAAAAATATTTGTTATTGTTAAATATGGATTTCCGCAAAGTAACGCTTGAATCTATTTATTATGATAGTTTTTGAATATGATGTGATATGAAGTTTATTTTTCCAATAAATGATTGATTGATAAACGGAAATCTGTCGCTAAGCACTTAAGGGTGTGTATGCGTACCGGTAGTTGTCCTTGTAAATCAGCTCCTTCCCGTCCTAGGTACATCTGCGTAAACTTTTTTTTGTCTAGGATGCTCTTAATTTTTGAAGTTATTGCCTTCCTGCTTCTTTCTGCCTAATTGCTTCTCAGGCAAACCAAACACTCAATCTGTCAGTCAATCATACTAATTATGTATCTTTGTTACTCTTTCACACTGAAACGTCTAAACTAATTTCGTTGAAGCTCGGAATATTAGACAGTTTAGGTTCTTGATTAACACATAAAATAATTTGGTGTGTACTCGGGCGAGACCGTGGAGGGCAGCTAGATATGATTAAAAACATACGCTTAACAAAAAACAGAATTACGCGCCTGTATTCCTTAAAGGGGTTTCTTAAACGTTAAGCCAGACATATTTAGTCCCATGCAATATGGGGTGAACAATGAGCATACTAGCATCCACCGGCACAGTTCCAGACTGCTACTAAAAATTTATTTGTAATGTAATAATGATTAACTGGTCGGGCCTAGGATCGCGCCCAGGACATCAAGATTCCAAAGCGGCGCTTTACAAATACACACACACACCCCAACGTGCCTGTTCATAATTTATATTAGCTTTATAGACATGCTTCTATCTTCTAATATAGCCGTATATCAAAACTAGCTACGTACGTTGCGGGTCTAAGCCGAGGTTTCACCACAGTAGCCACGGATGAAAAGTGATGATGATAATGAATAGTATCCTATATGTTAATCCAATAAATGAACTACTTATTTATATTCAAAGAGTGCGTTCGTTTTGGCTCGATTGCGTTTGTAGCAGTTTCGAAAGTGGGATTTGTGTATTAGCGTTCGGATAGAAGCTTTTGCTATTTTTGACCACCAATTACTGCATGCTATCCGAACGGCATATAACATACTTTGACAACCGACAATGTTTTAACCATTTTGCACAGTACGAAATATGGAATCAATCCCTAAAATTAACAAAAAAGTAGGTACCTATATTATTATTATTTCTTTGTTAATGGCTTCTGCTAGTTACCTATATAAAAAACTTGTGAAACTCTTCAATCGCGCCAAATACAACTGTCAAACCAGCAGTTGTCAAAAAACGATCACAACGATCCCACGGTAAGACATGGGTCAAAAATATCACTTTTCTCTGTCATTTGTAGCGTTTTCAAAGCTATCCGAACGGTGAGCGAAAACGATATTTTTGCTCACGAAGTCCCAAAACGAACGGCCCGTGTGATCATTTTTAGCGTTTGTGAGTGTTAATTTTGGCACCGATAGGCTATCCGAACGCCCTAAAAGAGTAATAAACATACACACACATCCTTACTCACTCACACACTTTAACACACGTGTGTTAATGATGATCGTTGACGATGGGTCGTAGGGTACATCTAGAAAAGACTTTAACTTGAACACGTACGAGTCTATGAGTGAGTACGAGTTCATTTTCTATGATCTATCGGGTATAATAGTAAACGCATACGCTTCCGGTAGTAAAATTGCTAATAATCTAGAAAAGGCAGTGTTCAAAACTTAAATTTCCACTATCCAGGTACCAAATTCAACACTGTGGCATCACTGCGGTCTCGCATTGGCTACGGGTGCGTTGCTCGGTGCGGCCGGACTGAACAGACTGTCCGCGCCACTGCCCATCGCCGCGCTGAACAAACGCCCGCCTTGCGTCACTCAGGATTCTGCCGCTTTGCTTGCTGTCGTCTCACAACGCAGCCGATATGCTGGAGAGGTGAGTACAACTTGCTTTTATTAATAAAACATATTTAAAAGCTTTTCTCAACACTAGACACAATAACACTTTTGAAGCACACAGGTTCTTCAAAGCGTAATTTGCTTAGTCGTTCTTAAGTAAACGTTCTGAACTATGTTAAGCAAAATTTTTGAAACCATGTACCATGTCGGTGCAATATAGATTCAAAACACTCTTATGCTTAAATCTTCACACGTTAAATTATGAATGTCAGCCATTTTCATACCAACTATGACATATACCGGCCGGCCGAGCGGTAATCGCTATGGACTGCCTTACCGCATGTCCATGGTTTGATCCCCACCGCCGGCTTGAGCTTTACCGCATGGACAAAGGGCATTATGCGAATTCTCGCCTAGCTACCAGCCTCATGTGGAAAATCTGTTGCCAAGCAACTAAACACAAGTAAAATTACATACACATGAGACTAAACAGTTGTATGTCTCAGGTAGACGGACGCAGTGCAATTCGTCACTTGTGAACTCTGCCTATAACAGACGGCGAAATGCCTCTGTTATAGGCAGAGGTTGGTCTGCTTAACATCAGGTGGGCCTCGTGCTTGTTCCGTCACAATCACATAAACAAATAAATGTTTCTGATAAGATTAGTTACACTAGATGCACGAATAAAAACATGCACTTTTTCTTATTGCTGAAAGCCTTTGACCACAATCTCACCTGATGGTAAGTGACTATGTGATCGAAGGTGTTAACAGACTTAACCTGGAATTACTGGCTCTCAAGGACAGCAGCTGGAAATTGAAAAAAAATGCTGCACTTATTGATTATTTAATGTAATATATGCAATGCGCTTAAATAGCCAGTGAAATTACAGGCACATGAGACTTAACAACTATGTCTCAAAGTGACGGTCGCAGTGCAATTCGTCACTTGTGGTGAAATGCATCTGTCATAGGCAGAGGTTAGTCCGCTTCACATCAGGTGGGCCTCGAGCTTGTTCCGTCACAATAACATAAAGAAAGTATAATTAAATAATTTAGTTACATACTCTACCGGCATAGCTAGCATATTCAGGTAAACTTGCAATTCTGTCAAGGATAGCAAACCTTTTAATTTATCGACTATCGTATCGTTAAATCCAACAAAACATCTTGAAAATCTTGCAAGGTTGCATATTTATGATACACTTTTGAACTGGATAAGAAAACTGAAAATATAGTACATTACTGCAGAATCCAGTAAGGAAGCCTTTCTGGCCAAGTATGAGTTAACCGGACCGAACTGCAGGTGAGGTCCGGTTATATACGAGGCCAGGGTGGCTTTCTTACTGGTTGAGGCTTATATAATGGTTTTGCTCAAAAATGAATGTCTCAGCTTTTAATTGCCATCTATTTTCGAATCAGATTCGTTGCACCCATTTTTTGGGATTATCTATGTACACGCGGTAAATTAAAACACAATTGTCGCAATTGACATGTGGCAAGGACATTAGTTACGAAATTTAAGTTACTGTACCACCTAGTATGCTATTGTATGATATATACTCACCGTGTTCTGACAAATAAATAATTTGAATTTGAATTGAATGTGAAATCCCGCCAGTCGCAGTCGTAGTTTTTTTTTTTTTACTGAAAAGCTTGCTTTTATTTTTAAACATTGTTCTATTTTTGCATTACATTAATGTTTTATGTAAATTATTGTTTTTGAAACTCCATGTTAATTTTACAATGGAAGGTTTTAAGCCAACATGATTTTTAAACTGAAATTACTAAATACTGAACAAAAAAAATCCTGTACAGATATCCGGCGCAGTAGCAGCGGAAGGCGGCGGCGAGGCAGCTCTATGGCGTGTGGGTGCGAAGTTGCACACTGCATTGAAGGACGCGTGCATAAGTGGGAGCGAGACAACACACCGGGCCGCGCTGTGGCGTGCGACGGCACTGTTAGTGCACGCGAGGCATCACGCTCAGCATGGACACAACCAGACTTCGCCTACTGCTCGCACTTTGCTGCATTCTGTCGGTCAGTTACTAAGTCTGTCTTTGTCTGTTGCCATTAGTGGGAGCGAGATAACTCACAGTAGCCGTTACTAATGCCAAAGAATGGGACATGCCATCGGAATATAGTAACCTACTTCAAAGGGGTTTTATTGAGTATTTATGTAGAAAGGAACATTTCTTTAAAAAAAATTGTTAATTCATAGATCCATTTTCACTGCACTAGCCCGAAATATTATAATTCTAAAACTGCATAAAAATGGGATATTTTTAATACTCTCTATATTTTTTCAATACTCATGTTAAGTTGTATACAAACAGATAAACAATTTAGTTATTATTATTATTACAATTCAAAGTTTTTTTTTTTCATTTATACTTTTAAGTTAAATCACATTAAACAAAAGTAAATATACATATTTTTAATATTGTTATGTTTGCAATAACGCCTGCTTTGTGGATTACATTTCACAGTAGTTTTGTAAATATACATAGTTACATATTTCGTTACTAAATTATACAATTTCGAAATATAAATATTATGGTTAAATACAATATTACAAAAACTCTTGAAAAAATACAAAACTATTTATATAAATTATGGATAATAAACATTATTTTGTGTCCGTAAGAAGTTCGTGAACAGTACACAGTCAGGTCATAAATTCTGTCACATGTTTAATATAAAATAATTGAAACAAGTTTATTCATTATGTAACCATTTATATACCAAAATGAACTTAACAAAACATAGATTCTTATGACAATAAAGTTTATTCAAAATGACCTCCGTGATTTTGAATACAGGCCTTCAATCTGCGCGGCCAGTCGTCTATCGCAGCACGAACGAGGTCCATGTCAATATCGGCGGCTGCCTTAATCAAGGATGTCTTGAGTGACTCCAAATTGGGATGAGGCTTTGAGCACGCTTTTTCCTCCAAGTGTTGCCATATCTTGTAATCTAACGGACTCAAATCTGGACTAGAGGAGGGCCAGTCTTCTTGCCGGATGAAGTCGATTTCACGCGCCGCCAGCCAGTCTTGTGTGCTCTTCGCTCTATGAGCTGGCGCCGAATCTTGTTGGAATACCCAGTGCCTATTATTGAACATGGTATGAGAAACAGGTTCCACAAGGTTCGTCAGGACTGTATTTTGATACACAACTTCATTCGTTTTTACACCTATCTCACAAAAATGTACCTCTGTTAAGCCCCAATAAGAAACTCCCAACCATACTATGAGCGAGGATGGAAAATGACCTCGTTGGACACGCGGAATACGGTTGCTCGCTTCTTCACTATTGTGTGCGTACACCTTATCATTTTGTTTGTTGTAGCTCTCTTCTACGGTAAAAATTTTTTCATCCGCAAAAAAGAATTTCCCGATATTTTTTTCCCGCGTACCGCTTCAACAAAGCGCGGCATCTCTTCAGTGTCAGGTCCATTAGACGAGCATTTAAACGATGTCCTGTTTTTCTTCGATATGCCCGAAGCCCTAAGTCTTCATTTAACACCCTTTTCACCGTGGTTCTGCTTAACCCCATCTGAAGGGCCAACAGTTTCTGCTTACGGTTGGGATTTCTTTGAATTTGCGCCTTCACAGCTTTTATCACTGCTGGAGTCCTAACAGACCGAGGGCGACCACTTCTTGACCTGTCATCTACACTAGAGTCTTCATTTAGGGCGTTCGGATAGCCTATCGGGGCCAAAAATAACACTCACAAACGCTAAAAACGATCACACGGGCCGTTCGTTTTGGGACTTCGTGAGCAAAAATATCGTTTTCGCTCACCGTTCGGATAGCTTTGAAAACGCTACAAATGACAGAGAAAAGTGATATTTTTGACCCATGTCTTGCCGTGGGATCGTTGTGATCGTTTTTTGACAACTGCTGTTTTGACAGTTGTATTTGGCGCGATTGAAGAGTTTCACAAGTTTTTTATATAAGTAACTATCAGAAGCCATTAACAAAGAAATAATAATAATATAGGTACCTACTTTTTGTTAATTTTAGAGATTGATTCCATGTTTCGTACTGTGCAAAATTGTTAAAATATTGTCGGTTGTCAAAGTATGTTTTAAGCCGTTCGGATAGCATGCAGTAATTGGTGGTCAAAAATAGCAAAAGCTTCTATCCGAACGCTAAAACACAAATGCCACTTTTGAAACTGCTACAAACGCAATCGAGCCAAAACGAACGCCCCTATTGTATCGTTTGATGGTTCGATAAACGAATCTTTTGGATGTATTCAAATTTTTCAGTATGTCAAAAATTTGAATTGGCGCGTAACCGCAACGATGCAACGCAATAACTGCAACACGGTCTTCTTTAAGCGTCCACTCCATATTTAAAAATGAGTAAAATTCTAAAAAGTATGCATTTTTATTTTCATGAACAATTCGAAATTCGAATTCAATTAACTTTTTTGTGGCCAGCATTGTAAAAGAAAAGTTTTTACAATACTTATGACCTGACTAGGTATAAAACGTTGTTTCGACGAGCCAGTTCTTAAGCTTTAGTTTAAATAGTTTAAGACTTAAGGTGCGTTCGTTTTGGCTCGATTGCGTTTGTAGCAGTTTCAAAAGTGGCATTTGTGTATTAGCGTTCGGATAGAAGCTTTTGCTATTTTTGACCACCAATTACTGCATGCTATCCGAACGGCTTAAATCATACTTTGACAACCGACAATATTTTAACTATTTTGCACAGTACGAAACATGGAATCAATCTCTAAAATTAACAAAACAAGTACTACATAAAATATAAATACAATATGAAAAACTTGTGAAACTATCAATCGCGCCAAATACAACTGTCAAACCAGCAGTTGTCAAAAAACGTTCACAACGATCCCACGGTAAGACATGGGTTAAAAATATCACTTTTCTCTGTCATTTGTAGCGTTTTCAAAGCTATCCGAACGGTGAGCGAAAACGATATTTTTGCTCACGAAGTCCCAAAACGAACGGCCCGTGTGATCATTTTTAGAGTTTGTGAGTGTTATTTTTGGCACCGATAGGCTATACGAACGCCCCATTAGTGTGCTGGTAATAGAGTCAGGCAGTAAGTTATGTTAAAGCGAACCATATTTTATTTCTCCTCTGCTTTGATGGAATAATTGTGATCAAATGCTTTTTCCAGCATGGTCCCAAGTAGAGATCTTCACGGAAGACGCCGTCACGAGCGCCGTGGAGTGCTGGCAATGGCTGACCACCGCCCGTCCGGACTTGGAACTGAGACTGCTGCAGGAGATATTCGCAGCCTGGCAATGCACTGTCGACCGCAAGATGGGCCTGTTCTCTAAACAGTGCGAAGAGACCAGCCCACTGGCTGCTTATGAAGGTAAACCTTAGATGAGAACGAACATTTCGAAGCGCTCGTAGAGAAGTTTGCTTAGCTGTTCTTAACCGATCAGCAAAGTTAAGCGACGTCCGCCGCTGTCATGAGTTGGATGTGTGACCGCTAGTGACATTACTACTGAGCGCTTCCGTGCTTCGGAGGGCACGTTAAGCCGTCGGTCCCGGTTGTCGTCTTAGGATGGCAGTCGTTATAGCATGGTGGTAGGGCATTATGCAAAAGCCCGCCTGGCTAGCTACCACCCTCAAGTAGAAAATCTGTCTCCAAGCACCTGACGGTGTGTTCCGGCAGCTGTCCTTGAGCACCAGTAATTCTAGGTTAGCATGAACAACATCTTCGACCACATCATCACTTACTATCATGTGAGATAGTGGTCAACGGCTAACCCATCAGGCATAAATTTTTCAGCAGAATGCTTGTGATGGTTCACCACTTGGGATAAATGTTTTGTCGAATAAAATGCTTAGGAATTTAGTAAAACGTTATGTTCAACTACATTTTATGGTCCATTTTCTTATACTCAGTAATTTTACGTACATATTTGCCAAATTAAAAGAATTATTTTTACCCTACAGGTTCCCGCTTGGAGCCTCGTCCTCCATTCGTAGCTCCACATGCAGTGTGGGTGCGATATCTTTGCGAAGTAGCTGAGACTGCCAAATACAACAGCCTCGAAAAGGTTGAGATGCTTGCCAGTTTACTTCACAGGTATGATATTGTCTTAGGCTTCGTTTTCATCATCCGACAGTGTGCTACCTGTCTTCTTATCCGGTACGCTCTTGACAGAGCGGTCGTGATCGCTATGCAATAGTAGTACTGGCGGGGGCAGATGTGATGCGCCTTACGATGTTTGCTTGCTGGAGGTCATTCTGCTGCACTGGTTTAGTGAACCTGTATAATTAACTTTTACCCAATGACGCCCTAATCGCACCTATGTACTAAATAAAACGCATATTTATCATTTGTATATTTTATCACACCAGCAGGAAAAGAGCCGTTTAAGTGTTCAAAAACTCGAAGAATAATCGAGCGTGAGGATAATTGCTAGGACTAGCAGAAGTCAACCCTAAGAGGTTGTTAGCACTTTTTCATTAACCCTGAATACATGAGAGTAAATGGAGTGTTTTAGTACCAGACGGATGAACCGCGCCTTAGCATTAAATATGAATGAGTCCCATCTCTCCCGAAAGTAGTTCTAAAAAATTTCTCGACACAGTATGACACGTTTTTTAAAACTTTCTAAATTTAAAATATATTGTTGTTTCAGGTCGCTGCCAATAACTGTGGGTGATGTAAAAGATCACATAAACAGGCACGTTGAAGCTGTCGGTGTAAGATTTAGGTAAGTTCAAAGTAAGCGAAGGACTTGAACCGGAACGATTGGCCAAGCGTAATCCCACCTTATCCCTTTCTATTACAGGCTACTATCGTGCGGCCTGTCCCTGCTACAAGGTGACATCCTCCCCCGTTCGCTCGCCCGGAACATTCTTCGTGAACGTGTCTATAGTGTATGCTTAGATTATTTCTGCCGCGGCTTGCAATGCCCCGCGAAAAGTTCCGGCATTTTTCGTGAAGATATCATTTGCCTGATCAAGTTCTGGCAACTGATGCATTCCGATAAGAAGTATTTGAAAAGCAGTGATATTGGCGGTAAGTGATGATTATTGATTTACGTTAAATATGATGATTACAGCTGATAACTTTTTTCAATGTTTGGATGCGATGAATTAGGCTAATCGCCCGCGTGAGCGGGTCAGGGAAGGCGATGTCCATGCTGCCCCGCTCCGGCGCAGATGAACGGGGACGAGGAGGCGGCAGTTTGCCCGCCTCCTTCCGTCTCCGTAGTGGGGTCACCTGTGGGGAGAGTCGGGGGATTCTCCACCAGCTTGCACGGCCCCACGCGTTTGGGGGGTGCAAACGTTTTGCTTTGGCGCCCCTCCACAGGCGCAGAGGCCCGACGGAGTTCGGGCCTACCACCTGGGCAAGATGGTGAATGCTAACGCGACCCTATCTTGCCCCACCTTGCGGAGGACTGCTCACGGGGGGGTTTTAGTGGGTTCAAGTCCCACACATCCCCTTCCACCACCCCGGTGATGGAGGGGCAGAGAAAAGGTATTTCCACCCCTCAAAAAAAAGGCTGGTTGACCGCGTGATGGTAAATGGTCACGTATGTCCATTACCGATGCAGTGTCACCACCCGCGTCCTGCTTCACACTGAACTGCGCTCATAACTCCGAGATTAGTACTTATGTCTCTTTTGCCCTGTAATTTCACTTGCCACAGTGCCCTTCACTAATATAGATTTTTGACTCTAATATTATAAATGCGGAAGTTTTTAAGTGTGTATGTTTGTTATTTCTTCACGCTGAAACCGCTCAACGGATTTGGATTAACATTGGAATAGTTTGGGTCCTATATTATTTGTTTTCTTAGTAGTCTACGTGGGTGAAACCACGGGCGCTGTTTGTGAATAATAAAACGATAATACACTGGTAGGGAGAATATTTGAACTTTTTTGTCGATAGGTGTCAAAAATCCAGTATGGTCGCCATATAGAGTGTTTCAGCCCCATTGAAGCGAGGCGTATTTCTAACAATATTGCATGCTAAGCTAAATATCACGCTAACACATATTTTGTAGAGCGTAAAATGTTCATGCCTTAACCTCTTGGCCACCGAGGACACAGAGGATGTGAATTTTATGCAAATTTTAATTTATATCTTCATAAATATACCGTAAGTATATCAATATTGTTTATATTTTCAGGAGAATACGAACTGATGGGCCCGAGTAGTTCGCAAAGCATCTACACGTCCATCTCGCCTACAGATAACAGATCTTCAGTGAACAGCAGCGATATCGGCAGTCGACAAACTACTGGCTGGATCAATACGGTAAACCATACCATCTATTAAGTGAACACGTGAAGTCGGTGTAGAACCACAGCCTGGACACTCGACTCATTCTCTATACAAAAACCGCGTTCTAACTACCTATTACACATACGCTATACAAATGTTGTTTTTGTACACGCGTAATTGTGTGCGTGAAGTCTAAGGTTGTCATCGTATGAATAATTATTGTACTTACATAGGTACCTAACAATATTTTGATGATATTATGACTTATTACATTTCGTAGGTTATACCTTACCTACCTTCAGAAACATTTACAAGCACAACAATGAAACTCCATGTACGATGTAGGAATATGCAACACACAACCGAGTAGGTAAATGTACTTCACATTTCACTCGCATTACTTATACAATAATAGATATCTACACCATAAAAAGTATCATTCTAAGTTCACATTTTATACAAGTAATGATAATAATTACAATCACAATAATAATTTATGTTCTTCTCCTATAATAAACAATCATGAAGTGTGCCGCGTGTCAACCGTGGTGAATGTATGCTTTATGTGTGTTTTGCTTTTCTCTATGGTATGTATAGGTATAGGTTACAAAGACACTTGTTTCGCTGCAAACGAAGTCGATACCCACGGATATTTTTTGTAAACGAAAATCTTCTAAGGTAATCATTATTTGAATAAAATACAAAGGTAAAGTATTATGATTGTATTTTTTTCAATATTACCGGTTTTTCTAAGTTACCTACTGTATAACTGTAGAACGACAAATAGGTAGTACTTAGTGTAGGTTACCAAGAATGACTTACCTCGTTTTATCCTTAGGGAATCTATAAAAACTTTTATCCTTTTCTCGTTTAATTGATAAGCAACCGTAAACAGCACAAGATTACCCCATTCTCAACTTTTGATATACACGTACAATCGTCACGCTTCGTCGCACGTCATAGTGCGCGAGTTGCGCGTCCCGTACTCAAGTCAGCTCAGCGACAGCTCAGAATCGGTGGTGGGGTGAGGACTGCTCGTTTTGGTGGGGGGTGAGCAGTGTCCATTCTATACGTAGTATTATTATATGTTCTATGGTAGAACCGCACTCCTGTTCACGTGACTGACGTGGAAACCATAGTAAAATCAAAAAGTACTTGAACAGGAAACCCGTATTCGACCTGGTCGAAGTTCTCGGGTGAACCTACACTAAAAATAAACTAATCGGTAAGTAAGAATTTATTTTACTTAAGAGTTTGCGTAATATAAATTCTATTATATATATTATATTACGGGTAAAAATATGAAATTTCCCATATGTACTGAAAAATTGAAATAAGTTTTTTTTTTTTAAATTTAACAGAATAATTTAACCACAATAATTACCACACTATACATTGCTGCCATCTAATAGGAACGTCATTTATGCTTTTGCGATAGAACTCTGGTGATCGGATAATCGAATTGTTAAGATTCCAGATTCCCCAGGCAGGTATGCAAGTCAGAGTCCTCCACCCGGACAATCTGTTTTGAATACTTAACAAGCCGGCGATTCGCCGGGCTGAAATAAAATATAGTACAAAATACACAATAAAGTTACGTACAATTTATGATAGATTTTCTCCGCTACGTCGTTGTTCCCTCTAGCCTATCGTGACCTACTTAATATACTGGCTTAAGTAATAACTAAGCGGGACTTACGACTAAGGCTGAGGGCTCGATGTTCATCCAGTCCTTTGAGATTCCAACGTCAGGACATAGCACAATCACAAACTAATTACAAATTTATAGATCGCGTAGAACAAATATACAAAACAAATACGCGCAAACCAACTTAAAAATACAAAATTCAAATAAAAACAAGAAACCCGAGTTACTCCAATTACGTCAAAATATACAAGAGAACGACAAGCAAACTTCAAGTTATTTTCACAAACAAAAACCCATAGATGAAAAATAGACAGACTACCGAAGGGGTGCGTTCGAAAACTGCCCGATAAGTTGATCGGTCCGAACACGAATGTTGAATATTTAAAAAAAATGAATTTCTTAGGTATGATGTGAAAAAAGTTTTACTCAAAAATCTCAAACCATGAAGGTTCTATGTCAATTCGAAGTAACTATTGCAATGAAACGGCAATTTCATACCTTAAGACTGGAGGGAAGTCTCGAATTTTCATACAAAAAGAAAAACCGTTTCTACCCCCCTAAACAATCACCGATTTTAATGATTTTTGGAAATGTTATAGATGTTATCAATATCCAGGTGTGTAGGTTTTGATTTTTGTCATTATATTAAAGGAATTTGAATTAATGGGCATTTAAATACCGATATTTTCTCAAAACTTCTATCTCTAGTTTGTGGATTATTTATAGTAAAAATAATGATAAATAAAGAAAAAGGGAAACCTACAAACCTAGTTTATTCTGTCAGTTATAAAATAAGACCAAAATTTTTAGATTTGATTAATGTTTACTATAGGAGAAGAGTTTTTTTTCTGGCTCTCAAGGACTTTTTTTTTTATGTTATTGTGACGGAACAAGCCCGAGGCGCACCTGATGTTAAGTGGACTAACCTCTGCCTATAACAGACGCATTTCGTCAGTGACGAATTGCACTGTGCCCGTCACACTGAGACGTCCAGTTGTTAGGTCTCATTAGCCTGTAATTTTTCTGGCTCTCAAGGACTGCTGCCGGAACACACCGTTATGTGCTTGGCGACAGATTTTCTACTTGAGGGTGGTCGCTAGCCAGGCGGGCAATCGCAAAATGCCCTTCCACCATGCGGTGAAGCAAAAGCCCGCGGCGGGATTCGAACCATGGACCTGCTGCGCAGCAGTCCATAACCAATGCCACTGAGCCACCACTGCTTCATAAGTTTTCTCCCAGAGCGCAAATTATGGGCAAATTCCAAGTCAAAACTTGAAGAAGCTGCAATTGTCCTTATCGCACTATTCTGTTCGGGCGTTTAGCGGCGAGACATTATCACTTTGTTAAAATACCTATTTTTCTGTAGGAGCTTCTCTTCCCGTACCTCTTAACCCCTATTACTTACCGTAGTATTGCGGTGGGCGGCACCGATCGGCGCGGTAAATGTGTGACTGATACACACGGCTACGGTGCGGCCTCGACTCGCTACTCGCTTGGTAACCTAGATATTTGTCATAATGTGCACGCTAGACGCGTGCATGCCGGAATGCACACGTAAAAGCCGCGTTTGGTACGGCCCTATGAAAATAACTACACACCAGTGGCTTCGTAAACTGACCTGGCAATTTTAATATGTTTTTGACGTTAAATCTATAATAATGATTATTTGATATAACAATAATTATTATAATAATTTTTATTATATATCTTGTTACGGAAAATTTTCATAAACTGAACCGATAAAAATGTTCATATAATTATCGAATCTGCTCACAAAATTTCACGAAAATCGATTGAGAAATGCGTCCTGTAGAGTAGAACAGCTGGGCCCCAATTCTCTTAGCTATTGAACGGCGTTAATGCAACTTAATTGCATGAAAATGATAGTTATTTAGGTTAGATCGCAAGTCAGTGGCTTGCTATCAATAGTATTTGACATATTTGGTATGCTGTGAGCTATTTTGTTGCGATTGCGTTGCTACAGTGGCATAAAATATTTAAGAGAATTTAGATAGAAAAATAGCTAAATATATTTATTTAATGTATTGTTTGCTAGAAAACCACTGTTTTCACTGATGCTTGATTGATAGAAGTTTCCATTATTATTTCAGTGGCAACATTTGCAAGCCATACCCCTGCCATACGATCGCGACGCGATTGCTATAAAACTGCGATTAGGAGCTAGAATTAGCAGACTACCGAATTTGACATTAAGAGCAGTTCGATCGCAGAAGCATCGCAGTAGTGTGGCGTTTGGTCAATAGCTAAGAGAACTGCGGCCCTGGACATCCGCCGGACAGAAATACGAAAGTATTTTATCCCTCGCTGAAACAGGGACCATTAGCTCGCGCCTCGCATTTGCTATGTCAACAAGCAAATTACACTGAATTAAAAAATATTTTTTAACGTGATCATCACTGTGATTATTGTTTATTTTGTAGGTACCGATGTCAACAACAACACTAAGCAGCGGCGCCGGCAGTATAGCTGGCAAGCGATCGAATCGTTCCACGCAAAAGCCACCCGTCAAATCACAAGACACGTTCGTCAAGGATTACGTCAGGAAAAGGAATCTTATTTTGGAACTAATGGTAGGTTTGAACATTCTTATAAAACTTCAGCAAAAGCAAAAATCTTGCAACGTAATTTGAGAAGAATTTGAAGGCATTCTCTTGAAATATAACCGTGTTCTTTTATTGCTTAAAGATTAGCTTTTAATCCCTTTTTCATCTGATGGTAAGAGATTATGCTGTCGAATATGTTCTTTAGGCAGACCTAGAATTACTAGTTCGCAAGGACAGCTGCTGGAATACACCCGTTACGTGAATGGCGGCACGATTTTCTACTTGAGATTGCCAGGTAGTCGTTGCTATTGATAACGCCTGTCATTAACAAATGCACTTCGTCGTAAGTACAAACTGCACTGCGCCCGTCATCCTGAGGCATACCGTTGTAAAGTCTCGCTGTGCCTGTAATTTTACTGGCTCTTAAAAACTGCTGCCGGAACATATTGTTGTGTTACCGGAACTGTACTGGTACTTGGTGATAGATTTTCTACTTTAGGGTGGTAGCTAGGAAGACGAGCTTTCGCAAAATGCTCTTCCACAATGTGGTGAAGCTCAAGCCGGCGGTGGGGATCGAACCACGTAGCCGCGAAACGCAATCCATAGCCATAAACTCTCGGTTATCATTGCTTCAAAAAAAATACCACCACTGGTATAACGACTGCTATCCTAAGACAACAACCAGAACCGACGGTATAACGTGCCCAGCCAAGCACGTGCTCGCTCAGTAGTAAATGCAACTAGCGGTCACCTATCCAAGTCCGCAGCGGACGTTGTTCTACCTATACGATCGATTAAGAATGACTAGGCAAGTGCAACTACGAGCGCTTCAAAATGTGAGTAATTCTGTACTGCTTCACGGTAGCATATCTAGCACTGCGGTTGTTCCGACCATGATAAACTCTTGCTGAAGACACCCACCACCTGGTAAAATAAGTTATCAAATTTTGGGCCCGTGGAATGTCGGGCTAGTATTGTTTCCCCCATATCTTCCTGTGGTAGTCGTAAGATGCGACCATGGGGGGAAAACCAGAAAGTGGGCAGCAGCGCCGCATGAAGAACTGTCAACTAACACTACGATCCCCAAGACGCCTTCCAAAATGGGGATGACCAACAACATCTTCCTGGATGGGGATTATGGCAAACCGCCAACTCTAAACGTGGGAGGCCTTTGTTTAACGGTGGTCGTTATAGCTGTGGATATGAAATTATGTAAACCGAAGGCGCAGAGGAGCAGTGACGCTGGTCCACTCGCAGCGAAAAGCAGCGGACGAAGCGAACCCCTAGCTGTGAATGCGTAGCGAATACGTTGTAGCATAGTATGTTTTACTGTTCTTTAAACTTCCGTGAACTAAACTAATTAATAACATAGACTTTTTTGACATTGTATGTGTTGGTTCAATAGGGTTGTTGACTTGTTTTTTTAAAGTATGTTAAATTATTTAGAACACTGAAATATACACCTAGCATTTTTAATTTTTTTTTTAGGAGTCCTGAAATACTAGAAATCCATCTTTTTTTTTCAACTTTTAAAATTGGCGCTAAAACATCATTCAATGGCGGCCTGTATGCTTATGACGTCACTAGGGCAAAAACAAATAGTGCTGAATGTAATACGTTTTGCTTGCTTGTTGTAGTGTCGTGCGTAATCGATTATACAGGTTGTTCGGCAGAACGTGTACCATAGTGTAGGGGTGTATTGGTGTATGTAGACTGAATAAAACAATCACAGAACCAACACAGTTTGAAGCATGGATACATGAGTGGCAGCATTATCAATTATTTTTCATACACGGTAATTAAACAACTTTAATCGGTTCAAAATCACTATTTTAATGAACATTTTTGTAATCCCGAAATGTATAAACACTTTCAAGTGATCGAGACAATGGCATGCAGTGACATCGGAATAAATATAATGATAAACATAAGCTTTTCCAACTGTTTAAAGTTGTTGTATTACTATGAGTAATAATTGCAAAATGTTTCCATAGATTGTTGTTCCGAGTTTGGGTTTTATTATCTATGCTGATCTTTGATCAAATCTCACGGCGAAATATGATCAAAGATAAATGAGTCAAATGTACGTATTACACTATTAAATATATGGGATCCAATGGATTTGATAGTGAAATAGGGGTAAGTAGTAAATCGATAGTGATGCGACATTTTGTAGGTTGCTTGCTATTAGCAATTACTAATGTCAATTGTCACTGTCAAAACCTTTGGAAGCAAACTCTCATGATTACTATTACCTATTCTGTGGCTTTGTTTTTGTCCTTATGACATCATTTCCGCCTTTACTTCCGTTTGAGATCACGTGACTTAAAGAAAATTTAAACACATTTTGTTTATTCAAAATAAAGGTAATCCAATGCAGAATAAATAATTTGTTAATTTCATCGAGTTATGTGCTCCAACTACTATCATGTTAACGTTACGCTGTATTTTATTTTAGACTGTGGCAACTACCATATTATGTTAACTATTACATCAATCTTAGTTGTTGATGCGACAAACTTTGCCTTCGCGTTCTCGAATATTCTTCAAACAAATTGTCTGCTAAGGCTGAAAAAAAATCTGTGATGATTACCTTGTAAAATTAACCCATTTTTTAAATTCCGAACATTTTCTATTTCAGGCCGTTGAAATAGAGTTTCTTGTGACGTGGCACAATCCGCACAGTCGGCCTGAGCAGGCAGTGCCGGGTGAGGACAATATAGCCACCTGGCGATCCAAGCCGAACACAGAACGAACATGGCGAGATTATGCAAAGCTCGCCTGGGATATCAGTCCAGCACTCGCTGTATTTCTAGCAGAGAGGTATGTACTTAATACTAGTATGTAAAAATGTAAGATTAGACAATCATTAAAGACGCCTGCCTGGAGCTCTAGCCCGACATTACTCGTTGATTATGCTAAACTTGCCTAGGATATTAATTCAGTATTTTTGCAGACAGGTATGTTTTTTTTTAACAAGCTCGAGGCCCACCTTATGTGAAGCGGACTAAACTCTGCCTATAACAGATGCATTTCATCACAAGTCACGAATTGCACTGCGCCCGTCACCTTGAGATATAGTTGTTAAGTCTCATGTGCCTGTAATTTCACTGGATCTCAATGACTACTGCCGTAACACACCGTTAGGTGCTTGGCGACAGATTTTCTACTTGAGGGTGGAAGCTAGCCAGGCGGGCAATCGCAAAATTCCCTTTCACCTTGCGGTGAAGCTCAAGCCGGCGGTGGGGATCGAACCAGGGTACTGCGGCGCAGCAGTCCATAGCTATTACCCCTCGGCCATCATTGCTTCAAAATGTAATACTTATATCTAAAAAAAAAAGAGGTTTAGACATTTCTTAGCGATCTAACCTAACCTAACCTAGAACAAACATGGCTAAATTACGCTAAATTCGCCTGCGATAGCAGAGAAGAGTTATGCTAGTATAAAAATAACTACAAGCTTAGGCAATCATGAAAGGCGCCTGGAGATCTAGCCCAGCACTAAACGAACATGGTGCGATTACGCCAAACTCACCTGGAAGATCAGCCCCACCCACGCTGTTATTTTTGCCACTTAGACATGTAATGCTTCTGAAATACGTAACTGCAGGAATGAAAACTAAGTCCTTTCTGGCAATTCAAGTCGAATACTGAACATGACGTTCAGTGTGATATCAGGCCCGCTCTCGCAGTGTTTTTAGCAATGAGGCATGTAATGTTTCTGAAGTAAATAAACAAAATGCACAATATAACCATCTCTAGCGCTCACCCATCAAACTCATGACCGCTGCGGTCGTAGCATAACTTTGCTGAGCAGTTAAGAACAGCTAAGCAAACTTCGCTACGAGCGCTTCAAAGCTACTTGGCGATCCAAGCCGAACACTGAACGAACATAGCGAGATTGCGCTAAACTGGCCTGGGATATCAGTCAAGCTGTCGCTTTGTATTAACACAGACGTATGTAACCCTAGCATATAAAAGATATTGCAAATTTAAACTTATATTAAAAGCACCCGGGGATCTAAGTAAGCTGAACACTGAACAAACACGGCAAGATTGCGCTATCCTCGCCTGGGATATCAGTCAAGCTCTCGCTGTGTTTTTAGCACAGAGGTATGTGACCCTAGTATATAAATAATGCAAATTAGGTATTCATTAAAAGCACCCGGCGAACTAACTAAGCCTAACACTGAACAAACACGGCAAGATTGCGCTATCCTCGCCTGGGATATCAGTCAAGCTCTCGCTGTGTTTTTAGCACAGAGGTATGTGACCCTAGTATATAAATAATACAAATTAGGTATTCATTAAAATCACCCAGCGAACTAACTAAGCCTAACACTGAAAAAACACGGCAAGATTGCGCTATCCTCGCCTGGGATATCAGTCAAGCTCTCGCTGTGTTTTTAGCACAGAGGTATGTGACCCTAGTATATAAATAATGCAAATTAGGTATTCATTAAAAGCACCCGGCGAACTAACTAAGCCTAACACTGAACAAACACGGCAAGATTGCGCTATCCTCGCCTGGGATATCAGTCAAGCTCTCGCTGTGTTTTTAGCACAGAGGTATGTGACCCTAGTATATAAATAATGCAAATTAGGTATTCATTAAAATCACCCAGCGAACTAACTAAGCCTAACACTGAACAAACACGGCAAGATTGCGCTATCCTCGCCTGGGATATCAGTCAAGCTCTCGCTGTGTTTTTAGCACAGAGGTATGTGACCCTAGTATATAAATAATGCCAATTAGGTATTCATTAAAATCACCCAGCGAACTAACTAAGCCTAACACTGAACAAACACGGCAAGATTGCGCTATCCTCGCCTGGGATATCAATCAAGCAATCGCTGTATTGTTTACAGACTTCAAAAAAGGAGTAGGTACTCAACTTTTTTTTTATGTTTGTTACCTCAGAACTTTTGTCTGGGTGAACCGACTAAAGCGTTATTTTTTTATTTGAAAGCTGATGCTTGCCGTGTGGTCACACACTTATTTGAGTGTTGAAGTCAGTATAATTTTTTGGTTATATTATTTTTTAGCAGAGAGGGTAATGCTATATGATCCATAAGAATGTAAAAAATAACTACAACAATCAGACAATATAGATATACTGATCTTTGGTAGCATAATTAAATACGTATATGTACTAAATATAATTATATATGAATTTACAGATTGAAGAATGACGGCATAATAGCTGAAATCAAGCGAAAGGTTCTAGCGCAACCCACCGCTGTGTCTCACATACCGCAAGCGCTCAAATATCTAGTCACTACTGAAACGCTACTCAACGATGCACACGAAGTAAGTAGATTTTGACCTTTTGTAATATAGAGTAACATTTTATTAAAAATGTCTTAAGTAGTATACATAATAATACAATTTTGTAACTGATTTCATTTACGGTAAAACAGCCGAGTAGTTTGATCTCAACCGGTTTCGCGACTTTCAGAGTAGCTTCATCATGGATCACGTGCGCTCCCGACCGCGCGTCGGTGCGCACTGAACTAAAAATACGAGAAAGCGTTTTATATTCGCGGAATGGGGGATAAGGGATGGAAAAAACCTGCTCAATATATTCATTTGCAAGACGGATTCACTTGTCAGATCTTTCAATTAATTTGTTTATACACTAATAAAAAAAATTTTTTTCATTATCTTCAAAATACGCCAAAACTGACTCCTTGACTTCATTATCGGCCGATTTTTATTCAACCCGCAGCTCTTTTTTCATTTTTTGAAAGAGTCTGGGCTGTAGGGTGGATGATTTAAAATATCGAAGCCCACCTTATGGCTGTCTAGCCAACGCAACGCGGCTCTTGTGGACGGGCGCGTTGTCGTGCAAAACCAGCACACCTTTTGTCAATTTTCTCCGTCTTTTTTCTTTAACGGCTTCTTTGAGTCGCTCTAATATTAAAGCGTAGTATTCTCCGGTTTTAGAAACACCTTTTTTTTATAATCGATCAATAATATTCCTTCCGAGTCCCAAAAGATCGTTGCCATGAGTTTTCAATTTGAATATTGGATACCCAAATATGAAACTAAAATCGAAATGAATGGCGCGGGTTCAAATCTAGCACATAACTGTAATTTTTCCTCTCGTAAATTTGTAAGTTTAAAGTAATTTCTCGTAAAAAAAATAGTTGATATTTTTTTTTTTGCCATAATTTATGTTCCGTGGTTTACTTTACAAAATTACAAATTTACGAGAGGAAAAATTACAGTTATGTGCTAGATTTGAACCCGCGCCAGGCACTCCTATAGCCAGGGTGTGCTCTGAGCGCTAAGCTAACATGACATATGACTTATAACTCTAATTTCATCTCCATACGATGGTTAAAAACGAGAGGACAAATAAGAGTTATGAGTAATATGTCAGGTTGGCTTAGCGATCAGAGCTTACCCCGGCTAAATGGGTGGATGGCGCTGGTTCGAATCCCGCACTAGACTATAATTTCGCCTCTCGTAGTTTTGTAATTTTGTAACGTTATAAACTGTCAGTTCGACATCTGTCATATCCATCCGCCCATTCGCTCGTCTGTGCTTATTGCCGAATTCCAACTCGTAGTTCCCCGGTTTTTAATTTTCAATAACCAAGTGAAAGCTCTTTTTTTTATGCTTCATAGGTTAGCCTTTGACCACTATCTCACTTGATGGTAAGTGTTGATGTGGACGAAGATGTTGTTCAGGCTAATCTAGAATTACTGGCTCTAAAGAACAGCTGCCGGAATACACCGTTAGGTGCTTGGCGACAGATTTACTACTTGAGGGTGGTAGCTAGCCATACGGGCATTCGCAGTGCCCTACTACCATGCTATAACGACTGCCATCGTAAGACGACAACCGGGACCGACGGCTTAACGTGCCCTCAGAAGCACGGAAGCGCTTAGTAGTAATGTCACTAGCGGTCACCCATCCAACTCATGACCGCAGCGGACGTATAACTTTACTGATCGGTTAAGAACAGCTAAGCAAACTTCGCTACGAGCGCTTCTATAAAGAAAGATAAGAATTTTGAACTTTGGAAGTTTTCATTCCGACCATTATTTATTCATGTGGTTTTGGTTTACGCTAAATACATGAAAATCGTTTTCTCTTCAGCTAGTCCACATGATCACATGGGCCCGCGTGACTCCCGTGGAAGCATTATCGTACTTCAGTCGGCAGTACCCGCCACATCCTCTGTCAGCACAAGCGGCAGTCTCAGCGCTAACTTCTTACCCTTCGTCCGCCGTGTTGCTCTACATCCCTCAGCTGGTGCAAGCGTTGCGGCATGACACTGTGAGTATTGGTTTTTTCTCTAATCTTACTTGCTCTCAAGGACTGCTGCCGGAACACACTGTTAGGTGCTTGGCGACAGATTTTGTACTTGAGGGTGGTAGCTAGCCAGGCAGGCAATCGCAAAATGCCCTTCCACCATGTGGTGAAGCTCAATCCGGCGGTGGGGATCAAATCATAGACCTGCGGCACGGCAATCCATAGCTATTACCGCTCAGCCATCATTGCTTCAAATAGAAAAAAAGAAGTCTATATAACGCATTTCTCCAACATAAGGTGCGTTCGTTTTGGCTCGATTGCGTTTGTAGCAGTTTCAAAAGTGGCATTTGTGTATTAGCGTTCGGATAGAAGCTTTTGCTATTTTTGACGACCAATTACTGCATGCTATTCGAACGGCTTAAAACGTACTTTGACAACCGACAATATTTTAACAATTTTGCACAGTATGAAACATGGAATCAATCTCTAAAATTAACAAAAAAGTAGGTACCTATATTATTATTATTTCTTTGTTAATGGCTTCTGATAGTTACTTAAATAAAAAACTTGTGAAACTCTTCAATCGCGCCAAATACAACTGTCAAACCAGATCAGAACCAAAAAAAAACTTCCACCTACATTAGGTGCGTTCGTTTTGGCTCGATTGCGTTTGTAGCAGTTTCAAAAGTGGCATTTGTGTATTAGCGTTCGGATAGAAGCTTTTGCTATTTTTGACCACCAATTACTGCATGCTATCCGAACGGCTTATAACGTACTTTGACAACCGACAATGTTTTAACAATTTTGCACAGTACGAAACATGGAATCAATCTCTAAAATTAACAAAAAAGTAGGTACATATATTATTATTATTTCATTGTTAATGGCTTCTGATAGTTACTTATTTCAAAAACTTATGAAACTCTTCAATCGCGCCAAATACAACTGTCAAACCAGCAGTTGTCAAAAAACGATCACAACGATCCCACGGTAAGACATGGGTCAAAAATATCACTTTTCTCTGTCATTTGTAGCGTTTTCAAAGCTATCCGAACGGTGAGCGAAAACGATATTTTTGCTCACGAAGTCCCAAAACGAACGGCCCGTGTGATCATTTTTAGCGTTTGTGAGTGTTATTTTTGGCTCCGATAGGCTATCCGAACGCCCTAATACTTCGCTTTCTTTGTCATAATATACTAAGCTTGGCGATGAAGAAAAACACTGTTTTTTAACTTGATGGACTCAGATCACTAACATTTTAAATCAAAAATTAAAGTCAGGGATATTTTGCTGTAACATTCATAATTACGTTAAATACACCACACTGTGAGCGCCTGAGAGCGGGCTTATATTTCCAGGATCAATCATTATTCTTACGAGGTAGAATTGATAACGAATTGCCTAACACCTACCGGTTTCTCCAATTCCTAATTTTCATTCCAATTGTGAGCTAGCCGCTGCCGTGAGAGGTTGTGCGACTTGAATTAGGATCATTTGTAAAGCACTGTTCTTTTGGTTTAAAGGAAGAAGGAAAGCTTTAAAATTGCAGCTAGAGACGCAGAGTTGGTAGGCCCCTCACTAGGAGGTCCGACGACTACATAAGAGTAGCTAGTAACCAAAGTTTACAAGTGGTTAATAGCCGTTCATAGTGACCTTCTTTATTTGTTCAACGGTGGAATTCTTCCGGCCGATGATATTTAATATTTTGTGCACACTTATGATGACTTATGATACATTTTGAAGCAGTGGTGGCTCAGTGGCATTGGCTAAGGACTGCCGCACAGCAGGACCATGGTTTGAATCCCGCCATGGGCTTGAGCTTCACCGCATTGTGGAAGGGCATTATGCGAATGCCCGCCTAGCTAGCGACCACCCTCAAGTAGAAAATCTATCGCCAAGCACCTAACGGTGGGTTCCAGCAGCTATTCTTGGGAGCCAGTAGTAATTCTGGGCTAAGCCTGTTAACACCTACGGACACATCATCACTTACCATCAGGTGAGATAATGGTCAAAGGTCTAGCTTACTGAGTAGAACCATGCATGGTGGTAGGGCATTTTGCGCATACCCGCCTATGGCACTCCATAGCACCGTCGAGCAGAGAATCTGTCGCCAAGTAGTAGGTTAGTCTAAACAAAATAATCGACCACATCATCCATTATCATCAAGTTAGATAGTTGTGCAGTACATTTTGTATTGGATTCTGGCCTCCAGGTAGTCTTATTAGTAAAAAGAATTGGGTGGGACCCAATGTGTGATATCTTCTCATCAATCGTTACTTATACATTTTTTTATTTGGAATGATTATTAGTTTGCAAATAGATTTATTGAATATAAATATGATCATGTATATCTTTTATCCATAATGTTCATCATCCAACCAACAGATGGGGTACGTATCGGAGCTGATAAAGGCCTTAGCGAAGAATTCACAAGTGGTCGCACACCAGCTCATATGGAACATGCACACAAACATGTATACTGATGAAGAGATGCATAACAAAGATAGTAAGTACAATCGCTAAAACTTGTTTTTTTTATGTTGGGCTGTGATGAAACTTGTAAGTCGCCTGCCGTATGGTTGCCAATAACAGTTGCAGTGTCACCGTCGTCGATCTGCATGACACTGCACTCAGTGGCGGTCACTCGAAATGGTTGTCGTTCGCTCAGTAATTTCATTTGCTTCAGTGCTTTGCCTGCCTAAACACTATAAAACTTGCAAAGTTATAGACTGAAAATAGTTTTTTTTCATCTAGCCTGCAACTTTTTTTCCACGCAATGACTTCATGCATTGCTTCAAAAGGGGATGAATGATTGAACACCCCCTTTTAAGGCACAAAAAGCTAAAAGTCGACATCAAAAAGAAAATACCTTAAAATTATATACAATACATATATATATAAATATATAATACATACAAACTTACCAACATAACTCGTTACCCTTGAAAATAAGTACCATGCTGCTATGCTGATTCAAAGCATTCCGAAAAGAAATTTTTATGGTCGACATGTTGGTTAGTAAATATGAAAAGAAACATTATTTTGAGTTGATTTCTTTATGAAGTACCTAGTTATAATTTTTTTCACCTTTACTTCTAAGATAACAGTATCAATATCTTAGTATTTTGGTGCGCGCTTGTACACATTCCCAAAGTATCCACGCCGATCCGTGACTGCACTTGCCTGTACTAACAGTTACATATTCTCTGTGCTTAGATGACAACGACTATCACTTTCTGTGAACAGCTTTATTTATTTAGGACATTGTGAAGTATTCTCTGCATTTCCTACTGCCAGTGCCTTTATTATAGTTTATATCTTATAACTTATTTTGTATTAGGTGGTAATGCTATACAGCATTTTCCACAGCAAAAACTCAGGATTCGAACCCGCGACCTTGATCGCGTTGATGGTACTGTTGTCCGTCAAATAGGTCCATTGAGAGCCGGCAGCAAACGCTTTCACGTTCATTTTCAGGGCAGCGCCATCTATCGGCTTGTGATCTAAAAAAGTTTGTACTGCAATGCTGCCAAATTCGAAAAAGATTTTATGTGGCTAGGTTCGTTAAAATAAGGTTGAAATACTGTAAACGCTATACGATGACAATAATGATAATTATTATATTGATGATAAATAGAACACTGAAAATAAATATAACAAGCCCATGATGATGGTATCTGACCTACTAAAATTTAGTATTGTAGAAGAATAGATAAGTCGATTATTTGCTTATAGGTATCGATTAGTAAATGTCATGTCTTTTAGTTTTTAACCGACTTCAAAAAAAGAGGAGGTTAATAATAATTAACAAAAATACAGTCGAGTGTATTTTTTTTATATATTTTTTTTTATTCATTACTTTCGACACCCAATTAATATTTTTCCGAAATTTTCTTGCCCTAGGTCGTCCATAAAACAAGTACTGTCGAACCTAAACAAGGAAACACTGCAAAGGAAGATACTTTGCGAGAAACATACAAAAAAATCTAAGCATTTTCCTTTTTTCAGCAGCACTCTTCGACATATTAGAGAGTCTAACGAAATCTATAGTGGATACCCTCTCCGGTCCAGCCAAAGCGTTCTACGAGAGAGAATTTGACTTCTTCAGCCAGATCACGAACATCAGCGGAATTATCCGACCATACCCGAAGGGCGCTGAGCGGAAACGAGCGTGCTTGGAAGCTTTGAAGGGTGTAAAGGTTAGACATTAATTCATTATTCGTTTATTATTCAGTCGATATACCTGGTATACGATTATCATTAAGGTCGTGAATAAACTCGGCATAACATTATTATAACTAAAACGTAGTATTACTAACCTTATAGCCACTACAACGAAAGTAGGCCAAATGCTCCAACCCACTACCAGTTGGCAAAGTGCCCAGCATGTTGGGAGCATTGCTCCGTTGGATTGTAATGCTTATTCGTTGGGCAAAATAAGTGCCAACATTTTGATGACGCGTCGCTTCTGCCAGTCTAGTATTAGTAAGCTAAGAGGTTATAACTATTTCAGAATAACGAAGCGGTAATATCGCGCTTTAAAAGCAACACATTCTCACGGTGCGTTCGGAAATTTCCTTGTTGATATTTACGCTCACTCGAGGCGGTTAGAAAAACAAGTAATAGTTCACTTGACAGTTGAATTTCTTACCCGATGCATAATAGGGTTGAGAATTTTCATTACAATATTATTGCATAATTTGAAATATATAATTGGGTATATATAATTTTATTGCAAATTATTGAAAACTTGTATAAGAAACTAAACTGCATTTTCTATAAAACAGACATTTGTATCAAAATTGTAAATGGTTTTGTAGTTTTACTGGCAAACCATATTCGCCTTTCTGTCTATTGTTACAATGCATAGTATATCTATTGAAACACTTGCATAAAAGCCCGCGGGGTAGTAAATGGAAATCCGCGATATCTGCCTAATACACAACTTCGTACATTCATGTCGTTTTGAATATTTATATATATAAATCCAAACTATAGAAAGTACGTACTCAATTTATTTTTTAATATTATATTATATGGATTTCTCAAAATACCATAAGCATAATATTTAAATAGACCGCGGCGAAGTGAAGCGCTCGTATCAGAGCTTGCCTGGTAGATATTATAGGTAAGGCAAAATTCGGTGCGGTAATTATTTTGTTGGATGACTCCTAATGGCATTACTAATGAGCGTCATAGTGCTACGAAGGGCACGTTAAGCTGTCGGTCCGGTACTGGTTACCTTAGCATGGCAGTCTTTAGAGCATGGTGGTAGGGCAATTTGCGAATGCCCTCCTGCCTAGCTAACACCTTCAATTAGAATAAGCAATTAACGGTGTATTCCGGCAGCTGTCCTTGAGAACCAATAATTCTAGGTTAGCCTGAACAACATCATTGACCGTAACCATCACCCACCATCAGATGAGATAGTGGTCAAAGGCCAGCATATCAGAAATAAATAAAAGAACCAAAAATTATTTAAATTTATTATTTATTTATTTATGTTTTATTTGACAGGTCCAACCTGGTTGCTACTTGCCTTCGAATCCAGACTCGATGGTGGTGGACATCGATTACAAAAGCGGTAAGAAATAATAATTTTAAAGACAATATGGGAGTCATCAAAAAGGTGTCCGAAAAAGTCCATTCTTCTGAGGTTGGCAACACATGAGTGATGCTTTCGGTATTACAGATATTCATAGGCGACGCATTCCTTTTACCATCTTTATTTGCTATAGATTAAAAAATCACTTAGTCTGGCGAGATTAAGCGTTAAGCCGTCGGTCCTTGTTGTCGTCTTAGGGTGACAGTCGTTATATCATGGTGGGAGGGCATTTTGCGAATGCCCGCCTGGCTACCTACCACCCACAAGTAGTAAATCTGTCGCTATACTTGGCGACAGATTAGGTGCTCCTAACGGTGTATTCCGGCAGCTGTCCTTGAGAGCCAGTAATTCTAGGTTAGCCTGAACAACATCTTCGACCACATCATCACTCACCATATATCCCGAGGGTATGGAAGTACCAACACAATGTGTAAACATTTTCTTATACAGGCTGAGATTCTTATCGAAATTGCGCGCTGCACTAGGCCAATTTTTATTATTTCTTGTTTTACGTTAGGTTTTGCATGGTGATTATCCCAATTTAGACGCTTGTATGCATTTCTGTACTAACGATAGAGCAAAAACAAACAAAAAATGTTTAATAGTAACACGTGTAGTGTACGAGGTTTTGGTTTTTGGGTACCTTTTATTTTCAACTTTTGTTATTGTGTACCGTACGAACACAAGGAAAGAACACAGGGAACGCATCGGCCGGGGATGCGGAAGGGTTGTCTGACTGCGGGAAAAGACCTGCAGGCCGGGTAGTTGAACGCCCGTACCACACCAAAATACACTTTATTTTTATTTGCCTTGCCCGTATTGCTGACCCGAAGTCATGACCGACAAATGATGACCATTGGTCAGAGAGCGTGCGGGCTTCCGTTTGCGTAGGAGTAAAAGAGACGCAGCGATAAATCGCGAACAGTTTGGTTGAAAAACGAAAGAAGGCTTATGAACACAAAACTAGTAACTTTAATCGAAAACGTAACCTGTCCATCTTGATAAGGTTTTGTTATTTTATTGTTATATTATTTACTTATTTAAAATTACATAGCTGAGCATATAACTGCCTGATGAATGAACAGCAGATTATTAACTGACTTATATTTTACTAAAGAATAATAATTAAACGTTTTGTTAGCGAGTAATTTGTATACAATTATTTACAGATATTATGTAAAAATAGAATATAAGCGTAATTTAGAGTCATCATTGCAATTTTATTCCATAGAGAAAATTTGAGAAAAATCGTTTTTGAATTAAAATAGTATGATCAAATTTAAGATATTTTTTTTTACTGCTGCAAACTTAACATAATTTTCTATATACCTATAGCTATTTAGTACTATTTATTTATTTAACTCACAAAATCCACAGATTTTAACAAAGTTGACATAATCATATAGTGATATTTCTTACGTCCAATGACGGATTTATTTTATATTAATATAGTACTGGTTAGAGTCTTAATTGTAAAAAACACTGTCTGCAGGAACACCAATGCAGAGCGCTGCGAAGGCGCCATACCTGGCAAGGTTCAGAGTGAGGAAGTACGGCATCGCTGAAATGGAAGCTGTCGCTATGGCTATCGCTGCTGGTGAAGATCCACCGTCGGTGAGTTAAAATACAAAACAAACTTGCCCTTTCCGCGTTATTCACGATAAAATAGTATGTTTTGCACTTGGGAATTTTCTGTTGGCTGTATGATGTTCACCCGCGTTAGATCCGTGTTTAATCGGGACGGAAAACGATTCAATGTTTGTGGTCCAGAAGGCGTTCATAACTGCTAGAAGCTTGCTCAGGCTACCTCTTTGGAAAGCCATGGTAAATGCCTATTTGTGAGTTACAACCATCGATTCTCGAGGACTCCAAATACGTCTTAGCTTACCTGCAGCCTAGCTAGTGTGACTTTGTCTCACGTTACGCTGATAAGATAATTTGTATGGTGACATGCACAGTGCCGCTGATGACTAGCCTTTAACCACAACCTCGCCTGATGGTAAGTGATGATGCGGCGAAGATGAAGACAGGCTTTACTTAGAATGGGAACTGGCTCTTCAGGGACCAATTTTAGGTGCTTGGTGACAGGTATAGTGAATCATACAGCTCGCCATACATAATCGCGTTGACGCGCTTCCGGCATACTACGTAGAAAACTAACACTAGGCTAGGCCTACTGTGGTCTATGGAAGCGCTACTGCTTCCATTCCGTACTCGGCAATGTTTTTTTTTATGTTATTTGACTGAGCAAGTCCGAAGCCCACCTGATGTTAAGTGGACTAACCTCTGCCTATAACAGACGCATTTCGTCAACGACGATTTGCACTGTGCCCGTCCCACTGAGACGTACAGTTGTTAGGTCTCATGTGCCTGTAATTTTACTGGCTCTCAAGGGCTGCTGTCGGAACTGTGTGGTGAACGGTGAGGTGCTTGGCGACAGATAATCTACTG
Organism: Plagodis pulveraria; assembly: GCA_963890685.1. Taxonomy (NCBI): domain Eukaryota; kingdom Metazoa; phylum Arthropoda; class Insecta; order Lepidoptera; family Geometridae; genus Plagodis; species Plagodis pulveraria. The sequence continues at coordinate 8,777,141 of OY982970.1, read as the reverse complement.
GAGGGTGGTCAGGCTGCATTCGCAATATGGTGAAGTTCAAGCCTGCGGCGGGATTCGAACCTTGGACCTGCTGCACGGTAGTCCATAGCCAATGCCACTGAGCCATCACTGCTTCGAAAATGTTTAGGCCTCGTTTACACAGTACATCTTAGTGTTGGTGTAATGCTAATAGTACATACAGTAAACCAATAAAATGTAAAATATTATCGTTGCAGTAGTAGTAACTATTTAAAATAAATATAGAGGGGTGCGCCTTTGTGAGTGGAAAGGTTGGTAGCCATTTTGAATCTTATCTGTTAATATTTACCGATCATTATTTTATGACTTCTAGGTGTACGCAAAAGTTATCCAATTTAAGGAGAGCCAACTAAGAGTAATGATGTTTGGTGTTGTGTGTTTGTGTGTATGTTTTAATAGAAGTGCCGCATATTTGGAATAATGCAGATAATTTGGAATACTTGCATATCTAAATTAATATAAACGTAATTTGTGTTTCTCTACCGTAAACGCAATGTCACATGACAGAAGTTAATAAGCACAGAAAAACGGCGGCCATATTTATACACTTCTGGACTCATCTATTGGCCCACCTTGTATTTTCAGTTTCGTTTGGTCCTAGCTAAAATTTTATATTAGGTCGAGCAAAAAGTTTTTATGCAGTTTTGAACCTGGCACATTTTACCATCTTTTTCGATCGTATTGTTTTAAATTTGAATTCAGAATACCATACGACATGGAGCTACGCCTAACAAGTCGGATATGCGCCTTGTTAAAGGCAATTGATTTTTGAATAAAAAACATGTTTTATCAAATAAAGGTTTAATTTAATAACGCGTGTTGCCTCCATGGGCATCTACCACAGCTCTCATACGATTAGGCATAGAGTTTATCAACCGCTCTATGAAATTTTGAGGGATCATCTCCCATTCCTCTTCTATGGCAGTTTTCAACTCCTGCATCGTCTGGGCAACTGGCTGACGAGCCCTAACACGTCTTTTTAGCTCGTCCCACATGTGCTCAATAGGGTTCATGTCTGGGCTTCTGGCTGGCCAGTCCATAACTGTGATGTTCACATCCCGAAGATATTCCCTGACGATGCCGGCCGCATGGGCTCTTGCATTATCATGCATTAAAAGGAAATTTGGGCCCACATAGTCCGCGTATGGTATCACGTGAGGTTCTAAGCACTCACGAATGTACCTTTCAGCATTTAATGTTGGCAGCCGTGGTCCTGTAACAACCTCAAGTTGAGTTTTGCCGCTCGCGGATATACCGCCCCAGACAGTCCATGAGCCACCACCGCCATAAGCAACCCTCTCTTCAAAGCAGCATTGTGCGAAACGCTCTCCCTTACGTCGGTAGACCTTCTTCCTTCCATCATTGCCATGTAACACAATTTTAGACTCATCAGAAAAGAGTACACGGCTCCAATCTTGCTGTGTCCAATTTAAATGACTGCGTGCGAAATGAAGGCGCGCTGTTCGGTGGGCTCGCGTTAGTTTGGGCCCATTAGCTGGCTTGTGTGGTACCATATCGCGTTCTTTTAACCTTCTCCGAACAGTTCGAGCGCTCACAGATACTCCGTGGAAGTCGCTAAGTTGGTTTTGTATCTCAATGGAGGTAAGGTGACGATTTCTCAAGCTGGTCGTCACGATGAATCGATCCTGCCTTTTAGTTGTGACCCGAGATCGTGGCCTTCCTTGGCGACGAACAAAGCCGCCAGTCTCTAGGTACCTCCGATAAACATTTCGGACCGCAGATCGACTTAAATTAAGTTGAGCACTCACGTTTCTTTGGCTGTGTCCGGCCTGAATAAGTGCCACAGCTTGGGCGGCGACTTCAGGTGAAGTATCCATAGATTATTGATAGAACCTCACCTTAATGTTAAGAATAAGTAATGTTTGTTGCAAAACCAAAGATATCAATCACTTTTTCAAGAATTAAATCCAAGTAAACCAATAAAATCAAGTTTTCTTAGTATTCGATTGTTTGATATCAACAAACAGGCTCCAAATTGTCTTTTGTTTCTTTAAATTCTGTGTTCGAAATTCAAAAAAAGACTATTGAATGAAATTGTGAATGTGCCAGGTTCAAAACTGCATAAAAACTTTTTGCTCGACCTAATATAAAATTTTAGCTAGGACCAAACGAAACTGAAAATACAAGGTGGGCCAATAGATGAGTCCAGAAGTGTATATCTGCTAACAGCCGTACGGGATCGGATTTTGTATTTTGTAAACTTTTTGTTTAAGCAAGCAATCGTTAAGAAAACAAACTGATATTTCAAATATACTGAACTTCGTGTAACTCCTAACGCATTATTGTGTTTGTGATTTGAATGATATGTTATGTTTTTTTTTGTATATGACTGATACCGGTATTGTAACCCCATTTGCTCACAAAATATGAAATGTATTCTATTATCTGTAAATATAAGTTTAAACTGACAAACTGATTATTCGATGAAGGAATATAGCTTCTCTGATGAAAAAGACTGAAATAATTATGAGCGTTATCCCCTCATAACGCTCTTAATTATTTCTGTTCTTTTCCTTAAAACTCTTCTTTTAATTATACCAAATGATAATTGTTTTGGTAGCGAAATGTGCACATGTCATTGTTAACAGTTTATATAATTATAAACTTTTTATAATTTTCAGAGCAGCAAATTTATAATTATTATTAATAAACCGCAAATTACGTAGATACTTATTTTAATTTCAACTACCAAACATAATAAAAACTTTTGGTGACAGAAATTAGCAAAAAATATGTCTTTTGTTGTTTTTGTCAAAGACATAAAATCTATAAGTAATCTGTAAACGAAACATCTCGTTTTTAAATGCTGTTCGTTGATCAGGCCTCTCCTACAGTTGGTTTACGTTGGGATCGATAGTTTTTCAATTAATATTTTCTTTTAGATGTAATTAAATAAAAAGGAATACATTACGTATCCCTTAAGCTCCCTCACTTCGCCTGTAATGTAACGTTACAGAGTCGAGCATGGCATTAGTGAGGGAGGAGAACCGGCAAGTCACGCAGTATTGTAATGCAAAGCCCGTAATCATAAAATGTTACATTACAAGTGAATGCTCCAGGTGAAGGAACACCTTAATAATAAACTTAACAATGAAAAGGAATGAAACAGAATACTAAAACTTTTTGTCAACTGTTCTGCATGTACGTTTTGGTTTCCGGTCAGGTGGTGCAAACGTGATAATTTTTTTTTAAAGTTTACATATATACTTTATTGTACGGTAATTTTTGCTTTTTGATTTGTTTGCATTTTGTGATAAAGGTTACTAAATTGTAAACTAATCATTATTATGTATTTACAATTTTCAGGAGGATGGTAAAGACCGTTACACAGCAATCGCATCAGAAACGTGGCAGGCGGCCATTTTCAAAGTGGGTGATGACGTACGACAAGACATGCTGGCGTTACAAGTGATATCGCTCTTCAAGAATATATTTCAACAAGTCGGTCTTGATTTGTATCTCTTTCCATATAAAGTCGTCGCCACTGCTCCTGGAGTGAGTATTGGTTCTTCGTGTTTATTTTTATGTTTGTCTGTTCTTTATATACGATGCGCCATCGGAAATTTATGTTTTACGAAACTCATCGAAGCGGTAAATTGAATTTAAATTTTTTTTTGTAAACGCTACTGTCTAAATCTTGCAAACATTGCTGTCGCTGAATACGAGTATATTGCAAACGCTCGGTTCATAACTGAAATACGTGAATATGCACTGTTTGCGCGTAAACAATGTGAACCGATTAGCATCCGCGCTTATAACATCTACTAACTGATAATTGATTTTTTTGCAACTATCCCAAATTAAGCTTCTCTTCAATTATCGACATGAGAAGTATTTCATTTCAAGGCAGTATTTAGTAAAAAAGATAGATTAGGTATAAAATTCTAACTACAACAACATAAATCTCCTCATCTATATGTCATAATTTGAGTTTGACATTTGTGAACACGATGCACCTGTTTTCTGTAAGCGTTATATGCTGCCGGAGGTGACGTCATAGATGACATCTTATTGCTATCGTGGTATCAGTTTAACACATTATGAACCGAACGTTTGCGTGCAAACAGTGCATATTTGCGTGATTTGAACCGTAGGGCGAAACGATATCTAAATAGATGTTAAACTTCCAGATTGCCCAGGCAGGTATTGTTCAGTGGAAGCGTTCTTCTGCCTAGACAATCTATATGGAATGAATAACTTTGCCGGCAGATTCACCGGGCTGAAAAGAAAGTCTGAAAAGAACAATATGGTATCTATTACATACAATGTGATGGGCTTTCTCCGCTCCTTCCTTGAACCCCTTAGCCTATCGTGACCTACTTAATCTACTGGCCAGTAATAATTAAGTGGGACTTACGACTGCAGCTGAGGGCTCGATGATCGATGATCCAGTCCTTGAGGTTCCAACGTCACGACGGCACCATCGCACCATCACAAATCACAATAACAATCTTATAGATTAAATCTTTATAACAAACAAGTTAAATCAAGAAATCAAAAGAAAACGATAAAAAGGGCGAGAAAGTAGAACGATTTTGCAAAAAGTCTCAATTAATTTCACGTACAAAAATCCATAGATCACCAATAGAAGACTAGCAAAAAAGGTTCGTTCGAAAACTGCCCGATAAGTTGATCGGTCAGAACAATAAAATATTATTAATTTCCTATAATTCATAAAGAAATATGTTAAAAACTCTAAAGTACGACTTCCCATACAAACCCTTAGTACAATAAGGAACGAAACTAGTCGCCAAATTGAATTCCACTGCCACCCTAAAAAGTGGTACAGGCAGAATCGTACTAAGTTTCTGCATCACTTTGGTTATGGAACCCCACGTTAGGAACGTAAGAGCTTCGGTTATCGCGGGCTGTTACCATGGAGAAGCATTTCGAAGCAGTGATGGCTCAGTTAGGCATTGGCTATGGACGCAGCAGGTCCATGGTTCGAAACCCGCCGCGGGCGTGATCTTCACGTTCGAAAGGCATTTTGTGAATGCCCGCCTGGCTAGCGACCACCCTCAAGTTGAAAATCTGTCACCAAGCACTTAACGGTGTGTGTCCTTGAGAGCCAGTAATTCTAGGTTAAGCCTGTTATAACCATCGACTACATCATCACTTAAAATGAGGTGAGATTGTGGTCAAAGGCTTACCTATCTGCAATTTAAAAAAATTTACTTCCTTCTTAGATTTGGAAACTACTCCTAAGTTGGAGCTCGGCCTTCGGCTTCGAAACTGCTGTCTTGTTTAGAGATATAGACGGATAATTAAAGATTCTAATTCTTTAGTTCTAATACAAAAATTATCCACGTACAAATTGTATTGTTGAGGAACCTTATTAAGTAAATTACTGCTACTGGACTTCTGTATCGCAGGTCCATGGTTTGATCCCTATCGCTGGCGTGAAATCTAAGTGCTCAGCTGGTTGAGGATAAAACTAATGCCGTTTTTTTTCCAGTGTGGCGTCATAGAATGCGTGCCTAATGCCAAGTCGCGGGACCAGCTCGGCCGGCAGACTGACATCGGAATGTACGAGTACTTTATCAAGAAGTATGGAGACGAAACTACTAGAGAATTCCAGGTAAAATAAGAATATTATTTTTTATTGATGAATGTGCAGGTCACTGTGCTATTAAATACTTTCTGGTGAGCTGAAGGATCCATAAATTGAATTAAATTTGTTTATTTTGAATAGAAACAACTTTAAATTAATAATAATACACAGATTAGAATTAACATACACATTTATTTTAAGGCTAGCAATATGAGCTAGCTAGCTGTCAAGTAGAAAATCTGTCGCCAAGCACCTAACGGTGTGTTCCGACAGCAGTCCTTGAGAACTATGTCTCAAGGTGACGGCAGTGCAATTATTCACTTGTGATGAAATACATCTGTTATAGGCAGAGGTTTCTTTTTTTTATTTTTTTATAGTTAATTATCGCACTACAGACTCGTGGTCCGTACTATTTTTAGATTTATTTTTATTTTATTATTTTAACTAGTTTTACAATAACATTCCCCAATCATCAATTACCTACTATTTACACTTAGATGGTGGTTAGTGTAAGGTGTTATATCTTAAAAACTAAGTGAGTCCATATATATATATACATTTTTTATTATTATGTGTTTTTTTGCTAACAAACTGTTTTTATCTCTTATTATTATATTATTCATAACATGCTTAATCCTAACTTATTCTTAAAGTAACCCAAAATAAATTTTATTTAAAATTTGTCTTAAACTAAATATTTAAAATTTTCTCATCCTGTACCGGATGGACCTGCCACTGACTCCGGGATCCTTTTTCTATTTGCCAATTTCTCCACGACTTCTTCATTTCGATCTTTCAAAGCCATTTTCAGATTATGGTCTGTAATGTCCGCCGCTTCCGCTCCGTCGCTTTCATCGCCCGCCGCACAAAACCACCGATGGTGTCTGAGCTGTCATCAGTGTAGTAGGTGCAGCTTTTCCTGTGTCGCGACAATGCCACAACCGCATGCGGAACGCTGTCTCTTAGCTTGGTCACTTTTTCTCTCCTCTGGATGACAATGACAGACTCGTATGTCAGTCCCTGTGCTTCATGTACTGTCAGAGTGCGAGACCCCGGGCCGCACCCATAACCTTCACTGACCAGGGAGGATTTCTCCTCCTGAGTCAGCGTCAAGTATAGGGTGCTTGGAGGTCTTTTGGTATTAAGGCACCTGTGTACCGTTGAAGGCAGAGGCAGAGGCCGTTATAGGCAGAGGTTAGTCCGCTTAACATCAGGTGGGCCCCGAGCTTGTTCTGTCACAATAACATATATAAAAAAAAAATTAAATACAATAATAGGATACATAAAAAGATCATTACGATTATATAAATGTCAAATTATAATAATGTCCCTTAAGTATAATTAAATGATAAAAACATAATATTAATGTCAATTGGATAAGTTAGAATTACATATAGGTAAAATAATCTTTCACTCGCTGATTTCGGGATTACCCATTGGTATCTTATGCTTTCTTTATTATTGTATTTAATTTATTTGCTATATGTACTATATTGGTTTTTATTTGTTTTTTTTAATACATATATGTTTTGTGACAGAACAATCTCGGGGCCCACCTGATATTAAGCGGTAACCACTGCCTATAACAGATTCATTTCATCACAATTGACGAACTGCTCTGCGCCAATCACCCTGAGACAAACAATTGTTAAGTCTCATGTGCTTGTAATTTTACTGGCTCTCAAGGACTGCTGCCGGAACACACCGTTAGCTGCTGGGCGACAGATTTTCAACTTAAGGGTGGTAGCTAGCTATGCGGGCATTCGCAAAATGCCCTACCACCTTGCTTTAACGACTGCCATCCTAAGACATACAACCGGGACCGACGGCTCAACGTGCCCTCCGAAGCACGTGCACGCTCAGTAGTAATGTCACTAGCGGTCACCCATCCAACTCATGACCGCGGCGGACGCTGCTTAACTTTGCTGATCGGTTAATAACCGCTAAGCAAACTTGCTACGAGCGCTGAAGCGACATAGGTTAAGTTAAACTACTATTCAGAAACGAGTAGAATGGTCGTACCTAGTTGCTCCAATGAGACAATCGCTGATCATGACTTATTTTGGTTTTGCAGGCGGCTCGTCGGTGCTTCGTGACCTCGATGGCTGCGTATAGCGTGATCGGGTTTCTACTTCAGATCAAGGATAGGCACAATGGGAACATCATGTTGGATACAGACGGACATATCATACATATAGGTACGGTAATTAATATTCGCGCATGTTGTTTTAGTTGCCGTAGTCATTCAAAAACCATGATTATTAGGTACCCCTTAGATCAACTTAAAAAAATTCGTACAGTCTATTTCAAGGGATGTCATGGATAACCTACGACGTCAAATGAGAACTATTCATTAAACATGATAAAAGTTACAGGAAAATGCTATCGAACCCGGAACTACGGGAACAATTAATAATTTGGATTACTGAGGTATTAAAAATAGTAGGCAGTAGAAAATATGCAGTCAGCATATTTTTTTTATGTTATTGTGACGGAACAAGCTCGAAGCCCACCTGATGTTAAGCGGGCTAACCTCTGCCGATAACAGATGCATTTCGTCACAAGTCACAAATTGCACTGCGCCCGTCACCTTGAGACATATTTGTTAAGTCTCATGTGCCTGTAATTTATAAATATACAAAATATATAGCCATTCCTAACCCCTAGAATTATGTCTTATTATGAATATAAATATGAATATTGTTTTATTAGACGAAAAGGAGATGAAAAGGCATTTGTGTGCACATTGCTGTTCGCAAAAAAATACTAGATCTATTCAAACGGAAATATATCGCTAAGGACACCTACACCTATCGTGTTGCTTTTAGGCTGCGTTGCTACTACCGCTTGACGACAGAGTTTCTATTTGATGGTGGTAGTTAGCCAGGCGGGCATTCGTAAAATGCCTCACTGTAATGTATATTCCCGTCAAATACTCAGCTATTTCACTTTGAAAACTATCGCGAGTTTTATCCATATTAACTTATTAGGAACCGGCTAGGACCCGCGTTATATATACCGGAAAGATTCCGACCAGTTTCGGACTGTTTTGAAGTCCTTCATCTGGGAGTCACGATTGCGCGAAGCGACGAGCACGGGCCTCAGCGCGTAACTGACGTTGCGACGGCGCTGTCTGCCCCGGCTCAGCTGCATTTGTCAAGTCGCCGTCAGAACTGTCACTTGTCACTGTCACTGTTATTGATAAAATAGGGGTGATGACACACCACACTAAAGGTACAAGTTGGTAGCGGACGACATGAAGCTGCAGCAAACAACGTGTCGCAGCGACACTACTGGTTTCTACGTATTTCTATGAAATTCCCTGCGTAGTTAGCGACATGAAGCTAGCGACGCTTCGTCGAGCGGACGTCACTGCCGTCTGGCAGTGTCGTCCGACCGCAGATCAGTAGTGCCGCTGACGCCCCGGAGCAATGACACGTCGAGCGTGTTTCTTTTCAAAATGGATTTCTTTCATATCGCTTTTCAAATGGTTTTTGATCAGTATTGAATAAGTTCCCTCACTTGCTCTGCATTTAAGCATAGGACGAGTTGCTTTTCGTCTTTTTCAGTATAATAAAAATAAGTCATCATCATCTTCTTCCTCTTCTAATAAAAGATATAAAAAAATGTGATCACTATTCTCGAACACGTCAGACATCTTGTTTGACGGAGCACTCAAAACCAACTGGTTGCCATCTGCTGTTGCCGTCTGCAGTCGGGTTCGAAATCATGACTGCAGCGACATGACGCAACGACGTGTCGTGACGACATGAAGCGACGACATGTCGTCTGCTGCTGCTGCGTGCAGTCGGCTACTCACTTGTACCTCATCTGTATCAGTCTCACGATACTCAGCTATGTTTATATGTTTCCATTCATAGATTTCGGGTTCATGTTCGAGTCATCACCGGGCGGTAACCTCGGCTTCGAGCCTGACATCAAGCTGACGGACGAGATGGTGATGGTGATGGGAGGCAAGATGGAGGCGCCGCCCTTCCGGTGGTTCTGCGAGCTGTGTGTGCAAGCGTTCCTCGCTGTCAGGTACCTCACTACACTTTGGCGTTTTAGGGATACCATATTAAAAAATGGGACCGGGAATGGGCTTAGTAATAAGTACGACGTCCCGGCTGTGTTTAAGAAGAAGGTACTGTATCAGCCGGATTGCTTTATAAACTGTTATGTGGCACAAATCGTGTATATAAAAATGTGATGATTGGAAGCTTATTTTCGAATTTCGTCAGGCTATACTTAATCAAGGCGCTTCTATTAAGGAAGGGGTTACTTATTTATTTAAAAACAGTCGATGTGGCTTACAGACTAAATCTAAAACACCATCATGTCAGTTATTAATACAGAGAACATATTAAGAGTAAAAAAAAAAATTTGTATGGAGTGTAAATACAAGTGCAGATAAGTAAGACCAAATTAAATTACATTATAATAATAGACACATAAAATTAAATTCAAATCAATAAGTTGGCATCGGACTGGACCACTATGGCCAATTTATGAATGAAATTCTATTGTTATAATTATCGCCGATGCCAATGGGTTAGATACAAATTAAATTACATTAAAATAAATTATTAGAATTCAAATTACAATAATTAATAAGTTAAAATTTTAATACATTAAAGCTAAATAATTAGAATTGAAATACCAATATGCATGTCTGATTATTATAGCGATACTGTCAGCAAACATATCCACATTTTCGTCATATTGAAGCAAGTCCCCCAGCACAAAACGCGCCCGATTAATAGGCGCATTTCGGGCGCGGCGGGTACGTGTGAGCGGTCTTGCTAAGAGCCGCGGCACTCTGCGCAGCCAAAATTCCCACGCTTGGTATTGATGGCTTGGGGGATCGCGGTGTAAAATTAAGTTCTTCAGAAGGCGCTGCTGCCCCACTGGTATTTTTCCTTTCCTAGCCTCTTGCGTATCCCAAAGGATATGAACTACTAGCCTTGGGACCCCATGGTATTCGGTTGAAATTTTCTTACTATATATGTCAGTATGATAGATTGCCTAAAGCGGCATATCCAGTGACGGTTCTTTCCCAAACCTGGCTTGCATTAAGTGTTGAGTCTTGTATGAAACTTGGCTTTTCACTGACGCAGACGGTCTACTCGGTCTGGTCATGGCGGGTACTGTATATCTGTGGGGACAGACAGTGTAGGAACCGTCTCGTGTCTCCTAACAAATAATAAGAATGACAACCAGTTTCATAAAATGATTCAATATCAGTCTCATAAAAAAAACTATTTTTATGTTAAGTTTTTATTTTGCTCTTTCGAAAATCGTGAAAAAGCACTTACGAATTTCAGACTTGGTGTGATCATAGTGAAAAGTATATCATATAATATACTAAAGACCAGTCAACTGCGGGTCGGACTCTCCTACAGGATCTTAAAGTATAAGAAAGAAGTGGTACTGCATTTAAAAGTATATTAAACAACATAATAACAAGGTGGATTATGTAGTCTAATCTTCAATTTTAGTTATAATAATTGATTATCGGTTCCTGAAATTTTATTGAATGATATTTATTGATGACGGGAAAAACTGATCACTATAATAAAACAAAATCATCCTTTTGTTTTTCAGACCGTACCAAGAAGCTATCATATCCATGGTATCTTTGATGCTGGACACTGGTCTCCCATGCTTCAGAGGGCAGACCATCCGTCTGCTGAGGTCTCGGTTCGCTCCAAACTCTTCAGAAAAGGAAGCTGCAGCCTACATGCTCTCCGTCATCAGAAACTCCTTCCTCAACTTCAGAACCAGGACTTATGACATGATACAGTATTATCAGAATCAAATACCTTACTAAAAAAGTATATACTTTTACTTATTTATTTAGAAAGTGCTAAATTGCTATTTTACAAGAATAGTAGATGTAGGTAACAATTATAGAGGCTCAAAAACTCTCTATTCAATTTCAGAAAGGGAATTTTGATATAGATACAACTATGTGAATCAAAGTATACTATTCTAGAAGAACTACTAGTATTGTGAAATGTATGTTGTAGAAGAATTAAAAGGAAACAGAATACAAAATTATTGATAAAGAATCGCAGAGGATTATAGAAGAAAATAGAACATCTTAACCTCTAAAATGCTTGCTGTAAAACTCTCTCTTCAATTTTAGAAAGGGAATTTTGATAACGATACAACTATATTAATCAAAGTATACTATTCTAGAACAACTACTAGTATTGTGAAATGTATGTTGTAGAAGAATTAAAAGGAAACAGAATACAAAGGTATTGAAAAATAATCGTAGAGGGTTATAGAAGAAAATAGATCATCCTAACCTCTTACTGCTGATACTTGCGAAGAGCGATATATATGGTGCGTCTATAAAAACATAGTTACACAATATGATCCCATTAACGTCATCTCCGAATCAGGGCTGAAGCGCTCGTAGCGAAGCTTGCTTAGTTGTTCTGATCCGATCAACAAAGGAAAGCTGCGGTTATAACTTCCTGGAAGACGTGGAATTCCTACTGAGCGCTTCAATGCTTCGAAGGGCACGTTAAGCCGTCGGGCTCGATTGTGTTTTAGCATGGTGGTCGAGTATATAATGTTTAGCATTTTGTGAATTCCTGACTGGCTAACTACCAGTAGGAAATCTGTCGCCAAGCACCTAATGATGTGTTCTGGCATCTGCCCTAGAGTCTCCCTAGAGACTGCCAGTAAATTCAAGGTTAGCCTGAACATCGTCATTAGCCATCAGGTGAGACAGTGGTTAGAGGCTAGTCTTATCAGCTATAAATAAAAAGTAAAACATTCGGCCATTAATGAATGAATTTCTGCTGTTGTAATTCTCTTTTACCGAGACTCTATAAAGATTCTTAGGAAATCAATATCAATTTGGAAGGTTTATTTCACTATTGATAAAGAATAGTAAGTATAGTATAATTGTGTAAAAGATATAAAAACACAGGTTTTTAACTCTTCGTTATCCTGTGTCTCGTTAACCGGAGTATTATGTTACGGGCCTGTTTCAGAATGTTCGAGTAAATTCCGGTTATACTACCCAGAACCTAAAATAACTGAATGATAAATATGACAGTTAACATGCAGCGCGTTTCAAGCTTTAAGGTTGAACTGGCCGGTAACTTTTCCATACAAACGCCGTGGGGTGATCACTCCCTTATTTGAGGTTTTAGGTCCACAACTAAGCATGATATCGATTTATCTCTTCATTATCTAGGCTTGTCTTGGCACCGATTTGTAAAAAAAATCTTCACATGATAGTTATAAGCCTCGAAACATCCCTGTAATATCACGAATTTTAGCGCATGTTTAGTCGTAAATAAACGACTTATAGAGCATGAAATCCCTAAAATTATTTACATAGAAGCATAGCTCAGTTCATGATCATTTTAGATAACATTTTGGAAAACAAATACATACAGTAGTATAATCATAAACATCCTAGAGCTAAAGGTCGGCACACATAGTTTTGCGCGCTAGTTTTTCGTTCAAAATATGTATTGGGCATCTCATGTCAATACTTCCATTCCGCGGTGAGGGAAGCGGGCGGGCGGGTCTCATGCGCAGCACACTAATATATAATTAACAAAACGCACACTACCAAAAGTCACGTGCACCGCGCCGCGATCTTAGAACATAATATTATATTGTAGGAATGTCCTGTTGCTTTTTGGTGTGCACGTATGTATACACTACCAATATGTAGTGCCTATGCCTACTTACGTACTTATATATATGTATATATATTTACATATGTTGGGAGTTGGGGACCGGATTTTCTTTCGCATTTGATTAGTTTGTTCGTGATAGTAAGTGTCGGACGCCATAATCCATATAGATAGGTACTTGGGTAATATAAATACGTAACTATGCCTAGGTACGAACCTACTCTCACCTAAGTTAGTACCTAGTAGGTATTAGTCAATACGCAGGTCATGATAGCTATGGTGAGTACCTAATCATTTTAGCAACACTTACACAATATAAAAAGCTGCATTTGGTTAGATATGGTATGGACGTAGGTAGTCCGCATTCTTTTTAGAATATAGTCTAAGCAGTAATATAACTTCGAGAAAGTACCTACCTAACACAAAGTAGTAAAGGGTTAGAATTAGAAGCTCAATGGAAGATACCTACCTATCAACGATATAATTATCATTTATCATATAGGCCTGCCTAGGCACGCAACTGTCAGCGATGTCAAATCGACATTCGCGGGCGCGCATTACATTGCATACCTATCTACATAGCTATAAGATCACAACAAATAATAAAGTTAGTACTATGTATCTACCTACGTAAATTAGTAGAATAAGTATGTATATTTGTAGTAGGTACTTATACCTAAGGTAGTACGAAAGTTTATATGGTAAACTTAGCGATGATTGTAGGCACTTAGGTACCTAATCAAAAATAACCTATGATTAGTTATTGATTTTTATTGGAAATAATTTAAATCAGTTACGGGTAGGTAGAGAATTTTTATTCCAAATGTGTTCTACCAGGATTGGTAGATCCATGATGCCATCGTACATTACCGCTTAGAGACAGATTTTGATATCGGTACGACACACTCTCATCTCAAAGCTCGCTAGCCGGGCGAGCATTCGCAAAACAACCTTCCACCATGCGGTGAAGTTCATGCCCGCGGCGGGATTCGACCCATAGACCTGTTGCGCGGCAGTCCATTGCTAAGAGCCATCACTGCTTCCCGTTAAGTGTTTAGTGACAGAATTTCTACTTGAGGGTGGTAGCTAGCCAAGCGAGCATTCGCAAAATGCCCTTCTACCAAGCGGTGAATTTCAAGCCCGCGGCGGGATTCGAACCATAGACCTGCTGCGTGGCAGTCCAAAGCTAATGCCACTGAGCCATCACTGCTTCCCGTTAGGTGCTTTCTGACAGATTTTCTACTTGAGGGTGGTAGCTATCCAGGCGAGCATTCGCAAAATGCTCTTCACCAACGCGGGGAAGCTCAATATCGCGGCTGGATTCGAACCATGGACCTGCTGCGCGGCAGTCACTAGCTAATGCCACTGGCCCATCACTGCTTCCCGTTAGGCGCTTACTGACAGATTTTCTGCTTGAGGATGGTGGCTGGCCAGGCGAACATTCGCAAAATGCCCTATGCCCTTCCACCAAGCGGTGAAGCTCGAGCCCGCAGCGGGATTCGAACCATAAACATGCTGCGAGGCAGTCCATAGCTAATGCCACTGAGTTCACGTTAGTTGCATGGTGACAGATTTTCTACTTGGGTAGCTATCCCGGCGAGCATTCGCAAAATGCTCTTTTTTATGCCTGATAGGTTATCCTTTGACCACTATCTCACCTGATGGTAAGTGATGATGTGGTCGAAGATGTTGTTCAGGCTAACCTAGAAGTACTGGCTCTCAAGGACAGCTGCCGGAACACACCGTTAGGTGCTTGGCGACAGATTTTCTATTTGAGGGTGGTAGCTATACAGGCGGGCATTCGCAAAATGCCCTACCACCATGCTATAACGACTGCCATCCTAAGACCACAACCGGGACCAACGGCCTAACGTGCCCTCCGAAGCACGGAAGCGCTCAGTAGTATTGTCCTAGCGGTCACCCATCCAACTCATGACCGCGCGCGACGGTGCTAAACTTTGCTGATCGGTTGAGAACAGCTAAGTAAATTTCGCTACGAACTCTCCACCACGCGGTGAAGCTCAATATCGCGGCGGGATTCAAACTATGGACCTGATGCGCAGCAGTCCATAACCAATGCCACTGAGCCATCACTGCTTCCCTTTAGGTGCTTGGCGACCGATTTTTTACTTGAGGGTAGTAGCTATCCAGGCGGGCATTCGTATAATGCTCTTCTACCACGCGGTGAAGATTAAGCCCGCGACGGGATTCGAACCATGGACCTGCTGCGCGGAAGTCCATAACCTATGCCACTGAGCCGTCACTGCTTTACAAAATATGTTGTAGTAAAAGCAGTAACTTGCTAATTATGTAATAAATAATTATTGTAGGTAAATATTTACTACATCAATATGAAAAGAACAAACTAATACATAAACTATGTACCTACAAATCATTGTACCTACTTACTAAATATTTACCTACTATAGGTGTAATAACATCAGTATGTTATTATAAAACGAACGAAAATTATAACAACAGGTACAGTCGCCTGCAATAAGAAGTATACACATCGTAATTTTCAAAATAATGTAATGTCGCTAAGTTATTAATAATCGAAGTTAACATTAACATGAGTAAAAATATTCAAATTATTCTTTGGTATTAAGATACCTTCTGGTTACATAGAGAAAAACAGAACTATTTGCAACTATGTTGAAAATTCCATTGTGTATACTTCTTATTGCAGGCGACTGTACCTACTGTCCGAACCAAAATGTATTCCTCTGTGAATACCTATATAATATTATTTTATAAGAAATACCTACACACGTCGTGACGTAGCTTGAGACACTATCTCCGTCCGTCGTCAAACATCGTAGTTCGTTCGGCATGGTTCGGCTTTCATTGATATATCGCAAACAAGTGTGCGTAATTAGCGTAGATGCAATACGGGTGTGTGATGCGCGAGCACTATCTTCGTACTACTCATCACGGAGTCTTACCCTTTCCCACAAAGGTATAGGTGAAATAGCATGCTTTGTGACCTCGCCCGCTGATAAGTTCGAGCCGTCGGCAAGTGCATCCTTAACCGATGGATAGGCTAAATCGATAACTGTGAAACGCAAAGATAGTGTTTTATTTATTAAATAAGTTCTGGGTAGTATAACCGGAACTTACTCGAACATTCTGAAACAGGCCCTTATATTTATATTTATAGATAATATATAACTTGAGAAATGCCGATATAACAAACGCAATAAATTGATAGTGATTTGAATATATTTTTACTATATGTAATACATATAGACAATTTTTTGAAGAATATAGTAGTTTATGACAATATAGGGCATCCAGCAACCACTATAGTAACAGTATTGTTATTGGTCCACCACTGGTATCAAAGATGTGATCAAGAGATATAATTTTGAATCAGAAGAACACGATTTATATCGGTATAAATCTACATGTTATGAAATATATGGAAACTAAATTGTAAATGTATCTTCTAGGTTAGCCTGAACAATATCTTCGACCACATCATCACTTACCATCAGGTGAGATAGTGGTAAAGGTTAACCTATCGAACATAAAAGCTAAAAAAAAAAATATGGGACGCGAGAATCGGGCCCCAGATACTTTGCAAAACGTTCAATATTTAGTTATCCCACGGGCCACGGTTGTAGTTCCTTAACCTTACAGGAAACAGCTGATTAGCCTTCTTGAAATCATTTTGGGTGAAGGTAGATTCATAAAACGGTAGCGGCAAATATCTTAGGTACTTATACGAATGACATAGATAAAAAAATCAAGTTAGTTTATATGTATTTTTAGAATTTCTCTTTTAGTTGTTTCGTATATCAGAAAATGTTATGAAATATGTACTCATATAAATGTTCTGAGCTTTTTAGAGCATTTACTAATCAATATGATATTTGTATTAAAAGCGTGAGTAGGACGCTCGTTCGTAAATGAAAAAGCTACAAAACTAGCCATTAAACTTATACATTCTATAACACTGTAATGTTACCATTAGACATATATATATATATATACAACACAATATATATCTTGTAGAAAATAATTGATATATAGAACTTTTCGACATGTTAAGATGGACTCGTGTATCCGAAAGGCTTTTTATTTGTATTTCACAAGGTGCCATATTGTAATTACTTATATGGACCTTGTCACATTATCAACATTCTCCTTTGTACCCTTAGTACGAGTTTTTAAACGACTTTTTTTTCAAGTTTTTGTTTGTTACCTAAAATCTCCAAGATTTATGATTCGATTTAAAAATCTTTTTTTATTTGTAAGAATATATTTTCATGACCCCATAAAAAAATCATCAAAATAGTATTATTTTTTAATGTGATTTTGACGGAACAAGAACGAGGCCCACCTGATGTTAAGCGGATTAACCTATGCCTATAACAGATGCATTTCGTCCGAACGAACTGCACTGCGCCCGTCACACTGGGACATACAGTTGTTAAGTCTCATGGGTCTGTAATTTTTCTGGCTCTCAAGGACTACTGCCGGAACACATTAGTTGCTTGGCTACAGAATTTCTACTTGAGAGTGGTAGTTAGCCATTTGCAAAATACCCTTCCACCATGCGGTAAAGCTCAGCCGGATGTAGGGATCGAACCATGAACTTGCAGCACGGCAGTCCATAGCTATTACCGCTCGGCCATCATTGCTTTGGTGCAGTCGTTTGGTTTTTTAATCCAAATAACTGGAAATATTACTTAACCTATGTCATACAAGTAAATAAAATTAAGTTGTGTGTCATAGTTTTCTTTGAGTAGATTTTTTTATATTTCGCTCATGTTTCCGCGTTTATAGGGTCGCTGCTCCCAGCAAGGCTAAAAAAATTAAGAGATTATATTGGTGTATTGTTCATCACAAACCACTCATCTTTCTAGCACATCTGATGGCTACGTACGCACGCGTAAATATGAAAACACGTACGAAGGGTACCTACCCTTATATTAGTATATCGTTCTGATACCGAGGGCCACCAGATCTTAGTACTGATCTGGCTATGTATATATGATACTTACAACTTAACAAATATCAATAATACGTGTACGTAATTAGTATCGAAATACCTATTTATTGTATTTAATCTTATAGGTACGTGATGTACTTAGAAATGTTTAGCATATTTTTCTAGTTAATAATAAGTACAGATTGTTCCGTTATTGTCTGAATTAAAGATAATAGTTCTCGTATACGTTTACAGTCTATTATAGAGTTAAACATACGTTTAACATATTTATTTAAATTGAATATAACAAAAGTACAGTGCCTCTAAATATTTTAAACAGTCTGTATTTAATTAAGTTTTTTTTTGTACTATTAAAGGCCAAATGTTGGTAAACTATCAAAATCTAGACGTTAGCATCCGCCTTACACCGCGGTTCAATTTACGCAATATGCTATTTGCACTGTTTGCACGCAAACGTTCGGTTCATAACGTGCTAAACTTACACCAGACAATTTGATGTCATCTATGACGTCACATCCGGTTGCATAATAATATAACGATCAAAGAAAACACCGTGTTCACAAATGTCAAACTCAAATTTTGACAGATCTATCTGTTGAGAGAGAGGAGATTTTTGTTGTAGTTGGAATTCCTTAAGTAAAGCAATCTCGTTTACAAAAGAATGCCTTGAGATATAATACTACTAACGTTAATATTTGAAGTGGAGGTTATTATAGGTTAAAGAAGCAAATTGATAGTTGACAGATGTCATAAACGCTAATCGGTTCAAATTGCTTGCGTGCAAACAGTTAATATTCCTTTGATCTATGGTGCATATTCCTTGCGTGCAAACCGTTAATATTCCTTTGATCTATGGTGCATATTCCCGTGTTTCAGTTATGAACCGAGCGTTTGCATCGTATTCGACGACAGCAGTGTTTGCATGATTTAAACCGTAGTGTAAAGTGGATATTGACGTCAATGGCGGGAAATTCAACATTTAAATTATTATTCTTTTTTGTTGCTAGATCGTCTAACTATTATACTTGATCACGTAAGACGCTAAGTTCTGAATATGTGAGTGATACAATATTTTTTTTGTTTATGGAATTGTTTACATTTGTTAGTACGAGAAAAGTAACTTTAAATGTTTTCGACGGTTTTTAATTTATGGAATCACGTGCTGTATTCAATTACATTTTAAAATATAACGAGCATTATTATTTTAAAGTCACGCATACCATGATCATGTAGAATACTTACCAAATTTTAGCTAGAAGCGCGATACAACTGTTTAAATTTTGAATTTCTCGCCACAGGCATGTCTTTCCAATACTTCATTTTGATAGATTACGTATAACGCCAGACCAGAAATGTAGAGGTTCTGCTGTTAATATTTATTTTTCCGCGAATGATTTTTTTTTCATTTTACCATGCAACTTTTCTCTTGCATTTTATATTTTTTCCTTCTTGTATATGAAGTCATTTAGAGAACGCTCGTAAGAACAAAAGATTTTTATAAGAAACTACTCCTTCAGCCGTTTTGGTAACTAACTGTATCGTAACCAGCTAAGTGAAAACTATTTCCTTCACTGTATTGCAATCAGTTACTAATAAATACACAGTTTAATAAAGAAGTTCGCACTTTTTTGTGGTGCTTCGTTCGCTTAAAACCTTTTTGACGACTTAAAAAAAATTTGGTTATCAGTTGGTTGTTTTTTTTTAATTTGTAACGGTAAACTTTGAGATTGGTCCCACATAAATTTTATCAAAATGGTTACAGTAGTTTGGTTTTGTACTCCGTGGGGAGTTAGAATTGCACCTCCTCATATCATCCCGTGGGTGTCGTAAGAGGCGACTAAGGCAAAATACTGGAAGGTGGGCAGCAGCGCCTTCTAAAGAACTGCCATCTTACACTGCGATCCCCAAGCCGCCTGCCAAGCGTGTGGATTATGGCATAGGGGAGGCTGTGTTCAGCAGTGGACGATCCGGCTGATACAGTACAGTACAGTTTGGTTTTGGTGTAAAAAAAACTGGAGAACAACTGTCATAAAAAAAGTGTTTCATACTTTTCAGTAGCCTATGTAGTTATTGTTTTAAAGTAATTATTATTTCGTTGAGGTGCTACATTTCTGGTCAGGTGCTGTATGATTGAATATATTATAGTTATGTGAGCTAGTTTACTATACTGTGTATAAGTGTTGTTTTGGAGTTATTAATTCTATTGTAAATACGAAATGGATATTATTGTTAATGTTACGGACATTCCTCTGGATTATTCTTGTTGTTGGATTGAATAAAACGGTGTAAAGGTGCTTGCGATGTTTTATTTTATAAATTTGTGTTCGATTCTTACTCGAAGTTGTTCGAACATAAGTAGGTATGGTAGGTGGAGGATTCTTTGTTGAAAATACATTTGGATGGGTACCACTAGTCGTCATTACTTATCCATGCACCAAACTCTGCAATTTGTTACGGTGGAAGGAGTTAGGCCGAAATGTATATATAGAGTTAAAACTCCTTGTGCTTCACTTATTTTTGTATATTTTCTTCAACGTAAGACAGATACAGTTTAAAGGTTCTGTATATGTATTTCAGCCTTTGTTTTATATATAGCTAACATTATATTGTTACCAAAAAAACATGGTAAAAAGAAAAGTTAAATGTTAAGTGCTTGGATATTTTATAATGGGTAGGTAAGCCTACAAATATATATGTAAAGAAGTGTAACTCTCATACAGCTTTGATTTCGGACTCATCTAGTTCACAATTAAAAAACAAGCACAATCTTCCAAATCCAATCGGATTGGTTAATTGATTGGGCGCATAGAAATAATAACATGCGAACGGTCGCGACAAGGTAATGTTCCGCCGCACGGTACACTTATTAAACCACGCCCGCCGCGGTAAGGTTTGCGTTCTGCTGTTTTTGAGCTTTACATATTTATTCGTAGGTGTACGTGTTATGTTTTCATTCGATATTATGGTGTTATTGAACGGAAACAAATATTTAATACTGATCAGTTGGCGGATGTTGGCAATGGCAACACCAAAGCGACAGTAGCGCCACCATTTGATGGGATGAAACATACGACACGCTCTGTTATTGGCAGAGTGATTTCCCGCCAAAACGAGTGTTGTAACGAAGTGAAGAGCGGAGGAGTGGGGCATTCTTGAGACGACCATCAGACTGGAAACATCGGAGCCGAAGTACTGTTCTGTTCATTACATACGCATAGAAATGACAAACAATAGTAATCCAACAGTTTCTTTTGTTTTAATATACCAAGAGTTTTGCGAGATGGCAAACTTTCTTATCCACATTCATTCATCAACAATCCATTAAGAATAAATAATGACAGTATTATGTAAAATAAACTAAATTTATTCAAAATACATACTACAGCTTTCAACATACGATAGATAATATTCAACTTTCTTCACACACTTTTTCACTTTGCTTATATCTAAGCTAGGTAGATGACCAGTTTTGTGATCGGGAAACTTTTTAGAGAATCCCATTGTCTTTTGTTTATCTACTTTTGGTACTTTGCCTCTAGTTTTAGCCTCGGATAGTATCCTGTAGAGGTGTGATAATGCAGCTTTACAGTAGTACTTCTGATTTTCTTCACTTGGTCCTTGAAGGATCAGGAATGTGTCACGCTTCATTACGTTTAGGCTGAGCTCATCTGTTTCTATTAAGTTACTCTGAAAAACAAATTGATATATGACAGTAACTTCAACAGCTGAGGGAGCACCAGCAAGAGCAAGAGGGTTAATTCAAATTATAATGTGTATAAAACAAAAATAGCTCTAACGAAGAGATGAGGGTTTGAAGAAAAAATGTACTACCAATTTGTTCTTCGAACCTTCAAAGCCTTTATTTCAGCAGCGAAGAAGCAGTTTGTCGCATAGAGCTTTATTACGAGCATTAGGGATGATTTATATTAGACCGGGGCGTGTCTGGGCCGGGGCGAGAACGGGGCGGACCGGAGCGGAGCCCATACGTGCTGTTAGTAGGCGGGCCCGGACGGGACACGGATCAGGCCCGGTCTAATATAAACTGCTTCATACAAAATGTATGTAACGTTTCAAATCCGTGCCCCGTCCGGGCCACGTACACGGCACGCCCCGGGCACGGCCCGGTCTAATATAAATCTACCCTTAGAAATAGCCGGTGGGGTGACAGGCTAAAATTGCAACCACCTCCTGCGTTTTATCTTCCTATAGAAGTCGTCCAGGGCGTCGAAGGGCAAAATATCAGAAGTTAGGCAGCAGTGCCTTCTGAATAACTGCGAGAATCAATACACCTGCCAAGTACGGGGACTATGGCACACTCCTCTAATGGGAGAGGTATTTGTTCAATTGGGAACACTAAAGCAGTTGATGTGATGTGTATTGAACATTCTTGATTACCTGTATACATTTCTGCGCCACAGACTCTACAGCTAAAGAGAGATCTTCGAAATTGGTGTTGGCATCCAAATTACTGCAAACATCAAGTAAATATACAGAAGCTTCAACGGGATCCACTTCTCCATTGAAATATCTCATAATGAATGCATACGATGATAATACATTGGTGATGTTGTATCTGATTGCTGGTGATGGTTCCACTTTCTGAAATTTAGAATTTTATTAACATCTTACCCTCGTCCTACTTCTGTGATGTCAATAGGTACCATGTTTGACCAAAATGTAAATTCGCAGTTTACTATATCAGTTGCGCAGAAGGTGGGCACCTTCCGGTATTTTACCTTTAGTCGCCTTTTACGGAACCTAACCTTCTAGCCCGACACCCACGAGAAGAGATATATACAAAACAAGTAAACAATGACAATGTTGTCACGAGAAAATACGAAAAATTAGTACGTGTTTACACCTGATTGATTTCTTTTCAACAGGTTTCCTGTTCTGTGAAATTTAAGTTAGCTAAGTGTCCTACTATCAAAACTTTTAAAATGGTATTAGCATGCTGTCCTTGATTATTTTATTGATTCACGTCATCAAGCAATCATGAACAAAAGTTATAGCACCTTTCTGACGCCAATCTTTGAGTGTTCATGTTTGTATATCTACCTTTTTTAATTAAGGCGCCAATATGGCAATGAGCGCTATTCTGTGCCTAATTAGCTGTAACAACCTACTAAAATGTCAACCGGGATAGTGGCACACAGCATACTACAACTTCTTTTTCTGTCACTTACAGTCAATGAACTTATTTCCAGGGCTATTTTAAGCGGTGGACACTTTTTCAACATTTCATTTTCTTCCGCCTTGTCATCAACATCCTCTACTAACTTTTTTTCTTTGCTATACATCCACCATGGCTCCCACTGTGGCATTATAGAACCCACATCTCCTTGATTCAACAATGCTTCAAATTCATTCCTCTCATCTTCTGTCAGAGCCTCCCAAAGAGCATCGGCATCATTTAAATTTAGACCTAAAAAATAAATAATATAAAATTACATTGTGTAAGGTTTTGCCAGGCCGCAGTCCTGACTCCAACAATCACTCGGAATGTTCTTGTTGTTAGTATACAACCTCTCTTAGTGCTGTTGCATTTATTAAAGTACATCAGAATTAGAATCTTCCTTTTTCAGAAGTCAGCTATTTTTCTTTATATAAAGACCTTAACCCATTGCACTGTGTTTCGCCTAGAACAAGCTAGCTGGACAAAAATATTTTATAATGGGTTTCGATTGCTTTTGCCTTAGACAATGATAATTTGTTAATTTCATAATTTTCAGGTAGGTACAGATTAAATTATAAGTCTAAAAATGAAAAACCAAATACTTTATAAAAAAATTTATTGTATTTCTTACAAAGGCACAAAAAAAAGCAAAAATACAGCAGAAATAAGTACATTAAAATAGAAAGAAACAATCAATAATATATTACAACATAATTATACAATAAAAAGTAAAAAAATACATTATTATTTATAACTTAAATATTATAAAAAAAGGTAAACTCAAGATTTTACAAAAATGCTACATCATACTCGTAATTATCCTAAATATCCTCATCTGATGATTCGTCACTCTCACATTCAGTCGAGCCTGGTAACAAGTAATCACCTTCATCAGTCGGACTCGGAAGAACGTTACTTGTAACCCGATGTGATTGTATTGAAGGCGGAACAATCAAATTTAAAACTTCTTCAGGTAATTTGTCAATTTTCTTTTTGGGTACCTCTCTGAGAGAGTTGATTAGAGGATCAGACGTTATTAAAAGCATATTCAACAAATCTGTATTTGTGGCAATACGTGACAGTTTCCTGGTGTGGTGTTCACGGAATCTCCGGCAGTCTTTATTTCGAGCCTCTTGAGCTTCTTCTGAGAGCTGTCCGATTGGAAGAATGCAAGTTTTTATCACTTCTGTGCTATGTACAAGTATTTTGTGTACAGTAGCTGGCATGTAGTACCACGAATACAGATTTAGATAAAGTGTTCTGGTTTCAGAACACACTTTCTCAAATTCATTGTAATTAATATCGTACCCAGAAGATAAAGTTCTTAACAAAATGCAGAATTTTTTAATGAGGTTAACGTCTAAGCCTGTAATCTCTCCACTCAGTTCCGGGTTTGTAAAGAATCTGCGAGCTGTGTTCCCATCATTTGTGTTACCATAACCAGGTTTTGGTTTGTCTACAATAAGTCCCATTTGGGTTTTAAACTTTTGCTTTATGTCGTCTGAACGCTGTTTCACACTAGCTTTATCGTCATCACCTCTAACCTGCCACTTCTTAATATCCAAACGATAGCTAATGTGCAACAGACATTCAAAACAGCGAATCCAAGCATGTAATGTAGACAAACCAAACCCATAATGTTCTACATTACTTTCCAATCCACTTAAATCACCATTCATCATCTTAGGAGTCGCACCACAGATATAACACTTTTGTGCAGATCGTGTGTCAGTCATAGCATTGCATACTTTGCCGTCTGTCATTGTTAGCAAAAGAGTGTGCTTCACAGAAATTTGTGATTCACCAACACTACATGTTGTTGGAAGAAGTTGAGATACTTCTTCCAACACTCTGTTAGTTTCTGTAGTCGTAAATTCATTTGTTTCCTTTGAAAAAATAAATTTAATTGGCCTGCAATATAACGTGGAGGAAGGTCGTGGGTTTTGCCAAATAATATTTTGACCATCACACAATCTCAAAGGCACAAATGAAAATACAAACAGAAATTCATCAGTAGCCTCAGTGTTTTCAAACTTCTGCTTGTACAGGTTCTGGTCACAGGTACTGTGACCAGAACTACCATCACATCCCCATTTGCTAACTAATGTGAATGACGAACTGGGCAGCACACTTTTAATGACTTCACTTTGTGCTTCAACTAGTCGTTCAGTTGTTTTATCCAAAATAGCTTGGAGTTTTATTTCCGCGCGCGATTCCGTTATAGATATATGGTCATCAGAAGGATAACAAAGTTTTTTTGACTTACATAGGCTATGGTATGATGGAAACACTTGATGTCCAGCCTTCATTGCCCACTTTCTCGTCTGTTTGTAAGAGTGAGAAGTGCACTTAGAATCTACGTAATAAGCTAGCGCTTCGTCACTATTTAACTGCCTAGCACTACAAAGAGATTCTTCAGATGCCTTTCCTTCTGTGCTGGAATGATCGCCACTTTTTCGGATTCGAGAGGCAACCGCTCTATGACCCGATAAACGATTTGCCACTTCCGCAGCTGTGGTCAATTCACTAGCACTCCGCAATTTCACCAAGTCTTCAACCCTGCGTTTTTTTGTTTTGAAACTGGCGTCTTCGAAGTCTTTTCGGGGTCTACCTTTAGGTCGATTATCTTCTGATGAGGAGGAAGCAGAAGGCCGATGCATACGAACGCTAAATTATATGTCTGCTCCGTCCAGCCAACTTCTATTTTTGTTTAAAAAAACATCCATTGTTTTCGAAGCAGCCCACTTTTCAGCAAATTTTGACGATATGCTGGCAATTTTTGTTTGCATATCTCTTCTTGAATCGGAGGCCACATCTCTCAGATTGTATTTGTTAAAAATAAACTCCATCAGGTGAGCATTTCTTGCTTCTTTGTCATATTTACGCCATTCTTCAAATAACTCCATTTTCGAAAAAGTGTACACATGATCTGAAAAAAAAAATAAAAAAAAATGTTTAGCATTCGTTGCGGTCTCCATATTATATATCATTTAAAAGGTTAATGTTGTGGCTGTAACATACATAAAAATCAACTTGGATACACGTGGATACAAAAAGTTGCGATCCTTGAAAGTTTAGATATGAAGAAAAACTTGACATTCTTTTAACAGATTTTTCAATTGGATATTTAAAGCACATGTTGGCAAATAATATATTAAGTCGATATTAAGTAAGAAAGTACTTACCCTCAAAGGTAAAATCCATCACAGAAAATACTAAAATAATCACTACAAATTTTAAGAGATGTTATCATAAGTGCCGCAAAATTGCAACTAATTTAATTTCACAAATGCAATTAACTTATCACTTACCTTCAACCCCTTATAACTCACCACTATGGAATGTTTGCCCTAATTATTACCTGTTATCGAGACCTTGGGGGTTTTGTTAATGGCATGTGACCCTTAATTACCTGATTAGGTAAATGACTTTTGTCCACTTACGTTGTTCTAGGCAAAACACTGTGCATTGGCATCGGCGATAATGATAACAATAGAATTTCATTCATAACTAGGACATAGTGGTCCCGACGATGCCAACTTATTAATATACATGCTGTGTTAATAAGATCTATAAATTAAAGTTATGATAATAGCAACACTTATTATAGTACACTTCATACCTAAATTAAATAGTTTATATAATAATTTAGAGTTCTCTGAAAGTGGAAGTTCTGTGAAAGTCCCAGAATACTAGCATAGTGAAGACATCTGGTTCTCCTTAAGGTTTCGTTCGGTACATATTCCATCAGAATGCAATATATGTCCTCAGGGACTCCACATTCAGGACAATTTGGGGAAAAAACTTTACTCATCAAAAATGCAAAATTCTTCAGTTTTATGTCCGATCGAAGTCTTAGCTTAGGACAACAACTATGTCTAATCTGTTAAGTTTAGTATTAACATTAATTTTTTAATTATTTACTGGAATTCACGAGATAGCTATTTTGTATTTAGTGCTAATCACCAGACCCTCCGCCATCTCTTCCCATGGGTGTCGAAAGAAGCTACTAAAGGTAAAATACTGGAAGGTAGGCAGCAGCGCACTTTTGCAGTGAACTTCAAATCTTACACTGCAAACCCCAAGACGCCTGCCAATGGTGAGGACTATGGCAAGCCCCATCTTAATGGAGGCTATGTTCAGCAGTAGAAAGCATCTGACTGATACAATACAGTAAATCATCAGACACTATCCCGATCACCCCCGTAGATTCTCCCGGTGCTACTATATTTGTGTATGAGCTAGCTGGTTCCTTCAAACCTTCGATCCTTTCCTGTAAGTCAGCTTGTTCTTCATCATCAGAGTCATATTCATTGTCAATATTTTCAACCATTTCATCAATATTTTCATTATCTAGACCTTCAGTTTGCATCTTCTTGAGAATATCAATCATCTTGCGTTTTGATTCATCATCTGCTTGATATGAGGCCAGCTCTTCACTGATGCATTCCCTGTAGAATCCTTCAGAACACTCCGAGTGTTCTTGAGATTTATAACAGTTAAGTGAACAGTATAGGATGTTGCAGCGAGGGCAGCAATATTTGCTTGCGTTTGTGTTGCACCTGAAAATGAAAAATAAAAGGTTTTGTTGGTTAATGTTGACTCCAGTGTTGATGGTATTATAAATTTTTAAAGAGCAAATACACATGTATATGTGATCTGGATCATCCAATCAAGATGAAGAGTATACCTTCAAGTTGGCTGCATTTTAATTTTATCAACATTTTTAAAAGGACCTTATATATGTATTTATTTATTCGATTATAGGCAAGCAGCATAATGCTGATGTGCCTATATCATACTGTGTTGAAATATTTATACATTTGTTAATTAGCACTGGTTACAAGTTGGTAAGAGATTTTTGCTTTTACGCAACCAGCTGACCAGATTTGAGGAGCACCACCCCACTGAGGACTTGCACTGTGCCCGTCCTCAAGGTGACGGGCACAGTGCAATTCGTGACTTGTGATGAAATGCATCTGTTATAGGCAGAGGTTAGTCCGCTTAACATCAGGTGGGATTCGAGCTTGTTCCGTCACAATAACAAAAAAAAATAATTGTTACCTGACCCATAGAACTTTTCCAGTCCTCACCTTATCCCACCAAAAACAAGTCCTCAGTGGGGTACCGCAAGGCTCAGTGTTAGCTTCCCAGCTTTTTGGGCTCTTTATAACCAATTTGGTAGAGCTCATATAATGTCATAGTTGTTAAGGCTCATGTGCCTGTAATTTCACTGGCTCTCAAGGACTACTGCCGGAACACACTGTTAGGTGCTTGGCGACAGATTTTCTACTTGAGGGTGGTAGCTAGCCAGGCGGGCAATCGCAAAATGCCCTTCCACCAGGCGGTGAAGCTCAAGCCGGCGGTGGGGATCGAACCAGGGTACTGCAGCGTGGCAGTGCATAGCTATTCCCGCTCGGCCATCATTGCTGCAACCTTTGACTTTCTATCCATTTGTGCAGCTTCCCCGGTATGCCAAAATGATCCAACTTCATCAGGAGGCATTGATGACGAACTTGTCAAAGCATTTAGGAGTCATTAATGATGATCTGTGCATGTGGCATGCTCATATTGACCTCAAAACATCTATAGTACATATATTGCCTTGGGTTTTTTAAAAACTGAGACATGTTGCTAATAAAGAATCAGTTATGGTTTACAGATCTATTTGCCATTTTTTGATTTTTTAGTTTGGGGAGGAACACATAAAACATTCTCGCCTCTTGCTAGTAAAAGACTATGCCTACTCCAAGCCCACTGCAACACTGGACCGCAGCACACTCTCTTTTAATATAGTTTTGAATATTGACAAGCATGCAGAGACTGAGTATGCAGAGTATGTTTTAACTTTTAAGGTGTTTACTACCAATGTTTCTCTGCAATGTTCAAATGAGTGCCTATATTTATATCATCAACAAATGCCAGTTACGCCAGGTAGCCTTAACCCAATGGCATTGGCTATAATGATAACAATAGAATTTCTTTCATAACTAGGACATAGTGGTCTTGATGATGCCAACTTATTAAGCACCGATTCTGATAGCCTCGGATTCTGAACCTTTTAAGGTTCAGAACAACCCAGTTGGAAATAACCACAGTCTACTCTGAGGTAGTTAACAATGTAAAGTTGAACTCCAAGTTCACACTAACTTAGGTCCTGAACGCACCCCAGTGTCCCCAGTATAGAAACAAACAGTGCGGGCGGCAGGCGGTACTGGTTGGTACGGTGAGTACGTGACGTAGTGCAGTCCCGATTAGCGCACTCTGGAAACGCTAGATATTTATGCATGCTGTAGTGCGTGCGTACGGGCGCACACACACAAGCCGCATTTGATACCACTATATGAAGTCAAAACTACTTGTCTGTTTTTACTATGATAGGACGAAATCGGTTACTCACAGTTTACATATTTTTTGATCATTAGTAGTTGCCTCCATTTCAGACATGATGAACACAACGTAGGTTAGAAGACACAATATTAAGCAGAGGACTAGATAGAATTCAGCAGAGCAGGTATATTGAAAAATTAAAATTGGTATAATTTATACTGTAACAGTGCAGTTTATACAAAGTTACTTTCAGCTGGAGACATAACTATGTAGCTATGTAATGAATCTTTGAAAACAAACACTTTGCAAGTAATTAATCACTGAATTTAAAAATAATATTTAGTTTAAACAGCTCAAGCAAGAAGTACTCAGGGTTGCCAACTCCATACCACAGATGGGTGCTATATGTCATTTCAAATAGTGCTAGATTGCCATATATTTACAAAAATAGTGCTAAATGTATTGGCCTTGAAATAATACAATAAAATCAAATATAACGTTATTTTTTTTAACTATATCCAGTCATCCTCACTGTCATCGGGCTCTTCTGTATTTATTTATCTCTGTCACTGTTGAAGTGGATGGATGTTCACTTTCAGACGATTTTTTCAATATTACTGAGTACATATCTTTCTTTCCTACTTTTATCTTGTTAGACAAACATATCCTTACTAACTTGTCTTTTGCTTTATTCGTGCCGGGAAATACCCAACGAAAGTATAGCAACAACGCGTGGCTGCGTTTTGAACTACGGTTACCAGAACATATCAAGCAGAATTGCTAATTAGTGCTAGATTTAGTGCTAGGTGCTACATGTTAGATTTGAGTGCTAGACTTATGAAAATAGTGCTAAATCTAGCACCGAAAGTGCTAAGTTGGCAACACTGGAAGTACTTTTCTCTATGGCTCAAGAGCAGTGTTGCCGTTCAACAAATTTAAAAGTCTCTGGTCAGTTAAATAAATTCCTCTAGATAAGAAAATAATCGTTCTGTAAAAATCCGCTAAATGTCGCTAAAACTCGTCACACATGTTTAAAACTCAAAAAAAAGCATCGATTATCGTTTCGTTTTCTCCTAGAATATTAAGTATGTAACTGATTAAATAAATGAAAAAAAAAAAACATATATAGAAAATACAAATTATTCTGTTTATATATGAAACGTAATTTATATATCTATTTTGTATATAGTTAGGTGGCCACCGATGATATGCAAGACACAATTATATTGTAATTTACAATCTCGGTCATCGGCTGCTTATGCATCCCAATTGACAAAAGCAGCTGTCACCCTCAGTTTCAGTTCATTACATTTAAAATGAAAAGGCAATATAAAAAAAATATAAAAAAATATTGTGAAATGTACAATGTTGCAATTTTATTTACTTATTAATAAATGAGATCAGTATTATATAAAAACCATTTCAGAATAATTATTATTAGCTAGGAACTTGTAATTAAATTTTATTATATAAGATATATATATCCTATAGGTATGTAGGACATTCATTCCTTATTATGCCCTATTATCTAGCGTTAATTATGTACGCCCGCGGCTTCGCTCGCGTGGTGTTAAGTTATACCTATCACATATAATACCTACATTAGACAGGTCCTAATATATAATATGAGTAGATATATGTGTAGATATATATATATATCCAAACAAGAATTTTATTTTAAATGTCACAAATTGTTCTATCTTCTTTATTAATTTTAAATAGGTAGGGCTACTCACGTAAATACTATGAATAAATATTTTAAGGTAACTACTATTTATACCTTCCCTATATTCAGAATGAAAAGTAGAGGTAAAACACGGGTTTAAATCATCAATTCCTACTCTGAATATTATAGCAGGTGCTACTCACGATATGATCAATATTAAAAAAAAAAGTTTCCTTATATTTGAAATGTAAATTAGAGTGTTTAACACCGGTGAAAATAGTCAATTTCTAATCGGACTATATACTATATGTTTCTTTAGCATGCTCATTATTTAAGACATATTTTTATTCCAAATTTCATACCAAGTAGTAGTATTGAAACGTAAGGAGCGATATTGTGTGTAGTTTGGCTTTCGTACGATGCGTGTCATCGGCGCGGGAGTCCGAAAAAACACACAGTGGTGAGCAACTGTGTAGTAGCAAATTCCGACGGTAAGCGGCCCGTCAAGGCCAATGGGCGGTACCCATGGTTGCTAACTGTGTAGATCAGCTTTTATTGTGAAAAGTTATACTCCGATCCGGTTGCGCACTTAACCCATTGGCATCGGCGATAATGATAACAATAGAATTTCATTCATAACTTGGACATAGTGGTTCTGACGATGCCAACTTAGGTTCGGAACGTGCCCCTACACGCCTACACACCAGTGTTGGATTTCGTAGTATAATTACACTATTTGTACCATAATTTCATCGTGTGTAGTATGTAGTATCGTAATGTCACTATACTACGCGAAAATACCATAATTTTGTATTTAGGTCGACCGACTTTTATGATTGGTAAGCCCTATTACTTTTAAATATTTACCCTACAATATCAGGATTTTCTGTATATACGGCAACATCTTATAAGACCTTGGGTTGATGTCTGAAAACTATCCCTTTCAAAATATTACAAATTTTGCTCTTGATTTCCTGATTTTACCTCACGCAAACGCTGATTGTAAATGAGTGTTCAGCAAGGTTAATTTAGCAATAACCAAATTCAAGAATGACCCTGCAACTCACTCCATTGACTCCCTGTTACTTTCTTGCGATGCAGTAAAACAAAGTACAGTCCCACCAACTTATCTGTTCAGGCGACAAAAAAAAGAACTACAACATTCCTTCAAATTGTGACAGTTTGTAGTTGATTTCCTTGACCAGTAGCGCCCTCGAAAAGTGGTTGGTACTATAAATCGAATAACTGCATAGAATTTACACCGTCTGACAACACGTCGTGTCAATGCTAAGGATGAAGTTTCGATTGTCGAGTTAGCCGAGATCGACGTCCACTTGCCTGAACTTGATATCAATCAGTCTTAATATCAATATAGGATTATGTTTATATTTTTATCTCGTTTCAATAAAAGATTATTACTTACGATTTACGAATGCATTTTTATTTGGTGAACTGAAAACTCACATCTGTGGCGAGAAATCAAATTAAATTACAGATTTTACCCGGTTTCATCTAGGTTTCGAACCTATTCAACATGATTTTGGTATTCGCAAGTTTTAAATAATATTGCTCGTATTATCTTGAACATTTATTGGACACTTCTTCTTCTTCTTCTTCTTTAGATGGCTTTAAACGCTGCTTGACGTTTTTCTGCCAGTGTCAGAATGTGGCCAATGTACGGTTTAAATGAAGAATGCCCGGTATAATAATCATAGTTAAATAAAGCAAAAATTAGGGTTTAGAAGTATTTAAGAATAATAATTACATCTATAAACGAATATTATTAGACTTAATAAAATTACATAAAAAAAATATAAAATGTGTAAAGACATATGAGAGAAGACAATTGAAACCAACAGGTCTAGGGGTATCAGGGGTATCAGGACTTAAAACATCGTACAAAGAATACGACAACTTAGGGCAGCAAAAGAAAATATGATCTAGAGTTCCATCAGACAAAGCACGAAGAATATTTATATTCTTTTCACATTTATTTCTTATATAATCAATGTGCACAGAACCTGATAACTTAGAGTCTAAAATATAATGTTTTACCTGAAAATAAAACAGATATATGCGAAACCTTATTCTAGACCTATAATAAGTGAGACAGCATCATTCCGAATCTGACGTCACGACCTCTCTTTCCCCCCTCCACGCGGTTCCGGCCACGCCTTCTTCCGGTGTAGGGGTCTGAGCTTGCCCGGCTGCCAGGCGCGCTCTTCACATTGCATGTCACTTTCGGTGGACAGGACAAAAGTCCACCAGGCAGAATTAAAAATATATAGGTCTAGAATAAGGTTTCGCATATAATATCTGTTTTATTTTCAGGTAAAACATTATATTATATGCTACGAACCGTTATTCTAGACCTATAATAAGTGAGATGTGTTTATTATCGCCTGGTGGCAAGTTCAGAAGCGAGTATGCCAATGTGTGATATTAAGTAGATTATGAAAGTCTAAACAGAAGGATACTATTGTAGAAGGTTCCTTACTTACAGGAGATTTTAAGGAAATCACAAAGTAATAAGAATTTTATCAGAACAACACATGTTTCTTTTATTTATACACTTATATTTAGTATCACAATTGAACTTTAGATAATAAATCGTTTTAGTGCCGACTAAGACCAACTTAATAGAGTATGCTTCATTTACATATACATATTCAATAACCAAGCACTATTAGAGAAAATTAATTACATGGTTCGAATGATTGCGATAGATTATTATCACTCATATGATATTTACCGATTTCAGCAGAGTAGAAACGTGCAAACGTATTGGGGACACGCCAGTTTCCTTTTGCCATAATCTCATCGATACTACAATTCTCAAGCCAATTAAGAGATGCTGAGGCACTTCGGGTACTGCCTGGAGAAGCATCAATACCGGCTTCTCTTAGGATGGTCTTTACCCAGCCACTAATTATGGTCTGAGAAGCTGGCTTGACTCTACCGCGAGTCGATATAAACAAACTAATAATATCGGTATTCTCTCTGCGAGATGAGGAAATGTCTACTAGTTTTCGAAGCCACCAAACAGGGCAAACGGCGGTATTTGTGTGAACGCGAAGCTTCCATGACGACTGTCTATGGGTGTAGCTGTCAGTCTTGGACCCATACGAAGGATTTAGAATGATGTGGTCCGAGTTGTCTTGGAAGTGTTCTCCATCGATGCGTAGCAGCGTGAGGTCATGTACGCGGTGACTGGAAGCCAGGAGCAAGATTAATGCTGTGCGACGAGATATCAGAAACAAGTTTAAACTGGTTGGTTGGTTTGAACTCAGCCATTCAACTACAATTCGGGGATCCCAAATAACGGATTTCTTATGTTGTGAATCCACGTTAGCTAAAGAAATAGCTTTTAATACTCTCTGAACTAATGGATCGCTACTTAATGTCTGACCATTAGAGCTTGTTAAGGTGGCAACTGTGGATTTATAAACCAAAATAGTTTTGTAAGAAAGTTTAAGATTTAAGTGTAAGTATGCAAGGTACTTGGCTAATTGAGCACCGGATGGATTTTTGTGGTTTATTAGGTTACAAGTACACCAATCAAGCCATTTTTTCCAAATACCAGAGTATACTTTCTTGGTGGATGGTCGCCAACTTGAATTTAATAGGTCAATTTCTTGCTGAGTCCAGCCAGTTACATTTTGACACCACCCTTCAGTAGCCACGCTTCCAGATAGATCTGGTGGACGTGAACTGGTGGTAAATGGGTTCGTGTATCCAGTAACCGGCAATGGAGGTTGCGTATTGGAAAAGATGCACTCATCGCTCGCCGTTTGAGATCCGGCCGCCAAAACACTCTCGACCAACGTGGTACTACCATTATGTACCGGCCCTTGCAAGTGTTGAGGTGTGACAGGACTCGTGGGATGAGATGTGGTGGAGGAAATACCCAAGCCCATCGGTACATCCACCTTCTGCTGAAGGCGTCGTGAAACTCCGCGTTCAAGTCTCTGCAATCTCGAGAGGCGTAGCGCGCAAGCACGTGTGCGCTGCTTGAGGCGAATAAGTCTATTTCGGCCATTCCGAAGTTTTGAAATACTTCTTGGCACGCCTCTTGTGTCAGCGTCCACTCTCCGGGTGACTTGAGTCTTGAGATTAGGTCGGCGTCTGCATTGAACTGACCCGGGATGTACTGAGCCACTAGATGAATCTTGTTGTTGTCCACTATATTGAACAAGGTGCATGTTAGCCTGTATAGACTCTGTGATCGAAGACCGCCCTCGTTCCGGATATAGCTCACGACACTCTTGTTGTCCGATTGAACTAATAATGTTGAGTTCTGCAATGACTGTTGGTACATTAAAAGTGTTTGTATGACGGCCCACATCTCTTTGAGGTTGCTGTGCCAAT
This sequence comes from Plagodis pulveraria, assembly GCA_963890685.1. NCBI lineage: Eukaryota > Metazoa > Arthropoda > Insecta > Lepidoptera > Geometridae > Plagodis > Plagodis pulveraria. The sequence continues at coordinate 8,741,387 of OY982970.1, read as the reverse complement.
TTCTTTGCTTCGAGGTCCATACTCCGCTCAGGGTAGTATTGTCCATGATGGCACCCCAGCCCTTGCCCGATGCATCGGTAGTGAGAAAATGTGAGGCTTGACCATGAATCGGAGTTTTCCTTGTGAGCGCTTGCATCCACCAGAGCAGAGTTGCTGACACTTCTGGATCGAAAGGATGTTTCGTAAATGTTTGGTGTTGCCCTGAAAGCGATTTGCACGCTATTTGTAACGGGCGGCAGTGAAGCCGACCTCTGGGCACAACAAAGGCAGCGAAGTTTAGCATGCCTAACAAACGTTGTGCTTTTCCCAGACTCCACTGGTTCGCGTCTAGAAGAAAGCGTATTGCCGTGGAGATTTTTAGGATCTTGTTTTGGGGTAAATACTTGGAGTTCAGGTTGAGATTCCAAGTCACGCCAAGATAGTCTATGACCTTGGTTGGAGTCAGAATAGACTTTTGGTGGTTGATCATCCAACCTAAACATGTAAGGACTCTTACAGCTTCCGCAGCTTGGTCCATTAAGGCCCGACGATTTTGATTGGCAATCAAAAAATCGTCGAGGTACACAATGGTCCGTATACCTTTTTCGCGTAAAAGATGTGCTACCCAATTGGTCACCGTTGCAAATGTCTTTGGTGCGGATGACAGACCAAACGGCAGACATGTTAGCTGAAGGAGCTCTGGGCTCGACCCCTTTTCCTGGGTATACAGTATTCGTAGGAACCGTTGATGAACCGATGCGATTGCTAGATGAAAGTATGCTTGGGTTAGATCTATTTTTATGACCCAATCGTTCACTTGCAGGAAATCTGGTACACGGTACATGTTTATCAAACGGAATTTGGACTGAACTAGATATAGATTTAAATTCTTTAGATTGAATATCGGGCGGTTGTTGGTATCCGACTTTTGTACTAAGAACATTGGGGACACAAAACTTGGCGTTATATCTGCTTGAATCAACACTTTTTGTTGTTTTAAAACTTTTATTTGTTCCGACATTAATGAGCTCGTTGGAGTTTGATATTTCATCAATAAATTTGGATGTTGAAGTGGGGGTATCTTGAAAAAAGGAATTCGGTAACCTCCTAATATTTTTAATATATGTTCTGGAGCGCCGAAATTTGACCAAATAGGAATGTAATTTTTTAACCGCCCACCATAAAAATGATTCAGAGGATAGTCACCTACGAAATCTATCGGATTTACGGTAGTCTGAGGGACCTTTTTTGTTATCTTGACGCCTTGTACCAGATTTATTACCTGCATTCTTCTGGTTCCTAGCTCTCGATGCTAGACCTAGCTTGGTAACTCGTGGACGGTCGGGGCTCAAACCCAGAGTTGTTGGCACTCTGAAACGACTTCCGAGGTCGCTTGTTAGCTGGGCCAACGTCTTGTCTATTCCGCATAGACATAGCATGAGACTCTTCCGCAGAGCGTTTTTGACCTATGAACAATTTATTGGTACCCTACTTTCTGTAGGAATGAGGTTAGTTCCTGCGGACGGAACAGGTTAATATGTGTCGGAGGGATCTTTTGCAAATCTTCCCTGATAAATTTATCTTTGATACCCGATAGGATACAGTCACGACGTCTTTGAATTATATCGGCACGTCGACCGCAAGCTAGTTGCAAAAGATCTTCGGACACCTTCATGTAAGGTGATTTGTCGGAGAAAAGCGAGTTAATCTTTTCAAACAGTGTATCAGCATTCAATACACAGTTTGGAGAATGCGCCCATTCTATAATTTGTTGAAAATTGTTTTTCAACAATTCATTTTGTTGGATAAGGCCATGCGTCTGAGCGCCAAAAGATCTGTCCAATAATTTAAGCCAAGAGGAATTTGAATCGCAATGTCTGAGTTCAGTATTCACTTCTAGTTCATAAAAACCTGGCTGTGCTAAGTATCTCTTCTCAGTTTCAACATACCTAACCCTTTGCCAGTCGTGTGAATCAAAATGATGTAACTTTTTAAGTATATTTAATCTACCCTCGGTTGCGTTTTCGACCACCGGTTCTTTTAAGTTTGTGCTAATTGCAAATTGAAAAACTTTAGCTTTGCTTGGCTTATTGAAAAGGGGTTCGTTTTCCCCAAGAGACACTCTTAGTTCTTCCGTTGGATGCAGAGAGACATCAGAAATATCGGAATCTGGCTCAACGTTCGAAAATCTGGCAGGGTCATTATTTTTCAAGTAGGATAAGATTTCACTCACTTGGTCGGTTAGTGCGTCTAACCTCTGATTATCACTTTTCTGGTTACCGCTGCGCGCAATATGCCGCTGCCGACGTGGAGACGAACTGCTTGAGGACTCTGAAAATGAAGATGCCTGCTGTGGTGAAACTCGCGGAGGCGGGCGACTCCGTTCACCATCACCAACCGAATTCTTTAACGAATCGTCCATTATTGTAACTGTAAAAATAACGAAAGCTGTAAAACTGTAATAATATGTTATCTGTAGTTTCTCAATAAAATATATTTATAATACTGAACAGCAACGCTGTTATCCGCACTTTATGAGGTGTGATCTTACCGAAAATCGATACCAATGTGGAGAGCGCGCCTGGCAGCCGGGCAAGCTCAGACCCTTCCACCGGAAGAAGGCGTGGCCAGAACCGCGTGGAGGGGGGAAAGAGAGGTCGTGACGTCAGATTCGGAATGATGCTGTCTCACTTATTATAGGTCTAGAATAACGGTTCGTAGCATATAATAGGACCTAAAAATTTTGCTTGATTAATTACTTACATCAAGACAATAGTCACTAACATAAATTTGAACAAGAGGGATTAATTTCTTCCGAGTAAAAATTACCACCTTACTTTTATCTGAGGCTAATGATAGTCCATGATTTTTTAACCATTCATAGAGGTATATAAGGGCTGTATTAAGACGCGATACCAAATCCGACATAGAGTTAGAAGGATAATATAGGGCTATATCATCAGCATATTCTAGTATTTCACAAAATGAATCTACACTTTGATGTAGGTCATAAGTGTACAAACTATATAATAAAGGGCTCAAAACCGACCCTTGGGGTAGGCCCTTCCAAATCAATCTCGGTGAAGAAAGAGTATTTTGGAACCTTACAGATATGAGTCTACCTATTAAGAGACTAAATATAACATGAGTCATCCTCGCTGGCAAATTTAGGTGAATCATTTTTTGTTTAAGAACATGAAGAAGAACATTATCATAAGCACCTGTAATATCCAAAAAGACTGGAACTAAATTTTCATTTCTAGAGAAAGTTATGCGAATATCAGACATGAATATACTAAGACTATGAGTAGTACCAAAACCTTTCTTAAATCCAAATTGAGACTTCGATAAAATTTCCTGATGTTCCAATAACCGTTTCCAGCCTATTTTTAAGCATGTTTTCGAAGATTTTTATTATCACTGATGATAATGCGATCGGTCTATATGACAAAGGACTTAATGGGTCCTTACCTGGTTTTAAAATTGAAATTATTATTTGATGTTTCCAGGTTTCAGGAAATTTACAATTTTCATAAATTTTGTTAATTATACTCAGAAAATATATTTTGGTCGCAGTTGATGAACGACATATAAATGAATATGGGATTCCATCTGATCCTGGAGCAGCATCTTTAAGGTGATTTAATGCAGCACTAAGTTCATCAAATGAGAAGGGACCGTCCATATACGATCTTAACAGAATAGCTGCCTGGTCTGATTCAAACTGCCTTCTACTCAACCCAAAAAAAAGCAAGTATATACTTTTAGGTGCCAAACATAAATTAAATTTACTGCCAAAGACTATAGAAGTGGCAATTGCAGGTGAAAAGGTTGAAAGAGTATACGAGGCACGGAACCTAGGTTTAAATATAGACTCAGAGTTAAGATACGAAAAACACATTGCGGATTCTGTCCGCAATTGTTTTTACAGACTCAAAATATTATATAAGCTCAGACCATATCTTAGTGAAATGCTACGTATCCGATTGTAGAATCACTCGTACTGTCTAAGTTAAACTACGCTGACACTGTGTATGGACCTAGATTGCTATCACGGACCCAGCGCTTAATACAACGCGTTCAAAACGCATGTGCCAGGTTTTGTTTTGCTATCCCTCCTAGAAGTCATGTTACACCATTTTTAAATAAGCACTTTGCTCTAAGAATGAAATCTCGGCGTAAGCACCATCTAGCGTGCCTCTTATTTGGTGTAATTAATTATAAAAATCCATCCTACTTATATGACAAACTCGGATGGTTTACTGGCAGTGGGCTATGCCTGACTAGAAATTGTTCCAAGCAGTTATTCATCCCTCTGCACCGCACAACGGCCTTCAGAGGAGGGTTTCGTTATGCGGCCACCAAATGTTGGAACAATATACCACCGCCTATCAGAAATTTGAATAGACTAAATACGTTTAGGGCTAATCTGCGAAGATTTTTGATGAGCGAGCAAATAAAACACGCCGATGTAAATATTGACATGTCATATATTTAACCTACAAATTACTTACTCAATTAAAATCTGTATTTCACTTGGCACAATACATAACAATCCCCTGGGAACGAAGCTTAATAGTCGGAATATCTTATTTTTCTTTAGTTGCAACCTATTTTATTATTTTTAATATACTGATATAATACTATAATATAATAATGCTTATATATTTATATTTATATATATATATATTTTTTTTTCTAATTTTATATAATTAATATTTATTCTCCTTCTGAATCCGAAGTATTAATTTGTAATTAAATATTGTTAAAATAGAATGTAAGGACTTCATAACGTCGACCGCGTTAGGGGTTCATCTGAAAACCAGCCTCGCGTGCTCGGTGCAATCGGCATTATGCTGAGATGGATCCCATTTGACACGCATAAATATGTTGGATGTATATGTATGTTGCTAACTCCTAACCTTATTACTGCATTGTACGTACTTACAAACTGCATACATTATAATTTTTTTAAGTTGTTTGTGTCAAATAAATATATTTTCTTTCTTTTTCTTTCTTTCTTTCCATAGATGAAACAGGAAAGTTGACAGGCGTAGAAGAAATAAATTCCTGGGAAAGAACAAATGGAGGAGCTAATTTATCAATGAATGATTCTAACCAAGAAGTATCATTAGTTGGAGTCGGGCGGGGATCATTTCTAAAGTTACGAAATGCTTTAATTTTCCTCCAAACAATAGAAGAAAGGGAACGTGGTGAAAGACTCTCACAGAATTTTATCCAAGAATTTTTTTTTTTCTTCGATAAAAACCTAATAGATTTTGCTAAAACTTTTGTGAAAAGAAGATAGTTTTCTATGCTAATATTTGCATTGAAATATTTCTCTGCTTCATTACGTTCTTTGACAACAGAGGTACATTCTGAATCCCACCAAGGAGGAGAAGGAATACCAGAGAATGTTTTCTTTAAAGGAATTATTGAATCTGCAGTAGCTATATTGAATAATAGCATCTACCAATTTCGAATAAAGAAGCAAATAATTATGATTATCGACAGGTGGAAATTCAGCAACTTTGAAGTCAAGAATGGATGAACATGTGTTCCAGTCAGCATTAGCAAGCCTGTATTTTAGAAGCGGAGGTAAGGGAGGGGATGTTGAATTTTGAAATGAAGTAGAAATGAAAATAGGAAAGTGGTCACTCCCATGAGAATTTGGAAGCACAGACCAAAACAATTGTGATGCCAGAGAGGGAGAAGAAAAGGATAAGTCTACAGCACTAGGATTTTGTAGAGGAGAAACAGAACGTGTAGGAGAACCATCATTTAGAAGACATAAATTGTAATCATCCATTAGTTCAATCAGATTGGAAGAAAAGCAATCTGACACAGGACAACCCCAGATAGGATGATGACAGTTAAAATCGCCATGGATGATTATAGGAGGAGGAATCGAGGAAAAGATAGGAGACAGTTCTGAAATAATTGAAGCGTTAGGGTGAGGGATGTAAATAGAAACAAAGGAAATATCTGAACGTCTCACAGCAACAACATGAAAGTTGCAACTATGAGGCGGATGAGGGAGAAGAGAGTATGAAATAGTTTTTTTATGAAGAGGGCGCAGCCCGCCTACCCGTCGTCACGGTCATCTCTGAAACAGGCGTAGCCAGGCAGCCGAAAAATGGTGTCAGGCTTAAATCATGTCTCAGAAATGGCCGCAACGACGGGTTTGTATATATTGATCAAATAAATTAGTTCAGGCTTTCGGAGTCGGGCACTCCTGACATTCCATTGGAGGAATCGATCCATGTTGAGAATTTGTACCTGAGGAAATTTTTTGCAGAATCTGCAGGATATTGTTCGGTAAGGCATCATCAAATTTGGAGATCATATATAGTAGAGTATACGATAGTAACTCTAGAAAGTTTTCAGATTGAGAAGGAGGACAATTATCTGATTTGAGACAACAACCGTTGCCGAATGACGAAGATGGAGTTACAATTATGTCATCATGAGAAATTTTGTCATAGGATTTACCTAGTGCTGGAGTAGGGCGGGGAGGGGTGACAATTGCTTTTTTATAAGATATATTCTGAGGATTGGAACTGACTATATCAGCATATAAGCGGCGGTTCACAGTTGGAACTCGAGCAGCTGCCTCATTATATGAAATATTTTCGTCAGAAACCAATGTCTTAATGAGTTTTTGTCTCCCGTGTTCGGGACATTTTTTGTCTATAGCAAAGTGTCTGCCAGAACAGAAAACACATGTGGCTTCAGCTTCTATAATTGGACATGAGGAGCCTAAATGAGGTTGAGAACACTTAAAACAACGTAGTTTGGAACGACACGCAGTTTGGATATGTCCAAATCTGCAGCAAGCTAAACATTGAATGGATGGGAGCTGATAAGACTCTACGGCATTGAAGCAGTATATTTTTTTGGGGGTAAGTCTGCCCTTCAATGTTATGGAGACTGTTTGATAAGGCACCCAAATTGGCTTGTTATCTACATATGTTTTTCTGTTTAGTCTTCTCGCTTTGAGAACTGGACCACATCCAGGAGGGCAATTTAAGGCATCTACCAACTCTTCCATAGACCATTCCGTGGGAATTCCTTTTATGATACCCATCCGAGTTACTTGAAACACGGGTATTTTGGCTTCAAATTTGTTAATGGACAAGAATGACCCATCTAAAAAGTTGTTACCGTCTTTTGCTGTTTTAAATTCAATAGAGGCTTTATTACGTCCAATAGACTTTTTTCCCTCACTATTAATGCCACAAACTTAATTTTGAAATAACACTTGGGCTAATTTTAATAGTCTCATAGACGAACCTGAAACAGGGTCAGGAACCAATCTCGTAATATGAACTACAAACGGGCCTAAGTCCGTTTCGTCGAAACGTAAGGCTTTAGGTTGTTGAAATTGAGGTACTGTATATACATGTTGAGTAGAAGAAGCAGAGTTTATTTTTGTTTTTTTTTGGGATGGAACTGTCTTCTACTTTATTGTCACTTTTACGGGACTCTCCAGAAGATTGAATATCCATGGGTATCTCAGGAGGTTCGTCCGGAGGATCACTCCATAAATCCGAACTAACACTCATTTTCCCGAAGAAAAATGAGGTATTTCAAACGGATATTCACTATTTTATGTAAATATTACGGCAAAATAAATCTAAACCTATTTACAAAAATATACAATATTGATCAATTAACAAACTAACTAACTACAATCAACTAACCAACACACAGTCGACACGCTTGTAGGCACTTTTCAACTGTTTGCAGCCATAAAAATATTATTTTTAACATATTTTTCTTTTTTATAATTTTCAAATATATTCGGCATTAGAGTCACTTGACTCTAATGGCGAATATATTGGACACTTATACCGTCATATATATGGAAAAAGATTTTTTTATTTTCTGCCAGACGTCAATTTTTGTCATAATTCAAAACATAAATGCCGAAAAACGAAACGTTATACGATATGAAAAAAAAAATACTTGATACGACAAACGTAGGAGTGCGTTCAGAGGCTCAGAGTGTAGTTGTTTCGTTGTTTGGTTGTTTTGCAACTTACCCTGAGGTATGGAACGACCGGTTTTATAACCTCAAACAAATTGTGACATTGACAGACTTACATCATTATCATAATAATAATTGCTATTTAACACTATCACAAATTCGTTTTCCATTTTTATTTAAGTTTTATATATTGAGAAATTATATTAGTATATATATTTTTTGAGATATATGGGTGAGCGCATCAGATAGAATACGATATAAACGTCAAAGTCATTTCATGTCACGCGTTTTATGGTTAAAAAGTTGCAACCTTCAAAGGTTTGGAACGGTCCAGTTGTGACAACCGAACGCTCTACTCGAAGGTTGTGAACGACGTCAGAGTGAAAAGTTGCACTCCGAGTGCGCTCTAACCAAGGTTCGGAACGCACCCTAGTGTAATTTTGGACAAATAGTATAATTTACTTTTTCTATGTACCATAATTTTAAGAGAGTCTGAATCCAACCCTGCTACACACTTCATTATTTTAAAAGTGGACTGGAGTAGATTTCAAGTCAACGTATATATTTCAGTGGTAATTAAAGAAATGACTGAGCCAGAATTAGTAGAAGATTTCTTCGGCGTATACTTACTTCTATGTCTAAATCCAAGATACAAGGGCCGGACCTACATCGGGTATACCCGGGACCCGAAACGTAGAATAACACAGCATAATAAGGGATCCTGGGCTGGGGGCGCTCACAGAACCAGCAATAGAGGACCCTGGTAAGGAAGGACTGCCTTCTTTTTTCTTGCCCAGCCCAGTTCATTCTGCTACGACAGGTAACTACATAAAATACTTACGTTCTTCAAGGTAAATTATTCTAAAACAACGTTATTTACTTCTAATTTGTGTGGAAACTTTCAAATTCAAACTGATTTGTTAACACCTAACTGTTTTTATACCATTTAATCCCGGGAAGGTGGTAAGTTTTATGTTTTAACACCATTGTTTGTTTCGCCGATTCGCTTACTAACCTACAAGATGGAGGTCGAGGAGGTCCCGCCGAAACCCCCTGATCCACCTAATGACGCAATAATGAAAGAAACGCAATTTGCTTCCAAACGCCGTTTGGAACCAGATTCCGCTGAACAATCTAGTGCCAAAAAAACGGTGACGAGTGTGGATATGGCCGCAGCTTCTGTCCAAACATTGTACGTACACCCAAGCGTCGTAGTAGGTTCTCAGGCTTACTCAAACGTGGATCAAGGTCCCTTTATCGTGCATGTTTCCCGCGCCGAACCAGATCCTGCTGCAGGACTGACCATCCGCCCGATCAAATTTGGACAATTTCTGTTCAAAAATAGGATTAGCAATATATGTCCAGATGGTGTTAAACGCGTCGGCAGAAATAAAATTGCTGTAGAATTCCGTTCTCATTTAGATGCTAATGGCTTTATTGCAAACCCACTTTTAAGCCAGAATAAATATGTTGCTGTGATTCCTAACTACAACATCACCCGTATGGGTCTTGTCCGTGATGTCCCTGTGGATTTTTCAATGGAAGAGTTTGCAGAAAATGTAGACCTTCCCGTTGGATGTGGACACATTTTGAAAGCTCGTCGCCTCAATAGAAAAGTAATAAATGATGGCAAAGCTTCGTGGGTACCCACCCAAACTGTAGTACTGACATTCCGTGGTCAGATGTTACCGGAAAGGATTTTCTCTTTTCATACCTCCATGCGTGTGGAGGTTTACCAATATCCCACAATTCAATGCCTCAACTGCTGTAGATTTGGGCACATCAAAGCCCAATGTAGGTCAAAACAAAGATGCTTTAGATGTGCTCAGCCCCATTCAGGAGACTCTTGTGATGTCATAGAAAGCAACTCTACATGCTTGTACTGCTCAGGACGCTACTTTGCCTCCAATAAGTGCTGTCCAGAACAAAGTAGACAAATTTCCATAAAAAAGCTTATGGCAGAAGAGGGTATTTCTTACATGGATGCTGCTAACCGTTTACCTCAAGTTTATAAACGTTGTTATACAGAGGTGGCTCAGACCTCTACTAATCTCTCCGGACAATCAGAAATTCCCCCTCCCATGCACATCAACCCTACCGCTAGCACACACTCTTATACAAAAACTGTCTATGCCGCTCGTCCCCCTAGAGCCCCACTAGGAAAAACTTTCGACAAGGTGGCACACCAGGCGATTGTGGCAGAGATCCCATCCGCTATGCCTAATGGTTGTGCTTTGCAAAACCCCCCCCCACCGGTACCATCCCAAAATGAGAACCTTATACAACTTCTTCTCAAGATCATAGTTGATCTGATTACCCACAACAACACAGCCATACCGTCCAACGTTGCCAACACACTTTCAACCATTACATCTCTTCTAGGTCAATATGGACCAGGTCAATGTTCTGCAATGGAACAGCCGAAGTCTGCGTCCAAAGACGCATGAATTAATTCACCTTATATCCAAGTTCCACCCGTCAGTCATTGCTGTCTCGGAGACATGGTTGGTGCCTGGCTCTCATTTCAGAGTCTCAGGTTACTCCTGCCTTCGGGACGACAGGGCTGACGGGTGTGCAGGATGCGCACTATTAATAAGACGCACCATCCCCTTTGCCCAAATCCCTCTCCCTGCCCATTCCTCTGATATTAACGTCACAGCTGTTAGAGCTTTTGATATTTCCTTTGTATCTATATATATCCCCCATCCTAATGGTTCCTTAATCTCTGATCTTTTATTGGTTATCTCCTCTATCCCAGCACCCATTCTTGTAATGGGTGATTTTAACGCCCATCATACCTCTTGGGGCTCCGGACAGTGCAACGCATTTGGCCATCTTTTAGTAGAAATGTTTGATGAGGCTAACCTATGTGTGATCAATGATGGTTCTCCTACTCGCAGGGTTCGACCGTCTCAGAATCCAAGAAGTGTTGTTGACCTCTCTGTCTGTTCACCTTCCCTTGCCTCTCTATTGACATGGCAGACATTAAATCTCTCGTTTGGTAGTGACCACTTCCCCATTTTAATCTCTATTCCTAACAGATCACTACCTGTGTCTAATTATACCCCTTCTCTCAAATACAGGCTTTCTGGTGTTGATTGGTCAGCATATTCTACATGTCTTGAGTCTAAAATTAATGTTATTCCGCCTGTTAACTTCCTTGACCCTCTCCAATCATATTCAAACTTTGTTGAAGCGATTACATCAACAGCTGACAACCTTTTTCCCTTGAAGAAGTCCCCTAAATTTACTGTTTCCACTCCTTGGTGGAATTCCGAATGTTCCAAAATTGTTAGAGACAGAAATGAGGCAGAACTTAACTATAATTTATCAATGACCATGCCTAACTTTCTCATATATCAGCATAAAGCAGCAAAATCAAAACGATCTCTTTCATTAAAAAAGAAGGGAGGTTGGATTCGCTTCTGCGAAAATTTATCCCCACGAACACCCTCTTCTTTAGTGTGGAAACAAATCAAGCGATTCAGAGGTTCATACACAGATCAGAATATCACTTCTAACGACCCATCGTCATGGGCTGAAGCCTTCGCTGATAAGCTGGCCCCCCCATCAGTCCCTACTGCTGACTCTTTCCCAACTCCCCCTTGCCCTCTTCCCTCACTTGGTACATTTGATTCAGATTTTTCTTTTTCAGAACTTCAACTAGCTCTTGATGGGTTAGTTGATTCTGCCCCCGGAGTAGATGGCATCCCCTACTCCTTCCTAGTTAACGCTTCTTATAAATCTCAACAATATCTCTTAGACATAATAAATTCTTTTTATAATTCAGGCATCATTCCTGATGCTTGGAAGACACAAATCATAATCCCAATTCCTAAACCAGGAAAGACTTCGGCAGATGCTAGCAGTAGGAGACCTATTGCCTTGTCCTCCGTTCTAGCTAAAATAACGGAGCACATGGTCAAGCATCGACTTGAATGGATTGTGGAAAGTGCTGGTTTAATTGCACAAACTCAAAATGGTTTCCGAAAAGGTTATAGCACATACGACAGCCTAGGTATTTTAACAACAGATATCCATATTTCTTATCGTAAAAAAGAATATTTATTGGGAGCCTTTCTGGATATAGTTTCGGCCTACGATAATGTGTGTCTTCCGGTGCTCAGGAATAAATTGTTCAAGCTGAATATCCCTGTGAAGATAGTACGCTTTATCAGCAACCTTCTTATGGAAAGGACAATCAAAATTAAATGTCAGGGCACATATCTCCCTAATAAAACAGTTTGGAAAGGCCTCCCCCAAGGGTCCGTACTGAGCCCGCTACTCTATAGCCTGTACACCCATGATCTTGATCGTACAGTATTACCCTACTGTAATATTCTGCAATATGCTGATGACTTGGCCCTTTACACCTCTGCTAAAACCATTGATGAAGCTGAATCACAATTAAACTCTGCCCTTTCCCATTTGAATGTATGGCTCACCGAACATGGGCTATCACTTTCTGCCCCCAAGTGTAAAGCTGTAGTTTTTACAAGGAAAAAAATTATCCCGCCCATAGAGTTAGTTGTCAATGACCAAATTATTCCACAAGATAGCAGTGTAAAGTTCTTGGGGGTTCTTTTGGACTCCAGGATGAATGGAGTGCCCCACTCTAATTATATCTCGAAAAAATGTGAAAAAAACATTAATATTTTGAGATCTTTATCAGGTGTATGGTGGGGTGCTCATCCTTTCACACAAAAGCTTCTGTACAATGCAATAATTCGTAGTCACCTAGATTATGGAACTTTCTTCATTGACCCCTGTAATAAATTATCACTTGCAATATTTTCTAAAATTCAATCGAAATGCTTAAGAATAATCCTAGGTGCAATGAAGTCCTCCCCAATCAACGCCATGCAAGTTGAATGTGTAGAACCACCTCTTCATTTGAGACGACAACTACTGTCAGATAAATTCTTTTATAAACTTGCCCAAAATTCCTCCCACCCTATTTTGCCAAGGCTCAGACAGTTGTTAACCCTAGTTGAATCTCAAGGCTATCGCTCCTTACATGATCTACCTTGTCTTCTCCGCAGTTTTAAAAAATTCACCTCTTTGCCTCACCCTACACTGCAATTACCAGCAAACCCCCTTTTCCTTCTCCCCTATGAAGCACTTATATACCAACCACCAGTACTCTTAGACTTTGGTATAAATAAAGATTCTACAGAGGCAGACCAATTATTTAGGATAAATATGTCCTCCTCTTATGATGGTTGGTCCCCTATATTTACTGACGCCTCTAAGAAGGAAATTGGCAGCCCAGTAGGTGCAGCTGTATGGATCCCTTTCTCCCGTATAATATTAAGTTTTAAATGCCCCCCAGTTACTTCTGTATTTACTGCAGAATCTATAGCTATCCTTGAAGCAATTTCATTTATTAAGTCCCATCACTTAAATAAAATAATAATATTTTCTGATGCAAAATCTTGTCTTCAAGCTATCCTTTCAAACCCTTTTCGTTGTAAATCTAGGTTTCCAACAATTTTAAAAATTAGGGAAGAATTATTCAATTGCAAGCAAATAGGAATTGATATAATACTAGCATGGATTCCAGGTCACAAAGGAATAGCTGGAAATGAGTCAGCTGACTCATGCGCAAGGCAGGCAATCCAGGTTGGAACATCTGATCATTTTAAAATTTACCTCCATGACCTATGTGCAACAGTAAAGCCTCAAATGAATATTGCCTGGGCTAAGGAATGGCAAATTTCTAAGACCACTAAGGGTATATTTTATAGCGATATCCAGACAGATATACCAGCAAAACCTTGGTTCTTTAAATTTCGAAATGCAAGCAAAATTCCAACTTCAGTAGTATGTCGACTTCGGTTAGGACACGCATGTACTCCCGTTCATTTGGCCAAAATTCGGGTCAGGGATCACTCCTTGTGCGAATGTGGTTTGGACGAAGGAAACATTAACCACCTCTTTTTTGAGTGCCAGAAGCTGCGGCTATCACTCTATGATATCCTCCCTCATGAGATCCCCCGTCCCACTTCCCTAAAATCTCTCCTCTCACTTTGTCATACTCCTTTTGTGTACCTCCTATGTAAATTTATATCTTATAATAAGATAAAATTATGATTTATATTATTTACTAACTTAATATATTATATATAGATATATATATTTGTTATTTTTCTTACAGACATCATAGCTATATATTTTATTTTTATGTGTAGATAGAGCTGTGCTTATGTGATGTTTTTATTATTGTTTTAGATTATAAAATCTCTTGAATTTGGAAGCCAGCATTTGGATACTCCCATAAAACCATACCGTACCTACATTTGCAACAGATTATTCTCCGTCACTTGTCGGTCTAGTACACTCAGCACATGACATTGGCAAAATTGCGATATCGCTCAGTCGCAGAAGCCATAACCAAGAAAAGAAAAAGAAAGAAGCCTCATCAAACAACCCACCCCTGATCGCTCCCGGTGCAAAGGTGCCCATAGCACTTGCAGCATTTCCGCGCTGAATGGCCATGGCCATCCTCTGCACCAGGAAGGAGCTTGTGCGGGAGTCACCAGTTTTTTCTTTTAACCTGTGCCCAATTTCCCAAAATAACTTTTTGGCCTCAGTATGAACCCATGGTCTCTAGTGCAATGGGCACAAAAAGGTAAACGGGCTCCATTGCTGCTGTTTCTGAAATTTCCCCTACTCACATATTTTAAAGAGGGATGCTACTGGTACCTGACAAAGAAGAATATGGGATGATTAGGACATTTTAGGAGCTCTGGAATAATAAGATTTACAATATAATAAGACAACTTGCTGCTGAACATATGAGACATGCCTATGAAAAAAATTTGCCTTTAAAACATTATTATAATCCTTTAAAGGACTGCATTAACTCATATTCTAAATCTACACACATGTAAACTCTCTCTCACACATGCACACATTCACACACACACACACACACACACACACACACACACACAAAAGAGATAAGAGACTGCTCCAGACCTCACAGCTCTGTTTTTTTTTTTTTTAATTTGACTTTTTTTATCTTTGTATTGTAATAATTACATGTTCTATCTACAATAACATGAAATATTATATTAATTAATGTGGTCCCCATGACAATGTTCCCATACAACACCTAAGGGAACGGGGGTGACTGAAAATTAGCACCGCCTGGAATGAATATTTCGGGTTGCACAAGCTGAGTCACCTCCCTTTGCCTTGTTTCCTCCATACAGATTTTAATAACCTGTCTATAAATGGAAAGCAATAAATATTTTTTATTATTATTATTAATATATTGTACTCAAACTATACTATTTTTATAGGAAAATGGTGCTGATTGTTCATGGATTTCCTAACAATATCTCTGCTTTAAGGGTAAGCCACATCATTATCAACTTAAGCAACTACTGAACTACTTTTGAAGCAGTGATGGCTCAGTGGCATTGGCTATGGACTGCCGTGCAGCAGGTCCATGGTTTGAATCCCGCCACAGGCTTGAGCTTCACGGTATGGTGGAAGGGCATTTTGCGAAAGCCCGCCTGGCTAGCTATGACCCTCAAGTAGAAAATCTGACGCCAAGTAGTCAACAGTGTGTTCCGGCAGCTGTCCTTGAGAGCCAGTAAAATTACAGGTCCTACATGAGATTTAATAACTGTATGTCTCGGTGTGACGGGCACAGTGCAATTTGTCATTGACGAAATGCATCTGTTATAGGCAGAGGTTAGTCCACTTAACATCAAGTGGGCTTCGGGATTGTTCCGTCACAATAACATAAAAAAAAAAATGCCCTCTAAATGTTGTCCTATTGTTACATTTTTATGTCATTTATTACAATAATAATATAGTATTGGTGTCATAAATTGAATGTACCTTTATCGTAACCTACCCTGTATTGAATATATTTGCAGTTTGAGTGGGCATGGCAAAATCCAAACAAAACTATAAGACTGCAACATTTAAATCTTAAGAAAATGCCAAGAAAAGAGACTGTATTTAAGTTCAAATTGAGAGTACTAAGTGAAATGCTCCGAGTTGGTCCATGGTGTCGCCTTCCTCTTACAATACGATGGCTGGAGAGTGATTATTTTGAAGAGTTCCCTGTGAGTTTATTGTATGTTTATATATTAATTTGCATACATTTTTAAATAAAATGTATCTAAGTTCATTATCACTTACTTAAAAAAACACTTAATAACCTATTGTCAATTCTATAACTTTTATTCCTTTTTAGAGTTCTGTACCCAAAGAGCAAAATGTAGTCCTGTTAACGGGACACCGCTGTCTGTTCATATGTTAATGTTGTCTCATGCTTTAAAAATATTTCATATTATGTATTATGGATTTCTGCAAAGTAACGCCTGAATTTATTATAAACTTTAATAAAAAAAATAACATAATAGAATAAAGAATTTCACTGAACCAATTCTTCTTTTTCAGGATGAAAAGAAACCTCCAGATCACATGCCAATATGTCACGGACCAGTTAAGAGCAGGAACTTGAAGAAAAAAACTCACGATCCTACAATTTCCTTAACCGAGTGTCTACTATGTGCTAAATACATTACTGATAATCAAGTTAAACTTACTTGCTTAGGTTCTAACTGTAATTTAGAGTGTCACATAACATGTTTAGCTGACCTTTTTTTGTCACCCGGTGAATATGTGCCTGTAGAAGGGATGTGTCCTTTTTGTGGGACAACATTGAAGTGGGGTGATCTTATTAGGAAAATGAGGGGATGCAATATGGGGACTGCTATAGAAAATGATGGGAATGGAGATCTTGTTGATGAGAATGATGATGATGTACATAGCAGTCTAATTGATGATGGTGAGGATAGTATATTAGTGGATGATGAAAACATGAGTGATAGTGATTTTGAGGGTAAAAATAATGATAGTGATGAAAGCAGCGATGATATTATGAAAATTATAGAGAAAGTTGATAATAGGCGCCCTAGTTGGCTTTTTGAAGACATTTAGGATTCATCAGTAGTAAAACACCAGAAATAATCCTATAGGCAAACTTCTAGAACCTTTTTCATTCACGGAGTGATTCCGATACTGTAGAGTCTAGTGTCATATAAGATTTTACTTATACTGGGAGTAAATCATATAAAACTTTTTTTTATGTATGGGAAGCAACCTTTATAAATGTATTATGCAAATATGTATATATAAGTGTAGTGTGTGTGTAGTAGTATCATTTTTTTAAATTATTTTTTAAACTACACTCCACAGACTTCAGGGTCCGTTACTTTTTTTTTATTATTACTAGAAAATAAGAATTAGAAAACATACAACATTCTAACAGGGAACAGTGCTAAAAGAAAAGCTTTTTTTCCGGTAAAGTCATTAGCACTAGCATTCAGAGCAGACCGGAGTTCTCTAGCAGCACCCGTTCACGAGTTGACGCATGTGCCAGCCATTGCCTTCCTCAACCATTTCTGAGGGAAGATGGCGACTCGACACACAGCACCGCCGCTAGACAACACCTCTATGTGAGCATGACCGCTCTGGATACTCATGTAGTATTTTAGTGTTATGTGTCTCATTTTCTCAACACATAGTGGTACATTTGTACATTTTTTGAGATAAAGTGAAAAACTCTTGACTGAATAATGAGTGTTAGTAACTAAGTTATAGTTTGTAATGACATACGATTTGGTTTATATTGTATAATTATACTTTAATATGAAACTGTTACAGCTCCTTTAAAAAATACGATTTACTAAATGTGACTGACGTACATTTAATTTTGTGTATATTGTTTTACTGTTTTATTTATATTATTTTCACTTCTCAAATTCGTAAACTTCTTGTTTGTGCCGAGTGTAAGTAGACTAAACTGCATAAAAGCCTGTTTTAAGCACAAGTGCATAAAAATATTTTTTTTATTGTTAAAAGAGGTTCAGTTTCAAATATAAGAAGTTTGCCTGAGTCTTTAATAATACTTATATATCGGGAGTATTATTAAATACCTAGTTTTTTTCGAAACAATTCACTCATAATAGACCATCGTACAAATATTAGTTTAAATTTTAATTAAGATATATGTAGATATTACATAGTTTTTTTGTGTTAATTGTTTAATTTCCTAGCAATCGAAGTGCATAAAACTCATTTTAGCCTCGACCTAAATACCTAAAAAACTTAATGAAATGTCTCGGCTAAAGCGACATGTTTTATGCACTCGTTGTATACTAATGTCTTGTCATATATACTCTTTGTTTTTATTAAGCAGGTAGATATGATAGCCATGTAGTGTTACAAAAAATATTACATACTTTATATTTTGCAAAGTATTTTTCTATATCTCAAAAAGTGCACAAAAGTAGCATCATATGTCTTATACGCACATAAAATTATAATACCAAGATAATGCTATAAAATATATATATAAAAATTCAGAATGTAAATGGGCCAAAATCAATAGATATTCGCATATATAGGTTGCTTTCCATACTGTAAAACAAACATGTTTTTCTCCCAAAATATACCTAGGTCCAATCTGTGAAAAGGTATACAGGAAAATTATTATGAAACCATGTTTTGAATACTTATATTTACACCTTTTCATGTATGTATTACGATGGGATGCCCAGGGTATAGATAGATAACACTATTGAGACACCATTAAGAACCTTATAAACATAATAGTAACAATAGGCGCTCTTATCGCTCAGAGCGCTGTCTTACAGACAAACTATAATTGGAGGAAATAATTTTTACCAAAAATATACTTATACGGTGGTCTTTATAATGCAAACAAAATAATTAAGGATATAGATGTGGTATAGAGAAAGAATTATATTATGAAACAATTTAATAATAAAATATACTATAAGTTAAATTTTCGTAATAAAAGCTTACAAGACTGATATTATTCTTTTATTCTTTGCATAGTCACGACTCACGAGCCCTTCATAAGAACGTCGTAGTCGTAGTCCGTAGACGCCTTTGTATAAATGACTTTGACTTTGCCCTGCACCCCTTACTCACCTAATATTCTGTCATTGTGATCATAGGCATGTTCACACTGGAGAACTAAGTGGTCTTTATTTCAACATTGTTTTTTTTATTCCTGATAGGCAATCCTTTGACCACAATCACCCGATGGTAAGTGATGTTGTGGTCGAAGGTGTTAACATGCTTATCCCATTGGCATCGGCGATAATGATAACGATAGAATTTCATTCATAACTAGGACATAGTGGTCCTGACGATGCCAACTTATTAACCTAGAATTACTGGCTCTCAAGGACAGCTGCCGGAGCACACCGTTAGGTGCTTAGCGACAGATTTTCTACTTGAGGGTGGTCGCTGGCCAGGCGGGCATTCGCAAAATGCCCTTCCAACAAGCGGTGAAGCTCAAGCCCGCGGGATTCAAATCATGGCCCTGCTGCGCGGCAGTCCATAGCTACTGAGCCATCACTGATTCAAGTTCTATATTGTGTCTAGTAACGTGACTCATTTGTCTTTTCTTTGTGAACAGGGGCAACTTCTTTATAATTCTTGTATATTAATAGGACTCTAATCATCCACATACAACATGCCTAAAAATTTCAAATCAAATACTAAAATCAGTCCAAGATTGCAATCGTGGACTGATAAAATGTTCAGGCGATTGACAAATAGGTCATCTTCATCATCATCAGAGACAATAGAAAATAATAGCTACTTAGCCACGATTTGATACAAATCTTCAATTATTTTTTTAGTTGATGTCCAAATAAATATTCTCAGGTCAAACAAATTTAAATTACAACACTTTCAAACAACAATCCAGTCACATAAATAAATTAATGTCAATCGGTCCCGGTTTCTCAGGTTGGCAGTCATTACAGCATAGTGGTAGGGAATTTAGCGAATGCCCGTCTACCACCCTCAAGTAGAAAATCTGTCGCCAAGCACGGTGTGTTCTGTTAGGTTGCCTGAACAACAACTTCGACCATATCTCCGACCACATCATCACTTAACATAAGGTGAGATAATGGTCAAAGGCTAGCATATCAGGTATAATTAAATAAAAAGAAATTACCTATCAAAGCGGACCGGGGCCGGGTGCAACTGGGCGCTTCCAGCCCAAAGGTGCTCATCACGCTGGATGCATTATACCACGCTGTATGGCGATGGCCAGCGTTTGTACGAAGTACGACCCAGAGCGTTGATCATGTCCCCTCTCTTAGACGACGCCCAATTTGCCGTACAAAGTCCTTCCAATCAGGAGCCCAACACACCGCCGTCGACCGCCAGAGGGAAAAACTTATCAGTGGGCGAGGTCAGCATACTTCTTCTTCTTTTTTTAGGGCTGTAGATTCTGTTGTGCACACTGCTGCGCTGACTCTCTGACACAGGTGACAGGAGGCAAAAATGCTGAGCTGAGACAGGTCGCGTCTCATAGCAAGCACCTACCATTCTGCCATGGGACAAGCGTCAGAGCGTCTGGTCTTTTGCCATCCGCACGGCTCAGTCCGCGGCACTTCAACACGCAGGGGATATTTGCCGATACAAGTGCTCTACGGACAATACCGTTGAGAGCATGATGTCGTGCAAAACATACCTGCGCAACGACGATAGCTAAGAGCGTGGTGAACATTGGCTTCCACCGTGGTACAGCAGATGCAGTGGTGAGGCTCGCATATATCGTACCCCAACCGGAGAGCCCCCTCCTCACACAAAGAGGCGGTCTCCAAGTGCGTGCCCAGATTAATTGACGAAATCGCCTGCAACCACGCTCCGGATTCAGGCTGCGACACTGCCCGCAATCTCGGTACAAAGTCAAAGTCAAAGTCAAAATCATTTATTCAATTTAGGCGTCTACGACGCTCTTATGAAGGTCAATTACAAATTTTAGTATTGAAATATTCTACATTGTACTGCCACGTTCAGCAAATAAATTGTATAGAGCCACTGCGAGAAGAACGGGCAAGAAACTCGGGGCCATTCTTTTAAACATCTTTTAACAATGTGTTACATACATACTATATAATAGAGTTATTACAATATTTGTTTAAATTATGTAGGTGACAGGCAATAGCTTGGCGGAGGCGGAATTGTCCAGGCATTTTTGTCGTTTATGTAATCAGAAACTGTGTAGTAGGATTTTTTAATCAATATGTTTTTCACATGCAACTTGAATTTCCCTTCTGTGAGCGTTGTAATATGTTTGGGAACTTTATTATAAAACCGCACACAATTACCTACATCCGCACCCTCCGCTGCGCTCAAAAGTTTAGCACCTATGGCCATCGAATCCACCTCGTCACAGGCACGCTAGTGCTGGGAAGGGGGACCCGAGGGAGCAGACTTACCAGGATTGAGCAACGACCATTGCTTGATACATTAATATATATTTCTTCAGTTCAATGTATATGTTTTCTCCAAAGGAAAACACAAGAGATGAAAATTTTCTCGATAATATATTTCTATTTAAACTATGCCTTGATTAATTGGAAAATGATACATCTTAACAAGTACTGCGAATATCAAAACGGGATTTGCTTAACATGGTAGGTAAAATGTGTATACGTCTCTAGCTTACTCAATTGAAATTACTTTTTTCTGAATACGCCAATATTTAGTGCAATTATGATAATCAAATCAAAATTGAGCTGCCAAATAAACTTCGATGTTACGTGTGAGTGTTAGCTTACGTTATGGTCTCCAGCTGACACATGCTGTACGAAACGGCTGATGATGTGGTTGTAAAACTATTGCCAGGGATTTAGAGCATCTACTTTTTCTTTAAGCCGTTTTTTGATACGACCCATTAATTGTCAGTACAGGTATCATTATATATCAAGAAAACTTACTTGCGGCGTGAGAGCCCAGCGTTAGCCGGTGAGCTCTGATCGCCCTAATAGGTCGTTTCCCGGACATATGTTAACTGTTAGAAGTTTCTAGTTTAAAGGATATACCTGATAGGTATTAAAATATCGATTTAAAACTTCTTCGAAGTGTATAGTTGTAGGGCATTTTAAAATATGTTCGTTGTCACCTTGCACCACGCAGTTTCCTAGCTGTCTTTAAGAGCCAGTGGAAATTTTAGATATCATGTTTTGCTTGAATATCTCTACCAACAACAAATAAAAAATCTGTCTGTAAGCACCACAGTGTTCCGGTAGCTGTCCTTATTAGCCTCTGAACATTTTAGGTATAACATGGGGGCAGAGCATTTTGGTATGCTAGCCTGAATAGCTACCACAAGAAATAATTCTGCCGCCAAATACCATATGCCTGTGTGGTGGCGGCGGGCTAGAATTTCACCCCCTATCTTCCCCTGGGTATCGTAAGAAGACTAAGGGAAAATGCCGGAAGGTGGGCAGCAGTGTAAAATATGTTTGTGCTAACAACACAGAGGACAACACAAGGACATAGGTAAGGGTACGCCCCTTGCTCCACCTAGTTTCTCCAATAAAGTAGAGTTCACTTGGCGCGTGCCATGTAAGTTTTGAAGCGCTCGTAGCGAAGTTTACTTAACTGTTCTTAACCGATCAGCAAAGTTCAGCAACGTCGCACCGCGGTCATGAGTTGGATGGGTGACCGCTAGTGACATTACTACTGAGCGTGCACGTGCTTCGGAGGGCACGTTAAGCCGTCTGTCCGGTTGTTGTCTTAGGATGGCAGTCGTTATAGCATAGTGGTAGGGCATTTTGCGAATGCCCACCTGACTAGTGACCACCCTCAAGTAGAAAATCTGTCGCCAAGCACCAAACGGTGTGTTCCGGCAGCTGTCCTTGAGAGCCAGTACTTCTAGGTTAGCCTGAACAACAACATCTTCGACCTCATGATAGTGGTCAAAGGCTAACCTATCAGGAACAAAAAAAAACGTAGTTTCGTCATATTTCAAATACTAAGTGTTCAAACTCGGTGAAACTTTGCATACTATCTAATATCTATGCTTCTGGTTTTCCAAATTTCTGTAAAATTACGCATTTTTTAAATAATTCGAAAAATTGTTTTGTATGGCAATTGTTATTTTGACATTTAGTGAAATAATAAATCTAAAAACTGGCAAATCAGAAGCACAGATATTAGACTCAGCAATATGCACACAAAATTTCACCGAGTTTGAACACTTGGTATATTTAATATAGAATGAATAGATTCAGGCGTTACTTTGCGGAAATCCATATTTAATAATAACAAATATTTTAAAAATATTTTACGAAAACATCAAATTAATATTTTAATAAAACACTTAAAAAATATAAAAATATATCTAGTGACAATTCCGCCCGATTTTCCTGCTAAGCCGACGTGACGTCACAAACGCCACGCAGCCAAACCGGAAGAATTTTCGACGCGTTTCGCTTCTACACGAAGCATCCTCAGGAGGTCTTGACTCTTCGAGCGCACGATCGAGAAAGGAATTGTCACTAGATATATTTTTACATTTTTTAAGTGTTTTATTAAAATATTAATTTGATGTTTTCGTAAAATATTTGTTATTATTATTTAATATATGATGAAAATACGTTTGAATGGAAAGCGCTCCGTGAACTCTACTCTTAAGCCTGTCTGATCCTATCGCCCTTGGCAATGCTGTAGGTGGAATTCCTTCCTATCAAGGAACACTGAGGTGCGCCCAACATGCAGCAACACCCAACTCACCGGTACCCTAATTGCTAGCCTTTGTGGATGACATGAATATGCGATGATAGCCCAGCAGCATTGAGTACCGACTGCCGTGAGTGTAAATCCTACCGCGAGTGTGAGCTTGTAAAGCGTTTTGTGAATACTCACTTTTCTAACACCCTCAATTAAAAAAGCTGTCGCCACGCATCTAGTGGTGTATTCCAATAGATGTGTTTGAGAGCCAGTTCCAAGCGAACTTTATTGGATTAAAGTGTTGGGAAGCCAAGTTATAAAAAATATATTTATATGTGTATAAATATCTAAATATATTTTTGGGTGACAAAAGTAATTAATCTACACACAAGTATATGCAGAAAAAATACAATCTTGAAGCAGTGATGGCTCAGTGGCATTGGCTATGGACTGCCGCGCAGCAGGTCCATGGTTCGAATCCCGCCCAGAGCTTGAGCTTCACCGCATGGTGGAAGGGCATTTTGCGAATGCCCGCCTGGCTAACGACCACCCTCAAGTAGAAAATCTGTCGCCAAGCACCTAACGGTGTGTTCCGGCAGCAGTCCTTGAGAGCCAGTGAAATAACAAGCACAATGAGACTTAACAACTATGTCTCAATGTGACGGGCGCAGTGCAGTTCGTCACTTGTGATGAAATGCATCTGTTATAGGCAGAGGATACCGCTTAACATCAGGTGGGCCTCGTGCTTGTTCCTTCACAATAACATAAAAAAAAAAACAAGTATATGCAGAAAAAATACAAAACGAGTACATAAGTAGGTGTGTAATTACCTAATTATATCCATATCTTATTGTGTTACAACATACCTATACAACTGTTAATAAAATAAAATTAATATTTAAAATGAAATATATGTGCTAAATAGGTATATACATATTACATTATGCTAAAAACTACCAGGTACATGGTACTTACTAATTGTTCTAATATATAATTTCATATAAAATAATGTTTAACAATATTTAGCGCACTGAGGTATGTATACCCAATATAATTATTACATTATTGTTGTAAAAATAATAATAATTAATTAATAAAAAAAAAATAACCTAACTATCTAATAGATACATTTTATTAAGAACATATACAAAACAATTTGAACACGTCTACTGCTAGGTTATAACTTAGGTAAGAAAAGTACTAATACTTACATAGTTTCTGTACTTACTACGTGGGTTCATACATACTGCTAATATAAATAAAACATAATAATAAACGAATCACTTATTATATTATTGTACAATTAACTGGGTTACAATTAACTCACAAATATTGATTAAAACAATACCTACATTCTATCATTACCTTAGTTATTAAATATTTTATTACACAAAAATAAAAATAAAAGTATATAAATAAATATCTACCGAAATCCAAATAACAAACGGTAAAAAACTGACGAACCAATCAAAATAATACGCAGCTTTCTTACAAAGCTAAAATCGGGTCATTTACGTGCCCAATCAACCATAATAAAAATAAATAACACTTACGAAGCAGTACGCCTACTAACCCACTAAACAAACAAATGCTTACATGCAGATAGCTCATAAGTAGGGACACTGAGCATAAAATAAATGCATGTGATTTTTGGTATCAACACTACAAACTAAAATCTTAGATTAATAATCACCAAAAATGCCATCATCATCGTCACCGAAGTAGTCGTCATCATCAGCTCCAGGGGGTACAAACGCACCGTTAAGAATATCACCGATAGGTTCTTCAAAACCCAGCACTTTAGCAAAACCGTAAACCAATCTCATCACCACGAGCCTAGTAAAATCCACAGGCGTCGTCTCTTTCCTTTGTAAAGTCAATTGTTTTTCTGTTGGATAGTCCTTTATTTTCCTCCTTTTCATTTCGCAAGGCGATGACAGCAACACCAGCGCCAGAACAACGAAGAGCAATCGCGCCATTTTTTCCCGCCAAATGCTGCGTCAAATTTTGGTTGCGTTCGATTATTTATTCGCGTGTAAATTCACTGCATAATAAACGTTTTGCGTGGTGGAAAGTAAAGACGTGAATAAGTTAACGGAATGCGGTGAAGTGAATGAAGACAGGCGCGTCGGTGTCGCGTGCCGCAGCAGTGGCTATTGTATGCGTGTATGTAATTGTGAGGCGTGCGACGATGGTGCCGAAGACCTTTTACAGTTAGCGAGCCTTTAGCATATTGGGTTGGACACTCAGGTCTCAGGTGAAAAGGAATCTTGTTTTTTTTATCGTTCATGCACTTTGTGTGACGCTATCGGTGTCGTGGGCGGTGTCATTTTTTATTTTGACAATTTCAAGATTTTCGTATTACGGCGTGCTGACTCATTCGATTTCTTAGTAAGGCATTTTGTGAGAGTCACTTAGCTAACTGAGCAAACTTTCTAGAGTCAAAGTTTAACGACAAGCAATACAACAATGTCACTGTGTGTTTATATAAGAGAGATAATGAGAGGCTTTAAAAGTAACTATCAATCATAAAACAATTCTAGGCCAAAACTATTAATGGGTAGGTTTGTTTATATAGGTATATGACACGTTAGTGTTGATTGCAATTTATTGTTTTTTGCATCCATCATGTAAGTAGGTTTGTAAGATTTTATTTTTACTCTACTATCAAACGAATATTATAGAATTGGTAAAACAAATTCAAGGCCAGGTCAATGCAATATGATTTGTCTGAATTCTGGTGATAAATAATCCAAGGTTTATTAGATGTCTCCTCCCCTGAAATACCCGATGACATAAGTAGGTATCTCTTTGTTTCATCGACCCCAACACTAATTGTTTGTTATTTTATTTTTTCCTATTTTTTCCACCTACCGTCAACCTATGTATCAACCATTCATTTTCCCGGATGGTTATTCGGGGACTCCGTGCGTCACTATTTTTATGAGGTTTTGACGGACCAAGGATGTTAAGTTAAGTCTCATGTGCTTGTAATTTTACTAGCTCTTAATGCTGCCGGAACACAGTGCTAGGTGCTTGGCGACAGATTTTCTATTTGAGGGTGGTAGATAGACAGGTTAGCATTCGCAAAATGCCCTTCCCGTGCCGTGGAGCTTGAGCCCGCGGTGGGGATCGAACCATGGGCCAGTCCATAGCTATTACCGCTTGGCTATCATTGCTTTAAAAAACCTCTTAGCTACTGACTAATAAACTAATTTTAAAGGCGAATGACCTTGCAGATTTTTTTATTAATCAGCATACCTGCATGCTTCGAATAGGCAATTAGCCCATATTAAACTCTTGCCAAAGTTCACTTGCATATTAGTCAGCGAATCTCTTAATGGCCACCAAACTGGCAACACTGAAATAAATTGTTATATTAGTAGGTATTAGTATTCCAAAGTTCTGATTCTCCCTAAATATCTTTACGCCAGAACTCTGGGCTGAGTATAATAAGAAAAATAAAAATGCGTTTGCAGCAGGCACGCCCGGTCCTTCTGTAGGTACCATCTTAAGAATTCAGCAGCTTCTATAGAATAAGCAATGAAGCGCTCGTAGCGAAGTTTGCTAAGCTGTTCTTAACCGATCAGCAAAGTTAAGCAACGTCCGCTGCGGTCATGAGTTGGATGGGTGACCGTTAGTGACATTACTACTGAGCGCTTCCGTACTTCGGAGGGCACGTTAAGCCACCAATAATAAAAAAAAAATAGTATCATTGGTTCGCGAGCGAGTTGACCAATCATGCTAATAATTATACTCTCTCTACATATACTGTTATTGGTATTTGCATTCTGCAAGAGCAAAAACAATCATACATATTCAGTATCCCACAATTGTGCATACAAGAAATGAATCTGAACAAAGTAACTAATTGTACATTCAGGAAGGTACATACTGATTGGTTCAAAAGGATCTTATTTTTATTTTTTTATGTTATTGTGACGGAACAAGCTCGAGGCCCACCTGAAGTTGAGCGGACTAACCTCTGCCTATAACAGATGCTTTTCATCACAAGTCACGAATTGCACTGCACCCGTCACACCTTGAGACATAGTTGTTAAATCTCTTGTGCCTGTAATTTCACTAACTCTGCCGGAACGCACCGTTAAGTGCTTGGCGACAGATCTTCTACTTGAGGGTGGTAGCTAGCCAGGCGGGCAATTGTAAAATCGTCGCCTTAAGGGTCAAGGGAGTCAAGCCACAAATTTGTAGGATATGAGTTATGTACCCAAATTTGGGAAAATTATTTAGAATATTTAAAAGCGTAATGTTAAAATATCAATTTAATTAAAAAAACAATATTTAACCAAACATTACAATAGGCCGCGCTTGTTTTCTCGTAGTGCAAAAAAAGGTTTCCAACCCAAATTTGGGGACATAACTCATATCCTACAAATTTGTGGCTTGACTCCCTTGACCTCCACGGCGACGAAATGGCCTTCGAAAAAAATGTCACAATTATGGTGTGTCCTCTATCTTCTTTTTTTTATTTAAATCGATGCTTGTAACGATTCAGAAGGTTGTTGACACGTTCATTTTTGTCGTAATTACTAGCAGAGGTTGCCTAGACGTTCGTAAGTCTTAACTGTCATAAATCCATGTGCGTCATAGATAATGATAACAATTGAATTCCATTCATAAATAGATGATATAAATAGGTGACCGCTAGTGGACTTTTTGAAGCGGTCGTGGCGGATCTTGCTTTGTTGTTCTTAGACGATTTACTTTTAACAACTTTCAACGGTTGAAATTGCGTATCATCATTTTTGTCCCGACGTTTCAAACACTTTGCAGTGATCGTGGTCACTGAAAGTGTGTGACTGAAAGTTTGAAAAAATAATGATAAATATACGCGATTTAAATCGTTTTAAAGTTCTTTAATTATACTGTGCTTAAGCAAAGTTCGTTGCAGTCATGACTTGGTTCGGTGCCCATTTGTGGCATCTGATCCGTCACCGTAATCAATATTACATTAATAACCATCATTCGTAAATTACATTGACATTCTTGGACTTCCTTAGGTAGTTAGGTACTTTCTAGATTAACTAATGGTCTCTGCTGTCATTACTTGTAGACGTGCTTTAAAGCTTGGTGCTTCAGTACCTACGTATAACAATTGTTATTCGTAGTTCAGTACCGATAACGATGGAGTGCATCTAAAAAAAGGAAACGCATTACTCTACCCCTTTCGCAAGTTATATGGCACGCGAAGTACATACACTCGTGACATCTATTACATACTGGTGGCATTTACTACCTAGTGATAACACTACAAAAGTGAAGCCGTGTTCTTAAGATTAGAGTCATTATTGCATGGTATGACATGGGTATTTTTTTAATACCTGTCCAGCTAGTTATTATCATCAAGTTAAAAACAACAGCGATATTTCGGCAGCCGTGTGCTAAGCATGTTTACACCTTCGACCGCATCATAGATCAGATAGATAGAAAACTCTTTATTGTTACACAACTTTTAAATACTAAAGTTTACAAATTAATTAATAATATCATAGTGTTACAATGGGCGGCCTGAGCCATCACTGCTTCGAAGTTGTAAACAATAAAACAGACACAGAAGTTTATTATATTTCAAAGTAGTCATTAGAATACCAATGCTTGATAATTGAACTAATTAGATGTAATTTGTTAATGAGAAGTTAATTTACCTACCTTTAATCATTATGGGATGTATAAATACTCAATGTAAATCGCATGTAAGCATCATTTTTATAATCATATTTTTGCTGTCACTTGCAAAATGGAGTGTGATCATACTGATTATGTTACTGCCTTCCAGTCTAACCGTGATCTTGATCAGATTAGTTCAACATCACGACATAACAACCTGTTTGAACCTAGTCAAAATATCAATCGTTATGAACTTGATCAATTATGTGAAGACATGGACATGTTTGAGCGCTGCGAAGAACTAGAAAACTCTGGATTATTCGATGTAACATGCGACAATGAACTGTATCAAATTTGCATTAAGGCTGAAAACGTAGTAAGTTAGGTAGTCTTCCCCTCAAAACATTTTGTTTTATACATTAATTAACCCTTTAAGTGGAAACTTGTAATTGGCCATCAGCATTACATGTGTTTTTCATGTAGTATATAAATGGATTAATAAATTTCAAAATGTAAACCTAGCTGAGTTTTCTGTAAATTTAAAAATAAAATAAAATAAATAAACTTAATGTTTTTTTTTAGTAAATCGTAGGATCAGTGTATAAATGAGGCGAAGAGGGGCTTTGAAAAGAAGTGTTGGTGGAGATACTAAGAGCAACGAAAAGCAAAGGCACGAGGAACTTCAACCATCCACAAGCACAGGCGGGAAAGTACTAGGAAGGCGACATGTTATGGCCCAACCGTAAATATTATTGGGTTAAAATAAGCTAAGTACGATGCAGGCGCGTTTATCAAAATAATTAATTATAAGCTTTAAGGTTGAACTGGTCGGTCACTTCTCCATACAAACGTCGTAGGGTGATCGATCCCTTATTTGAGATTTTAAGTCCAGACTTAGCATAATACCGATTGATATCCTCATTATCGAGGCTTATATAATGTCAAAAAAAAATAAGTTGTAAGTTATGAGCCTCGAAAACTTTATATGAAAATGTTTCGAGGCTCATAATTCTCAAGTTAATTATTTTATTAAAATTTCGGCATCATACAAGCCTAGGTAATGACGAGATCAATCCGTATTATGCTTTATTTTGAACCTAAATCCTCAAATAAGGGAGTGATCACCCTACGACGTTTGTATGGAAAACGGGCCGGCCAGTTCACCCTTAACATGGCGATTACGATACTGGGATACACCTCCTATGGCACCAGTCTTAAGGAAAGCAATTGTGTCAGTGTTAGTTAATAATTCAACTTCAGTTTATTTTAACATAGCATCCTGATTTAGCCGTGGCATAGAACATATACACCACCGTGGTGCTGTATGGCAGTGGCTAGGATCTAACTAAACCTACCTACTTACGAATAAATATGTAAATAAATTTAAGTCAAATCTTATTTCACAGTAGCTATTTTTACGAGTAAGCTTATGGAATTCAATGGTTTAACATTTTTAAACCAACTAGTCTAACACAACATTGAAAAAATTTTGAATTTTAATGCAATTTTTCGTTTTTTACACTTTTTAAAATTGGCATATACTTTTGTATTGTATTTGGTAATGGCTCAATAACTTACTTTTTTATTGTATTTGGTAATGGCTCAATAAACGATTTAACTTATACATTTCGTCGAGATCTAAGAATTACAATTTTATTGTTAATATTGCTAAATGTGGTAAGTATTTGTTTTTATTTAGAGCTGATAGGCTATCACCCAAGTATGACCGCAGCGGACGTTGCTTAGCCCTTCAGCTAATCAGCTAAGTTAGCCGATCGGGTAAGCAAACTACGCTACGAGCGCTTCAAAATACGGTATACTGTAGTATAGTTTTGAAGCAGTGATGGCTCAGTGGCATTGAAGGGCACTTTGCAAGCGTCCGCCTGGCTAGCGAACACCCTCAAGTCGAAAATCTGCCGTCAAGCACCTAACAGTGTGTTCCGGCAGCTTGAGAGCCAGTGAAATTACAGGCCTATGAGACTTAAACAACTACGTCTCAAAAATGACGGGCGCAGTACAATTTGTGGTTAAATGCATCTGTTATAGGCAGAGGTATGCTTAACATCAGGTGGGCCTCGAGCTTGTTCTGTCACAATAAGATAAAAAAAAAGTGTGGACTGTACTAAGCACATTTTTTTTATAATTTAATACACATAATTTGTTTCTATGTCATCGCCATAATATTCGATTCTCATGTTAGCATAGTAGTTATGTACCGGGCGCAGTGCAGTTCGTCATTTGTGACGAACTGCGTCTGTTACAGGCAGAATTTTATCGCTTTAACATCATTTCATCATTAGGTTATCGTGCTGTCACAACACAAAACAGCATTTGGCTATATTGTGATTAGTTTGGAGAGAACCTCGAAAGGAAATGTAGGTATATGTCTAAAGACTCTAAATATACTATAAATAGAATAGAATATAATTTATTTGCTGAAATAAGGTTACACGTGCTGATTTTAATATTACACACAGAATTATACATTTCTCTTATTCTACCTTTCCAAATGTTTGAATGATGTTGTTTATTCAAACGTTCGAAACGTTGTTCATTGAATGTGTTAGTTCAGTTAATAATATTTGATGAAAATATTATTAACTGAACTAAATCATTACAAAATCACAAATATACGGTAGGAAAAATTTTAGTTGTGTGCAGGATTCGAACCCGCGTCCATCCACCCCTTGAGCCGGGGTATGCTCTAACCAATTGAGCTAACATGACATGACGTCATAACTCAAATCTTTCCTATCGTTCTTTAACCATCGTATTGGGATGAACTATATCAGCCTCATTAGGTGATTTAGGTTTGCCATTATCCCCACGCATGGCAGGCGTCTTGGGGATCGCAGTTTAAGATATCAATTCCTCAGAAGGCGCTGCTGCCCATTGCCTTTAAGTTTAGTCGCCTTCTGGGCAGCAGCGCCTTCTGAGGAATTCATATCTTAAACTGTGATCCTGAAGGCGCCTGCTATGGCAAACCCCCTAAATGGCCTAATTAGTAATATTAACATAAGTCTCAAAATGGTTTGATACCTATGACTAAATCATAGAATTAATTATTTTTTATACAAATACTAGGTCAATTATTATAATATTTATAGCATGGAAGTCAAATACAGTAATATAATTAAAGATTAAATGTTATATCTTTAATCGAGCATATCTTTTATAATTCATATATAAACATTGTTCAAGAAGCCTTTAAGCTTTCCTTAAATTGTTTTAATCGAAGACTTTGTATTGTTCGTGGTAAGTTATTGTACATTTCCATGGCCATACAAGAGATTTAACTAAAAATATTTAAATTTGCATCCGGGTACTAAATCCGGGTAAAAAACTTTTTTTTTCTACACTTTTGGTCGCTTAGCGACTCCGTCAGCCCCGTTAAGAGTTACAGGTACTAAAAGTTAGTTTTTGTGTCTAGTAATTTTCACAGTCATGTCCGTTTATAGATAAGATTTACAAAAATATCACTGTTGTCTTAAAAAAAAGGCGGAATTACACCCCTTAGAAATGCACCTTCCCATATCTACCAGTGGATGTCGTAAGAGGCGACTAAGGGAAAAGATAATGGAAAGCGGGCATCAGCGCCTTCTAAAGAACTGGGATCTGCAAGTCGCCTGCCAAGCGTGGGGATTATGGCAATTACTCCCTTAATAGAGGAGGCTGTGTTCAGCAGTGGACAATCCGGCTGATACAGTACAGTCTTCCAAATAAACACATTTGTTGTATGTAGGTACATAGGTACATGGCAACAGAAATTTTTTGAAACTATACCTACGAATAAATTATTCGTAGAACTATACTAATTAAAAGCAATATCGAGGATTGATCGGGAACTTTGGTTGATCCATCGCTCAGGAATCCTTTCTAACTGATCTTTTTTTTATGCTTGGTAGGTTAGCCTTTGAGAACAATATCACCTGGTGGTAAGTGATGATGTGGTCGAAGATGTTGTTCAGGCTAACCTAAAATTACTGGCTCTCAAGGATAGCTGCCGGAACACACCATTAGGTGCTTGGCGACAGATTTTCTACTTGAGGGTAGTAGCTAGCCAGGCGGGCATTCGCAAAATGCCCTACCACCATACTGTAACAACTGCCTTCCAAAGACAACAACCGGGACCGACGACTTAAGGGTGAACTGGCCGGTTACTTCTCCATACAAACGTCGTAGGGTGATCACTCCCTTATTTGAGGATTTAGGTCCAAAATAAAGCATAATACCGATTGATCTCGTCATTATCTAGGCTTGTATGATGCCGAAATTTTAATAAAATATTTAACTTGAGAATTAGGAGCCTCGAAACATTTTCATATAAAGTTTTCAAGGCTCATAACTTTCAAATTCATTATCTTTTTAAAATTTTGGTATCATACAAGCCTAGATAATGACGATATCAATCGGTATTATGCTTAAGTCTGGATTTAAAATCTCAAATAAGGGAGTGATCACCCTACGACGTTTGTATGGAGAAGTCACCGGCCAGTTCAACCTTAACATGCCCTTTGCAGCACGGAAGCGCTCAGTAGTAATGTCACTAGCGGTCACCCATCAAAGTCATGATCGCCGCGGACGTTGCTTAACTTTGCTGATCGATTCAGAACGTCTAAGCAAACTTCGCTACGAGCTCTTCAAAATCTGATACCATATAGGTACCCCTGATGTCATCATCAATCACAACAAAACGTTCACATTGTTGTGTCAGAGACAATCAGGGTGAGAATGGCATTAACCTGTACATTCCACTAACCGAGATCACGGCGTGACTGTGAAAGACCTACCTGCGGACCTAGATTTGCACTCACCGCACGCACACCGCAATTTATATAAGTGCTAAATAGCAAAATACATTACGTGGGCGTAACCGGAACCAGAATGCTTCGGTAGTAAATCACAAAGTGCCTACGCAATGGAATCGCAAACATGTCTAGTTTTCTGGATCATCGTCATCCACAGACATATTGTTGATAGTCCACCGTTGAAGAATCATCACGCTTGGCAGGCGTCACGTGGATCGCATTGCAGGATGGCAGTTCTTCATAGTCATAGTAATAGTTTCGTCCTATAAAGATACCTTTGAACAGGTCTTTTTTTATACGTGATAACCTTTGACCATTATCTCACATGATGGTAAGTGATGAGTGAATTTGAAGCGCTCGTAGCGAAGTTTGCTTAGCTGTTCTTGACCGATTAGCAAAGTTAAGCAATACCGCCGTCATGAGTTGGATGGGTGACAGCTAGTGACATTACCTACTACTGAGCGCTTCCGTGCCTTCGGAGGGCACGTCAAGCCGTCGGTCTTGGTTGTTGTCTTAGGATGGCAGTCGTTAAAGCATGGTGGTAGGACATTTTGTGGTTGTCCGCTTGGCTAGCTAAGTCCCACCCTCAAGTAGAACATCTGTCGCTAAGCACCTAACGGTGTGTTCCGGCAGCTGTCCTTGAGAGCCTGTAATTCAAGGTTAGGTAGCCTGAACAACATCTTCGACCACATAATGAAATACATTTGTTATAGGCAGAGGTATCAGGTCGGAACAGTGCGTGTTCCGCCACTATTAAAAAAAAGTTAAAAGAAGAAGGCCTACATTTGTTACCGACCCTAATTAATGAGGGATAGTGGCATGAGGAAGAAGAGTGAAGAGAACAAAGCAATAATGATATTCAACCGTTAAAATACTCTTTTCTAATTGCCTGCCCCGAAATGCTAATTACAATTATTACAATAATGACAAGAAGAAAAACGCATGCCTACGTAACACGTATTCTATATACGTACGTAATTAGTCACGAATAATGTATCGTGAAAGAAAAATGTCTATAATTTGCATTGTCGCGTAAACAGTATTATTTATGGATGGTTATTATCACAGATCAGAGAAACAAGGGAGATTTGCCTTCAGTCCGTGTTTGATCACATAAAAGTGTCTACCTACACGTCTCTCCCACCCATTTCACTCTCACATCAATAAAAACAATAAGTATGGCGTACATACGCACATTTTGCCACGCACACCAAGATTTCCGCTGCAGGCTAATACACTAACTAATAGAACACATGCAAAAAGGGGTTGTGCTTCAGCCTGTAGCTACGGCCATAGTAGAAAGAGTGGGAAGTAAGTTATCTTCATACAAACGTACCGCACGCGGCTTGTTTGTGTGCGCCACAGTACCTATGCGTCCCGCACGCACACTCTAACACAATCTCGACCCGTTTCTCAGTACGCCAGCCGAACAAGGATCGCGCGTCAAGGCTTTTCGGCACCGCTAAATAAACGAAAAAAGTTTGATAATCGCAGGAGAACTTATTGCTGAACTTAGTGTTCGGCTGTTTATATAATTCATCGATTCTTGTTGTCTCTGTTTAGATTACCTACTGAACAGGAAAGGTAAGCAAGTCACTTATTCTAGCATACCTATCATTTTTACATGATGATGAGTGAGATACCTACTTATTTTTTTATTGTATTAAGTAGGTATGCCCCGCGTCGCTCGTCTCTGGCCCCGCAAACACATAGGTATCGCCTGTCGCTCTTTCTTTCATCGTGAGAGGTTTCATCATCGTTTAGGTAAAAGCGGCCTCACTAACCCTGAACCCAGACAACGCAAGTAAAAAATGCAACTTCCCGGCCCTTGCCTATTGTAGGAACTTATTTAAAATTTAGCATATACATTATAAATAAGTAACAACCCTGAGACAGGCAAGTATGGTAGGTAATTATATCGCGGATTGGGCCGGTGATGGCCTACTTCCTCTCTTTCTACTATGCTACGGCCACTAGTTACACACACAGCCACAGCTGTTAAAACACTATCATTGCGTTATCGGAAGGACTGATTAGTTTGTGTATTTGTACTAAGCGCGCAATGTTTTTCTTACATACAAGCCTGATTTAGGCCAGATACGTTCGCACGTGCCACGCCTCCATTACCTATCTCCCTTGTTTTCTGATCTGTGGTTATTGTCGATAGGCCTACAATGCGTCGCGTGCGCTTTGACGCTTAGGCAATTTCTGTTTATGTTTGAAACCTTTACATTGTGTGCATGTGTGTCATTCTGTCCCGTGGCATCGTATAGTTCCCAACGCTGAACTGATTTCAGTCATTTTAAAGCGCTTGTAGCGAAGTTTGGTTAGCCATTCTGAACCGATCAACGTCCGCCACTGTCATGAGTTGGAAGGTGACCGCTAGTGACATTACTACTGAGCGTTTCCGTGCTTCGGAAGGCACGGATAAGCCCCTCCCCGTAAAATAACCGGTCCCGGTTATAATGGTAGTCGTTATAGCATGGTAGGGTATTTGGCATCTTGCGATGCCCGCCTTGCTAGCTCAAGTAGAAAATCTGTCGCCAAGCACCTAACGGTGTATTCAGGCAGCTGTCCTTGAAACTGGCTTTCAAGGATTGACAATTCTAGGTTAACCTGAACAACATCTTCGACCACATCGCTTACCATCATGTGAGATAGTGGTCAAAGGCTAAACTACCACCATAATAAGAAAAAATCTGGTGTAAAAAATGGTTATCTTCCTGTAAGAATAATAAGAAGCGACGACAGGGAAAGATATACCAGAGGGGCAGTAGCGCCTTCTAAGGAATTGCACTCATAGGTGCATTGCGATTCCCAAGACGCTTGCCAAGCCTGGATATTCTCTCCTAGACGTGGAAGTCTTCCTGTAGCTGCTGTTGTACGATATGGGCGTTACTGTGATGGTTCTTATAGGTGTGTAGTCCAAGTCCTCACACCACAA
The DNA here is from genome assembly GCA_963890685.1 of Plagodis pulveraria. Classification (NCBI taxonomy): domain Eukaryota; kingdom Metazoa; phylum Arthropoda; class Insecta; order Lepidoptera; family Geometridae; genus Plagodis; species Plagodis pulveraria. The sequence continues at coordinate 8,704,504 of OY982970.1, read as the reverse complement.
CAGCCTCACCCAGCACCGTATAAAAATCTTTTTCTTTTTAGTGATGCATACTGCTTACTAGATCATTTATACTCACCTAAAATACTGTTCACAAACAGGAGTTAATTCCTTTCGTATAAATGGCTAATTGACTTAGAAATATTTTCCCTAATTAGTAGGTCACCTCCACGGATAATATAATTTTGCAATACATATAATAATAATAACTCTAGGACAGGGGTCCTAGATTTATTATTATTATATTGCAAAATTAAATCATCCAGGTACATACGCAATATATTTATCAGCTAATTGTTTATAAATAACTTAAAAACTACTCAACCGATTTTGATGACATTAATTTTCAATGGGACCAACTTGAAGATATAATAATAGTCTACTCAACAAAAACTTTCGTCAAATTCAGTTCATAATTGACGGAGTAATCGCGTAACTAACATACAAAAAACACACAGTAGGAATAAGAACTTCTTTTTTGGAAGTCGGTCAAAAATAAGGAGAGTGACATAGGTATTCAACAGATGGATATACAGACTGACGGAAGGACATTATACGTCCTTACTTACCTTTGCTTATATATTATGTAAGTATATAGGTATAAACTATATCTTTTATAAATATGTACCTTCAAAACTGTTCGCCTGTGGAATACACTACTTATTTCTATCATGCAAGCGCAATCTTTATCCATATGCAAATATAGCATTCTTAGTTTATTTTTATTTTAATAGCTGATAGGCTAGCCTTTGACCACTACCAAACCTGATGGTAAGTGATGATGAGGTCGAAGATGTTGTTCAGGCTAGCCTAGAATTACAGGCTCTCAAGGACAGCTGTCGGAACTCACCGTTAGGAGTTCCGGCAGCTCACTTCTGTTCGCTTGGCGACAGATTTTGTACTTGACGGGGGTAGCAATCCAGGCGGGCATCCGCAAAAAGTCCTACCACCATGCTGTAATGACTGCCATCGTAAGACAACAACCGGGACCGACGCTACGGCTTAACGTGCCCTCCGAAGCACGTAAGCGCTCAGTAGTAATGACACTAGCGGTCACCCATCCAACTCTTGACCGCGGCAACGTTGCTTAACTTAGCTGATCGATTAAGATCGGTTAAGCAAACTTCGCTACGAGCGCTTCAATAAGAAAGGTAAGTATATATTATCAGAAAAACATTTTCTATTCTAATTTTAAGTAGCATAGTTTGTTCAACCTGACTCCGTCTTATTATTTCTGTAATGTCTCTCCAATCAAAAGTTACCTGGAAGAGATCGCTGTTAGCGATAAGGCCGCCCATTGTAACAATTGATTTTAAACTATCGAATTCCATTATATTGTTATTTAGAGATGTATACATTAAGAATTATCTATCTATCTACCTAATATGTTATAGGTGGCTTTCATTTTAGTATCTAACAATAAATCTCTTCCATAACAGTTGAACAAGTCTGTATCCACATCATAATGGCTTATTATACTATAATTAAATTAACCAGGCGTCCGAGTAAGGCTACGATCGGTTTCTAATCGATTCATGACTCGATTCGAGACAATCGACTGATTCGAGTGGGACATTCGGAGAAAGTGAACCGTAGCCTGGTTCCGATTGACATATTTGGATTCGGAGTACCTACATCTTATCAATTAATAATAATGAGAATGCATTAAAAAATAAGTATTTTAGTAGCATTTTCGTTTTAGACCTTTCCATGAAACGGCTGTTGTACAGTGTATTAGGTACACCGGTACAGGATTTTGTGTAAGTGCATTGGCCGCTCTATGCTCTAATACGCCCTTATTGCACTACATTAAGCAGGATTAGAGCTCTTACTGCTGCCACCATACTTATTTCTACAGCTAAGCTGTAAAGGTCGCATTAAAGTGGTCAACTTTTGATGAACTGCATCTGTCATAGGCAGACATTAATAAAGCTTTGTTTGTTCCATCACGATAGCATAAAAAAATACTTGGGAATACCATCTTACATCCAAAAATGAGTAAGATGTTTACTATCATATCAATATGCAAATTTGAAGCAGTGCATATGATGGCTCAGTGGCATTGGCTATGGACTACCACGCAGCAGGTCCATGGATCGAATCCCGCCGCGGGCTTGAGCTTCACCGCATGGTGGAAGGGCATTTTGCGAATGCCCGCCTGGCTAGCGACCACCCTTAAGTAGACAATCTGTCGCCAAGCACCTAACAGTGTGTTCCGGCAGCAGTCCTTGAGAGCTAGTAAAATTACAGGCACATGAGACCTAACAGCTGTACGTCTCAGTGTGACGGGCACAGTGCAATTCGTCATTGGCGAAATGCGTCTGTTATAGCAGAGGTTAGTCCACTTAACATCAGGTGGACCTCGGGCTTGTTCGGTTATAATAACATAAAAATATACGTTTAAATACTCTCATATATTTTTGCTACATTAAATAGAGCGGCTTTCCAAATACTTTTAAAAAGTAAGCAAACATCTTATTAAAATTGCCCTCGAAACGTGTTAAGGAGGTGGCGGCGAGAGAGGGGAAGATCGCATCAAAGAAGTCAACGGAGAGCACGGTGGCGGGGAGAGAGCGAAACGTACAATGGATAGCCGTGTGCCTCAGGACACCCTACGCCCTCCTTCATCCCCCATAACTGAGGTCTGGCGTTGGTCGCTCCTTAGAACAACATTGACCTCGAGGTGGCGCGTGAAGAGTTACCGCGTTTTGCTTTCGTTTAGCAGTCGATACCGATAACGCTTGACATAAATTTTTTCTTAAAATACTATATAGTAATTTTTTAAAAGACATGTTTTGCAAATCGATGGCGTGTTATCTTCACAACGTTGCTTATCTTTTTATCGGCTTCAAAACTTGTGAAGTGTCAACTTTATAAACTAGTTTGATAAGGGTAGATATTATACCTCAGAGTAGTTTGATTTAGTAGTATTTATTTTTCGAGTAAAGTGATGTCACTTTGTGAGGTTCAGGGAGAAACTTCTGTGGGAACGAGAGGAGACTCTGGAATAGGAGCGCAGTATCCTAATGATTTACTGGACCAGGGAGCAAAGGTTTGTGAACTTATTTTCATTATATTTTCTTAGTATAACTACTTAATATTTGTTTATTAATAATTATTTAGGGAGGCTTCGGTGAAGTTGGGTGTAACAGTAGACACTTCTGCCTACCTTTCTATATGAAGGTACGTAGAATAAAAGTTATGGCGTAACAAGTTTATCTCACAATGATCCAGATAACATTTATAATACCTAAATAGCTTAGGTATTTCATTGTGAAGAAATAGAATAATAGAGAACACACGAGAAACCGCCTAGGTACAACCGTTGACCTATATATAGCTCAATGCCTACAATACCTATAAAAGACAAGGTACGTGCTTATGCAGCGGACTGTGCTTGAAAACAATTTTTTTAGAAAATACTTTCATAAAACATTATCACTCCAGACTACATTTTTATCAATATTAAAAATGAATAGAAACATTAGAAACCATGTATTTGTGTTTATTACCTTTAAGAAATACCGAATTTCATTAGGTTTGTCTTAAGGTTGAACTGGCCGTACAGTTCTCCATACAAACGCCGTAGGTATGGTGATCACTCCCTTATTTAAGGATTCAGGTCCAAAACAAAACATGATATCGATTGATCTCTTTATTATCTAGGCTTGTATCGTAAAATTTTTTTAATAAGATAATTCACTTGAGAGTTATGAGCCTCGAAATATTTTCATATAAAGTTTTCGAGGCTCAAAACTTTCAACTTAATTATCATTTTAAAATTTAGTTACGATACAAGCATAAATAATGACGAGATCAATCGATATTATGCTTTATTCTGGAACTAAAATCTCAAATAAGGGAGTGATCACCCTAATACGTTTGTATGGAGAAGCGACCGGCCAGTTCAACCTTAAGCCTTGGTATAACATAGGTCTTATTCTTATTCTATTTGGGGGCGATATGTCCTGCACTGACGTCCCGCTTGGGGTGTATTGTGCATTTCCCCCGCCAGCTTCTACCCAAGCCATCCCAACTCCTTAACGTAGCGGAGAAGGACCTTGGGTCGCTGGCATAGCTGCTCCAGTGACTTGTGTGATGGTGGTGAGGATGTCGTCGATGAGAATGACTCTTGTAGTCCGATTGTAAATCGTATCTGTTCCGTGGCTTCGCAGTGCAACAGTACATGCTCCACGGTCTCATCTTTTAGCATACAGCCTCTACATAGAGGACTGTCTGTTGCTCCAGTTTTATGCAGAAAGTAATTCAGGTTACAATGACCTGCGATAAGGCCTGCTACAATGCGTAGTTCCTCACGCTTTAGTTTCAGCAGGTTGTTTGTCAGCTTCTTATTTAGAGTTGGGAACATGGCCTTTGTTTGTTTACAATCCTCTGTCTTATTCCACAGGTTTTGTTGTTCTCTCTCGGTGTGACGACGTAGTAGTTCCCGTACTTCCATTGCTGATGGCTTGCAAAGGCTCCTTACGTCATCACAAACTTGTTTTTTTGCTCCTTTCTTTGCCAGAGTATCTGCCATGGCGTTACCCGGGCATGCACTATGTCCCTTTGTCCATGTTATCATTATTCTGTAGTTTTTTGACAGCCTTTGTAAGGCAGAATGACGCTCAGCTATGACTCTAGACCTGGTTACTGGTCTTCTGAGTGCATATATTACAGCCGCACTGTCTGTAGTAAAAAGAAGGAGCTTGTCCTCACGCTCACTTTCTAAACTAGGTGTTATGTCTAGATGTGATATTGCCCTCGCAGCTAGCAGTAAGCCCATTGCCTCTGCTTGCATACCAGTGGTGGTGGTGGTGGTCTTATTTAGCCCTTTTGCGTCTGAGATTCCAAGTTCCGGTGAGTAGTAACCGCAACCGGCACCGCAGTCTTATTTTTTGCGCCATCTGTGTAGATATTGTGTGTCGGCACTAGATCTGCCAGTGCACTGTTCTCAGTAGCCAGTTTGTACTTCTTGTTGTCAAGGTGGGTACTGGCTACTTTGTCAGTGCCTTGCTTTGATTCGGGGATTATTTTAGTGCCCTTGTCTAGTATTCGACAATGGTTTGTGATTTGTCCCGTGCCTATCCACTGGTTTGTTGACTTTATCCTTAGTGCTGCCGCCATCGCTTCTTGCTGTATATGAAGATGCAGTGGCGTCAGACCCAGGATGACATCTAGGGCAGCTGATGGTGTTGATTTTATACAGCCGCTAATCAAAGAGCAAGCCAGTCTTTGGGTTTGCTGCAGTTTCTTTATTGTAGTCACCAGACTTGTTCGTGGCCACCACACTACGCCTACTATGACTGTGTAGATCCATCGGCAGAGCTTCGGTTTCAGACCCCAGTCTTTCCCTACTGCTCTTGTACTTTGCATCAAAATTTTTGTAGCTTTTGTTGTGATGTGTTCAAGGTGTTTTCCCCACAAAAGCTTGCTGTCAATATAAATATGCTGGATAACATAGGTATTACCAGTAACAACAAAAACGATTAAAACTAAACAACCCAGCAATCATTATGGAAGTGAGAAAACAATTTGCATGCAGTGCAAGAAATAGCAATTTTATTCTCTTTAAGGCCACAGGAAATATCATATTGAAAGTGTCTCCGTTCTAGTTTTATACTTATTGTTTTGAAAATAAAGTTGAATTTGTATTTCTTTTGGTTTCCCTTGAAATGAAAGCGTTCCATATTACCTCTGAAGATAAACAATGCAAAGATTTGCTCTATGTTGAGGTAGGCTTTGACTATACATGGATAGGGTTGGCGCTTCGCGAATACACAAAATAATTTAAAATGTTATTACTTTTATCACAGCGTTGATTCGCCCTCAGCCGTAATTAAAATAAAAGCGGCCTTGTGCAAGTTGGACCCTCACACCCAGGGTTCCGTACCAACACAAAATGTACCAAAATAATAGTTATTTATTTTTATAAAATTCGAGTTCCTTAGTGGGAGTTTGCCCCATACTTGGCTGGTTTTTGTCTTTGTTTTTATATATTAGATTTTGCACTAACACTAAACCAAGTTTGATGAATGTATGTATTACCGTTAGAAAGATAGAGCAAAAACAAAAGACTATAAAAAAGAGAAAGAGCAGAGGTTTTTTCTATGGGATCCCCTTTTATTTTAAGCATTTTGTTATCATTATAATTTGTTAGCGATCCGCCATAATAGCACATATTCTTTGAAAATTTAAAAAGAACTTCTTGTTAGGGTTCCAAGATACAGCCCTTTAAAGGTCAGACACATGAACGGACGGCTTAGTACCTAATAGGGTCCCGTTTTCTAGTACGAAACCTTAAAAACAAATAATGTAATTTTTTCTTGTTTTTGATAGTTACCTATGCCTTTGAACGCAATCTCACCTGATGGTAAGTGATGATATGGTCGAAGTTATTAACAGGATTAACCTAGAATTTCTGGCTCTCAAGGACAATTGCCGGAACACACCGTTAGGTGCTTGGTGACAGATTTTCTACTTGAGGGTGGTTGCAAGCCAGGCGGGCATCCGCAAAATGCCCATTCACCACGCGGTGAAGCTCAAGCCCGCGGCGGAATTCGAACTATGGACCTGCTGCGCGGCAGTCCATAGCATATGCCACTGAGTCATCACTGCTTCAAAAATCATTACGGCCTTATATACCAGAAGGGGTTATTGCCAGGGATGTCTAAACATCCACACCTTTTCAGTTGCACTTCAGTCATTTCATAGTCCATACCTCTAATTCAACACTGTTTTTTATTCAAATCGTTTGTCCCTTACATAAATACGGTAAAGTGATTCTGGAGCTTGATGTTCCATTCTGGATCGTGGAAAAATAAAACGGAACTGGGACGTGATATTTAACATGCAAAATAAAATAAAAAAAACTCGCACTAAAGACGAAAAACTCACAGCCCTACTTACCTCTTTTACGTGCTTCAAAGGTTAGCTCGCCGAAAGTGCAAATATGAACGATATGAAAGTGTTACTTACATTTTGAAAAGGTGCAGAAGTAAAGAAAGTTATCGATCACTAAGGTGGTTAAAAATATACCCGCATTCTTTATTTTGTTGTTAAGACTCACGTCAAATATTTTATTTTGTAAGCTGTAGAAAATTTTAAGTATGTTTTTTTTATCATTTTATGGCCATAAGTAATCGATAATCTTTTATTATACTTAGGTACCCAGGTCTTAAATATTCAACTCAACAATTTTTTTAATTTATAATTATATTGGTAAGCATTACCACTATGCTTACATCACAAGACTAATCTAGGGCAATAAGGCAATTTTGTAATACTTATAAATAAGTAATATCACCAGTATGATGTCAATATAGGTAACGCTGTTTTTCAGTCCGAGCTCGGGCTATGGTCTTGGTTGTGGATATAAATTAAATAAAGTTTCATTGGCACCAGCTAACCGTGAAGTGAGTATCAAACGAGCGCCTGCTCTTTTTAAGGCCACTATGGTTTTAATCACATAGAGTGAGGAATCAGGCAGGCGGTGATACGCCAATGTTATTATACCCCTGCCTAATGTAGAGGTTATTTTGTCTATGGGTGCGGGTAAGTTATGCTATGGTGGATGCGCTGCTGCGCGAGGTAGCTGTTGCCGGAAGATGCGTGACCACGAGCCCTGTGTTCATCAGGGATAATGTAGAATTGTAATGGAAAGAATTTTTCAAATCGGTCCAGTAGTTTTTAAGTTTATTCGTTACATATACAAAAATACAAATCATTCCTCTTCATAATATCAATAATAAAACTTAATTCTTTATAATATTTATAATTAATTAATAAGTGTAGATTTTAATTATAATCATACAGGTGTGAGGAAACTTATCCCATCTCTTGCCCAAATCACATCGGTAAGTTAATAAGGGCTAGATTTTTGTAGGTCCCTAATTGTGAAAGTTGGTAGGACCTAAAATGATTGTTTTTTTTATATATATGTCATATATGTTATATATGCCGCCATATGTATGACAACGCTTTATTTTTACCACTGAAAGGCTAGGGCGTTTGAATTTTGTCTACATATAGGTACGAATATATTGATAGAAAAATATGATAAGATGTAAGTATTTGCTGAACGAATTAGAATTGCAATTCAACGGGACAATGCTGCCTGCATGCTGGGCATGGCACGCTGCCAACTGGGGGCCAAGTCTGCTACTTGTTTAGCCAAGGGCCTGCGGTTACACTTAATTTTCACCGGCTAATCTGTTTATGTTCACACTTTTAGCCGTAATATATTATATGGTTCGTAGTATTTTGTTAATTTTATATTCTGCAGCAAAAACACAAATACAAACAGTGAAATATATCTACTTACATAAATAATTAATAGAATGAATGTAGCTTGGCTAAAATGCTACCACGCTGTAAAATTAAACGCTTTGATTTTACCGACTAAAAAATATGAGACTTGACGAAGAACTGTTTTTCTTTTAAATACGTTGGTATACCTATTATCATCAGTTATTTTGGGAATCTCAAAGAAGGTACTCGTCAATTGACCGTTATGGACGATATCATGAACGCTGTCTGACATATTGTACTATTTTCTAATAAAAACAAACGGAGCTCCCAGTCTCAGTATAGCAATAGTAGCGTCGTAGACTTGGATGAAGACAGGTCGTTACTCTAGTCATCTAGTTTGGATACTTTGGATAGGATGGCTGTGTATTTGATTCTCGTCACGTGTATTTTGATTAATGTGAGTAAATAAAATTGTAATTATTATAAATCGGTAGGTGCTGCATTAGACTTACCTACTTTGATATTCTTTGCTGATCGCTTTGTCTATCAATCTCATTGACCTATACCTACTATTATCTCGATGATTAATCTATGTATTTTTATTTTCTATAGCTTGAATTGATACAGCCGATACCTATGCCAAATATCAGGGAAATTGTACATTTGATTATTTATTGATTCCTTTTTTGATTCCGTATAACTACGTATTTGTAACCGTAATAAGCTCTATTTCTATATTTTTCAGATCGAATGAATCGATCGGTTCGAATGGGTAGAAACGAGTCTCTAATTACAAAAATAACAAGTTTCATTTTAGGTTAGCCAATGGCGGCAAATTCAAAATTTAAAGAGATATTTGATGTTAAATGATCAATTAATTAAGATAAACGCGAGTTTTTGTACCTTTTTTTTAAACTATATTTATTATTGTGATGAATTACATTTGTTATACTGGTAGATAAAATTAAGTTTTGATATTTAAGAGTTTTTTTTTTCATTTTATATGGTTTTATATTTTGAAAGCCCGAAATTCTAGATAAGCCTGAACAACATCTTCGACCACATCATCACTTACCATCAGGTAAGATAGTGGTCAAAGGCTAGCCTTACATGTATAAATAAAACTTAGGTAAATCTTTATACACTTTTTTGTGGTAATTTATGTTACCATGTCGTTTATGACATGGTAACATAAATTACCACAAAAAAAGTGTATAAAGATTTACCTAAGTTTTATTCAATAACTTGCCGCAGAAAATTATAGTACCTATTCATGATTTTGGAAATTTTGCCTCAGTGAAACGCATGTATTAGAGCTTGCCTAGTCGTTATTGACTGATCTACTGGGTTAAAGCAATGTTCGCTGCGGGCTGATGTCATTAATTTGATGGATGATTCTGTCCCGGTCGTTGCCATTATAGCATGGTGGTCGGGCCTATTGCGAATGCTTGCAACTTGTTGAATGTATAAGACTTCCCGCAAACTTTTATATTTCCTATTTCTGCATTTCCTACCTTGTTTTCAGGGTTTAAGAAAACAGGTAGAAGTGAAATCGAAGAACGGCGTTAATGTGAAAAATATTACATATTTTATCAAATTTTCTTGCATTTCGGACAAACCATTTCATTGGTTTGTTTGAATTTCATACTGGCCGGCAACGAGTTGCTAATTTGGAAATTTTAAGACGCCTAATCATAACGGAGTTGTTATAGTTATATTATAACATTAAAGATAACGTATTAGTGCCCTTGGGAAGCTCTACACTAGGTTCTATACGAGTCGTAGTATATGAGTCTGTATAGTGGGCCTGTAAGATATCCCCGAGTTCTCTTTTAGTCATTCATACAATGATAATGGAAAGTACCTAACTCTGTTATTCACTGTTCTAAAAAAACAAAACGAAGTCAAATATAAAGTTCCCATCACGTGTGCGGCAAATTACAAATCGGTGGTACAAGACTTATTAAAAATGACGAACCCGGCGGTGAAGCAGTGATGGCTCAGTGGCATTGGCTATGGACTGCCGCGCAGCAGGTCCATGATTCAAATCCCGCCGTGGGCATGAGCTTCACCGCATGGTGGAAGGGCATTTTGCGAGTCCCTGCCTGGCTAGCGACCACCCTCAATAGAGACTTAACGACCATGTCTCAAAGTGACTAGGGCGCAGTGCAATTCATGACTTGTGATGAAATGCATCTGTTATAGGCAGAGGTACGCTTAATATCAGTTGGGCCTCGAGCTTGTTCCGTTACAATAATATAAAAAAATAATTAAAAAAACCACAAAAGAAAAAACCAAAAGTAAAATTATTCTGGGCAATGGCGTGGCAGATTTACTAAGTCGTTGTATTATCTAAGTATATTGAAAGCTGTTTGTTTTGAATGTAAAATAAAGTAATGTACCGATACCAACAGTAAAAAGTTGAGCATGTTGCAAGGGAGAAGATTAGTTACATGTTTTTTCGTTTCTGTTTTCAGGTAGTATCCTCATACGGAGCTGAAGCACCTTACACGCTGCTCAACGATGGGAATAAGATTCCTGTAGTTGCTTTGGGCACGGGCAGAGGAACAGCTGGTGGAGTGAGTATTACTGTCATTAGACAATACTAAGTATTACCTATTTACAATTTTGTATTGTATTTATATATCGAGCGAACAGAACCACCGCGCCGGCCGTTCTGTCAACGTGTCGCGTTCACCAGTACAGAAATTATACTCTTAATTAAACATCTTGATCATAAAATAAATATTAAGGTTGAACTGGCCGGTCAGTTCTCCATACAAAGGCCGTAGGGTGATCACTCCCTTATTTCAGATTTTAGGCTCAGAATTAAGCATAATATCGACTGAACTCGTCATTATCTAGGTTTTTATCGTAACGAAATTATAAAAGCTTAATTAAGTTGAAAGTTATGAGCCTTGAAAACTTTACATGAAAATGTTTCGACGCTCATAACTCTCAATTTAATAATTTTTAAAATGTCGTTACGATACAAACCTAGATAATGACAAGATCAATCGGTTTTATGCTTTGTTTTGGACCTAAATCCTCAAACAAGGGAGTGATCACCCTACGGCGTTTGTATGGAGAAATGACCGGCCTGCAGTTCACCCTTAATAGGATCTACTTACACCCTGTGCCAATACTTGGTTGCTCAATCGTAATCGACCAAAAAAAGCAGGGTCTCTGTGGCAAGTTGGGGGCAGCATTGAATGTTTGAATATTTGTTCTAGTCCGGCGATCACTTTGGACCGCACGATTAGGTCATAAAGAATTTGAAACGAATGACATGTAGCGTACCTAGGCATTTATATAGAATTATGAAATTAGTATAAGAGTTCAATCGCTTAAAAGGTTCTTGAGTATATGGTTCTTAAAGAGGGGTGACAACTGGTCAAAAAATCAAGTGGTAAAAGAAGATCTAATTTTTAGAAGATAAAATTTAATTTCTTATTCTGTATCTCTTATGCACTGTGCAATCTTTCAATCGTAAGACGCGGAAATGACTGCCAGCAAACATAAAAATACATCAACCTACCCTCATAATAACCATTTACCTACCAACTAATTAGACAAAAGTCTAATTGGTACCAACCAATTAGACTTGTATAAGTATTTATGTAAGTATATTGAATATAGGATCATTGGAGAATATATTGAATTGAAAACAACAGTTCGTAAACTTTGCCTATATATGTCAGATTGCACACCGATAATTAATTCGTTGATCATTAGAAAACAACCATCAACTCATCCTTAGGGAACTAATCGAACAAAAAACTGACAATTTCAAAACTATATATACAATTTCTTACTTTTCAGAAATCAAACGAAGAAGTTCGAGACGCTGTCGCATGGGCTATAGAAGCTGGTTACCGACATGTTGACACTGCATCCTTTTATGAGGATGAAGAGCAAGTAGGGCAGGGCATTGCCGACGCTGTTGCCAAGGGACTTGTAACGAGGGATCAAGTCTTTGTCACCACTAAGGTAAAAAAATGACTGACTGAAGAAGATCATACTACATAAACAGTGGAGTGGATATTAAAATGCAAAGAACGCCTTGAAGTAAATGGCTTGTGGACTTGAATGATGTCACTTGTTATGTTTTATGTCTCCTTAATTAAGAGTAATAACGTACGGTCCTATGGTTTACATAAATACGTACGGTATTTATATGAATATTGCAACATGATTAAAAAACATGAATACAGTGCGGTCGCCGAGAGAATACCTACATTTCAGTATATACAAAGCATGGAAGTAATAAGTACTACGACGTAGTACTTATTACTTCCATGATACAAAGTTACTTTATGCTACATTTGACAGTTCGTTTTAAAAATATTTTTTCCATACGTCATATACAATCTTTTTCAAAATGATTTTGTAGAATGGTAACGCCGCGCCGTAACGAAACCTAGCTACAAACGCGATAGAGCTGACCGATCTCTTTGGTATTTTGACTGAATCTTACTTAAAAGAATAAACGTTTTTTTTCAGCTTTGGAACAACCGACATGCGTGAGACCAGGTGGTGCCGGCGCTGAGGGAATCTCTCAGCAAACTCGGACTTGACTACGTGGATCTTTATCTTATACACTTCCCTATGGATGTGAAGGTACAATACAATAGAAAATAAAAAAGACCACCAATTAGGTGTTATTTTTAGTAGTGGAAGGCAGTCAGAAAAACTTTTTTTAGTGCGTAGTCGTATATAGGTAATGTAAATACATATTTATATGTAGGCTGCTAACAGCCTTTAATCTTTCAGTGGATGGCATATTAATATGGTCGCAGATGCTGCTGATTGGGCCAATAACGAGAACTGGCTCTCAAGGTCAGCTACTGAATACATCTACCACCGATAGATGCTTGGTGACAGATTTTCTGTTTAACTGCTTAAGATCGGCTGTGCGAATTTGTAAAAGGTGTGTTGCACATGAATCTAATACCGCATCTACCTGGCAAGTTCGATGTTTAGAGGTTAATGGTAGACATAACTAAATCAATAAGTATTTTTAGGTCCAACGTATAGATTACTCAGATTCGTTCAGACGTTACATTAATATAATACTGGGGTCAAAGAGCACTATTTAGAAATGTATGCACATTGCATAGTTTAAAACTGAACAGTACTATGGGCAATTTTATTTTATGGTCTTTAGAATCTATCATAAACAAATGAGTGTCCGAGGCTTCATCATGGCAGAGGCATCATCCAATTAATTAAAGCATCTGTTAAGTAGGTAAGGTATAGGGAACGATAGCTTAAATTTCGCAATTTAAAAATATGCTTAATTGATAAAGTAATTTTACATAATTATTGATAACTTTAATAAACACACTAAGGCAATGCATTTCACTTATTATGTCAGGATGATGGTTCTTTCGGTGACACCGACTACTTGGATACCTGGCAAGGCATGGAGGAAGCCAAGGAGCTGGGCTTGGCGAGGTCCATCGGCGTTTCCAACTTTAATGCAAGCCAGATTGATAGACTGTATGCGAACTCCAAGATTAAACCAGCAGTTAATCAGTTTGAGGTAAGATCATAAATTACGGTCTATCTCTATTTCCAATATCAAAGCAATGACGAATAGACTGTGCTAACTTCTAGAGTAAACCAGCATCAGTACATAAGTTTATGGTATGCTTGTATAAGTCGATCCATCGGTGTTACCAACTTAAATATACTTTTACCTTTTGTCGTCTACGACATTGAACAGAGAAGCAGACTTTGGATAGTTGTACCTGATATCACTTCTAAATACAAAAGTTTGCCTCTCATTTTCCAGGTGAACCCAACGATAACACAAGAATCTTTAGTCTCCCACTGCCAAAGCCTTGGCATCAAAGTGATGGCGTACAGTCCGATGGGCTTCATGGTGACCAGAAAGAGGACCGACGCGCCGCCACCTCGGTACGACGATCCTGCACTAGTTGCTATCGCGACCAGGTACGGGAAGAATGTGGGGCAAGTCGTACTCAGATACTTGGTAAGTAGATTTTTGACATCATTTGAGACAGTTTGCATAAGTGAAATCATTCAGATCAAACATATCTAATAAGTTTTATATACCAGCTGTATTATAGGTTGGCTTTTAATGACAATCTTCACATGTTGTTGATCGAAACTGTCTTTTAAGCTGTTGTCGATGTGGTAGCAGATATAATACAACTAGTCGAAAGTAACTCTCACGGAAATCTACTGAAACACACCGTTACGTACTTTAAAAAGATTTTCTACTTAAAGGTTGGTAGGACAGTCAGGCTGGCACTAGAGCTAGGTAGTAGGTACTAGGTATATATACCTATATATAAAATGTACCACCAAGTAGAAAAAGTGTAGGCTTAAAACCTACAACTGCATTAGTTGCAGCCGAAATTGTGACACATAGCTATGTCGGTTCAATTAGTGAGGCAGAAAATTAGTAGTACGTCGAGTCGCAACAGGCTCTGAAGCAATTATCAAAAATAATACAAACACAAAATTATGTTTTGTAAAACTTCCTGAGCTTGAGTGCGGTAAAAGCAGGGTCTCAGTCTTACCCCAAAATTATACTATGGGGTAAGACCGTTTTTATGTAACTTTTTAATATCCCATTAAGCTCATCAAATACATAGAATTTGAAAGGTTTTGGAAGCTTTAAGCGTGTAATTTGCGGGAATGGAATCCAATATACCTACAGTTTGCATGTAGCGTTTTCTGATTATCAAGAAACATATAGATTTGAGTTACGTTGTGACTGGTTATTATTATTATATATATACGAGTTTAGGCGATTGTTAATAATTAAAATTAAATTGCATACTCATACACATATTATATGCTAAGCACTTTGGATTGGTGGTGGTCACGATCTCGCAAAGAAAAGGACCAAACTAAATGATCAATCCAAAGTGTTTAAACAAGTGGTCAAAGGCAGACGGTGTCTGTCATATTACAAAATTGTTATTCCATATTCTTGGGATGATCTATTTCCGATTCGTTATTCATTCTTCTGTTTTCTATTTGTTCCAGATCGAAAGAGACCTAATCGTCATTCCGAAGTCGACTAACAAGACTAGAATTACCCAAAACATCGAATTATTTGACTTCAAACTTAGCGATGATGAAGTCGCGACCATCAGCGCTTTCAACAAGAACGTTAGAGTTATAGAGTGGCTTAACCTTAAGAACCATCCATACTACCCCTTTCATTAACACAATTAGTGACTCAGTGACTTGTCAAGAAAATGTATACAATTACTCATTACTTTAAAGAGAGATGTGATTGCAGTGAAAATACATAAGTAACTTAAAGTATACTTTACACTTACAGTGAAGAATTTAATTGCAATAAAGTAAATACAGCTTTTGATTATTTGTGAATAACTATGTTCTCTACTAACTTACGAGTATTATTGTGGATCTCCAGAGGTATTTAGCTTTGTACGTACTTATTTATATTGTAATATAAATAAGCAAATTTCACCTGGCAACATTTTTGAAACAACTAATTACAAGGCGTTTGCGGCGTTCTAGGGAGGTATTTGTTCAGCAGAGGAAATCGGAAATAGAATATTTTCATTTCTCTATTGTGTTAATAACAAATAGATGCAACCTACTTACGTCTTCGGGTATGCTCTAACCAATTGAGCTAACATGGCATGACTTCATAACTCAAATCTTTCCTATCGTTCTTTAACCATCGTATTGGGATGGAATCAATTGGCTAGAGTTGGCGAATAGAGTGAACAATTTGTTTTGACGTCATCAATCTGAGCGATTCCATCACCGATTGTAAGCTTGCTTAATTGACGTGGAGGTATAAAATTTAGCAGTAAGATTAAGTTATTATTACTATAAGAGGTGAGAGTTTGCCCCCTGTACTCTATCAGCCGGATCGTCTACTTCTGAACACAGCCTCCCCTTTATTGGGGGGTTTTTCCATAATCCCCACGCTTGGTAGGCGTCTTGGGGGATCGCAGTGTATGATATCATTTTCTCAGAAAGCGCTGCTGCCCACCTTCTGGTGTGTTACACTAAGTCGCCTCTTATGACACCCACGGGTAGAGATAGGGGGTGACATTCTATCCCGGCACCCCACGAGCCATACACATTTTGATACAAATTAGTTAACGAAATTTATTAACTAAAGTTTAAACGTAATGTACATATCATATTACGTAATTATTATCATTTTCCCATCACTTAGCTAAACACCTAGGAAAGTTAATAAGATGATAAGGTCCATTAAGCTAATACGGTATATATAGGTCAATGATAAGGGCCAGATTTTTGTGGGTACTTCATTGTGGTGGTTGGTAGGACCAACAGTGATTGTTTTTTTTGCAGTGAAGTAAATACTTACATACATTTATCTACAGATACATATTTCTGTATCCAAATCAAACGCTTTATTTTTTACCGCTGAATGGCTAGCCTTTTCAATTTTTTAATCATATAGGTAGGTACTAATATATTGATAAAATATCATAATAAGATGTTATTATTAGAAAGTTCTGCAGCATAAACAATAATACAACATTTTAACATATAATCACGCCTGTATTCCCCGAAGGGGTAGGCAGAGCTAGGGTAGGCCACGTTTCACCAATTGGGTTTTGGTCCCATTTTATAGCGCGCGAACCTATTGCCATTCACCAGGCACGACTGTGCCCGGTGAATGGCAATAGGTTTCAGGGTTATACAACATATTTTCTCTAACACACTGGACGAAACACAAGAACATATTATGAATGATATGTTTACGCTATCAACAATATAAGACAAGAACTTAATGTATGAAACTCTGGCAGGGCACTAAGATGGTATACAGACCAGGTAGTCAGTGTGCTAATCAATATGAATCTATAATGGACTCGGCCTGCTCAATTTTGTCAGTTTTGGTAGTCTACTAACTTCATATCGTTCTTATTGAGTTAATATTGATTCAATCTCGGTTTCATATCAAAACGAAATGAAATAATAAAATAATAATAAATAATAACGAAATTGTTTTCTGAATTACCTTACTCTTCTCTTTTTATTTTTTGTTGGCAATATTATCTTCAAACCAACCAATTCATCATAGATTCATATATTCATAAGGGATCAGCAGACTACAGATTCTGTCTTGTATGAATCTTGAAAGAATCTATGCTGAATATGAACATGTAATTAGCAGACTTGGCTTCTGATGTGCGTCTAATGCACATGACACCCTACTCACATCCACGTGAGAAGTGGTATGCTGCTATTTTGGCGCACATTTCCCTCGCATAGTCGCCTCCTACGACACCCACGGGAAGAAATGGGGGGGTTACATTCTGACCCGGCACGCTACGCAAGTTTTGTGAGATATACGAAAGTATTGAAGAATAACATTGACTTGTGTTGTGGCTTTATGGAACTTGACTAAATGCTACCATGCTATAAAAATAAAGGAGCTTTAGTGATTTTCACGACTTTATAATACGATCTTTGGCGAAACACAGTTTTTCTTTTAAGTATGTAGGTACACTGAGAAAAATGACTGTCATGATTCATGATAATTGTAAAGGAATTTTGAAATATATATCCGTATTCCAAATAAAAACGGACCAAGAGTATTTAATTATAATTTGCACGTATATCACAAGAATTAGTCATGAATTAATGTTACGATAAAAAATAAGGCAACAGCACAAGATTTCTTAGTGCTGAATACTCATATTTTGTCAGTACGCGTCATGACAAAATATCATGACGAACTCTAAATTACCCCTAACAGTAATGACAAAAAGTCGTGAAGGGAATGATAAAAATTTAGGAATTAATGGTATAGTTTCAATAATGAAATGATAAATTATTGTTAAATTCACGAAAATAAGAATACATTTCCTAACAACCTAACAGGAATGTTTTGGTATCTTTTCGTTATTATCATAGCAGTTTTAAAGAGCTTTCACGTATATAACCGTGGGCGAGAATAACTTTTAATCCTTATTTTCCTGGTGATTTTGCTGCACTGCCGAGCACTGCCGAGTGTTTCCGATTGCTGCCGATGTCAATTTATAATGTTAGCTGAATATCTTTCGGAGCCTTCGGATTATTTCGTTAGCGCGATGCAGGATTTCACACATTCGGATGCATTTTGTATAGGAAAGAGCGTAAATAACGATAGCGCCATCTATGTAGTGCAAAAGAAACTGCAAATTTGAACTTATTGACATTAATATTGCTGTACACGTCTGGATGAAATTAGAAGGAGTGAATAGTGTGCATTATAAAGAAATATATTTAAATAAAATTATTTAATATAGAATTACTCAATACAACAAAGGAGACGAACCTCTGATGATGACTCATTGGTTGAAAATTTTTGACCGACAGGCTAAAGCTAGAATGGGCAGAATGGATATTGGCTTCAACTTGAGCTAACATAAAAGTACATTAGGTTAGCTTTTAGAGACAGATTTTCTACTTGAGGGTGGTAGCTAGTCAGGCAAGCACTGCAACTTCTAAGGACATCGTGTCGGTCACGAAAGTTGAACATGACATTACAATCTTTTATTTTTTCCCAACAAATAATTAAGCCCCTCTTGACCAGCTTTCTGGAGCCATAGACCTAATAAATGCTGATTTAAATTGCATCACAACATGGTGCAGACAATTTGGTCTGAAAATAAATCATAGCAAGACGCAGGTAATGATTGTGGGAAGTTCGCAGTTAATCTCAAAGGTGGACTTGTCAACGATTCCATCCATTCATTTTGATGGAGTCCCTATTCCCTATAGTACATCTATAAAAAATCTAGGGTTGACAATCGATCATTGCTTAAGTTGGGCTCCTCAGCTACAAGTTACTAGTCGCAAATTGTACGCCACCGCTGGCGCTTTAAAAAGGCTGCGCAACTTTCTTCCTATCACCACTAAAGTTGCTCTAGTTCAATCTCTTTTACTCCCAATTCTAGATTACGCTGATGTCTGCTATCCAGATCTCACTGAGGAACAGCTAGATAAGCTTGAGCGTCTTCAAAACTTCTGCATAAGATTTATATTTGGTTTGCGCAAGTATGATCACATATCTCAATATAGATCAAAGCTCAAGTGGCTCCCTATACGTCTTCGCCGGAATGCTCACATACTCTCTCTCCTTTACAATATTTTGTTCAATCCTTTGACCCCGCGCTATCTTAAGGAACGTTTCAATTTCCTTCACAATGCCAACGTTCTCAATCTTAGGTCATCAGAAAATCTTGCCCTCAGTATGCCTCAACATGGCACAGTATTTTATGATCACTCATTTTCAGTGAAAGCTGTTCGCTTATGGAACTTATTACCAGTTACTATCAGGCGTGCACAATCCTTGTCGACCTTCAAAAGCCAAGTAAAAAGTTTCTATCTCGCCGATTAGTTTAACCAGTGTGAACTTGGGTTTTGATTATAATACACCAAAGAATTAATGTGTATATATATAAATATATATTGTATTGTAGTGTATATATATATTATGTAAGTATATCAATGTATTAATTATATGTTTATATATATTTCAATATGTATTAGTGTATTTTTATGTATTAGAAGATGTTTTTCTTTTCTTGTTTATAATTTATTATTAATTGATTTAGTAATGTATTATTGTCTTGATTTGATTGTACCTTTATCTTTATATTACACCCCGTCTTGTTATTCCTGTATTTCCTCTCCATCCTAAGGTTGCCTGGAAGAGATCACTATTAGTGATAAGGCCGCCCATTGTAACACTTTATTTTAAGCTTTCTTTTACTTTTATGTTATTTTTGTATATTAAGTGGTGTAACAATAAAGAATTATCTATCTATCTATCTATCTAATTGTTTCAATAATTATTTAGAACGTTAAATCATAGTAAATTATTGGTAAAAACCCATTACCTCACATATGATTAAATTATTATATTTTGCGTAGAAAATTATGTTTTTTTGTCATGCACTGTCTTGGTATTTTATTTTCGGTTACGCACTAATTCTTAATTAATTGTCGTGCAAAATTTTGCTTACGACAAACTTGCAATTAGTTATGATATTCCTGTTAAAAAGAAGGTATGTCGTAATAATTTAGCATTTAGTTACTTTATTTGTATATGACAGGTTGTCATGACTTTTGGTTGTTATCTGAATTGAAACTTGTAGTGACGAAACCTGAAGTATATCTGCCTTCATGCAATTTCATCATACTCTTGATATTGCCGCCAGTGTGGCAATTAAAGTGTCAACACTAGCTCGGTATTTAAAAATTGTTTAAAATTATTTCTTTTGCGTGAAACAAGTTGAAATTAGGCTAGACGTAATGAAAGTAAGCTAAGACAGTGCCGTGAAGTGTTATACTAGTGAAATATTAAAAGTTGAATTAAAATCAAACAAAATTTAATAAAGTCGATATAAGCGCTATTCTATTACAAATTATAGATATCGCAAAATTGCAAGGTTACTTTAAGCATTAAGCGCCAATCAGTGAAGTTTTGTGATAAACATTCAGTAATAATCAAAAAATAACACAAAATCAGCCGGTTATTTTCCTACCGCCCCATTTAAAATAAGTTGAACTTTGGACTCTGGTACGTTTGTTTCTACGGTTCACGCACCTTTCAATGACCTTCAATTAGTATACAAAGAGTACGAAGTAGATCGGAAATTTTGTCGTTCACTTCAAGCAACTGCGTGGCCTAATGGCTATAGCGTCTGACTGAGTTGCTATAGACGACACCTCACTGCGTTCAATTCCCAGTGGAGGTGAAACTTTTTGCACCAAATTTTATTTTTATTTTATATATATCTTACTGTCATATAGTGCATAGATTTAAAGTAACATATACACTTACTTTAGTTTAACTATCTTAACTAAAATGGAACTAATGGATACTGACCATGTGACAATTAGATTCAGGCCACGGCATAGAGCAAATTCTTTGGGAAACCTGACAGACTCTTCCTTGTTTGAGTCTACTAGAATTAGCCTACCAGACACATTTCTAGACCAAAGCGAAGTGCATCTTACGAGTACATCAAAGCAATTAATAAATGACCTCGAAACATCCCTCGCGTCGGCGATTAATGAAATTGACAGATTAATATTAGAAAATGGGCAATTAAAAAAAGATCTGGACAAATTCATTAAACTTAATGATATTTACAAGAAAATAGATCGTGGCGACCCCCATAATTCGCCACTTATAGGCAGAAAAAGAAAACGTCAGCGTATTTCCTTGGGGGTGGAAGATACCCCAATTTCGGTCCCAAGAACTACGACAATAACTGAAGAAAGACAACACAAAATAATAGACGAATTGAATATGCAAGTACAGCAGCTACAACAATGCCTAGAAGAAGAGAAAAATAAAAAAAGTAATATTCAAATACTAAAAAAAGATATTAAGTCTAAACTCATTGTATACAAGAAAAACGCATATAGAACAAAAGCACCTATAGTAAAAAAGTTCAAAATAATTGCAAGAAAAATCAATAAGCTTCAGAATGAAATTATTAAATTTAAACAAGAAAACGAACAATTACAAAGTAAACTGATAACACAACAATTCATAAAAAAAACCTCATATTGAGAGCAACATAAATACAGAAACTAAAGATTGTAAACAAAGTCAATACCAAGATAGAAATTTTTATAATATAAGCACAAGCACCAAAATAAGAAAAACTATTATTTTCTCTGACATCACGGGAAAAGGACTAGCATCTAAAATAGTAAATAACGTAGATAATCTTCAACTTATCAACTATTGTCAACCAGGAGCGAGGTATGACAATATTTTAGAAAATTTTGACATTAAGACAAAGAACTTAGGGCATGAGGATACAGTTGCAAGAATCATAAATAGATACCAAGAAATACTTCATAACACTACAAAGAAGCAACGATATGTAAAAATACTCAGAAAGATAATAGACAAACAAGATAGGCTCTTCAACATAATAATATGTGGAATGCGATATGTTAATCCAGACTCAGACTCAGACTCAGACTCAGACTCAGACTCAGACTCAGACTCAGACTCAGACTCAGACTCAGACTCAGACTCAGACTCAGACTCAGACTCAGACTCAGACTCAGACTCAGACCCAGACCCAGACCCAGACCCAGACCCAGACCCAGACCCAGACCCAGACTCAGACTCAGACTCAGACTCAGACTCAGACTCAGACTCAGACTCAGACTCAGACTCAGACTCAGACTCAGACTCAGACTCAGACTCAGACTCAGACTCAGACTCAGACTCAGACTCAGACTCAGACTCAGACTCAGACTCAGACTCAGACTCAGACTCAGACTCAGACTCAGACTCAGACTCAGACTCAGACTCAGACTCAGACTCAGACTCAGACTCAGACTCAGACTCAGACTCAGACTCAGACTCAGACTCAGACTCAGACTCAGACTCAGACTCAGACTCAGACTCAGACTCAGACTCAGACTCAGACTCAGACTCAGACTCAGACTCAGACTCAGACTCAGACTCAGACTCAGACTCAGACTCAGACTCAGACTCAGACTCAGACTCAGACTCAGACTCAGACTCAGACTCAGACTCAGACTCAGACTCAGACTCAGACTCAGACTCAGACTCAGACTCAGACTCAGACTCAGACTCAGACTCAGACTCAGACTCAGACTCAGACTCAGACTCAGACTCAGACTCAGACTCAGACTCAGACTCAGACTCAGACTCAGACTCAGACTCAGACTCAGACTCAGACTCAGACTCAGACTCAGACTCAGACTCAGACTCAGACTCAGACTCAGACCCCGACCCCGACCCCGACCCCGACCCCGACCCCGACCCCGACCCCGACCCCGACCCCGACCCCGACCCCGACCCCGACCCCGACCCCGACCCCGACCCCGACCCCGAATTTGATTAATTTGAATAATTATATATATAAAATACGATTTGAATAATTGGAATTGGAATTGGAATTGGAATTGGAATTGGAATTGGAATTGGAATTGGAATTGGAATTGGAATTGGAATTGGAATTGGAATTGGAATTGGAATTGGAATTGGAATTGGAATTGGAATTGGAATTGGAATTGGAATTGGAATTGGAATTGGAATTGGAATTGGAATTGGAATTGGAATTGGAATTGGAATTGGAATTGGAATTGGAATTGGAATTGGAATTGGAATTGGAATTGGAATTGGAATTGGAATTGGAATTGGAATTGGAATTGGAATTGGAATTGGAATTGGAATGGGAATCGGAATCGGAATCGGAATCGGAATCGGAATCGGAATCGGAATCGGAATCGGTATCGGTATCGGTATCGGAATCGGAATCGGAATTGGAATCGGAATCGGAATCGGAATCGGAATCGGAATCGGAATCGGAATCGGAATCGGAATCGGAATCGGAATCGGAATCGGAATCGGAATCGGAATCGGAATCGGAATCGGAATCGGAATCGGAATCGGAATCGGAATCGGAATCGGAATCGGAATCGGAATCGGAATCGGAATCGGAATCGGAATCGGAATCGGAATCGGAATCGGAATCGGAATCGGAATCGGAATCGGAATCGGAATCGGAATCGGAATCGGAATCGGAATCGGAATCGGAATCGGAATCGGAATCGGAATCGGAATCGGAATCGGAATCGGAATCGGAATCGGAATCGGAATCGGAATCGGAATCGAATCGGAATCGGAATCGGAATCGGAATCGGAATCGGAATCGGAATCGGAATCGGAATCGGAATCGGAATCGGAATCGGAATCGGAATCGGAATCGGAATCGGAATCGGAATCGGAATCGAATCGGAATCGGAATCGGAATCGGAATCGGAATCGGAATCGGAATCGGAATCGGAATCGGAATCGGAATCGGAATCGGAATCGGAATCGGAATCGGAATCGGAATCGGAATCGGAATCGGAATCGGAATCGGAATCGGAATCGGAATCGGAATCGGAATCGGAATCGGAATCGGAATCGGAATCGGAATCGGAATCGGAATCGGAATCGGAATCGGAATCGGAATCGGAATCGGAATCGGAATCGGAATCGGAATCGGAATCGGAATCGGAATCGGAATCGGAATCGAATCGGAATCGGAATCGGAATCGGAATCGGAATCGGAATCGGAATCGGAATCGGAATCGGAATCGGAATCGGAATCGGAATCGGAATCGGAATCGGAATCGGAATCGGAATCGGAATCGGAATCGGAATCGGAATCGGAATCGGAATCGGAATCGGAATCGGAATCGGAATCGGAATCGGAATCGGAATCGGAATCGGAATCGGAATCGGAATCGGAATCGGAATCGGAATCGGAATCGGAATCGGAATCGGAATCGGAATCGGAATCGGAATCGGAATCGGAATCGGAATCGGAATCGGAATCGGAATCGGAATCGGAATCGGAATCGGAATCGGAATCGGAATCGGAATCGGAATCGGAATCGGAATCGGAATCGGAATCGGAATCGGAATCGGAATCGGAATCGGAATCGGAATCGGAATCGGAATCGGAATCGGAATCGGAATCGGAATCGGAATCGGAATCGGAATCGGAATCGGAATCGGAATCGGAATCGGAATCGGAATCGGAATCGGAATCGGAATCGGAATCGGAATCGGAATCGGAATCGGAATCGGAATCGGAATCGGAATCGGAATCGGAATCGGAATCGGAATCGGAATCGGAATCGGAATCGGAATCGGAATCGGAATCGGAATCGGAATTGGAATTGGAATTAGAATTGTTTATTAGCCTTATAACATTAGTAGCTATACTAGGCAAGTCAATTTACAAAAAAAATACTTAATATTAACATAATAATAGAATAAAATTTGGAAGCAATACACTATTAAATTTAAGATCAACAAGTAATAGCTATACTCTTGTTAATCTTAATATGTAAAAACAACTCATAAAATTACATAAGCATATATAAATACAACATAAAATTAGTAGAATACAAAGTTATGATGAAAATCAAAATTAAAATGAAATAATAGGCATAAAATATTGTATTTTTTACGATTAATAATAATAATAACAAACAATAATTATTTATTTATTTATTTATTTATTTATTTAAAGATCACCAACACAGTGTACACCAATACATTGAAATCATAACAAACATTGTAGAATTGAGCTAAGTGTCACAGTAATTATAGGTGAAGACAGCATGCAAAATATGTAACTAGAAAATGTGAGTAAGTAATCTTAAAAATTAACCTTTTTATAAAAATACACTCAAATATGATCATTCTACTAATATAAAGATAAATTGTGTTTTATGGAGATATAATGGATTATTCGATTGCTAAACTTAAATTATTTAAAACATGTCTTTATAATAATAATAATAATACAAATCATAATCAGAATTAAACTTCAGAGTGAGATTTACGAAAATTCTAATAAAAATTATTTACGCATTCTTAAAATCAGGATGTCAGAGACTTTTTGAAGACAAGGATGTTATTGGTGAATATGTCAACCGATGTAGTGCTTGATACGTTATTGTACTGTCGAACCAATCTTTTCATGGGTGCATTGAAACCAAGGTTAGATTTAGATACAGCAACCGAAAATGAGTTGTTACAACGCGTGGCTCTGGGCAGTTTTAATGGTGCAGAGATAGACAGCTGTGAGAGTAAATATGATGAGTCTATGATACCGTGTACTATTTTATATAAAAACATGATATCGAGTATATGTCTGCGATGAGAAAGCGGATCTATTTTGAAGTGCTTTAGTCTAGCGTCGTAACTTACAAGATCCTTTCCAAGGTGACAAGAGTACGTCAGGTGCCATAGAAAACGTTTAAGAATACTCTCCAGCCTCTTATTGTATACTTCATAGAAAGGATTCCATGCAACACTACAATACTCCAAACCACTACGGACCAGTGAATTGAATAATAATATTTTAGTACTAGGCAGTTTAAAATCTTTGCAATTCCGCAACACGAATCCCAAACACTTAAACCCCTTGGATGAAATGTTGTTTATGTGTGTATCAAATCGCAACTTCTTATCAAGCATCACACCCAAGTCACGTATCTCATCTACGTTGGTTAATTCTGTGCCTTTAATTTTTAACACTGGACGGTTTATACTTTTTTTTCTGGAGAACTGTATAGTGAAGCATTTGGACACATTAAGTTTCATGTAATTAACATCACACCAAGCTACTAACCTATCAATATCCTCTTGTAGTTTTAAGACATCGTCACCAGTGTCCAAAACTCTAAAAAATTTAAGATCATCCGCAAAAAGATAAAAATCGGTATGTTTGAAACATTTGCTAATGTCATTAATAAACACATTGAAGAATAACGGCCCCAAATGTGAGCCCTGAGGCACACCTGAGAAGGCTGCGAAAGAGTCGGAAGAGTCACCATTCACAACCACAACTGAAGATCTCTGTGAAAGGTACGATTGACACCAGCCGAGCATAGGCTCAGCGATACCGTGCGCAGAAAGCTTCCGAAGAAGTAAATGATGGTTAACTTTATCAAAAGCCTTGCTGAAGTCTGTATATATTGCACCTACTGTAGAGCGCTGGTCAACAATTTGAGATACATCGTTTATAAACGACACGAGGTTGGTTGCCGTAGATTTAGACTTCATGAAGCCATGTTGCTGTGGTATAATTAAGTTTTTGAAATGCCAGGACAGAATAGGAATCAGTAGCTTCTCAAACACTTTAGCAAAGACTGGCAGTATGGAAATGGGTCTGTAGTTATTAATTAGGTTTTTAGCGCCACTTTTGTGTAGAGGAACCACTAAGGCTTTCTTCCAAGCGGAAGGAAAGGTGCCAGAGCTTAATGACCTGTTGAAAATAAGACAAAGAGGACGGGCTAAAGCAGGTGCACATTTGCTAACAAATATTGAAGGAATGCCATCAGTACCGGCTCCTTTATTTAAATCAAGTCTTTTTAAAATTTTTAGCACTTGGTCGTCCTTGAATTGAATCAAAGTTAAATAGTTACTAGTAAGGTCAGCTACACCGAATACGTCCTGGGGCTGTGGAGGATGGACAAAAGAACGTTCATAAGATGAGGCAAAGTTCTTAGCAAAAAGGTTACAAATATTTTGTGCGCCCTCTACGCTGTCGTTATCCAAAAACATTTGAGAGGGATAGTGACTATAATTTTTTCGCTTGTTTTTTATGAAAGACCAAAATAATTTCGGATTAGAACGCATATTGCATTCAAGACGTGTTATATATTTATCATAACAAACTTTCATTAGTTTCTCAGAGCGGCATTTAGCTAGATCAAATGCTAGTTGGTCACGTTTATTAAAGTTGAACTTTCGTAACTTTTGGTGATATTTGTATTTTTCTTTAAGTAAACCGATAAGATCCCGAGAAAACCACACAGGATATTTCCTAGAACGCGGTCTCGACTTAGGTACGTGTTTAACTATAAGTTCTCTAACGATATTGTAAAAAACTGACAACATATCATCCACTGTGTTACAAGCAGAGAATTCATCGTCCCAGTTTACCACGTTGAGGTCGCAAGTTACTTGTTCATAATCACCTTTATGAAAGCAAAATTTGGTTTGATTATTCGGAGGGAGGGTAGATTTAGGGGTATAGGAGAAAAAGAATTCTATTGGTGGGTGTAGAGGGTCAATTTTAGAAAGTGGAGACTCACATTCCTTTAAGTTAGTAACCTCAGAGAAGCTCAGGACCAAATCTAATACTCTATTCTTTGTGTTAAGAACGTAGTTATATTGCTTAAGATCGTTAAGGAGAGAAAAATCTAAGAGCATATTTGATAAAAGACTATTAGATGTAATGTTTTGATAATTTTGACTCAAATTAGAAGAGTTCCAAGGAATAGACCCCAAATTAAAGTCGCCCACGATGGTTACATTCTGGATACAATTGGTCTCAATAATATTGTTAGAATTGTTGACAAATTCTGCGAGTATATGTCTTTTCACAGGCGGCGGAATGTACACAGCACATAAAAATAGTTTTTCTGTATGTTTCGTATTGTTATCACTTTGAGTCTCTATGCATACCCATAAATCTTCGCACCTGGATTCAAAATCGTACATTCTTTTTGATATTAAACGCCTAGAAACAGCTACTAGTACACCTCCGCTGTCCTTTTCGCTATGAAAACCACTTGTCTCACGATCTCTCCTATAAACCTCGTAACGACTATCAAAAAGCTCCGCATCAAAAACGCTACTGTTGAGCCATGTCTCGGATAATACAACAATATCATATGCACTACAAATAACATTATTAAAGAAATCTAAAGTTTTTGTTCGCAGGCCTCTGACGTTCTGATAATATACATTAAGTTTGTTGGAAATATCATACATAATATGCAGAATATGTGAAAACGAAAATAATAAAAATTATAAAAAAATTATTGCAATAATCCCTACCGTATTGTACAATAAAATATTTATGTTAACAATTTTAAGCACTCTTCCTTATAAATATGAATATATGCTGATGTGTCAGTCTTTCTCAAGAAAACTTTACCGTCGCGAACCCACACAAATTTGTAATTGAATTTTTTAGCTGCTTGGCGGGCAGCAGCATGTAGGGATTTGGTCTCAGGCGTCAAGTGTTCAGCTATAAACACCGGAGTCTTTTTCTGAATGGCGATGCCTAGGTGGCTAGAATTCAGCTTATCTTGAGGATTATTCTGGTTGTATTTAACTGCTGATGCCAAAAACTTATCTCGTAGACGTCTACTGCTAAATTTCACTAAGATAGATCGAGGGCGGGGGCTTTTATTGTTTAATTTCGCTATACGACTGCAGGATTGTAGGTCGGTGTCAACTACAGGACATTTAATCACGTTACCTAGTTGTTGAATAACGTTGTATATATTTTCACTTTTGTGTTCTGGCACGCACTGTACCTCTATGTTATTAGTGCGGGAGAGCTGCTCCAGCAGGTGTATGCGATGGGCTAAATGGTGAGTGGTTGATCGTAATTCCCCGTTATCACACTGCAGATCAGCAATTTGAGCTTTCTGAGACTCGTTTTCGCGTGTAAGTCGTATGTTTTCTTCGCTACAAAATGCCAGCGTCTCTTCTAATTTACTTAATTTAAGATTAATGCTACTAAGC
This sequence comes from Plagodis pulveraria, assembly GCA_963890685.1. Classification (NCBI taxonomy): domain Eukaryota; kingdom Metazoa; phylum Arthropoda; class Insecta; order Lepidoptera; family Geometridae; genus Plagodis; species Plagodis pulveraria. The sequence goes on along the minus strand of OY982970.1, from coordinate 8,675,169 downwards.
TGCGTATTAAGGGTTCTACCTAACTCTTCTCTGATTATTTCTCGAATGCTGTCGGCTGAAATACAACCACAGCTACCTGAGTGGTGAGGTTTCATGCGTAGGGTGACGTTGTCGTACTGGATAGCTGGGTCACCCACCTCGCATGCCGAAGCTGACGTCCCTAATGTCGCGTCTTTTTGTTTATAAGACGAAGTAGCTAAGGTCCTTATCGGCGTGTTGGTGTTGTCTCCGGGTTTGGGCTCTTTGCAACGGCACGACGGACACACCCACGAATCTTTGTAATCTTTAGAAAGTTTTTGGAAGTCTTTTTTGTTAAAATTCATGCAGGTATAATGAAAGTGGTCGGCACAGCGACTGCATTGCAAGAAAGAAACTTCTTTTAACTGGTCATTACAACCAGCACATATTTTGTTTGCATTCATTTCTATGAAAGGTAGCTTACTGATAGAATATAGAATGTTTTGTCAATATTTCAAAATATGGTGCAGTCATAAAGCGTCGATGTACAGCGTCTATTCTTCAAACACGATTAGTGCGCGTCTCGGCTAAAAGAGCGTAAGCGCCATGAAATCGCCGTCGCTTACGCGTTCACAACAGAGACTTTCTGTAGTTAGCTTATCAAAATTTTCGATTGTGATTATTACTGCTTGAATTGATATTATGCTATTCCAACACTAACACTTTATTAATAATCCAACTTGTCACACAATATTACACATTTTCAACTAAATAATACACATTAAACCAGTTAAAACAAATTTAAAATGCACTGCAAATGTAAACAGATGTTACTTGCTCAAACGTTGGGGGTAGGATGATTATGATTATGATATAATGTATGTCAACCTTTGAAATTACAATAAAAAATAAATTATTTGGATAAAATTTTACGAATTATTATAATGGATACCATAATAATTTTTTTAGAGTGGATGTCAACAACTAATAATAACTTAATTACTTGTTTATGTAAACAATATAAATCAAGCTTAGAATTAAATTAATGGCATTTTATTATTATTATTAATATCAGATATCCTACACATTACACAGTTAATTGATCATGTCACCTATTTGCTATGAGAATGAAGATTCTTCAAGACGCATTTTCATAAAATCGTTTAACGAGTAAAATGGGTTAATTTCAAAGAATTGCTTCAGTTTTCTTTTAAAATGATTTGCAGATAAATCCCTCACGCTAAGTGGTAGTTTATTGAACATGCAAATCTTATTATAAACACCTTGCTTTTTTACTTTTACTAATCTAGTTTTAGGTTTAAATACATTTGATTTGTTTCGCAGATTAACCGTATGTAATTCTTTATTTTTAGTCAAATCTGCGTCATAGGTTTCTAGCAGACAGTTGTATATATACAAAGATATCACAGTCATGATTCTGTTATTTTTAAAGTACTGCCTGACTGATGTGCGTTTTCTTAGGCCAAACATTATTCTTATTGCTCGTTTTTGGGATCTAAGCTCCCTGTATGTCTGCCCCATTGCCCCAAATTGTAATTGCGTATCTTAAAATTGTGTGTATGTATGCGAAATATACTGATATAAGTGCTTTTCTATCCACCAATGGTTTTAATTTCAGTAGCGCATAGTTGGCTTTGGCTATTTTTCTGCACAGTTTTTCGGTATGTGCTGTATGACTGACCGTGTAGTCTATCGTATATCCTAAAAATACATTTTCTTTAACATTATTTTTTACACTATTTAATCCTTTTCGCGTTTGATAATGCATTACCACACTCTTTTTATCATTCAATATTATACCATTGACATTGAACCATTCTTTGAGAGTCTTCTTTATATAATTAATTTTTGATTCTAATATATCTTTACATTTGTCACTTATGCCTATATCAGTATCGTCAGCAAATAAACTAACACATGTCCAATCCGGTAAAGCATTTACAATGTCATTAATATATATTAAAAATAGTACTGGTCCCAATATTGAACCTTGGGGTACTCCTATATCTACTGAGCCAATCGATGATTTTGCCTCATTAACAGATACAATTTGACGTCGGTTATTTAAATATGTACGCATCATATTTAATTCAGGTCCTTCGAATCCATAAAATTGTAGTTTATATATTAAAATGTCGTGTCTCAAACAGTCAAACGCTTTGGACAAGTCGCAGAAAATACTTGCGCATTTCTGCGAACTGTCCAATGATTCAAGGATGTAATAAATGACTTTTCTAATTGCCATTTCCGTCGATCGGTCTGAACGGAAACCAAACTGAGAAGTAGTGAAAAGTTTGTGCCGTTCAAAATAACTGAGGATCCTTTTTTTAATGAGTGACTCAAATATTTTTGATACAGAAGGTAGTATGCAAATCGGTCGATAATTACCAAGTTCAGTACTGTCGCCCTTTTTGAACAAAGGTATGACTCTACCAACTTTAAGACAGTCAGGAAATACTCCCTTTTCAAAACAGTAATTTATAGTGATATGTAGTAGTTCCAGGATGTGCTTATTTGATAAAATTAATTATTTCAGTGTCTTAGAATTTATGTCGTAAATGTCAGGTGTTATCTTTTGTTTCATGCTTCTTACAGTCGTCAACAGTTCTCTTATATCTACAGGGTCATATTTTATTTTATTCTCATGTTTAGTTGCTATTTCTACATAATATGTTTTACATTTGTCGATGTCAATATTCGTATTATTACATGTCAGTTTATAAGCAATATTTCTAAAATAACAATTAAAACTATCTGCTATATCTGTACAGTCTGTCAAACCTGTCTCTGATTTAATGATAGGAATGCTATGCCTATTCTTGTGTTTTTTATTGTACTTAACTTGTTCGTTAATTATTTTCCAAGTTTCTTTTATTTTACTTTTTGAAGCACTTATTCTATAACCATATCTTATCTTTTTAGCTGCAATAAAGACTCTCCTCAGAATCTTTTTATACTTTATTATATGCATTGCTCTTTGCTCATTAGGATTAAGCTCTTGTAACATCTCCATGTTAGCTAAATTGTTTTAAGATATTTCTATGCCATCTGTTGTCCACTTTTTAAATACTTTACTCTTTACAATTCTTTTTATTGGAAAAGCTATGTCGTAATGAAATTTTATTGCATCTTGTAGAATATTCATACGTGTATTTGCATCATCACAAGCAATTATTTGATTTTTTAAATTTACATAATCTTTGTTGAATAAATAATGAAAATATTGTTGATTGTTCGTTGAAATATTCCTTTTAAAAAATGAAGGTTTCTCACGATTGTTCTTACTTGTAACAAAGTCAGTAATTGTAAGTTGAATAATTCTATGGTCAGATAATCTACGATCTAATACATAGCCCTTACAGTTGTCAAAGTTAACGATAAAATTATCTAGACAGGTAGCGCTCGCACCGGAACACACCGTTAGGTGCTTGGCGGCAGGTTTTCTACTTGGGTCGCTAGCCAGGCGGGCAATCGCAAAATGCCTATCCACCATGCGGTGAAGCTCAAGACCGCGGCGGGATTCGAACCATGGACCTGCTGCGCGGCAGTCCATAGCCAATGCGACTGAGCCATCACTTCATCTGTGATAGAATAAGGGGTCAGCAAATAATTTTAAAGTAAGTTTAGTTCATCACCTACCGAGTTATTATAATTACAATTTTATTTACTCACATTTATCAAAATACACGATACGAGCGCCAAATATACTGCCATCCTATCCAAAGTATTCAAACTAGAGTAACGACCTCCTTCGTCCAAGGTTACAACGCTACTATTGCTATATTGAGAGCTCCGTTTGTTTTTATTAGAAAATAGTACAATATGTCAGTCAGCGTTCATGACATCGTCCATAACGGTCAATTGACGAATACCTACCTAGCTTCTGTCTTTGGTGATAATATAATCTATATACACTGAGAAAAATGACTTCAGTCCTTCATTACTTACTGACGTGCAGAACAATTTATAATGCTGATGCCTGTAATAATTAGAATTAGAATTGGAATTGTAATTGGAATTGGAATTGGAATTGGAATTATCAAAATACACGATACGAGCGCCAAATATACTGCCATCCTATCCAAAGTATTCAAACTAGAGTTACGACCTCCTTCGTCCAAGGTTACAACGCTACTATTGCTATATTGAGAGCTCCGTTTGTTTTTATTAGAAAATAGTACAATATGTCAGTCAGCGTTCATGACATCGTCCATAACGGTCAATTGACGAGTACCTACCTAGCTTCTGTCTTTGGTGATAATATAATCTATATACACTGAGAAAAATGACTTCAGTCCTTCATTACTTACTGACGTGCAGAACAATTTATAATGCTGATGCCTGTAATAATTAGAATTAGAATTGGAGTCGGAGTCGGAGTCGGAGTCGGAGTCGGAGTCGGAGTCGGAGTCGGAGTCGGAGTCGGAGTCGGAGTCGGAGTCGGAGTCGGAGTCGGAGTCGGAGTCGGAGTCGGAGTCGGAGTCGGAGTCGGAGTCGGAGTCGGAGTCGGAGTCGGAGTCGGAGTCGGAGTCGGAGTCGGAGTCGGAGTCGGAGTCGGAGTCGGAGTCGGAGTCGGAGTCGGAGTCGGAGTCGGAGTCGGAGTCGGAGTCGGAGTCGGAGTCGGAGTCGGAGTCGGAGTCGGAGTCGGAGTCGGAGTCGGAGTCGGAGTCGGAGTCGGAGTCGGAGTCGGAGTCGGAGTCGGAGTCGGAGTCGGAGTCGGAGTCGGAGTCGGAGTCGGAGTCGGAGTCGGAGTCGGAGTCGGAGTCGGAGTCGGAGTCGGAGTCGGAGTCGGAGTCGGAGTCGGAGTCGGAGTCGGAGTCGGCGTCGGAGTCGGCGTCGGATTCGGCGTCGGCGTCGGAGTCGGCGTCGGAGTCGGCGTCGGAGTCGGAGTCGGCGTCGGAGTCGGCGTCGGTATCGGCGTCGGAGTCGGCGTCGGTATCGGGATCGGGATCGGGATCGGGATCGGGATCGGGATCGGGATCGGGATCGGGATCGGGATCGGGATCGGGATCGGGATCGGGATCGGGATCGGGATCGGGATCGGGATCGGGATCGGGATCGGGATCGGGATCGGGATCGGGATCGGGATCGGGATCGGGATCGGGATCGGGATCGGGATCGGGATCGGGATCGGGATCGGGATCGGGATCGGGATCGGGATCGGGATCGGGATCGGGATCGGGATCGGGATCGGGATCGGGATCGGGATCGGGATCGGGATCGGGATCGGGATCGGGATCGGGATCGGGATCGGGATCGGGATCGGGATCGGGATCGGGATCGGGATCGGGATCGGGATCGGGATCGGGATCGGGATCGGGATCGGGATCGGGATCGGGATCGGGATCGGGATCGGGATCGGGATCGGGATCGGGATCGGGATCGGGATCGGGATCGGGATCGGGATCGGGATCGGGATCGGGATCGGGATCGGGATCGGGATCGGGATCGGGATCGGGATCGGGATCGGGATCGGGATCGGGATCGGGATCGGGATCGGGATCGGGATCGGGATCGGGATCGGGATCGGGATCGGGATCGGGATCGGGATCGGGATCGGGATCGGGATCGGGATCGGGATCGGGATCGGGATCGGGATCGGGATCGGGATCGGGATCGGGATCGGGATCGGGATCGGGATCGGGATCTGGATCTGGATCTGGATCTGGATCTGGATCTGGATCTGGATCTGGATCTGGATCTGGATCTGGATCTGGATCTGGATCTGGATCTGGATCTGGATCTGGATCTGGATCTGGATAATTGGAATTGGAATTGGAATTGGAATTGGAATTGGAATTGGAATTGGAGCTGGAATTGGAATTGGAATTGGAATTGGAATTGGAATTGGAATTGGAATTGGAATTGGAATTGGAATTGGAATTGGAATTGGAATTGGAATTGGAATTGGAATTGGAATTGGAATTGGAATTGGAATTGGAATTGGAATTGGAATTGGAATTGGAATTGGAATTGGAATTGGAATTGGAATTGGAATTGGAATTGGCATTGGAATTGGAATTGGAATTGGAATTGGAATTGGAATTGGAATTGGAATTGGAATTGGAATTGGAATTGGAATTGGAATTGGAATTGGAATTGGAATTGGAATTGGAATTGGAATTGGAATTGGAATTGGAATTGGAATTGGAATTGGAATTGGAATTGGAATTGGAATTGGAATTGGAATTGGAATTGGAATTGGAATTGGAATTGGAATTGGAATTGGAATTGGAATTGGAATTGGAATTGGAATTGGAATTGGAATTGGAATTGGAATTGGAATTGGAATTGGAATTGGAATTGGAATTGGAATTGGAATTGGAATTGGAATTGGAATTGGAATTGGAATTGGAATTAGAATTGTTTATTAGCCTTATAACATTAGTAGCTATACTAGGCAAGTCAATTTACAAAAAAAATACTTAATATTAACATAATAATAGAATAAAATTTGGAAGCAATACACTATTAAATTTAAGATCAACAAGTAATAGCTATACTCTTGTTAATCTTAATATGTAAAAACAACTCATAAAATTACATAAGCATATATAAATACAACATAAAATTAGTAGAATACAAAGTTATGATGAAAATCAAAATTAAAATTAAATAATAGGCATAAAATATTGTATTTTTTACGATTAATAATAATAATAACAAACAATAATTATGATATAATGTATGTCAACCTTTGAAATTACAATAAAAAATAAATTATTTGGATAAAATTTTACGAATTATTATAATGGATACCATAATATTTTTTTTAGAGTGGATGTCAACAACTAATAATAACTTAATTACTTGTTTATGTAAACAATATAAATCAAGCTTAAAATTAAATTAATGGCATTTTATTATTATTATTAATATCAGATATCCTACACATTACACAGTTAATTGATCATGTCACCTATTTGCTATGAGAATGAAGATTCTTCAAGACGCATTTTCATAAAATCGTTTAACGAGTAAAATGGGTTAATTTCAAAGAATTGCTTCAGTTTTCTTTTAAAATGATTTGCAGATAAATCCCTCACGCTAAGTGGTAGTTTATTGAACATGCAAATCTTATTATAAACACCTTGCTTTTTTACTTTTACTAATCTAGTTTTAGGTTTAAATACATTTGATTTGTTTCGCAGATTAACCGTATGTAATTCTTTATTTTTAGTAAAATCTGCGTCATAGGTTTCTAGCAGACAGTTGTATATATACAAAGATATCACAGTCATGATTCTGTTATTTTTAAAGTACTGCCTGACTGATGTGCGTTTTCTTAGGCCAAACATTATTCTTATTGCTCGTTTTTGGGATCTAAGCTCCCTGTATGTCTGCCCCATTGCCCCAAATTGTAATTGCGTATCTTAAAATTGTGTGTATGTATGCGAAATATACTGATATAAGTGCTTTTCTATCCACCAATGGTTTTAATTTCAGTAGCGCATAGTTGGCTTTGGCTATTTTTCTGCACAGTTTTTCGGTATGTGCTGTATGACTGACCGTGTAGTCTATCGTATATCCTAAAAATACATTTTCTTTAACATTATTTTTTACACTATTTAATCCTTTTCGCGTTTGATAATGCATTACCACACTCTTTTTATCATTCAATATTATACCATTGACATTGAACCATTCTTTGAGAGTCTTCTTTATATAATTAATTTTTGATTCTAATATATCTTTACATTTGTCACTTATGCCTATATCAGTATCGTCAGCAAATAAACTAACACATGTCCAATCCGGTAAAGCATTTACAATGTCATTAATATATATTAAAAATAGTACTGGTCCCAATATTGAACCTTGGGGTACTCCTATATCTACTGAGCCAATCGATGATTTTGCCTCATTAACAGATACAATTTGACGTCGGTTATTTAAATATGTACGCATCATATTTAATTCAGGTCCTTCGAATCCATAAAAATGTAGTTTATATATTAAAATGTCGTGTCTCAAACAGTCAAACGCTTTGGACAAGTCGCAGAAAATACTTGCGCATTTCTGCGAACTGTCCAATGATTCAAGGATGTATTAAATGACTTTTCTAATTGCCATTTCCGTCGATCGGTCTGAACGGAAACCAAACTGAGAAGTAGTGAAAAGTTTGTGCCGTTCAAAATAACTGAGGATCCTTTTTTTAATGAGTGACTCAAATATTTTTGATACAGAAGGTAGTATGCAAATCGGTCGATAATTACCAAGTTCAGTACTGTCGCCCTTTTTGAACAAAGGTATGACTCTACCAACTTTAAGACAGTCAGGAAATACTCCCTTTTCAAAACAGTAATTTATAGTGATATGTAGTAGTTCCAGGATGTGCTTATTTGATAAAATTAATTATTTCAGTGTCTTAGAATTTATGTCGTAAATGTCAGGTGTTATCTTTTGTTTCATGCTTCTTACAGTCGTCAACAGTTCTCTTATATCTACAGGGTCATATTTTATTTTATTCTCATGTTTAGTTGCTATTTCTACATAATATGTTTTACATTTGTCGATGTCAATATTCGTATTATTACATGTCAGTTTATAAGCAATATTTCTAAAATAACAATTAAAACTATCTGCTATATCTGTACAGTCTGTCAATTGATTACCTGTCTCTGATTTAATGATAGGAATGCTATGCCTATTCTTGTGTTTTTTATTGTACTTAACTTGTTCGTTAATTATTTTCCAAGTTTCTTTTATTTTACTTTTTGAAGCACTTATTCTATAACCATATCTTATCTTTTTAGCTGCAATAAAGACTCTCCTCAGAATCTTTTTATACTTTATTATATGCATTGCTCTTTGCTCATTAGGATTAAGCTCTTGTAACATCTCCATGTTAGCTAAATTGTTTTAAGATATTTCTATGCCATCTGTTGTCCACTTTTTAAATACTTTACTCTTTACAATTCTTTTTATTGGAAAAGCTATGTCGTAATGAAATTTTATTG